>JALAZF010000601.1:0-2400000 GCA_022829125.1 Lathyrus tuberosus | reverse complement strand
TTTAAAGTGGTCGTTTGATCAGAAGGAATTGAATATGAGGTAGTGAATATGGTTGGAATTTCTGAAGGATTATGACTTTGGCTTGAACTATCATCCTGATAATGCTAATGTCGTGACTGGTGCTTTAAGTCGGAAGTTGTTGCATATGTCTGTTATGATGGTTAGAGAGTTGGAACTAATTGAGCAGTTCAGAGACTTGAGTTGGTCTGTGAGCTGACACCACAGAGTGTGATGTTGGGTATGTTGAAGATTAATAATCATTTTCTTAATAATATTAAAGAGGGTCAGAGGTTGGATGTGAAGTTGGTGGACTTGATGATTGGGAGTAATCAGACTGAAGATAGTGACTTTAAAATGGATGAGCAAGGGGTGTTGAGATTTCGTGACAAAATTTGTATTCCTAATGATTCTGAATTGAGAAAGATTATTTTAGAGGAAAGTCATAGAGGTAGCTTGAGTATACATCCATTAGCTACAAAGAGGTATCAGAATCTGAAAAATATATTTTGGTGGCCTGGATTGAAACGTAATGTGGCACAGTTTGTGTATGCTTGTTTGACTTGTCAGAAGTTAAAAGTTAAGCATCAGAAAACTGCAGGGTTGATGCAATCATTAGACATTCCAGAGTGGAAATGGGATAGTATTCCAATGGATGAGATTGTCCAGAGTGGTGCTTGATCAGTGGTTTTCACTCGTAGTTTTTCAGGCGTTTGTGTCTATCTTTTCTGTTATGTTTTCGGTATTTGAATTCATAGTATTGCATTTCTACTTAGTGTTTGTGTTTTATTTAAGCAAGTTTTTGTTTTAATATTATTCCGTTTTTAGACCGTCCGTGCTTTGATGTGGTAGTGTTTTCTTTGTGTTTCTCAGGTTTGTATAAAGTCATTAATCAGATGCGCGTGTGAAAGCTGGAGTGCCAAAAGTTCAAGGAAAAGACCAATCAGAAGCCTGACACGGCTGCCCGTGTCACAGGACACGACCCGTGTCAGGAGGCCTGGGAGATGGAAGTTTGAGCACTAAAATGGGATAAGGAAAAGATCAAACAGAAGCCTGACACGGCTGCCCGTGTCACAGGACACGGCCCGTGTCAGGGCCCATGAGAAACTGCCTTGGGGCATGAAGAGTCAGCAGCCTGACACGGCTTTCCGTGTCAGGGCCCCTGAGAAACTTCCTTGGCGCATGAAGAGTCAGCAGCCTGACACGGCTGCCTGTGTCATGGGACACGGCCCGTGTCAGGGCCATTGGAGGGGAATTTTGTATTTTTTAATTATTCCAATTAAGTGTCCTTTGAGGGTATTTTGGGAATGTTACATGCTGTTAGTGATCTGACACTTTTTAAGCTGAGGAAGGCACGAAAGAAAAACACTTTTGAATTATGTATTATTTTGGATGTTTTCACGAGTTCTTGGAGAACGGAGATCTCTCAACCGCGGAAGCAATTGAAGATCGAAGGAATCCGATTATTAGTGTAATGGCTTTTCTTTATTTTTATTCAGTTATTGTTTCTGTTATGAACATGAGAGGCTAAACCCCCCAATGCTAGGGGGTGTCCCTGATTTCTTTTTGTAATGACAATCAGATATATTTTATACTAATTTCACTGCTTTCTCATTATCATTTTGTTGTATGATTGTTCTTAATGCAAATCGATATTGAAAAATAGGATTTTGATTTATGGTTGATTTAGGTCTGAAAAACTTTGATTAACGCTTTTCATACAACAATATTCTATTAGACATTGCCGAGGAATTGGGATGTCATAGTTTAACCGTATCACTTTTGATAAAAAGTAAAGCTTGGGATTCTCTCTATACAACCAAGGAATTGGGGTGTAGAGGGAATACCAAAGGGTTTTCTTTAAAGGAATTTTTGAAAACTAATCTTAAAAGACGGTAATGATTTTGGTCTAGTAGTGATTTTGCTAAATGTTAGAGAAGATGTCATTATAAGGGATTTCATACAACTCTCCCTAGTATTATTCTCATATTTGTCAAAACAGCTTATTCATCTTTTAAGTGCTTTTATTCATAGAACATAGTTATAGAACCATTATAAAACCAAACAAAAGAACTTTTGTTTAATTGAAATAGTCTCTGCACTACATATTCTGAGCAGTCCTCAAGAGATCGACTCTGGGGAAAACCCCAAATTATTACTACATCGGTAAAAATAGTACACTTGCTATTTTTCCGATCAAGTTTTTGGCGCCGTTGTCGGGGACTGCCAAAATATAAGTTTTAATTTTAATTCAATTGAAATTTTGTTGCTCCGCAATTAAAATGTAGTGTTAATTTTCTTTTTATTTTTATTTTATTTTTATTTTATTAAAACAAAAAAAGAGTCAGATTATTGTACCTTCATGAATTCTTCTATATTGTGCAACTAACACTGTGTCTGAGTTGTGTAGCTATGATTTATACATTGCCACCTGTATCTCCTCAATGTTGGTCGCCCGATTCAGGAATCACCTTAGAAGAGGCGACTAAAATTTTTCAAGCATATAGGAGGGAGGTAAAAATCCTTATGAATGAATGTAAAGAAGCTAACTATTATCCAGATTATTTTATTTTGCGAGAGTGCAGGTTGGAAGATGAATGTGTGAAAGAAGAAGAACAAGGCATGACATCAGACGAAGAAGATGAATTAGAAATAGATGAATTTGAGGTAAATGAGAAAGAGGGAGAAGGAGAAAAAATGCAACTCGAAGATGATCTAGTGTTGGATGAAAATACAAATTTAACAATTTGGGAAGATATAGACATCCAACAAGAAAATCTTCAAGAAAAGAGTATCCCCATGAACTATTTTAACAGGGCAGATAAAAGACAAGAAATTGACAAAGTATTGGATTTCATTTATGCCTTGTTCACAAAAATCCAACTGAAAATGATTTGGAAGAAACATCATCATTACCTCAAGTTCATGGGATTGCTACCAAACAAAAGAAAGAAAAAAGATGATGTGTTCTTTGTTTCATATATGCCACCTTAACAGAGAGTGAACCGTGAGCCATGCGACGTTAAATGAAGCGCTTCGTGGGAGGCAACCCACGAGTTTTATTTGTAATGGTTTCTTTTGTTTTTGTTGTGTTTCAGGTTTAACTAGGTACACTTGCAGTCTTTCACGGGAGGGCGAAAAAAATTACAGTAGGCTGACACGGACCCACGTGTCAGCTGACACGGCCCGTGTCAGCCCTACTGTAGCGAAAAAAAAAAGTAGGCTGACACAGCCACCCGTGTCAGCCCTACTGAAAAAAAAATTCTTCTTTTTTCATGGATTGAGGACAGAATCCTGACACGGCCCGTGTCTGGCAAGCGTTCGGTTTTTATAACTTTGTCCCTCCGCAGTGAGGCTCTATGAGTTCCCCTCTCTAGCTTGTTCTAAAACATTGAGGTCAATGTTTAGTTCAAGTGTGGGGGGGGGGGGGTTTATTGCTTTCAGGATTTTTATTTATGTTATTTCATCTTCGTACTGTTGATTGGTGTGTTTTGTATTTCGTGTGTTACAGATTGAAGGTATTTGTGCCGGATGAATGAAGAGGCTTGTAGTTAGTGGATGAGAAGATGCAACCCATACTTGATCTCCAGGAAACCCCTGAAAGTTCGTACTGCTGAAGTGAATGATTGGACGTGACTTTCCAACACTGAACTGATACGGGAGTACTGTGCACCTGAGACGAAAATGAAGCGACATTACACTAGAGGTACCTTGGAATTTGTCAGTATGCCAAACATGGTGAGGATCATAAAAATCCAAACACCTTATCATCATGAGAGTTCGTCAGGTATGTCTCTGTCACTCTTAGTTTGCATACTCGTCTGTTGGAATGTTAATGCACACATATACACACTGAGGCACTTGTTTGTTTTTAACCCTGAGCCTTTCCAGCCTACCCTTTTATGTTATCCTTCGTTAACCCCCTCGAGTCTTCTTCCTTTTGTTTGTTTACTAACCGCATAATTAAACCATGAGCCCAAACACTCCCTCACCCTGCTCAGATAAGTGTTGTTGATTTTTGATCTGTGAAAAATTATAAGTTTGGGGTTGGGATACCTTAAAGAACTAGGTAAGTGCAAAAAGAAAATAAAAGAAAGAAAGAAAAGTTTTGAAAAAGAAAAAAAAAAGAGAAAAGAAAGAAGAAAAAAAAAAGAGAAGTTGAATAAAGCACTTACCTAGAGGAGGATTTAGTTTGAAGAAGTCAAAAAGTAAGCTCAAAGAAACAATTGAGTGTAAACTAAAGAATCCTAGTAAAATGGTGTCTGATACCCTTGATTGTGAAACATAACAAATACCATAATGATTAGAATGACGACACTGAGTCTGAGCTAAAAACCAATCGTTTTTCTGTTTTGTTTGTTTATCCCACCTTGTCCCTAAGTCTCGTTACAACCATAAAAGCCCTCAACAAGTGTGTGTTGCGTGCGTTTGAGATGAAAATAGATGTTGTTCAAGCGTATGAGTTGACTTTGCATGCTATGATTATTGAGTGTAAACACTGTAACCCGAGAAATTTGGTGATAGTGTGAAAAGCTGACAGGTAAAGAGGTACTTTGATGTGGAAGTGTAGCGAACCGTCAAAATTCAGGTAAGAAGGAAATGTTGAAAGAAAAGTGGAAAGATAGTCGCGAAAGATCTCAACGATGTTGTGGTAAGAAAATTTTGATTAATTCGGGGGTGGCCTTTCTACTGTCTCGAGCATTACTTGAGGACAAGCAATGAGATAAGTTTGGGGTTGTGATCGGTCACCACTTCTACTAGTTTTCCGTCAATTATTTGGCATGAATCCATAAAATCGGTAGCACTTTGTTTGTCTTTTCATTGTTTTTCAATTCAATTTTACTTGTCGTATTTTATTCTCGCATTTTATGATTTGTTGTTTTATTTCAATTATGTTGCATTTTATGCTTTGGTTTGGTAGTTTTCCATGGTTTCAGGTCTGAGTGGAAAAGCCCAAAGGATTCGTGTGAAGAAAATGGAAGTTCCGGGGATTTAGAAGAGTTTTTGGAATGAAGCAGAGGATGCCTGGACCTAAAATTCAACAAACATGGAAAAATATTGGTCAACCAAGTTCCTTATCTGTACTATATTGTAGTTCTCTTCATTAGCTTTCCGACGCTTCGAATGGGGACCAAAACAGACTTACGGATCAAAAGTTATGATCGAAACAATTTCGGTTACAAAATCCAGCAAGCTGACACGGCCGACAGTGTTGGCTGACACGGCCTGTGTCAGGTTTGACGTTGATTTTCTGAATTTTTCCATATTTTCTCCCTATATTAAGTTGTGGGGGCACTTTGGATATTTCCAATCGATCTGGGTGAATTGGGGCTATTTAGACTTGTTTTTGAGAAGGTAGAAAGGACTTTTTGGACGAACGGAATATTTTACGCTAAAGTTTGATGTTATCAAGGGTTTTGGAGAACGAATATTGTTCATGAGCAGAAGCAATTGAAGATCGTAGTCATCCAATAATCTTGTAATGTCATACTTTTATTTTGTAATTTCTTTTCGCCTTATGAGTAGCTAAACCCCCAATGCTATGGGGGTGTCCCTGAATTGCATTTGTAATGACTTCTATTTCCATTGTTATATGAGATAATACCTTTTTCCTTAATCTTTTGTTATGCAATGTTTTTAATGCTTTTTCGATTGGACAAATTGAAATTGATTTACGGTTAGGGTTTAGGTCGGACCAACCAACCTAACGCTTTTGCATAATAATATTACAGTAGATATTGCCTAGGAATGGGGATACCCTGTAATAACCGGATTATTCTTGATCAAATATAATGCTTGTGATTCTTTCTTGACCGCTAAGGAATTAGGGTAAAGATAGAATCTCAAAGGTTTTTCCGCTAAGGAATTAGGGAAAAATAACCTTAAGAATCGGTAAGGTTTGTTTAGAGTAATGTTTCATCGAATAAGGATTTAGAGTTTTTGCAGTGCAACTTATACACTTCCTCTAGCATGCTTCTCATATCTGTTTTTAAGTCAAGTTTATAATTTTGTTCATTTTACTATTTCTAGTTATAATTTCAAAACAATTTTCAAAACCCATATGACCTTTTGTTCAATTGAATTACTATAAGAACTTGTATTTCCTACACAGTCCTCGAGATCGATACTGGGGATAACCCATATTATTACTACATCGTTAAAATAGTACACTTGCTATTTTTCCGATCAAGTTCAGCTGAATTTTCTTTTGACGCAGAACCAGAAAGATTCCTGCACGCCAGACGTTGTCAAGCTAGGCTAGAAAGACTGGCAACATCGAGCTCAGAACCCATTATTACTGAGCCCGAGAAAGAAGAGTCAGTTTCAGGTCACTCTCAACACACAGATTCTGGTACAGACTCCGAGTCTGAAATCAGTATCATGGCGGATGATCCACCTGCCGAAAGACTTCTCGGTGACTATGGCAGAGCAAACGCTCCAGTAGTACGGTTGACGATCGTTAATCAACCAGTTACTGTCGCACAGTTCCAGCTGCATCCATCTACCATCCGACAGCTTCAGAGTAGGGCGTTTTCAGGAAGAATCAATGAAGACGCCAACAAGCACTTGCAAAGGTTCCTTACCATGAGCACGTCCTTGAAAATTGAGGGACACTCTGAAGAGGCAAAGAAGTTGGTGATGTTCCCGTTTACTCTATCAGATGACGCTGAATAGTGGTTTTATTCACTACCCACTAGGAGTATTACTACTTGGCAAGAGATGGAGACTACATTTCTGAACGAGTATTTTCCTGCATCTGTATACATCCAAAAAGATATGACATTGTTAATTTCAAGCAGAAAGAAGGAGAATCACTCGGAGATGCGTACAAGAGATTTAAGAGATGTTTGGTTGCATGTCCCACCCATAATATGGATGCAACCGAACAAATGCAGAATTTTGTGAATGGGTTAAAGATGAAGACAAAGCAGCTTATCGATACAGTTTCCGGTGGTTCTACAAATTTTTCAACAGCCACTGGCATTAAAAAGATAATTGAAGCGATTGTAGCAAATGAACACCTGGATCTGTATGATCACAGTGTTAGTCAACCTGAGAAGATAATTGATTTGAAGCTAACAAAATAGGTTGTGAAAATGGAAGATCAGATTGCGGCTGAAGTGGAGAGAAGGTTAAAGAAAATGAGTCTAGATACACAGACGGTAGCACAAGTGCAACCGGTTCAAGCGGTGATTTGTGAAATTTGTGGAGGTCCTCACTTTGCCATGCATCGTGTGGCTACAACACAACAGGTTAAAGCAATCAACTTTCTGAAGCAGAACAATCCTTATTCGAACACATATAATCCAGGATGGAAAAATCATCCAAACTTTTCCTGGAAGGATCAACAAGGAAATGTTCTGAAGCAAGGACCTGCTCCATACCCGAACCAGCCCCAACAGCAACAATACCGCCCCCAGCAACCACCACCACAACAGCAGCAATATCAGCAACAACCTCAACAGTACTACCAACCTCAACAACAGGTTCAAAAGAAAGCGGATTAGGAAATTTCCATTGAGAAGATGGCAGCTCAAAGCTCTCAATTCCAGGAAGAGACACGAAGTAATCTTAGGAATACAGGTGCCTCCATCAAAAATCTAGAGGTCCAGATGAGCCAAATAGCTCAACAGTTAGCAAATTCTCAAGCACATAATACTCTTCCAAGTTCAACAATAACCAACCCGCGAGAGCATAATAATGTTAGTGCGGTAACCACAAGACGTACCAAACCTCAATAGGACACCGAGAAAGAATTTGAGAGTGAAGACCGGTTACTTGAAGTTGAGTTGGAAATTAAGGAAAATGAGGTTGTGAATGAAGAAATGATTATATCTGAGCAAGTAACCAAGGAGAAGATCATTGAGCCCAAACAGAACATCAAGCTCCCCTTTCCAACTAGAAACAAAAAGAAAGGGCAGCACGAGAAATTTTTTGAAAAATTCTTGGAAATGTTCAAGAAGCTGGAACTCAATATTCCTTTCCTGGAGGCACTTGAGCAAATGCCTACATATGCCAAGTTCATGAAGGACATCATTTCCAAGAAGAGATCTGTCGATACGGAACCTATTATTCTAACCGAAACTTGTAGTGCTATTTTGTAGGGAATGAAGATTCCGGTGAAAAAGAAAGATAGGGGCTCGGTCACCATTCCATGCACTATTGGATATAGATCTTTCAATAAGGCTCTTATTGATTTGGAGGCGAGCGTAAGCCTTATGTCGTTGTCCATATACAAAAAGTTGGGGATTGGAACTGTACAAGACACTAGGATGACGTTACAATTTGTCGATCATTCTGTTAAGAGGCCTTATGGAATAGTAGAAGATGTTCTAGTGAAGACCGATAAGTTTGTGTTCCCAGTGGACTTTGTTATTTTAGAGATGTCGGAGGACGAAGAAATACCACTCATTTTGGGAAGGCCATTTTTGGAGACCGGACGATGTTTGATAGACATAGAAGAGGGCACTATGACTCTTAAGGTCTATGATGAGGAGTTGAAGATTGATGTGCGAAACACTATGAAGCACAAAGATGATATTGGTACGAGCCATACTATAGAGGTGATAGATCAAGTGATTGATAATGAGAATCCGGTAAATGCACAAAAATTACCGTTGGAAAAAGTTTTGAGTTTATCAATTTTTGAAGAAGGTGAAGAAGCCGGTGAAAAAGAGTTGGAAGTGATTGCCATGATGGAAGCTCAATCTCTATTTAAGGGACCTCGAAAGCACCGGCGGGAAGATATTAGGACACCTTAACTCACGGAAGGTGGTGAAGAGACTAAAAAGGGGGTTGAATTGAAAGAACTACCCGAAAGCCTCAAGTATGTCTTCCTCGATACCGAAGGTAAATGTCCAGCCATCATAAGTGCTAGCCTAAAAATTGTCCAAGAAGATAAGTTGATTGAAGTTCTTAAAAAGTACAAGGGAGCTATAGGTTAGAAAATTAAAGATTTGAAGGGTATCAGTCCTACTGTTTGTATGCACAAAATTCTCATGGAGGATGATCATAAACCGGTTGTCTAACCTCAAAGAAGACTTAATCCAGCCATAAAAGAAGCTGTAAGAAAAGAGGTGGTGAAATTGCTTGATGCGGGTTTGATTTACCCAATATCTGACAGCTCATGGGTGAGTCTTGTCCATGTAGTGCCCAAGAAAGGAGGAACCATCGTCATAAAAAATGAGAAAAATGAGTTGATTCCTACGAGGACGATCATAGGGTGGCGTGTGTGTATTGACTACCGGGGGTTGAATTTAGCTACCAGGAAAGACCACTTCCCTTTGCCCTTCATTGATCAAATGTTGGAAAGGTTAGCGGGTCATGATTATTACTGTTTCTTGGATGAATACTCAGGGTACAACCAAATTGCGGTTGCACCGGAAGATCAAGAAAAGACAGCCTTTACTTGCCCTTATGGAGTCTTTGCTTATAGAAGAATGCCATTCGGGCTATGTAACGCTCCGGCCACCTTTCAGAGGTGCATGACTTCCATTTTTGCTGACATGCTTGAAAAGCATATGGAAGTCTTCATGGACGACTTTTCGGTATTTGGCTCTTCTTTTGATAATTGTTTAACTAACCTTTCTCTTGTTTTAGAAAGATGCCAGGAGAGCAACTTGATCCTCAACTGGGAGAAGTGCCATTTCATGGTACGTGAAGGCATAGTTCTGGGTCACTAGATTTCCCACAAAGGAATCGAAGTTGACCAAGCTAAAGTGGAAGTAATCTCAAAACTTCCACCCCCGGTGAATGAAAAAGGTATACGAAGTTTCTTAGGCCATGCGGGTTTCTATCGCCGATTCATAAGAGATTTTTCCAAAATAGCCAAGCCCCTTACCACCCTTTTGGTTAAGGATAGGGCTTTTGTGTTTGATAAGGAGTGTGCCGACGCATTTGAGACACTGAAAAATAAATTAGTGTCGGCACCAATTGTGATTGCCCCCGATTGGTCTCTACCGTTTGAGATCATGTGCGATGCTAGCGACATTACAGTAGGGGCTGTTCTAGGACAGCGGAAAGATAAATTATTGCATGTGATTTATTATGCAAGTCATGTGTTGAACCCTGCGCAGATGAACTACGCAACTACCGAAAAGGAGTTGCTTGCTGTTGTTTATGCCTTTGATAAATTCAGACAATATCTGTTGGGTTCAAAAGTTATTATTTATACTGATCATGCTGCCTTGAAGTATCTTTTTGCTAAGCAGGATTCCAAACCAAGACTCCTTAGATGGATTTTACTCCTTCAAGAGTTTGATGTGGAAATTCGTGACAAGAGAGGGTGTGAAAATACTATTGCTGATCATCTCTCTCGGATGTCACCTATTGAAGAAACAGAGGACAAACGCCCAATAAAGGATGAGTTCGCCGATGAACACGTCCTTGCTGTTATTGGTGTTCCTTGGTTCGCGGATTATGCAAACTATCTAGTGGGTGGTGTAATACCCGATGATTTTGACTCTAACAGAAAGAAAAAGTTTGTTCATGATTGCAGGTTTAACTTGTGTGATGATCCGTTCTTATAAAAAAGAGGAGTTGATGGATTGGTAAGGAGATGTGTGTCTGAGAATGAACAGAAGGGCATTCTGAAGGCAAGCCATGACTCAGAGTATGGAGGGCATTTCAGCGGTGACAGAACCGCAGCCAAAGTCCTTCAGTCAGGGTTATACTGGCCCTCATTGTTCAAAGATGCTCAAGAGGTGGTAAAAGAGTGTGATAAATGTCAGAGAACTGGGAATATATCAAAGAGGAACCAGATGCCCCAGAATTTCATGCTAGAAGTTGAGTTGTTTGATGTTTGGGGGATAGACTTCATGGGCCCATTTCCACTGTCATTTGGAAAACATTATATCCTGGTAGTGGTGGATTATGTCTCTAAATGGGTTGAAGCTGTGGCATTGCCGACAAATGACGCTAAGGTTGTAGTGAAGTTCCTGAAAGAGAATATCTTTGTGAGGTTTGGAGTACCAAGGGCATTAGTGAGTGATGAAGGAACTCATTTCCTAAATCACCTCATGGAAAGATTACTCCTAAAGTACAATGTGAAGCATCGTATTGCCACTCCCTACCATCCTCAAACAAGCGGCCAGGTGGAAGTTTCAAACAGGCAACTTAAACAAATTCTTGAAAAGACAGTGAGTTCCTCTCGGAAAGATTGGGCAACAAAGTTGGATGACGCATTATGGGCTTATCGAACGGCATTCAAGATACCAATCAGTATGTCACCCTACCAACTAGTCTACGGGAAAACTTGCCATCTGCCTTTGGAATTAGAACACAAGGCATTATGGGCATCAAAATTTATGAACATGGACCTATCTCAAGTTGGAAGCTCTAGAATTCTCCAACTCCATGAGTTAGAAGAATTTAGGAACCGCGCATATGAAAATTCCAAAGTCTATAAAGAACAAACGAAAAAATGGCATGATAGAAGGATTGTGAGGAAAGAATTTTTTGAAGGACAACTGGTCCTCTTGTACAACTCCAGGTTGAAACTATTCCCTGGAAAGCTCCGGTCTAAATGGTTGGGACCGTTTGTAATTCACAAAGTATTTCCGCATGGAGCGATTGAGTTGAAAAATCAAGCTAACGTAGATACCTTTAAGGTCAATGGGCAGAGGTTGAAGCCCTACTACCAAGGAGATTCGGTTGGTCAAGTGGATATCGTTCGTCTTACAATGTAGGACGAACGACCGTCGAGCCATGCGACGTTAAACGCAGCGTTGCGTGGGAGGTAACCCATGATTTTTCATTCTAATTGTTATTTTGTTTATTTTGCAGATGTATGTTTTGTTATCATTCACATAGCAAGCTTGAGGAAGAATAATTGAAGAAAAACGGGCCAAAAATGCAAGTCAAGATGAATTTTTGAAGGATGTCAGTGCCCTGACACGGCCGCCCGTGTCATGGGACACGGACCGTGTCAGAGGTCCTGGGAGGAGACTTAAAAAAAAATGGTTTTGGGTGATAGGCAGAGCCCTAACACGGCCGCCCGTGTCATGTGACACGGACCGTGTCAAGGAACACGCTGAGTTTTCACTTGTGAAATTTTTTTGAATCTTCCTTCTCATTGGTGGGCCCCACGATATTAACCACTCATTATCACCTTTTATTCCACCTTTACCACTCTTTAACCCACTTTTACCAAATATAATCATCTTCCTTCTCTCTTCTCTTCCTAAAAACCCTAAAACTCCATTGCCTCCTTTCATAAAACCTTCATTTTCCCAAGCACCCACTCACCTAAACCCACTACATCCTTCACAAAAGTTGTTCCTCTCTTCATCCTCGTCAAGTCTACGGTAAATTTTTTCACTAATCTCTGTTTTAGTTTTCTTGATTTTTCAGGCGGACAAAAATGCCCCCAAAGAGAGGAGATAAGGGAAAGCAACCCGCTGCAGAGCCCTCGCGCCCACGGAAGTGCACAATCCGGAGGCCAAACGCCCACGGAATTATCTTCGACACTGAGGAACATGAGCGGAGGTATGGTTTGCATGTCAAACGAAAAATTACTCCGACAAGGTATTTATGTCCTGAAACTCTTTCGCAACTAGGGCTATCTGTTGAAGTGGATAGGATGTTCCACAAATTAGGCATGCTAGCGTTTATGCATTTTGAGGCACCCACATACGAACGTATCACTCTTGAGTTCCTCAGCACTGTTGAATTTAGACTTAGAAAAAATGGACAGGTTCTGCTTATCTGTTTTTTTGGTACCATGAGTTTCAGGCTTTATGACAATGACCACTAGCTAACGGTGGAGGACATAGGAAGGATTCTGAACCTCCCGATTGAGGGTCCTGGATTTGTGCCTGAGCACTTCGACGCACGTTCTTTCTGGATGGCCATCACCGGCTACACTGAGTATGTGGCAAAAGCAGCAAAGGCTTCAGGGATCCAGAATCCCTGTTTTCGATATGCGCAGAAATGCCTTGCTTACACACTGTTTGGCCGGGGTGACAGTATAGGGGTAGCCACGCAAAAGGAATTGTATTTTCTATACGCGATGACCAAGAGTATTCTGGTGAGTGTTGCTGCGTTTGTGGCAGATTACTTGGGCAGAGTTGGTAGGGCCACATCTGGTGGCATATCTGTTGGGGGTATGATCACCCAGATCGCTAAACACCTGGGATACGACCCAGCTATACTTGGTGAAACACCGATTTCAGGTAACACCCGGATGGACATGAATGCTTTGGTCCAGCAACGTATGATTGTTTTAGCAGATGATTCTTACTCTTTAATATGTTCTGGTCAATATCTGATGTCTCTTCCTAACCCCCACCGTTGTGGGATTAATGATACTAATAATTGGTGCTATGGAGGTGTCGTCCTCAATGTAGTGGATGAGCAAGATGATGACACTTTTGATGCAGGTACACAAGAACCAGATGGTTTCTGGGATGAACCAGTACCGTATCAAACTGTCCCCCCTCATACCGGAGCATCGAGTACTGGGACGGGATCTTTCTCTATGACACCGGACCAATGGACTTGGTTGCAAACAGAGATCGGCGAGATTAGAGGGGAGCAGTCCCGCCAAGGGAGTGAGCAGTCCCACCAGGGGAAGATGATTACAGAGATGCATGAGTGAATGCAGCAGATGAGGCTGCACCACAACCCTCCTCCTCAGTGAGGCTCTGTGAGTCCCCTCCTACAATTATTCTTAAACAGTGAGGCCACTATTGAGTTTAAGTGTAGGGGGTTTTTACTTGCTTTGTGTTTTTTTTAATTTTTTTTAGTCTATTACTGTCGTGTCGTGTTTGAAGTTATGTCTGAAAACTACTGTGAAATCTCCCGAATCTGAACTGAAAAAAAATAATATTGTTTGTTCTGTTATTGCGAGAGATTGTGAGTGAGGTGGAGAAAGTATATAGAGTTTGAGTGAAAAGGAGCTTAATGAGGAAATGGAAAAATCTGAAAACTTAGGTATACCACAAACACCCCGAATTCTCTGAGTAAGGAGACGAGTCCAACGCGTAGATTTGTGCCATAGTGCTTTAATCTGAGAAGTATCCCCCAAGTAGTTTATAATGACAGTCTGGCATCATTAATAAGAATTGCATGTACTAAGTTGATCGAAAAAAAAGATAGTAAAGGCACCGAAAAAAAAGTGTGAATAAAGGCAATTAGACGACAAGTCCTTCTAAGTTGGGTAACCCTCACCCGGTTATTTAGCCTAACGGCGGTTGAATCTAAGAAAGTCGTCCCAAAGGGGACAAATATACGCCAATGTGCGAGAAAAATAATGGTGCCTAGAAAAAAAAATTTGATCAATTTTGTGCATGTGAGGAAAAATCATCAAAAGTGCCTTAATATGATTGTCCGAATGAAAGGGGTAGAAAATCGAGAAGAAGACTTAAGCCCAAAGCATAGTTGGAGAGGTAGCCGAAAAGGGGATTTAGGTCTGTGGTCTCACCGCGGTATAGTGTTTGTATGATATCTTTGTTGACGGAGAAGTACCAAGATAACTTGTTGAGTGACTTGGAATGAAAAGCTCACGTACGAGTATCGTCACATCCGCTCGATCAAATCTTTCTTATGACAGTTCATTTGCACTTCAATTCTTTATGCAAGCTTATTGCTTGAGGTCAAGCAAACGTTTAAGTTTGGGGGAGTTTGATCAGTGGTTTTCACTCGTAGTTTTTCAGGCGTTTGTGTCTATCTTTTTCGTTATGTTTTCGGTATTTGAATTCATAATATTGCATTTCTACTTAGTGTTTGTGTTTTATTTAAGCAAGTTTTTGTTTTAATATTATTCCGTTTTTAGACCGTTTATGCTTTGATGTGGTAGTGTTTTCTTTGTGTTTCTCAGGTTTGTATAAAGTCATTAATCAGATGCGCGTGTGAAAGCTGGAGTGCCAAAAGTTCAAGGAAAAGACCAATCAGAAGCCTGACACGACTTCTCGTGTCACAGGACACGACTTCCCGTGTCACAGGACACGACCCGTGTCAGGAGGCCTGGAAGATGGAAGTTTGAGCACTAAAATGGGACAAGGAAAAAATCAAACAGAAGCCTGACATAGCTGCCCGTGTCACAAGACGTGTCAGGGCTCCTGAGAAACTGCCTTGGCGCATGAAGAGTCAGCAGCCTGACACGACTGCCCGTGTCACAGGACACGGTCCATGTCAGGGCCCCTGAGAAACTGCCTTGGCGCATGAAGAGTCAGTAGCCTGACACGGTTGCCCGTGTCATGCGACACGGCCCGTGTCAGGGCCACTGGAGGGGAATTTTGTGATTTTTTAATTATTCCAATTAAGTGTCCTTTGAGGGTATTTTGGGAATGTCACATGATGTTTAGTGATCTGACACTTTTTATGCTGAGGAAGGCACGAAAGAAAAACACTTTTGAATTACGTATTATTTTGGATGTTTTCACGAGTTCTTGGAGAACGGAGACCTCTCAACCGCGGAAGCAATTGAAGATCGAAGGAATCCGATTATTAGTGTAATGGCTTTTCTTTATTTTTATTCAGTTATTGTTTCTGTTATGAACATGAGAGGCTAAACCCCCCAATGCTAGGGGGTGTCCCTGATTTCTTTTTGTAATGACAATCAGATCTATTTTATACTAATTTCACTGCTTTCTCATTATCATTTTTTTGTATGATTGTTCTTAATGCAAATCGATATTGGAAAATAGGATTTTGATTTATGGTTGATTTAGGTCTGAAAAACTTTGATTAACGCTTTTCATACAACAATATTCTATTAGACATTGCCGAGGAATTGGGATGTCATAGTTTAACCGTATCACTTTTGATAAAAAATAAAGCTTGGGATTCTCTCTATACAACCAAGGAATTGGGGTGTAGAGGGAATACCAAAGGGTTTTCTTTAAAGGAATTTTTGAAAACTAATCTTAAAAGACGGTAATGATTTTGATCTAGTAGTGATTTTGCTAAATGTTAGAGAAGATGTCATTATAAGGGATTTCATACACCTCTCCCTAGTATTATTCTCATATTTGTCAAAACAGCTTATTCATCTTTTAAGTGCTTTTATTCATAGAACATAGTTATAGAACCATTATAAAACCAAACAAAAGAACTTTTGTTTAATGGAAATAGTCTCTGCACTACATATTCTGAGCAGTCCTCAAGAGATCGACTCTGGGGAAAACCCCAAATTATTACTACATCGGTAAAAATAGTACACTTGCTATTTTTCCGATCAGTGCTTGTCTAGTAGACTACTGAAAAGGTGAAGTTGATTCAAAAGAAGATGAAAGTTTCACAAAGTAGGCAGAAGAGTTGCCATGATAGGAGAAGGAAGGATCTTGAGTTTCAAGAGTGTGACCATGTATTTTTTAGAGTCACTCTGGTGACCGGTGTTGGGCGTGCTTTGAAGTCGAAGAAGCTTTCTCCACGGTTTATTAGTCTGTATCAGATATTAGAGAGGGTTGAAGTTGTTGCCTATAGAGTGGTGTTGCCACCAAATTTGTCAAATTTACATTATGTATTCTATGTTTCATAGCTTTGAAAGCATGTTTCGGATCCGTCGTATGTGATTCTGATGGATGATGTGAAGGTGATGGATGACCTTACAATTGAAGCCTTACCTGTGAGAATTGAAGACCGTGAAATGAAACAGCTGAGAGGTAAGGAGAATGCTCTCGTGAAGGTAGTGTGGGAAGGCGCTGTCGAAGGGAATATGACCTGGGAGTTAGAGAGTAGGATGCGAGAGTCGTATCCGGAGTTGTTGAATATGATCTAAGAGAAAGAGAAGGAATTCATTGTTGAAGAACCTTGCAAGAACTCTGAGGTAAGGGTGGGGTTCCTATTATATAAGGGTTTGTATGATGATGGCGGGTAGGTTATATCTATGCATGATTTGTTGTTCTCTTCTCTCTATGTTGTGATCATTGATGAAATTGTGTGTTTGTTGGAATGAATAAATGTGATTAATGAACTATGAATTGTATGATGATGTTGTGATGGATGATTGCAGGTGAATTGCATAGTGGTGCTATTAGAATCATGTGTTGATGGAATTGCACGATGATATTTGTTGTGTTGTTAATGGTGGTTACCAGTCAAATTCAGAACTTGAGATTATGAGCTTTTTATGAAAAGAAATTAGGGGTTTTGATGTTTTGGAAAAGTGATTTTCATGTAAAATAATGTGAAAAACGAATTGTATGAAAAATGGGGTTTTGGGATGGGATAAAAAGTGATTTTTGTTTGTTTGGAAAAGTAGCATAAAAGTGCTTCTGCTCACAGTGTAATCAGTTAGGAATAATGTAACCGATTATACTGGTTTGAAAATGCGTTTCTGGAAGGGATGGCAACAAGTCGGGTCGGGTGCGAGTTTTACACTACCCAAACCCGCACCCGAAATCACCACTCGAACCTGAACCCGAATCCAAACGCTATTCGGGCGGCAAAATAACACCCACGCCCACACCCGTTGGGTTCGGGTTTTTTCACCCAAACCCGAACCCGTGGCAAAAACTAATATATATATATATATATATATATATATATATATATATATATATATAGCGGGTGTGGTTTCGGGCACGGGTTTTAAACTACCAAAACCCGTACCCGAAATATCGGGTGGCACCCGAACCCGAACCCGAACCCAGTCAACTCGGGTTTTCACCCATTGACTCGGGTTCGGGTGCGGGTGGGCCCCGCGGGTTTGGGTATGCCTGCCATCCCTAAGTTTCTGGGCCAAATAGTGAGGGTGTAACTAGTTACCTCAATTTGGGTAACCGATTACACTGAGTGGGAATTGTGTAGTCGGGGCTGGTTACAGGGGTGCAACCGGATACCTCGTAGGGTGCAACCGGTTACACTTGGAGCAAATTTTGAAAAATCATATCTTGAGTTTCGAGTGTCCGATTCGAGTATTGTTTGAAGTGTTAGGAAGCTAATGCGATGAAATTTATCCTAAAATTGGTTTCAGTACCTGAAAATGAATAAATTGTTGTGTGATGGTATTAAATGCTATGTAGTGTTTATGTTGTGGTGTGACATATTTGTAAATGCATTGTTGTTGCTTGCTATATCGTTATGTTGCTGAATTTTATAGCATGTGTTTGATGCATGGTGGCCAGTATTGGCATAGTATACTGACTAAGGTGAAGTTCATTGTGCATGGTGTTGTTGTTGCATGTCGTATGATTCATGTATCCATGGTGTTGGACGGTGGTCCATTTTGGTAAGCCTCAATCCTATGGTGATGAATTGGGTGCGAGTAGTTAATTCCTATGGTGATGGGATTAGTGAAGTGTTACCTATGGTGATGATAACAATTTTGGTGTGCTCTGATCATAGGTTAGGATCAGAGCGAGTGAATCTGAGAGTTCACAATTTGGTACCACATGCATTGAGTTGAGTTGTTGAGTCTCATTGCATTGCATAATATTTTGTTGTTGTGTTTGGATTTGTGTGGAAGTGTGATTGGTGGAATGGGTGATTATGCATGTAATAATCTGATGCTTACTTATTATCATGCAATACTTTATATAATTGTGATATCTCACCCCTTCTGTTTGATTGTTGCCTCTACGTGGGCATCATGCAGATAATCCGCAATAGAAGCATGGATGTGTGTAGAAGATGGTGTTCTTCCCTTTTTATAGAGTCGGCGTCTACTCTGATGTGTAACACTGAAGGGCGGGAACGCTTATTGTTGTTTATGTTTATTGGGGATTTTATGGATACCTCCTTAGTTGTTATTTCTTCTGATTACTTTAAATCATAATTATGTTTTGGTTAATTAAATTGTTAAGTTGTTGATATTTCTGCTGCTTAATAAAATTGGAGTTTAAACATGGTCAATGTTATTATTATTATTATGAATAATTTTACAGTAGTATGTGTTACATATCTGATTGCATGAGCAGTATTTGTTGACATGCGACATCCTAAATGCTTATTGGTTTTAAGTTACTCTGATAATTATTTATAAATTATGTGGGGGAATTTAGGGTGTTATAAACCATTTGGAGTATAACATAATCTCGTCAAATTGCCTTGTTTGATGATGATCCACGTCGATGTTTAAGTGCATGTCCTCTGCAACCAAGCAGTCAAGATATACTCTAAAAGGCTCCACCGCCTGGTTCCCTCTGAGCGGGATAAAAGCACAGGCACACGACATGTCCTCGATGTACTCGAGCATACTCCCCCAGCCAGCGATGCATAGGAAGTGCTGGAGAATCCAAGCCTAAAATGAAAATAAAAAAAACATTCAAGGATCAAGAACTATCGACAATGGTTTCACAAATATGAAATGAAAATGACAAAAACCATTCAAGGATCAAGAGTTAGTACCACCAGTACTGTCATGCTACCTGTGACCTGCTTCGTCTTCCACCGACATCCCTATCTCAACTTCGAATAAAGATAGGCTATGTAAGTCGCCCCCTAGTTATACTCATGGATCCGAGTGGGATCCAAGAGGTACCAGAGGTATGAAATGTCTGTATAAGTGGCACTCATGTCCACAAAAATGCAAGTTCCAAAAAAAAAGTATGCCCTCAAAGCACGAGCCCTGTGTACCTCCACCTACACAGCATCACCATGAGCCTGTTGTGCATGAAGGATCTTATCATCATATATCTTCTTTAGGAACTCAAATCTAGCATGAGCACCCCTGGTCCAATCCACCCCCTCTATCGCCTTCTCTAGATCAACCCTTAGATGCTCTAGCATCATCTCGACTGCCTCTTATTTCATCATCGTTCCATGATCAAGGAATCTCCCCCTGATAGGAAGATGTAACAAACACGAGACAACGCCCAGTGTGATAAACATCTCACCATGCGAGAGATGAAACGAAAAGGTCTCAAAATTCCATCTCTCCACGAATTCATTAAGCAACACGTGGTTGACCAGATTGTAACCGGACATGCATAGGTCCTTCAATCCAAATAATAACATAATTGACTGAAACCAATCCTCCCCTGCTGAGATTATGCAACAATCTTCCTCCCATGGTTAAGAAACTTTTGGGGATCACGCTCCTGAAATTTACTAAAAATAATCAATGTTAGTAATAATCAATGTCAGCAATTAAAATTAACGTAAAAAATAAATCAAAAATCCAACTAATGCTACCTCTTCATCCTAGATACGTATGGCAGTATGGTTTGGATACCGAGGAAGGAAAAACAAATCAGATGGACCTCCTCCAAAACCCTTTGGCTCAGCATCTTCAGCATCCTCACCCTCCGGAGGTGGCACTATATTAGCGACATCATCAATGGGAGGTGGGTCTCGATCGGTAGCATCATTCGTAGGAGATGGCACTGGTGAATCCTAATGCCTGCGGGAGGATGAGGGAAGTGATGCATTAGATAGTGACTCATATCTCCTATAGGACGAAGAAGAAGGCAGAGTGGCCTGAGGTAAAGCACGAGCCCCAGAAGTAGATGACGCCCCAGAAGTCAATGTCTCTGCCTAACCAGAGGTACTTGGAGCCTCCAAAACCTACTAGCTCCGCTCCCGTCGAATAGATGCGTGTTGAGCAACCTTGCCATGTCCCAGTCTGTCAACTTTGTCAGCCATTATGCATGTTAGGTAAAGTAAAGCATATCATTAGTGCACACAAACAAGAAATATTAAAAAAAATATATTGTAGGAAATTCTAGAGATGCATCTCCAGAAACACCATAAAACTATAACGTTGAACAATTCCGGAGATGCATCTCAGGAAACACCATAAAATTATAACTTTGAAGAGTTTCGGAGATGCATCTCCGGAATTTCCCAAAGTATATGAAACGCTGAACAACCTCAGAGATGCATCTCTAAAATGTTGTGCAACATAGAGGTCACATGAATGGCGAATGCACCTCTTGCAAGTTGAAAAACATGATTTGATCGACATTTTCAGCCAACAAACAAGTCATACACTAAGTCGAAACTATATTACATGCAATTCCTACACATTTCTAACCTTAATAATTGATTTCTTCACATTTAAAATAAAACTCAAAATTTACCGAAAACTCGAAAAATTTACTCGAAATTAATGATTTAGATGTTGTTTCCAACATTATATATGATCTTTGATATTCCTTTGAGTTTTTTATACTCTTATTTGATGAAATTTGATTTGGTTTAGGTTGATTAAGATGAGTGTTGAAGTTTTGTGTCGAAGAAAACTGTCAAATGAGGAAGAAGAAGAGTCTGGTGTGACTTATGCTCCAAAATGTTCTGAAGATATATCTCCGGAATATTTCAATGTTCACTTACGTTTAGGTGCGTCCAAGATATATCTCCGGAAACAGGAGACATTATGGAATTTCACATGGTGCGTTAGAAGTATATAGGGTGCTATAAAAAATTCTCAAAGGAAATAAGGCATTTCTTTTCCCATCCCATGGGTGAGGGTGGACTCACTGAAAACCCGAATTTGTCTATCAATATTTTGGAGATTCATCTCCAGACACACCTAAAATGCACACAATGTTTTATAAATGAACCAGCCACCTCATATTTGTTAAAAATTGGTTCGTCCATCTACTGAATATTTATAGAGATGCATCTCTAGTTTAACCTCATGAAAACATTGTGTGTTTCACAAGTGAACCATCCATATGAAATTTGTAAAAAAAAAAATCGGAGACGCATCTCCGTAATTTTCCCGGGCTGATTTCATATATGCATCTATGGAATAACCCATGAAAGCATTTGGGAGTTTTTGCCTTGGCGGCAAGTGTCTCATATTGATATTTTTTTAGGTCATTTACACTAAGGATGTTTTTTATTTAAATCAAGGATGTCATATGTAGACATAAACAATAATAAATGTTCAAACATTACCACAATATATAATTTGTCAGAAAATACAAATAAAATACAATTGTTACCAAAGTACAAGAAGTGTGGCCTCAATGCACATTATATGTGGAAAAAAACTTGCTTGTCATCATCTCCGACCTCCACTGCCACAACCAGGTGATATGTGCAAATTAACGTGGTTTAGTAATCTTCCCCTAATCGAAAGATACATAAGGCATGAGACATCATCAAGGGTGATGAACATATCACCATGAGGGATGTTGAAATATGACATCTCATTGTGTCATCTCTCCACAAAAGCCACTAACATGTCATGGTTAATGGTCATGTATCTAGTGGATCATAAACCTGCCAGCCCAGAGTAACGAACTACATCTTGAAACCATGCATCTACATTATGTTCCAGGTTCAAAATCTTCCTAGCATGGTTTATAGATTTTATCATTTCATGCTCATGTAAAAATAAATATAACAACATCAGTCGCAAATCAATTAGTTTGAAACATATGTAATGTAAAAGTAAATAAATATATATGTTATTCCCACACATGCCTAACAACACGTTCTACACGGAGAGGAAGTAAATGAGGTGTCATATGGGCCTTTTGGAAAACTATCAGGAATGGGAGCGACAACAGTTGGTTCCTTCTGTTGGGCTTCAGGGGCTTGATAAGCTAGATGGTCAGTAGGAGACACCTAATCATGTAAAGTCGACGCTTCCGCGTTAAATAAAATAGCACTACCTCGTGGCCTCGAGCACACTGCCTTCTCCCTACGGGCAAACACATGTTGGTATACACGATTGTGCATAAATCTGTCATGATTTTTAGCCATTGTTTCTATAATATAAACCAGGAAATCATATCAAAATCAATGTAAGTCAAAACCATAGATGCATCTTCGTAAAATAGGAAAGGAAAAAACTAGAGATATATCTCCGTAAAAATGTGCAATTGTAGAAAATGTAGAAAACACCAAATCCCTTAAACACCAACAGATATGAATGTATGTCTTTACAAACTACATATTTTGAATGCAACTATGAAACTAATGCATTTTAAACAACCTATTTTACCCAAAACATGCATAACAACTAAAAAATATAAATAAAATTAGAAACTTACCGATTGAGAGTTGTTGTGCGAAAGCTTGAATGGAGTGAATAATATGTACTAGGATTGATTACAATGAGGTAAAAGTAGTGTTGAAGTTTGAAAATGGCCTTGTTGGTTCTTTCTCATGAGCTGTGAAGTGTTTTTGAAAGTATTCAAAATGAAGAAGGAAGGAGAAAGGATCTAGCGTGAGGCATATCAATTAAAACTCATCTGAAGATGCATGTAAATTTCATTGAGCGTAAAACCCTGAGTTTTGAAATAAAGGTTATTACGAAGATGCATCTTCAAAAATATTTTTGGGCAAAATGGGGTGGCTCATTAACTACAACGTTATGAGTGTGTAATTTGGATGCGTCCAGAGACGTGTCTCCAAAATCTATGTGCTTTTGTGACTTTTTAATGCAGTGAACAAGCACCCCAAGGGGTGTACAAAGTAATGCCTAAGGAAATATTGTTGGAAGATTTTCTTAACCACTCTTTTTGTTCTTAATACTAGGCATGGCAACACAACCCGAACTCGCAGATAATAATCTGAACCAGCTTCAAATTTGATGAAGAAAATTTACTTTGACTGAGTTTAGGTTTAAATTGTTTCCCGATTATAAAATTGAGATGGTTGAGAAATGGGGGAACTAGTACCCTTAACTCATATGGTTTCAGTATTACGAAAAACACATATGACAACAATATGCAAAGACATATAATGACGGTTAAACATCTGTTGTTAGGTAGCATGTAGTTGTAAGGTGTTATTTACAACCAGAGTCTATTGCCTATTATAGTAAACTGGAAAACGCGCTACCTATAACCACGATTTTATTGAACAATCGTAGTGAAATATTTATAGGTCATGGGCTCGATGCCCAAGAACGCTATTTTTGGAATTTATTATTCTGGATAGTGCTCTACCTATAACAATGGTTGTGTTAAACAGCCGTTGTGAAATTATTTGTTTTTTAATATATATTTTCCAATTTTACTGAATTCCCAACTTTTTAACCCGAACTTTTTCTGAATCTTGTCAGACCAGAAACACCAACACACCAAAATGTGTATTACATCAAAGCCAAAATTGCATTAAGGACCAAAAATTGTATATTACTTCAAAACCAAGAATGGCACAAAACAACCTATAATTTGCACATCATTACATCAAATGATAGAATTTAGGTGTCTTGGTTTCTTGTCTCTTTGTGATTTGTCTATTGGTGTATTGACTTTAAACACCTATAATTTTAAATAGTAATACTTATTAGTAAATAACATTAGAAATTATAACTTAAAATAAATTATGAATAAATAATGAAAAATACTTACTTGTTAATCTTCCTATATGCCTTCTTGATGATCTTTATGAATAACATGTACATCATCTATATCAGCTTCTTCATATGAAGTAGGCATTTGTGTTACGTTAGAAGGAGTGGAAGGAATATCAAAATTTTCATCACTATGAAAAATGTATTTTCCTTGTAGAATAATTGATCATTTCCTCGCTAAGTCTGAAGGGTCTGTCAAATAAAAAACTTGTTTTTCTTGAGTAGCCATGATGAATAGTTCTGACATATAAGTTGTCTTGCCAGTGTCAACCTGTGTGAATCCTAACTCACCAGTTTGTACACCATTGTTATTGAGAATCCACTTACATTTAAATAAAGGCACTTTGAAAATAACATAATCAATCTCCAAAATTTCCTCAATTACACCATAGAACACTTTAGATGTCAATATAAGATTCTTATCTTTCAAACTAGAGAAATACATGAATTGGGGCTCAACCATAACCCCATTATTTTGAACTGTACTACGATCATCTTTTAATTTTTCAATAAAAAGAAAAATTATTAATGTCGTATGCAGTCCAAGTTATCACATTAAATTTTGACATGTACGACAACCATTTAATTATCTTGGATGCACTATCATCATTAGACATCCTTTCATTAAACAAACTTATGAATTTCTTGTTATGCTCTGTCAACAACTACTTGTCATTCATTTAATGATATTTTTTCTTCAAAACTCTTTTGGAAGTAGCTATGTAAGGTTGAACTTCATCAAGATTATTCAATGTATAAAAAAGTGCTTAAAAACTACATCATGAACCATTGACTTAACATTTAAACCTTGAGTGTCTCTACCTCCATATCTGTCAGCATGACGAGACTTTGTAATTCCTATAGACTCTGCTTTTGACAAGTAGTTTGAATAAAACTCAACGACTTCTTATGCGATGTACCTTTCAATGATCGAAGCTTCCGATTAGTGATGATTCTTCATATATCCTATAAAGATCTTCATGTATCTGTCTATTCTGACAAATATTCTTTCAATTTTTAATAATATAAGTTAAGGGAAGCTCACTTTTTTTATAAAAAAAAATTGAAAAAATGCTGATGTTGAGATTCGAAGTTTGTGACCCTTAATCTATCACCATGGTTGTTATTATGAACCGTGATGAAAAGTATTTTAATAAAAAAAATCAGGCATGTAAAAATAAGATATTACTACAGTTGGCACAATGACTATTGTAAGATAATGTTATCAAAGGTATATTTCATAATAATGTTTATATTAGTTCGTACTTTATTATTTAGTTTTTTGTTTTACTAAAAAAAGCATGTAAATTATGGCGGTTAATTCAAGAAAATTGTGGTTGTTTGAACTACCACAATTAATAAATACGACATTTTTAAGAAAGTCGTAAAATTGGTTGGCGCATAAAAAATAGTGGTGGTTTAAAATTAAACGATGTGCAAACCGCCGTATTTTACACAATTTAAAGTGGTGGTTTTTGTTTGAAAATAGTGGCGGTTCCAAACGCCGTATTGTTCACAAAATAAACAAATATCTTCAAATTTTACGTCGGTTAAAAATTGTCGTGATATATTGAAAATTATGTCATTTAAACTGTCGTAATTTAATTATGATATAATCTGAAATAGTGTTGTATAATTTCATTAAATTATATTTTAAGTACAATTTTTATTTAAATTAAATAAAAGTGTGACATTTAATTGGATTTTTTTTGAAATAAAAATAAAAGTTGAGATTTCGCGTTAAAATTGTCGAAATTAAATTGTCAGAATTATAAAGTGTGAGTTATAAAGGGGTCTGAAGCCCAACTGGGATATTTAGGTTAATATATAATCTAAGTGAGAGGGTGAATTAGGTTAACATGAAAAAAATTAGAAAATTAGGAACCGACTAATCTGAAGGTTTTGAATACGCAAAGTTGGAAAGCGGTCTTAGGAACGTGAAGGTTTTGGTTAGAAAGCTTCAATTTCAAGGTAAGGGGGGATTGCTTTACCTATGGATAATCATTGGGCAGTCAGGATAATGAGTTCCTTACTATCCCGTCAGTGCCATGGGTGTCAATACTTTCTTCAATTTCCTTGATTTTGTAATATATTTGGCCAAATGGGGTTTGGACAAAACTCCATTGGCATCGATTGAATAATATTCTTGTTTATATGTGTTGTTGTGTTGGCCAAATAAGGTTTGGTTAAATCCCTATTGGCATTGATAAATAAATAATTTTGTTTCTTTGTGGTCACCGTATGGTTTGTTATTGATTAAGATATATGTAAATTATTGTAATATATTATGAGATTGTGTTGCCATGATAAAATTTTTGTTCGATATGAGTAGCCTGTGAGATATGTAAATTTTCTTCAATTTCTATAAATCCCAATTTTTGTAAAATTGTACGATCGGTTATTTTCCCCAAAATTTCCCCAAAAGACTTTTTTTTTTGAAAATCAGACCTTTTTACCAAAAACAAAAAATCATATTTTTAGGGGGGAGGTCGCGGCGACACGGGGTCGCAAGAAAGGCAGCGCGTGGGAGTCGTGTCGTGGCGCAATGATCGTATTATTTCGTGAGGACGGCAATCGGCGATCGTTAGAACGCAGAAATTAGGGCCGCACAGATGAGTTGCATAGTGGGTCGGCGGTGGGCGCAATATGCGCTGGAGGGAACCAATCATTAGGTTCATATTATCAATTGATTGGCACGTGATAAAATGTCTTTAAAATGATTTCCTTTTTTAACCAACCTCTAGCCTATAAATAGAGGTCCCTTCCATCATTTCAAAACATCCAGAACCGTGTTTCATTTCACACTTCTCACTCTCTTTAAACTTCTTTTTTGTTTACTTTCTCTTACTAAGAATTTTAGTCGAAGTGCTTTTTGAGAAAGTTCTTTTTAGAAGTGAGGATTGTGTAATTTTGGAAAAGTAGATTTGTAAGTTAACTAAGGAAGTTTATACTTTGGCTGAAGCTTTTATCCTATTGGGGAATGTGTGTTTGAGTTAGAAGATTAACATGTAAAAAGCTTTGATTTGAGTATTGTGCAATCAAACCCTTGTTTAGGTTCGAAGGCTCAGCCCATGATAAAAGGTTTCATAGGTTATTAGTTAGTCCATGGTAAAACCAAGTGAAAGTTAAAGCTTAGCTCGATATTAAAAGCTTGATTATGTTTAAGATTAGCCCAGTGTTAAAATCTTATAGGTTATTAGTTAGACTAGTATAAAACCAAGGTTTAAGGTTCTTGAGCCCAACCCAGTGTTAAAAGTTCCAAAGGTTTCTTTAAAAACTTCAAGACTAACTGCTCCAAGATTCTTGTGGAAAGGACGTTAACCACTACAATTCATCATTTGGGAGGAAGACTCACCGCTTCACTACTCAGTTTATTGTTTGATTGGAAGTTAACCTTAATTAAACTTTATTTTTCCTTGTATAAGGAGGGTTCGTTAGTACGACCTACTAAAATCTCTTAAGTTTACTGGAAATCTCTATAGTTATATGTCCCTAATAAATTTATGGGGAGTACCCCAATACGGTGATTTAGTTTCTTGTCTTATCACTTTCATTCTTATTTACTTTCTACTATTGAGTCTCCTTCATAATTGCACATCCTCTTTGAATCAAGTTTTGAAACGATTTGTTTTTAGCATGCATAAACCAATTGTTATATTTGAGTTTTGATCGTGATGGTTTAAGTAAATTGCCTAAGTTAGTGAAATAAGAACTATGAGTGATATCGATTTAAGTCATGTGGTAAGTAAAATCTCAAACTATTTTGAAAAACTTTAAAAATTGAGAGTTTTTTTTTTGTTTTCATTATTTGAATCAAGATTACACCTGATCCGAATCATGCTACTCTGTGATTCAAATCACAATTTATATATGACTCGAATCACAAACTTCTTATTTTCCACTTCCATGTCTGGTTCAAATCAAGCTTAACTCATGATTCGAATCATGAACCTGTGTGACTCGGATCACAATTAAATCACAGGAAAATGGGTCACTTTCATTATGAGATCTTGTTTCACACTACTTGCTCATTTGACTCAAATCATGAAATGTACTTGACTCAAATCTTACTAACTTTTTCCATCCATTTTTGTGTTTCATTTTAAGCACAAATAAAATCATTTTGTCATCATTTTTTAGTAGAGAAAATCATAACCAACTTTGTGATTTTTTGAATAACCAACACCCTCTCACTTTTGAAAATTAAAAAAAAAAAACTCTTGCAACAAATTTCTTTCATCTTCAACTTTAGTTTGATTTCAGATTTTGATAATGAGAGATTTGTAATTGATTGAAGGAAACACTATCTTGAAACTAATCGTTGTTGAAGATTGGGTAAAGATTTTTAGGTAGCTTGCAATATTGAGGTTGTTGTCATTGGCGCTGACAAATTCTTGTGAAAAGAATGGGGCTCTTCTCTCCAGATTGCATTGGTAGTGACTGTGTGGAAGGCTATAAACAAGGTGAAGTTCTTCTCAAATCTTCAGACAATTCAATATTCAAGGAATCAGTAAAATCAAGGGGTGGTTGCTACACACAAAGGATTGGAGAAGATTGATGATATTTAAAGATTCAAGAAACGTCAATCGAGTAAAGATTACAGAGAAAAGTTTGGCATTATGCTGTATGCAAGTCAAGATCTAGATAGGAGATTTTATCTTTCTTAGGATTATTGTTGGTTGGTGATTGTATGAACTCTTGCAATATTTGTCAAAATAAAAAGGAACAATGTATGTTCTAATTAGAAAACATTGAAAAATGCACGTAGGCAAAGCGAGGACAAACGTCGAAGCACTATAAATCCTGATGTCACGTCTCTCCCTTACTCTTGAATTTAATTTTCATAGGATTTGCGTGCTTAGGTATTTCAATTCTAGCGTAGTTTATCGTTTATTCAATTGGTAGCGATTTATTACATAAGGTTAGGTTTTGTTAGAAGTGGTGCCTAATTGAGCTGAATTGGTGATTAAATTTTGAGAAACAATTGAGGTTAGAGTTCATTGATATTGAATCGTTGTATAAATGCATCTCGTGGAATATACAACTGAATCAATGGAATACCTTTGTGTATCATCATAAAACCATCTTTGATGTTTGTGAATCAATTTAGTGTTAACACGATCAAGTTTTGAAAAGTATAATTTTCATATTTTTGCTTCATACCTTCCGCACACATCTTTTGAAAAATCTTTGATATTCTATTTTTGAAAAAGTGGTTGATTTTTTATAAGGGTCTATTCACCCCCTCTAGATCATTTTTCTAATTCCATATTCATACCCAGCGATTGGCATCAAGAGCTGGTCTTTTGATTTTGTCTAATCAACATCCAAAAGTTGTGAATATGGTAAAGGATGACGATCCTAAAGGAGTGTATAATAGGTCACCTATTTTTAAAGTAAAAAATTATACTAATTGGAAAGCGAACATGTACATACACTTAAGGACCATTCATCCATACGGGTGGTGATGACGTTGTTAAACATCTTAAGGATTGGATGGATGTTGAGACTAAAAAAGATTCATTTAATTTGAGAACTAGGAACATACTTATCTTCTATTTAAGCACACAAGTATTCTACTAAATTTCACATCATACGAGTGTTAAAGGTATGTGGGTCACTCTCGAAACTCTCTACAAGGGAACATGTGGCATCAAGAATTCTAAAATCAATATGTTTATAGAGTAGTTTGAACTATTTCGTATGGAACCCAGAGAATCCTTGGATTCAATGAAAACTACATTCCTCCACTTAAGCAACAAACTAATCAACTTGGGTAAAAGATTTTATCACAAAGATTGTACTAACAAAATATTGAGATATATGTGAAGGGAGTGGCAACCAAAGGTCACCGCTATAAAAGAATCAAATGATCTTAGTACTTTGGATATTCCAAAGTTGTTTGAAAAGTTAGTCAAGCATGACAATGAACTAAAACGACTTGCCAATACCGAAGAAAAGTCAAAAAATAAAGAGAAGCGTAAATAATGAAAACATGATCTATCTTTGAAAGTTTCGTCATTTAAAGAGAAGAAGTCAAAGGAAGAAAGTGATAACTCTGACAAAGAAGCTTCTAAATAAGAGGTGATGGATTTATTCGCCAGACACTACAATAAATACTTAAAAAGAAACAAGCTCAAGCATACCAACAAAGGACTAGCCATTTTTATAAATACTCACCCGCCTATGAAAAAACATAATAAAAAGGATGATGATATCACGTGTTACAAGTACAAAAATTTGGGATATTTTAGAACCACTTGTCCAAGTCTCACCAAACATCATAAAAATAAGGATAAGGAATTCTACAAGATGGAAAGAAAAAGATCCAAAGGTTGTAGAGCCTATATTGCATAGGGAGAAGAGGACGAGATTTCCTCCTCTGATTCTTGCTCAAGTTTAGATGATGAGTGTTCTAACTTTTGTTTGATGGCACGTAAGAAAGGTTAAACTTCAAAGGAATATACTTTTGAGCCTGTTGATGAATATACATATAATGAATTGTCAAAAGCATTAAATGATATGTATGATGATTCTATAAAAGCGCTTGCGAAAATTTCTCTCCAAAAAGAAATGATTTTAAAACTTGAGGAAGAGATAAATAATCTTAATTGTGCTTAATAGTCTCTTAAGGAAACACATACATATCTAGTTGACGTGTGTTATAATGTTTCAAATACTTTAGTTAAAATGGTAGAAAAAGTAGAAGGTGTCATGTGTCAAATTTTAAAACTTGAAATTGAAAGTCTCAAAGGACAACTAACAAATGCTATTTCGCTATCTTGTGCTTGTTCTAGCTCTTCTAGCGATAGAGGGATGATTTTTATCAAAGACCCTCACGTCGCTAAAAGAAATAGAAAAAATATTTCTTCTAAAGCTATTTTTCGTTATTGTAGTGATAAAGGTCACATTAGGTCTCTTTGTCATATTAGGGACGTTTAAATTCCTAATGGAAAATTACATGGATTCCTAAGTGTAGCTTAACTAACCCCAAAAGACCCAACTAAAATTGGGTATCTAGTTCTATCTATTGTTGTTTTGTGCAGAAGTGTTGGAATCTTTTTGGATTCTCATGACAAGTGAAAGAAGATGTGTTCAATCATATTTTTTTATCACATTGTATTCTTTTTACTATATTATTGTTGTTATTTGCTAACTTCAGAAAGTTTAGTCCTAGATCATCGTAATTGGTATGATTATTTTATTCCCATTTATCTTCGTGTAGTTACACTTTATTTATATTATTTTCTTTTAATTGATTTTAATTTGCATATAAGAATCTATTTATGTTGCATTTGATGAGTCATCACCCCAAAAGACGAGGAAAGGCATTTGTTATGATATTTCAAGTGTCATAACGAAAAAGTTGATCAACAACGGAAGTTCCAAAGAGGATCCTCCTCCTTCATCAAAGGATGATGACACTGAGGGAGATAAAGAGGAAATATTACATGATGATGATAAACAAGAGACCTTAAATCAGCTGCCTCAGGATTGGAGAATCGCAAAAGATCAGCTGTTAGATCAAATTCTGAGAGATATCCTAAGAGGTAGTTTACAAGCTTGAGGCCATATGTATAGAAGTATAATGTGGACTTCAAATGTGATTATCGAAATAGATGAAAGATGAATGGATTTCGACATCACCAAGTATAGAGGTATAATTGGATCCTTACTCTATTTAACCTGAGTAGGCCAGATATTATGTTTAGTGTGTGCATGTGTGCTAGATATCAAACATCACCTAAGGAATCCCACTTTAAGATCGTAAAATGTATATTAAGTTATCTTAACGGAACCTTCCATCCCGATGTTTGGTATCTTAAAGGTAGTGATTTTAGCTTAGTGGGTTTTTCTGATTCCGATTTTGCGAGTTGCAAGTCGGATAGGAAAAACATTACTGGCACATGTTAATTTATTTAGAAGCTATTTAGTTTCTTGTCACAATAAGAAGAAACATAGTGTTGCTCTTTCTACTATCGAGGCTGAGTATGTAGCCGCTAGTAGTTATTCTGCATGAGACTTATGGCTAAAGCAACAATTACTAGATTATGATTTAAATTTGGTTGTGTTCCAATTAAGTGCGATAGTACTAGTGCAATAAGCCTCACTAAGAATCCAGTACTTCATTCACGGACCAAACACATTGAGATCCGACACCATTTTCTTAGAGATCATGTGGAAAAAAAGGATGTTGTTTTTGAATATGTTGACACTAAAAGTCAGCTTGCTGACATTTTTATAAAACCATTGTCATCGGATCCCTTTCACAAGATTTGTATAGATTCAAGAGTCCTAAACTCTTCGTGCTATAAATAGAATGATGATTTTTGTTTAGTTTAATTTGCTATATATTCTGCTTTCACTAACATTATTTTGTAACAAATCATAGCTTTTACCGACTATATTTGTATGTCTCTATAACTCTTGTATTAGACTTTATATCCTTGTATGTGTTTGCTCTAGAGTTATGCATTGGTTTTCTTATTATCCTCTTTACCGTACTCATTCATCTCTTGCATATGTTTTTGATAATTTTCTTTGAATTTAAATCTTTTTAAACGTGTATTGCTAATTATATGCATTTTAGCATTTGTATAATTGTTCATACATTATTTATGAATGATAATGCATTCCTTTACATAATAGTTTTGATCACTTAATTGTTAGTTGTTGAATGTTGGTGTTGCATGTCTATTAGCATTTTGTTGCATATAGTATGTTTATCTTTGTGCTCTAAATTCTATCATTGTTGTTATATATTCTTCTTAGTTGTTTAGCTCTTGTGTTCACTTGGATTTATTTGTTTATGGTTTGATATTTGGTTTGTAGACGCACTTCGATATATCTCTTTTTGATGTTGCCAAAGGGGGAGAAATTGTTATGCAAGTCTAGAATTGTTTTATGTGTTTTATGTTGTGGTTTGTGTGCAATATTTCAGGGGTAGCACAAGTGTTTTTACTTTTTGCTCAAAGTCAACTCAATTCCAAGTAAAAGCTTGTCAAGCATCAGAAAGGGAAAAATGTAGTTGAATGTTGTAAGTTCTGTGACTTTTGGGTTGACTGCTTTTTGGTAAAACAACATGCTGATAGCAAGATGTTAAACCAGATGTTTTACCATGATAGTCAGACATCATGTTCTACATGACGTTGTGACATGTTCCAGGACATGTTATACCAGATAGTTAGGGTATGACTATTTTGGTATTTTGAGTGTGATTTTTGAGTGTGTTCTGATTCACACATATGCACTATCCAAGGAAGGATATTTTGGGAACTTCTGTTTTGACTGATTGTGATGGTTTCTGAAAAATGATCATTGAGCCTTTTAGGAAACTTTGTATTTTGTTCCTATTTTTGTGCAAGAGATTATGCTTATGCTTTCAAGCCGATTCTTGATGAATTGCGCCTCAAGAGCTTAAGCCCACAAGGTCTAAAGGCTGTTTAAAGAAGACCTTAAACTTAATGTATCTCACGAATTTCACTTTTGTAAAATAAGGGGAGGTTTTGTAGTGTTATGTTTTGAGAGCCTTTTGTGTGTTAATTGTCTATCACCCTTGTATCTTCTAATGCATTGAGGTTGAGTGATTGTTCATTGTTCATTGTCCACTCTAAAGCTTGTAAGCAAGAGTGTATTGTTCTTGATTAAAGCTTTTAAGCAAGATCAAGTATTTTCTTGGAAGTGTGATACTTCTATTGTTTGTTGTTGTTGTTGAATTTTCACTGGGATTGTGACTGATTAGGAAGTGAGAGGGGGATCTCATATCTAGAGGGTTTCTAGATAGAAGTTGCACAAGGTAGTGATTAGGCGAGAAGTTGTAAACGAGCTAGTTTAGCTTTGAACTAATGCTATCATAGTGGATTTTCTTCCTGGCTTGGATGCCCTCAGATGTAGGTGATATTACACCGAACTGGGTTACCAATTGACTGTGTTATTTATGTTTCTGCATTTTATTTTCAGTCTGGTTTATTTTACTTTTCTGTGATACAAAAGATGTCGTAACATCTGTCTTAACATTATGTTCTGATGTGAGAACATCATTGTCAACATGTGGTACAGTGCTAAAATTTCAATTGGCATCAGAGCTGGAACCCTAGTCAATTTTTGGGTGAGCTTTAGGGAGATTTTTTCTGGTACTGTTTGTTTTGGACAACAACTATTGGATATCTATCACCAAAGAATGTGCTTGGTTTGTTACTTTTAAGGAGGAGGTTGAGTGACTCCTGTTGCTCTAGCAGATTTGAATTCCATATGCAATGGAGTTGAGTAGGATGTCTTTTAGTTTGACAATCACATGTGTGGCAACCAAAGATTCTTGGGATCCTCTCAAAATCTTTCATGAAGACACATCTGGTCAGCATGGTTCAGAGGTCTCTTCCCAAGAGATGTGTCATTAACGTGACTGCTATTGTAGATAAAGATCAAGACTCTTTTAGCATAGGTGGACCTCTCAGGTCACTATATTGTTGAATTGTTCTTGGGAATGGCTGTTGTTGGTTTAAAAGACACGAGCATGGATGTTGTTTTCCTACCCTGTAGAAGTTTGTGATCCAGAATTGGATGAGGTGACTTTTCAACCTGGTTCTGAGGAAAGTGGATAAATGGACATTGTCAAATGTTAAGAACATTCATCCTGACATCTTATAGAATCTGTTTCTCAAGGATAAGATGGACTTGGTAGAGGTATTGTGTGTCATGAAGTTGAAGGTGAATTGTTTTACCTTGTTACTGGCTTATTTGGAAGGTGGGCCTCTGATGCAGTTCCCTGTATTGGAGAATCAATTCATATTGAGCTGGTTGCCCCTTCAAGGTTTGTGCATCAAGAGTATAGACGGATCATAAAGAGGTGGCTGGTTTGTCCCCTAATCTTGATTAATTCTATGAGGATTGTGAACAACTATTTTGATGTTATTCTGTTTGAGGAGTTGACTGGGAGCCTAAATTGGATAGGTGTTCTTAAGGTTCTAGAGAAATTAAATGTCAACTTGTTATTTTAGTTTCCATCGAGAGGGAAACTGAGTCAATGTTGTTCATATCATGAACATCAGAATACTCATGATAGAGGCAGGAACATGCTCTGAAGGTGTTTTTTTGGGTTCAAGTTGGTCACATCAGGCACTTCTGTTTCACTTGAAGAACTCATGTCTGGAGTTAAGGTGGATATGGTAGGCTCTAGGCCCTGTTGAAGGGGAGAATGATTGGCCAGTAATGAGATTTATAAAGCTCCGAGGAGGAAGTTGCTTCCATAGCCAACTGCTTTTGTGTGAACTGCTTGCTTTTCCTTATGACCAAGGAAGATGAAGTATCCAAATGATGCATCATCAGCCTTTTGCAGGTGTTAAGGACTTTCCTCTCATAATTCCTGTGAGGGCAGTGCAAAGAAGAGTCTTAGTGGATGAAAGAGCAGACTAAGGTGAAAAGTCTGATAAGTGTGGTATGCTTAGTCAGTACCTTGGTAGTTTGGACAACTCAGATGGTGTCTGTTGGAGGAACCTCTTCTTGTTTGCATTAGTGTTTATGCTGGTACTGTGGTGTCAAATAGGTTTTCTTGACATCTTACTTCTGTGTAGAAGCTATCTTTGGTTCTTGTTGTGAGTGAGAGTTTCTCCCTGTAAAGGTTTCCCTTGAGTATCTCTGGTCTGCCTCTGCAGTCTGTTGCTTTTCTGTTGTGTTTAAATGCCGGTCCTTAAGAAGTTCATGCAAGTGGATGTGCCTAAGCTGATATGATCCTATGAATGTTGTCTAGAACCAAGGTAAATGGTTCAAGGGGTTAATGTTTAAGCAAACGCTAGAATATCATTGCAGCAGATTAACTCTCTAGAAAGTGAAGCATATTATTCATGAGAGCTAATAATATGGGGTTTGTGGATTCATAAATGATATATCTAATCCTGGTGTGCTTTGGGTGTAGTGTTTTTAGCCAAGTCTGGTAGTGATAAGGGCTTAGACAATGCTAAAAAGAAGGATCTGCAGTGTAGTGCAGGATGTCATACCTGATATTGTGGAGAACCATGGTTTCTCTGGGTGTTCTATTGTGATGTTGTGATGTGAAGCATGGAAATGACTTATGCATGTCTATGTGTTCCCTAATGGTGAAGGAATGTCATGTTCTAACATCATTCTAGCTGTTGATGCTTAAGAGCAGATGTATTTCTTCTGATGTAGCATGTGTGCATGATGTCAAACCTAATGTGCATGACATCTTGCCTGGCTGGAGTGCTTTAGAGTATTTTTGGTCTCTCTTAAAGGTGTTTGAGATGTTTTTATGTTGTGCTTGTGTCTCTGATATATGAAATGGGACATGTCATTATTGCATGGGTGTATCCTTGTGAACAACATTGTTTGTTGTCTGGGCAAAATTATTTTTCTCTGCAGTAGGTTGTGATCTCCAAGGGAGATACCTGTTTGTTTCTGCTACTGCAAGATTGCAGTCTGTACAAAGCTTACATGTTCTTATATCAGACCTGATGTTTTGACATTGTGTTTGAGTTGTTCAGCTTCACCTTGCTGATTTCTTTAGCTATGTAATCTAGAGGGAGTTGTTTGTGTTCTCACTGTGTGGTGTTCTTATATGAATCCAGTTTTGTTTCTAGCATATGTGCCTCTAGTTGTTAAGGATGTTTCTTCTTGATAAACAATCTTGTCTTTATGGATCAGTAAGAATATTTTTCTTTTTTGGTCTAAGCATATTGCTAAGGAAGCTGCTGCTCCAAACTGAATTGGATGCTAGAAGATTCCAATGTCAAATGCAATGACATGACATTGTACTGTGACAAGCTGGTCATAATCAGTAGTTTCAAAGATTCCCTATCTATACAGCTGGACAACTTTGCCATGACTGGTCAACATCTTGTCAGGGGTGTTTTGGGAGGTTGTATTAATGAAGATTTATAGCATCTATAGTTTAGGAGGCATGAAACACGTTTTTCTTTTGGTGCATGGAAAGTGGTTTTTCAATGACATTGAAAATGTCATTTCAAAGAATGCAGTCAAAGCTTGAAAAGCGAAAAAGGAGAATGTCTTTGTTACCTAGGATACTTTCACTCCGTTCAATAATGTTATCCTTGACTGTACAGGCGTTATAAGCAAGATTGTTGTTTTTTTTGTTTCAAACAATTTACAGTTTCAGCCGTCTACCCAGTCGTGTTTTCAACATGAGCCAGAATTCCAAAACTACTAATGCTTCAAAGGCTAGTGTGTTGGATGCCAAGAATGATAAGAGTGCGGATTCAAAGAAGGTTGAGTCCAAAGTTGGGATATATGCTGGCTTATCTACTGGAGCATCTAGGACAAGGAAGGCCTATGTGACAACGATGAGGCACTGCAAGAAAAACCATGAATCTGATGAGGATGGTGATGAAGATTGGGTTAATTTCACTAACTCAGGAGGTTGGAGTGGATTAACGAATCCATAGTTGCAGTGTCCGCTTGGTTTGTTTTTTTTGTGTTGTAATAAGTCCCTGACAATTTGTTTGTGTTTCCATCTGGTGTTTTATGTTTACTTCCATTTGTACTATTTATAGCCTTTGCTACTGTGTGATTCTAGTTATTCTTGTTTACATTTACTCTGTTATTTTTTTTGTCAATTTTCGGCTAAAAAGGGGGAGTAAAGTGTTAGGTTATATGTTGTTTCTGATGCTGGATCAGATGTCATGACTTCATGTCATGTGTTTTACTACTGCTTAAGGAGAGTAGTTTTTTTGTGTTGTTGCTGGACTGTATGCAACTTTTTAGGGGGAGCATGATAATCTGTCATACTTGTGCTGCTGCCACTAAGGTGAGGTATGTGTGTGATGATGTGCAATCACATGTCATGACATGTTGAGGTTGTGGAGATCATTGGATGATCTATGGTAATTTATTACTCTGGTACTCTGAGTAATATGTGTGGCTTTTGCTATATGCATTTCTAATACATGAACTTGGATAGTTCATGCTTATCTGTCTTTTGCTTTGGGTTTTCCCCTTCAAGGGGAGTATTAGTGTCAGGGGGAGAAATAGACTTGTCTAAGGTTACTGAGCTGTCATGTCAGACCACATGTCTTGACATATTTGCAGTTTGAAAGGGATGTAATCTCTAATGTTCTATAGCTGCACTTTATATCTGATATCTTTCTGATTACAGGTTTTGTGGTATTATTCCTCTTCTCCAGAATTATTGCGCAAAGATTGTTTTAGCCAAAATTTGCCAAAGGTGGAGATTGTAAGTTCTGTGACTTTTGGGTTGGCTGCATTTTGGTAAAACAACATGCTGATAGCAAGATGTTAAACCAGATGTTATACCATAAAAGTCATACATCATGTTCTACATGATGTTGTGACATGTTCTAGGACATGTTATACCAGATAGTTAAGGCATGACTATTTTGGTATTTTGAGTGTGTTCTGATTCACACATATGCGCTATCCAAGAAAGGATATTTTGGGAACTTCTATTGTGACAAATTGTGATGGTTTTCGAAAAAAAATCGTTGAGCCTTTCTAGGAAACTTTGTATTTTGTTCCTATTTTTGTGCAGGAGATTATGCTTATGGTTTCAAGATGATTCTTGATGAATTACGCCTCAAGAGCCCAAGCCCAGAAGGTCTAAAGGCTATTTAAAGAAGACCTTATACCTAATGTATCTCATGGCTTTCACTTTTGTAATATAAAGGAAGGTTTTGTAGTGTTAGGTTTTGAGAGTCTCTGGTGTGTTAATTGTATATCACCCTTGTATCTTCTGATGCATTGAGGTTGACTGATTGTTCATTGTTCATTGTCCACTCTAAAGCTTTTAAGCAAGAGTGTATTGTTCTTGATTGGAGCTTTTAAGCAAGATCAAGTATTGTCTTAGAAATGTGCTACTTCTATTGTTTGTTGTTGTTGAATTGTCACTGGGATTGTGACTGATTAGGAAGTGAGAGGGGGATCTCATATCTAGAGGGTTTCTAGGTAAAAGTTGCCCAAGGTAATGATTAGGCGATAAGTTGTAAACGGGCGAGTTTAGCTTTGAACTAATGTTATCGTAGAGAATTTCCTTACTGGCTTGGATGCCCCCAGATGTAGGTGATGTTGCACCAAACTGGGTTACTAATTGACTGTGTTATTTATGTTTCTACATTTTATTTCCAGTCTGGTTTATTTTACTTTTCTGTCAGACAAAAGATGTCGTAACATCTGTCTTGACATTATGTTCTGATGTGAGAACATCAGTTTTAACATGTGGTACAATGCCATAATTTCAGATGTCTCTAATACATTCAGGGGGATTACCCCAATACGATGATTTTGTTTCTTGTCTTATTGCTTTCATTCTCATTTAATTTCGACTACTGAGTCTCCTTCATAATTGCACATCCTTTCTAAACCAAGTTTTGAAACAATTTGTTTTTAGCATGCATAAACCAGTTGCTATATTTGTGTTTTGCCCACGTGGTTTAAGTCACTTGCCCGAGTTAGTGAAAAAATAACCATAAGTGATATCAATTCAAGTAATGTGGTAAGTTAAATCTCAAACTATTTTGAAAATCTAGAAAAATTTAGAGAAATTTTTGGTGTCTGTGGTTCGAATCCCATATTACACCTGATTTGAATCATGATACATTGTGATTCGAGGTACAATTTGTAAATGACTCTAATCAAAAATTTCTTATTTTCCACTGCCATGTTTGATTTGAATAAGGCTTAACACATGATTCGAATCATGAATCCATGTGACTCAAATCACAATCAACTCACTAGAAAATGGGTCACTTTCATTATGAGATATTAAAAAAAAAAACTCTTGCAACAAATTTCTTTCATCTTCAACTTTAGTTTTATTTTAGATCTTGATGATGAGAGATTTGTAATTGATTGAAGGAGACGTTATCTTGAAACTAATCGTTCTTGAAGATTGAGTAAAGATTTTTTGGTAGCTTGCAAGATTGAGGTTGTTGTCACTGGTGCTGACAAATTTTAGTGAAAAGAAGGAGATTTTTCTCTCCAGATTGCCTTGGTAGTGACTGTGTGGAAGGCTATGGACAAGGCGAAGTTCTTCTCAAATCTTCAGATAATTCATCACTCAAGGAATCAATAGAATCAAGGGGTGATTACTACACACGAAGGATTGGAGAAGATTGGTGATATTTCAAGATTCAAGAAGCGTCAATCGAGTAAATATTAGACATAAGAGTTTGCTATTACGTTGTATACAAGTAAATATCCAAAGAGGAGATTTTATTTTGCTCAGCATTATTGTGGATTGGTGATTGTATTAACTCTTGCAAAATTTGTCAAAATAAAAAGGAACAATGCAGGTTCCATCAGGAAACCATTGAAGAGCACACATAGGCAAAGCAGGGACGAACCACTACTACAAAATGTATATACAACAACGTCATGGTTATCACAGTACCACAAAGGACCACGATGACATCATTTACTTAATGCACAAACATTTTCATTTATTTACTTATAAATTTTTTATATAATATAATCATGGATGAAAGATACAACAGTGGTTATATAATCACCCTTTCATGGGTTCGAATCTCAACACCCTCAACTGTTTTATTTCTTTAACATTTAGTCGCGCCTTTGTTTGTTTTTTTATTTATTTTTAATTTCAAAATAAATTTGATACCACCATGGTTGAGTAACTCAACCGTTATGAACTATCTTAAATATTTTTAATTGTAATGTATTGACGCTTGAAATGTTTTATTTCTTTAACATTTAGTCGCGCCTTTTTATTTTTATTTATTTTTAAATTTTAAATAAATGTGATACCATTACGGTTGCGTAGATGAACCGTTGTGACATATTTTTCATTTTGTTTTAAATATTTTAAATTGTAATATCCTAGTGCTTCTTTATGAAATTTAATTAAGCAAGTAATATATCACCACAGTTCCAGTTGTTGACCGTGGCGGTATCATTCATTCATTTTTATCACAACTAACTAGTTTGTCTCTTCAGTAGCCATTATTTACTGAGAAATGATACGATACAAAACACCATTTCAACCCTAACGTTCAATACTGAGAAACAAAACACCATATCAACCCTAACATTCACCGTTTATCATTTTTTCATCAGTTGTTCAACGATTAATCTTTTTTCATTGGTTCATCGTTTTCCATTCGTTGTTCATTTTAAACCCACAGTCATTGGTTCATTTTCAACCCTAACACCAGTGCCAACACTAACATCATCACCATCGTCAAGGAGGAATACAACAACAACACTATCTATTTCAACCCAAATATTCACCTATACTTCACGTTTACGGTACGTAAAACTTTTTTCCCATGCATTTACAGTAAAATTCAGTTTCCATTGTTGTTGATGTTGTTGTTCTTGTTGTTTTTCTGGTTGTTGTTGAATGTGTGTGATAAAACTTGATTAAAATATGTGTGATAAAACTTGATTAATATTTTGTTATGGTTGTGGTTGTTGTTATTGTTGTTGTTGAATGTGTATGTGATAATAGATGAAAGAGTTTGTTGTTGTTGTTGTTAAAAATAGATGTCGTCTTCCTCGTATTCTTCATCTAGTGGCGAGGAAACTATGACAAGTGATACTCAAAACAAATAGAAAAGATTACAAAGAGGTGCCGTAATGCTTACTAAAGTAACAAAAGTCCAAAAATATGGTAATAAATTGTCTTTCACGTTTGATTCGTATTATAGAGTAGTTGATGGTGAATACTCTTCGCTGTTTAAGAGTCATGTTGTGTTCCTTGGAAATAGCAAAGTTAGTATATTGATAGATGATTAGAAACTAGCGCCAGAGGCTATCAAAGATAGCATATGGATAGACGTTAAGGTATTAATATTAATTTTCATCATTTCGTTATGACTTTCTATAATTTCTAATACATTCTTATTGATTTAAATGTAGTTGACTTTTGAGTTTACGAATGGTGATAAGCACTTAAAAAAAAAGTAGGTAAGTCATGCTACTACGTGTTGGAGGAGCTTTAAGTCACGACTCATGCGTGACTACATTAGGAAGCCTAAGATTGGTCTTGAGCGTCCATGGGAGATATAGTTTTCTCTTGAAGAAGGTTTGGAAAAAGTTTGCGAAGGGTCGTCGTTCTGAGACATTCTTGGTTAGTACTAGTCTTAGTTATCTTGATAATTTTATGCTAAGGATTTATAGATACTAATCATATTTTGACTGTGTTTATAACAGACTAAAAGTCAAGCAAAAATACAAAATAAAGCGAAAAACATTTACCCCCATAGATTGTCTCGTGGGGGTTACAAGAAACTGGAGAAAAAAATAATGGATGAAAAAAAACAAATGGGAGACGAAGACTCCATTAGTCGTGATCGCAACCCATCTCCACCATCAAGACATGAGAAGTGCAAGAGGTCTCGACTAAGACCAAATGGAGAGTGCACCTCAGTTGCATCAAGAGCAATTGCTGAAAAAATTGTAAGTATGATTTGTTGTGTGTATGTTATGTGTTATTTAAATGTTATAGTAATTACAATATTAATATTATCATGCATATATGTTGTATAGGATCTGTTGGTTGAGGAGGCTCATTTTTTCCAGAACCACAACATGATATACTAGTAGAAGCTATCAGAACAAATGAGCATGGTGGGAGCGTTCGTGGTGTTGGAGAAGGCGTCGTCCTGAGATCATACCTTGGTCCAACCAAAAAAAGCGCTAAAAACACTGAATTACAAGCGCAAAGAGAAAAGGTTGCAATTGTTGAGAAGGAGTTAGAAGAACAGAGGAAGATGTTAGAAGCTGAGTGGGAAAGTCGGAAGAAAGACATAGAAAAGTTAGAAGAGTTATATGCGGTATGTGTTTTATCTTAAAAGCTAGTGTTTTATCTGAAATGTATGATATATATATATATATATATATATTGTGTTTTATCCAAAAAGTTAGAAAATATAGGAACGTGTTTATTATGTGTTGTGCTCAAAACGAATATTATGTTGCAAAGAATAAGTGAATCCTTCCAACAACGTACAGATAAAAATAATGATAATGCTAATGATCAAGTTCCCCAAACAAATGTTATACGTGGTGCTAGAACCAAAGGAAGTAATTATTCAGTCGCCCCCGCTCAAGAGGTCAATGAGATATTGGATCCTTCCGCAAATGAAATCACATGTTATACCTGTTGGTTGTAGAAAGCGATGACCCGATTCCTCTTCAGCTAGAGCATTGTCCAACAGTAGAAATCTTTTATTCTCCTCCTAGTGACATAGGGATTTTCTATTAGGATATAAGTGGTTGGACGTAGGGATATTGCAAGTTTGGTGCATGTAAGTATAATTAATCATGCATGTCATTATATATAGCACATTATCATTTTTGTATTTCCTCACTTATTTTTTGAATTTTGTTTAATCATTTAGGTACATTCACCGTTTTTGTATAGAGTTAAATAAATCGAATATTTATGGCATCTTGGATCCGTTTAGTATTCGATGGACAAATAATGATCCAAAATGGATTTACTCTTACATTTCAGAACGATTAAGTCAAGGGGGAAAATGTTACTTAACACTATTTCTCAAATCGTAAGTAATTTTGAAATTGTGGTTTATCTATTATAGTTAGTTTTGTTTTAGAAAATACTAATTATATATATGCTCTTGTTTATTCAGTGATCATTGGCAATTGATCATCATATCACTTAGAACGAATACGATAACAACATTGTGTTCCTTACATAACCCACTCGAACCTAAAATGACGCAAATTATTAATGGGTAAGTTTATGTTTATATGAAACTTTTTAGTATTATTTTCTTTGAATTTTTAATTGGTTTAACGCGTAATATATTTAAACAATTTTCAATGTACAGTGTTCTGCATCGACACAATATGTTGAACAATAGTAGAAAAAACCAACATTTCTTTTGCCTCATGTAAGTGGCCATATTTCTTGTGACATTCATTTATATATATTGTTACATACATGTGTAGTGGTTATAACATTCATGAAATTAACATTTATTTTTGTAGACGAGAAACAACCAAAGGGATACGAGTGTGGGTATTATGTAATGAAACACATGTTAAACATTGTCTTCGTCGACATTATTGATAAATGGGATCAGGTATATATTATATATGTAATGAATTGTTTACAATAACATATTAATGTTTAAGTTGGCTATGATTATCATATATATATATGTGATATTCACATTTTTGCACTTTTTATGTAGACGTTTAACGACGATACCTCATTCTTATGCGAAAACTTTTTAGACATTCGTAAACGTTGGGCATATATCTTCAATGCGCTTAAGGGTCCTCAAACATGAGCTTAATATATATATATATATATATATATATATATATATATATATATATATACCAATATGTCGCATGCTTTTAGATTTTCTACAACGGTCATATGACCATGATTGTAAGTAACACATATACAACCACACGCTACGTAACAACGGTCGGTCCTACGTGATAATATATCTTTTTCAACCGTTGTTGTATATGTTTTTCGTAGTAGTGAACGTTGAAGCACACTATAAATCCTGTGTCATCTCTATTTGTTACTCTTGCATTTAATTTTCGTAGGATTTGCATGCTTAGGTATTTCAATTCTAACGTAGTTTATTGTTTATTCAATTGGTAGCGATTTATTACGTAAGGTTATGTTTTGTTAGATTTGGTGCCTAAATGATATGAATTGGTGATTAAATTTCGAGAAATAATTGAGGTTAAAATTCATTGATATTGAATCATTGTATAAACACATCTCGTGGAATATATAACTGAATCAATTGAATACCTTTGTATATCATCATAAAACCATATTTGGTTTTAGTGAATCAATTTAGTGTTGATATGATCATGTTTCAAAAAGCTTAATTTTCATATTTTCGCTTCATACCTTATGTATGCATCTTTTGAAAAATCTCTAATATTCTGCTTTTGAAAAAGCGATTAAATTCTTTATACTTCCATATTCATACCTAACACTCTCAAGATCAATTCTTGGGGAGTGAATTAGGTATTTTTCTCTGTTTGAGCGAACCTCTATAACTTTCAGTGTTTTCTCTCTTCCTTTAAACTCTTTAATTTTTTGCACTTTACATTCTGCATTTTCATTTTCTGCTGCTTAATCTTAAAACAATTTTCAAAATGTTTTATAATTGTGATTTTAATTCCAAAATTTTTTCAAAACCATGTTTTTCTGAACCACGCAATTACATCCCCCATCTTATGTGTGAAGTCACATGTCCAACAAGCGACATCAGAGCCTAACTCATATTGAAGGACTAATCATCTTAGGAGGAAGATGACTTCTAACAAGAGTTCGTTTCTAAACACACCACTACTTTTTAATAATAATAATAGATTTGAGGTATGACAAGTTAGGTTTAGAATTTTTCTTCAAAGTATAAATCATGAGTTGTGGGAAACTATAATAAATTGTCAGTTTATCCCTACTAACAAAGTAAATGGAAAAGTAATAGATAAACCCAATCCCTTTGGACCAAAGAGGAAGAAAAAAACTTAGATAAATTTTAAAACTAAAAGCTTTATAAAAATGTCTTTAGTTAATAGTAAATTTTACTATGTTCATCAATGTAACACCGCCAAGGAAATGCGAGATACACTTAAGATGATATATGGAGTTTCTCCAAGTATCAAACAACAGAAGATGAACACACGAGGCAAAGAAGATGAAGATACAACTTTTAGTTATTTTTCAATGTTTAGAAATGTTAGAAATTATATTGGAACATTACTCACTAACCAATGTCTAAGAGTTAAAAATTAGAAGTTTGATATGTCTGTAAGTGCGCAGAAATATCGGTTATAATATAAAAAGTGATGAACCCAAAGAGACCAGTGTTATCTATCGTTACTATTTGTATCTATGGTGATGAATAAGTGTTTTTGTATGCAAAGAAAAGGAAATAATTTGTTTTGAATTAATATGAAATGGGAGATCGGAATGTGGTTCTCGTCGATCGTTAGCGCTCGCAAAGTCATTACATGCAATTAAAATGAGACAATATTTTTTTTGTAGGAAAGTAATTAATTTTTAAGGAACCGCTCGCTTTCGCATAACCATTATCAGACTTTAGTTTGTAATCCAAGTGCCCGCTTTCGCGTTTTCAACGCGTTACAATGCAAAATTCTTTTATGGAAAATAATTACTTTTAATTTCTTGAAAAGTCGCTTAAGGTAGAAAAATTAGTTTAAATGTACTGCCTATTTTCGCACGTCCGGAACCAAATTTTAAGTGTATAAACGTCTGTTTCTGCTTATACTCTTAAAACCGCCTTTTTGAAAGCTGAATTTTTCATAATTGACTTGAAAATGCTTTCGCAGTGTTTAAAATAAAAAACTGGATTTTCCTACAATCAGATAAAGGTCTCATTCTTTCAAATTAAGACCGATATCTCTACATTTATGTTTTCACAGTGAACTTTAAAATTAAAAACAAAAAATACTCAGGGCATAAACAATTCCCAAATTAATTATAATATAAAGCACCGTCGATTGGATGATCCTCACATTCCAGACTCGACAGAATTAACATGACAAATTTATTACGTAAATGTTTTTGTAAGTGCTACTCATGTTCATGTTTAACATAACAAACATAATAATATAAAATAAAAACAAGCAAGTACATTAAAGTAAAACAATGCAAAAGTAGTAGAAAGAAATAAAGAACCTGAAGGAATGAAACATAATAATATATTAAGTGCTCCAAACTGGTATAGAAAAATACTTGAAATAAATTTTGGGAAAATTATGTTGGCAGGATTGCAGTAGCAACGATTCAAATACAGGGAGATAAGCTCCAAACTATGACTAAAACTTGCAATAATTTTACGATGTGAGAAAGTTATCGGTTTACAATAAGTGTTTTTTATGGCTTAAAAATAATACTAAGCTTGGATAAACTTTTCTAAACTAAAATGTCCTATTTATAGTGTAAAAAATCGTAATGGGATGCCTCAGATCGTGTAGGAGAATTGGAGAAAATGGAGGAAGTGCTTTTGGCCAAGTCTAGATACGTGGGAAAATATTCTGGCCTTTAAACACGCGACAGGCGTTATGGCAATGGCGACCCATCCGTCATGAGGTGAGGGGGATGACGACCTACCCGTCATCCAGCTCAGGCATGTTTTCTTCCTTTTTTGTTTGCTTTCTATGATGGGCTGGACTATATATGTCATGACGATTGTCATGCTGGCAGTGGCCCGTCATGACAGTGCAATACTTGTCTTTTGCTTCTGTTTTCATTGTTTTACACTATTTTCTCGCACAGAGGCCCTTAGTTGTTAAACTTCTTAAATAGACATAGAATACCAACATAATACCATAAAAGACATAGAAAATGACATAAAAATGCATGCAAATCGAGTCGGAAATATGACATGTTTTCGAGTTATTGAATTTTAATCCAATCCTTATATCTGAAGATAGGAACCCTTATGAATTTTAGGAAAAATCTATACATAAGGAGATTGATGATAAATTGAACTAACTAGTTATATTGCTTAAAGATGAAGAACTTCATCATACGCCTATCATACAACTGTTGTAGAATCCTTCGAAAGAAAATACTCAGTAGTTGGACGATCTTCAGAAAACTCGACATCAAATGAAGGAACCTCTTGTTTAAGAAATGGTTAAGAAGTATAAGTCTCTTCAATATTCAAACATATATGAGGAGGAGAAACATCAACCTCATGGAGAAATATAAAATAGTCTTCTTCCAACAAAGAAGGTGAAATTTGCTTAAAGGCATCCTACGTGGAAGATACCGTTAAAGTAACCAAACTGTCTTACGAACAATTGTTTATAATGAGTGTCCAATTAGTTAAAGAAAATGACAAACTTAGGAAACACAAATTAGGTCTTAAGTAACAGTTAAAATCTCTTGAAGAAGTTAATAAATCATTTAAAATAGAAATAACTAAAATTATAAACTCAAGAGAAACATGCGAGACTTATGTCTCCATGAAAAATCAAGTAAATGATTTGCATGAAACTTTAGGTAAGTTCACCCAAGGGAAATAAAATCTTAACTTGATCCTATCAAGTTAAAATTCTTTCATAAACAAGATTAGACTAGGATTTAAAAAAGATAGAAAACCCATTAAAGGTATAAATTATAAGAAAAAGGATAGTCAAGTTTATAATTGCGTTCACTATAAAAGATTTGAAACCTTAGTGTTTTGCAGGTATGTTTTGCATCTCAAAGTTATAAATGATTATGAATAGAGCTGTGCAAAGAAAATGTATACTTCTAAGTATACAGTTTGTATAAAGTCTCTGATCCAAGGATAAACAGTGATGGAAAATATCAATCACATTAATCAAAGCATGTGTTCTTGAGAATATCTCAAGGTTTATGATTCTTAGTGATCAACTAAGTGGATATGTCTATGATGGACATGTTCATCTTGATGGTTTTACGAACTTATGCATCCAACAATGTGTTGAGAAAGACACGCCAAATTATGCTTGGTGTTTCCCTTTGAATGAAGTCTTTATTAAAAATTCTTGATAAAAAGGCATACACTATTTTAAGGGTAAATTAATCAAGCAAATTTGATTAATCCTTAAAGTATTGAATTTAATTTTTACTCATCTCAATAAAACTATTTTATAACCCTAAATATGAGTTTTTCAAATGTTGCAAACAAGCTTAACAGGGGTGCAAAAAAGCAACCAAATTTAGCCCAAGGTCCAAAAATGCACAAAGGAGGCTGAACAACAAAAGTCCAATCGACTGACATTGTGGAAATCGATTGGAGAAGCTTGGTGCACCTATTTTCATATTGTATAAAATCTAAACTTTCCCACCAAGCAAAGCATATCTCACCCTTGATGATAAACGTACAAAATTTTGAGAGGTCTGATTCACCAATCGATTGGAGGTGTTAGCCAATCGATTGTCACTTATGTTTTAGAAAGATTTTGCCTTGATTCTCAATTAGCATAATCTCCATTGATTACATGCCTAAAATATGCGATCAATTGTCATGATATATGTACCGACCAAAATTTTGAAAGCCGCAACGCAAGCGCAACCACTACCATTTTTTAAAACCCAAATTTGACCTTAATTACAGTACTACTATTATAGGATAAACATCCAGTATGTGAAAATAGTTGAATACAGAACAAAAACCAAAATAAAAATGCCAAAGAGGTTGAATATAAACATTTAATATAACTTTATGCACTTGTTTCTTTAACGCAACTGTTTCTTTGACGTGTCTGTTTCTTTGAATATAACCTTCTGCGCCAAAACTAAACAATATGTGAAAATTATTGAATATACAAACATTAAGTATGTGAAAATCATTGAATATAACCTTTTGCACATGTTTTTTTTAATGCACATGGTATTCAAACATCTAAGATGTTGAATGGAGAAAGGATTTAGGTCGAAGAAGTTTCATTCGTGATTTTAGGGTTCATGGTTTTAGAGTGAAATTTCCTGCAAATTTTGAGTTTGAGAGTTTGAGAAGAAGAATTTGAAGGGATGAATTTATCAATTTTTTATTTTATAATGAATCATGGTTATGGTTTTGGAGAATTTTTTTAGATTTTTCTTGAAATGGACTTGAGAGGGAAGACATGAATGTGTTTATTTTCTCTTTGAAATGAAATTTGTCATTCAATGCTTATTTTGTTAAAAAGCGCCCTTTCTTCTTACTGTAGCTTGGTTTGTTAAAAAATTGAATCAATTTGAAAGAAATAAAGTTTGGAAACTTGTTCATAGACCAAATGGTAAGCATATCATTAGAACTAAATAGGTGTTTAAAAAGAAGCTTCATGAAAATGGAATCATTGTTAGAAATAAGGAAAAATTGGTGGCTCAAGGCTATAACCAAGAGGAATGCATTGATTTCAACAAAACATTTGCTTTGATTGCAAGGCTAGAATCTATAAGATTATTGCTTTGAAATGTTTATTCTTTAAATTTTTAGTTATATCAAATAGAAGTCAAAAGCGCATTCTTGAATGACTACATAAATGAAGAAGTCTATGTAAAACAACCTTCAGGCTTTGAAGACTTCAAGAATCCTTCACATGTGTACAAGTTAAGGAAGGGTCTTGATGGCTTAAAATAAGCACCAAGGGCTTGGTGTGATAGGCTAAGAAACTTCCTATGTGAAAGAGGATTCATCAAAGGAAATGCCAATACAACTTTGTTTATCAGGAAGAATAATAATCACACCTTACTTGTTTAAATTTATGTTGACGATATCATCTTTAGATCAACAAACAAAGCCTTGTGTGAAGAGTTCTTAAGAATTATGCAAGGAGAATTTGAAATGTCTATGATGGGTAAACTGAATTACTTTCTTGTATTGCAAATCAATTAAAATAAGAATGGAATATTCATCAATCAATCCAAATATTGCAAAGAGATTTTGAAAAAGTTTGACATGGATCAATGCAAATAAATTGCTACTCTAATGAGTTTGAGTACTTATATTGATCAAGATGAATTAGATATTCCTATTCACATCACAAAATATTGAGGTATAATCAGTTCATTGTTTTATTTAATTACTATTAGGTCTGCCATGATGCTTAGTGTTTATTTATGTGCTCGATATCAAGCTTGTCCAAAAGTGTGTCGTCTTTCATCCATTAAAATAATCATGAAGCATTTTAAAGGTACCACAAATGTAGGCTTATGGTATTTAAAAGGAAGTATATGTGAGTTGACCGGGTATTCTGATTCCGACTATGCTGGGTGCAAAACTGATAGAAAAAACACAAGCAAAATGTTCCATATATTGGGAAACGAACTAGTGACTTGGTACTGTAAAAGGTAAACATGTGTTGCCCTTAGTCCAACATAGGCATAATATATTTCTAATGGAAGTTGTTGTGCACAACTACTATGGTTAAAGCAACAGTTATGCGATTATGGTCCAAACCTAGAACACATTCCTCTTAGATGTGACAATACAAGTGCCATTAGTTTAAGCAAAAATATAGTAATGCGCTCTAAAACAAAGAACATAGATATCCAAAATCATTTCCTAAGAGACCGTGTTCTTAAAGGAGATGTTGAAATCACATTTGTGTATGCACATGTTCATATGGGACATGTATCCATTCACTACATTAAGTCATGGATCTAACTGTTGATACCATCTCGCTTCAAATTAGCAAGGTAAATAGATCCTACTTTCATCTACCATATGTGATGTTTATGTTTTAGTCCATTCATCTCTTATCTCTTCATCATATGATATTATGAGTTATTATATGTTTTTGTATGAATGTTACATGTTTCATTAAGACAAAATATAAAAAAAATTAAGATTTTAAATTTTTTTTTTTGTTGTAACAGGTTACTGCCTGAGTGTAACTGATTAGAACCCCATTTTCTCATCCTTTTTAAATAGAACCAAAATTGGTTATGCTTTAATCGGTTAGAGCTTTTTATTAACTAGTTTAGGGGTGGCAAACGGGCATGCCCGCCCCGCAAATGCCGGCAAAAAAAATGGGCGGGGCGGGGCGGTCATAGTTGATGATGCGAGCCTAAAACCTATGCCCACCCCGCAAAAACGTGAGGGCGGGGCAGAGAAAGCCCGCAGACACTGCACCTTTTAAGCTTAAAAATGCAAAATTTTATGTAAATGCTCATGCCCGCAAAAGCCCGCAAAGAAAACGGGGCGGGGCGGGACGGGGCAGATACATTAGAGGGTGAGGACCTAAACCTTTGGCCCACCCCGCACTAAAGTGCGGGTAAAACGGGCATGCCCAACGGACCGGACCCGTTTTGCCACCCCTAAACTAGTTACACCTACAATTTGTTTTACTTTAAATTGGATTTAAATCATATCTTGGGAATCTTTATCTCATCTTCTTGGAAACGCTCACACGTAACCTCTCTCTCACACACTCAAAATCCATTGAAACATATGAAAATCTCATCTCCCTCATCTATAAAATTTTCTCAAAATATTTACCCCTCACATATTCAAAACAAAAACCTTAATCTCTCAGAAAATTCAACTTAGAATCATCAATGGCATCCCAAAGGATATAAAAAGGCAAGAAAGTTGCAGGTACTTCAAGTGCAAGGAAAAAATACTGGATTTGGAAAGATTTCTCTCACAACCTGGTCAACAGATTTGACTTTTGACTCAATTTCGGGACAAAAATATGCTAACTAATATCTTTTTCTGACTCAGGCTTTAATTTTTCTGATCAACTGCGTTCTTAAGGGTTAGATGGGTTTATATCTAATTTTGGCAACTACTTTCCTGATTTGGTTAGAGTTTTTTACTATTATTTTTCTATTCAAATTGAATGTAAGTTGGTATCTTGTGTGAAAGGAAAAACCCTCCAGCTTAACTTGGATCAATTAGGAAAATGTTTAGGTGTTCCCTCTGAAGAAGAAAGTATTATGGTTGATTTTACTTGTGATTAAGAGGGATATGAAAAGAGATCTTACTACTACATCATAAGCATATTCTTTGAGAGAGAAATATATAACAAAAGAGTTCGCAATTCTGGTGTGCAACCCCATAGGCATACTTTATCTGTTGAAAATTTGACTGTGAGTGATAGAATGTTGCATTATTTCACTAACTATATTCTCCAGTCTAAGTTTTCAAATCACTCTCAAATAAGTGATACGAAAATACAACTCATATATGCTATTAAAAATAATATGGTTTGTTGTATGCAAGAGCAATTACCAAAATTGTGATTGCTTAGAAAGAGCTATTAATAAGTGAAAGAATGTCGCATTATGTCATTGTACAACAAATGATTGCTTAGAAATAGAGTTCTGGAGGTGTGTTGAATGCAAGAGCAACAATTACCAAAATCATGAAATTTGGTCGTGTTAGTTTGCATGGAGAATCTAGACTGAAAATGACTTCACGGGAACATGAGGTAAATGTTGAAGCAGCTAAAAACAAGATGGGAATCTTCAAGGATCTAGCGAATGAGATTTACAATTATAAAGATTAATGAGGTTCATCATCCTTGGCACAACAACAAGTTGCAATTGTAACACCTTAATTTTTCGTTAGCTTTATTTATTTTTAGTTTAAAATGATTTATATTATTTTATTTGAGTGTTATATTTATTTTATTCGCATTATTGAGGTTGGGTAGAATTTATTAGAATTTCACTAATTTTTTAATTATTTAAATAATTGAAATAATGAAAAATTGAGCTTTGGGGAGGAAATTGGAATTTTAATTAAAATTAAGGAAAATGGTAAAATTAGTCAAAATTGAGGGGAGTTAGTGAATTAATAAAATTAGTAGGATTTTAAGAGAATTAGAGTTAGGGTTAATGTTGTGAGAAATAGTTGTCAACAAAGTAAGAGAGAGCCCTATCAGAGCAAGAGGTAGAAGAAGATAGATTCCATTGTCAAAAGTCTCAACCTTTGCTGCAAATTCAAGGTAGGGGAGGGAACTATTCATACTATGGGTGTTAAAGCATGTAGGTTAGAGAGGAATCGTTATCCTATTTCCTTTTTCCCTTTTTCCTCTTCCTCCATTGATGATGGGTTGAATTGTGTGAGGTTTGTGGAAAATCTCCATAATTAGATTAATGTGTTTCTGTTTTGGTTGTACTAATCATGATTAGTTGCTATTGTTGATATGAATTTCGTATGATTATATGCCGTGATGAAATTGAAGATGCCGTTGCTCATATGCTTATGTTGTGTGTTGATGAAAAAGCATGATAGATTGATGTGATAATGTTAATTCGGTGTTTAAATGTATTAATTATCGTATAATTCGAGTACTATGAGTTAATATGTGTTTTAGGATTGTTGGAACTCAAGTAATGGAGTTTTAGGTTTATTTCAATGGGGGAAGAATTAGAGAAATCGAAGAAAATCACAGGTAGACATAGAAGGGGATTAACCGCTTTATTTCATGCGTAACTTGAGTTCCATAAGCCTGTTTGAGGACCCGTCAGTTGCATTAGAAAGCTAACATGATAATATTTCTTTTGAAGTGTGGAAATTAGGTTGGGAGCGCTATAACAATAGCAGTTATCTGGTTTTTATACCAGAAGCATAGTCAAATTTCAGTCATGCGTTGGTTGTCTTGTTTCAGGCATAACTTAATTTTCGTACGTTCTTTAAGAGTAAACTTTATATCATAAGAAAATAGACAAAATTTAATACATATTAGGCTTAATAAGTATCTCATTTAATTATGTTCAGTAGGAGAAATATTAGTTACAAGTCTGACGAAACATTATGTTCGGTGTCTGCACCAGGTCCTATTGTTTGAATAAACTGTACCAATTGAGATCTTAAGTCTTAAAATAAAAATAATAGTCTTAAAATATACTCTTTAAGATTTACGAAACATATTCATTTGCTTGATTCCGACTGTGTTTAATGTTTTAAATAATTATTCGAATTCGATGTATGACTAGCAAGACACATGATTTTGGGGTTGTTTTGATAAGATGTTGTGTGAATTAAGTTGTTAATGTTTTAGGACACAAGCCCAATATTTTGATGATATATTTGTGTGAAATAAGATTTGGATATTTTTAGAGTTGAGTTTGAGAATTAAATGAGTTGAGTTTTGAGATATTTGATATGTTTAGAGTTGAGTTTGATATGTTTAGAGTTGTGTTAAACTAAATGAGTTGAATTTTTGAGTCATCTGATATGTTTAGGGTTGAGTTGGAGAGTAAATTAGTTAATGTTAGAGTACGGCTTGTGACTCTTAATTTTTGAATACAAAGTGGTAGAGTTATTTGTGAGCTCTGTTGAGTTATGAGCAGACCTTGTTGAATGTTGATGGTTGTATGATATTGTTTTTACCCTGTTGATGAACATTGTTGAGAAATTATATATTTAACTATAATGCTGAGTTATAATGAAATTGTTGAGTTATGTTGAGACGTGTGGTTTAGAGAGGAATTACTGTTGTGTCCTCATATTGACAATGTTTATGTCAGGAGGGTTGGTTCAGAAAAGAACCATTGTTGTGGACTTGTATTGGCGATGCTTTAGGTTCTAAGAAGAACCTGAGATGCGTATTGGAATTGGAGGTTTGAGACGAGTATTAAATTTGCTTGCTGCATTCATGCATCATGTATATTGGAAATAGGTGACGAATTTCGGTCTAATGACAAGTCTCAGGTTCAGAGAGGAACCTGTGACGAGTATGTTAGTTCATAGATGGAACCACGTTTAGAGAGGAACCAATAATGAGTATAATGGTTTAGATATGGAACCAAGTTTAGAGATGGAACCAATGACAACTAGATTAATCAATGATATATCTCTGATATCCAAAAATCTTGGTACCACTTGCATTGGAGTAGAGGAGGTAAATACATTGCATACATAATTGCATTTGTGAATGATTATTGTTGTGGATGAATTATATGATTGATTATGTATGTTAATTGTACCATCCTTCCTGTTTTATGCACTGTTAACATATGTGAATGTATTCTCACCCCCTATTTCTTTCTGTGTTGTTCTTTACTCCAGTGGTGCAGATACTTAAGTAGAGACCGATGGGCTTTAGTTGTTTCCTGTATTGGATGATGGCATAGATAACCTTCTTCATTTTCTATCGTTTTGAGTTGTTTAGTTTCTGCGTGTCGCTCAAATAATGTAACACTGGGATGGGAATAACGTATTATGCTTAGTATTTTGCGAGTTGTTGAACTATTTATTTTATGATTTAAAAGGAAGTTGATTTTTATTCATGTTACAAATAAAGTTGAGTTGTTATTAATTATTTCTGCTGCCATAATATGTACATTGAGAAAGTTGTTTTATGCTGAGAAAATGTGACACCCTGCTATTGACTGAATTATCAACATGATTTTTATAAAATAAGTGTTTGGGGTTTAGGGTGTTAGGAGTTGGTATCAGAGCCTGGTTGGTTCATTCGACCTAAGTTTTATGAATTTGTTTATACCCTTGTGCACAACATGTGTCTTAACATTGTTGGTGTTGCTTTCTTGTATCAACTATTTTCTTTTCTATTTACAATTGGTTAACTTGTTTTGTCTGGTTGTGCAGAAAGAAATGCCTAGCAGGAAGGATCGTGTGATTAGTGATTATTGTTCATATTGGATTAACTGCATTTTAGCAACAATTTTTTTTTGGAGAAATGTCAAAGTATTCAAGTTGGTCTAGCTTGCTAAAGCTGTATGAAACTACAGAAAGGACACATGCTAGGCGCGATGCTCCAGCATGTTGGTACGACATATGAGTCTTGTGCAATAGGATCCAGATTACCGTGTTTTGGAGAGTGTTCTGCATAAGATTTGTTAATTTTTTTTATTCCTATTGATTTAGCAATATGATTAGGTGATTTGTTTGACAACTGGATGTAGTTTAATTCAAATTTAAATGAAAATTTAAATTTGAATTTAAATTAAAACAAATTATATCTTATTGGAGATATTCAAGGAGCAAATCAAATATCCAACATATTCTGCATTAATTCTGGACGAATTCAAAGATACCATCCAAGGAGAAAAGCCCATAATTACATTTCTATATAAGGTGCTCAAACTTACATTGGTAAGCAAACACTCCCATTGAAGATCTTAGAGTATTAGGTTTTGTGCCGTGTATCCACGCTAATGCCTTAATAGGATTAGTGTAGGATCTTTATGTACACCTCTATGTTTTAGTAACTTGTCATAGATGGTTTGTCTAGTTTAGTTGTAATCAACATTGTTTATGTACACCTCTATGTTTTAGTAACTTGACATAGAAGGTTTGTCTAGTTAAGTTGTAATATTCAACATTCTTTCATCTTATGAGATAGAAGTTGATCACTAGGGTTTAGTGGTTGTTAGCCCCTGTCACTAGGATTATGGTAGAGAAGAAAGTGTGTAGGTTCTCATATTTAGGGGGATGCTTTAAATAGAAAGTAATTGGGTAGGGTTAGGAAGAGGCATTGAACAACGTAGGGTTTGTTGTTGCTTGTAAGTCTAAATTTACGAAACTACTAATAGTGAATTTCCTTTATTGGGCTGTGGACTCAGCCCCCGACACGTATGTGAAGTTTCACCGAACTGGGTAAACAATTGATTATGTTCTTTATTTCTTTTCTGCTCCATCATCTATTACTTGTTCGTGTTGTGGTTCTAGTGTATCTTTTCGAACTTGTTATCGAAGTATCGAGTTCAACATCTGTTCCATGAGGAACAAAAATTCAGTTGGCATCAGAGCATGTACCCTAGCATGTTAGATGAGCTCTAAGGAAGATAAATTTTGCTCTAATTGAGACAATTAAAGATGGATGGTCACTCAACAAACCACCTATCTTGGATGACATAAACTATGATTATTGGAAGGGTAATAGTGGTGGATTTTATCAAGCTCTGGGAAAACAAAGCATGGAAAACTGTGATCAAAGGATGGAAACATCTAATGATTACCTTTGAAGATGGTATAACCAGCCTAAAAACAGAGGGTGATTGGACTGATGTTTAAGATAATGAAGCCATTGGGAACTCTAAGTCATTTAATGCAATTTTCAATGGTATGGACAAGAACATGTTCAGGCTGATCAACACATGTTGTAAAGCTAAAGAAGCATGTGAGATTTTGAAAACCGCACATGAAGGCACATCCAAGCCACACCTGTTGAAAAGACAAAAAGGAAATTTTCTAGGCTAAAAAAGGAACACTATTATGGATCAAACACTCTTATTTTATTGAGTAATGAAGGGTCTTAATGGTACGATATTAAAATAGCTGAATTGAATACAATAAAACTCAAATGCGAATAAAGTAAAAAAACGTGAATATGAAATGATAAACAAATTACACATACGCGGACAAACTATACCACATACACTCAAATTGGCAAAAACATCAAAATAAGTAAACGACACCATACGATTTCATGAATGCCATCGCCTTTTATTTTTTCTCTAAGGGTTTGTCCTTGACTAATGTATTTTTTCTAAAGAGGTAGAATAAGGAGAATCAGAGCGAAAAAGGGAAAATATTTCCTCAAACAATGAATCAACTCCATTTATAGAAGTCCCCTAGAACAAGCTGTACACCCCCTTAAGGGAGTAATTAACGTGAGGAGTGGAAACGTTCTTATACCTAGAGTACCCGTATGAAAAGAACGAGTTAGTCTAGTTTCCCGAGAAAAATCATTATTAGATGCATTAAGTGCTACCCGTGCCTTTTTTATTGAGCACTCAAGCTTTCATAATTGACTGACGTTTTGACACCTTTATAATCAATCAAGTGAAATTCGACATCTTTCAGTAATGTTCAGTTAATTAGGAGACAACTGGCAAAAGGGTGATGACTCACCCCAAACTAAGGTGCTTACCCAAATACAAAAGGGACTCGTCTCCTATTAAGAAGGTCGCCTTCAGTTGAGGAACTCACCCTCAAGCTAAGGAACCTGCCTCCCATTAAGAAGGTTTCCTTCAACTGAGATACTCACCCTCAAGCTTAAGGACTCACCTCCTATTAAGAAGTTCGCCTTTAGCCGAGGGACTCGCCTCATATTAAGAAGATTGCCTTCAACTGAGGGACTCGCCTCCTATTAAGAAGGTCGCTTTCAACTGGAGGATCCTCCCTAAAGTTGAGGGACTCACCTCCCATTAAGAAGGACACCTCGAGTTGAGATACCTACATCTATCAAAAGACTCGCCCCAAACCATGGGACAAAATATGGAGAAAGTCTTAAAACACTTTGCCCTTTACGAAGTCCTCGCGCTTGAGGGACTTGTAGTGCTATATTTGTAAGAATCCCAAACACGGGCAACACCGGGGTCCTTACCTAGTGATGGTCCGCACAAGTGTTACCTTCACGGAATACGAGGGATCACCTTTAGGTTAAATGACATGTATATTATCATTATCTCTCCACTGGACATGTAAATACGTGTCATACCACGACTTCTGGGAAAACTGGTAGTCAGCATCCTCCCCCAGTTAAGGTGAAACAATGATCACTTCTTAGGGTTTTCTAAAACTCAGGCCCAAGAGCCTATATAAATATCTGATCTCTTAGGGGTATGGGGGAGAACACATTTTTACCCAACCTAACGCTTATACATAGAGTCTCTCATCTTACGTGTGTTGGCCGTTACATACCACCATAAACACCGTAAAAACCACCATATAGGGCCTCTCGCCGCCGCAGGAAAGCCCCAACTATTATAAACCTACTGAGGCCTTTGAGTATCCCCTATCCGTGTAGGGATACCACACATAATTGTACTTTTTGACTAGTACATATGCTTACTCAAATTCTTTTTCCTAAATAAGGAAATCTTGAAGTTGTAATAAAAGAGGACATTGTTCCACTATGGCTATTAATAAAACATTATCTAACAAATAGGGTATATGGAATGTTCAACCACGTGTCCTTTTGCAAGCATAATCACTCAGCTGAGATACCTTATGAAAGTTTGAGCGCCAAGATTCTAGTTAGAGAAAAAGTTGATCTTGTAGAAAAAAAAGTTGACTCAATCCATAATCAGATCAACTCATCATGTCTTTGCAAGATGAAGATTCACATAGTTTGAGGAGAGTTAAGGAGTGACTACATAGAGGAGGAAAAGGTCACATATCCAAATCCTACAAAAAATGAAGGAGCTATGAACGCCATCCTCGTGATCTTTTAAGAAACGACCTTCACCATTCAAAAGATATCAAAGGAAGTTGTTGCCCCCACAAAAAAAGTCATAGTTTGAAATCATGATAGTGACAACGAGTAGTAGACTCAATTACGTGTTTACATTTTAGCAATTAAATGTGTTTGATTTCCTGCATTTTCCCTTTTTCTGTACTTTGAATTCTCTTAATAAAGTAATATTTTCCATTCTTTAGTAAATATTGCTTGATCTATGTGAATTATGTGCTTGCATGTTCAACGCTATTTTCTAGTATCTTTTTCCTTCCTTTTTGATTATGCCAAATGGGGAGAAGTATACTCTCAAGGGGTGTAGAGTATACTCTATACTCATGTGAGGGGGGGGGGGGGGAGTTAACCACTAAAAAAATTATCTATTTGTCTTCTCTTTTTCCACCTCACTGAGAGATGAGTTATCATCATAAAAAGGAAGAGAATGTGTATTTATGTGACTGTAGGTATTGTTAAGGTGATCCAAGGTAGTGAAGTTTGTTGATAGCAAAGTTGCAATCAATAGATTAACTGTTCAGTTTTGATGACGACACCACCTGATATCTAACGATATCTAGTGAAGTCCTTATTTGTTGAAGAAAACTCAAGTGGTCGAAGATGGTCAATATATTTTATCAATCTATCCTCTCAAATCAGGCTATCCATTGAAGATGCTCTTGAACATTAAGTCATCTCTTTGAAGTCAACATTGTGGTTAAACCACATTCAAGTGTAGACTTCTGTTTCAAGGTTCATCAATGGTTTATCTTCTCAAATATTTGATGATTGTAATAAACTTGAATATATGTCAAGTCTCATTAAGAAGACTCAATGTTCTCGTGTGATGCTAAATTTAAAGAGAATGATGCCAATACTTGAAGCTTTAGAGTTGTGAAATAGAGAAAGTGTGAAAACTCGCTTAGTCGTGTCTGTCTGAGTGACCAATGTCTTGTAAAGGCACAAGGGTACTTCTGAAAATACTAAAGAAAAATCATACACACTAAAAATATATTAGAAAACTCTCATATTTCATTAAAAACACCTGAAAATGTTTTTAAGGACTAACCAACTTATTAGAGGATTATCTGATCAATTATATGACTTTTTACAGCTAGATAATTGATTAGACCTAATAACCTAATCAATTAATTTTTTTAGTTTGAGTCTAAATTTGATTGAGATAATCTCTTAATGATTGATAACAACTAAATATCAAAACCTTATATTTGTGGCTTGAATAACCGATTATTGAAGGTCAATAATTGATTGGCCTAATCAATTATGGCATTCATTTCGTCCATGGATTATTTCAAAATTAAAGAGGGATAACTACTTTAAACTTTGTTTGTTGTTTGGTTAGAAGTTAGCCTTTAAACTTCATTTCCTTGTATAAGAAGGTTCGTGGGCACATATTTCTAAAGTTCTCAAAATTAGTGGCAAGAATAATTCTTGGGGACATGAGTATGTCAATTTATGTAGAACATCTCTCTCTCTCTCTCTCTCCATCTTTCTATTCTGCCACATATTTATAAAATGTTTTCAAACTCCGATAAATGATTTTGTTTTCAACCAACATTTTTCAAACCTTTACAATCACCCAATCACCCTTCATCTTGTGTATAAAGTCATATATTCAACACAAATCAGTGTATATTGAATGTCAGAGATATTTAAGTTAGAAATTAGTGTGTACCTTAATTAGACATATGATAGAATACAATTCGTTCTGCTATTTGAAGACCCCTTTTCAATTATTTACTCGAATCAAGTGCTTTTCTAGAGCACATGTCATAACATAACTCGTCCAAAACTTATAGTTATGGATACATTATTTTGTCTCTCAACGTTATTAGGATGTACCAGAATGAACGCCTCTGGATTTATTAAATTTCATACCTTTGGGTTTCAAATCTCTTGGGCCGCGACAATGTTTCCGAACCGGGTAGGAACCGTAAGTTAACTTGCTAATAATTTTAATTAATACATAGTGGAAGCTTTTTTAGTAACATTTTAATTTTTGTGCTTGAGTTATATTGTAGTGCATCTAAAGCAATAGTAAAATTTAACTACTCAATCAAATAAATTAAAAACATGTTTGGCTTATCAAGAACGAGTCAATTATAGTTTCGAGGTTGAATGGAGTATATACATATTCATCCTCCCCTAACAAATTGGCAAGTGCTTCCGCATGAATATGGGGAGTTCATTAAATGTGGGAACTTTATATATTCATACAAAAAAGTTGCGAAAATTTTGCATCCATGTCTCCCTCAAAAACAAAGGAATTAATATTCCTTATTTTTCTCTTGTAGCATGATGAAAGTTCTTTATTTTTATTACTACTTTTTTATACTTACTTAACCTGAAAGTTAGAAAATGTCAGAAGAACCATCAAATAGAGAAAAGAAATGACCAATGAATCTTATGAGAAGCACAAAGAACGTGAGAGTCTGAGAGGCACATGGGTTTATCTAATTTTCTGCTGATTCTGATTATTTTACCATAATTATTTGGATTTGACAACTAACATGAAATATTTTTCTTTTCTTTTTGGTCTCTGCTAGAGAACCGTTGAGAATGACTTATATTAAAATATTCTCAATAAGACATCTTTGACATTGTTTTAAATTTATGCAACTAACTCCATTTAAAGAGACTAAGGAAAATACTTAGTTTGTTAAAGTTGTTATTGTAGGTCCATAATTTGCTTATAAGATTGTTGGTTTAGTTGTAATTTTAATCTCTCTATTTTTTTTTTTGAGTTTTGATCTTCTTATTTTAAAATTTAGAATTTTGATCCCTTTATTTTTTATTCATCTATTTTAAAATTCAAAATTTTGGTTCTTTTATTTTTATTTTATTTTTATTTTTGATTTCTCTATTTTAAGTTTGTTTTGGATTTTAGTCCCTTCGTAATTAGAAAAGGGGAGCAAAAGTCTAAAAAAATAAAAATAAGAGGACCAAAATTTTGATTTTAAAATAGGGGATCAAAAATTAAAAAAATGAAAAATAACGAGACAAAAATTTCAGATTTTAAAATAGAGAAATTAAAAGTAAAAAAAAAAAAATATGGGAACCAAAATTACAATTAATCAAAAATTGTTTTAATCTACGAAGTATAGATATTTACACTTACACAGACATCAGATACGATACTAATTGGTAGGAGTGGCAAAATGGATGGATTGGATGGATATGAATTGGATAGTTAATGGATGGATCAAAACAATTCATTAGTCCATTAACAATCCACTAAAATTTTCTTAAAATTATCCAATCCGATCCATCCGTTAAGAATAAAATCCATCCAATCCATCCATTAGCATATTTTTAATGGATGGATATCCATCCATCCAATTTTTTTTTATTTAAAAAAATAATCAGTTTTTTTATTCGGAAAAAAAGGTCAGTTTATTTATCAAAAAAAAAATCGGTTTTTTCGAAAAAAAAGTCGGTTTTTTTCGGAAAAAATGTCGGTTTTTCTTTCGAAAAAAAATCGGTTTTTTTTCGAAAAAATAAAGTCGGTTTTTTTTTGGAAAAAAGTTCGGTTTTTCTGTCGAAAAAAAGTTGGTATTTTTTCAAAAAAAAAAATCGTTTTTTTTTTTCGAAAAAAAAATCGGTCTTTTTTTGAAAAAAAAGGTCAGTTTTTTTTTCGAAAAAAAAGTCGGTTTTTTTTGGGAAAAAAAGTCGGTTTTTGTTTACGGAAAAAAAGTCGGTTTTTTTTGCGGAAAAAAACGTCGGTTTTTCTTTTGAAAAAAAAATCGGTATTTTTTTTGAAAAAATAAAGTCGGTTTTTTTTTTTTCGGAAAAAACGTCGGTTTTTCTTTCGAAAAAAAGTCGGTTTTTTTCCGGCAAAAAAGTTGGTTTTTTTTCAACAAAAAAAGTCGGTTTTTTTCGGAAAAAAAATCGGTATTTTTTTGGGAAAAAAAATTGGTTTTTTTTTTTTAAAAAAAAAAAGGTTTTTTTTTCGAGAAAAAAAATCGGTTTTTCTTTTTGGAAAAAAGAGTCAGTTTTTTTTTTTCGGAAAAAAAATCGTATTTTTTTTCAAAAAAAAATCGGTTTTTTTTTCGGAAAAAACAGTAAGTTTTTTTAGAAAAAAATTTGGTTTTTTTTTTTTGAAAAAAATTAATTCTTTTAAAAAAAAATCCATTTTTAATTATTTTTTCAAAAATAACTCTAACAGAGATAAAAATAATCTATTGGATCTTTAAAATATGTTGGCTGGATTGAACCAATCCATGCATATAAATGGATGGATTTAATCAAATCCATTAACTTACTTTTTATGTGGTGGATGGATTGGATGGATTAGATGAATTTTGCCTTAATGGATCCAATTGCCACCTCTACTAATTGGTACATTGATTTTGATAATAATTTGAAAAAAAATAATAAAGTTTTAATACATGTTTATGTATAAGACGTGTTAAAAGAAAAAAAAACAATTTCTTTAAACATATGTGTGAATTATTGGACACATGATGTATGAATGTCATACAAAATATCAATTTAAAGAGTGTTGAAATAAAGAAAAAAAATCATATTTTTGAAAACACTTATGTGACTTTTTTGATACTTCTATAATTTTTTGACACGTATCGTACGAGTGTCATATAAGTATTTCACGATAACTCAAGACGGACACCTCAAGATACCTACTCGTGTCCATACTACTTCATTTATAGTAACTTACTACCTATTTATTCTGTTACTCTTTTTGTTACTCGTTTGCTCAGTTCAGAAAATTATTGATAGTGAAGTCAGTTACAAATAAATTCTCATACAATTGCAAGTAGTCCCTATGCATGTGTAACCATGATAAATATTACCACAACAGTAGCTACAATCATTCATTAGTTTAAAGCATATTCAATGTTCTTGTAACCAATTACAAGAAAGAAAGTGAAATGGCCACATGGGAGAAGATATCATATACCTATCTTAACAACTTATAAAAAGAATTGAAAAAGTAATATATATAGTTACTAGTAGCAATCAAATAGTACATAAGCACATGACAAATGAATTGAAGACCACTCAAAAGATCCACACCAACTCCAAAATATATTGGAAAAGTGTATAATATGATATTCACTCAAGCCAAAAAGTTAGAAGAATACAATAAAGATAAAATAACAAAACTTAGAGAAATGTTATATTGGTCCCTACATTACCCTTCACAGCCTGTTAAAGGAAACCAAATAATGCAAAGTTTTGATGGGTCACATGGTCTTTTGCAAAGCAAACTGACACCACACATGCCATTGTCTCCCATTTGCACATGCATGTGCTGACTGTTCCCTAACACTCCCACCACTTATTAACGGGTCTAGATTCTCTCATGCTCGCGTTTATATGTTGTTAACGCTCTCGTCTTGATCGTTAATTTGAGATCAGATGGTTCACATTCACTTTAAATAATTTTAGTCGTTAATTTGAGATCAGATTATTCAAAATTGCGTGACATAGTTATTGTGTTGGTCGTAAGTTTGAGATTAGACGATTCAGATTGCATACTACAAAAATCAGCTTTATACAATCTTCGATCATTTGAGATTGAAAAATACGTGACAGTAGAGCCATCTTTGAGAATCAATTTTATACCATCTTCGAACATTTGAGATTGAAAAATGTGTGATAGTTAAACCGTCATTGAGGATGTGTAAGACAGACTACCGCACATAACCTTCGTAAAATATTTGTGACTATTAAGTCTATCTAAATAAGACCCTATTTATTTTTCAACTTTTGAATTGTGACTAAGTAACACAAAATCTCAAAAAACTTAAAACAGTTATGCGTGAGAGAGTTAACGCGCAAAATCACAATCCAAAACCTTTTTCTTCTTGAATTATGCAAATGAAAAAGCTTTAGCACACTCAAACTTATCATTAAAATTCTCACAACAACTCACAAATCAGAAAGAAAAAAAGAAAAACTTTTAAACCTATCTCTAATACTATACAAACAATTAACATGAAGTAAAAACTATAGTTAGCACATTGAATCACATTACTTTCAATCCATCTCTTGAGCTCTTGTAGGGTCAATTAATAATCTCTCACATAGCTTCCAAGAAAGTGCATTGCAAGTGCCTATGGCAAGTGATTAAGTGATCATTTGTTAGGCCAGCTGCCTGCATAAATGAATGAACCACTGTTGGACCAACAAACCTAAAACCTCTCCTAATCATGTCTTTGCTTATGCTTTCTGATTTTGATGTCTTCACTGGAATCTTGTGGCCAAATTTGTATTGAGTTGAGATTGGTTTCTGGTTCACAAATCCCCATATGTATTTGTCAAATGAACCAAACACTTTCTTAACTTGTAAAATTTGGTTAGCATTGTCAACAACTCCTCTAACTTTGCTTATATCAATGCCATATTCTGAACTAATAGATATCATTTGTTTATCAGTATAGTTGGCCACAATTTCTGCATCAAATTCTGAAAATGCAGCCCTGTACATAAATTTAAAATTATTATTAGTTCCATCAATCAAAAAAATAAAATAAAAAAACTTTATTCACATGTAATCTAGATATATTGATTCTTCAATGAATCTAAAAATAACTTTTATTTATATTAAAGGACAGAGTATGAAAGACTTTTAGCAGAATCAAACCTGAAATCTAGGCGTTTTTTCAAGGTTGAGGTCCAATCGGATCCAACTTGAGCACCACTTAGAATTAGAAGTTCAAACAACATCCTGAATTATGGACAATAACATATAGTTTTTGTTAGTCTTCATCATTTGTCTGAGCAAATTCATATTTTCTGCAATTAGTTTATGCGTGTTTGTAGATAACTGATACTTCATATTGTAAGCGTGTTTGATATCTGACACGTATTACTATTTGACACGATATTTCAGATTGAATGTGTTCGATATCTCATATCTGACACATATCTGTATCTGACACCATCAAAACTCATACATGTAACTACATTAAATAGTCTGTTTCTCAAACCATCAGAATCGACGTGTTAGTGTGTGTCTGAAATCCATGTCTGATATGTGTCCGTTCATATATTTGTGTTAAACGTGTGTCTGATATCTAACATGTGTCAGTATCCGATATTGAGATGACACAAATACATGTAATTACATTTGAATATTTCTATGAACTGTGTACGAGAGAGGGAGAAAAATAGGAGCTTACTTGTCATCATGAACAGGAACTCCCCATTCTTCATCATGATAAGCAATATAGATAGGATCTATTCATCAAAAAATACATATATATTAACATTAAGACAAAGCAAAAAAGGGTTATATAAGAATTTGTATCAAATTTACTACAAAATTACCTGAATTGGCTGTGATAAAGCTGCACCTCTTCTCTTCTTCATTACTAGTCTTTAAATCAAGAGCACTTGTAGGATCGATAGGAAAAACTCTTTCGAATTTCGCAGACTTTGATCTTCCATAATGAGCAATCTTCATTTTCCTTTGTGCCTGTTGAAGTGCCATCTGTTCCCTTCTCCCCGCAGCTATACTTCCTGGAGAATCAGTGATCAAAGAGGCAGAATAACTCAAAGAAGCTTCAACACCATAAGACCCTTCTTTGAAACTCTTTGATTTCTTTCTCTCTAAACATGGAGTTTTCATTGTGTTTTTCGGTATAATAATCTTTTCACAACTTGAGTTCATTCCATTGTTATCATTTCCTCTCTTTGTAGCTAGGAATGGTCTAGTAGGAGATTTTGGCTTTGGAGAAATTGGTGGTGATGATAATGAAGTAGTAGTAGTAGAAGTCTTGTTTGGAAGTGGCGGTGAAAAAAGTGATTTTGATGAAAGTTTTTTCATTGAGTTTCTTCTTTCGAGATTTGGAACAACAACATGGTTGCATGTTGGTTGAAGTACTTGTCTTCCATTGATTCTAGAAATTACATGAGGAGGTGTTGTGGAAGATTCTATGACTATAGTTTCTTTAGCCTTAGAGCTACACATGATGAAAAGTGTGAGTAATGTGAAAAGAGAGAGATTGTGAAGAGAGATTGGAGGGAGAGGGAAGAGAGGGATGTGAGAGGTTTTATAAAATGTAGGGAAGGTAGGGACAGGTAAGAGAGGGGAAGTTGTAACATGGGAAGGTGGGGATCTGCCATACAACCTCTTGTGAAGGGCATTGCTTTTTGGAAACTAAACCACGAGGGATGATTCTATCATTTTTTGGACACTTTGCCAATGTGTCAATAGGCGATGAATGTCATTAAATATTAATTAATGAATTATTGATAATAAAGTTATAATGATGTTTTAATTATAAGAACGGAATTCAAGAGCATCTGAGTGAGATGACATAATTTTTTTGGAGATAAACTAGAAGTTTTGGATTCAAATTCAGTCATAGAATACCGCAGGGTCAAATATTTTGAAAAAATATTTGTTGTCTATTTGTGACCTTTTCAGCGTGAGTGATTAGTCTTCACAATTACGTATGATAAATATCTGATTCATATTAAAATATATGAAAATACGAGTCGACATGCATTATCGGTGTAAATTAAGTTTATGCAGACGTATAGTGTAGTGAGAATTTAGTATTTTTGAAGTTATTTTTAAATTTCAAATACAAGATAGACTGATATGACAATATGTTCTTAGAAAATAGATTTTCTACGACCATTTTTCGACGGATTCAAGTTGTTGCTGCATTTTAAATCGTTTGATCTCAATCACGTGATTCTAAAAAATAAAATTGTTTTTTACATAATATTTCAAAAATGCTAATTTAAAATAAGAAGTGGCTGATTTTGATCGGACGGTCAGAGAAGCTTGACTGCATGACTGCTGAGGCTGTGTGACTGCAGCAAATTGCAGTCCATGTTCTTGAATGTAAATAAAAAATTATTTTAGACCAAAAGTGTATATTCATTAAAAATGTTTAATTATGAAGGGAGAATCAAGGAAGCTTGAAGGATGATTCGTTGGGTGAGATATTATACCATAAATCATGTTTTTCTTGTATGTAACTTTATTATATTTTGAGTATGAAGGTAGATATGTGGCTTCTCAAGGTTAGTGTTGGAGTGATGGATAAGAAAGGTGAAAATGTAAGGAAAAAGATCAATCATTGGGTCCATTCCCTTTATTATCTGTATGGAATCTCATTCTCTTTTTCTTTATACCCATATTTATGTATGCATGAGAGTGTGCAAGCAAATGGAGGGGTTAGAAAAAACACATGAGATCTCAATAACAAAGTATGGTGGTTTTGGGATTGAAATGGAGGTTCTAACTTTAACTTATAGTACAATTTTCTCTCTATTTTTTTGCTCTTTGACTTTTCTTTTCTCTCTATTTTTTGTTACCATTTAACACTTGTAAACAAAAGTGGTCCTAAACAATATGATGAAAGATATGATATTGAGATTAATTAATTTGGTTTACAGGTTGGTTGATTTACTTCTTATTTGAATACCAAACTTGTTCATGTGCCTAGATGAGCATAGGCCATCATAGGTAGACAATTAGTTACAATCTTGGATATCTTTATCTTACCAAATCAAGATATCTTGAATTTGCTGCTCAAAGCAAAATAATAATAAAAATGAATCATCTCTCACTTTGTAAGTCAAATTAGTAACAAACTCGTGCATTTGCATGGGTTCCGGTACGGGGACGCGCATTTGTTTTAAATGTATACTTATTAAGAAAAATTATTTATATATTAAAAATAATAAAGATTTAGTGAAAAAATAAATAAATATTAAATAGTGTCTAAAAAAACCAAGAACAAATTTGAAAGCACTAAAATTAAAGAAATAAACACTTTTCATTAAAATAAAAATAAGGGAATATTGTAAAATAAAGTTGCCAGGATTATATGATCAATTAATTCATATAATTTGTTTCAAATATATGTTTTTTAATACAACAAATGAAATGGTAGAAAAATGATTGTATGTGAATATTTTTCTTGCAGTATTGATCAGGAAAGTAGTGATGAAGAAGTGTTGGAGCGCCCCGATGACTATGAAGTGAGTGAAGATGTACTTGGTTCACTTGGAAGGGCATTTGTATGGAAAATGAAAATAAAGTCGCGACGTGTTTTAAGAAAAAATGTCCTTGTAAGTCTGTTAGTAAACAAAAACATAATTGTTTATCTGGTTATAGAGCGTGTTTAATTTACTTCAACATATTTAAATATGCAGCAATTGCCTCAGAAAGTGATTCGAGACTGTCTTATAGCCGGACATGAGGACATTATTCTTGTTGATTCAGACCTTGGTAGAAGGTATCATTGTGTGCTGCACTTTTCACAACGTAAATACTGCATAGAGAGGTTTATATATCAATGATCGACCGACTTTGTCAGGAACAGGAAGCTAAAAAAAGGTGACAGGGTTGGATTCAGTTTGAGGGTCCCTTCGGCTGAAGTGTTGGTGGTTACGGTATTGAATCGTAAGAAGTCGTCGAATTGAATGCGAAGCTGGTAGGTTCCGTGTCCGTAGACCACAATCCATGAAAGTGTATTATTTATGTAGTAAGTGTTGTATGTTTTGTGTATGACTTGTCTGTTGTTATCCTGAACCTTAATTGGTTATGGACACCATTAGTATTTAAAAGTTTTGATGGCCATCCAACAGTCCAAACTGAGATGTAATTGTGAACAAAGTTTAGTCAGGTTGAATGTTATAATGTTGTTGTTTTATGTTTAAAGAGTAGTATGAATTTCCAGAATGTTGTATGAACCATTCTTGGTAATATATGTTATAATGTTGTTGTGTATGTTTTTTTGAAGCAACCAAAAACAACTTTATAAATTAAAACAAGCATGAGACATGCCATAAAGTACAATCCATTAATAGTTCTGCAACTAAAAATGTACAGACACACCATCAATACAACCATATCGTGAATAGCAGAAACGCCTGAACTAAATCAGAAATTGTTGTGTATGTTTAAAGATTAGTATATTTTCAAAGGAAAAAAAGAAGCTTTGTGATAGCTGAATGCAATAGGTGGGGTCTTGCTCCACTTGGTGAAATTTGTCACTTTAAATATAACATGTGGTGATGGTGTGTTGGCCAAAAATAGCTGGCACGTGAATCCTAAGAATTGTTCTTCAAAGAAATATAATAGTAATAAAAGATGGAAGAAAATAATAATAGTTATAAAAGTTGATTAGATATTGCAAAAAACTGTTCACATGTGAGGTTGCCTTTGAAAGTGTGTAATGGGCACTTATTGTACACGTGTCAGGAATATATTCTCTTGGGGACATAAAGACAAAAGATTCCAAAGACAAAATATTTGTCTACTGTAAGCACGTGAATGAAAATAAACTATGGGGTTCATAGTTGAGTAATAAATAGAAGGCCACATACAATGAAAATTGCAAAGTGAAACCTGAAAAACTCAAATAATATAACTTCTGAATCTCCCTTCTTCTAAACCAACTTGTGTAGAAAAATATCAAAATGGATCTTTGCGGAATTCTCAAACACTCAGATATGGTTGATTATTTTATAATCGCCAAGCTCTCGTCACAGGTTAGCTTTTAATTGGTTTCAATAAATCGTGTTGGAAGATTGGTAAAAATATACAATCACTTCTTTCATGTATTATTATGTGCATCTTTTATCTTTGCAGTCATACCCAGAAATTGACCCCTCATTTGTGAAAAGCTATGGAGATCAAATTTCCAAAAGTTGGACCATCATGAATAACCAAGGGATCCATCACGAACTGATCTATAACCAGTTGGAGGTTCATCCGCTCATTATTAGTGGGTGGCCTTGTATGGAATCGTATTACAATCTACCTTCTGAAGTTGTCCTAACGGTTGGTTATTATGGTAACAACAACTATGGAATTTTATCATTTAAGGAGGTGGTGAGACCCTAGGATTTACCGTGTTTTCACAGTAGAAATGTTCTTCACAAGGAAATATGCATGATTGACGTCACTCTGATGCCGTTCAGCGTAGATAAACAAAAATTAGTTGAGTTGTGTTTCAGTTGTGTATTTTAATTTGCGCGTGAATATGTCATATAGTATAACATCAACAACTAAATTATAATTGGATTGCAGAGATTGCCGGAAGACTTTGCAACCGTACTGAGAGAAAATGGATATGAAGATATTGTGCTGTGTGGTGACAATAGGAAGATTAAATTGATGTCGCTGTTCAATATTGCAGGCCCTCGCAACACAAAGTTAGGATATGGTTGGGACGAATTCTGTAAGTCCAATAACTTCAAAGCCGGAGATAGACTTCGATTTAGATTTGATGTTACTTCCTTTGACAAAACATGTTATGTATATTTATTTTCGTATGCGTAAGACATATTTGTGTCGATAACATGGTATTCCAAATAATTTATATTTAAATTAAGTCTTTATGGTATGAAGATAAAAGATATGTTGATATTCATGCTTTTCAATTGATAGTGTACATCAACCCACATTGACTTAAACCTTAACCATTTAAAACACTATGTGAAAACCCAAAAAAAACCTTAAAGTACCATTTGAGATATAAAAGACCGCGGGAAGCATGTTGTCATCACTATGGAGGTGGATTTGAGAAGAAAATAGAGAGACACAGAATGAAAACTCTCAAGGAGTGTTTTGCCTGCAAAACCAACGCTGAAAATACAAATTATAGTTAAAAAAGAGTTGGGCACCAACTTGTAATATGAAATCAGAATTTCAATGAAAACGTACAAAAGCGTCACCTGAATTAGGTAACATTTATATATTGTTGAAAACCTCTTTGTAAACAACGTTGGTAGTTGTCGACTTTAACATGTCATATTCATCATATACCAATATTTTTATTCCTAGTTTGGTTGTGACCCTTGATATGGCGACATAGATTTGGCCATGAGTGAATACATCTCTTGGCAAGTAAATTCCCACTGTATCCAGAGACTGTCCTTGAGATTTGTTGATCGTCATTGCATATAAGACCACTATTGGAAATTGACGCCATTTAAGTTTGAAAGGCCAAGGGGATTGTGAGGGTGACATATCCATTCGAGGGATGTACACCAAGTTTCCATAACCTTTTTCGGTCATTATCTTCACCTCGATGACATGGTTGGCCATCTTAGTTATCATTACCCTAGTGGCGTTACACAAACCCTCCGACTGATCTATGTTTCGCATAAGCATAACAGGTGTTCCTACCTTCAACTTAATGTGATGGTTAGGTAACCCTGAAGTACTTAGTGAACTGAGAAACTCGGGTGTTAGGATATCGAATACATTGGTATCATGAATTTCAGACTTATCGGCAGAATTTGAGCTGTAGTAATCCTTTATTTCCCCTAAAAAAGAAAGATTGACATGTTAGTGAATGTAAGTAATATAACAGATAATTAGAAGGTCCGGTAAGAGAATGACAACCTGGCATCAAATCAAGGACGTGATCGTTTATTTTATCAACAACTTCTAATGTAGAAGCAAGTATCGCACGACTTTTGTGAAGGACAAAATCAGGGTATGTACTATTGACAATGTCAACTATAGGGTCGTCATAATCTATAATTAAAAGTTCTGGTGGCAACTCAATGTTGGCAAATCCATCATTTGGCTCAGAGAGTTTGCCTTCACCAATTTGCAACAACCACTTTGAGAAGTTTGCTATTTCTTTCTTTTCATCTTCATTTGGGTCGGATTGCAGTCGCATGTTCTGTGTCAAAGTTAAAACTTGAACCGAACGCCATACGTAAGAAGCATTTATCGCAGAGTGTACAATATCAGAACGACTCCCTCTGGGAACAACAGGCAAAATCTGTCTAAAATCACCACCGAATACAACTACCTTGACACCAAACACGTCCTTTGAATTACTGTACGTACTCATTACATCCTTCAAAGTTCAGTCGAGTGCTTCGAAAGCATGCTTGTGTGCCATTGGTGCTTCATACCATATGATAAGCTTTGTCTGCCTTAGAAGCTCTGCAACGTCATCTTCGTAGTCAATTTTGCAGGTCAAATTTTCCATTGTTGGCACGGGTATCTTGAATTTAGAATGTGCAGTTCTACCTCCGGGCAATAACAGAGAAGCTATTCTACTTGTTGCAACGGTTAAACATATATCATGTATGGACCTCAAAGCACTTGCAAGTGTTCGCCACATGTAAGTTTTTCCGGTTCCCCCGTAACCATGTAGGAAGAACACCCCACCCTTTTGAGCTTGGACAAACGCCATAATTTTATCAAAGATTGTCCTTTGCTCATCTAAGGAAAAGTCAGCAAGCATAAAAGTATGGAACGAATGTAAGGGATGAAGAAACTGAACAAACACGGATGAGTACGAACCTGTTAGAGCGTTGAAAAGGTTTGTGAATTCGGATCTCATTGCAGACACATCATAACTTCGTTCATCATATATTAGTCGGTTGCCTATTTGTTGTAGAACATACCCGTCTGGGTAAAGAATTGGTTTGAATTTGGCGAGACTCCGTCGATTTGCTTGAAGTAGTTTTTCAATCTCGGTTAAAGTCAAATTCAGCAACTGCTCTTCAGTCAAAACCAATTCTGCTCAATTGATAGTACAACACATAGTCAATATAGAGTTAAAAGTCATTAGTGTACTACATAAAACAATCATAACATGTATGATTCATTATCTGATGGATTATTGTCACAGTTTCCTAAAGTCATCAAATAAGTTACTTGAAACGTGTATCCATCATGGTAAACATTACTTGAAACTTTTGTACTAAAAATATAACACATCAAATTTATAAATGATAGGTGTATCCATCATGGTATACATTAATTCCAATTTTGTAGTAAACATGACTTGAAATAATGCTTGGTAAAAAATGACTTGCATTATAATTAGTGAGGCAGCAGGATTTAATGCAGAGTTGGAAACAATAAGATAGCATAATATTTTAACTACATATCATGTTCACAAAATCTCATGTTGATTAAACCATGGACTACTGTCACAGTTTGGTAAAACGTTTGAAATATAAATGATAGGCTTGGCATGTTTTATATATGCCATGTCTTTATACAACCAAAATGATGTATGCTGTATTAAACCATGAGGCAGTAGTAATCATTGTGTCAATGTAAAACATAAGATATTATTTTCTAGATGGTTACAACCTGTATTGTGAGCTAATAGTCTTTGTGCATGCAGCAGACCATCAGATAATAGCATCCATGATTCGTTCCAAACATGAGCCAACCTATTAACAGCACCGGACAAAAGCATGACTACAAAAAATTTGCGGAGAAAATGACCCGAACCCCATTCACTCGCCTCGTTTATTGCTCCAATGTATTCTCGATCATCTTTGAGGAAGCCCATTGCAAATCAGGCATCCCTAAAAGTATTGAATTGAGTGTCACCAACTTTGCAGATTTCTTCATACGTAGAAGGTCCCCTGACTACCGTCAATATCATTCGCAGAAAAAATAGTTCTCCAGTGGTTGGTGGAACCCATATTAAACGGCCAATGGTGAATCCCATTTTCTGCGGTTTCCATGTTCTGGTCCTCTTTTCATAAACAAATTTAGAGACGAATTGAGCATAGGTCAGTGACCGTGCGTCTTCGTATTTCCCGTTAGCAACCAACCAAGCAGTGAACATTGATTCCGTCACACTCGCTTTTTCCAATATATTCTCCATTCTTGTATGGTCGGGATAGTAAACCGCTTTTTCGCCTACTAAATGATAAAACATACGTTCCACCGCCGGTTTCCTGCCATGAATGTTGTAAGAGTAAATTCTCCAACACGCTTCACTTGGGGATACATACCTATAATTCAGATACTGTTTGATCTCATCAACTGGCTCTTTGTCGTTCCCCGAGCTGGAGTTTGAAGTTGAAATTGTTGTTGTGATTCTATCACATCCTTTGTGTATATACTTGAAGAGATATTTGATAGATGTAATTTGGTTACACCATTCCATGTTAATATGTGCATGGTGCTTCAAAATAAATCTTGTATTGTAAGGTACAACATGTCGATTGTCCAAAGCGATACCATTTTTGTGAATCACATGGGAATTGGATCGTCTTCTGTAAAGGGGATACCCATCAGCATCAACAACCGTTGTTTCTTGATACTTTTTTGGGAAGTATTTAGAGCATTTTCTATTTTTTATACACGGTGAATTCATCCGTGAATGGCCACAAGGTCTATGCATCATTTGTGTCGACACCAAGTTGTATAACATTGGATGAACAATAGGATCCGGGATCTCAGCACAAATGATCTTATCTATGTCGGATGATGTTGGGTATTTGCTCTGAGGGTGTAAAATGACCAAAATATGAGCATGTGGCAATCCTCGCTTCTGAAACTCAATCGTGTACATAACTGTGACAAAAAAGGTTTAGTTAAATTTATTAGTTTTAATAAACAAAAAGTGTGAATATTTGCATTTAGATGTTTCGGCAAGAACACTTACATGCGATTACCTTCCCGAGAACATGGCGTTTGGTTATATCAGTCATGAGCTCGTCAAATTTAATTTTGAAAACTTTGGTAATGAGATCTGGTCAATCATGTGGCTTTAAAGTAGTGTCGGACAGGGCACGTGTTATTTCCGGCCAAGCAGGATTGCAAGTAAATGTAACAAATAAACCAGGGAATCCCAACTTACTTGAAATGGCCATACCATCAAAATAAAGTTGATCCATGTATCGCTTGCTTCCAACAAAAGTTGATGGCAAAACCACACGCTTTCCTCGCTTTGGTGCCGTATTTGTTTGAGTACCACGACATTGATAATTCAATTGGTTATATTTTCCAACTCGTAACTTGGATTGATTATTCCGCAACCAATTGAGTCGTTCGGACTCCATCATTGCGAATCCATCAACTAAAAACTGTTGAAAAAGTCGTCTTGAATGAAGCAATGTTTTTGCCTCCGAATGACGCTCCTGAAACCGGAATAATAGCCAATCTTTGATGGATTGACGATTTTTCCTGGTAACCTTATGTTCATGCTCATATTTGTGAAGAATATTTTTCCTGTATCCATCCTCGCCATACACAAAAATGAGAGGGTATTGGTAGGCTAAGTATGCGGGATGAAACTCAGTTATTTGTTGCAAACCGCCATTGTGTGCGTGAATGATTATGTCTCTTGGTGTTGTAGGATCGATATCTCCAACAATCAGAGCAGCAACCTCCGACTCAGTTGGTGTGTTGTAGACACGACCATCTTCGGGTCTATCACTGATTAGCCTTAGCTTTAAGTCTAAGAAAACGCTGGCTCTCAAAAGATCTCTGGCCATCCGAAAAGCCTTTACATGTGGATTGCAGTCATCTAACATGACCTTTAACTTGCTCACAATGTCCCTGTTGACCACTTTGTTGTCCCTGCATGTTGTGTTAAAAGAGATTGTTAATATGTTGTTATTCCATGTGATTCATCAATTATCCATTGGTGAATAAGTACAAATACCTGAAACATTTCATTCGGTTATCGATTTCATTGTCGGTGTCAAAAGTATATAGTTGAGCATATTGCGGAGGATGTCCATCTTCTGGTATCAAACTACCTATTCGATGACAGGTTTGACCGTGCAGTCTTAAAGTTGGTGGGCCTCCTCCATTAGCAAAGGTGTTGTCGAATTTCATTCCAGGTGAAGTGAATGAAAACATGGGGTTGTAAGTTCGAAGTTGTTGTGGTAGTTTTTACTTTCTGAACATGTTCCATTATATAGAAGATGTTGCAGTAGTTGTGGCAGATCATTTAGAAACGACAACACAACTTTTCCACTCCTGTAACACCGAGTGAACTTAGGAACGGTGGTATGCCGTGTTTTTCCCTTGCGTTCGTGATACCACATAGAGGTATGACAGGATTGACATTCCCAAGTTCGATCTCCTATGTCACAGTATTCTGCATTTCCATGTTCAGGTTGAGTAAAATAAATTCTAAGAAGTTAAATAGATTATAACAATGAGTAGGCGAACATACCTTCTAAATGCGAATCTACCAAAGGCTCGTTATCAACTTCGTCATCATCATCAAAACTACTACCCAAGTTTAAATCATCTTCGGAATTAGAATTTCCATCATCTGAAAAATGACCTGTTGTGGCAACATTAGTTGTTCCACTGTGATGGCTAATCGGGTCATTAGAAGTAGACGCCTCGTTGGTGTTGGCAAAAGGCCGAAGTGTTCGGTTAAAACTTGCGAGTAGATTGGTGCCAAGATTGCAATGTAATCTAGGTTTTTTATGAGGTAGAGGGTGATGTACATGTCGCTGCGATGGGGCAGTGTTTCTCAAGTTAGATAGATTCTCAGATCATGGCACACGTGGCCCGGACGTCGGTGTTTGATGGGGGATCAAAACAGGTTGTTTGGTGTTGGAAATATTTTCCTTGTTTGTTAAATTATGTGCATTATTCTTGTTAGACAAGATTATCCTCCTCTTCTTTCTAGCCATTGATGGGCCAGCTGAATTTTCCAATGATTGATAGTTAGTGGAAGTAGGGGTTCCATTTGAGAAATTGTGTGTTGACATAGAACAACCGCCATGTTCCAAAGAAGATGGATTTTGAATGGGGCACAAAACTGGTTGTACTGAGATAGTAGGATGTTGAGTGTCTCTAACTTGACGTGAGCGTCTCCTGGCCGACAGTATAAGTCTTCTTCTACGTCTGGCAATAGAAGAAGGAGAGACAGTGTTGGATGTAGAATTGGACCTCATTGTTGTAACCAACCTGTTGATTATATATCTGCAACACAAAAATACAATTTGCATAAGCGCATCGAAAACAATAATGAACGGTATGAAGTTGTTGTAAAGCATATAAATGGAAGATTGCATGGTGTGATATATATACAGAAGCATAAGACATGTGTTGTAACTTGTGAACATACATATCATGGACAACTTTACTCAAATGAGCATGTAATGTTGCAGAAGATGTGTTGTTGGAGATGCATAACAAAATATAGAGGGTAAGTTTGAAAATTTGTAATTTCCCGCTATTTGAAAGAAAGATTTGAAAGTTAAAAGTTTTCATATATATATATATATATATATATATATATATATATATATATATATATATATATATATATATATATATATATATATGACCCAAAAAATAATATATCCAATATGTAGTCCCACAACATCTTGACATAATAATTTGAATTATATATTATATATATTATAAAATAAACATCATTGGGAAGGGAAAAATTGAAAAAGGAGCTTGCTGCATGCGTGTGAGAATGAATAAAGTATCCCATGTTTTCATTAGTTTAGATAAGCACTCTGTATTATTATTATTATTATATATATGTACATAGCATACAAAAGGAAACTTTATAGGTTATTTTAAAAGGTATGGCTGCTTTAGTCACATCTATGCATGTACTTAGGGTGGCTACACATGTACAAATAAGATGGCTGGGGGTAGTGGTTGATTGAGTTGACCAAGCTAAATTTGACATATTCGTTTTTTATGTTTTTACTTTTTAAATTAATAAATAATATCCCATGTGAAAATAAAAGTTGGCTAAATGTGAAGAAGGTAAAATAATTATTTTATCCTTTTAGGGCCCTTGAAATATAAAGCATTATTTTAGTAACTAATATCATTTTAAGTTCGGATATATTATCTCATATGACATGCCATAGCTAGCGTGTATTATTTGCAAATTATAGTCATTGCAAATTTTAGTCATAGGAATAGTCAGCAAGCATTGTGTTGCCAGGCATCTCATATACGATTTCATCATAATATTATGTCTGTTGAAGCATGATAGATATTAAAGTTGTTTAAGTTGTAAATGAATTACATGTGGTTGATTTTTTGTGGCAGTGACAATAAATAATATTTCTGCTGCTATTGTGGTTATTATTCCACTTTATCCATGAGCAAATTTATAAGATTAGATATAAACAATGTAAAAGCAAATCAATATTATATGATAGAAGGAATACCATTTAATTGTTTGAAAAAGAGATTCTTAGTGCCATGTAGTTAACAGGACTACACTTAATAAGAGTAGAACATAAGGCAGTATCAAAATTACATGGCAAAAGTCAAAAGCCAAAAAACAGGACTACGGTTAATTTTTCTTCTCCAACTTGATGATCTTTTTAAGTTTTGTTGATGATAGTTCTCCATCACACAGACTACCAACGGTTGTTGATTCACTTGAGCCGTGATGTATCTGTCTTTTTGCAGTGGGTGTTAGCGGATCAGGATTATGCTTAGATGTTATCTCTAGATCCTGTAAACATAAAATCCAAAGTCCCAATAAAGATAAACGACTTTCTTATATGAATACAAGTTACAGTATTTGATAAAAGGATGCCGTAAGAATTTCACAGTCTGCTGCAGCATCAGTTTTGGCTTCACGACGCTCTCTTTAATCTGCACAATATAAACACAGGATGTGTTATTTAATGCATACCAATTAGGAAGCGCATAAGGCATTTCGCATAATGAATATTTAGTTAAGCCGCGAGGATACCTGCAATGGCAATGATGTTCCGGACGGTTGAGCACTGGGTACCTTTGTGTCATAAATCGATAAAGAGATCATCATTATTGTGGCGATTGTAATTCAAAAAAAAATATAATATGTTAGTAAAGTAAAACCTGGGTATGTTCCCATGGAGCCTTTAATTGTTTTATGAACGGATCATCCTTAAGGAGCATAACAACTGAGCAACTGTCCCAGTCGGGTTGCCATTTAACTCTAAAAGCCAGCTCAAACTTCAACATGGCATCAAGTACTAATGGGAATTCCAATGGATCCATAATTCCAGCCTAAATAACAAATAGTAGGATTAGTGTACCAGCCAGTGGATATCTTTAATAGTAATTAGCAATCATGTACCAACTAAATAACCTGGATCATGGTATCGCGCATCTGAGCAGCAGAGACACGCAAAATATGTGTACATTCCCTGTCCCAGAATATAAACTTGCAACTTGTGCCCAAATGGACAGCTTCAATTTCGATTTTATACCTAATGTCGGATGACACGTGAAGTCAAAAAAGAGAAATGGATGAGAGGTAGTATAAATAAAATACACAGGTATAACACCATTGATACCTATAGATTTCCGTCTTAGTCTTATGGCCATTATCACATTCGAATGGAGGTTGATCACCGCGAACAGCTTTAGTGCATGCATGGCAGGCCTGGTAATACCAGCCATAGGAAGAAGCGGTAAGCTTATCCGTTGTAGCAATGGTAGCACAGAATGAGGTCTGAATAAAAAAATGAAAAACATATTGTAAAGCATATGTTATATCGATCTCATTAAACGGATAACTCCCATGAGGCATAACGCATACCTGGCGTAGCTTTTTAATTTCACTCAGAGGTAGGGCAACAACGCTAGAAAGTAATTTCTGAATTGGAGTCTATCTACCATTTTCAGGATTAAAGTTGTGGGAGTAACGCTGAGATTGAGAGCTTAGTTGGCTGGAAACGCTATGGAAAGATTCCTTAGGGATACTGCAAGACGAAAGGACAAAAGCAAACAGACGGATGTATTTCAAAGGTGTAATATTTGGATAAATGGCAGACAATATACTTCATTGCAAATACCTGTCGATGAAGTCTTTGACTGAAGGCAAATCTGCATTGATAGAGAGCTTCGTAGCATGGAACATGTTGGTAATCGAAAGTGGATATTGCCCTACATTCACAAAGATTAAGCTAAATCAGATTATACATTAGTATGGCACATTGCGCTTTTAATCGAAAGATGAGGATCCGTCTATACTTTCTTCTTTAACTTTTGCATATTGAAGCACGATGACTGTTGGCACAAACGTATTCTCCCTCTCCTGGTTAAACTTAAAGAATTGTGCGGCATAGGCCTCCCAAAGGGTGTAATTCATTGTGTTGTTGCTGGAGAGAGTACAATGGACTGGTTAGATCATCGTAAATAGATATGGAGTCAGGGAGACAAAAGTTGTAAATCGAAACACTTACCTTGCATCCCTAAGGACCAAATGAACCTGTTGTTTTTTCCCTCCGCTCTGTGTCTGGGTATATCCAACACTCTCAACCATACCGATAATATCTGAGTAAAAGGTATAAATGAGAAACATAAGACAATGAAATATTAGAAGAAATTGAAAAGTGAGTAATATAAAGACAAAATAATGTTACTGAGCAACACATCTTTCATAAACTTGCCGGTAATAATATCAGCGAAACTGGTAAAGATGCGTTGTTTGGGTGGTATCACGTGTTTGTTAACATCAGAAACAGATGTTCCTCCAGTAAATTTCACCAACCACTTGTGGGTGGATGGTTTAAAGACCAAGTTATTTGGCTGAACTTTAAAGTTCGATACAGTGTATGTCTGGTCCAATGCAAACTTGTCATTGTATGTGGCCATATATGTAATTGGAACTACAACATGGATATCACACCCCTGACAAAGATAGAAAATGTGTATATACAAAACATAAGCTTTTGAAACACAAAGAATAGTACGAGATATAAAATCTAATATAATATTCAAAGACAGGGGTTCATACAAATTTTAAAATGTAACATAATATAAGGACAGGATAATATCTTACTTTTCAAACCCTAAACCCAGAAAACACAAGCTTAGGAAAGAGAAGTCATACACAGATTAATATAATGACCGGATAATATGCAAGATTTCAAATCCTAAACCCAACAAACACGAGATTAGCAAAAGAGAAGTCATACACAACCTAATATAATGACAAGATTAGCAAAGATACCTCCTTGTCTACGAAAAGCATTTCAAAGTGTTCCTTGTTGTTGGAAATAACACTCCATTTATGCTCCACTCGAACCGCCACCTTCCACAACTCCTTACTATCGTTGATGCCGGAAATGTTCTCGAACGGTCTAGCCATGAGAAGGAAAAAAGGAGTGCGGAGCAAAAATAGTAGAATGTGGGTGTGGAAGGAAAAAAAATGAGAGATAAGCAAAACGGAAAATATGGTGTTGTGGAAGAAAAAAAATGAGAGAGAAGCATGCATAAAAGGTTTGTTTAGAAAGAAGGAAAACCCAACTTTGCAAGCAAAGTAGGATAGCAGGTCTGCTCCTACAGACATGATGGGAAAGGAGGGAAATAAAAGGTTTTTTTTTTATTTTTTTTTAAAACAAATAAAAAAAACCTTGAGGCAAAAAAAGGTAAGTATCACATGTCATATAGTTTATTGGAATTGGGAAAGAGAAGATATGTATGCAGTTACAAAGAAAAAGAACGAAGAAAAGGAGAAGCTGGTGGTTGTAGAGGCCATCCACGTGGACAAGCTTAAATGCTAGAGGGGCAGATTTGGTATTTCAAGAACATCAAACTTTCTTATATGATAGATAACAAAAGATCAAATCGGAGTGAATCACCCATATTACAAGATTGAGTATCAAAGAAATTTGTTTAATCAATTGAACATAGATTAGGAAAATGATTTTAACTTTTAAAGTTCTAGAATCCTTTCTTTCCCTCTGCATGGATATTTTAAACTTAAAAAGGCAAAAAAAAAGCCATGGTTAATTAGTTTTTAAATTGAGATTTCTTTGAAAAAATTACCAATTGAATATATATAAAACTGTAGGTGTTCACTGTAACAAAAAAAAATAATATTGTAGGTGTTCAAAAACTATTTTCTAATACAAATTTTAAAATAATTTTAATTCTATTTCATTAGTCAATTTAATTCTTAAATTGTTGTGAATGGACGAATAAGAGTGCTTTTAAAAAAAGTTTTAAGTTATTTCAAAATTTAAAAATGTATTATTTTATTTTATTTTATTTTGAAGAGCATCAAAATTTTAATAAAATAAATCAGAAGGATTACAAATTGAGTCCATAGAGAAATCAACAAAAAATTCTTAGATAAAAACTGACTGTAGCGGTGAAAAATGAAAGAGTAAGCTATTGATTAATTTAACTCACAAAGTAAGAGTCGTCATTGCACTTTATTTTTTCTAAAGAAGTGGAAAAAGAGTGAATAAAATCCATATAAATTTTAAAACAAAACTAATAAAACAAAGAGATAAGGGTAAGAGGCTTGGTTATGCAACAGGAAGATGTTAGCACCCAAAACATCTATAGTACTCTATATGAACCTCTTGAAAATCTATGTTTGGCGTAAAAAGAGTTGTTTGCAAAAGATTGGGGAGAAAAGAAGAGAAACATTTTTTAAAATTTTTGGTGTTTGACAAGACTTCCTGAGTCTCGTGCCTACGTACCCACAAAGTGCAATGGATGATCAAAACCTCGTAGTTTGTGGTATTAATAACAAAAGTGTTTATTTTGATTGATTTTAAATGAAAAGACAATTTGTCATTTTAAGGAGAAAACTCAACTAATCACCCACAAGTACGAGAAAATGGATCTTTGCATCACTATTAAGAGGGGCTCCATCTTGGATAGAAATCAACAAGTATGCCACTAACTCTCTCAAGTGGAAAAGAATCATTATTTCAATCATTACTATGGGGATAAGAGAATCACATCTCAACTTTGAAAATGACTCATGTCTAATCCTTGAGAAAATGTTTAAAAGGAAAAGTGCACAAAGGACACAAAATAGTTTGAATGAATTGTGTGTGTTTTTTAAGTCTTTTGAAATAGTTTTGATATGCTTAAGATGTCTTAACATTTATTTAAGAAAGAAAGAGTTTGAAAATCACTTAACAAAGTCAAGGTTTATTGAGAAAGTGGTTCAAGTTTGAAAACAAGAAGGTTTTGAAGAAAAAAAATGAGGAGATTTTGAAAATTTAAGAAGGGGAGGAGATGAAGAGACTATCCTAATAAAAGTAAGAACGTGGAAGTGTGTGCAAGTGTACTAATCAAAATCTAGCCAGCACTTGACAAGAGTCAAGACCGAAATTCCATCCCCTTGGAATAAGCCACAAACAATAAGCAGATAAACACAAGATGATCTAGACAAATAAAGTCTCAGAGAACTAGGTAAAACATCCAAGCTTGATTCAAGGCCACATGTATCATAGAAACTCAAGGTCTCAGGCAAAGCATGATGTCAGATGAAATTCAAAGTTTTAGTTAAGAAAACTCCAGGCATGAGAAATCCTAATTCTAAGTTCATAGGTCAAACTCCAAGTTAAGCAAAGGATCGTAGTCATAGTCCAAGAGAGATTAAAAGTTTTTTAGGGGGTTTTTCCTTTATTAATGTCTTTAAAAGAAAAAAAAAGTCCAAGTGAACAAAGGAAAAAGAAGGATAAACATAAACAATATGAAATGTAAATGCTAAAAGTAAAAGCATAATGTAAAGAACAAGAAATAAAATGACAAGAAAGTAAAGGTGCAAGAACAGTAAATAGCATAAAGTAAAAGTTAGCACAATAATATTGTTAGTATTGATGTTAGGGTTAATGAATCGATCCGGGACAAATTTAACGCTATGTTAAGCAATCATAACACAATCTATTAGGAAGATCATATTATGGGAGGCCGGTCAATAACAATTTATGGACCATACATGTTAGAGATATGATATAAATCATACTCCTAAAACATGTAGCACAAGTAAAAACCAAGGAAGGATCGAGCACTAAGGCAAGGAGATTGGTCCATTACATCAATCATCCTTCATGACAACTTAGGAAAAACCTATTCATCAGTCCAAAGTACCTCCAATGATCATTGCTCAATTGAATGGTAGATTTGAAATTATGAAAGTTCATCAAGCATCAATCCAAACATCATGAACAAGATGGACACCAAATCATCCAATTGATCAAGAGAAAAGAAAAAAAGAAAAAGAAAGAGAAGGAGAGATAAAGAGAGAAACCAAATTGAATCAAGACTTAAAATCCATTTATCATCAATTTCAATCACCTTTCTTGGTGGATTAAGGCACTAAGCCTATCATCAATCCAAAGCATCAAGAATGAATCAATTATTCATTTAATGGTAGATTTGAATTGATGAAGATTCATCCAACCTCATTAACACCCAAAGTCCATTCAAATTGAGGAAAACTTTGATCAATACCATGATCAAATGAAACAACCAATAACCAAGCTAAAATGCAATATTAAACAAATAAAATGCATGAAAAAGGAATTTAAATGGAAATAAAAGTTAAAATGAAGATGAAGCCTCTAAATAACAATTAAATGCTCAAGAAAATTAAGATAGATAAGAAATAAGTCAAGGATCATATAATATATTTTTGAGAATTTTAAAATGCACAAAAGTATTTTTAATCTAATAAAAATGCAAGAAAAATGAGAAAATCAAAAGAAAATAGCAAAATGTAAAATAAAATTATGAAAAAATCACACAAGGTGTAAAATAATAGAAAATATTTTTGTGAATTTTTTTGATGAAAAATGAATTTAATATGAATTTTTAAAAGAAAATGAAATAAAAGAAAATAAAAGAAAATGAAATAAAAAGTGAAAAAACTACGCGCGTTGGATCTGGATTCTTTAATCCTAGGTGAAAGATCTGATGGATCTGAACAGAATCCGCACCATGAACCTCAAATGAAATAATGCATCAAATCATATTTAAAAACAAACAAACTCAGGCCACCGTGAGAGCACTTCCGGTCGTCTTCTCTGGTGAGTTGCTCACCAGAGTTTGGCATTTTGCAAACTTAAGTCACAAAATCATCACCATTGTGACTGTTTCATTAATGCAAACTCAACCTCATGCTTCACTTCCATTGATTGAAAGTGAGCAGAGAGAATTTTGAAGATAACTCAGTGAAAATGAAAACATGAAAAGAGAAATTAAATGCAAAATGTGAACAATCAACAGAAGGTAAGTTAGGGGAAAGAATCAGAGAGAGTCAGGCTACATTGTGGTAACTTGATTGAGTCTAAAAGATGCTTACAACTACCTTGTCCAAATGATGATCAGAGGTGTTGAAAGCTGGATCTGGTTAGAGCACTTCAGTGAGTCTTAAAGCTTGGTTTTTGTTGCAAAAGCTTCAGAGGAGGCCGAAGGTGCTAATGGAATCAAGAAACAAGGTTGAAAGAGCTTAGAATTTGAAAATGAAATCTCAAAATTTTAGTGCAAAGTGTCAGTTGGGCAGAGGTTCTGGGGGCTTTCAAAGCTTGGAATTCAGTGCAAACGATAACTCTATTTATAGCTGAGGTGAATGGAGCTCATACGTGTGAAGAATCGTTGCAAAACACGTGAATCATGAGCAAGCAAAGTGTGATCATTCTTGGTTGTGAAGTCAACCAAAATGCAGTGTATTCCTTCCAACTTTGGGTTTTTCTGCATCACAAATCATCACTTAACATTATCAGATACTAATCACGTGCAAACATTGGCTTCAAATTGAGAAATAAGTGAATTTGCAAAACTGGTCAAGACCATAATTCAGTTCCACGAGGTCAACTTCAAACCATTGGGAAATTGTGTACATTTGACCTTTGATTCCTTTTGCCAAATGATAGCATCATATCATAAAGTAAAATTTAAAAGTAAAGATTCCATTTGGATGCTTGAGCAGAAATTTATGAGCTTGCAAAGTTGGCACAATGATCTGTAATCAGGGGTCAAGAAAATTCTAAGTGCAAGATGATCTATAATGTCTTCAAACTTTTCATGGCTTTCCAAGCATAATTGGCCTTTGATTCTTGAAAAAAACTTGTAGAGGGCATCAAATAGGATAATTGGCAAAAAGAACCGCCCACAAAAGTTGAAAATTGAGAGAGTTATGATCTTTGGAAGTTAGGCAAATATCACTTGAATTTAGGCCAAATTTCACTAAGTCCACAAAATGACTTATAATATTTCCAAACTTTTGATGGCCTTCCAAGCATAATTGATTTTTTATTTGTAAAAAGAAGTTGGAGGGGATGTCAAGACGAGTCATTTGACTAAAGAAGCACTAAAAAATGTTGACTACAATCATTCCATCAATATAATTGTATAACTAATTCTTAATAATAAATATTCAATCATCCAAATCCAAATATTACATAAACCTAATTCTTCTAAATCCCTAATTCTTCTAAATTAAAATTGTCGTAATATAAAAAAGGCATCAACAACAACAAATACACATCGAATATAAATCAACAAACCATAGAAAACCACAGATTCAGATAATTTCATTACTAATTCAAGAAATTACTAAAAATCATATAAAAAACCTAGAAATTTGACTGAATTGAAAGAAAAAACAAAGAGATGAAACCTGCTTGAGATGATTCCTCACAACGGGAGAAATTTGACCGAAGTTCTCGAGAGTATCAAAATTCCATCGATTTGTTGAATCGAAGAACGAAGTGAAAGAAGAAGCCATGGATAGATTCGTAATAACAATAACGTGTGAATAGAACTATGAATATGAATAACAAATACGAGAGAACTAAATTTATATAAATTTGATTTTTGATATTGATATTAAATATTTGAAAGAGACGTGAGGATAATATCGAAGAAGGTTCGGGAGGTAATGATAAGTGCCAAAATGTCGTGTTTTGAGTAGTAGTTTTGCGGCACTTATCGATTCATTTGTATTGAATTCATTGAATAAAACCCCACTTTGTTTGTAAAAGTGTATATTTAGAGTATACTTGTATTTTAGTGTAAATATCTTTGAGTTTAATTATTTTTATCTCATTTTTATAGGTATTCAAGCATTGATATTTAGTCATTTTAGATAGACCATTGAATAAGCTTTCCGGTCGGGCCTCAAATGGAGTTACGGTTGAAAGTTATGAAGAAAACAAGATGCTGAATTTTCTAATGTCAGCTCTCGCCCCGACCTCGCCGGGCGAGCCTGAAGCGATCCAGAAATTTCAGAAGCTGTAGAAAAATTCGCCTTAATTCGCCGGGCGAACCGTTGCTTCGCCGGCCGAATTTGTCTGGGCAGAAACGCATTAAAAGGGGTAAAGACACATTTTTTTAGGTGATGTTTTGGGGTATTTGTTCCCAATTCATCAAACCTTCATTTTTGAGTAGATTTAGCTTAGAAACAACACACAGAGTGTGCATTTTGACGATCTGGAGTCGAATCCACTTCAATCAGAGTTGACAAACCGTGAGATTTGTGTTCTTCTTCTCTCTTCTCTTTGTACCCTCTATTTGTTGGGGTTTTGTATGTAAGTTTTGAAGGGAAATCGCGATTCAAAACGCAGCGGAAATAAAAAATTTCCCTTTAGCGATCCTTACGAAAGATCATGATCAGTGATAGAATGGTTACCTCTTGTGTCGATGAAACCTTTGATTTTGAATCGAAGGAATGATCATGAGCGATGTACGATGAACAATGCCTCTACTCATTCCACACGAACAACTTCCTTCAGTCTCAGTGCTAGCTGCTACGATTGAAGGCTTTGAGTGAGAGATAGAGAGAAGGAAAATATGGCTAGGGTTTCACAGCTGAATTTTCATCAAGTGTTTATGCTTCTGCACAAGGGTTATATTTATAGAACCACTTGTGTGGGCTCCACGCTAAAAAGCCAACTTAAGTGCATGCACACCATATCTTATGATGTACCGCATATCACTTAAGCACGCAATACCTTACCACAATCTGTATTCCACTTAAGTGCACCGTACCTTACGGTGTTACATATTTACTTAAGTACACCGTACCTTACGGTGTTCATTATTTACTTTACCTCTTATCAAACTGTCCTTATGTGTGTGACCCTGTAGGATTTCACGACGTTGGTAATTATATTAAATCATGCATTTAACATAATAAACAGTGAGTGGTATCTAGCAACACATCACTGCTACCCAAGTCACGAAATTGGCATGTGATATGACAAAACCTTTTGTGATAATGCTTATGTGTACAATTATCCTTTTGCCCTTATGTCTATATTGAACACAAGGCATATACCATGTCATCCTTGTTCAGTTCAATATTGGGCCCTTAGACATTTATCCTATTATGCAGGATGGGCAAATTCCATCTAGGTCACTCATGTCCCTCAGCATGCTTTATGAAGTACCCATCAACTATCTTTATAGTCATACAATTACGGACAATGTTTGATCAGCAATAAAGTACTTGACTCTACATCTAGGGTTCATAGTGGTTTCAGGTCGATGGGTGGTATACACCACTTTCACCATGAGAGTAACTTATGACACTTTGCATATCATTCTATGTAGTACTCTCATAGTGGGTTAATCCAGTATAAATATTACTCCTAATATTCATACCTATGTTAAGACTTGATAACTCCTTATCCATGATCCATGAGATGTGATCATCAGTCTATCTTCATAATAGTATTAATGCTTTAAGGTTATCCCATTTCACATTAAAGCTCGACTACAGATACTTTAAGAATAGTGTCCTTATGTTTAATGGAATCTCATGATTAAGTCACACTTAATATTTCATTAAACGAACTAGCTATTCTAGGGACTTTATCACTTTGGAAAAACAAACATAATAAAGAAATGCCTTTTATTATTAATAAATAATTCGATACAAGTACCAAAATTATTGGCCTCTAGGGCTTATACCAACAAGTTTATCTTGATTGTATGTATATTTATAGATCTTTGTATAAAATCTCTTTTACAACTTTTTATCAATGGCTATCTTTGATTTTTTACTTAATGGGTTTGAATTGCTATAGACATATACGGTTCGAACTCTATCTAAGATGAACATTTGTTAGATTCTAAACTCTAGACAGAGATTTAGGTCTAATATTTGTGTGGGTATCGGATCTTAATGCTCCATGTTGTTGAGTTACGTGAGACATCACCGATGAGATGGTACGGTTAATCTCTCGAATTTGAGTTAGACATAACCTCTGTTGTGAGCAATACGTAGGGGTTTTGACGAGTGATTTAGGTTGAGTGAATTTGATCCATATATTTTTTTGGTACATGATGGGTAAAATGAAATACAACTCCTGACGAGTTTTCTCATGTCTTAAGAATGTATTTATTTTCTTGTTTTATGTTTTTCCTTTTGCACTTTTATTCTAATCCATTTAAGCCCAAACTCAATAACATTTAAATTGTTGAACAACAGTTCAATAACACTAATCTCTGTGAACACGATAATTTCCCAGATAAATACTTCCAAAAACTTTTGTTGCTTGCCGCTTTACCGCACCAACAAAATGACGTCGTTGCTGGGGATTGATGTTTTTATTAGATCACATTGTGATAGTTTCTTTGTTTTTTAGTTTTGTAGATATTGTATATATTGTCTATTTTCACTTGTTTATATTGATACTTGTATATGTTTACCATATTTGTGAATTTTATATGTCTTGCATACTTTTGGATATAGTGTACATATTTGTTTCTTTTCACGTTTGCCAAAAGTGTGGTTAGATGTGTAGTTCCGGTTAGAGCTCAAAGAGATGAGAGCAAAGGCGGGAGTGAAAGCATTTGGCTCTTCCGAAGCAACGTGCTGGTTTGTAAATAATATGTGTTGAGCTTACGACGTAAAACAAGCATGTTGTATTGTTTTTAGTTTCTTTATTGTTTTTATTGTATTCGTATAGGTAGTGTGGTGAATTGGTTAAACAAGTAGAAATTGGACCAGTTCTTAAAATTCTCAAATCTTCACTTTTCAACTTGTTAAATTCAATTTCACCCAATCTTTTAGTATGTTTATAGTAGTTTATTTTAATTTGTTATTTTTGTGTTTGTCCAAGAGCTTGTTTTGAGTATCTTGAGAAAGTTTGAGGTGATTTTCCAAGTTGACCATTTCAACTGCAGATGTATGGTAATGATATTGTTTTGAAGTTGGTTCACGCCAGGTACTCGTTTATCACTTTCTATAGTATAAGATGTTTAGGAAACTTTTCATCCGTATAAATTCCATGCCATTTGTTCTTTTGCATTACTTGTTTTTTGATTGAATCACTTTAGTTCCCTTTTTACCCCCAAATGTGAGGAAAGTTTTCCATTGTTCATATATGCTGGAGGCCACAATTCTTGTTTTAACTGGATTTCATTATGTTTAATCTTTTGTTTATGTTGATTGTATGAAAGCATGAAAATGATCAAGGCATTTTGTTTGATTATTGAGCACAACTACCTAATCAAATAGTCAATTCACCTTGTGAGTGTGTGAACTTTTGTTAACCCCTTTTGAGCCTTTTTGTCAATGCCCATGTTGTTTTTGAACTTGATGCTTATCTATGAGTATTAGTTCTCCTTTTTTAGTGGATGTTGATTATTTATTTTCTTGAACCCTCAACCATGTGTTGTTGTTTGAATTTTTACCTTGCCTTAGAAAGTAGGGAGTATTCACACATCGATGTTGGTTGAATTCAAGTTTGGGAGAGCAATGTTTGCTCACTTACATTGTTTGTTGCTATGCGGTTGTGAAAAAGAAATGAAAAAGAAAGAGAAAAAGAGAAAACGAAAGAAAAGAAAAAGAAAAAAAAAGACAAAAGTTTTGAAAAAGAAAAACAAAAAGAGTATCAAATAATTGTCCTTATAAGTAAGGTGTGTTTGGTGTAACACTTGGGATGAAAGAAGAAGTTTTGATTAAAATTTTGTGTTTGAACTTTTGTGAGTTGATCACTCCCTTAGGTTTAGACAAGTTTTTGTTTCGATTAACTTTAGGAATTACCCCTTGTTTGTTAACCAAGCCACATTACAACCTTGAAAAACCCTTGTGATTCTTGCCTTTGTATGTTCAATGTAAATTTTTGGATGAATGCATAATTTAGTCTTTTGTTTGCAAGATTGTTGGATGAGTGTCAAATCCACACCTTTGTGTGTTTTTCATCCCTTGATGAATTTTTGCTAGGTGTAATTCATGATTTAGTTTGTGTTGTTTTAGATTATTTGGCATGATTTTTGTACTTAGGATTTGTTTTGTTTTCACGTTGTCATTGTAGGATGGTGGTAGGTGTTTAATTTGCTTATAAGTTTTTTATTTGAACCATACATTTGTTTTCCGTTTTAAAAAACCTGTTGATTCATGATTCTTGGATTATCATCTATTGTTTCTTTAAGTTGTTTGACTTTGTTTGAGGACAAACAATGTTTTAAGTTGGGGAGAGTTTGATAAGTGCCAAAATGTCGTGTTTTGAGTAGTAGTTTTGCGGCACTTATCGATTCATTTGTATTGAATTCTTTGAATAAAACCCCACTTAGTTTGTAAAAGTGTATATTTAGAGTATACTGGTATTTTCGTGTAAATAACATTGATTTTAATTGTTTTTATCTCATTTTTGTAGGTATTCAAGCATTGATATTTAGTCATTGTTAGATAGAGCATTGAATAAGCTTTCTGACGCTTCCGACCGGGCCTCAAACAGAGTTACGGTTGGAAAGTTATGAAGAAAACAAGATGCTGAATTTTTCTACTGTCAACTCTCGCCCCGAGCTCGCCGGGCGAGCCTGAAGCGATCCAGAAATTCCAGAAGCTATAGAAAAAGCCGCCTTAATTCGCCGGGTAAACCGTTGCTTTGCCGGACGAATTTGTCTGGGCATAAACACATTAAAAGGAGGCAAAAACACATTTTTTAGGTGATGTTTTGAGGTATTTGTTCCCAATTCATCAAACCTTCATTTTTTAGTAGATTTAGCTTAGAAACAACACATAGAATGTGCATCTTGACGATCCAGAGTCGAATCCACTTCAATCGGAGTTGATAAACCGTGAGATTTGTGTTCTTCTTCTCTCTTCTCTTTGTACCCTCTATTTGTTAGGGTTTTGTATGTAAGTTTATCTTGATTGTATGTATATTTATGGATCTTTGTATAAAATCTCTTTTACAACTCTTTATCGATGATTATCTTTGATTTTTTACTTAATGGGTTTGGATTGCTATAGACATATACGGTCTAAGATGAACATTTGTTAGATTCTACACTCTTGACATAGATTTATGTCTAATATTCGCGTGGGTATCGGTTCTTAATGCTCCGTGTTGTTGAGTTGCGCGAGACATCACCGATGAGACGATACGGTTGATCTCTCGACTTTGAGTTAGACATAACCTCTATTGTGAGCAATATGTGGGGGTTTTGACGAGTGATTTAGGTTGAGTGCATTTGATCCATATATTTTTTAGTACATGATGGGTAGAACGAAATACAACTCCTGGCGAGTTTTCTCATGTCTTAAGAATGTATTTATTTTCTTGTTTTAAGTTTTTTCTTTTGCACTTTTATTCTAAACCATTTAAATCCAAACTCAATAACATTTAAATTGTCGAACGACAGTTCAATAACACTAATTTCTGTGGACACGATAATTTCCCAGATACATACTTCCAAAAACTTTTGTAGCTTGCCGCTTTGCCGCACCAACAGGTAATTACTAGAATGTCCTTTTCTTTTCTTAGCAAGTATAGTCATCCAAATTTAGCTTTGTTTATTTAGCTAAACACGAATTTGTTGTTTTGTGATTTGTCAGACTGATTGTATTTATTTATCCACGTAATGTAACCAATTGTAGATTGACATGTCAACATCCACATAATAGTTTCTATAGATTATGTGCCACGTCATGGTTATACACTAGCTACGAAACTTACGGAAATAGCTAACTACCAGTCAGAACAAATCAAAATCGAAATGACTTGGAAATTGGTTGGTTTAATATTAAATTTTTTTTTGTATAATATATATTAAACTGTTGACATTAGGTGGTTTGTTTTGACAGAGACATTTATTTTGTAACTTTCTTAAATATAACTCTTGAAGCATACGAAAGTCGTCTTTCATATGTTTGAGTGAATATATATTGTAAAAGTATAAGGACTTTCTCGTAAAGTATATAGCTAATCATACACACAAACATGTTTTCAAACTCATTTTTCTTAAGAAAAAACTTCTAAAAATGCTTTGAAGTTGTGCCATACAAGTAATGAACTATCAGAAAAGCCAAGGGCAAGTTTTTTGGTCTTGCCAATCGATTGACACTCTTGTCCTAATCGGTTGTGAAAAAAATGCGCCCTAATCGATTAGGAAAATGCATTAATGAATGGTAATGGATAAATATCTTTTCTTACCATTTTTAACCTATTAATTGATTAATTTAGGCCTACCAATTAGTTGGAGCATGATGTCAATCGATTGGCTCATCATTATATGCCATACAAAAATTTCTTTTTTGTGCCAACTTCTAGCTTTAAACAGAGGTCAATTTCCACATTTTTAAAATTCAGAAATGTGATTTCATTTCTCACTTCTCACTCTCTCTCTAAAAATATTTTTGTTTACTTTTTTTTACTAAAGTTTAGTCGTAGCACTTTTGAGAAAATTGTTTTGCGAATGAGGAAGTTCTAATTTTTGAAGGGCAAATTTGTAAGTTCACCAAGTAAGTTTTGTTTTTACCTTGGTTGGACATTTCATACATTTAAGGATAGTTTGTTTGAGTTTGAAGTTAAACCCGTAAAAAGCTTTTGTTTGAGAATTGTGTGATCAAGTCTCCGTTTTGGTTCGAGATCAACCCACTGTTAAAATCTCATAGGTTCTTGGTTAACCCGTGATAAAATCAAGTTTCAGTTAAAGCTCAGTTTGTGATAAAATCGTGTTTCAATTAAAGCTCATCCCGTGATAAAAGCTTGTTTTGATTTGAGATTAACACAGTAATAAAATATCATAGGTTCTTTGTTAGCACAGTATAAAACTAAGTTTCGGTTTACGAGCTTAGTCTGATGTTAAAATCTCTCCCAGGTTGAAGATTAGCACATGATAAAATCTTTGTTTTAAGTTTGATGACTAACTGCTCCAAGATTTTTGTGGAAAAGGAGACTAACTGCTTTGATATATCGTTTGGAAGGAAGACTCACTGCTTCCCTCCGTGTTTTCTATTTGGTTGAAATTTAGCCACAAACTTTACTTTTCCTTATATAAGGGGTTTGAGAGTCTAACCTATTAAAAGCTTTTAAGCATTATTTGGTACTCTAATAAATAAATCTTGGGGAGAAGATTAAACATCTTTATTTTTTTACCGAGCCTCTATAACTTCAGGTGTTTTTCTCTCTTCCTTTAACTTTTACTTTCCGCGCTTTATTTCTTAGATTTACACACAATTCACCCCCTTTCCTCATGTGTGAAGTTACATGTCCAAAAGAGGTATCTCAAGTTACATGTCTAACAAATGAAGTGATAAATTTACAATCAAATTACAAATAAATTTACATATACAATAAATCAAATTAAACACAAAAAAAAAAAAAAAAATCAGACAGAATATCAAAATAAATAAGAGGGTTTCTTAATGCACCACCCAAGTTTCTTATGCACCACGTGAAATTATTTTTTTGCCCCCTGATTCCGGATCTGCACATCCGGACGCACTAAACTTTTAAAAAACGCTGAAGTGTTCCGAATATGCATATCCGGAAACATTTCTGATGTGCACTTCCGGAAGGATTTCTTATTAGTTCGCGCCAGACCTTCTTCCTCCCCCTCATTCTTCAATTTTCCATTTTCCAAACTCTCTCAAACTCTCAAATTTTCAATCCCACAAATCTCAATTTTTTCCACTCGAGTTCGGCGCAGAGCAACTTCTACAACGATCAAGACACTCCAAATCCTCCGTATCTCATTTTAATCGGTAAGTTTTCAAATTTTAGAGTTTTGGAATTATTTTCGAGTAGTCGATTTAGAGTAGACATTTAGGTGTAGAAATTGTTAGGTTGTATGAATAACATAGGTTAGAGACAATGTAGGTCTTTTTTACTGCTTCAAACGGACGATAAGGGCATTAAAATGCCCTTTTGCATGTTACAGTGGCCATGGCTGCCATTTTTAAACTTCAAAAAACGTACCGGATGTGCAGATCTAGAAATATTGTAACGTTTATTATTCTGGGTGTTTCCGGATGTGCACATCCTGAAGTACTCAACGTTAAAAATTCTATGTCCTTCCAGATCTGCACATCCAGAAGACTATTATTTTTTTTTATTTTGTTTGTTTGTTTGTTTTTGTTTAATTATTTTAAAAAAAATCTAATTTATTTATTATGCTTTGCAGATTAGATGGCTGACAGAGACGATCGTACCATACATGGACGGACAGCTCAGCACGCATCTGTCCGAAGTGAGCGGATGCAGTCTACAGCCGAGGCTTCCGGCGCAGAGGGAGTTGGGGTAGCCCCTACAGCTGAGGGACATCCTACACCACGTCCTACACCACAGCCATCCACATCACAGGTTCAGGCCACTTCCACATCTCAGGTACAGGTCACTTCCCCTTTAGCCGCCGATTCTACATCTCGGAGGCGTCGGGATTCTACTGCTAGTTCATCAGGGTCCCAGCCCGCATGCAGGCGTCGTCGGGAGACTCCAGCTCCATCAGCTGCTCCTCCTCGTTCCCCTGTTCCTGTTCCTGTTCCAGAGGGTGATCACCCAGCACATGAGGGTGTTGACGCTGATGACGATTTCGATGAGCTGGGCGGTTACCCCGGGGGACCGTCTGATATGTCCATACTCGTGGGGTACTCTGAGCATACTGCCAGACATGTCTGGCTAGGGCAGGTAACCTTTCTCGGTTTATTTATAGAATTGTATTCGTTGAAAATATGTTCACTTGTAACATTGTTTTATTTGGAAATTTTCAGGAGAACGATTCACAGAAGTTCTATAACCATGGGGGCAAGGTTATGGACATGCTTGCGGTGCTGCCAAGGGATGAGTGGTTCACGTCTGCACTTGCTACCTCTGGTCTTGGAGGTCTGTCTAGGATTGGGTATCCCCAGATCATGTACGGTATGCTGATGACCTTTATTGAGAGATGGCACCCTGAGACATCCTTATTCCATCTACCGTACGGCGAGATCACGATCACACTCGATGACATCTCGTGCCTTTTACATCTACCGATCACGGGTACCCTTCTCCGTCACGGTAGGATGGCGAAGGAGGACGCGATGGAGATGCTGATTGAGGAGCTTGGGGCTACCCCAGAGGAGGCACTTGTGGAGGTGACGCAGTTGAGAGACGCACACGTCCGGTTCTCCTTTCTGACACGCAGATTTACTGCGGCGCTTGCAGAGGCAGGACGGGCATCAGGTGATCCAGTTGAGATGGCGATACACAGGCTTCGTTCCCTGAGATACTACTACTTGTTTTTGCTCGGCACGCAGGTGTTTGTGGACACCAGCGCCTATTATGTTGATGTCGTCTACCTCAGGTACCTTTCAGACCAGACAGAGATCCACGGGTACAACTGGGGGGGCGGTTGCGCTGGCATACACCTATTCCAGGCTCTCTGATGGTTGCCGCTGGGCAGCCAAGACTGTGGCAGGTAGTTGTACGCTATACGTGGTAATAATCTAATATTCCAAGTGATTTTTTCATTTCTTTTCTTTCTATATTCATTATAATGTTTGACACCCATGTTATGTTTTTCATTTTAGGCGTGGATTTTACAGCACTTTCCCAACATTACTGGTTGGGGGGTGTCGACGGGTACACTGAGGATATGCCACGTGCTGCTGCATTTGTCCTGCTCAGAGGGAACCAGGTGCCGGACCCCTACAGAGTGTATCTTGATCGGATGGCTGCTGAGGACGTTTTGTATGACACCTATGCCGCTCACCGTGTGACGCGCCCGTTCGATGAGGTTTGTTTGTTCTCAGGATGGTTGGCATGCAGTTCGACTGTTACTGCCCGATACCTGCCGGAGCGCGTCTTGTGTCAGTTCGGTTACACGCAGACGATCCCCAGGATGCCTCATGAGTCTGCTCCTCTAGGCTTGACCCGCAGGCAGATAGATGACATATATGCTGACTTCCAGTCCCACTTGGTACTGAAAGAGGCTCGGGCGACCAGAGCGGAGAGAGACTGGATTGTTACTGCCGGGTACATCGTGTGGTTCTACACCGTCTCACACCCATGCATGGTGCCCACTGCTGAGGGATCGCCACCCAGACCTGCTCATCAAGAGATATTAGAGGAGCGACAGTCTCAGCTGGACCACACTCAGGATGTCCTACCACGCTGTCGTCAGATAGAGCAGATAGCGCAGCAGGCCATTGCGGACGGTCACCTCCCTGAGGGCTCTGGTGCCAGACTTGCCGTGGACAGGATTATTGCGATTGCTCGGGGAGCACTTCAGTACCGCAGACATCAATCCAGGATGGCAGGTAGGGGCAGAGGAGCAGGGGAGCCAGGAGACATCCTTCACTATACGCAGTAGTTTTTTGTTTGATGTATTCTATTTATATTAGATGTATGCACTGTATTTTGACAGAGGTTTGTTATATTTATATATCATTTTATTTTATATATTGATGTTGTCAAATGTATATTAAGTTGCGACGATATATTAACATATGCGACCAAGCAACAAAACCGATTTAAAAAAAAAATTAAGTTCAGCTGTTTTCCGGATCTGCAGATCAGGAATGTTTCCGGATGTGCACTTCCAGAACGCATCAACCTTTTTTAAAAAAATAGTGCGTCCGGATGTGTGTAACGCCTCGATTTTTGGTTAGATTTATTTAATCGAGTCGATTTAATTATTTTTGTTTTTATATTATTTTATTCTTGGTTTTAATTTGGTAAATATGTTATGTTTATCGTTATTATGTTTTATCGCGTTTTGGGAATATTTGCGAGGAATTGAGTGTAGGGGTATTTTGGTCATTTTGCTTAGTTAGATATTATTGTTTTCATTAAAATAGAAAATAGAGATTAGAAAGAGAGAAAAAGAAGTTTAACAGAAGAGAAGAGAAAAGGAGAGTGAGAAGAAGAAAAAGAGGAAAACTTGGAGTGTAAGAAATCGATTCAACCGACACTTCGAAGCACGATTAATCGGGTAAGGGTGCGAAACTCGGTTATTCTATGCTTGTGTATGAATATGTATGTGCGTGTTTGAATGTTCTCTTGATTTTCCATAGTTTTTCAATTATAGGTCGAAATGAGAAAAATGAATCGGAATCGATGGTTTCACGGTCGGAAATCGATATAAACTGTGTTGAATGATCGTATTATATGTATGAACATTGTTGATACTTGTTTTGATTGATTGAAAACGTTTTGGTTGGAGAAAGTGGGATTTTGGTGGTGTGGAACAGTGTAAAATGCAAGCTGAATTTTCTGTTTCTGGTGTAGACCGCCGGGCTGTGCTTTGAGCGCCGGGCGATGCTTTGGTTGCGCCACTGCTACGCCGGGCGATACCCAAGAGGCGCAGCTTGTCACGCTGCTGACTCTTTTAAGTTGTGGTTGGGTTTTTACGCCGCTGCTTCACCGGGCGACGCAGAGGCGAAGGAGGCACCGCCGGGCGAAAACATGTACCGCCGGGCGCTCCTGGGGATTTTCAATAAATTTGTTTTATTTGAAAATGCATAACTTTTGATCCGTACTTCGGATCGGGACGTTCTTAGTATCGTTGGAAAGCTAATGAGATGTTATTTCTTATAAAAATGGTTTTGGGATTAGTGGCCGATTTAATTGTGTCGGGAATTTGGGAACGTGTCGTTTTGTCGACTTTTACCGTCGTAATTGTGTGCGATTGATGTGCTATCATGTGATATGTTTTTGATATATAACGTATAGCTTGTGTGCTGTTATATGATGTGAATGCATGTGTTGAAATGTTGTGATGATGGTTTGTGGCCTTATGGCAAGTAAATGCATTGTTTTGGGGTTTGATTTTAAATGCATGATTATTGATGTTGAGATGGTTCACATGGTTGTATATATGTGTGCATTGGATTGTCATGAGTCATTGTATGCCAAACATCATGATATGCATTCTTGTGATTTCGTGTGCCCTTGTGGGGTGTGAGCGGCGAAACGATTCCAGAGGGAATCTGCTGTAACGGTCGTGAGCCTTATACAAAGAGGACCTAAAGCGACGTTATAGACGATCATGGCCCTTATACAAAGAGGACCTAAAACGATCGGATCGTGAGCCTTATACAAAGAGGACCTAAAGCGATCCATAAACGTCGTGAGCCTTATACAAAGAGACCCTAAAGCGACGGGGAACATCGTTTTCCCGACGGGGAGTTACACTAAGTAACAATCGATGATTCCAATAATTCCTGAGTGAATTAATGATGAGAATGATGGATGGAATGGTACCGCATTTGCATAGAGTCGTTGTATCAGTCTCTCTGCATTTGCATAAGTCATGAATGGATTGATTATGTGTGGGAATTGTGAATGGGATTGATGATTGATATGCTTTTGTGATGGATGCATGAATTATGAATTGTTTTGTTTTGTATTTGAATTATGGTATACGTTGTGGTGAGAATGTTTTTGCATGCGTATTTCGTGTTATTACATAATTGTATGCAATTATATTATAATTGTGTTTCTCACCCTTCTGCTGTTTTGAATGTTCTATGAGGCATTGCAGATTAGATGCTGGAGGTCTTTTTGTGAAGATTAGGTCTTCAATCTTTTGTCGGTCGGCTCTGATATGTGGCACCTGGTAGTCGGGGAGATCGTTATGTGTTTATGTGTATATATATCTTTTTGGATTGTACATGTATGACTATGAACATGACAGACAAACTTTTATGTTTATATGTGAGATTTCAGTTGTAGATTTTCCGCTTTTATTCTGTATCTGAATTGTGGGTGTTAGGAACTGAGTTCCTCTATTTATGTTGCTACCTGATTGTTGCATATCTATATGAGCAGGTTGCTTTATATTTCGTCACTTTGATGCGACACTCCCGTCTATGCCATGAATGTTTTAATTATACTCTGATTGTTTGTTATCGCTTTTGTAAGCTTGTGGGGTGTAGATCGGGGGTGTCACATTAAGTGGTATCAGAGCCAGTTGTGTCAGTCCAGTTCGTGTCAGTCACTTTGACCAAGTTGTTTGTTGTGCGTCAGTTGTGTTCTGGCGAGCTGATTATTTAACCATAGTTACTGTTATTGGATATGAACGGAATATGGCTGGTAGGAATGACGCTGCTCTTGCTGCTTCTATGCAAGCTATGGCTCAGGCTGTGCAGGGTACACCTAATGCTGGTGGGAATGATGAGTTCAGGAAGAACAAACCGCCTGTCTTCAAAGGGAGACATGATCCTGATGGTGCTCAGATTTGGCTTAAGGAGATTGAAAGAATCTTTCGAGTGATGGACTGTGCTGAGGAACAGAAGGTGAGACTGGGTACTCACATGTTGCAGGAGGAGGTTGATGATTGGTGGGTTAGTATGCGTCATGTGTGGGAAGCTATAGATGAAGTGGTCACTTGGGATTTGTTTAGCAGTGAGTTTTTGAGGAAGTATTTTCCTGAAGATGTTAGAGGAAAGAAAGAAATAGAGTTCTTGGAGTTGAAACAGGGTAACATGTCTGTTACGGATTACACTGCTAAGTTTGTGGAGCTTGTTCAGTTTTATCCACATTATGCTGAAGCAACTGTAGAGTTTTCCAAATGTGTGAAGTTTGAGAACGGGTTGCGTCCCGAGATCAAGCAGACAATTGGTTATCAAAGAATTAGGAGGTTTTCATATTTGGTGGATTGTTGTAGAATTTATGAGGAGGATAGCAAAGCTCGTTCTATTCATTATAAGAGTGTGAACGAAAGGAAAGAAAAGCAACCGTTTCGTGCTGTTCCTTATGTGTCACCAGCTGACAAGGGAAAACAAAGGGCTAATTTTGATAAAAGGCCAAGTGGGGGAGGTATGTATAATCCTCTAAGATGTTTTAGGTGTGGTGACTTAGGACATCGTCAGTTTGAATGTAGGAAGGATATGAGGAAGTGTTCCAATTGCGGAGGTATAGGACATGTCGCATCTGATTGCAAGAGGAATGGGGTGAAGTGTTTCAACTGTGGTGAATCTGGTCATATTAGTACTAGGTGTCTGAAACCAAAGCAAGCTCAAGCTGGAGGGAAAGTATTTGCATTGGCGGGGACTCAGCCTACTAGTGCAGATCGTCTGATCAGAGGTACTTGTTTTATTAATAGTACGCCTTTAGTTGCTATCATTGATACCGAAGCGACTCATTCGTTTATTTCGTCCGAGTGTGCGCGGTGTTTGAATCTTTTATTGTCGTCGTTAGGTGGAGAGATGGTTATCGATACTCCAGCAACGGGGTCGCTAACTACTTCTCTGGTTTGTTTAAGTTGTCCTTTGACCATTTATGGTAAGGATTTTGCTATGGATTTGGTGAGTCTGCCGTTGGAGGGTTTAGACGTAGTTCTGGGAATGAATTGGTTGCAGTTCAATCGAGTTCATATCGATTGTTATCATAAGTTGGTAAGATTTCCTTCTCTTGAGGAAGACGAGGAATCGAGTTTCTTATCTACCAAAGAGTTGAAGAAACTTTTGGCGGATGAAGCTCAGTTGTTCGGGTTGTTTGCATCGTTGACTGTGGATAGTCAAGTTGCAATTGATGTGTTTCCAGTTGCGTGTGATTTTCCGGAGGTGTTTCCGGAGGATATTTCTGATGTGCCTCCAGAAAGAGAGGTGGAGTTTTCTATAGATCTAGTTCCTGGTACTAGACCTGTATCTATGCACCTTATCGTATGTCGGCATTTGAGTTGGTTGAGTTGAAGAAGCAGTTGAATGAATTGTTGGAGAAGAGGTTTGTAAGGCCGAGTGTATCACCTTGGGGTGCTCCAGTTTTATTGGTGAGGAAGAAAGATGGAAGTATGCGATTGTGTATTGATTATCGCCAGCTGAATAAGGTGACGATTAAGAATAAGTATCCTCTTCCGAGAATTGATGATTTGATGGACCAGTTGGCAGGTGCGTGTGTGTTTAGTAAAATTGATTTGAGGTCAGGTTATCATCAGATTAGAGTGAAGGAGGAAGATATTCAGAAGACGGCTTTTAGGACACGATACGGACATTACGAATATTCAGTGATGCCGTTCGGGGTTTCTAATGCGCCAGGAGTGTTTATGGAGTATATGAATCGCATATTCCATGAGAATTTGGATCAATTTGTTGTTGTGTTTATTGATGACATCTTGATTTATTCTAAGTCTCGGGAGGAACATGCGGAGCATTTGCGTATTGTATTGCAAATTTTGAAGGAGAAGAAACTTTATGCCAAGTTGTCCAAGTGTGAGTTCTGGTTGTCAGAAGTGAGTTTTCTTGGGCATGTGATTTCAGGTAATGGTATTACTGAAATTAAAAGCTTTTTGGGTTTAGCCGGATATTATCGAAGATTCATTAAAGGCTTTTCCAAGTTAGCACTTCCTTTGACCCAGCTGACTTGTAAAGGTAAAGCGTTTATTTGAGATATTCGGTGTGAGGAAAGTTTTAGTGAATTGTTTGTGGTGTATTGCGATGCGTCTTTGAGTGGTTTAGGTGGAGTGTTGATGCAAGAAGGTAAGGTTGTGGTTTATGCTTCGAGACAATTGAGGGTTCATGAGAAGAATTATCTTACTCCTGATTTGGAATTAGCTGCGGTGGTTTTTGTATTGAAAATTTGGAGACATCATCTCTACGGTGCAAGATTCGAAGTCTTTAGTGATCACAAGAGTTTGAAATACTTGTTTGATCAGAAAGAGTTGAATATGAGGCAACGGAGATGGTTGGAATTTTTGAAGGACTACGATTTTAGATTGAATTACCATCCTGGTAAAGCTAATGTGGTAGCCGATGCGTTAAGCCAGAAATCTTTGCATATGTCTGCTTTGATGGTTAAGGAGTGGGAACTTTTGGAAGAATTTAGAGATTTGAGTTTGGTGTGTGAATTGACATCTGATAGCGTGAGACTTGGTATGTTAAAAGTCACTAATGATTTTCTGTTGACCGTTAGCGAGAAACAGAGGCTGGATGTGAAATTTGTGGATTTGATGACGGTTGGAGGTAAAGATGTGAATGGTGACTTTAAAGTGGATGATCAGGGTGTTTTGCGATTCCGTGGTAGAATTTGTATTCCTGATGATTCGGAATTGAAAAAGATGATTTTAGAGGAAGGACACCGGAATAGTTTGAGTATACATCCGGGAGATAATAAGATGTATCAAGATTTGAAGAAGATCTTTTGGTGGTCCGGATTGAAGAGGGATGTGGCTCAGTTTGTTTATGCGTGTTTGACGTGTCAGAAGTCAAAGGTAGAACATCAGAAGCCTAGTGGGTTATTGCAACCGTTGGATATTCCCGAGTGGAAATGGGATAGAATTTCTATGGATTTTGTAACAGAGTTGCCGAATACTCAGAGGGGACATAATGCCATTTGGGTGATTGTAGATAGACTGACTAAATCGGCGCATTTCATTCCGATTGACATCAATTTTTCATTGGAAAGGTTGGCTGAGATTTATATCCATATGATTGTGAGATTACATGGTGTTCCGTTGTGTATTGTTTCAGATCGAGATCCGAGGTTTACTTCCAGATTTTGGGAAAGTTTGCAAAAGGCTGATAAGTGCAGATTGTACCTATTTTTGTATATAAGTTTTGTTGCACTTATCAGTACTTTTTGTCTATATCGGTTCAAATAAACCCCACTTTATTTATAAATACGTTTACTTTACGTTTTAGTGTATATATTGCGTATTATTTAAATATTACTTAGTTTAATTGATTTTTATCTCAATTTTGTAGGTAGTTAATAGAGGCTATCTTGCCATATTTTTGAAGAGCATTGAATAAGCTTTCCAACGCTTCCGACCGTGCATAAATCGGAGTTTCGGTGTGGAAGTTGTGGCCAAAATAAGGACTGGTTTTCTGTCTTGTTCGCACTGCGAACTGGCAGCGAATGTTCGCTTTACGAAGGTCCAGCGAAGGTCCCAGCGAAGGCTGGCAGAGAGTTACAAAAGAGAAATAAGCCAATGTTCGCACTGCGAACCAGTCAGCTAGCATTCGCACTGCGAATGGTTCGTTCGCACTGCGAACCAACGAAGGAAAGCAAAGGCGGTTTAGCAATCAGAGGCACTTGAAGTGCCATTTTTTGAGTCATTCGCACTGCGAATGATCGTTCGCACTGTGAACCATGCAGAATTTACAATGTATATAGTTTATTTCAGTTACTTTTTTAGGAATGGTTTTGGGGATTCTTGCTCCAACTCCATCAAACTTCATTTTTTCAGTAGATTAGCTTAGAAAACATCATGGAAGCTTGCATGCGGATGATCCGAGGTGGATTTCTCATCGATCGGCTCCGACAATCCGTGAAGTGTTTGGTTCATTTCTCTTCCTCTTTGTGTATTCTTTCTTGTTGGGTGTTTGTATAGTTACTCTGAACATTTGTATCTTTGTTGATCATAATATTATATAAAATCTGCTTTACAAATCATTATCGATATTTTCCTTGATCTTTTTGCATTTATGTCGGGGTTTGTGTTGTGTTAGAGACAACCATCATGAATCTTGATTAGGGATGGATATCTATTGTCTAGACTCTAGAGATAGATTTAGATCATAATCTTTATGGTGTCGGAACTTAACGTCTTCCGTGTTTCGAGGCGTCGTGCGCGAGAGCGTCGACGAGAGTAATACGGTTGCTCTCTCAACTGTGCGTTAGACATAACCTTTGTTATGAGCGATGCTGGATGATTTTGACGAGTATTGCAAGTGGAGTATAATTGGTCGGTAAATTTATGTTTGTGATGAGTGGGTTATATGTATGCTTGATAAGTTTCTTGTTGCTGAAGAATGAATTTGTTTTATGTTTTAATGTTTACTTTTCTGTTTTCATGTTTTAAACCATTCAAACCCAAACTCATTAACGCGAGAGACTGTCGAACGACATTCTTTCCCTCGAACCGATCTCTGTGGACACGACATAAATCCCGGAGGGAATTCTTCCGAAAATAAATATTTTTGCTTGCTTGCCCTATTCTGCATTCAACAAAATGGCGCCGTTGCTGGGGATCGGTTTTGATATTGAATCGTATTGCGATAGTTTCTTTGTTTTTGAGTTTTGTATATATCGTATATATTGTCTGTTTCCATTATGTTTATTCAAGTATTGTATACATTTTGTTCCTGTAACGTTTGTTTAAGTGTTTGGTTAGGACGCTTGCTTTTGGTTGCGCGGTGAGACATCACCATGGCATGAATGAAGGAAGTTTCTAGCTAAGCACCGTAAAGGCGTCGAGCTTACGACGTAAAACAAGCATGTTTTATAGTTTTTCTTTTCTAAAGTTTTGTTTGTTGTTTGGTTACAAGTCTTGGTCGACTTATTTGAGGATGCTTTTGTGATTTTCCAAGTTTGTTCATTTCAACTTGCGGATGTATGGTAATGATCTTGTTAAGTTTTGTGCACGTCCGAGGTATGTATTTATCGCTTTCTATACTTTAGCATATTCATGATACTTAGGCATTTTACAAACTTCCATGCCATCCATTCTTTTGTATACTTGTTCTATTGTGAATCACTTTAGTTCCCAACCTTTTTGTGAGGTGGCTTTCCATTGTTCATATATGCGCGGAGAACCAACATTCTTGTTCTAACTGGATTCTATTATGTTGAATCTTTTGTTTGTGTTGATTATGTGAAAGCATGAAAAGGATCAAGGCAATTGTTTCATTTTGAGCACAACTACCTTAGCCAAATAGTCAATTCACCTTGTGAGTGTGTGAGAATTCGTAACCCCTTTGAGCTTTTTGATCCATGTTTCTATTTGAACTTAATGCTTGTCTATGAGTATTTAGTTCACTGATTTTTGAATGGATTTTGTTTTTTCATCGACCTCAACTTTGTGTTGTTGTATGGATTTTTTCCTTGCCTTAGAAAGTAGGGAGTATTCACATGATGGTGCGGTTGAATTCAAGTTGGGGAGAGGATGATTGTATACTCATTGGTTGGATTCTATGAGGATTGAAAAAGAAAAGAAAAAAGAGAAAAATATGACAAAGAAAAGAAAAGAAAAAAGTGAAAAAGAAAGAAAAAAGAAAAATCCTTGAGAAAGGAAACAAAAAGAGTTTCAATAATTGTGCTAAATAAGTATTGTGTGTTATGTAGCACTTGGGATTTTGGAAGAAGTTGGTTGAAATTTTGTGTGTGAATCTTTGTGAGTTTTCACTCCCTTAGGTTTAGGCAAGTTTTTGTTTCAATTACCTTTAGAAATTGCCCCTTGTTTGTTTACCCGACCACGTTACAACCTTGAAAGTCCTTGTGATTCTTGCCTTTGTATTTTCAATGTGAATTTGTGGATGTATGCATAATTTAGTCTTTTGTTTGCATGAGTGTTGTGTGAGTGTAAAGTACCTTATTGTGTGTTTTTCATCTACCGATGATTGTTTTTACTAGGTGTGATTCACTTTGGAACTTGTGTTATTTTAGAATTTTTGGCATGATTTTTGTATTTTGCATTTGTTTCGTGACTATGTTGTCGTCGTAGTTTAGTGGTAAGTATTTACTTTTTGTGTGTACCGTTTTCATTTGAACCATTCATTCGTTTCCGTTTTTCAAAACCTGTTGATTCGTCATTCTTTGGATATTGCTTGTGCATTTTCAAGTTTGTTTGATTCTTGTTTGTGGACAAACAATTAGGTAAGTTGGGGAGAGTTTGATAAGTGTAGATTGTACCTATTTTTGTATATAAGTTTTGTTGCACTTATCAGTACTTTTTGTCTATATCGGTTCAAATAAACCCAACTTTGTTTATAAATACGTTTACTTTACGTTTTAGTGTATATATTGCGTATTGTTTAAATATTACTTAGTTTAATTGATTTTTATCTCAATTTTGTAGGTAGTTAATAGAGGCTATCTTGCCATAATTTTTGAAGAGCATTGAATAAGCTTTCCAACGCTTCCGACCGTGCGTAAATCGGAGTTTCGGTGTGGAAGTTGTGGCCAAAATAAGGACTGGTTTTCTGTCTTGTTCGCACTGCGAAATGGCAGCGAATGTTCGCTTTGCGAAGGTCCAGCGAAGGTCCCAGCGAAGGCTGCCAGAGAGTTACAAAAGAGAAATAAGCCAATGTTCGCACTGCGAACCAGTCAGCGAGAATTCGCACTGCAAATGGTTCGTTCGCACTGCGAACCAACGAAGCAAAGCAAAGGCGGTTTAGCAATCAGAGGCACTTGAAGTGCCATTTTTTGAGTCATTCGCACTGCGAATGATCGTTCACACTGCGAACCATGCAGAATTTACAATGTATATAGTTCATTTCAGTTACTTTTTTAGGGATGGTTTTGGGGATTCTTGCTCCAATTCCATCAAACTTCATTTTTTCAGTAGATTAGCTTAGAAAACATCATGGAAGCTTGCATGCAGATGATCCGAGGTGGATTTCTCATCGATCGGCTCCGACAATCTGTGAAGTGTTTGGTTCATTTCTCTTCCTCTTTGTGTTGTGTTAGAGATAACCATCATGAATCTTGATTAGGGATGGATATCTATTGTCTAGACTCTAGAGATAGATTTAGATCATAATCTTTATGGTGTATGTCTTCCGTGTTTCGATGCGTCGTGCGCGAGAGCGTCGACGAGAGTAATACGGTTGCTCTCTCAACTGTGCGTTAGACATAACCTTTGTTATGAGCGATGCTGGATGATTTTGACGAGTATTGCAGGTGGAGTATAATTGGCCGGTAAATTTATGTTTCTGACGAGTGGGTTATATGTATGCTTGATAAGTTTCTTGTTGCTGAAGAATGATTTTGTTTTATGTTTTAATGTTTACTTTTCTGTTTTCATGTTTTAAACCATTCAAACCCAAACTCATTAACGCGAGAGACTGTCGAACGACATTCTTTCCCTCGAACTGATCTCTGTGGACACGACATAAATCCCGGAGGGAATTCTTCCGAAAATAAATATTTTTGCTTGCTTGCCCTATTCTGCATTCAACAAAGGCGTTAGGTTCCAAGTTGAGATTGAGTTCTACTTATCATCCTCAGACGGATGGTCAGACCGAGAGAACTATTCAGTCATTGGAAGATTTGCTGAAAGCTTATGTTCTTGAGCAAGGTGGTGCTTGGGATAGTTATCTTTCGTTGGTGGAGTTCACGTATAACAACAGTGTCCATTCGAGTATTGGAATGACACCTTTTGAAGCGTTGTATGGAAGAAGATGTCGAACACCTTTATGTTAGCATGAATCTGGTGAGAGTTCGGTGGTTGGACCGGAGTTAGTTCAACAAACTACGGAAAAGGTGAAACTTATTCGGGAGAAAATGAAGGCTTCTTAGAGTAGGCAGAAGAGTTATCATGATCGAAGGAGGAAAGATCTTGAGTTTCGAGAAGGCGATCATGTATTTTTGAGAGTTACACCGGTGACGGGTGTTGGACGGGCATTGAAGTCGAAGAAACTTACTTCTCGGTTTATTGGTCCTTATCAGATATCCGCGATAGTGGGTGTTGTGGCTTATCGGGTGGCGTTGCCACCGAATCTTTCGAATTTACATGATGTGTTCCATGTTTCACAGCTTCGGAAGTATGTTCCGGATCCGTCTCATGTGATTCAGATGGATGAGGTTGAGGTAAGGGAGAACCTTACGGTTGAGGTATTACCGGTGAGGGTTTTAGATCGCGAGTTGAAGCGGTTAAGAGGCAAGGATATTGCGCTTGTGAAAGTAGCATGGGGAGGCGATTCTGAGGGCAATCTGACTTGGGAGTTGGAGAGTCGGATGCGGGAATCGTATCCGGGGTTGTTCGTCTCAGGTAATATTTTCGAGGACGAAAATTTCTAAGTGGGGGAGAGTTATAACGCCCCGATTTTTGGTTAGATTTATTTAATCGAGTCGATTTAATTATTTTTGTTTTTATATTATTTTATTCTTGGTTTTTATTTGGTAAATATGTTATGTTTATCGTTATTATGTTTTATTGCGTTTTGGGAACGTTTGCGAGGAATTGAGTGTAGGGGTATTTTGGTCATTTTGCTTGGTTAGATATTATTGTTTTCATTAAAATAGAAAATAGAGATTAGAAAGAGAGAAAAAGAAGTTTAAGAGAAGAGAAGAGAAAAGGAGGGTGAGAAGAAGAAAAGCGATAAAACATAATGTGATCAAGAAGGCGAAGAGGGCTGGCTTATATGAAGGTTTTAAAGTGTCCATAGATTTGTCTGTCAGCTTAACTCAATTTGCGGACGACAGTTTGTTGGTTGGTGTAGATTCTTGGAATAACTTATGGTGCATTAAGGTGGTTATGCGGGGATTCGAGCTTCTAACAGGCCTCAAGGTGAATCTTTTGAAAAGTAGGATTGGCGGAGTGAATTTGAATCATGATTTTCTGAACACTGCCTCTAGTTTTCTGCACTGTGATGTCTTAAGCATCCCTTTCACTTTTCTTGGCATTTTTGTTGGAGTGAGTCCTAGAAAGCTTCACCCGTGGCAGTGCCTGGTTGATAAGATTAGGGGTAGGTTGGCTAGTTGGAAATGTAGGAGTATGTCTATCGGAGGAAGGCTGGTGTTGATTAAGGCGGTTATCAGTGCCCTCCCGCTCTACGCTTTCTCATTTTACAAGGTTCCTATGGCAGTATTGAGAAAGATCCAAAGTATTTAAAGCAGGTTCTTGTGGGGGGGGGGGGGGAGGTGACCTCCTTAAAAAAGTGCATTGGGTCGATTGGAAGTCTTCATGCCAGCCTATTGAATCGGGAGGTTTGGGTATCAAAGATCTCAGATGTTTCAATGAGGCCCTGTTGATGAAATGGAAATGGAGGATTTTGGGGGAAAACGAGAATGTGTGGAAGAGGATTATTGTGAGTAGATATGGGAGCGGCCTCCCTTTAAGGTTCCTAACTTTCAATGGTGAGAAAGGAAACAAAAATGATTCTTTGTGGTGGAGGGACCTGGAGGGGATCGGGTACGATAGAAAGACGCAAAGAAATTGCTTCGCATCTAATTTGAAGTGTGAGCTTGGTGACGGGTGGAACACATCCTTCTGGAACAGTGTGTGGTTGCTTCACATTCCTTTGAGTGAAGCTTTCCCAAACCTGTTTCAATTTGCAAGGAACTCTAAAGGAGCTGTTGGGGAGCAGGGTCAGTGGCACGACGATTATTAGAGCTGGCATCTTCATTTCAGTGATTTTCCTGTTAACTCCGTCATGGATAGAGAAAGAAGTGACTTAGACGACCTGCTCAGTGAGGTCGTTCCTTGTGTAGGAGCGGAAGACAGATTCAAGTGGCAAGGTGGTTATGATAAGAAGGCGATCAAGGAAGGCGTGTTTACTGTTCGTGACTGTTATGAATGGATGCACAACCTTTCCTTTTCTTGTAGTCTAGATGCTGTTGTTATTACAGGTTTGAAAAAGACTTGGAACATCAAGGCTCCTTTGAAAGTATCCATTTTCTTGTGGAGAGTATTGAGGAACAGATTAGCCGTCAAACTGTTGTTGGCCAGGAGAAACATTCGGGTGAACGGTGGAAATGTTGGGTGCCACAGATGTGATTGTACTGAGGAGACCATTGAGCATGTCTTGTTCTGTTGTCCTGTTGCGGCTGAGGTTTGGAACGACATCGAAAAATGGCTCGGTATTCCGTCGATTTGCAAGTCTAGCCGTGTGGAATCGTTGTTGGAGTTTGATACGGTGACTGCTGCGGTTTCAGGAGGAAAGTTGTGTTGTACCCCAAATTTTACCCTCCGATATTCTGATCGTTTGCATATCCTTTTCATTGGTCTCTGTTTTCGCATTTTAGTAAACATATCAATAATCATGCATTTTTCGTTAGAGTTTAATTTGTTTTATTTCTTTTTTTTACTAACTATTTTCAATTATCTTTTTTATTATTTTTAGTTTTGTTATTATTATTTCTTTTTTATTATTATTAATTTTATTATTATTAATTTTATTATTATTAGTTTTATTATCATTCTTAGTTTTATTATTATTAGTTTTATTATTACTAAGCTTTATTATTATTATTATTATTACTTTTATTTTGTTTATCTTCATGGTACGTGAGGACCACTACAATACAAACACTTCACATGGATTGCCAACTTGGATTTAGCAATGGCCAAAAAACATTCTTACACTTCACTTATCAATGGCTAAGAATCATTCTCATAAAGTCACATGGATTGCCAACTTGGATTTATCAATAGCCAAAAAACATTCTTACACTTCAATTATCAATGACCAAGAATCATTCTCATAAAGTCACATGGATTGCCACATCAACACTCCCACTTTATTCACACTATAAATAAAATCTCTCATTCTCTCATTTTGGACACCAGATTCACCCCACACAAAGGCTGAATACTCTCTTAATTTTCTCCCTCAATTATTTTTGCAAATTTTCTGGAGAGAAGGCTCGTCTTCATTTTTCCATAACTCATGTCATTGAAGAGGCAGTGGACCGTCTCCACTAGGTAACATTCACCTCTTTTATTTCTCCATTTTCAAAGTATCATGATCATTTATCTATGCTGTTATCAAGTTCATTAGCATGTTAATATTTTTCTGGAAAAAGTATTGTAATATCCTATAATTTTTGTTTGGTTTTATTATGAATGATGTTTAAAATATAAGATAAAATTCAAAAAGACAAAAAACATGCTTCATCACCACCCTTTTATTATTTCATACTATTTCTTAATTTTGTTTCTCTAGTTTTTATTTTATGAGCACTTTGAATTTATAGTTTCAATTTATCATGTTATTTATTGAATTCATAACTTTTTCTTTCGAATTTTGTTTTGATTTTTATTTTTCGCTTACGATCTTTATTTCGATTTTTAGGGCCAATGATATTACAAAATCATGACTTAGTTGATTTATGCAAAATGACTAAAAAGTCTTGATATGTATGAGGCTCATTTCTTTATTTTTGTTGGTCAATGAAAGTCGAATATCAAAAGATTATCGATCCTCCGATTAAATCTAGATCAAGACGAGACTAACTTTATTCTTCATTTCGAGTCTATTTTCTTTACTTTAGGCCGATGACATTGCACAAATCTTGACTTTGATTATTTCAAATCAATAAAGTCTTGATAAATATGAGGTCACTTTTTACTTATTTTTATTGGTCGAGGAAAGTCAAGAATCTAAGATTATCGATTTATCGATTTAAATCTTGATTAAGACGAGACCAACCTTATTTTTTCATTCCGGTTTCATTATCTTTATTTTGGTCGATGACATAACAAACTTCATGGTTTGGTTGACTTCATTGAATCAACAAAACTTTGATCAATATGAGACCGCTTTCTCTTTATTTCAGTTTCATTCACTTTTTAGTCGATGAAAGTCAAGAATCATTGATTATTGATTCCTCGATTAAATCATGATTAGGACGAGACTAATTCTATTTCGTGTTCTTAGCAAGCAAACATAACATAACACAAACTTAACAAGAGGTTCCTGTAGAGTACTACAGATACTTAGGGTGCTAATACCTTCCCTTTGTATAACCAACCCCCGAACTTTAGATCTCCCCCCTTTAGGTTTTTTAAAGATCTTGAACCTTTCCTTTGGATAAATCAAAGTCGGTTATAAAAAAAAAATAATGCAAGTTAAATAATAGCTTGTTATCCGATTTTCACCGCAACAAGTTGGATTAGTGATTTGGGCTGCCACTGTATGGGTGTTGTGGAAAGGGAGGAATTGTTCTATTTTTGACGAAAAGACGGTGTCGGTTTTAGATTCTTTGAACTATATTAAATTTGTAACTTGGAAATGGCTAGCTACCTTTGTTTTGGCCTTTAGGTAGATTTTTGCTACTGATATGTGGCTCCCATGGAATATTTGTGATGTCCTGTTTTTTCTGCTCTGTGGGAGTTATTTTTGCTGTTCTGCTTTTGTAATTTGGTCTGCACCTCTGGTGCAGATGGTTTCTAATATATTGCCTTTTGAAAAAAAAAAAAGTTTTTATAAACAAATCCAAAACATATTCAATCTTAAACAAAATAAGTATTTCCAAAATAAATCTTTGCGGATAAATTATGCAAAATTTGGAACAAAATAAAATCTTGCAAAAAAATATTTTCCAAAATAAATCTTTTAAAATAAATCACGCAGAATCTAAACAAAATGAAATACGATCCAAATATATTTCTTCCCCTGAAATTGTGTATAATATAGAGTCAAACAAAATATTTCCAAAAATAATATTAAAAAATAACGGAGCAAAGATATATCAGCAACTTAAGTGACATCTTGCTAATATTTTAACGAAAACAATAAACCAATACATATGGAATAATATAAAGTAGGGATTAGCATAAGACTATTGGTTTATTTACTAAGATATTAGGATTAACTATTTTTGGAAATTAGTATCAACATATAATAATAAGGGAAAATCTAAGTCAGTCTTGTTAAATATGTAATTCATTGTTTTAGAAAGATTATATTTGATTTAAAAAGATCAGATTTGATTTAGAAAGATTAAATTAGATATTTTTAGGCTTTTATAGTTTGGGCTTTAGCTTGATATGCAAGTTAACCTAAACCTATAAATAGGGAGGAACCCTTATCTAATCATCAAATTTGATAATTCACAGTTTGCAGTTGCAAGTGAATATTGAAAGTTTCCACAGTTTGTGGGCAGAAAGAATTTATGCAGTTTTTCATCATCTTCTCCAATGCTACTATTTCTCTTTTCTCTTTCTTTATTTCTTTCTCAATTTTTCTTTTCATTGTCATTGCGTGTGATTGTTAACAATCTTGAGATCAAGATTGGATAGGAATTCTCAAAAGGTTTTGGGTTAATTCCAACATCTGGTATCTAGAGCTCCGGCTGCGATTCAAGAAAGGAAAATCGTGATGGCAATGAATCATCCGAACGGACACTTTCCAGCGAGCCTTCCAATTCTCAAGAAAGATAATTATGAGAATTGGTGCAAGCAGATTAAGGTGGTTTTCTGTTATCAAGATCTTTGGGATCTTGTGAAGGAAGGATTAGCACCGCTTGTAGAGAACGCGACGGATCAAGAAAAGGCTGCACATAAAGAATTGAAGAAGAAAGATTATAAAGCTCTCTTTATAATCCATCAGTGTGTCGATTCTGATAACTTTGAAAAGGTTAGTGATGTAGAGTCAGCAAAGGAAGCGTGGGAGATTCTTGAAAAGTCGTTTAGAGGCGCAGAGAAGGTGAAAGAGGTGAGGTTACAAACTCACAAGAGAACCTATGAGTTGCTTCAGATGGACGACAATGAAAGTATAATAGATTTCTTCACCAGTGTTACAAAGCTGGTGAATCAAATCATGGTATATGGAGAGGTGTTGACATCAAGATCAGTTGTTGTAAAGATCTTGAGGTCATTGGCTCCAAAGTTCGACCACGTGGTAGTAGCCATAGAAGAGTCGAAAGATTTGTCAGTATTGACGAAGGAAGAGCTTCAAGGGACGCTTGAGTCTCATGAACAAAGGATGGCTGAAAGAGCTGCAGGAAAGTCGAAGAGTGATATGGCTTTACAGGCACAGTCAGAAAAGGAAAGGAAATGCGAAGGAAGCTGGAATGGCAACAAAGGTAGACGAGGCTACAACAATTCGACTGGTCGAAATCAGAATGAATGAAACTGGCCGAATCAAAGAAAACCCTAGAACCAAGGCAACCAAAGAGGTGGTGTTGCAGGTAGAGGAAAATGTGGTGGTCGAAAGCCGGACAAAAGTCACATTCAATGTTTCAATTGTCAGAAGTATGGTCACTATTTTAGTGATTGTCCACAAAAGAAGAAGAATCAAGAAAATGATGCAAAGCTGGCGAAACATGAAGAAGAAGAGATGTTGCTGATGGTCACAACAAGAAACAAAGAGAGATTCCAGGACCAATGGTATTTGGACTCAGGATTCTCATCACACATGACTGGAAGAAAAGATTGGTTTGTCAACATGAAGCCCTCGTCGAAGAACACGGTGAATTTTTCAAAAGACAACACTCTAGCAGCTGAAGGTGTTGGTGATGTTCTGATTATGAGGAAAGTTGGCAAGAGGTCAACAATTTCCAACGTGTTGTACATACCAGGCATGAAGAGTAATTTACTCAGTATAGGGCAGTTGGTCGAAAAGAACTACAAGGTGTCGATCGAAGACAAGATGATGAGAGTTTTCGACGCAGGTGGAAGGTTGATCTTGAAGGCTCCAATGTTTTAGAATAGGACCTTCAAGATTGAACTCAATGTGATGGAGCACAAATGCCTAGCAACTGTAGCCAGCGGAGATGAGTGGTTATGGCATTTTCGACTAGGCCGTCTCAACTTCAATGACATTAGAGAGCTAAAGAGAAGAAATATGGCTTCAGGATTACCTGAAATTGACATTCCAAGTGAAGTCTGTGGATAGTGTGTTCAGTCGAAACAACACAAGAATAGCTTTAGCAAGGATGCATGAAGGAAGTCGAAGGCAATTCTGGAAGTCATATACTCTGATGTATGTGGTCCAATCCAGGTGGATTCGATTGCAGGCAACAAATACTTTGTCACATCCATAGATGATTACAGTCAAAAGCCGTGGACTTACCTCATCAATAAGAAAAGTGATGTGATCGAGGTATTTTCCAGATTCAAATCTATGTTCGAAAGACAGAGTGGTCGAAAGTTGAAAATTCTGAGGACTGATGGTGGTGGAGAGTATGTGTCGAAAGAGTTCGATGCATTATGTGAGAAAGAAGGGATTGTGCATGAGGTGGTGCCACCCTACACTCCATAGCAAAATGAAATTGCAGAAAGGAAGAACAAAACCATCATGAACATGGTGAGAAGTATGTTGAATGGAAAGCATCTACCCAAAGAATTATGGGGCGAAGCGGTTTCGACAGCAACATATATTTTGAACAGATGTCTGACGAAGAAGCTTGAAGGAATCACACCAGAAGAATGTTGGTCTGGTGTCAAGCCTAGCCTCAGTCACTTGAAGGTGTTTGGATCTATAGCACATAGATATGTGCCACATTAGTTGAGAAGGAAGCTTGATGACAAGTCGAATCAGATGATCTTGATAGGATATCATTCGACTGGAGGTTACAAGTTGTTCGACCCAGTGAATAAGCATGTAGTGATAAGCAGGGATGTGATCATAAATGAGCTTAAAGAATGGGATTGGACTGAGAATGTCAAGAACGATTAAGTGAGAATCTCTTGTGAAGAACCAACCACTGAAGTCGAAAGAGAAGTTTGACAGGAACAAGTCATATATGAAGCAGGTCCAAGCAGACCTCGACGAACAAGACACATGCCTGCAAGGTTGCAAGAATGTGTAATTACATCGGATGATGTGGTTGATGAAGAGGGTGAGCTGGTACATTATGCTTTCTACGCAGATGTCGAACCAATCAATGCAGCCGAGGCATTGAAAGATCCAAAGTGGGTGAAAGCAATGAATGAGGAGTTAGAGTCCATCGAAGTCAACAACACCTGGTCACTTGTTGAATTGCCTCAAGACAAGAAGGAAATTGATGTGAAGTGGGTTTACAAGGTGAAGGTGAATCCTAAAGGAGAAGTAACTCGACACAAGGCGAGACTTTTGGAGAAATGATTTCTACAGAAGGAAGGAATCGACTTCGACGAAGTGTTTGCACCTGTTGCTAGGATCGAAACAATCATGTTGGTTGTTGGTCTAGCAAATATGAACAATTGGCACACATGTCAGATGGACGTGAAGTGTGCATTCCTTAATAGTCCCTTAGCCGAAGAAGTTTATGTCGCACAACCAGCTGGGTATGTGAAACGAGGCGAAGAAAGAAAGGTGTGCTGGCTGCATAAAGCCCTGTATGGACTTAAGCAAGCTCCAAGAGCTTGGAATAAGAAAATCGACAGCTTCTTAAGGGAGAAGGAATTTGTGAAGTGTACGACGGAGCATGAAGTGTATGTAATAAGAAGCAATAGTGAAGTGCTTATACTATGTCTCTATGTCGATGACCTGTTCATAACAGGAAGTTGCAAGAAGGAGATCGAAGATTTCAAACATGACCTAAGTGAGGAGTTTGAAATGTCAGACTTGGAAGATCTCTCATATTTCCTTGGCATCGAATTCTACAAGACTAGTAGAGGCTCGATGATGCACCAAAGAAGATATGCATATGAAATACTCAAGAGATTTGAGATTCAAGATTGCAATTCAACTCCGAGTCCAGTTGAGACTAGACTGTAACTATCGAAGGATTCAGATAAAGATGATGTCAACCCAAACCAATGTAGAAGACTTATTGGGTCACTTCGATACCTTTGTCACATAAGGCCTGACTTAGCATACAATGTGGGCATGGTAAGTAGATTCATGCAGAAGCCAAAGGTATTACACCTAGCAGCGACGAAGAGGATACTAAGGTATCTGAAAGGGACTCTCGACTACGGCATTTTGTTTCCTATAGCTGATGAAGGAAAAGAATGCAAGTTAGTGGGATACACCGACTCTAGTTGGTGTAGTGATGCTGAGGATAGAAAGTCCACAGCTGGCTATGTGTTTATGTTAGGTGATGCACCAGTTGCTTGGAGTTCGAGAAAGGAGCTAGTAGTGGCATTGTCGTCATGCGAAACAGAGTACATAGCTGCTTCCCTTTGTGCATGTCAAGCAACTTGGATGGTGAAGCTGGTCGAAGAGATCACATGGAAGAGTCATGGAGCAATTACCATGAAGATCGACAGCATGTCAGCTATCAACTTGGCGAAGAATCTAATAGCACATTGTCGAAGTAAGCACATTGAAATGAGGTTCCATTATCTTTGAGAGCATGGAGCAGAAGGAAAGATGAACTTGGAACACTGCAGAACTGGGAATCATATTGCTGATATCATGACGAAGGGAGTGCATGTCGAAGTTTTCAGAAGACTAAAAGCCATGGTGAATATAGACAGTTTAGACACAATGAATTAGGTGGTGTGTTAAATATGTAATTCATTGTTTTAGAAAGATTAGATTTAATTTAGAAAGATCAGATTTGACTTAGAAAGATTAGATTAGATATTTTTGGGCTTTTATAGTTTGGGCTTTAGCTTGAGATGCAAGTTAACCTAAATCTATAAATAGGGAGGAACTCTTGTCATTGTAATCATCAAGTTTGATAATTCACAGTTTGCAGTTGCAAGTGAATATTGAAAGTTTTCACAGTTTGTGCGCAGAAAGAATTCTGCAGTTTTTCATCTTCTTCTTCAACACTAATATATCTCTTTTCTCTTTCTTTCTTTCTTTCTCAATTTTTCTTTTCGTTGCCATTGCGTGTGATTGTTAACAATCTTGAGATCAAGATTGAATAGAAATTCTCAAAAGATTTTGGGTTAATTCCAACAAGTCTCATCTATGACATCTTAATTTTTCTAATTTTCAACACAATTTTCTTAGTCTAATTTCTATTATCGCCTAAAAAAAACATTGGAACCTTTTTTTAACTTAAGATGAAAAATACAATTCAATTATATTTGTAGTCTTCGAGTTTGTAAAACACCTGCTTGTTTGTTGCCCAAATAGCTATCACAAGATTTGTTACTTTGTCTTTTAAAATTAAATAAATAAATCAAGATCAACATCAAATATTCTGTAAAAAACTTGTCATGGCAACTTCTTTCCATTTACATTCCGAATTAAAACAAATTTAACCTAAGGGTCGTAAAGCACGAGCACGACTTTTTCATTGAGAAATTGTAAATAACCCTTATTTTAATCATTTGTCCATCGTCAAATCATTTACTTCATTTATATACCTACCAATATGTTTGATGGTCAATTTTCTACTATATTTGACGAATTTTAACAATTTAGGGTTTTTAATATCCCTAGAGATTTTTGAAGTGCCAAGAGTACAAATGCAAGGACAAAAATACAGATTTTGTCAAGCGAACTACGCCTAAAACACCAGGGACTCTGACCAATTACAAGAAAAGCTTCCACAGAAAAACATTTGCAAATCACCTAAAAGCTGAATGCAAACAGATGATTCATCTATGATACTACTGTGATCGTTCCAAACCACCCTGAAACTCATTGCCGCTAGCCTCAGGGCAACCCCAAAACCAGGCAAAGAACCTTACCCCAGACCAGCAGTTACAAAACCCAATAACAAATCCTATACTAAGAAAATACCTACTCCTAGCCAAGGATAAAACCTCAAACTTGACAACACAGAACCACACTCCAACCTCAGCAGCAGATGTCGAAACACGCAAACAGAACCACCACAACGCAGACAAAAACTAGCCAAGAATCGACGGCTATCCAGAGACAGGAAGAAGCACTGATCCGGCGCCAAAAGGACCTTACCAGTGCAAGAACTGCTGGAACAAACAGACCAAATAGAGAGGAATCCAAAACCAATCGTGTTCACGATATCAGAACCAAGCAATAGGTACTCTCCGAGCCTCCCCATCCAAGAGAGCTACAAGGCCTAAAAACTCTCAACCAACCCGATCTATCAAGCTACCAGAGACTACCACTATGCAGAAAGAATGAAACTCTACAGGATGCAGCCAAACTATTATTCTGAATATGCCTACCTGATATACCATAACTCGAAAACCTCCTAAATAACACAGAGAAACCTGCTACAAGACCACCCAGGAACTCCACTACGGAAAGCCAACACAAAACACAAGGATACTATGATAATTAAACAACCCCGAGTAGAAACGGAAGGAGAAATCAACCTCAGTATAAGAAACTACAAATCTAAAAATAATCACGGACAGAATCCAGTTTCTTGAAGCTCCATCCCACTCAAAAGGACTCCACCCTCTCAAGAAACCTCCAGGCAAAGATGAACCATTCTTTATAAAAAAGCAATCTTCCCATTACTCCTATATAAGGCCTAAAGTTACCTTTGGGTTCGAATACCATGATGATATATTTGGAGACAAATCCATTCCTTTTACTATCAACCATTTCCAAGCCGATGATTTCACCTTCTCCACCATCTGCTCAGGCTCTATAGTCTTATTTTGAAATAGTTTTTCATTTCTAGCTTTCCAAATAGACCAAATGCAAGCGAACCAAATTACTTGAAGCTTTGATACTGATCGTACCTGGATCAGACAGTTGTTCAGTGGCCAGCAACGCCATATGGACTGTACAGAAGAAGGTTAGAGTGTATGAGATTGCGTAACCTGACCCTCTCAAGTGAGAGGGTATTTATAGAGAGCCCCCAGCGCGGGGCCAACGGTCACTAGCACTGGACTGGATTGTGAGGCCCAATCCAAGTAACTGTCAGGGCTTACGTGGCGTAGTGAAGACTAGCACGTGGTCTTCCTCTTGGGGTAACTGTTCCTAGATCTCCGGAATTAGGGCAGACCGATTCCATAGGGAGTGGGTGGTTACATGAGAACGTGTCCTCGCGGGGAGGAGTCTGGCGTGTCAGGGAGAGATGTGTCCTCGCGGGGAGGATTCTCATATGCAGAAGGAGATGGCTCCTCGTGGGGAGGAGCACCTGAGCGTCGAGGAGGAGCGAGCCCCGAGAGGCTTAGTGACTCTGCCCGATTCTCTATGTCGTGTGTGCCCGAACACCGCCGAGGTGTGGCATGTGCACGACACTGTTGAGGTGGGGCGTGTGCTCGACATTGGTCGTGCTAAGAGGCCTTTGTTGGGCCACCCCAGGACGTGTGGGTTGGGCCTGCTCGATTGAGGGGCAGACCCCGACCCAGTCCGGAACAGGAGTCCCCCAAGTCATTGCTCTGAGGTGTCAGGGTAATGATTTTAGGGTCAGTACTATGTCGAGGACGTGTTCTGTCGGGGAAGGGACTCTAAACGAGAAACAGTTGGTAAACCGGGCAGAAACAAATCGATCTGCCCGTGCTAGACTGGTCGCGGATAGGCGACGACGCGGGGAAAAGTCTGAAACGAGGTGAATGAAAAGACGTTGGGGAATGAAAAGATGTGCCTGGGGAAGCGTGCGCCACGTGTCACACCTCATCATTGCCTAGGGCGGTAACGCTAGGGTAGCGTAATTGATTGCCTAGGAAATCCTCGAGTCTCGTGAGGAGCCTATAAAAGGGCTCGAGTTCGTGTCAGTTGCACTTTCCACATTTTTCGCTCTCCCGTTCTTCCTATCTCCGTCGCCGCTCCACCGTCGTTTTCCGCCGTACGTCGCCGCATCTTCCGCTCCATTCATGATTCAACCACCGTTCCAAGTAAGCTTCTGATCTCTTTCTTTTCCGTTTTGTTTTCTGTTGGTGGTTTTCCGGTGAACTGATGAAGTTCCCGGTAATCCCTTAAGGGTTCCGGCCAAAAACGGCGGGACGTTCCTAGGGTTCCGGTAGGTTTGGCGGAGGCTTGAGATGAATGTCCCGAGGACCTGATGAATACCCTGAGGACACGCGATGAATGTCGCGGGGAAGTGAGGTGAGAGGATTGGAGACCCGAAGAGGGGACGGGGGTAACGGCCTCGGGCAGTTCGCCGTGTCCCCGAACGTTTTCTTTGCTCTCGCTGCCCTTTCACTTGATCGGCAGTGGAAGGGTGGATTTGGTCGCGGCCAACGTGTTCACCTATTTCCTCTGCTTTTCAGGTAAAAAATGGCCGAGAGGCTTCCGGGGATTCTCCAGATAGACATTGAACCCGACGTCAACGGGCCCGCTCAGATCCCTGGGGAGGAGCTCGTGCGTCCGGCCGCCGAATGGGCCGGCGAGGAGCCGCTAAACATAAAAACACGTTTCGCTGCCGACGACACGGACGCTTTCGCCTTCGTCGAGGACGTCCCTGAGGGCGAGCAGGCGAAGTGGACCATCTTCCAGCCTCGGGCACACCACCGCATCTGCTCGAATTATCGTGGGTTAAGGTTCCCCATGTATGAGTTTGCCTTCAAAGAGGCTGGTATTCGTCTCCCCTTCAACATCTTTCAACTGGGGGTTTTCAACCGGCTGCACCTGGCGCCGTCCCAGCTTCATCTTAACGCTCTTGCCTTCATACGGGCATTTGAGATCGTGTGTGACTACCTCAAGAGCGGGACCACCCTCACGCTCTTTTTCCGCATCTTCCATCTCCAACGTTCGACGGACCAGGGGCGACACAGTTGGGTCTCCTTCAAACAGCCGAGGAAGCTGTTCAAGGCGTACTCGGATTCGATTAGGAACTTCAAAGATAGGTTCTACTATGTTATGCCCGCGAAGCACGACGCTGTGGGTACGCTTTATGACATTGTGACCGACAGTTCCGGGGAGGAGAGGTTTGTGTCCAAGTGTCCCCTGGAGTGGGAGGATGCGCACTTCGCGCTTGGTACGGACGACTACCTCGTGAAGCCTAGGGAGCTGTCGGAGGAGGACAAAGGAGCGTACTGCACGCTGGTTGCATATGTTACCAGTTTTAATCGGGCAGAGTGTGTTGGTAGGGATGGAAAATACATCCTCGACCCACGAGGAAGGGTTGTGACCTCTCCCCGTTACATAAACACCAGGGGTCTCCTTGAGTGCAAGTCTCCTGATGAGGCCAAGAGGTTCTTAGGTAGGAGCTCCTCGTCCTGTTCGGGTGTCCGTTTAGTTTTGTTTCTTTGTGATAACTTTTTTCATGTTTTCTCTTGCAGCTCAAATCTCGAGGCGCTTGTCGAGGATCTTGCGGCCATGATGTGAGTCTTCGAGACTGCCTGGATATTGAACGAGCGGACCCCTTCTGCCTCTGAGTTACTGAAGCTGAAGGATGAATATACTGCCCTCGAGAAAGAGAAGGACAAGGTCGCGGCTGATCTGCAAAGGGCCCAGGCCAAATGCGAGGACTATGCTAACGCCCTCCGCGAGCTGAATGAGGCCAAGGCTGCACTGAAGGCGACTCAAGAGGAGCGCGATCGCTTTCGGACCAGGATTGAAGAATTGGAAACCGCTGTCCGTCCTGCAGAGAAAGAATCTGCCGAGAAGAAAAGCTTCGTCGACCGCGCGAGCCTGATCGCTAAGATTCGGGAACTTCAGCAAGATAGTCTGGAGGCCCTCGAGATAGGCTTTAAGAATTTTGTAGAGCCGGTCGGTGCCGAGAATCCGGGTGTTCAGCTTGCGCTCGATAGAATAAGCCCGTTCCTTCGTGTGGTCAATGGCAAGTTGGACCTGCTAGAGGAGGAGGACGAGGAGGATGGACGCCGGGTTGAGGACGAGATTGCTGTTTAGTTTTGCTTGTTCGGCCTGCGTGCCACTCTCTTTGATCTCGGTTTATCTGGCCTGCGCGCCATTTTTTCTTTGTAATGATTTGTGCTCGGCCTGCGTGCCAGAGGCTTTTTGACACTTGTTTGTAATATTTGTACGCTGGGCTTCTGCCCGCTTCAATTCATTTTTGTTTATCTGCTCGTGTGCTGTTTGTATGTTTTCAATTGTGTGTAATGTTATTGCATTTGCTATACTTTGTTTATTTTTGTCTAATAGAGATTTTGGGGCTTGCTCGACTTCGATAATCCTCGACTGCATGGAGAGCTGGTCGAGTGGCCGGGGGTGTATCCCGACCTTCAACGAGGCTAAGAGCTCGATCGAGGTCTTAGCTTCGCGGCGTGAACTTCCCATCGCGAGCTGGGTGTTCTGCCTAATCGGTACGACGACGAAGGAGATCGATTGAGGTGTCCTCGTCGGATCAAGGTTCTCGCGGACACACAACGCGACCCTTGATCATCGTGTTCTGTATAAGGGGCTCGCGCTTGTACCGTAGTGCGTCCCCGTAACCGCGATGCTGGTGTGTCGCGGGCAAGGTTTAACTGTAGTACTGTTTGAGCTTCTCAGCGTTCCATGGCCGAGCAAGTTCCTCCCCATGCAGATTTTTGAGGAAGTAGGCTCCTGTCCCCGTTTTTGCGCGGGCACGGTACAGGCCCTCCCAGTTCGCGGCGAGTTTGCCTTCTCACGAATCTTTCTGGTTCCTTCGTAGAACGAGGGTGCCTACTTGAAAATCACGTTTAATAACTTTGTCGTTATAACGTAAAGTTATTTTCTGTTTAAGTAAAGCTTCTCGGAGGGAAGCGCCCGAACGTGTCTCCTCGACGAAATTGAGTTCTTCCCTCAGGGCGTCGTTGTTCGCGTCCCCGTCGAGGGGGGCTTCTATCCTCCTCGAGGGTTCCCTGATTTCCACGGGGATCACCGCTTCCGTTCCGTAGGTCAGACGAAAAGGGGTCTCCCCAGTCGTGGAATGTGGGGTCGTTTGGTAGGCCCAGAGGACGCTGTGCAGTTCCTCGACCCACCGTTGTTTGGCGTCGCCTAATTGACGTTTCATTCCTCGGATGATTACCCTATTCGCCACTTCAACCTGCCAGTTCGTTTGAGGGTGCTCGACCGACGTGAAGTGCTGCTTCGTGCCTAGTTTGGTGACGAAGTCTTGGAAGTTCCTGTCGGTGAATTGTGTTCCGTTGTCGGTGATAATAGCTTGAGGCACGCCGAATCGGGCAAGGATGTTTCTTTTGTAAAAACGCAGTATATTGAAGGCTGTGATTTTGGCCAATGCTTCCGCCTCGATCCACTTCGTAAAGTAGTCCACTCCGACGATGAGGTACTTGTTTTGATATGATCCTATGACGAAAGGTCCAAGGATGTCCATTCCTCACCACGCAAATGGCCACAGGGAGGACAGCGTTTTGAGCTCGCTAGGAGGAGCGAGGTGCATGTCCCCGTGTCGCTGGCATCTATCGCACTTCTTGACGTGTTCCTTGGCGTCCTGTTGTATGGTGGGCCAGTAATACCTTGCTCGAAGTGCCTTACGGGCTAACGATCGCCCGCCGAGGTGCTGCGCATTGATTCCCTCGTGGATTTCCTGGAGGATGTCGGGGACCCTGGTCTCCTCGACGCATATGAGGAGAGGGATAGCAAACCCTCGTTGGTATAGCTTGTCTTCGACTATCGTGTATGAGCACGCTCGCCGCTTTACCATCCCCGCTTCCTCGGGATCTTCAGGCAGTCTGCCCGTCGTGAGGTACTCGTACACCGGGGTCATCCAGCAGTTGCTGTCCCCAATGGCGTTCACGTCCGTCGCTGGAACGGGTTTGTCAATGCTCGGGCGAGAAATCACTTCTTGTATGATAGATTTGTTTCTGCCCTTCTTCTTTGTGCTTTCCAATTTGGACAGAACATCTGCTCGGGCATTGTGCTCGCGAGGGATGTGGGTTACTTCCGTGGAGGTGAATTTTTTCATCTTTTCTTTCACCAAGGTCAAGTATTCGATGAGGTTGTCGTTCTTGGCCTGGTACTCTCCTCGGACTTGCGAGGCCACGAGCTGGGAGTCGGTGAAGATTTTGACCTCCTTGGCGCCGAGGTCCTCGGCCAGCCGAAACCCGGCGAGGTAAACCTGGTACTCTGCTTGGTTGTTCGACGTCGGGAAGGATAATTCGAGGGATACCTCGATCAGGATGCCTTCCTCATTTTCGAGGATGATGCCCGCCCCGCTTCCCTTCGGGCTAGTAGCTCCGTCGACATAGATCATCCATTTTTGGAATCCGTTGGTCGAAGGTTCTGGGACGGTCATCTCTTCCACAAAGTCGGCCAATACCTGAGCCTTCAGGTCCTTCCTTCCCTCGTATTGGATGTCAAACTCGACGAGTTCGAGTGAGCACCTGAGCATCTTCCCCGCCATATCTGGCCGTCCAAGGAGTTGCCTTATGGGCTGTTCAGTCCTTACGATGACAGTGTGGGCTAGGAAGTAATGGTGTAGCCTCCTGGCCGCGGTGACGAGGGCAAGGGCGAATTTCTCTATCTGCTGATACCTGAGCTCGAGGCCTTGGAGGGCTTTGCTCGTGAAGTAAATTGGTTTATGCTTGTCCGGGGTTTCCCGAATGAGGACCGCGCTGACCGCTTCGCTCGTGATTGTGAGATACAAGAAAAGTGTCTCCCCGTTCTCGGGCCGTGAGAGGAACGGGGGTTGCGATAGGACTTGTTTTAGGTGGAGGAGCGCCTGTTCGCATTCCTCGCTCCATTCAAACGTCGCTTTTTGCCGAAGAAGTTTGAAAAATGGGAGTGCGTATTGCGCAGACTTGGCGACGAAGCGGGAGAGGGCGGTGAGCATCCCGTTCAATGACTGTATCGACTTCTTCGAGTCTGAAGTAGGGATCTCGGAGAAAGCCCTACACTTGTCGGGGTTGGCTTCGATTCCTCGCTCCGTGAGGTAGAAGCCGAGGAACTTACCTGCCCGAACGCCGAAGGTGCATTTGTCGGGGTTGAACCTCATGCGGCATCTCCTCGCCGTGTCGAACACCTTCTTGAGGTGCGCGGTGTGGTCGACTTCTTCCGCGGATTTGATGATCATGTCGTCCATATAGACCTCGAGCATGTCGCCAATTTCAGCCCGGAAAACCTTGTTCATCATCCGTTGGTAGGTCGCCCCGGCGTTCTTCAGGCCGAAGGGCATTATGTTGTAGTAGTAATTGCCCGACTCGGTCATGAAAGCCGTGTGCTGTTTTTCGGCCTTATCCATGGGAATTTGGTTGTATCTTGAGTAGACGTCCATGAAGGACAACAGTTTGTAACCTGCAGAATTGTCGACCAGCTGGTCGATGTTAGGCAAAGGATAGCAGTATTTCGGGCAAGCCCGGTTAAGATCAGTATAGTCAACACACATCCTCCATTTTCCATTATTCTTTTTGACGAGTACAACGTTGGACAACCAGGTTGTGTACCTGGCCTCCGAAATAAAATTTGCCTCTAGGAGGTCTTTTACAGCTTTTTTGGCAGCCTCTGCTTTTTCGGTAGACTGCTTACGCCTACGTTGAGCTATGGCCCTAGCGGTCGGATCTACTGCGAGCTGATGGCAAGCCACCTTGGGGTCAAGGCCAGGCATCTCGGAGGCGCTCCATGCGAACATACCAGCATTCTCTTGATGACATGCCTTCAGTTGCTCCTTTGCCAGGTCGGGGATCCCCGTGCCAATCTTCACCTTACGGTCTGGATCTTCCCCGAGGGCTACGAGCTCAAAATCTCCGTCTGGGATGGGGCGCGCTGGATGGAGAGGTCGCCCGTTGTTTTTCGCCTGGAGGTCGAGGTCTTCTGCCCGACTTCATCGGGTTCGCCCGGGAACTTGCTGTCGAGTTCGACCGCGTTGACCCGCGGGAGAGGTACTTGTTCGGTGTCCGGGGATGGCTTTGCTACGGTCTTGGGTTTGGTGCCGATGGAACTCATGCCTTTGATGGCAGCGTCGAAGCACCTCTTGGCCGCGTCTATGTCCCCGTGCATCGTCACTACTCGTCCCCTGGTCGTGTAGTACTTCATTTTGAGGTGGACCGTTGATGGTACCGCTGTAAGTTCGGCCAGGGTGGTCCTCCCGAGGTGCAGTTGTAAAGGGATGGACATTCGACCACCAGGAAGCGGGTCTTCACCTGTCGGGCAGTGTCTTCGGTCCCGAATGTGACCATCAGCTCAATGTAGCCCCATGGTCTGGTGGTGGTTCCGTTGAATCCCTGCAGATCTGAGCCGACGTATGGGGTCAGATGTCTCTCGTCGAGTTGGAGAGTCCCGAAAAGGTGAGCGTGCATGATGTCGACCGAGCTGCCCTGGTCGACAAGGATCCTTTGAACGTCAAAATTCGCCATCTGTGCCCTGACCAAGAGGGGGATAGTGGCGTTGGGTGCTCCGCCGAGGAGCTCCTTGAGGTAGAAGGTGATAGGGTTTGAGTTCCCTCGCACCTTCTCGAGAGTGGTTGTCTTCGCCGACGTTGCTGATTCCAGTTCATCAAATTTCCTCTTGATCGAGCCGACATACAACTTCTCGTAACCACCCTTGGAGATGACCATTGCCTTAGGGAAGCCTTCCCAGGTGCTACAGGCAGCGACGGGGTCCTCGTGGGGGAAGTTCGCTCACATGTTGCGAACTTCTTCCTGGCCCTCAATGTCCCAGGGGTCGAAAAAGTCTTCGGGTCGAGTCACACTGAGGCCGAACTAAAGTCGATTCTCGTCGGGAGGAGGCGTCGTCTCCTCGACATTCTGGGCTTCCCGGGAGCTTGGTCGAGGAGTATCATTCTTCTGGGCATATTTCTTCAAGTGCCCATCCTTGATGAGGATTTCAATTGCATCCTTGAGATGGATGCAGTCTTCTGTGACATGTCCGTGGCTCCGGTAGAACCTGCAGTACTTTGACTTGTCCGTGTTTGATTTGGGGGTAGTCGGCTTCGGAAAACGGATGCCTCCTTTCAGAAACTCCGAGTTCTGGCACTCGAAGAGGATTCACGCGCAGGGAGCGTTGAGCGGGGTGTATTCCGTGAACCGGCCAGCTGGTCCGTGCGGTTCACGAGGATCCCGGGGGCGATTTTCTTTCTTTCTTTCTCCTCCTCGCCGGGGAGGAGATTCTTCTTCTTTGTGGCCGCGGGGGCCATCTGTTGGTGGCGGTATAGGGCAAGCAACACAAGTTTTGGAAGTATTTTTCCGGGAATTATCGTGTCCACAGAGATCGGTGCTACTGAACTGTCATTCGACAATTTAATTATTAATGAGTTTGGGTTTAAATGGTTTAAAGCATAAATGCGGAAAAGTAAATAAGAACATAAGAAAATTCATTCATCAGAGAGAAAAGACTTATCAAGCATGTATATATTCCACTCGTCACAGACTTAAACTTATCGACCAGTTGCGCTCAACTTACAATACTCCTCAATATCACCCGGTATTGCTCACAATAGTGTTCATCTCTAACACACCGAGCTGAGAAACAATCGTATCACTCTCTTCGTCACTCTCACGCACGAAGCCTCGAAATACGGAAGGCATTTAAGTTCCGACACCCATACGGATTGTTAGCCCTAAATCTATCTCTAGCATCCAGAAACTAACAGATAATTATCCTTAATCGAAGTTTGTGACGTTTATCTCTAACACGACCCAAACCCCGAGCATTTAAGCAAAAATCAAGAACAATCACCAATAGAGATTTGTAAAGTAAATTAAATATAACACCATGGGCAACAAATGTACATAAGATCAAAGTAAAAACATATACAAACCCAACAAAGAAGAAAGACATGAAGAAAATCAGAAACGAACCAAACACTTCACGGATTGTCAGAGCCGATCGATGAGAAATCCACCCGGATCATCCAAATGCAAGCTTCCATGATGTTTTCTAAGGAAATCCAATGAAGAAATGAAGTTTGATAGAGTGGGAGCAAAAAATACACAAACCATCCCCTAAAAAATCTGTTTTTCCACTATTTATGGACTGTCAAAGTCGCAGACCGGGCTAAGCGCGCTATGGGCGCTAAGGGCACCCTAAAAAAATGTTAAACCGCCTTAAAAGCGCGCTAAGCGGGCTCGGAGCGCGCTGAGCACGCTACTCGTTGGAATTTGCTCCTTCTGTGGGCTAGGAGCGCGTTGAAAATCCAAAGCTTGTTTTCTTCATAACTTTTGAACCGTAATTCCGTTTTTTGCCCGGTTCGAAGTGTTGGAAAGCTTATTCAATGCTCTATACAACAATGGCAAAATCCCACTTCTTAAATACCTATACAAAATTAGAAAAAATCAATTAAACTCAATGATATTTACACGAAACACAATATATACACTAAAATGTAAACTATACGAATTTATAAACAAAACAGGGTTTATTTGTATGATATTTAACAAAAAGCAACGATAAGTGCAACAAAACTTATATACAAAAATAGCTACAATTTGTACTTATCAACTCTCCCCAACTTACATATTTGTTTGTCCTCAAACAACGCCAAACAACTTAAAAACACAAAAGCAATAACCAAAGAATCATGAATCAACAAGTTTTGAATACGAAAACAAATGCAATGGTTCAATCGAAAATGGTACACACAAAGTAAATACTTACCACTAAACTTCAACGATAACATAATCACGAAACAAATGCTAAATAAAAAGTCATGCCAAACATTCTAAAACAACACAAGTTCAAATGTGAATCACACCTAGCAAAAACAATCATCGGTAGATGAAAAACACAAAATGAGGGATTTTTCACTCACACAACAACCTTGCAAACAAAAGACTAAATTATGCAATCATCCAAAAATCATGCCGAAAACACAAAAGCAAGAATCAAAAGGACTTTCAGGGTTGTAATGTGGTCGGGTGAACAAACAAGGGGTAATTCCTAAAGCTAATCGAAACAAAAACTTGCCAAAACCTAAGGGAGTGATCAACTCACAAAAGTTCAAACACAAAATTTCAATCAAACTTCTTCCAAAATCCCAAGTGTTACACCAAACACATAGAACTTATTAGCACAACATTATTCTACTCTTTTTGTTTTTCTTTTTCAAAGCTTTTTCAATTTTTTTTCTTTCTTTTCTTTTCTTTTTCATATTTTTCTCTTTTTCTTTTCTTTTTCAACCTCATAGCAACCAATAACATAAGTGAGAAAACATTGATCTCCCTAACTTGAATTTAACCACATCATCACATGAATACTCCCTACTTTCTAAGGCAAGGTAAAAATTCATACAACAACACAAAGTTGAGGGTTCATGAAAAAACAACAATCAAGATCCACACAAAAAATGAATTTGACACTCATAGACAAGAATCAAACTCAAACAACATGGATAATGACCAAAGGCTCAAAGGGTTTACAAACGATCACACACTCACAAGGTGAATTGACTATTTGGCTAAGGTAGTTGTGCTCAAAATGAAACAAGTGCCTTAATCCTTTTCATGCTTTCAAATAATCAACACAAACAAAAGATTAAGCATAATAAAATCCAGTTAAAACAAGAATATTGGTACTCCGAGCATATATGAACAATGGAAGGCTTCCTCACAAAAGGGTGGGAACTAAAGTGATTCACATACGAACAAGTATATAAAAGGATGAATGGCATAGAAGTTGTAAAAAGCCTAAGTATCATGAATATGCTAAAGTCTAGAAAGCGATAAACACATACCTTGAACGTGTACAAAACTTTAAGCACTATCATTACTGATCCGATGTATTCGAACATGTCCACGTAAGCTGGTCGTCAGAAAGAGAGGTGCTCGGATGGATGCTGGTCATCTGGCGTGCAAGTTTCTCGGCTTGTGAATGGGGAGAGGAGGGGGTGTACCTGCAAGGCACTCCGACGCTCAAGTAAGAAAAGGTCAGAGAAAAGGAGCAAGTACAAAGTGTGTTCTTAGGGTGAAAAATGTGATACCTGACCCTCTCAAGTGAGAGGGTTTATATAGAGCCCCCAGCGCGTGGCCAACGGTCCTATTTTCGGGGCGAATTAGCCGTTTTTCCCAAAGAATAGGTAACTGTCCAAACTAGCCGTTATGTTGGGCAGGGCGCCATGAACTAGCCGTTATGTCGGGCATAGACGCAGTTGCGGGCACCTGCCCGTTGCTGTTCGGGCAGCGAGGAAGCCGTGCGTAACGGGCATCAGAGCCGGGGAGGGACGTTGCATTCCTTGCCCGGTTGGAGGGGTAGAAATGTCACTTTTGCCCCTCTGTGGAATGGGCTTAGGCAATTTGGGCCGCTCTGGAGTAGAAGTGGATTGGGCCAATTCTAGCTATTGGTCCAGTCCAGAACAGGAGCCCCCCAAGTCGTTGCTCCCGAGCAAGGGAGTGATGACTTAAGGACTGCTCGTCGCCTGGGGGAGTTACGCAGAGTCGTCGTTTGGAGACAAGGAAGATTGTCTCGATGTGCCCGTGGCCCTCTGTGTTCGTGATGTTTGTGGTCGTGACCCTGTTGCCCGGTATTCGGGAAGATAAAGCGTCAGACAGAATGGGAAACGTTGGGCTGCAACGTGTGCATCGAGCCCTGCGTAGCAGTTAATAGGTAATTATGGCTAGTGGGCAGTCATTATTACCTACGGGCGCGTGTGTGCACGTGCCCCTCAGTATAAAAGGGGGAAGGTTGTCCCATTTTCCTTTCTACTCAAAACAAGTAAGTTTTCCGATTTCTGGCTTGTTTTACTTCCTCTTATTGTCAATGGTAGATTGCATGCGGCTAGGGTTAGTTTTAGGTGACAAAGTAGGTAGATTTCTGGCGAGTGTTGGTGGTGGGCGGCGGTTCTGCCCATGTGCTGCATCAAGCATCTCGTCGGAGTAGGTAGCACGTTCAGTGCACGTGGTGGTCCACGTCGTGGTTGCGAGTCGTGACCACCGCGTCTTACCATCTTCTGGTGGACTGGTGAACTTTCCGGTGGAACGTTTCCAAATTCTGGTGGAGCTTTGCAGTTTCCGGCGGAGCTTCAAACGAAGTTTGGGCACGAGCGCAGGGAGGTTCCTCGTAGGAAGATGGTATGTCTCGGTCATCTCCTCGCGAGGAGGTTTTTTCTTTCTTCGTTTGATGTTAGGGCTTAGGCCGGGGACGTTGTCCTTAGCCTTCTGCGCGCCCTTTCACTTGACTTAGCGGTGGAAGGATGGATTTGATTTCCTGTCGAATTCACTGTCTTTCTCTGCTTTTTCAGGTGATCGTGGGGGCGATGGAGCCAGAGAGGGAAGTTATCCTCGTTACATCCGAGGAGGAAACTGTCTTCGAGGAGAGCAGCAGTGCCACGGCCTTGAGCTCTGCATCCTCGAGCTCGTCAGCTTCGAACTCCTCGAGCGAAGTCGAGGGGGAAGTGATCGACGCTGAGGAGGGAGAGGATTTGGAGGTCGTGGAGGAGGACGTAATGGAAGAGGATGCTGATGTGTTCTGCCCGGAAGAGTGGGAGGTGGCCGAGCCTTCCGAACATATTTCCACGTTTGCTAGGTCTGCGGCGGACGCCTTTACCGAGGTGGGGCCAGCGGGTGAATGGAGAGTGCTTCTGCCTAATTTGGACGAGCAGATCTGCTCGAACTTCGGGGACTGCTTCGCGATGTACGAATATGCCTTCAAGGAATTGGGGCTGGGTTGCCCTTCACTGACTTCCAGCGGTCAGTGTTTGAGCACCTGAAGTTGGCTCCTTCTCAGCTCCACCCCAACTCGTTGGCCTTCATACGGGCTTTTGAGTTGGTGTACGAGCACCTTGCTCTGGGGACCACTCTTTCTTTATTCTTTGCTGTTTTCCACCTACAGCGGCAGCTGGCGGGGAAGAGGTATGGATGGGTCTCTTTGAAGCAGCCCAGAAAGTTGTTTAAGTCGTTCTCGGAGTCCATCCGAACGTTCAAGGGACGGTACTACATCGTCGAGCCTTTGTCCGAAGCTGCTCAGGACAGCGTGTATGTCTGGGAGGTAGAGTATGATGAGAACGGAGATGAGCTGCTTACCGAGGAAGGGAAATATATCGGGGAGAGAGTGTACAAGTTCCTGATCCGCTGGACACCCGACCACTTCTCAAAGAAGCCCAGCGCCTACGTCTTTGAGCCGAGCGCGTTACACGGGCAGGATGCTGTGTCCTACGAGATGCTGGTGAAGTGGGTCAACTCCTTCGATCTTGCGAGCTGCTGGACGAGCAAGGGTGCCCCTATCTACGAGGATGACGGGAGCAAGAGAGTTGAACGCAGGTTTATCAATGTGAGGGCTCTGCTGGAGTGCAAGACTCCCGCGGATGCCAAGAAGTTGCTCGGTAGTCTTAGTTACTTAGACTTTATTTGTTATTTCTTTTTCTTCCCCGTTGCTAACGTGTTCGTTTCATTTGTACAGGTGGGATGCCTCAGGCTCGTGATCGTGTGGTGAAGAACACTATGGCGAGGGGCAAGGCTGGAGCGGCTCCTCCCAAGGCCCGTCCTGTTGGTGGTGCTCGTGCTCTTCCTCTTGCTCAAGCTGCGGTGGGGACCTCTGCTTCTCCTACTCCAGCTCCCTGGGACTCTCCATTGGCTCTGGCTGGGCGAGTGAAGCAGCAAAGGTCGTCGGATGCCGTGGACCTGACTCGGGCGCTTGCGAAAGGGAAGTTTGAGCTTCCTCCGTGTGTCCTTGACCGGAGGTTCTTTGAGGGCAACACTTTGGTCGTTCCGCGGGCAGAGTCACTCAACCTCGGAAGCATGGATCGAGCGAGCAAGAGGGTGATGGTGGCCCAGGATGCTTCTGCCATGGTGAGTGTTGCACCCCAAAATTTGCTCTCCTAACTTTATTACTAACTAGCTTATGTTGCATTGCATTTTGCATTATCATGTGTGCATATCATTGGTTCTTAGCATGGGGTCAAGGTGCCTGAGGCAGTGCTTCAGAGGGTCAAGCAAGAGTCCTGGTATTGTCCAAGAGAGCTCAGGTGGATCATCCCCTCCTAACCAGTGCATAGATTAGAGTTTTGAGATTCTTGGGTTTATTGCTCCAATGGCAAGCTCCTTGGGTTTTTATCATCATTAAATGGCATATATTATCTTTGTTGGAGAGGATACACATCATATTCAGAGGAATTTGGATTTGGAGACTGTGTTATTTCCTCCTAGACTGAGGATACCACAACTAGGATTTGCTATAAAGTCAGTTTATTTCTGATTTTTTGGGCAAGACTTAATTCTATGGTATTCCTTGGGTCCCCAGGTATCTAGGGATGGGAGGTTGCCCATCAGTTTGGTTCAGGAGAAGTTCAATTGACCAGAAGATTGAGAATCAGGTGAATTGGGTAAAAGTCAACAGTGAGAGGAGAAGTCAACTGTGGAATTTTGAGGTTCTTTCCAAGGTTTTCAAGGTCTCACATCCTCATATGGTCTTCAAGGGTCAAGTTTCATACATATTTATCAGGAATCAGGAGTTGGTGCAAAGTTTCTAAATTTGGAAAGTGACCTATAATAAAAGTTTCCTTTTTTGGCAAGTTCCTGCACTGCATTCAACTTGACTGTTCATCATCAAGAAAGCTTCAAATGAATTTTTCTCCAACATGAAAGTTGAAGATCTTTTTCTCCTCTTTCCAAAAAGTACTAGTGGGTTTCCAAATCATTTGTGAAACTCAACTTATGGTCAAAAGAAGGCAAAGTGGTTTTTAGGGGTTTTCATGGTGCCATTTTCACAACATTGGGCATAATGACCTATAACCAATTCCATTGTTTCATGCCACTTTCCAATATTAAAAGAAATTCCTTGAGGATTATTTTGGGCCCAAGAATGAAGAAATTCCATGGTTTATTATTCACCTTTTTCCCATTATTCAAAATTGCCAAAATGTTAAAAACTCATGAATTAATTGTTTTCAAGGCCCAAGTTCAATTGTGGTGTAATTAGCAATTCACATATGGGTGATCCATCAAATAATTCTCAAGTATCCATGCAAGGAGAAAGGTGTAATTCACATTATGCATTTTTCCAAAATTATTCAAAAATCATTAAACAATGGATTACCCAAGCCCAATTCCTCATCAGAAGAAAACCTTAGCCTATTTAAACCTATCCATGCACTGGTTAGGGTTCATTCACGTGCATTTGGAGGAGAACCACAATTTGGAACCCTAAAGCTTTCTTCTTTCCTTGGATCTCACGAATTACAAGGTCTTTCTTCAAAGTTCTTCCACAAATCTCTTCCTGGTGATTTCTAGAACACAACCCAACCACCATTCGCAGCCAAAAGCAAGGATTGGAGCTGTGCCATCTCAGGTTGGTGAATTTTTCATGCTCCTAAAACTCTCTTTTTTTATGTCTATATTGAAGTGTGATGAATGGTGATTATCCTGATGTAATTATTTTTAATTATGGACGTGTGTATGGCTTGTTATGTGACTTTAAAGCTTTGGACCCACATGTTATTTCCTTCAATTCTCTTTATCCTTGCATTATTTGTGGTTTTTGAGATGATATTATTGATCCTCACATTCTTCTGGTTGGAATAGTGTATTCGCATGAGTTTTCTGGGCAGGTTTTGGGTGCACGTCGCCGGGGAAGACGACCAGAACCCTAGTTCCGGCGTCTGGGTTGGAGCTCCGGCCGACAAGGGTTTGGGCGGGGAAGACGCAATCCCAGCAGTCCATTTCCTTCATCCAACGGCCCATGCCTTGCCACCTCATTCTCTTTTTATTTTTTTTTCTGAATTTAAATTAATGTTCAGGTGTTATTTACCCCACGAAAATTATCATGCTCCTCCAATTATGCTTTTCTATTTTGTTTACTTTTGTTTTCGTTGACTAATCATGAGCCGTTTGATGGATCGCGTGGTTGAGATTGTGCCAGCAATTAAAAAGGGCATGTGCTAGGCATATGGCACGAGCACGGTGGACCATTTTTATTTTTGCTATTTTTTCTGATAAATATGGGCGGGCCTTTGCTATGCGCACCCTCCCTGTCAGCCCATTTCCTCTTTTTCAACGCATATTCTTACTGTCTACACCCCTACATATTAATTTCATATTTTATTTTATTTCAATTATTATTTCATATTTTAATTATTAAAAATACATTCTTGCATTTTAAAATTACTAAAAAAATGCATACATCATATTTATCATTTTAATAATTTTTACAAATTTCATTTTTTATTTTTATTTTATTTTTATCATTTAAATTAATTGTTTAATCTATTGTCTTTTTGAATTATCCATATAATGCATACTTAAATTTATTTATTTTATTTCTCTGCAACCATAAAATATTTTTGATCCATTATTTTTGCATCTATTAGATAACATCCTAAAATACATTAAAAAAATTTTCTTTCATTTTTAAAACTATTTCATATTGCATTTTGGTCCTTCCTTTTGGCACACTGAACCCTACTTCCCACCTGAATTTTGTATGATTAATTGAATGACTAACACTTTGAATTTTTGCAGGGATTTTTGGTATGTTGTTTGTCTCTGATTGAGGGACCTTGAAATTTAATTTGGGAATTTTAGGAGTTATTTCTCTATTTATTTAATTGTTTTCACTTGAGACCTGCTTATATGTGTATTTCTGACCACATCTGATTATCTGTTTGAAAGGCACTTGTGCCATTTGCTTTGGGGTTGTTCCTTTGATTTCTGAATTCATGTTTGGATTATTACCATTGTTGTTTGCCATTGTTTGATTTTCATTCACCTCATTTCTCTTACTTATGTCCGTTTCTCACTAACCTTTTATGCAGGGACTAAGGTAAGTTCTTTAAGGGTATGGATAAGTATCCATGGTCACCCTTACCTTTTCCTTCCCTCATCTCTTTCCTTTAGGGTTTAGATTGAACCTCACTAACCGTAGGTCACCCATGCGTGATGACTTTAGGATTCATAGTCTCCCTTTAGAGTTACCTTTGTGTCTTCTCTCCTCTCATCTTAAATTTCTTTAAAACACTTAATAAGAATAAGGTGTATTGCGCACGAGCCTTAAGTATGGGGAATGAGAAATGAGGGGCTTCCTCTCATCTTTCTAGAGTGCTTAGCGAGCGTCCTGTCTTGGGACGATGCGTTAAGTATTTGCCCCTGTGCCCTAGACTTTGGTGCAATGCGACTTAGGAACTAACTTAAGCCACTTCTGTCCTAAAAAACATAAACCAACTTCAAACCTTTTTGTCTTTCGGGATCTTCAAACTAAAAGGCTATTTTCAAAAAGGGCACGTTACCTTCTGTCTGAGTCGCAAACAGGCATCGACCCTAACTGCCAGACGCGAACTTAACGTCGCTCATAAAAAACACAAAAAGAACTTGGTCCGAACTACGTTGACTCTGAATTCCCCATTGCACAAGGGGGGTACGTAGGCCTAGGACGTCAACGTCCTACCGAGTCGATCTTTGTCTTTCCCTTCCCCGTCTTAGTACAGCCATAGATAATAGGATAACTCACCCTTAGATTAGACAACAAGCGTGGATCCCATCGAGTACAATGGACGCGTGGGGTGCTAGCACCTTCCCCTCGCGTAACCGACTCCCGAACCCAGACTATGGTTGCGATGACCATTCCTTTCCCTCTTCCTCAGGTTTATGCGGTGTTCCCTTTCCCTCTCTTGGGATAAATTTACACGGCTGGCGACTCTGTTTTTCCGCGCCATTCTCGCGTTTGTACCTGGATGAAAATCCTGGGAGCGACAACTGGCGACTCTGCTGGGGAAAACTGGTTGACCTATGCTGGTCCATCCCTAAGCGAGTCAATCCTAACGCTTGCTTGTCTTTGTTTTCTTTGGGTGCTTTGTTTTTGTTTTACTTTATGTGTTGTATTTTTATTTTCTACCGCATTTTCTGCATTTCATTTTTTATTTCTGTCATGCTGCTGTGCTGTGCTGGCTGTTCTTTGTTTTGCAGGTTGGGTTATTCTGAGAGATAAGCCCAATACCCAGGCTTGAGTATACCCTAGGACTAGAGTGGAGAGTAATGGGACCTACGTGCCAGCTTGGTACGTTTGTGTGTTCACGAAATTCACAACCAAACGAGGCTATCTTGGGACGCATTCTAACGTGTGTGTCTTGCGCATGTTGGGATGTCGATCTAGAGAGCTGTCGACTCTGGTGACCGATCATCGAGGACCTTAGTGGAAACATCCCTCTTTAGTGGTGACAGTGGCAGACCACATCCTGTGGCAAACCTATTCGCACCCGAGGGCCCACTTTGGAACTTGCATATGATGACCCCTATCTTTTGAAGAGAATCAGTGGAGGCACTTCTCGATTGACGATAGTATTGTACCCCGAGGGATGAATGTACTATTGTTTCTCGACCTCAGTGCCAGAAGCTGAGGACCTTCCGTTTTGGAGAATCAGTTGAGGCCTCATCGATTGATGATGATGCCAAACCAGAAATGGTGAACGTATCATCATTTCTCGACCTGAGAGCCCGGGATACTGAACATCCTAGTACCCACACGTGAGAGGGGATGAGCGTTTGCAGGTTTGCAGGTAACCGAGACTTTTAACCTACCCGGTTTTCTGGATTTCTCATCAATGTCTGATTATTTGGGTTCCTCAGTGGTTCAGAGTTCTGGTTTTCTGGTTTCTCGTTCAGCTAACAGCACAGCACATCCAGCAGTGTGCCTTGACCCCATGTTTGCATGAGCATATCATTTTTCTTGCATTCTGACGTGTTTGACATTTTTCAGGGCTTGCATCTTACTCTTGATTCTGGTTTTCTGAGGTTATTTCAACATGGATGTTCAGAGAAAGAAGACTGTTGCCTATTCGTTCCCAGAACCGACTTTGACACTGATTCACAAACTGATTAATATGGCTGGTTCCGGAGTTCGTACAGAGTTCAGTGGAAGGTATGGAAGACTTCTGAAATTTGTCTATAACATCTCCAAGTACGAGAAGGATGCCATTCACACACTTCTTCAGTTTTACGATCCGTCTCTGCGTTGCTTCACTTTCCCGGACTACATCTTGGCACCAACGTTGGAGGAGTTCTCATTTATTTTGGGAATCCCTATCGGGCATGATATAGATTTCTTTTTTGAAGAACACCCCGGTATAAAAGAGATGGCTGTTGCTCTTCATATCAGTGAGCCCGTTCTTAACAGTAATATTGAAGAAAAATAAGGAGTTAAGGGTTTCCTGCTGAAGTTCTTGTTTGATCAGGCCTGCATACATGTCAAAGAGAAGAACTGGACGGCTTTCCAAGCTATTCTGGCTGTGTGTATCTATGGGATTGTTCTGTTTCCGAATATTCCTGATCTGGTGGATATGCACGCCGTCAGGATCTTTATTTCGAAGAATCCTATACCTACCTTGCTAGGTGATGTGTATCACTCGGTTCACTACAAGAATGAGAATAGGCGTGGGAAAACTGTGAGTTGTTGTGCACCGATTTTAGCTACTTGGTTTCTGAGTCGTCTCCCCGAATCTGGCGCTTTCGTTGATATGAAAGATTATCTGAAGTGGTCAAAGAGGGTTATGGGCTTGACTGCTGATAACATCGTTTGGATTAATCGTGACTTGCTAGGAATGGAGATCATTTGCAAATGCGGAGAATTCCCTAATGTTCCCTTGATAGGGAGGAAAGGTGGAATTAACTATAATCCCTCCCTAGCTATCAGACAGTTTGGCTATCCTTTGAAGAATCCACCCGAAGAGCGAGATGTTCGTGAGTCCTTGTTCTTCAATGGTATTGAGGATTAAGGGTTGATAAGGAAAGTTGTGAATGCTTGGAAACAGGTGACTAAGAAGGGTAAGATTCCATTTGAGAAAAGTAACAATCAGGCTTTCCCTCCCTATAAAGAGTGGATTAAGAAGAGAGCAGAAAAGGAGCTTCTTCCATTCCCGGTGGAAACACCTTTGTACCCTTTGGTGATCGAGCCTCCTACCACCGTTGAGTTGGAGAAGTATAACAAATTATGGGCTGAAAAGGAAAGGTTGCGGTAAGAAAATAGTGAGCTAAAGAGAGAGATTTATCAGTGGAAGCATGAGCGGGGTGAAGCCGTTCATACCGCCAAGTTGAAGACAGAGCTCCTTGCCAAAGCAGAAAAAGAGCTTGCTGACATGGTCGCATCCAGAGAAAGAATGAAACAAGCTTTGGATGGTATCAGTAACGTTCTCAGGTCCAAGGAGGAGGAATTAGGCAAGGCTTTGTTGAAGATTCACAGGTTCAATGATCACCAAGAAACTGCCATGGCTGAGAATAAGAGAAAGGAAGACGACTACCTAACTAAGATTGATCAGTTGAAGTCAACACTCAAGAAGAAAGACGCTGAGATCTTATCAGGGATATTCAAGAGACAAGTAGTCGAGGGTCGACTCAATAAAGCCATAGCCTCCATGGAAGAACTAAAAGTCCAAGCTGAAGTGAAGAAACCTAGACATGAGGGTCCTAACATGGATGGTGTTTTCGGAGAAGACACTTGGGAGTTACATTGCCGATATTTGGATGGGATCATACACAGGAGAGACCTTCTCATTCAAGGGCTAATTCAGAGGCCGAAGCATCCCGATACCAGAAAGCTGTTCAAGGAGATTCAAGACTGGTGCAGAAAGCATAATGGATGGGGGGGATTGACACTTGTGAATTTTGATGACATGCCATAGTTTCCTTTTCTCTTTTATTGTATTTGGATAACCACCAGGCTTGTTGGTTGGGACCTATGGTTTTTATATTCAGACTTGTTATCTCGGATTTGTGATTGTTGACATTTGGCTTTTCTCTGGTTTTCTTAATATATGAGCAGAAGTTCCATTATATCTTTGTTATTAAATCGGAATCAAGGGGTGGATCGCCCTGTGAATTTTCAAACACGTCCATTTGCATTTGCATATTCATAATCATTTTGCACAACAGGTGTTTATCTCCGGTGTTCTTATCTTGTTATAATTTCAGAATTGCAAGTTGATCATGGAACGAGTTCAAGCTGAGTTGAGTCAACTGAAGATTCAGATAAGGCAATTTGGGGAAGACATGCTCCAGGAGCAGAGGATGCTGAAGGAGGAGATCAGTCAGATGAAGACTCAGATGGGTTTGGTCATAGAGATTTTGAAAACAGTATTGAAGAAGGAAGACAACCCTGTGCCCACTTCCACAACAGAGATCCTTACTCCTCCCATCTCTTTGGAATTTGATTTAAATCATGGATTACCTCGGGAGTCTCTTCCACAAGCGAAAGTTCCAGAACTCTCCCAACAGCAGCTAGGTCTTGGCTCCCAAGAGAAGCCCAAGGGCAAAAAGTATACACAGGGGCAGAAGAAGTCTGAAAGGGTCTTTCGTCCGCTCCCTATGCCATATTCTCAACTATTGCCGCATCTCCTTCAGTTTCAACTGGTATAGAAAAGGACTTTGGCTCCTCTCACCGGCAATCCTCCACCAGGCTATGATGCAAGAGCCCATTGTGATTTCCATTCTGGGGCACCAGGGCATACCGTGGAGGAATGTAGGGCCTTTCAGCACCGAGTCCAGGATTTACTTGACGCAGGGGCAATTGAGTTCACATCGGGCGGCGTGAGTGTACAAGGTGATGTTACCCCAATTGTTGCAGAAGAAGTGAAGGCTCCTCCCCTCTTTACAGGATCCACCTCATGTCATGGACTTTCTCCACCACCTTTTGCCGCAGAAGCGCAACGTCAGCAACCTTTGTTTGTGCCTCAGCCAAATGTGGAAGGGAAAGTGCAAGCGCAGGTGAGGTGCCCAAATCAGCACCGACAGCAGAGTTATCAGCAGCAGGGGCAACCGAGACCAAGAGGGCCCAAGAGGATATTTGATCCTGTTCCTATCCCTTATAGTCAGCTGTTTACGCGTCTGCTCAAGAAGTCTCTGATTCAAACAAGGGGTACCGCACCAGTACCGTACCATATTCCTTCGAATTATGACATGACTGCTAGGTGCGAGTTCCACTCGGGAACGTTTGGGCACACAATTGATGAGTGTAATGTATTCAGGCATAAGGTGCAAGACCTGGTAGACCCATAGATCATTGTATTCACTGAAGATGATATGTACATCAATGGAAGCCTCATTTCTCAAATGAACACACAGTCTGCAAGTACGCCCAGACAGAATTAAGCTTCCTCAGCAATGGCAATCTTTAGTTTCTTTACTTGCATTTTCATTTCTAGTTTTTCATTTCTTGTTAAAGCATCGTATGTATGCAAGACTTGTTTGTTTTTTTATGATGATATTAATGTAATGAATATGTTTTTCTTGAAGTAATCCATTCGTTTTCACTCTTAAATGTTTATATGCACTGCAATACCAATTTTCTTGTTTAGAACTCTTGAGGGAGGATGATGAGACGAAAACGCAAAATCTCCGGTTGTATGTTCAAGGATAGAACCCTGTTGAGGATGTACAGGCATTGTTTCAAACCCCTAAACACTGGAGATATAAGGGAGATAGACCCACGTTCACCCATTTGAGCCTTGAAGTAGGAGCTTCTTTCGTACGAAAAAACCCTCATACTTAACCCAGGGGCAGGGTATGCGTCAGTTAGTTTGACCGAGCATTCAAATTTCAAGGAGAGTGTGCATCTGAGGATCCATTACCTTCTATCCCACCATCAAGAGGTCAAGAGACGTGAAACCGCAACGGTTATCCTTCAACAATCAAGAAGTGAGGCAGTCACGACCTTTTCAAGCAAGTAAGACAACCAGTGTCACACGCTTTGTTCAAAAGGGGAATAAAAAAGAAAAGCCCGCTAAGTCGAAACTTGAAAACAAGCGACTTAGGCAAAAGTCAGGGCATCCCGCTGGACTTCAAAATCGAAAAACTCAAAAGAGTCAGTCCAGGCAAAAATTAGGGATCAAAAAAGCAAAAGAATGAGAAGCGAAAAGCTAAAAGGATTACAAGAACAAATTCGTGTGGCACCGGACACAAAAGACAAAAAGGGGTGACTGTTACTCCAAAACCCCCTTAGGTGCCGAACCATTAGTGGCATAGGTTCCTTAAAGATCATAAACTTTTTGAGAGATGAGCGTTTGGGTTAGATTAACTGAACATAGGACTGGAGAACATCACGAAGAGTGGGTGGACACCGATAAATTTTGAGCCATAAATCCTTTTTTCTGGAACTGTGAACCAGACCACGTTACAACCCTTAAAAGTCCTAATTGAAACAGGGTTCAGTCCGAAAGCGTACTCCAACCGGATGGCGTTCCTGACTCCTATGAGTTGTGCTAATAAGATTTGTTGGTATTGCATGTGCGCATTATTTTTGCCATTCAAAAATCTAGGTCGCATCCCAGCAAGTGATTCATTCACAAGGCTCGGCGACGCATTTTCAATAAAAACTTCAAGGTTAACATGAGTGTTGCATTAGGATTATCATTCTCATAAATAAACATGTTCTGTTTGCATACATGTGCCTAAACATCAGTGTCAGCTTACACGGTGAACGTCAGTCAAGAAGCTTGATCATGCTAAGTTGGGAGGCTTGAAAATTCTGAAGAACAATCATATCAGAGGGCATTCTGCCAAGAGACTCAGTATAGAGTGGGTTCTCCCCAGTAAGTCGTGTTAAGATGTAGCCAATCTGGGGCAGTCACGTCGAGAAATCTCTCCGAAATTCAGTTATTACTGGGGCATTCATTCTAAGATCAGGGGCAAAGTCACTTCAAAGCTCATATTGGGGCAGGCCACCTCTAGAGCGTGGGAGATTGTCCTCTCCAGAAGACAGTTAATCAGAAGCACCTCTTCAAAGTTTAGAATACCGGGGCAAAGTGTTTCAGGTCGTTACAAATCCTTTCGAGGTAAGTTACTTCATGGGTCATACAGCCTGGGGCAGTTACGTCGAGATCTGATACATCTCTCCAAGAGTTTGAAGACCCTGGGGCAGTGCGAACGCCCGGTCTTCTATAAAATCCTCTTGAGGTGATTTCCTCCGTTAGACCTGGTGGTCTGGGGCAAGTGAAAAGTTCAAAGAGCCGTTTATGACCATAAAGTTGCAGGACAACAGGATTGTACACCCCCAGCAGTGGGCTCTCCCCAGCATTGAGATTGCTCTTACCCCATCAGGACAAACTTTCCTCAGCAGAGCAAACCTTCCCCAGCAGGAGACCTGGAAAGTATTTTCTCCGAATCAAGACGTTATTTCCCCACAGAATCGTGGAGCTCACTTCCCCATCCAGTCAGGAAGCGTACTTTCACCAACAATGTCATATTCTAATCCCATGCAAGGTGCGGGTAAGGGCATTCTCCCCTTCAGCAGTTCAAAAGTATCCCCAAGCAGGATGGTATTATGGGTTGGTATCCCCTAGCAGGTCTTAAGCCTGTCTGTTGTTGGCAATCCTCGGCAACAAACTTCTGGTTCCATTATTGGCGTCCATTCTCAACTCCCCCAGCAGAGAGGAAATCTCAGGTTTTGGATGTTACCTTCAGTAAAGGACAGGTATAATCCCCGGTAGTGTGGATACTCTTTTGGGACTTCATCCCCAGCAAAAATTGTTGATCCAAGGAGTCGATCAGTGTGATCCTTCTCAGCAGAGTTCCTAGGTTCAGAGGACAATTTATTTTTGTCATCCCCGGCTGAATTGATATTTTCTCTCCGACATTTATTTTGCTGGAGGGACCCTTTTTATCATAAGCATTGCATCCTCAAAACGCGTAGCATTTCCACTTCGTGTGGAGCATTATGACAAAATTCAAACATTTGCATTCCAAAGCATAAGCCAGGTTTGATACTTTCCTTGCCAGTTCTCTTTCTCAGCAGAGATGGCATAACTCAGGAGATTTTGGAGGGATGCGTTCCTCATACTTGTGCTCCCCGGCATAGTCTTTTATTTAGACTTCACCTTCCCCAACGGAGTCATCTTATTTGTGGATCAGGAGTCCTTTTGTCTTTGTTTGCCTCATTTTGGCCTTTTCTTTTGTGAGTCTTGTTTCACGTTATCCCCAGTGAAGTCCACTTTATGTTGGTTATCCTTTGAGGGTACAATTGAGGTTGTATTCGTTTTGAGGGTGCGATTGAGGTCGTATTCTTATTTTCTTTGTGGGTAGAGTGATTGAGGTCAGTCTTCCTTTGAGGGTACAATTGAGGTTATATTCGTTTTGTGGATGCAATTGAGGTTGTATTCGTATTCTTATTTTCTTTGTGGGTAGAGTGATCGAGGTCAGTCTTCCTTTACGGATGCAATTGAGGTGGTATTCGTTTTGTGGGTGCGATTGAGGTCGTATTCTTATTTTCTTTGTGGGTAGAGTGATCGAGGTCAGTCTTCCTTTGCGGATGCAATTGAGGTTGTATTCGTTTTGTGGGTGTGATTGAGGTCGTATTCTTATTTTCTTTGAGGGTAGAGTGATTGAGGTCAGTCTTCCTTTGCGGATGCAATTGAGGTTGTATTCGTTTTGTGGGTGCGATTGAGGTCGTATTCTTATTTTCTTTGTGGGTAGAGTGATTGAGGTCAGTCTTCCTTTGCGGATACAATTGAGGTTGTATTCGTTTTGTGGGTGCGATTGAGGTCGTATTCGTATTTTCTTTGTGGGTAGAGTAATCGAGGCCAGTCTTCCTTTGCAGATGCAATTGAGGTTGTATTCGTTTTGTGGGTGCGATTGAGGTCGTATTCGTATTTTCTTTGTGGGCAGAGTGATTGAGGTCAGTCTTCCTTTGAGGTTGTATTCGTCTTTTGGGTACGATTGAGGTCGTATTTGTTTTTTCCTTGTGGATATGGTTGAGGTCATATTCCTTATTTTTCAGCACACTCTTTCTCGTTATTCTTACCATGAGCAAATTTCTGGGGCTCTTTCGGTATTTAATCCCCGTGTACCCTGGAATGTCTGAGAGCCGTTGCTATCACACCTTTAGGACCAAGTTGATTGAATAGGGGCAGCTGTTGCACCCCAAAATTTGCTCTCCTTACTTTATTACTAACTGGCTTATGTTGCATTGCATTTTGCATTATCATGTGTGCATATCATTGGTTCTTAGCATGGGGTCAAGGTGCCTGAGGCAGTGCTTCAGAGGGTCAAGCAAGAGTCATGGTATTGTCCAAGAGAGCTCAGGTGGATCATCCTCTCCTAACCAGTGCATAGATTATGGTTTTGAGATTCTTGGGTTTATTGCTCCAATGGGCAAGCTCCTTGGGTTTTTATCATCATCAAATGGAATATATTATCTTTGTTGGAGAGGATACACATCATATTCTGAGGAATTTGGATTTGGAGACTGTGTTATTTCCTCCTAGACTGAGGATACCACAACTAGGGTTTGCTATAAAGTCAGTTTATTTCTGATTTTTTGGGCAAGACTTGATTCTATGGTATTCCTTGGGTCCCCAAGTATCTAGGGATGGGAGGTTGCCTATCAGTTTGGTTCAGGAGAAGTTCAATTGACCAGAAGATTGAGAATCAGGTGAATTGGGTAAAAGTCAACAGTGAGAGGAGAAGTCAACTGTGGAATTTTGAGGTTCTTTCCAAGGTTTTCAAGGTCTCACATCCTCATATGGTCTTCAAGGGTTAAGTTTCATACATATTTATCAGGAATCAGGAGTTGGTGCAAAGTTTCTAAATTTGGAAAGTGACCTATAATAAAAGTTTCCTTTTTTGGCAAGTTCCTGCACTGCATTCAACTTGACTGTTAATCATCAAGAAAGCTTCAAATGAATTTTTCTCCAACATAAAAGTTGAAGATCTTTTTCTCCTCTTTCCAACAAGTACTAGTGGGTCTCCATATCATTTGTGAAACTCAACTTATGGTCAAAAGAAGGCAAAGTGGTTTTTAGGGTTTGGTGCCATTTTCACAACTTTGGGCATAATGACCTATAACCAATTCCATTGTTTCATGCCACTTTCCAATATTAAAAGACATTCCGTGAGGATTATTTTGGGCCCAAGAATGAATAAATTCCATGGTTTATTATTCACCTTTTTCCCATTATTCAAAATTGCCAAAATGTTAAAAACTCATGAATCAATTGTTTTCAAGGCCCAAGTTCAATTGTGGTGTAATTAGCAATTCACACATGGGCGATCCATCAAATAATTATCAAGTATCCATGCAAGGAGAAAGGTGTAATTCACATTATACATTTTTCCAAAATTATTCAAAAATCATTAAACAATGGATTACCCAAGCCCAATTCCTCATCAGAAGAAAACCCTAGCCTATTTAAACCTATCCATGCACTGGTTAGGGTTCATTCACGTGCATTTGGAGGAGAACCACAATTTGGAACCCTAAAGCTTTCTTTCCTTGGATCTCACGAATTACAAGGTCTTTCTTCAAAGTTCTTCCACAAATCTCTTCCTGGTGATTTCTAGAACACAACCCAACCACCATTCGCAACCAAAAGCAAGGATTGGAGCTGTGCCATCTCAGGTTGGTGAATTTTTCGTGCTCCTAAAACTCTTTTTTTTATGTCTATATTGAAGTGTGATGAATGGTGATTATCCTGATGTAATTATTTTTAATTATGGACGTGTGTATGGCTTGTTATGTGAGTTTAAAGCTTTGGACCCACATGTTATTTCCTTCGATTCTCTTTATCCATGCATTATTTGTTGTTTTTGAGATGATATTATTGATCCTCACATTTTTCTGGTTGGAATAGTGTATTCGCATGAGTTTTCTGGGCAGGTTTTGGGTGCACGTCGCCGGGGAAGACGACCGGAACCCTAGTTCCGGCGTCTGGGTTGGAGCTCCGGCCGGCAAGGGTTTGGGCGGGGAAGACGCAATCCCAGCCGTCCGTTTCCTTCATCCAACGACCCATGCCTTGCCACCTCATTCTCTTTTTATTTTTTTTTTCTGAATTTAAATTAATGTTCAGGTGTTATTTACCCCACGACAATTATCATGCTCCTCCAATTATGCTTTTCTATTTTGTTTACTTTTGTTTTTGTTGACTAATCATGAGCCGTTTGATGGATCGCGTGGTTGAGATTGTGCCAGCAATTAAAAAGGGCATGTGCTAGGCACATGGCACGAGCACGGTGGACCATTTTTATTTTTGCTATTTTTTCTGATAAATATGGGCGGGCCTTTGCTATGCGCACCCTCCCTGTCAGCCCATTTCCTCTTTTTCAACGCATATTCTTACTGTCTACACCCCCTACATATTAATTTCATATTTTATTTTATTTCAATTATTATTTCATATTTTAATTATTAAAAATACATTCTTGCATTTTAAAATTACTAAAAAATTTCATACATCATATTTATCATTTTAATAATTTTTACAAATTTTATTTTTTATTTTTATTTTATTTTTATCATTTAAATTAATTGTTTAATCTATTGTCTTTTTGAATTATCCATATAATGCATACTTAAATTTATTTATTTTATTTCTCTGCAACCATAAAATATTTTTGATCCATTCTTTTTGCATCTATTAGATAACATCCTAAAATGCATTAAAACATTTTTCTTTCATTTTTAAAACTATTGCATATTGCATTTTGGTCCTTCCTTTTGGCACACTGAACCCTACTTCCCACCTGAATTTTGTATGATTAATTGAATGACTAACACTTTGAATTTTTGCAGGGATTTTTGGTATGTTGTTTGTCTCTGGTTGAGGGACCTTGAAATTTAATTTGGTAATTTTAGGAGTTATTTCTCTATTTATTTAATTGTTTTCACTTGAGACCTGCTTATATGTGTATTTCTGACCACATCTGATTATCTGTTTGAAAGGCACTTGTGCCATTTGCTTTGGGGTTGTTCCTTTGATTTCTGAATTCATGTTTGGATTATTATCATTAGGGTTAATTGTGATTTACCCCCCCTGACATATGAGCGTGTTTTGGTTTACCCCCCCACCGTTGCCATAGGCAGGTTTTGGCAACGATTTTTTCAAAAAAAACCGTTGCCTAAAGGCATATAGGGGGGTAAATCAAAACTCGCTCATATGTCAGGGGGGTAAATTACAATTAACCCTTATCATTATTGTTTGCCATTGTTTGATTTTCATTCACCTCATTTCTCTTACTTATGTTCGTTTCTCACTAACCTTTTATGCAGGGACTAAGGTAAGTTCTTTAAGGGTATGGATAAGTATCCATGGTCACCCTTACCTTTTCCTTCCCTCATCTCTTTCCTTTAGGGTTTAGGTTGAACCTCACTAACCGTAGGTCACCCATGCATGATGACTTTAGGATTCATAGTCTCCCTTTAGAGTTACCTTTGTGTCTTCTCTCCTCTCATCTCAAATTTCTTTAAAACACTTAATAAGAATAAGGTGTATTGCGCACGAGCCTTAAGTATGGGGAATGAGAAATGAGGGGCTTCCTCTCATCTTTCTAGAGTGCTTAGCGAGCGTCCTGTCTTGGGACGATGCGTTAAGTATTTGCCCCTGTGCCCTAGACTTTGGTGTAGTGCGACTTAGGAACTAACTTAAGCCACTTCTGTCCTAAAAAACACAAACCAACTTCAAACCTTTTTGTCCTTCGGGATCTTCAAACTAAAAGGCTATTTTCAAAAAGGGCACGTTACCTTCCGTCTGAGTCGCAAACAGGCATCGACCCTAACTGCCGGACGCGAACTTAACGTCGCTCATAAAAAACACAAAAAGAACTTGGTCCGAACTACGTTGACTCTGAATTCCCCATTGCATAAGGGGGGTACGTAGGCCTAGGACGTCGACGTCCTACCGAGTCTGTCTTTGTCTTTCCCTTCCCCGTCTTAGTACAGCCATAGATAATAGGATAACTCACCCTTAGATTAGACAACAAGCGTGGATCCCATCGAGTACGATGGACGCGTGGGGTGCTAGCACCTTCCCCTCGCGTAACCGACTCCCGAACCCAGGCTATGGTTGCGATGACCATTCCTTTCCCTCTTCCTTAGGTTTATGCGGTGTTCCCTTTCCCTCTCTTGGGATAAATTTACATGGCTGACGACTCTGTTTTTCCACGCCACTCTCGCGTTTGTACCTGGATGAAAATCCTGGGAGCGACAGTGAGGATGCTGGAAATGGCGGTCGTTTATGCGGAAGGGGACTCTGTGCTTGAGGCTGAAGTCACTACTGCCCGGGCCTCCGAGGCGTCCCTAAAGGAAGAAGTCAAGGGTGCTCGTGAGGCTAGGAGGAAGGCCAAGGAGGAGACGGCCAAGCTGAAAGAGGAGGTAACCAGGCTGAAGGCGGAGAAGAAGGCTGCAGAGGATTTGAACAAGGAGCTGATGGCGGCCAGTGCCCCGGGTTCTGATGAACCGGACGAGATAAAAGTGTTGAAAACTAGGGCTGAGCTGGTCGCCAGCATACTGCAGGCCGAGGAGGATGGCATTGCTGTGGCATCAGAGTCTTTTGAAAGTTCCGTGGCCCATTTGCAGGTGGTGAACCCCGGGCTCGACATTTCGACCGATGGTATCCACTACCTTGCACGAGTGAAGGATGATCGCATCGTCTTGCCCGCAGGCCTTGTTCTCGACACCCCCGAAGCTCAGACAGAAGATCAGCCAGCGGAGGAGCAGGAGCCCGAGCCCGAGCGACTGAGCATGTGGAAGGATGAGGGTTCAGATTATTTTGATGTTGTTGTGTTTTGTCCGGCCTGCGTGCCGTTGGTTAATTTGTAATTTATTTGGTTTTTTTGGGGGGGGGGGGGCATGGCCCCCTTTTTTATGTAATACGCACAGTCTTTTGGCCCTCGTGGCCTTTTTATTTAATGCTCGATTCATTTATACAATTTTTGTTGTACTTTACATTATTGCTGTACTTTACCTTAGTAGTGTATGAATGACTGCCCGTCGGAGGGTGTGTCTGTTAATGGAGCCTTCTTTTTGAAGGATAGCTCACTGTGTGTGAATTCGCCAGTGCGGGGAACTGGTCGAATAGTCGGGGAAGGTCCTGGCGAGGTTGCGGATCTCAGGTCGCGATTGAGGCCTGAGGTCGCGGCGTGAACGTCCCATCGTGAGCTGGGGTTCTGCCAATCATGGTACTTGGGTGAAGGCGGTGCTCGGTTGAGGATCGCCGACGAGCAGAGTTCCGGCTTGTTTGTTTGAGCGGGATTCTACTTTGTGTGCATGCGTCGTTTGTACCTAGACGAGCATGATGACCGCTAGGTGGTCTCTTGATGCGAGGAAGCCTATGGTTACTTTACCTGTAGTATTGCTTAAGTTTCTCAACGTTCCATGGTCGAGGTAGTGCCTCCCCGTTAAGGTTTTCGAGGAAGTATGCGCCATTTCCCATTTTGGCACGGACTCTGTATGGCCCTTCCCAGTTGGCTGCTAGTTTGCCTGTGCGAGAGTCCTTTTGGTTTCTTCGCAGGACAAGGCTGCCCACATCGAACTCTCGTCGTAAGACTTTGGCGTTGTGCCTGATTGCTATTTTTTGCTTATGGGACGCTTCACGAAGGGCTGCTCCTGTCCGGATTTCCTCGACGAGGTCGAGCTCTTCTCTCATCGCTTCGTTATTCATTTCCTCGTCTAGAGGTGATTCGGTCCTTCTGGACGGTACGTGGATTTCGATGGGTAAAACAGCCTCCATGCCATATGCTAAGCGGAAAGGCGTTTCCCCGGTGATGGATTGGGGAGTAGTGCGATATACCCATAAGACGCTGTGGATCTCCTCGACCCAGGCTTTCTTTGTTTCATCCAGTCTTTATTTGAGGCCACGAAGGTTGACGCGATTGGCCGCCTCCGCCTGCCCGTTGGTCTGGGGGTGCTCTACAGAAGCGAAGTGTTGCTTTGTCCCAAGATGGGCGACAAAGTCTTGGAACTTCTTGTCCGTGAATTGTGTTCCATTGTCCGTGACGATTGCTTGGGGAATCCCAAAACGGGCAAGGATATTCCGCTTGTAGAAACGTAGAATGTTAAGTGCCGTTATCTTTGCTAAGGCTTCTGCTTCTATCCATTTTGTGAAATAATCTACGCCCACTATCAGGTATTTGTTTTGGCTGGACCCCGTTACGAAGGGTCCTAGGATGTCCAGGCCCCACCAGGCGAATGGCCACAGGGAGGTTAGGTGCATGTCCCCGTGCCGTTGGCATTTGTCGCATTTCTTCACATGCTCCTTGGCGTCTTGCTGCATGGTTGGCCAATAATACCCTGCCCGGAGGGCCTTGCGGACAAGGGACCTTCCTCCCAGGTGCTGGGCGTTAATGCCTTCGTGGATTTCTTGTAGTACGTGGGGGACAACCTCCTCCTCTATGCACTTGAGTAGCGGGATGGAGAAGCCCCTTCGGTAGAGTTTGTTTTCGAGGATGACGTATGAGCAAGCTCTTCGTCTGATGGTGCTGGCTTCCTTGGGGTCATCCGGAAGTTCGTCCCTGGTGAGGAGTTGTACACGGGCGTCATCCAACAGTATCTGTCTCCGATCGCGTACACGTGTAGGGTCGAGGACCCCTTATCGATGCTGGACCGAGGAAGTATCTCTTAGATGACTGACCTGTTTCCGCCTTTCCTCTTGGTGCTCGCTAGTTTGGACAGGACGTCTGCTCACACGTTGTGTTCGCGGGGAACATGCCTTACTGCCACCGTCCTGAACTTCGCCATTTTTTCCTTGACCAGGGTGAGGTATTCAGAGAGACTGTCGTTTTTGGCCTGATACTCCCCGGATATCTGGTGGGCTACTAGCTGGGAGTCCGTGCAGATGACGATTTCTTCAGCCCCTAGGTCTTCGGCTAGGCGCAACCCGGCGAGGAAGGCCTCATACTCGGCCTGGTTGTTCGACGTGGGAAAGGACAATGTGAGAGAAGCCTCGACTATGGTCCCTTCTCCGTTCTCCAGAATTACTCCTGCCCCGCTGCCGTTCGAGCTGGACGCTCCGTCCACATAGATGGTCCACCTGTTTGCTATGTGGGGTGAGGAGTCTGAGAAGGTTACTTCCGCCACGAAGTCGGCCAGGGCTTGTGCTTTAAGAGCTTTTCTACTTTCATACTGGAAGTCGAATTCGGACAGCTCCAACGACCACTTGAGCATTCGACCGGCCATGTCTGGCCGGCCCAGTAATTGCTTGATGGGCTGATCCGTCCTAACTACGATCGTGTGGGCTAAGAAATAGTGTCTCAGTCGTCTAGCAGCGTTGACGAGTGCCAATGCTACCTTCTCTATCTGCTGATATCGCAACTTCGTGTCCTGCAACGCTTTGCTCGTAAAGTATACTGGCTTTTGCCCGCCAGGATTCTCGCGAATGAGAATGGCGCTAACGGCCTCGGCAGTGACGGCGAGGTATAGGAACAAGACTTCCCCGGTATCTGGCCGCAATAAAATGGGCGGTTTCGACAGAGCTTGCTTCAAGTGAAGGAGGGACGCCTCGCACTCTTCGGTCCATTCAAACGCTGCTTCTTTTCTCAAGAGCTTGAAGAAAGGAAGGGCGTGTTGGGCGGATTTCGCGACGAAGCGGGACAACGAGGCGAGTACCCCGTTGAGAGACTGGATGTTCTTTTTAGATGTGGGCGTTGGGAACTCAGAGAATGCCCGACATTTGTCGGGGTTAGCTTCTATTCCTCGTTCCGTTAGGTAGAAGCCAAGGAATTTTCCTGCTCGTACGCCGAACGTGCACTTCTCTGGGTTAAAACGAATTTGATACTTTATCGCTTGCTCGAAAATTTTGCGAAGATGGGTGACATGGTCTAGTTCCTCGTGGGACTTGACGACCATGTCGTCCATGTATACCTCGAGCATGTCGCCTATTTGTCCTTGGAAGACTTTGTTCATCATTCGTTAGTACGTAGTGCCGACGTTCTTCAGTCCGAAGGGCATTACGTTGTAGTAATAGTTGCCCGATTCGGTCATGAAGGCCGTGTAAGTTTTATTGCTCGCGGCCATTGGGATTTGGTTATAGCCCGAGTAGGCGCCGAGGAACGATAACAGTTTAAAACCTGCGGAGTTATCTACGAGCTTATCTATATTGGGGAGGGGGTAGGCATCCTTCGGACAGGCCTTATTAACATCGGTATAATCAACGCACATTCTCCATTTGCCATTATTTTTTCTTACAAGTACAACATTTGAGAGCCATGTAGTGTATTTGGCCTCAGAAATAAACCTAGCTTCTAGAAGGTCTTTAACAGCTTTCTCCGCGGCTTCTATCTTCTCCGGGGACTGTTTCCTTCTGCGCTGGGCAACAACTTTGACGGCCGGATCAATTGTAAGCTGGTGGTAAGCGACGGAGGGGTCCAATCCTGGTATTTCAGGAGCGCTCCATGCGAACAAGTCTGCGTTCTCCCGGAGGCATGCTTTTAGCTGTCTCTTGGCCAGGTCGGGGAGGTCTGTTCCGATCTTCACTCCCCGTTGGGGGTCTTCTCTGAATGGAACGATCTCGAAGTTGCCATCTGGGATAGGGCGTAGGAGATGGTCGCCGTTGTTGGACAGGCCGCCTGAAGTCGTCAGGTCTTTGGCGTGATCCTCCTCGCTGAAACGGATGTCCAAGTCGATGGATTCAACCTGGAGGAGTGGTTTTGACTGCTCGGAGCTGCTTTGAAAAGGAGGACGACCAGAGGTCCTCGGCCTTGCTGAGATGGTGCTTAGTCCTTTTGATGCTGCCTCAAAGCATCGACGGGCAGCTTCGATGTCGCCGTGGAGGGTGGCGACCATCCCTTCAGAAGTGTAGTACTTCATCATGAGATGTACGGTGGAAGGCACTGCAATCAACTCTGCCAGGGTTGGCCTTCCAAAAATACACTGATATAGTGACGGGCATTCAATTACCAGAAATTGTGCTTTGATTGCTCGGGTTGTCTTTCCTGAACCGAAGGTCACGATGAGCTCTACGTAACCTCGGGGCCTTGTTACTGCTCCGTTGAATCCCTGCAGGTCGGATCCAACGTATGGAGTAAGGTGAGAGTCGTCCAGCTGCAGTGTCTCGAACAGGTGGTTGTACAATATATCAACTGAGCTGCCCTGGTCCACGAGTATCCTGCGAACGTCGAAGTTCGCCATCCTTGCCCGGATGAGAAGCAGGATGCTTGAGTTCGGTGACCCGCCGAGGAGCTCCTCCTTGTAGAAGGAAATGGGAGATGATCCTTTGTGAGTGGTATCCAGCGTGGTGACTTCGTTGGAGCTTTTGCTGATCAGTTGCTCGAATTTACTTTTGACTGAACCGACCGTGATTTTGTTGAATCCACCATCGGAGATGACCATAGCCGACATGAAGGTCTTCCACGGGCTGTGAGCGCCGTGGAACGTGGAAGCGGACATACTATCAGGGATACAGAAGTCTTCTGGACGAGTTATGGACATGGCGACCTGTACGTTGGTGTCCTCGGAGGGCGGAGTCTCTTCTGCAGCCTTCTTGCTCTCCTGGGTTTCTTGCCGGGGAGCTTCTTTCTTCTTCGTGAACTGCTTCAGGTGGCCGTCGCGAATGAGGATCTCTATGGCATCTCTGAGGTGGATGCATTCCTCCGTCGTATGGCCGTGGCTCTTGTGGAAGCGACAATACTTGGATTTATCTACACCTGGCCTAGCCGGCAGCTGTTTGGGGAAACGTACTCCCGCCTGCTTGAACTCTGAGTTGGCACATTCGGACAAGATTTTCTCCCTCGAGGTAGTGAGAGGGGTATAGTCATGGAACCGCCCAGAAGGTCCCTTCTGTTTGCGTGCATCGCAAGGCCTATCGTCGCGTCTTTTGTCTCCTCGATGGGATGTCGAGGGTTCTTCAGCTCTGGATGACCGGGCACCTTCTTGGTGACGGGAGGCCCGGACATAGTGGGCAGCGACCTTCTCCTCGTACTGTATATGCGACTGGGCTTGGTGGAGGAGAGCGTTGAGGTTCCTCGGTGGATCTAGGCCGATGGCTTTCGCGAAGTCTGAGCCAGGACGTAATCCCTGCTCGAGCAGTAACTTTTTCATCTCGTCGGTCGTTGGCACTTGGACGGCTTCCTTATTGAACCGCTCAATGTAGTCCCGAAGAGGCTCATCTCTTCCCTGCACGACAGCTCCGAGGGACGCCTCAGTCTTTGGATGGCGTCGTGATGCGGTAAAGTGACGGGAGAAAATCCTCCCGAGCTGCCTCCAGGATGTGATGGATTCCTCAGGCAGCTGTTTGTACCAGGTCATTGCTCCTTTCCGGAGCGTGGTGGGGAACAGGCGGCATTTGATGGCTCCTCGTACACCTTTGTAGTCCAAAAGAGCATCTATATTTTCTATGTGCTCGTCTGGGTCCGTGGTTCCATCATAAGTCCCTAGAGACGGAGGTTCTCCAGTCCTTTAGGAAGACGGGTGGCTAGGATCCGGCGGGACAACGGGCCGCGGGGCTTGTCGTCGCTGCTCGAGTTTGAAGTCGATGGTGACCATTGTCTACGCTCGTGGCGGCGGTCTCTGCGAGGTGAGGATGATCGTGGCCGGTCGCGAGGTCTGACCAGTGGAGAAGGCCTGTCCTGCCTCGTTCTCTTGTGTCTTGGTGGTGACTGATCCCGCGGGGAGATCTGGTCGCGCTTACGAACGCGTTGTGGTTCAGGCTCACGCCTCGTCATGCGGTCTTCCCCGCGCCTAGGTGGCGGGCTTCTTGATCTCTGGTGTTTTCTCTTGGGAGGAGAGGATCTTGGAAGAGATGCTTCCTCGAGAGCTCCTATCCTTTCTCCTTGCTGCAAGATAAGGAGGTTTGTGCGGTTGACAGCTTCCAGAAGAGCTGCAACGGCCAGGTCAGCCCTGGGAGGGCCAGGAATTGGTTATTCCCCTAACGGTAGCTGTTTGCCTCCTTGCTCGGTGGGAGGAGGAGTTGGAGATGCAGTGGCCCCGTCTCGAAGGAAACGGGGATCAGAAAGTAACAATGAACTGCCTTTAGCGTCCATCTTGTTGACGGGGAGAAGAACCATCGCGTCAGCACCTTTTGCAGAGTTCTGAGCGGCCATACGTGGGTGGATCAAAGAAAATATGTTTTGATCTTTTAGTTTCTGAGGAGGAAAGAAAGAAGGGGAGAACAAGGAGTTCCCACAGACGGCGCCACTGATCCGATGTATTCGAACAGGTCCACGTAAGCTGGTCGTCAGAAGGAGAGGTGCTCGGATGGATGCTGGTCGTCTGGCGTGCAAGTTGCTCGGCTTGTGAATGGGGAGAGGAGGGGGTGTACCTGCAAGGCACTCCGACGCTAAAGTAAGAAAAGGTCAGAGAAAAGGAGCAAGTACAAAGTGTGTTCTTAGGGTGAAAAATGTGATACCTGACCCTCTCAAGTGAGAGGGTTTATATAGAGCCCCCAGCGCGTGGCCAACGGTCCTATTTTCGGGGCGAACTAGCCGTTTTTCCCAAAGAATAGGTAATTGCCCAAACTAGCCGTTATGTTGGGCAGGGCGCCATGAACTAGCCGTTATGTCGGGCATAGACGCAGTTGCGGGCACCTGCCCGTTGCTGTTCGGGCAGCGAGAAAGCCGTGCGTAACGGGCATCAGAGCCGGGGAGGGACGTTTCATTCCTTGCCCGGTTGGAGGGGCATAAATGTCACTTTTGCCCCTCTGTGGATTGGGCTTAGGCAATTTGGGCCGCTCTGGAGTATAAGCGGATTGGGCCAATTCTAGCCATTGGTCCAGTCCAGAACACTTTTCTTTTTCAACCTCATAGCAACCAATAACATAAGTGAGAAAATATTGTTCTCCCTAACTTGAATTCAACCACATCATCACGTGAATACTCCCTACTTTCTAAGGCAAGGTAAAAATTCATACAACAACACAAAGTTGAGGGTTCATGAAAAAACAACAATCAAGATCCACACAAAAAATGAATTTGACACTCATAGACAAGAATCAAACTCAAACAACATGGATAATGACCAAAGGCTCAAAGGGTTTACAAACGATCACACACTCACAAGGTGAATTGACTATTTGGCTAAGGTTGTTGTGCTCAAAATGAAACAAGTGCCTTAATCCTTTTCATGCTTTCAAATAATCAACACAAACAAAAGATTAAGCATAATAAAATCTAGTTAAAACAAGAATATTGGTACTCCGAGCATATATGAACAATGGAAGGCTTCCTCACAAAAGGGTGGGAACTAAAGTGATTCACATACGAACAAGTATATAAAAGAATGAATGGCATAGAAGTTGTACAAAGCCTAAGTATCATGAATATGCTAAAGTCTAGAAAGTGATAAACACATACCTTGAACGTGTACAAAACTTTAAACACTATCATTACCACGCATTCGCAAGTTGAAACACTCAAAATCGGAAAATCACCGAATGCGACTTCAAGCTATCGAACCAAAATTTGAGTCCAAACAATCAACAAAAGAATTAGAAAAATTACTAATAATTACTAATATATAAGGCCTTGGTGGAAGTGGGAAGAAGGGGGAGCCAAGTGAACAATTAAAAGAATTCACTGGCTCAGCACAACAGGGCGCGCTAAGCGCGCTACACCAGAACCAGAAAAACCAGTACAACAACAAGGTTCTGGTGTAGGCCTCCACTTAACACCTACACAATCTCAATTACAAAACATACAATATTTACACATACAAACTTCCTCAAGTTAAACACGACAAGCTTGAGGAAAACAAAACTTAACACCTTAACACGAACTACCATAAACATACTAAAAGAATGGAAGAAAAAAACATTAGAAACTAACAACAATAAAACATGCTTGTTTTACGTCGTAAGCTCGACGCCTATTATTTATACACACTTCTCCAAGTTACCTCTTTACACGGTTAGTGCTCACCGACGACGAAACCTAACCAAACACTTAGCAAACGTGAAGAGAAACAAACATATATACTAAATTTACAAGTATGAAAAACATGTAAAATTCACAAATATGGTAAACATATACAAGTATCAATATAAACAAGTGAAAATAGACAATATATACGATATCTACAAAACTAAAAAACAAAGAAACTATCGCAATGCGATCCAATAAAAACACCAATCCCCGGCAACGACGCCATTTTGTTGGTGGCGGTATAGGGAAAGCAACAAAAGTTTTGAAAGTATTTTTCCGGGAATTATCGTGTCCACAGAGATCGGTGCTACTGAACTGCCATTCGACAATTTAATTATTAATCAGTTTGAGTTTAAATGGTTTAAAGCGTAAATGCGGAAAAGTAAATAAGAACATAAGAAAATTCATTCATCAGAGAGAAAAGACTTATCAAGCATGTATATATTTCACTCGTCACAGACTTAAACTTATCGACTAGTTGTACTCAACTTACAATACTCCTCAATATCACCCGGTATTGCTCACAATAGTGTTCATTTCTGACACACCGAGCTGAGAAACAACCGTATCACTCTCTTCGTCATTCTCGCGCACGAAGCCTCGAAATACGGAAGGAATTTAAGCTCCGACACCCATACGGATTGTTAGCCCTAAATCTATCTCTAGCATCCAAAAACTAACAGATAATTATCCTTAATCGAAGTTTGTGAAGTTTATCTCTAACACGACCCAAACCCCGAGCATTTAAGCAAAAATCAAGAACAATCACCAACAGAGATTTGTAAAGCAAATTAAATATAACGCCATGGGCGACAAATGTACATAAGATCAAAGTAAAAACATATACAAACCCAACAAAGAAGAAAGACATGAAGAAAATCAGAAATGAACCAAACACTTCACGGATTGTCAGAGCCGATCGATGAGAAATCCACCCCAGATCATCCAAATGCAAGCTTCCATGATGTTTTATAAGTAAATCCAATGAAGAAATGAAGTTTGATGGAGTGGGAGCAAAAAATACCCAAACCATCCCCTAAAAAATTTATTTTTCCACTATTTGTGGACTGTCAAAGTCGCAGACCGCGCTAAGCGCGCCCTAAAAAAATGTTAAACGGCCTTAAAAGCGCGCTAAGCGGGCTCGAAGCGTGCTGAGCACGCTACTTGCTGGAATTTGTTCCTTCTCTGAGCGCGCTCCTAGCATGCTTCCCGGGCTAGGAGCGCGCTGAAAATCCAAAGCTTGTTTTCTTCATAACTTTTGAACCGTAATTCCGTTTTTTGCCCGGTTCGAAGCATTGTAAAGCTTATTCAATGCTCTATACAATAATGGCAAAATCCCACTGCTTAAATACCTAAAAAAATGAGAAAAAATCAATTAAACTCAATGATATTTACACGAAACACAATATATACACTAAAATATAAACTATATGCATTTATAAACAAAACAGGTTTTATTCGTATGATATTTAACAAAAAGCAACGATAAGTGCAACAAAACATATATACAAAAATAGCTATAATTTGCACTGATCACCCTCCTTGCGTCTCGACTCAAGGGCGATCTGCGCTGCCTCCGACTCCTCGAGCTCGATGTACGACTGAGCTCGTTGAAGGAGGTCATCCAGATGACGGGGTCTGAGGAGGCCCACGGACTTGGCAAAATCAGATCCAAAACATAGTCCATGGATGATTAAATACTTCTTTATGTCGTCGGTCGTATGAACCTCGACAGCTTCTCTGTTGAATCTCTCAATGTAGTTCCGGAGAGATTCGTTCTTCCCCTGGAAGATGCTCTCTAGGGCAGCCTCCGTCTTTGGGTGTCGATGAGACGCAGTAAAGTGTTTGGTGAAGCGTTGTCTTAGTTGCTTCCAGGATGTGATCGACCCAGGCGCGAGATCCTTGTACCATGTCATTGCGCCCTTCCGCAAGGTGGTGGGGAAAAGCCTGCACTTAATGCCCCTTGATGTTCCTGAAGTCGAGCATGGCTTCAAAACTTTCGACGTGATCGTCGGGGTCGGCCAGTCCGTCGTAGGTTCCCAACGGTGGGGGTTTCTCCATGCCCGCAGGAATAGGGGAGTTCATGATCTCCCATGATAGAGGGGTCCTCTGGTCGTCGTCGTTGCTTCCGGCCGGGGACCTCGAAGGGGATCGGTGATGCCGTGGAGGGGAATTCCTCGAACGGTTCCTTGGCCTCTCCTCGGTTGTTTTGGACTTCTTGGTAGTGGAGGGTCGGGGTTCCTTTCGAGGAGGGGAACGATGGCGCTTCTGGGAGATCGCCGGCTGGGGGCGTTCAAGGCGTGGACGACGACCCTCGCGCACTGGCGAGGGGGTTTAAGATTCTTCAGATGAGGTCCTTCACGGGGAAAGAGAACGACGAGGTGAAGGTGGACGACGATGTCTTCTTGGGAAAGATCGATGTGTCCGCCCTCGCTCTAGTGCTTCAATTCTGAGATTCTGGTGTGCGATCAGCTGGTTGGTGTTATTGACCAAGGAAAATAGGGCCACGGTGCTCAAATCTGCATTGGGCGGAGGAGCAACTGGCTGAAAGACGGCTTGTTGGTCGTCCTGGCGGGCGGCGTCGTAAGCCGTGTATTGGGAGTCCGGGGAGGCGGTATGGCCGTCCCTGATGTCACCTTCTTTGATGTTGAGGCTGGTAGCGTCATCATGGTGGTTTTCGTTCTTGAGTTGCGCGAGGACGGTGTCCAAAGCTTTGTTAGCAGATGGGTTGTTGGCCATGCTGGTGATGAACGAGAGGATTGCTTTGGTTTATCGGAGGAAAAATGGGGAAGCAAAGTTTCCCACAGATGGCGCCACTGATCGTACCTAGATCAGACAGTTGTTCAATGGCCAGCAACGCCGTATAGACTTTAACTCCGGTGAGGTTGAAAGATGGCGGGGGGGGGTGTGTACCTGCAAGGTACTCCGACGCTCAAGTAAGATAACAGTCAGAGAAAGGTAAGTACAGAAGAAGGTTAGAGTGTATGAGATAGCGTAACCTGACCCTCTCAAGTGAGAGGGTATTTAAAGAGAGCCCCCAGCGCGGGGCCAACGGTCACTAGCACTGGGCTGGATTGTGAGGCCCAATCCAAGTAACTGACAGGGCTTACGTGGCATAGTGAAGACCAGCACGTGATCTTCGCCCTGGGGTAACCGTTTATAGATCTCTGGAATTAGGGCAGACCGATTCCATCGGGAGTGGGTGGTTACATGAGAACGTGTCCTCGTGGGGAGGAGTCTGGTGTGTCGGGAAGAGACGTGTCCTCGTGGGGAGGATTCTCATATGCAGAAGGAGATGGCTCCTCGTGGGGAGGAGCACCTGAGCGTCGAGGAGGAGTGAGCCCGGAGAGGCTTAGTGACTCTGCCCGATGCTCTATGCCGTGCGTGCCCGAACACCGCCGAGGTGTGGCATGTGCCGACACTATTGAGGTAGGGTGTGTGCTCGACATTGGTCGTGCTAAGAGGCCTTTGTTGGGCCACTCCAGGACGTGTGGGTTGAGCCTGCTCGATTGAGGGGCAGACCCCGGCCCAGTCCAAAACAGATACTATATTTCTATTACCTCCCAACAGACCTTCGAATTGCTTCTGATGCGTGAAGACTTCGTTGTGCATAACCGAAGCTACATTTAGCCAACGACAAATTAAGTACCACACTCTCGCCACTACCGGACATTCGAAAAAGATATGAGACACCGACTCAATTTTACCACATTCGCCTACACACTCACTGGGGCTGTTTCTGATCACCCCCCTCTTTATCAAGTTATCTCTTGTTGCCAGTCTATTTTGGAACAATTTCCAAATCAGATAGGAAACTTTCGTCGGACCCGCGTTATTCCAAACTTTGGCACACTCCGAGATAGCTGGATTTTCACTTTGAGATAAAATCCCCTTATAGATTTCGCTAACAGAATAAGAGATTTCGCTAACAGAATAATAGGCCTCTTGAAGCCACTCTCCAAGGTTGAGATTAAATATACTTTTCCACTAAGAAGAGCCTACAGAATTGTCAATCTCTGCTCCAACCTGACTCACACCATACCTTTTGGCTAAAACCTTGAACCAAAGACCGGATTTTTTCCTGATGCCTAGACCTCCCTCATCTACTGGCCTACACACTTTATCCCAATGAACCCAGTTGATTTTTCTCTCAACCTCACTCCCTCCCCAAAGAAACTGTTTAAAGAGGGATTCTATTTTGGAGATAATGCCTTTAGGAGCCTTAAAGAAGGAAAGGAAGTAGACTGGCAGGGCCTGCAAGACTAATTTAATGATCACCACTCTTCCCCCTATCGATATATGTTTCCTTTTCCAACTTGATAATCTACACTTGGCAGTATCGATTACCGGTTGCCAAGTTTCCAATCTATTAGGATTTGCACCTATCGGTAGGCCTAAATAATTGAATGGAACTCCTGCTGTTTTACATTGAAGCATGTTAGCAGCCACCTCCAACCAACTTTGCGGAGTATTGATTCCCACCAAAACGCTTTTGTGATAATTCACCTTCAGCCCTATCATTAATTCAAACAACATCAGATTTGATTTGAATATCCTAATATTCGACCACCTCTTTTTACCTATAATTAAAGTATCATCCGCGTATTGCAAATGCAAGTACCGATCTTCTCCTTTTTCGAACTTATAGCCAAAGAACAGGTCTGCTTCAACTGCCTCTTTCATCAACAGATTAAAGCCTTCTGCCACAATCAAGAATAAAAATGGAGATAGAGGATCTCCTTGCCTTAGCCCACAAGTCATCTTGAACTCTTTCGAAGGACTTTCATTTACAAGAACCGAGATATGAGATGAATTAAGACATTCTGAAATCCATCTAATCCATTTACAATGGAAGCCCACCTTGGTCATAACATATTTCAAAAACGACCATTCAACCGAATCGTAGGCCTTCTCGAAGTCCACCTTAAACATTATGACTTCTTTCTTCTTCTTTTTTGCCTCGTCTACTATTTCATTAGCTATCACAATACCGTCCAGGATTTGTCTACCCTTTATAAACGTTGATTGAGTTTTTAAGATAACCGATCCTATTACCTTTTTCAACCTATTGGCCAATATTTTTGTGATGACTTTATATATACTTCCAACCAAAGAAATAGGACGGTACTCAGATATTTTGGTAGGGTTTTTCCTTTTCGGAATCAGGACTATAAATGAGTTATTTGCTGCTTTAACCATCTTCCCGATTACGTTAAATTCATCTAACACCCAAAATAAATCTAATTTGATCTCATTCCAAAATTCTTTGATAAATTCATAAGATACTCCGTCCGGACCCGGGCTTCTGTCACTGTCACACTCCCACACTACTGTCCTGATTTCTTCTTCTGAAAATGTTTGGACCAGACCTTCGTTCTGCTCACTTCGATCTTCTTGATGTTCATATTTTTTGGGACTGGTCTCGATCCACCACCTGAGTATTGCTTTCGAAAATGATTAGTAATGGCAACCTTGATTTCCTCCACTTCACTTAAATTTATTCCGTTTTCTTCCAGAGCTAGTATCTCATTATCCCTTCTCCTTTTGTTGATGCAGCCTTGGAAATACTTCGAGTTTGCGTCTCCGTATTTTAACCATATGACTCTCGACTTCTGCCACTGGATACTACCATTCAGCCTTGATAACTTATGCAAATTTATCTCCATCTCTCTTTCCGATCTTAACTCCACTTCCGATAGATTCTCCGTTTCTCCTTTTATATCCAATCTCTTTAACTCTTTTTTCACTACCGCTATTTTTTCACCTATATTTTGAGTATGATCTTTGTGCCACACTCTGAGCTTTTCTTTGATCTTCCTAGACTTCTCTTTTAAGACGTGCATACCCCATCCCTCCACTCGAAATTCCTTCCAACTTTTTCTAACAAAACTGTGATATCCCTCCATTTCTTTCCAACATTTCAGCATTTTAAACGGTTTGGGGCCCCAGTCGAGATTTGTCTCCTTTAATAATATCGGGTAATGATCAGATAACTCTCTGTCTAAACACCACTGAATAGTTTTCGGTCACGACCTATACCAAGATTCTGAAATAAGAAACCTATCTAACCTGCTCAAGGATGATCCTCCTGGCCTAGCCCACATGAATTTTCGTCCTTGCAATGGTAGGTCTATAAGATCTGACTCCATTATAAACTCGTCAAAAGCTCTCATTTCCTCCCTTCTAGAGTTTGCACTGCTTCCTTTTCTTTCAGATTCAACCCTAACTGCATTGAAATCTCCCATTAAACACCATCTTTCATCGCTTTTCTCTTCAATTAGATGTTGTAATTCTAACCAAAGACCTTGTTTTCTTCTACCTTCGCATGGTGCATATACATTTACCAAATTCACTCTTTTCTTATCTTCCCCCCATTCTCCCTTCTTAATTAGAATATAATCCTTTGTTATTATTCTCTGTATATTAAGGTTGACGCAATCCCACATGGCCAACAAACCGCCAGATTTCCCCTCAGCTGCCTTAAACGCGAATTCGAAATCCTCCGATCCCCATACCTGAGCACAACTGTTTTTATCGAACTTTTCATATTTGTTTCTCGAATGCATATCATTGTGGGCTTATTCTTTTGAACTAATCTGCCAATCTTTTTTTTCTTAACCAGATCCCCTAAACCCATAACATTATAAGATATCAACTTCATTTTAACTTAGATTTGGTGTTCACCTGTTCTAAACTCCTTGCCTTCTATCCCTTCAGATTCTGCTTCCCTTTCGCCATCCTCTCTAGTTATTCAATTATCTCTCCCTCTTCTCCCTTGTGTATTAGTCTGAATTCTTTCCCTAAGCCCCACACGTCCTTTGCCACTTCTCTTGCATTCCCATGTAACAGGGTCTAAATTTTCTTTCCATATCACTAGATAGCCAATTAATATTTCCTCCTGATGCTACCTTTTTATCTTACTTCTTCCTCTGGCTGCATGTATACTTCAAGTTTTCTCTTCTCTTCTTCCTCCAGATTTTCTTCTTCTCTTTCAAAATCTTGTATCTTCAAAGCCTTCTATCCTTAAACTCTTGAATTTGTAGTTCTTCTAGGTCTGCTCCTTCCTTGTTTCTACTTGGCATCGCCTGGCTCTTTGGTTTGATCACCTTGTTACTTTGAATATTAATTTCCTCCTCTGAGTTCCATGATGCTCCCTTCAGAATTTCCCATGCAGTATCATTTTTTGCTGTTGTCTCTCTATGATGACCCTCGAGATTTCTCTCTTGTATTTCTATGGATTTTGATCTTTGATTTCCTACTCCCTTTTTTCTCTCTCCACTGGTGTGTCTAGACTAGTTGGGTTATGTTCCTTATTCTTTTCTGAATTTCCAATTGACTTCTTACTATAAACATTATTTGATGGGCCCACTATTACTTCCGTCGGATTCTTTTTTGAGCCCTCGATAGAAAATTTTACCCCATACCCCTACAGTTATACCTATATCCCTACATTTTTTTAAAAATTCCAATTCTATCCCTGGTTAATTTTGATTATTTTATTATTTTATTTTTTTTACCGTTACTGTTCATTGTCAGACGTGTGTCAGAGATCAAAATTTTTTTACCCAATTTTTTGCGTTCCGGAACACTTCCAGCATGACTTCTGGTATGCAAATTTTCATTATGGAAGACGTTTAACAAGAGTTCCGGTGAATTAAAAAATATGTCCCGGAAGACTTGCTAAAAGACTTCCGGTTCTTAGACTTAGTTTTGCGTCTTCCGGAACACTTTCATCATGTCTTCCGGTTTGTTTCAAATCTGTACCGGAACACTTTCGTCGTGTCTTCCGGTTTGTTTTAAATGTGTATCGGAACACATTTGTTAAGAGTTCCGGTTTGTTAATTTTGTTCACCGGAACTCTTTTAGTGAGTCTTCCGGTTTGTTTTCGTAATTCTAATTTTTTTTATGTAGGTAAAGAAATTCCTCTGCAAATAAGCGATAAAGATCAAATATGTGTCGATACGTCTTATGCTTTTTCAACTACTCAAAGATTTGGTACCCGAGAAGAGGTGATAAGATGGATTAAAGAGATCAGAATCCAGAATAAAGTAACGGTTATCATCACTCGTTCAGATATTGAAACAGGCAAGAGAGGAAGAAGTAACAAATTAATATCTGGTTGTGATAAAGGGGGGAAACACAAGGATACTCGTAGTGGTACCCAAAGTGCAACGAAAAAAATGTGGATGTCCATTTAAAATCAGGTCGACTCCGGCGAAAGATGGGTCTGGATGGAAGGTTGATGTAAAATGTGGAGTTCATAACCATGGTCTGCCTGATACATTAGAAGGTCACGCATTTGTTGGTAGGTTAACAGTGGATCAGAAGCAACATGTTGTTGATTTGACAAAGAGAAAGGTTCCACCTAGACATATATTGCTTCCCTTGCAAGAGCAAGATCCATATAATGTCACTCAGATCACACAAATATACAAGCAGAAGAGTATGATAGAAAAAGAGATAAGAGGTCCTAGAAGTGAGATACAACATTTATTAGAGATATATTTTGGGCTCATCCAGATTCAGTTAAGTTGTTAAATATTTTTCCTATTGTGTTAGTTATGGATAACACTTACAAGACAAATAAATATAGGAAACCACTATTTGAAATTGTTGGCATGACATCAACCGAGTTGACTTTTGCTGTCGCATTTGCGTATATTGAGTTAGAGCAGACTAAGACGTTTTGTTGGGTGTTAGATAAGCTTAAACAATTGTTTGTGAAGAAAGATTTGTGTCAAAACATAAATCAAATATTATGTTATTCATTTTAAAGCTAAACAAAAGTCTACAAGTTAACACATAAACATATCTCAACTATGTCAAGTGAGTCTAAAAGTTAATACATAAACATAAACATAAGTAACAAAGTCTAAATGTTAACACATTCAAATAAACATAAAAATAAGTCACTGTGAACGAGCAATCCGTAAAGCTTCGAACAAGTCAGCAAACTCTGGATCATCCTCTTCGGCACCAGCCCGTTGAAGATAACAATGAATCAATGAAGAAACACGAGCCCAGCTAGGATCATATGGTCCGACTTCGTAAATGAGAACTGGCACCTCTCTTGGTGCATCACGACGGGGCGGTATGAGACGAGGATGCAAAACATGATAATATCAATGAAGATATCATCAACTGTCTCAGATGGGGTGGTGGCCAATGCTGTCGGACGAATCACATCCGCAACACTCTGATGGTAACTAATCCACTCAACATCAATATCACCAGCCATCGCATAATCAATAGGTGGAGGTGGAACATACTGCCTGTATCCAAACTGACGCATACATCTGTCAGGCAAGTATGGAACAATAATGTCACCCCACCTCAGACACCCCCTATGCAGACACAACTCATCAAATGGACGCCATGCTCTATGGTTCTCGAATGGGCGCCATATGACATCGTCAGGTGTCAGCTCGTCCATAGTAGGTCGCAAGTCATCCACCTTCAGGACACCTTACTTATAGGACCATCTCATCGCTCGAGGGAGACCAAAATTAGTAGCTGGTGTCCAATTCTCTCCTTTTTTTCCAAGTGTCGGAAAATACTCATGAATCCAGCACTGTTACAAAATTAATACTAGTAGTTAATCTAAAATAATTAATTATAACATAATAAACTAGAAAAATAAAATTAATATACTAAATAAAATTAATTACAAGAAAATAAACTAAATTAAAATAAATACCTGTAGGAGAGTCGGATAACCACCAAGCTGCTTACAACTGAACATGGAAGCATCTCCGAGATATCTATAAAGGTTAGCCAACGCAGCTGCTCCCCAGCTGTATCCTGATAAGCTCCCTAAGTCCATAAATAGTGTAAGGTATCGTGCCTCCACAAGCGTAAAGGTCTTGTCCGCAAAAATGGTACAACCCACTAACATCAATAAATAAGCTCTAGTCGCATATGCCCAACTAGAAGCGGCTCTGTGCTCGAAGAATAGATCGTATAACCACTCCAACTTATAATAACAACCCCTGCAGTCACGGAAACTCCTAAGTAATCAACAACCCAATCAATAGCAAGCCCTTCGCTGATATCTTGAGGGCTTCAGAAGACTCCCCTGATGGGCAAGTGAAGCAGACAAGAGACGTCATCCAGAGTAATCGTCATCTCACCAAACGTCATGTGAAATGAAGATGTCTCTAGATGCCATCTCTCCATAAATGCAGATACCAGGTTCGTATCTATCTTCGACATACTGGTTCTCTGAAGTGAAGCTAAACCAGAGTGAGCTATCACATTCTCCATCTCTCTAGGAAGAAGCTGTGGAACCCTCTGAGCCAGCTTCAACCCATGTCCTGCTACCTTCAACTCTTTCTTAGAACCCCTCTCCTGAAAACAATTAAACGTAAATATATTATAAATTACAACATAACAAATTCAACTTTTATTCAATATCAAATAATTGTAGTTTATTTACCTCACCGAACCATATATGTCTAGCAATATGATGTTCGTACTTAACCAAAAGAGAGGTATCGATCGGTTCTCCTGGATATCCAACAGGTTGTGCTGCTGAAGCAGATGCACGAATATGCTCTTCCTCAGCCATTCGCGATGATTCACCCCGTCCTAAACTGCGCTTAGGAATCTTACCGTCCATGCCTCGTGTGCGCGCCACTGTCAAAATAAAAACATAAAATTAAATATAAAAAAAAGGCGTTTCGGAACACTTCATGGAAGAGTTCCAGTTTGGTTTGCTTTGGAAAAGAACCGAACACTTCATGTAAGAGTTCTGGTACACAAGCTCAAAAATTCAAAGTACCGGATGACTTCTTCCAAGACTTCCGGTACGTACCAACTTCCGGAAGACTTACTTGATGCGTTCTGGAAATGATTTAATGAACCGGATGACTTTATAAATGTGTTCCGGTATTGACTTTGTGAACTGGATGACTTGCCTTAAGTGTTCCGGTATACAGTGTCTAAAATTCTCTCCGGAAGTCTTGAAAAATTGGAAAATGGAAATGAAAAAATTTCTAAGTTTTAACTATTTATGCAAGGGTATTTTGATCATTAAAATTTTACTGCAGGGGTCTGGGTATAATTGTAGGGGTATGGGGTAAAATTTTCCCCTCGATAATCTCCACCGGCCCATTTACTTCTCCCTTCTTTAAGACTTTATTGGAACTCTCCTCTTGACTTTTCACTATCTCCCACTTGTTCTCTTTACCCCTTCTCCCGGTTTCCTCCAGTTGCCACTCTTTGTCTAGTTTCCTCCTCTTTATTGTCCTTTCCAATTCTCCTTCACCTGCTATGACTACCTCGCTCCCCGAGCCTATATCAGTATATGCCGTCTTTTCTTTTTCCTTTACTTGTTTTGTGGATAATATTGCCTTTCCTATGTTTCCCTCTTCATTATTATTTTCATCGTGCCCATCCCCTTTATCTTCTTTCAACTCATTTAATAATTATTCATAATTATGCACTATTTTCAGAACTTCATCTTCCTCCTCCATTGAAGCCGTGGAAGGAGGTATGAAGGATGAATCTGTATCATCACTATCGTACTCTGTCCAACTTTGCAACCTTTTTACCCATCCTTCTATGTTTGATGAGGTTTTGCAATGACATGTTTCCTTTGTTACTCTGACCTTATACATCTCGTTGTTTATCTGAATATTGATAATTCTATTGATAAACTCCATATATGGTGTTCTTACCAGTATTCGCGCCACGTTTAAATTCTTGAGTTTTTCAGTATCCGAATCCATACTTATAAAATTAATGAAAGGTGTGGTGAGGATAGAAAACACATTTCTTCTCCATGCGTGGATAGGTATTCCGTACATTTTACACCAAGCATACCTTGCTCCCGTTCCATCTCTCGGTTCCCATGCTCTCACCCTTGAGAACCATTGGTTGAATAATTCCCGAGAGTCTTTAATCGTGGTTATACGATCTTCGTCTTCGTCCACCTTTAGAAACACCAGATCACCCCCCATCGAAATAACTTGAATGCTGACAATTCCTTCGTTCACCATTTTTTGTTGTATAGAGTCTGCCCCTTCTACTTTTTGAAGTCTTCATATGAATCCTGTTTTTGCCCACTGCATTTCTTCTTCATCAATATTTACTGATATTCCTCCTTGGTATTGGCTTTGTTTCCTCTGTGCGACATGATCCTATTTAGGTCTCCACCTATATTCTAACTCTGCTTTTTGGATTTTTTGAGCGTTTTCTGTGCTTTTAATCACATCATCCTACGTTTTGCCTTCTTCTCTTAAATTGTATTTCTTCTCCTTCCTCTCTGTCCTTTCCTGCTTTCCTCTTCCTTGAATCTGGTTTCTGACTTCCCTCCTCTCTTCGCCTTCTGCATGAGCATTTTTGAATGAGCCTGATCTTTTCGGTCGATTGTATTTGAAAATGTTCACCCTTGCTTTGTATGTTCCAAACCATACCTCTTTAAGTTTACCTTCGAGACATCTCTCGTCCTTTATTCCAGCATATCTGCCGAACGCGAAGAGTTTACCTTCCTTATTTCTCTTTCGAACGATATATACGGCGCTCACCTTTTTCCACTTTTCAAACATTCTTCTAATATTTTTGGAAATACTATCTTCTGGATAATTACTTACATAACACATTGTAATTGATTCCTCTTTTACATTCTCAGACTTACCCATTCCTTTGTCTCTCCTTCTCTTTGGTCTCACCACCATCCATAATTCTGGATCTCTTACTACTTCTCTCTCTCTAATAAAATGGTTAAATGGAGTACCCTCACATTGAAGCCAAAACTATTCAGGGCTTGTCCAATTACTTGGTTGTTGTGGTTAATATTGTCAAGTAGTATGTTTAGACACATCATAATAACTACTAGATTGTGTTGGACACCTAATTTGTTTCTTTGCAACAAGTTTACGTTTCAAAATCGCAAAGGTAGTGTCTGATAAACATTGTAACTTAAATACAGTTTGATGACATTGTATTGGTTATGGGTCAAAACTCCAACCATGTTTCTTTTGTAATCGATGTTTGATCTATAGAAAGTCATTTGATAATCAGTCATACTAAGTGCCAATTTATTTGCGATTATTTCTTATTCATAGAAAGTCAACCAAATCCAAAATACAAATGAATATTTAAATATTGTAACCGCAGAGTTTTTACTTATGTTTAACCTATAATTTAAGAATTTGATGGTGGTTTTAAAAATGTTAAACGAATACAATACAATGACAATTAAATTTAAAGAATTGATTGGGTTATTTTATTATTTATCGACTTTAATGACTTTAATATAATTAAAAGATATATGAATAGTTAAAATAAATTATTTTGATGAGAGATATAATATTTAGTTTAAAGAGAAACAAAGACAAAGTCATCAAAGTTACTCAATAGGAAAGTCACCCAAATACGATTTTTTTTTTAAAAATAATTTATTTTTGTTAAAATATTAGATTAGATTAGATTTAAAATTTAAATATAATTTAAGTTGTGTTAGTTCAAACTCAATTAGGGTTATATATAAATAGTCATAGTATGCATTATTATTTGTAACAATTCATTCAATAAATCTTTATTTCTTTATTCTCTCTTTTTCTCCTCACTAAAAGTGTCTCACGCACTAACAAATTGGTATCTAGAGTTCTGGTTAGATTCTTGATCGTGTTTTCAAAAATCACACGTCAGAGATCGTGTTCCCGGGATCATGGGTTTTTGTTGATCAATCGCTGCAAAGATGAATGGTAACGGAAATTTACCAAACTCCCTTCCAACTCTTGACAACAAGAATTGGCTTCGATGGAGAAAACAGATGCAATCTCTATTTGACTTTCATGAAACCCTAGAAGTGGTTACTAATAGTGTTCCTGCACTTGGTGAAGATGCAACCGAAGCACAGAGAATCACTCACAAGGATACCAAGAAGAAGGATTGGAAGGCGGCGTTCTACATCCAATCGGTGGTTGATGCGGCTAACTTCGACAAAATCACTTATGCTGAATCGGCGAAAGAGGCATGGGATATTCTTGTCAAGTATTTTGAAGGCGCTGAGAAAGTTAAGGTCGTTAAGTTGCAAATGTTGCAACGACAATATGAATTGTTGTCAATGGGAGAAGATGAAAAGATTACAGGTTATGTGTTGAAGGTGCAAAAACTCGTCCATCTCATGAAGGGTTGTGATGAAACCCTAACTGATAAGATGATAGTTGAGAAGGTAATGCGTACTTTGACCTCTCACTTTGATCACGTTATCGTAACTATTCAAGAATCCAACAATCTTAAAACTCTAAAACTGGAAGATTTGGTTGGTTCGTTGGAAGAAGAATGGTGGTTCCAACAAGTTCAAAGGAAAAATCGATAAGACTCAGGGCAAGAAGTCTTGGTCGAATCCTAACAAGAATAATTGTTGAAGCGGTAAAGCAGCAAGCAAAAATTAATTAAGTACCCAGTTTTATCGTCTCCACAGGGATCAGTGCGAGGAAAAGAATGTCGTTCGACAATCTCTACGTCTCTAAGCTTGCTTTTAATGGTATAGGAGTAAAATGCAAAAAGAAAACATATGAACAAGTAAATAAAGTACAGTAGAGAATTCGTCAAGAATGACGTTCATTCACCTATCTAATACACAAATCTACTAACCAGTTGTACACAACCTAAACCACTCATCAATACCCCCATGTATCGCTCACAACAAAGTTTATGTCTAACGCAAAGTTGAGAGAACAACCGCATCGCCCCATAGATGATGTCCCATGCAACTCGAAGAGGATATGTCTACCACAACTCAAATCTAAACATAAAGCGAGTAAAACAAGGATAACACCGATAAAGATTTGTAAAATAACTCATATACAAAGCCATGATCCATAAATATACATACTATCAAAGTAAACTTACATACAAACTCCAAAAAATGAAAAATACATAGAGAAGAAGGAAGATGAAGAGAAATCTCTCGCAGTGTCCAGCAAAGTGATGCAATTCCAACTTCGGATCATCGCTATGCAACCTCCAATGTTGTTTCTAAGCTACTCTACACAAAGAATGTTTTTCATGAAGTTAGGGATAAAAGTTCCCAACAACATAACCTAAAAAATGCTGAAAAGTAACTTAAATAGGGGCTGAAATGACGCGAATCGCGCTATGAGGGCGCTTAGTGCCATCAGCAAAATCACAATTCTTGTTTTCTTCATAACTTTCGAACCGTAGCTTCGATTGACGCACGGTCGGAAGCGTTGAAAAGCTTATTCAATGCGCTATAAAACAATGGCAAAATATCCTTGCTTGAATACCAACAAAAATGAGATAAACAAAAATTAGAAAAAATTGAAATTTATTACAATCGCGCTAAGCGCGCTCAGATCGTGCTAAGCACGATCTCACCTAAAATACACTTAAACCGCCTTAAAGCACGCTAAGCGCAGTTAAGGATCCTTAGCTACAGTCTCTTCATCAAAACTGCGCTGAACCCGCGCTAAGCGCGAGTTGGAGTAAAATAGTTGCGAAAATGATCTTCTAGGCCCTCTTCCATCCACCACAGGTTCCAAGCATTATATATCAGCAAGAAAACCTGTCAAAAAGCATCAAAATGATCATAATTCACAATATTTACATACGAAAACGGAAACTTGCGTATTTACACTAAAACATATGTATTTACTATTAAAACACCAAAGAAACAATTGAAAAGGGCCACAAAATACTATCTAAAATATGCACAATTTGACACTTAACAACTTTCCCCAACTTATTATTTTTTTTGTCCTCAAACAAGAATCAATCAACTCGAAGAAACAAAAGCAATTATCAAGAAATCATGCTCAACAAGTTTTTACAAACGGAAAACAAACGTATGGTACAAATATCAAAAGTACATGCAAAGCAATGCTTACCACTAAACTACAATGACTCCACGAATATGAAACAAAGTCTAAGCACAAAACACATGTCAAAGATTCTAAAGCAACAAATTTTCAAAAGTGAATCACACCTAACACTCCTCTTCAGAATAAGGATGAAGAAATTACGCGTTTGCAACCGCGGGACAATTACACTCATCTGAAAACAATGCTAACAACAGTTCAATTCATACATTCATCTAACAATCATAAATAAAATTTTGGAAGTAAAAAGATCACTAAGGGCTTGAAAGGTTGCAGCTTGGCCAGGTTTCACAACAAAGGGTCGTTTCTTAGGCTATTGAATCGAAGTTTCCACGCAAAAGAAACATTCACTATAAATGGTATTTACACATCAAAACTTCATTCACCAATTTCTTTTCTCAATTGTTCACCCTTCCAAACTTCCTTTTGCACAATTATTTCATTCACTATTTTTTTCTCTTTCAAACAAGCATTCTTTTTCTTTTGTTTTTCACATTCATATTCACAATTTTCTTATGCTTGTTCAAAATTTTTAGTAGCCTACCATTTCCTTTCATTCTCCCCAACTTGAATACCATCAAACCTCAAGTGAATGCTCTTTGCTTTTTATGGCAAGGAAATCAATTTAAAACATTGTTCAAAGGTTTCAAGAATTTTTTTTAGAATCCCACAAAATTCAATGAAGAACTTAACTTTTCATTTATGTACACACACCAAGTTCATCACCAAAATGAGATCTAAATTGTTTAGGCTCAAAGGGGTTAACGAATACTCACTACTCACAGATAAGTTATTTTTGGATATAGTTGTGCTCAATATAAAAAAATGCCTTGATCATTTCTAATGCTTCCACAAAATCACAATAATCAAAAGATTAAGCATGAATCAAATGAATTAACAAAGTTATCAGTCATCCAAGCATTTAGTAAACAATGGAGGTTTCTCACAATGGGCTATGAACTAAAATGATTCACAAATGAACAAAAATTGCAAGAGAATGAGTGGCATGTAAGTTGTACAGAGCCTAAGGTTCATAAACATATTATGTTCTAGAAAAGCTATAAACATAAACCAAAGCAATGCAACTTTCTTTAAACTTTTCACACTACCATAACATTTTCTTGTTGAAACAATCAAAATTGAAAAATCACACAATGCATCCTCAAGCTAATCAAAAACAAAACTTGTGAACAAACACAAAAATTTCTAAAACTAACAAAGTCAAATAAAAACTAATAAACATATACTAACAAAATGGGTGAAAGTGAATAAGAGAGTTTTTCCACAAAAAGCAAGGTGCACTAAGCGCGCACAGGCTTGCTGGGTTTTTCAAGTTCTTTCTCTCACTCAATCCATCCACTCTCATCTTATTTTAACTAAACTACTAAATATAAAACTGTACAAACTCAAAAACCGTTGGGTTGCCTCCCAACAAGCGCTTGTTTCAAGTTGTAAGCTCGACCCCTTATTTACGTACAAGCTCCTCCATGTTGTTTAGTTCACCAGCTACTATCAAATAAACTTGCAACACTTGAGCAAACGTAAACCAAAAACTAAAATATATACACACATAAACATGATGGAAAACACATATATACAATCGCTTATGGAAAATAACTATAAACAAGTATACACAACGCTTAAAAACATAGAAACTATCGCAATACAATTCAATATCAAAACCAATCCCCGACAACGGTGCCATTTTGTTGAAGCGGTAAAGCAACAAGAACAAATTAATTAAGTACCCAGTTTTGTAGTCTCCACAGGGATCGGTGCGAGGTGTAACACCTCAAAATTTGCCCTCATATTTATAACATTAACTGGCTTATGTTTCATTTCATTCTTGCATTTTCATTTGTGCATATTCATTGGTTTTTAGCATAGGATCAAGGTATCAAGGCTAATTCAAGGGAAGAAGGTGTTTCCCCAAAGTTCAAGCAAGAGTTCATGTGTAATGTCCAAGTGGCTAAGAGGAAAATGGTTCTTGATGTCATCATTGCTTGAGCCACAAAGGAGCCTTGTACCTCAGGGCATCCTAAGTTGTCCATCACCTCATCATATGATCAAGCTTGGCAAGGGATTTCAAGTGAATCACACTCTCCTAGCCTGATTTCTTAAATTAGGGTTTTTGGGATTCTTGGGTTTAACACCCCAATGAGCAAGATCTTTGAGTTTTTATCATCACCAAATGGCACATCTCGTCATTGTTTGAGAGGATACACATCATATTCATAGGAATTTGGATTTGGAGTATGGGTTGATTCCTCCTAGACTGAGGGCACCAAAACTAGGGTTTGCCATAAAACCAGTTTATTTTTTATTTTTTGGGCAAGACTTGATCCCATGGTATTCCTCATGTCCCTAAGTGTCTAGGATTGGAGAATTGTCCATCGGTTTGGTTCAGAAAGGTTTCAATTGATAAGAAGTTTCAAAATCAGGAGAATTGGGGATAAAGTTAACTGTGCAGTGAAAAAGTCAACTCCTGACTTTTTGAGGTCAACATCATGATTTTCAAGTCAAATATGGTCCATGGAAGAGATTTGATCAAGAAATGATCAAGGAATCATAAAAAATCAAGAATTTGTGAAAGTTTCCATTTTAGGAAATCTAGGTTTTTAGAAAGTTGCTATTTTGGGAAAGTTCTAACATGAATTCAGTCATCTTCATGGCCATTTTACACAATGATGCAAGCTCCATTTGGAAATCTTTTTCACATGAAAGTTGTAGAGTTTGTCTCATTTGGATCATTTTTGAGAGAGTTATGATGTTTTAAAGATGGAGGTTTCAAGTTGGAAAATTGGAAAACTTAGAATTTTTTTTCTAAGTTACTTTTGACAGCTTGGTACATCAATGTTCATGGTTGATTTTGATTGACTTCCAAGCCTTAAAATGAGATACCTTTAACATGAAAAGTGTAGAAGGAAATCCCCTCTTTCCAAAGAATCCAAGCTTGTGTCATTTGAGCCATTATGGTGAAAGTTATGTCACTTCAAAGATGGTACCATTAAATTGTTAATTGATGTTCATGATTTAACATGGCTATGCAATTCCAGCCAGTTTTGAGTACACAATTTTAAGGTCATTTTACATGATTGTATGGACCTTATCTCAAGGAACTTTGGACATCAAATTTGTTCATTTCTTGCCCTACTTTAAGGTGAGCACAAGAGCTTGTTGTTTGGGGTGGTATTCACCAAGTTATGTGCATGTAAAATGGAGGTTTTCATTAAGGGTGATTTCTCTTGCCATATGGCAGCAGAAGTATTCCTCACCAGTCACACGCAGACACCCTTTATTTGCTACAAATGACCAAGCATACACACCATTTTTCGTACACCTTTTTCCACTTGTTGTGCCAAAAATAGAAAAAAAAAGAAAGTGTATATGCAAACTCATTTCATTCTCTTCCCACGTGCAAATCCTTCACTCATTCCTTGCTTCATTTTTCTGACCTATTTTTCATTCAAAAAAATCACAACAAATCACCTTCTCCATGTGCTACCCGTGTGTTCATTTGTTTCCACTTGAAATTACAAAATCACATAACAAAGTCTTAGTGGGCTTCACACACTTTCTCTCATGTGCCAAGTTAATATATATGCATCCTAAAACCCTAGAAACGGGAGAGGACTCTCATTTTGGCTGAAGATCAGATCTGAACAAGCTCTCTCCCTCCAAATTTTCTCTTCTTCGAAACTCATATTTTCCTCAAGCTTGCTGAAGATTGAAGCCTGTTCTATTGTCTTGGAAGCACAAGGATTATTTCTGTGAAGTTTCTTTTAAGTTCAGATCGTGTTTGGAGGTCCAATGGAGCTACTCCATTAGGTATTCTTCTTCAATATTTTCTTTAATATTGAACGTACATTTTGCTTATTATTGGTTGTTCTGAAGTCTTACCATGTTGTAGGAAATGTTTGGTTTGTTGTGCTGTGGTTTCAAGCATGTTCAGTTTTGTGACTACAATCTTGTTTCCCTCGATTCATGATGTTATCACATTTGAAAATGATTTTTGATGATGGATCCAAAACCAGTGTGAAAAACCTTACAAGATGATGTCATTTTTTATGCATTTTGGTGACATTTCGTTCTGAAACTCCGGCGGGTCTCCCGGAGAAGATGGCCGGAGCTAGGGCTCCGACATCTTATGTGTACTCTGGCCTGTGAGAGTTTGAAAGGCTGACCAGCCAATGAGGAGGGAGTCTTGTGCCAACTCATTTAGTGAGACTCCAGCGTGGAAGGCTGTGAAGCCAAACACATCGTTTCATTTATTTCCTTTTTTTTTTTGGTTTGTTTGATTCTGATGTTATGAAATGGGTCTGGTTTGTTTTATTAATCGCACCCCTTGGTTTTAGGCCCATACGCGTGTTGAACTTGAATCCCTTGTGCTGAATGTTGCTAATGCACCCCCTTCTTTCATGTTTTCCTTTTATTTTCATTTTTATTTCATTTTCAATTTGAATTTTATTTTAATTGATAAAAACATTATAAAAATATAAAAAATTTGTTTTCTGTTTGTTAGAGGTCTTGACCTAATTTTCATTTTTTTATTGGGTTAATACCCATTTTCCCCCTGCCATATAGGCGATGTTCGAAAAACCCCACTGTAAAAAAAACTTGCAAAAAAAACCCTAACATTTGAAGATTATCTCAATTTTGACCTTCATCACATCCAGTCACCAAAAAAGCTGATTTAGCAGGGGTCAAAATAAAAACGCTGCCAAAATGGCAAGGGTCAAAATAAAAACGCTGCCAAAATGGCAGGGGTCAAAATAAAATGCTGCCAAAATGGCAAGGGTCAAAATTGCAGGTTTTTGGTGACTGGATGTGATGAAGGTCAAAATTGAGAGAATCTTCAAATGTTAGGGTTTTTTTTTGCAAGTTTTTCTTTACAGGGGGATTTTTCGAACATCGCCTATATGGCAGGGGGCAAAATGGCTATTAACCCTTTTTTATTTTATTTTCCATTAATTTTTCTATTTTTATCTTGAATTAATTTGGAAGTTGAATTTCCAATGATACCCTTCTTCTAGGGTTAGGAACTTTTGTGGCTTTGCTTATCCATTTGGGGATATTCTTTGGGCCATATTTTAGCTATGATATGAGGGTGTTTTGATGCTGGTATAGTGTTGGTTTGAGTTGCTTTGGGTGACTTGCCATCCAAGTTTTATGGACCCTCGTTTCTTGCTCGATTGTTTGCATACCTTGGCTAGTTTGTCCATGTTGAACATGTTCTTGATCTTGATTTAATACCATCTTTTGCACATGCTTAATTGGATGGTTGAACATACCTTTGGACATTTTTTTGGGATTTTATTGAATCATTTTACTATTTTTGGTTGATGCCCTAATTTGATGATGTTTTGAGCTTTCTAGTGCACGCATCTTGACCTAATTTTGTGCTCTTGAATGACATGAATTCCCTTTTTACTTTGTGATATTTATTTGATGGATAAAACATGTTTGAGATTCTATTTTGCCTTGTCCCTTGGTGCATGATATTTCTTTGGTATGGTTTTACTTGTGTGGAAGCATGTGAATCATTTTGAGCCTTATTTTGTGGCATACTTGCATAGTTGTGTTGCACGCTTTGAGTATGATGCTTGATGATATTTCTTGATTAACTTGAGTTTGATCTTAGTTTGTTGATGATGCATTTGCTACTGCCCCCTTGGATTCACATCATGTTTCCCTCTCATTTGATCATTATGGTTTGATTTGTATGATGCATATCATTATCATTTGATTTGTTGCTTCTTTAGCTCATAATGCATCATGGTGTGAGGCCTTCTTATGTGATCGAATTGATTGACTTTGGCATGACTTGAGTTCTAACTTAGATTCATTTTCATCTTACCTTATTCATTTCATCTTTGTGTGATTATTAATGGTGTTCAATTGTGTTTCTTATGCAAGTATCTTTGCATCCTTTCTTGTTTGCCCTTACTTGCTTACATGAACTTGCTTGCATGATCTTTTGAAGCTTGATTGATGATTTAAACTGGATATGATATGCATGATGTACTTGCTGCCCTCTTTGGTTTCTCATGTCATATCTCTCTTTCTTCTTCATCTCTTTCGCTCCTTTCTTTCCCCTTGGATCTTAAGACTTGTTCAAGTCTTAGATTCACTTTTGTATGCTCCCTTAGGGTTCCTAGTCCAACTTAATTTTCGATTAAGCTTGGAGTAGGATAGACATTAGGATTCAAACCATGCATGCTAACTTAGGTAGACGTTTCCCTTTTGAACTCAACTATAGGTCCACCTTTGTATGACAACATTAGGATAGATTTCCCCTTAGTGTTTTCTTTTTCATGAGTCTTCTCTTCTCATCTCATAACAACTCTAAAACACTTAATAAAGATAATGTGTATTGCGCACAAGCCTTAAGCATGGGGAATGAGGAATGAGGGGTTTCCTCTCATTTTTCTAGAGTGTTTAGCGGAAGTTCTGTCTTGGGACGATTTGATATGCATTCGTTCCTATGCCATAGACTTTGGTGCAATGCAAGTTATGAACTAACTTAAATCACTTATGTCTAAAAAACACAAAACAAATTCAAACCTTTTTTATCCTTTGGGATTGTTGAGTTTCAAACCGTTTTCAGAAAAGAGCTCGTCGCTCACGTAAAAAACAAACCGACCTTGTTAGGTCGAACTATGACTGCTCTGATTTCCTCCTTCTCGTCCGATTGAGGATACGTAGGCACAAGATGCGCGATGTCTTGGCGAGCACCCTTCCCTCTGTCGACCCGTACGTCGAACTACGATTGCTCTGACTTCCTCTCTCTCGTCTGATTGAGGATACGTAGGCACAAGATGCGATATCTTGGCGAGCACCATTCCCCCTTTTTCGCGTAGTCCGTCGAACTACGTTGACTTTGATTCTTCGTTCGTCCACGAAGATACGTAGGCATTGGATTTCGATAATCCTTGCGAGTCCGTATTTGCTTCCCCCTCCCCCATTTTCTGTTTAGTCGTAGACTTTAGGATAACTCACCCTTTGATTAGACAACAAGCGTGGATCCCATCGAGTATGATGGACGCGTGGGGGTGCTAACACCTTCCCCTCGTGTAACCGACTCCCAAACCTGGACTATGGTTGCGATGACCATGTCTTTCCCTTTCTTCTAGGTTTTCTTCGATTATTTCCTTTCCCTGCGTTGGGATAAATAACGTTTGGTGGCGACTCTTCTGTTCTAGTTTTCTCGCCGGTTGTTTTTTTGCGGTTGCGACACGAGGGAAAGAATGTCGTTTGACAATCTCTACATCTCTAAGCTTGGTTTTAATGGTATGGGAGTAAAATGAAAAAAGAAAACATATGAACAAGTAAATAAAGTACGGTAGAGAACTCGTCAGGAATGACGTTCATTCACCTATCTAATACACAAATCTACCAATTAGATGTACACAACCTAAATCACTCATCAATACCCACACGTATCGCTCACAACAAAGCTGATGTCTAACGCAAAGTTAAGAGAACAACCACATCGCCTCATCGATGATGTCTCACACAACTCGGCAACACGGAGCATTAAGAATCGATACCCATGGTGAATGTTAGATCTAAATCTATTTCTAGAGTTCATAACATAATAGGTGTTCATCCTAGATCCAGATTCGAAGAGGATATGTCTACCGCAACTCAAATCCAAACATAAAGCAAGTAAAACAAAGATAACACCGATAAAGATTTGTAAAATAGCTCATATATAAAGCCATGATCAATAAATATACATACTATCAAAGTAAACTTACATATAAACCCCAACAAATGAAAAATACATAGCGAAGAAGGAAGATGAAGAGAACTCTCTCACCGTGTCCAACAAAGTGACGCAATTCCAACTCCGGATCATCATTATGCAACCTCCAATGTTGTTTCTAGGTTACTCTACACAAAAAATGTTTTTCATGAAGTTGGGGATAAAAGTTCCCAACAACATAACCTAAAAAATGTTGAAAAGTGACTTAAATAGGGGCTGAAATGTCACGAACCGCGCTAAGCGCGCTATGAGGTCGCTTAGCGCCATCAGTAAAATCACAATTCTTGTTTTCTTCATAAATTTCAAACCGTAGCTCCGATTGACGCACAGTCGGAAGCGTTGGAAAGCTTATTCAATGCTCTATACAAAAATAACAAAATATCCTTGCTTGAATATCTACAAAAATGAGATAAACAAAAATTAGAAAAACTAAAATTTATTACAATCACGCTAAGCACGATCTCACCTAAAATACACTTAAACAACCTCAAAGCGCGCTAAGCGCGGTCCTGCTCGCGCTAAGCGCGGTCAAGGATCCTTAGATACTGTCTCTTCATCAAAACTGCACTGAACCAGCACTGAAAAATGCGCTAAGCGCGAGTTACCGTCAAAAAGTTGCAAAAATGATCTTCTAGGCGTCTTCCATCCACCACAGGTTCCAAGCATTATATATTAGCAAGAAAACCTGTCAAAAGCATCAAAATGATCATAATTCACAATATTTACATATGAAAATGGAAACTTGCATATTTACACTAAAACATATGTATTTACTATTAAAACACCAAATAAACAATTGAAAAGGGCCACAAAATACTATCTAAAATATGCATAATTTGGAACTTAACAATAATATCGATGATAGAACTTCTGAATCCTTGAAAATAAGAGAAGGAAATTCCTATAAGAAAGACAAAGTAGGGAAAAGAGGTGTGCAGTGCTATACTGTGAAATGTATGGTCACTTGGCCAAGCATTGTTAGTATAGGAAAGACAATGGTTTGACAAAAGGCAAGGACGAAGGAACGAATCTTGCACGTCAAGATTTAGATGATTCTGATGATATGGTGGATATGGCTGCAATTGAAGATGACCATGTCGAATCCAAGATCTGGTTCCTTGACTCAGGTTATTCGAATCACATGATTGGTAAAAAAGCATGGTTAGTAGATTTCGACGAGTCGAAGAAGAGTAAGGTGAAACTTGTTGATAATAGATTGTTGCCAGCAGAAGGTACTGGCAACATTGTTATTCAAATAAGTAATTGAGCAAAAGCCTTGATAAAAAATATACTCTATGTCCCTGGAATGACGTGTAATCTGCTATGTGTTAGACAACTGGTCGAAAAAGGGGTTCTCAGTGGTTATGAAAGATGGAGCATTATAACTTTTCAACATCCCGAATAATTTGGTCTTCAAATCTCCTCTGTCGAAGAATAGAACATTTAAGACCATGATCAGTTCGACTGAGGTACAATGTCTAAAAATAGTTGTCGACCACAAGAATAGTTGGTTGTGGCATCTGAGGTTTGGCCATATGAAATTTAGGTCACTAAATTAACTGATCACTCAAGATATAATAACTGGTATACCAAGTCTTGAGATGCCCGACAAACTCTGTGAAGGTTGTCTAGTCGGAAAGGAGTCCAGGAAGTCTTTCGTTTCGACTATGCCAATGAGATCATCCTGCATACTCGAAGTTGTACATTCAGATGTATGTGGTCCTTTTGAAGAGCATACCATTGATGGAAGTAATTATTTTGTCTCATTTGTCAATGAGTACATTCGAAAGCTCTGAATCTATGTGATCAAATGAAAGGATGGAGTATTTGAAATCTTTAAGAGATTTAAGATACTTGTCGAAAACCAAGGTGAAAAAAAAAGTTAAGGTTCTGCGAACAGATGAAGGTGTCGAATACACATTCAAGATATTTGAAGCATTTTGTGCAGAACATGGTATTGATCATGAGATAACAACTCCTTATACTCCTCAACATAATGGAATAACAGAAAGAAGAAATAGGACCATATTGGAAATGGTGAGATGCATGCTGAAGCAGAAGAATTTTCCAAAATCCTTATGAGGAGAAGCTGTTTCGACTGCTGTGTATATTCTGAATATGTGCCCTACCAAGAAGCTGAAGAATAAGGTTCCTGAAGAATTGTAGAGTGGCAAACAACCATCAGTGAGTCATCTGAAGGTGTTTGACTCTATTTGCTACCAGCATATTCCTGACGCTAGGAGAAGGAAGCTTGATGAAAAGAGTGAACCTATGATTCTGGTAGGATATCATAAGACTGGAGCATACAGGCTGTTCAATCCAATTAATCAGAAGATTGTGATGAGTCGAGACATTGTGATTGATGAAAATTCTGCCTGGGATTGGAATTCTAGTAATGCAATTGACAAGCCACTGATGAACTATGATTTCGACAAAGCAAGTGATAATTTCGAAGTAGAAGATATTGCTGATACTCCAGTCAAAGAAGAAGTTGAAGTAGTTGCTGACATTCTCGACACATTCGAAGTCGAAGAGGATATGGCTGGCACAAGTCAGATACCTCAAAGAACTATAGCTCATCCAGCAAGACTTCAAGACTATGAAATGGTTGGTGATGATGAAGTCACAATAGGGGGAACTAATCCATTTTGCTTTATTTGCAGGTGCTAAATCAATCAACTATAGTGAAGCCTTCAAAGATAAAAATGGGAGTCTGTTATGGTCGAAGAGTTATAAGCAATTGAAAGAAACAACACACGGGTGTTGGTCGAATTTCTAGCTCATACAAAAGCTATCGAAGTGAAGTGGGTGTTCAAGTTAAGCACAATGTCGATGGGTCGATAGCAAGGCATAAGGCGAGATTGGTAGCTCGAGGATTTCTTCAGAGAGCAGGACTCGACTACTCTGAAGTATTTGCACCTGTCGCAAGATTGGAAACTGTTCGACTAGTGGTGGCCTTGGCCTGCAAGCAAGGCTGGTCAACATTTCACTTAGATGTGAAATCGGCATTTTTGAAGGGACCTTTAAAAGAAGAGGTGTATGTCACACAACCTCTTGGGTTTGTGATTCATGAGGAAGAAAGTAAAGTATACAAGTTGCACAAAGCGCTCTATGGTCTCAAGCAGAAACCTAGGGCATGGAACAAAAAGATTGACTCATACTTGGTTGAATTGGGATTCGTAAAATGTAAATCTGAGTATGATGTCTATGTTCAAGTTCTGGCACAAGATATAACAATAATCTGCTTATATGTCGATGACTTGCTAGTAACTGGAAAGTTGTCATACTTCCTAGGCATGGAATTTCAAATGTCGAAGCAATGCATGGTGATACATCAAAGAAAGTATGTCAAAGAGATACTCAAGAGATTCATAATGGATGATTCGACTCATGCATCTTCACCTATTGAACCAAATTTAAAGTTGGAGAAGCATGGAGAGGAAGACAAAGTCGATGCAACTTTGTTCAAATAGATTGTCGGATCTCTAAGATATATGTGCAACAGTTAACCTGATATATGTTTCTCAGTCGGAATAGTGAGCAGATACATAAGTGAACCAAGGGTGTCACACATGAAAGTTGCAAGAAGAATCTCGAGATACTTAAAAGGATCGGCAAACTATGGAATTTTATTTTGACGAGACTCTAAAAGCAAAGAAGTTATGGTTACTTGTTATTCAGATGTTGACTGGTGTGGAGATAAGGAAGATCGAATAAGCACTACTGGATATTTCTTTCAAGTATTTGGTGCCCCAATTTTATGGTGCTCAAGAATGCAACCTGTGGTGGCACTATCATTATGTGAAGTGGAATATATAGCAGGATCCTATGTTGTATGGAAGAAGTAAGCATATCAAAGCTAGATTTCACTTCTTAAGGGAAAAGGTAAATCGAGGTGAACTTGAAGTTAGGCACTACTCAAGTGAAGCACAGTTGACCAACATTTTCACCAAAGGATTGAAGATTGACAGATTCCTGAATTTGAGAAAGAAATTAGGAATAGTCCAAATCGACTATGATTAGCATAGGTTCGACAACTTGGATTATGGGGGGTATGTTGAAATATTAGATTTGATTAGATTTGATTAGATATAATATTTAAATATAATCCAAGTTGCGTTAACCCAAACCCAATTAGGGTTGTATATAAATAGTCATAATATGTATCATTATTTGTAACCATTCTAATTGGGCTTGGGCAAACACAACTTGGATTATATTTAAATATTAAATCTAATCAAATCTAATATAATCTAATATTTCAACATACGAAATTAACCATGCTTTCAAATAATTTACCAAAATAACATAGTTTTAGAAATCATCAACAAGGATACGCCAAATCAAATGGCGCATACCTTTAAATTTCTACTCGTGCGCCATTCCAAATGGCTTCTTCATGTTCATCAAGTAATTTCATATGGCGCCTCCCCTTTGTTATATAGTGCATACGCCATATGAAATGACGCATCCTCATTGTATTTATTTTTATTTATTTTTTTAAAATCATGTGTGTATACGCCATTTCAAGTGGCTACTACTACATTATCCTTTCTCTATAAATACTGCACCACCTTCTCTTCATTTTTCTCATTTCGTCTTCCATTTTTCTTTCAAAATAGATTCCTCTTCTTCTTCCTCATATCTCTATAAAGTCCATATATTCACAAGAGAAATGCCGATTTAATTTTCTCGCCAGTCAAACCTCCAATGAAGATTCGCCTCTGGAATACACTGACGTTATAACATCTTAACAGGAGTCTGAACCTCTGGTTAGATGGAGACATTCCAGAGGTGAAAAGATCAGAAGAGTTGAAAGGCTTGTTACCACGTTCAACCAAAATAGAGAAGTTCGTTTCTGGGAGAATGTTACAACCGACAATTATGTTCATACATTGATGTATAGTTATCAAGAAATTATCTTGATGGTTGTAATCGCTTAGTTATGTTGTTTAGTCGTTATATTTGTTTATTTTGTTGTTTAATTGTTTAAATTATTGTTACTTGTTTTTAAATTATTCCTATTGAATGTTATGATATTAATGGAATGAAAGTTATTGTTGATATAAAGAGACAAGGTTACATTTAAAATTATGATGTTGTGCTTGATCCAACATTGGGACATTTTGTACAATTGTACACAAGCTGACGGCATGAACTACATAATCTTACCATTTTGTTTGTCATATCCATCTTCGTTCGAATACGCGTGCTATTAGGGCGACCATTTTTCTTGCTTCGCATAATTTCATTGTGCCCGACAATTTCCCCTTCATATGCATGCCAATAGTCTTTTTTTGCTAATACTAGAAAGCTAGTGCTGTAGACATTGCATAGACTAATCACTTGGTAAACAACGGACAGAGAGTTGGAAGGGTCTTGGCGAGCCTTTAAACATGCTGATATTACATGGGAGCAAGGCATACAAAAGGTTTGAAACTTTCTGCAGTCGCACCAACTTCTATCTAGTTCCACTCGGTAGGATCTCCTCGGCATCCCTTCATTGTGATCCATTGACTCAGCAACACTGAACCAACCTTTATTACGGTCAAACACTCTGACCACATGTGTGTTAGCTTTGGAAGCTTCGTCCTTAATGACCACATGTGTATTAGCTATTGGAGACAAATGATTGAAAATATGTCAAATACGCCAGGACCCTCGCACCAAATACTTTTCCGCATGCTAATACGCAAAGACCACAAACACCTCAACAAAATTGTGGTAAATCTCTGAGGCATGCTAATGCGCCGGAATGTGGAACCGGGGAACGTTTTGATAGGGTCGGACATTAATTTTTTAATTAATTGTTGTAACCTTTAATATATTTTAATAATATTTGTATTTGTTTTTTTTTTAATTTTTTTCTAAATTTTTAGCCTATTTTAAATTACATTTTCTAATGGAAAAAAATTTAAAAAAATAATATAAGGAGGATGGCCATTTGATATGGCGCATGCACTCCCAAATTAGGGTATTTGATATGTACGTAGATGTTATTTGATTTGGTTATTCATACATGTATGCTCCAAATCAATTGATGCATAAGTTTTATTTTATGCATACACTCTAATTCAAATAGCGCCTCCTTATTAATTTTTTCTAAAACTATGTTATTTTGATAAATAAATTAAAAACAACGATATTTAAATTGAATAAATAAGTTATTTTAAAAAAAAAATCCCCAAACACTATCAACTTTACACATAATAGATTCACATCTTTTCAAATGGACTGTCCTTTGTTGTAAGTAAGGGGTTCTTGCAATCACACAATTAGCTTCTCTTACTATCAGATTAAGATTAGAGAGTTCTGATTTAAAATGAGTATTTTTAATTATTATGTGAAAAATAATGTTATTTTTTACACCATTTGATTAAGATTCCGTTGTTATAAATAAAGTGTATACGTGAGAATGCGTAGATAAAAAAAATTGATTGTAATGAATCTATTTTCCCACTAGTATTGCATCTTTGGCTAATGAGTGAGACATGCCATGTGATTATGAACGACTTCAAAGTTCAATAATTGTTGATTAATAATGACTGCCAAGATAAATATGTCAAAATTATGTTCTATGTCCGTTTTTCTGTACCATATAATATGTCAAGTCAAGAAAATATGACATGTCACTTTTTAATTGGAAACTTCCATAGATTAGTCCTCCAATTCAGTTATATGCATGCCTTGCCTTTTGCAACATTCATTATGCAATTTTATGTTCCAACTAATATTGTTTTTCTTTCTTAGGATAAATGGCACATGATTCTGCTACAAGAAAATAATTAGCACATGATTCTCATTTCCATGAAGCTTCCATTTCAATTATGGTGTTCCGAAATTGAACCGACCTAGCTTTTTTCTTTATTAAACTCTTCTTTTGGTATAATTTTCTATCTATTTTAATTTTTAAAATCTATGAACTCATGCAAGGATATATATATAATATCAATTGTCACACTTCACTAAATTTATTTATTTTCAAAGAGAAAAAAGAGAAATATCGATAAAATCTAAATAAAACGACCATGATTATTGATCGTCGCAACTAAATTAGGGTTCGGGGGTCAATTATACAAGGGAAATTTATTAGCACCCCTTAAGTCAGTTGTACTCAACGGATACCGTTTGATTAGTTGTGCGCGTTAGTATTAGTTTAGAAATGATAGGCTTCTCAAGTTATTATAAAGAAAAAGATAGGACAAAAGGTATATTTTTTTATTAGAGTGTCTGACGAGACTTTGAATCTCGCTCCTATGTATCTCCGAATGGAATATCGGACTCAAGACTTACATAGTTCTAGGTAGAAAATGTTTGTCTGTTTGTCGATTTTAGCGAAAGTTATCTGTATAAATCGACAGAAAACGTTGCTTGCTACCAAAACAGGCGAGGAGCTATCGTTTGCATTACATTGAATGGATTTACAAATCGACATTCACGGGAAAATGTCACTTATCTCAACTCACGCGATTGTGGACGAAGCATTGTCTGCCATCGTCTTGAGACAAAAATACCTTTCGTTTGGAAAAGAGTTTTGAAATTTGTGCCAAGAGGCAAAAATGTTTGAATGTGTTTGATGTATTTTTGGGTTGGAAGACGAGTATTTATGACTTGCAAGCTTTTACGACTTTAGTCTAATACTCGGGACTATGTCTGGACCTTTCACCCAGGTAATCTTTTTCTTCCAATTTTATTAAGAAAAGGGTTTGAATATTTACAAGTGTTTTCAAGGGAAGACGAACGCTTATGAGTTGCAAGCTCTTACAAATTGGGCCTAACATTCGGAGCTACGACTGGACCTTTCACCCAGGTAATCTTTTTCTTCCAATTTTATTAAGAAAAATAGTTTGAAGTGATTGAAAATGATTAATGGAACATGGTTTGAAATTGTTTTGAAATTGATTAGATGTGTTAGCGAAATTAATGTAAAATTAAAATGTTAGTAAGACGTTGAGCATGATTATTTATATATGTGAGAGTACGAACATGGACTATCTAATTAATTGACTAAAAATATTAAAATTGATTAAACAAATAAATCGAGTAAACTAACAATTAACTAAATTATTTAAAATCCAATTAACTAAATAAAATAAAAATTTAACCAATGACACTAATTTAAATAATTAAATTAAAACAAAAGAATACAATTAAAATAAAGAAAAGGGGTGTAGAAAGAAGATGGACACGATGCTAACATTAATAACATGGGCCCAATCCAATCACAAATATAAACCTTAATTAAATTAGAGAATTTCTTAATCCACCCCTTGATACTCTTAGGCACCTAGCGAATTTCCTTTTATGCCCTCTGCTTCTGGAGATACATATCCGGACGCACCTTTTTTTTGTTGCCAAAATTTGGTTTTTTCAGGAACTACATCTACGGAATAATTTTAAACTGGTAAACGCTGGGAAAAAATTCAAAATAATTCAGTTCAGGGAAACTTTCGTAAATGCACCTCTGGAATGTCTAAGCGCCAGATTGTTCCGTAAGTACAGCTCCGAAAGCTTCTGCTATATTTTAAACTTGCATGATCACTCCCCCCCATTTTTGTTTTTTCTTCTTCCACACTCACCTTCACCAACCTAAAAAACCCTACGTTATCAATATCATTTTCACTCCAAAACTCTAACTTTTTCATACAACAAATCAAAGGGAGCAAGAGAAGATCGAATTCTAGGGAAAGATTGCACTTTGTTCGCTATATTGCTCACATTAATCGTCAAATTTTTAGAAAAAGAGTAACGTTGCTTCCGAAGTTGTACCTCCGAAACGTGTTGAAGATGAACACTTCCGGATGTACATCTCCGAAACGTGTCTGTGCCTTTTTTTTTACAGTAGATTTGTAATTTTTGTTTATTTTTCTTATTGTTTACAAATAGATATGGTGCACCCCGATAATATCTCAAAAGAATTAGTTTCTACAAACGATGTTTCTCCGAATGTTCAAGGGGTTGTCGTAAAGTCGGTAGATGTCGGCGTTGACTTTAATAACAAGCAAGAGTTTGATGATCGTGATAGCATGCTCACATGGATTCGTAGGACTGCAACTAGACTTGGTTTTGGTGTGGTTATAGGAAGATCAGATAATGGTTCGGAAAAAAGAAACACTTTTGTAACTTTGTTGTGCGAAAGAAGCGGGAAATATCATACTCCTCTACGGAAGTTTAAAAGAGACGACACCGGTAGTAGAAAATGTGAATGTCCTTTTAATATTCGTGGTTACATGTTGAGTTCCAAAAAGTGGAAATTTAGTGTTATTTGTGGTTTGCATAACCATGAATTGTGCTTAAAGTTACAAGGCCATCCTAGTGTATGTCGGCTCAAGCCGAAAGAGAAGACATGTATTAGTGACATGACCTTGAATCTTGTCCAACCAAAAAATATACTTGCCACATTGAAACAGAAGAAACCCGACAATATATCAAATATAAGACAAGTGTATAACATTCGGTACCACACCAACAAGGCGATTAGGGGAGATAGAAGTGAGATGCAACAATTGTTGAAATTGTTGGATGATAACAGTTACATGTCCCGGTACAAAACTTGCGACGATGAAGTTACGGTCCGAGATATTTTTTGGACTCATCTGGATTCGATAAAGTTGTTTAACACGTTCTCGACAATGCTCATTCTTGATTCTACCTACAAGACCAACAAATATAGACTTCCTTTATTTGAGATGGTTGGTGTTACGTCTACCGAGAAGACATATGCTGTTGGTTTTACTTTTTTGGAGTGTGAAAAGAAGGACAATTTTACATGGGCATTAGAGGTGTGTTAGTCACTTTTGAAGGACCAAGTTGAGATGCCTAAAGCGATTGTTACCGACCGCGATACCGCGTTGATGAATGTGGTTGCAAAGGTATTTCCTTCTTCTAATGAATTAGTTTGTCGATATCACATAACAAAGAATGTGAGAAGTCGGGTTAAACCTGCGGTGGGGCCGAAACAAGTAGAGTCAGAAGGTGGAAAATTGGTGAAGGCCGGTGTGATTGTTGAAAAAATAATGGATGCACGGAATCGTATACTAAATTCTCCCACAAAAGAATTATATGCCGATTTCGTCATTCAATTCCGGAAAGTGTGTGAAAAGTATCCTGCTTTATTGAAATACATTGAAAGCACCATTCTTGATCAGGTGAAGGAGAAGATAGTCTGCGCGTGGACTGATAATGTCCGACACCTTGGAAATACAACCACCAACATCGTTAAGTTGGCCCATGCTAGTTTGAAAAATTGGTTGGGTAATAGCAAGAGGGATTTGTTTCGAGATTGGGACTCCGTAAATCTCATGATTAAAAACTAACATAATGAGATACAACATCATTTGGTCGGAGTATAACAGTATTGGAACATCGATTTAAAGACAACATTCTTTATTCTTAATCGATATACAATATGTCTCGGCCGGGGTTGAACTATATTTTTCACGAGGCCAAACGAGCTGAAACTGTAGGTTCCGATAGCGCAAAGTGTGGTTGCGCTATTGTGAAAACCTATGGTCTTCCGTGTGCTTATGTTATTGCTAAAAAGTTGAAACTAGGTGAGCCAATAAGAATGGACGAATTTTGCCCTCATTGGAAAATACTTAGTTTTGATGATGATGGTTGCATGGAAGGAGGTAAACCGAATATCTCTATTTTGACCGAATGGGAAGCGATACAAGAGAGATTCTCAAAGGTCGATGACAACATGAAACTCCACATCAAAGAACAATTGAGGAAGATTGCCTATCCCGAAACAACGGACATAAAACTACCTTCTCAACTGGTAAAGACAAAAGGTGCTTTGAAGAAAATAAAGCCTACATCGGATGACAACTCGACTACACGGTCTCCTTCTTATTGTGAGCACGTTGACAAACTTTATCCCGACTCACCGACTCCTAAATCTCAAAAAAGTGTCATGAAAGGAGCCCGCATAAGCAAATCGCCTTCGGCCCCGATTCCACCGAGAATTCCATTCATCGACGAGATGTCGGTTTTTATGCACAAATACATCGACCGTATCGTCAATGTTGAAGGGGATGGTAATTGCGGTTATCGAACCATTTCGGCTTTGCTTGGTAAAGGAGATGATAGTCATGCGCTTGTACGTCATCAACTAATCCAAGAGTTGAAGACGCATAAAGAATCGTATACGTGGTTGTATGGAAAGAAAGAAAAATTCGACGCGGTTTATGAATCTCTTGTTCCTTGCTTGAGTGGTCCGGCACCGGTGTCGAAATGGATGACCTTCTCTGATATGGGTTATCTTATTGCATGTGCATATGATAGGGTGTGCATTGACTTGACGCGATACAGGTTTTCGGAAACCTTTTTTCCACTCCGCCCCACACGACCTCAAAATTCAAATGATCGCATCATGTGTATTAGATGGCTTGCAAAATCAAGACATTTTGTACAAGTTTACTTGAAACCGGGATTCCCCATACCACCTACATCACTGGAATGAGCGACTCAGTCAACCGCAAATGTCAAGACGTGGCCAAATCGTTTTGTTGAAAGGATGCACGATTTTGAAAGATTGAACAACATTGAAAAGGAATCGAATGCGGAAACGTCCAAAGGGGTACCACCAATAGATATAGCTAGCGACACTTGTTTTAATTTGTTTTGAATTCTTGTATAATCGGACGACTAATAGTAAATTTTTGAAGTGAAAAATAGTCATTTTTTATTCTTATGCCTTATTTATGCAATTATGCCTTTTATTTGTCTATTATGATGTGCTTCTATATTGAGTTCGGGTTTTAAAATGTAGCAGGAAAATTTCAAGATATGTATCTACGGAAGGTTCTTAATTTTGCAATTTCAGGAAAAGGTCTAGAGATACACCTCCGGAAACAATAATTATGGGGTCGTTTAGTGGATATAGGTCTGGAAAAAAAAATTGACAGAAAATGGTTGGTCCAGATTCACCTATGTTTTCTATAAATTTGGGGTTTCATTTGTTATCTTTCACACAAATACAAAAATGTCTCAATTGTTTGAAATCAAGATCTGTTGGTATGTCACAAGTGTCTCCTTTTCCGACGGCAAAACACCCGATAAGACGTTTAAGCTCATGGATCTCGCCCCCTCGCCGATATCATAGACGAGATCCAATATCGCCTACCTTACAATAACTAACGAAAGGTTGTGAAGCTTGAGTATCGTTCACCTTCAGTTGACAACAAAGAGAACGTTGTTTACAGCAAGTTTGAGCTCAAGAATCAAGACGATGTTAGGGATCGATGTGGCGAACGTATTTCGGTTTCGAAGAGAAAATTTCGCTCGAGTTGGAGGCGGCGGTCCGAAGAACGGTCGATGACATCTTATAGATGTGCAAGCGTCCACCGGGCAATTGAAATGTAATATTTAAATTTCTGTCGAAATCATCAGTGTAACGCAGATTTTATTTTATAAATGTTGATTTTATCGTTGCAATGTTGATTTTCTGGCATTTTAATTCTGGGTTTGTTCCGTTAATACACATACGGAAATATTCCGTAGATGCATCTACGGAATTAATTAAAAAAAGTTGAAAAAATGTACGTCCGGAGATACATCTTCAAAATTAGAGGGTATTTTAGACAGAACGTATAGTGTCTAAGAAGTTCAAGGGATGAGATAAGAAATTTCCTTAAATTAAATAGATTATTAAATAATAAATGAATAATGAAAAAAAAAAAAGACAAAAAAGAACATGATATTGGTTTATGGGGTGTCCGCTACTTTAGTTGGAGGTTTTGCCAATTTTTCAAAATCTTTTTTATAAACAACCAATGATGAATTGACACATGGCAAGCTTTGAAGAAAAAAAAACAAAAACCTCTCTTCTCCATCGCATTAAACAGAAGATGATAACTCACATGCCCTCTCATCGATCTCCCTCTCTCTTTCACAAGTTGTTTTCAGGAAGATGTAGAAAAAGACAAAAAAAAAAAAAAAACATCAAATGCTCTCCTCTCTTCTTATGCTCATGACTCACAATTCAGTAAAACCAAAAATGCATGGATAGTAACCAAGAAACATATATTTTTTACAATTTCGAGAGGTGTCACAATATTATATCAGCTCATGAGTAACCGAACTTGAAAGAAATAACATAAACAAAAACGCAATAATACAAAAAGAAAAAAACTTAAAAACAAAACAAATGGAGGATCATATTTACCTTTATTTATCTTTAATACATAAAAAACACAAGATAAATTCTATGTTAATTTTTTAATTACTTTTATATATTATTCATTATATATTTTATTAATATTAAACAAGACAAAAGCAAGTCTCCTTGTTTATACCTTCTCTATATATTAATTTTCAAATATTTAATTACAATATTGATTTCTTGTTTAAATTTATTTACAAAATTAATTTTTATATTTCAAATTCAAACAATTTCGCTTTAATATTTTTTTATTTATACTCTAGATTCATTTTTATTTTCTAATTTTTTTAAAAAAAGTGAACACTCCAGTACCCATCAAATTTAATTGGGTACCAATACCCATATTGATATGTATAATTTATATTGGTCTACATCATTAATATTAATTATATTTACAACAACTGAAAAGTGTTGTCAGAATTGAGATAAATGTTGCCTAAAAGAATAGGGGACGTTTTTCAGTCGTCCTCTATACGAGCGTTGCCTATTAGTTTAGGGAACGTTTATTTTTGCTTTTTTGGCACACTTTTCAAAAACGTCCCCTAAACTATATGAAAAGGGGACGTTTTTCCGTGACATCTTAGGCGACGATTTAAAGGTGTTGCTAAAAGTTTCAACGACTAAAAATCGTTCCCTAAAAGTGGTAGAGTGAGAATACTCTATGGGAACGATTTTCAAGTGTTGTCATATATGGCAACAATTATCAATTGTTCCCTAAAAGTGAAATAGTGTGAGAACACTAGGTAAACATGTTTCTATAAGTTACTTAGGATTTTTTTTGCCATATTTTTATTTATAAAATAAACAATTCAAACAAGAATTGCACCCAATATAAATTGCATGTATTACAAAGGTCGTGTTAATAAAATCTAACAAAATGACAATACATAATTTCTTTAAGTTTAATGCTTAAGCATTAACTCAAATACATATCTTCAAATATTAACTCAAATTCGTACACACAATAGACATAAAATGTCTAACATTACTTAATGCTATAAGTTTAATACTTAGAAGTATAAGTCTACCAAAATAACAAAATACATAGTTTCTTTATGTTTAATGCTTAAGAACAAGCCTAAAACAATAACAACCAACTCATTTAAGTTTATCAAACTCATCGTCATCTTCATCATCCTCTTCATCTTCTATGTCGTCCTCTTGAAGCTCATCACCCATGTCGTCCTCTTGAAATTCTTCACCTACTTCATCCCCATCACTTGAATCGTCCTCATGAAATTGGTCATTTACGTCGTCGTCCTCATCAACATCTTCATTAATATCTTGCTACATTGGAAAATGAAAACAAATCAACCAAGACAATTATTACAAAAATCTAAGTTAATACCTTCTTTTAACAACAAATATATTATTAACAAGATAAAACCTACAACTAAGTCATCCGATCCAAATATGAAATGGAAGTCATCCAATCCCAACAATTAAAATTATAAATGAATGTGACTTTACGATGTTAAATCCATTGTTACGTAGGAATGTGTACATGCCTCATTCCTTACGTTGGATTGTGTACATGGTTCATTCCGTACAACAAACAATACTGTGCCGCGACTTATTAACCTCACCAACATAAAATAACAAATCCAACACAATAATATCCTCATTCAATAATAGTGGCCAATTTTTAGCATGCCACGTTAGCATCATAATTGGTAGTAGCATAAGATGGAATGCCCATTTTTATCATGTAAATGAGCCAATTATAATAACATAACATAAAACAATAATATTGATGTATACGATTACCTTTAAAAGACCTGGAGCATGAGTTGATGTAGAAGAATTCATTTGTGGGCCACTCTTCTTTGGGTCACTATTAGCATCTTTGTGGGATAATCCTAACAAATCTTCTATTGATTCCATATTAATTTGAGGATTGCAATGTTGCATTAATGTCTTAAAAGTATTTTGCAATCTATCAATCTTATCTTCAAAATCATGCCTCAATGTATAAACTTCTTCATTGTGTACTTTTTTCAAAGCATTGATCTCTAGCTTTTGCTTTAAGGAAGTTTTAGTTATGTTTCTCCCATAACAACGTACCCTACCAGGATGCTCCTTTCCAAAAATAGCTTCAATGCCTCTGTATCACTTCCCTCATTTTCAATCGTTTCTTGAAGTTGGGACTAGCAAAAATTACAATTAAATATTAGCTACTATTATAAATAATGTTTGCTAAATATATTAAGTAAGCATAATTTACTGTAAAGTTAAATTTTGACATACAATTATTTTTTCAGTTTCTGCATCCACCTCTTTTCCTTTATTTCCTTTCCGAGTTTCAACAAAAATTTCTGATTGAATGGGCTCTCTTTCTTCTTTTGCACGCTGCACAATCACAAGAATTCCAAAACAAAACAACTCTTGAATTAAAATGTCAATTGCAAAAGGAAAAAAAAGACATTAAATAAAATGCATAATAACATCCCATGAATTAAAATGCATATTGAAGGAAAGTTACCAATTTTTCACGAATCAAAGAGAAGTTTTTGGGACCCATTCGATGCACCCACTTTAGTTGAGCTCTATTTCTAGTGTTCTTTTCACTGATTGCCTACATATAAAGTAAGTTGAAGGAATTATTACATTATAAATCTTAATTGAATATATCATAGATAAAACTATGCACAATTCATAAATAATTATTCTTTTATGAAACTTACTTGTACATGTTCCTTATTCCAATATTCATAAAGGTTCCTAAAATGAGCTTCTGGAACCTTTGGAGGACGATGTTTGAGTCTCTCAGTCATGTTGGAATACTTCAAAAAATGATTCTTCTTGATTTTATGCTTATATCTTCTCCATGCATCTCTAACAGTAGTTACAACCCAATTTCTTGCTTCAACCGGTAAGATAAACTTTCGCTACAAATACATATAAGATAAAACAAGATTAAGTAATCAATGTTTTTTTAATAATTAGACGTTCAAAGTCATACATACAAACACATACCTTAGTATATCTCCAAAAACGTTTTTTATTATTTGTTGGCATTCCTGACCAATTTGTGTAAATCAGAGGACAAAATGTAGAGTTCCTAGCCAATGTTCCCAAGAAGAGGCTCAAGTCAGATACAACTTTATCAGTTGGCCCAATAGGCTGACCATCCTCATTAATGGTCACTTCTTCTCGCTCTTCCAAAGTTCTTCCATGAATCTTTTTGCACAAAGTTTTCCCACGAGTTCTTCTCTTTGATGTTCCTATTTTTAATATAAAGTAATCAACATAATAAAACAATGTCTCATGTGTTACCATCATATACATAATACATGAAATATTGTCAAAAAATATGAAATTGAATACCTTTTTCTTCTTCTCTATTTATGTTTGTCTCTTCATTGATATTTTCCTCAACTTGTACAATACCTTCCATAATTTCTGGTTGTCTTAAATCTTTCCTTCTACTAACACTAGATAATGGATGAAAGTTGTTGCTCGATTTTTCTCCATTGTTTGACTTAGTTGCATCCATTCCCTTTGACTTTTGAAGTTCTATATAATCATCAATCAACATTGATGGGCAAGTTGGCACTCTCTTTGCCTTTTTAGAGCATTGAGTTTTTGACATAACTGTTTCCAATGAAAGATTAGGTTTCTCAGATTTTTTATTTTTTGAAGTAATGAGGACATTCTTCACAACTGCTTTATCCACCTTTTGAATTTTTTCTCTATTATTCTCTGGTAGATTCTCTTGAGTTCTTTTCTTCGGCAGTCCTAGTTTCAATGTAATGTCATTAAAAGAATGTTTTCAAAAGAATATGCAAATTTAAAATATATGCAAAAAACTATTTACCTTGTGCAACTTCTTTGTCTCCATGTGCGAAATCTTCCATAGTTTTTGGTTTCCCAATTTTCTTTGTAGCAATAGTCTTGTCCAATTTTCCATCAACCTTTGGAACTCTTTCTCTATCATTAGCAGGTAGTCTCTCATGCAATCCATTGGTTGTAGCTTTTCCATGAGTTCTTTTTTGTGTTTCTAATTTAGTGAAAATACATCAAAAGATATATATTATGAATAATTTAGTAAAAATACATCAAAAGATATATATTATGTTGCAACCCATAACCAACAACATTATTTCAACAATGTTTTTGCTGTTTTTGCTGTTTTTGCACTGTTTCAACAGTTTTTTTTTGCTGTTTCAACACTGTTTTTGCTGTTTCAGCACAATTGCAACAATATTTTTGCTGTTTTTGCACTGTTTCAGCAATGTTTCAACACCGTTTCAGCCATGTTTTTGTTGTTTCAACACTTTTTCAGCACCGTTTCAGCAATGTTTTTGTTGTTTCTGCAGTGTTTCTAAACTGTATCACTTAAAAAAGTTTTGCTTAGCATTGTTTCAATACTGTCTCACTCATAAAAGTTTTAATGCATCATAAAATCAACACTACTAAGCTAACCTCAAGCCATTGAAAATCATTTTACAACTTTTCTCTAGGAATAATTTGGAGTATATATCAAAACATAAGAGAAATATACATAATCATAATAAACAATAAAATTACTTACCATGTGGTTGCCCAAGCTTAGGTCTCTCAATTTTCTTTGTAACAATGTGGTTGTCCAAATTGTCATCAATCTTTTGAGTTCTTTTTTTGGGTGTTTCTAATTTTAGTAAAAATTCAAAAAACAAAATCTATTAGGAATTGAATAATCATGAAAAAAGAAAACGATTTATATAGTCATATGTAATTTCTTAAAGTCATAATAATGAAAAAAGAAAATGATTTACCATCTACAACTTCTACAATCTCTTGAACCATTTCTCTACGGTTTCCCTGTAACCTCTCGTGCAACTAGTCAATTTTTTCCTTCTTAATTTGCTTGAATTTCTTTGCCAACTCCTTGCTTGATTTTGCTTGGTTATGAAAATCAGAACTTTTAGTAGGACTTCGATCAATCTTTCTAAGAGACCCACCATCTTTTACACCTATTACTTTGTCCATTGTTGCTACAATGATGAACTACAAAGGGGGAAACATAAAATGGCATAATTATACAATATAAATAATGTTCAAACATAATCTATTAACATAAGTGACAAACCAAGTATCAAATATTTGTAAAAAATGATATAAACAAATTAGGAAAAGATATGGTAAACACTACCTAAAAAAACATTGCTTAACAAGTTCTAGAATCATCAGTGGTTTCATCATCACTTTCAGAACTTGTGTCATCATCACTCTCATTTTCTTGTTGTTTGTGAAGTTCTGACAAAAGTTTTTCAAAGATATCATCAGGTACATCTTTCCTAACCAAATCAACTTCACAATCATCCTTTGATATATCAAGGTTTGTTGAAATATCATATTCTTGGCCATTAGAACTAAAAAAAACATTGTTGAACTTGAGATGCCAACATAAATGGATCATTTTTGTAGCATTTTTTGTTAGTGTAAACACATGTCGACCCATATTTGTCTTCTTCAGCCACAAACCAATCACATTTAAATAATACATAACTTTTTTGACCATAATAATCTACCTCAATGATATCTTTTACCGACCCATAGTAAGTCATACAAGTCATTTTAGGATTTTCATCCTTTGCATTTCTAAGAACTTGAGTTACCGCTTCTAATGTCACACCAGTATTTTTGTGTTTTAAGCCTTGCTTCACGTTCTGTCGTATGAAATCTGTACCCATTAATAACATAACCAGAATACCTTTTAGCAATATCATTTGGTCCCCTAGACAACGCCTTCAACCAATCAGATACTTCTTCATCCATGAGACGTGTTTCAAACCACTGAATAAAACCTTCTCTTTGATTGTTAACTTTGCTCGTCTTACTTCTTTTCCGAGGATTATGAACATTAACCTCATGCTCTCTACAAAAATAAATAACTAATTTTTCAATTCGAAAGAAAAAGATACTTAATGTGAGGATGAAATGTTGTAGCAAGTAGATGATCCTACCTAATGTATTCTTGCACTTCATCACAATTGAATAAAATGTAACAATGAGCTTGGTTTTGAGACTTTTGATCAAGAGAAATTAGTTTCTTACCCCCAATTGGATGACCTATGCTTGGAATATCATCACTATTTCGTGTCATTCTATCACTACAACAAAAATGAGTTTAGGCAACAACGTAAATCCGCGGCTTAAAATAGAAAAACCGTAGCCTAAAATTTTAGGGGACGGTTTTCCAGGCGTGGAGTAAACGGCCGTTGCCTTTTCGTATAGAGCACAGTTTTTTAACTTTAGCCCACGGTAATACAAACACATTGCCTAAAATGTGCGAACAGACTACGGTTTATTGAGTATGTTTAAGCTACGGTTTTACTTTGCTACAGTTGTAAAACCGTCCCTTTAGATTTAAGCCACGGTTTTTAAAGTCAAATTTAAGCTACGGTTTGTTTAGGGCTACAGTTATAAAACCGTGGGCAATACAACAATATTTTTTTAAAAAATATTTGACCACCAAATTTTACTCTCCCACACACATACTCCTGGTTAAGTATTATCCATTGTTGATGGCCATTGAGATGAACTTATATTGATGATGGTATGCACAATAAAAGCACCATAAAATTGGTACGTACTCCTGAAAAGATTCACATGCATTTCCACACCTCTATAAAACCGGCACCAAAGTGATTGAAATATAAATTTGTATATGGAAGGATAGTTTATCAATAACCTCATATTAGGATAATGCATTCTTTAATTTTCCCGCATTTATTAACAATTCACGATTGTTTAATTACTATAAACATTATATACAATTCATGGAATACTATTATATTGGAATTACTAACATATAAACAATTAAAGTGACTAATAACTAATTAAACAAGCAATAGAAACTATCTAGAACCTAGCACATTATTTTTAACATTGAAAAATATAATTTTTAAAAATAAAAAAGTAGAGAGGGGTGGATTAAGCTAATGCTCTTTTAAAAATTGGATACACATTAGAAGTTTGAATGTTAAAAAAAATTAATATCCAAAATGATAAGATGAAATAGTTTATTAACTTTAAAAATTTCATATTTGATCATTACGTGTTGTAATTATCAAATTAGTGTTATCTATAAGACACACAGTGAGCGTCTCACCACCATATATTCAAGAATGAAACTTTCATTTAATATACAAGGGTGGATAATAATTACAATCCTATACAAAAAATTGATAAAGCATTTAGAAGTTAGTCTGACATATGTCCCATTCCCTAGGCTAGAATCTTGTAATGACAATCTATGTTCTCTAAATAACATATGAACCAAAATTAGAATGACTAAAATTAGAGTTCTATCAAGAATACGAGACTGTTAGTGTTCCATAAAGATTGAGTAGGTCGAATAGTAAAGAAATAAATTGCCAAATATTGGTTGGAATTAGTTATGGGCAGGAAAATATTTTTTGAAAATAAATGTCGGTGGCTTTATAGAAAATTTTAGGAAGAATATCTAAGTTGAATAAGCTAATAAACTTGATCATAGCCCTCAATTTATTTTTCCTATAAAATTTTAAATATACTCACTTGCATACAAATATTCCAGAAAAGAAAAAAATACAAATTCTTTAAATAAGGAAACGATGGCAGTAATATTTTGGAATCCGAATAAATATGTTTACCTCCTAGCACTTGGCTTTTAGCTTTGGATCAATATTTAATCCATATTTCTTCTTGTAAGAAGCAAATATCTGTTTTGTGTGCTCTTCTTTTGTAGCTTTTTCTTTTGCGGTCTCTAAAACTTCTCCAAGACGTATCTGTTTCATCTTCCGTAATCTGTTCAGGTTATGGAGCTGTTGCTTTTGCATCGAACTTGGTTGTGTCTCTGACAATAAGCTTTACAATTATGGATGCAATTAGACTATTGATGTATTTATAAGTGCAATTGAGTTTTGTTCGAATGATAATAACATAACATACTAATCTTGATTTGTGAAAACCTTAACAGTAGCATCTCGTTAAAACATGAATATATGCAGACATTAGAATTACAGTCACCAAAATGTAGCTTGTCAACCTAAAAATTATGAATTCTAACAATATCAAGCTGGAAGTTGCTAAACACATTTCATAGGCCTACTAGAGATAATGTTATTTCTAAATTCTAAAATTTCACACTTTAAGCAACACTTTAATCTCATCATAGAATACTAAATGTAGGTTCAAGTAATAAAATCAAATTCATTATCTAAAATCTTTCATTGAAAGAAAGATCTAGAGCAGAATTGAGGGATACATAAAAAAAATGGATATAAAATGTAATACAGTGAGAAGAAGGGGCAACATAAGAATTAATTATTAGAAATATATGCCAGCAAAAATGTAACACAAACAGTTAGTTGTAGAAATATTCACATAAGAGTCAATAATGCAGAAAATTTCATTCAAACAAAAAGTCGAAGAAACATAGTTCTCAGAAAGAAAGAAAAAAAAACAAGAATCAAAATCACATACCCTTCAACTACCTTCATTGATTCCACCTTTGCGACAATAGAATCCCCTTTCATAAAGAGTATTATAGAGAAATCCATTAAAACCTAATTTAATAAATATAACGAGATGTACAACTTATAGCAGCAATCACCACCACAAGTTAGATTAGGGGCTTCTGTTTGATGTGATGATGTTACAGAGTGTCATCTTGCCCGACGAAGCTGAAATGGTGACGAAACACATTCACATGAACGACGACGACTACGAAGGGAGAGAAGTGATAAGGTTTCGCATTTGTGTGGCTGTGGAAATAATTGTTTTTTAGGTTTCCCTTAATTTTTTTAAAAATAAAATAAATGTTTTCTATAAAATGCTAACGTTAATGGTTGATTTATTTTCTTAAGTTTTCTTTAATTTTTTTAAATAAAATAAATAAGTGTCACTGTTAAGTAAAAAGTAACGTTTTTTGAAATATCTAAATATTATTTTTTAATCTGATTAACTAAAATATTACTACCTCCGTCCCTAAATATAAGACCCCATTGAGAAAATTACGGGAATTAAAAAAGTTGGTTAGAGTATTAAATTTATTGACTATTTTGTATAATTTTACAAGTTTATCCTTAGGAGAGAGAAATAGTTATGTGTATGTAACTGTATTTATTACAGAGTGCAAAAAAAGATGTAATATAATTAGGGGTATGTGTGGAAAAAAGTAATTAATACACTTTGAAAGTTGAAGAGGGTCTTATAAAAAGGGACAAGAAAAAAACTCAACAGGGTCTTATAATTAGGGACGGAGGTAGTATTAGTTTACATTGATTTTATACGAGTTTAATATTTAAGCACTAACTATAAAAGTTTTTTTATACATATATTTAATTAATCATGTCATATAATAAGGTGTTTTTTATTTATAAATTCTTGAAATTTAAAAGTAAAAAAAAAATAGCTATATTACGGGCACATTCAAAATCCGCGGTCTAAAATATCTACGATTTCACAACTGGACTCTATTCATAATATGTGACAGTTGTATTACGCACACACTTCAAAAACTGCAGTTTAAAGTGAATAGGAGATGGTTTTTTATTAAAAATATAGAAATTTGTCAACACGTAAAAAATGGAGCCTATACCACGTTTGGCTATGGTTTTTAAGCTGTTTCCCGTTGCCTAAAGTAAAAAATGGTGTAGTGTATTCATCCTTGTGTCTACACCACTAGACAAATATCTTGAACAAAATGTTAAAGATTCTTTAACCAAGTCTGCTTCAGCGATAGAACCTTCCGGACGACTCTTATTACGAACAAAGGATTGTAAATCTCCCAAATATCTTTCCATATAATACATCCATCGAAATTGAACCGGTCCACCCAATCTGACTTCGTTTGCAAGGTGAATAGGTAAGTGAACCATTATGTCAAAGAAACTTGGAGGGAATATACGCTCCAATTGACAAAATGTTTCAGCAATCTCTACTTCCAAGTGATCCAAAGTTTTCACCTCTATAACCTTTTGACATAAACACCGAAAAAAGGAACAAAGCTGAATCAAAGGAATATCAACTTGATTAGGGGTTATCCCTCTTATTGCTATTTGCAACAAGTAATGCAGCATAATATGAGCATCATGGCTCTTATACCCAAAAAATTTTCCTTCATTAACTTCAAGTTATTAGGGGGGCAAACTTTGCTTTGTTAATTGTTTGGCAATTTCAGCACAGACCAGGATGCTACTCTGAATTCAATATTATTTTTACTAATGTTGTTTCTAATATTCTCTTCTTTAGATAAATTAACGTGGAACCTACTGAATCATTCAAACATGCTTCGTATTTGGTACTAAAAAAATGCTTATTTGGCAGTAAAAAATGTGTTTAAAATATAAATAATTTAAAAAGTACATTTTTCCTGCTTTAAAGAATAGTGCTAGCTAATCATTATCTAAAGTTCTACAACAAACATCACCCTTTGATCATTTGCTACTTAAGACAACATGTAGCTTTACTTTTTCCCTTTGACTTACAAAGGTTGAAGCATTTTTTTTTGAAACTGCCAAAGAGAACTTCATTGAGATAATGGCATAAGCAATGCCCAAGATACACAGATACTGCTCCTGCTAAAAAAATAAGCAGAGAGCTACACCAGAACTCTCCCAAAGCTAAAGGCAAAATATTACCAGAGAAAACCACCCCCTAAACCACTACAAAAACTCACCTGAACCAAAAGAAAAAACTAACTAAAACACTAACAGGCTGTTAAAGCCACAACAAACTCAAACACCCAACCTGCTCCGAGCCGCTGCATAAGGCCAACTACCAAACTAACACACCTAGAGCCAAAGAAATAGCTGATACTAAACAGCCGAAGAACACAAAATACAAAGGTTTCCAAACAACGAGCAAGCTGCAGCCTGCGAAGCTAAACCAAACCAACTAAAACTAACGACCGCACAGAAGGATGCGAGAGCAGCTCTAGTTCCACAAAACAGTTGACTTCCAATCCATTGAAATCACAGCCAAAACCAGACAAGCTCAAAGCAACTCTGCTAACAGAAGGAACCTCCAAGCCAAATCCAAAAAGAGGGATCCGCAGGTTGCAAAGAAAAATCCCTCCTAAACCGACGCGCTGAGCTAGAGCTACTACTGATAAAATGACAGGCAATTGACGATGCTACAAGAAAACCTCCCTGGGAAAAACTTCACTGATGAGACCCACCCTTCATAATCTTGCTAACATATGTCTATAGACTAGCATAACAACTATTGTCAACAACCATCAAACATATTTTTCACTTTTTCCCTTCAAAATACAGACAATACCACCAATCTAAAATCACTAGTAGCAATTGTTATTTAGTCTAGATGAGAAAATATATCATGTCATGTTATCCTTGTATCAGCTGATGGGATTTTGGTTTTGAATAAATCTAACACTATACAATGCAACTTTTACCTGCAATCTTATTTGATAATGTAATACAAAAATTCCCCTAGAAAATAAAAGCTTAATGAAAAGGGAAGGAAAATGGCAATAGAAAGGGTAAAAGAGGAGATAGAACCAAGTGCTTTCCATTTATTTCCTGCCTAAAATATGAGACCAACTAGTAAAGTACATGGAAGCTTGTTCAAATTACTTCAGAAAACTGTCAGGACAGTTAAACAGCAAAGCGTGGTTAGATTTTGTATGCACAAAAACTAAACTCAATGGAAAAAGACACAACCTGTTCAAATACATTAGTACAATCAAACCAACCCCCATATCCAACACCAAAATACATAAAACTACCAACAGTGAAAAGAACAACACCAAACCAAGAAAATGTACAAATCAGTGGCATAATCAGAATAGCAGAACCTGGCCCAACAACTAAAACAAAAAATCCCCTGCACACAACTCAGAAGGAAACAATAGGTGCACATGCCTGATAAAATAAAAAACAAACAAGACAGTCCCTAGGATGATTAATCCACTAGTTTAAATCGTACGAAAAACCTATAATCTTCGCCTTCAGCTCAGTGGTAAGAGTCAGTGGTTGGGGTGTTAGCATAAGCCATAATATAGATTAATGTGAAGTGAGTAAAACCTTGTGGTCATCCATTAACATTTTGTAAACTAGCTAGCATGTATAAATTTATATGTTTATCTACTGATTCAAAGAATTTTATGGTTGTCACTTTCTTCTTTAGAAATTTCTTCTCATTTTTAATTAATTTTTAATTTCATTAGACTAGTCATGGAGAATATGAATTTATGTAGTTAGTCATTAACTTATCCAAACACTAAAGACAAATTCAATACAACAGATTGACATATTTAAGCTTGTACCCTTATAAATACATATACATAAACTACTTCATTCTTTTATGTTTTCCTCACTGCCCCCACAACCTACACAGATTGACATTTTGACATTCAACACAATTAAGTGGCAAATCAAAGTCATAATTGGTTAACCGCACAATTAAATGATAGCTATTGTGGACCTTACATCACTTGTTTTCAAGCTTCATTTCTCTTTTTAACACAATCAATTACTACACAAAATGTCTCAATGACTTTCAGAAATGGAAGATAGTAAAGAACGAACAAAATAGAAGGATTCACATATAAAAAACAGAAAGATTCATATAATAAAACACAAATTAAAACACAAATCAGACCATAAATCCAATCAACAAATTGACATAAATGAAAATGCTTTGAAACTTACCGAAAGGGAAGAAACGAAGATGATAGTGAGTAATACGATGAACGAAGGTAAATCACAGCAAACAACGACCAGCGACACACACCGGCAACACTCTCGTAACAAAACGGCAAAAGGGCAGCGGAATCTTTTGTAAATGTTAGGTTTCTGAAATAGATAGAGCTTCTCTGCTTCAAATAACAACATAGTTTTTCATTTCTTTCAAGATATATTTCACGGTGGGCCTTAGACTTAAGTGGTCCAATTGAATTTTTCTTTTACTTAATTTTTTATTTATAAATTTTTTTGCTGAATGTTATTTTAATAGTTTTTATTCAACGTGTTTTATTTGGTTTTTGCTTCATAATTTTCTTTTCATAATTAATCTATAAAATATATATTTTTATTAATAATTTCAATAAAAAATTATAATATATTAATATTAAATTTTATTAATATTTTAACACTAAATTATTTGATAAATTTAGAATTATGTATAATTATGATAAAATTATAAATGTGAAAAAATAATGAGAAATGAATCAATTAAATTAGAAGTAAATTGGAGGGAAAGTTGCCGCCAAATTTTTTTGTTATTGAAATTTTTATGCAACATTTGAAAAATGTAACCTTTTATTAGGAATAATGCAACAATCTAAAATTGTCCCCATAAATATTTAAGGGGACATTTATCAGTTATTGCCAAAAATAAATTATAAGGACATTTAAAAATCGTCCCCAAAAATATTTTAGGGAACATTTATCGGGTGTTACGATATTTCTCTTAGCAACAATAAAAAATTGTTGCCTGATCTTTTTATAGGCAACAATTTACGCATGTTGCATAAAATAGTGTTGCCAGAAGCAATAAATGCCGTAGTCACCATACAACTCCATGTTATTCTCTTTTCCTCTCTGTGATATTCTCCCATCTTGTATAACCGTTCTTCTTCGTCTTTTTTGAAAATTTTCCACTTTTCATTCTATGTTTCTCCACCAACCATCGATTATGCATGCTTCTCAATTTTTCTTAAACACGTTAACTTTTTGTTTCACTGTAATTTCCGTTGTTGCTGCTTCATTCGCCGTCGCCGCCACTGTATTTTTTGCTGCACTGTAATTTTTCATCGCCGCCACTACGTCTTCTCTTATCACTGATTCTCGCTCTTCTCTTTGTTATGTAAGGTGATCTTTCTCTTATATGAATATTTTAATTTTAGGGTTTTCATTTTGTTGTTAAAATTATTCATTTTGTAGTTTATAAAAATATCAACCCCACAACAGTGTCATCGCACATTTGTATCACATGGCAACACTGTAGCGAGTAACATTTGCATCGCGTAACAGTGACGACGAGAGTAGAAACTATGTCACAACTATAATCTCTATCGTAAATGGATTAGCCACCACCAAAATTCTCAGCAACCTCCCAATTTAATTTTCTGCAAATATGGCTAAGTGTATACACTTGCCTTTGATCTTGTGTTTCTATTTTCAATTTTCATGTATGTTTCCGATCTATCGGGTTGAGGAATATTTGTTTGTGAACATAAATGACCTCCTTCTAAATTTGTCTACTATGTCTTTGTGTTGTGTCATGTATATATAATACATTATCGAATTAGTTTATCCATAAACCCATGTTGAAATCTTTTTTGCATGGTTTCTTTTCCTGATGAATTATTCCTGTAGGAGTTAATGGGATGGTTGGTTCTCATTACTATGTCTGTTTGTGTAATCAGGTATCGTTCTCATATGAGAGATATGAGGAACTGCAGAAGAGGATGTTGCTGCACTGATTAAGGTTGGTCTGATTATTAGCTGAGCATTGTCTAACATGTTTCTATGATTATAACTCTGGGGAGGGACTTACATAAAAAAATTGATATAAAAGTCTCATCAAACTGAGAAATGAGAAACGATAGAGGAAAAAAGTTTACCAATTAAAAAAAAATGAATCAGAATACTGCAGGTAACAACTACTACCTCATCATTCATGTTTTTCTTTCTTTATTTCACTACGCCAAAGAAAGGAAAAGACAACGCTTTTTTTTGGCCTTTAACAGCGCTGCCTAAGGTGGCGCTGCCGTAGGTAAAGACAACGCTTTTTTTTTTATGAGAAGGCGCTGCTAAAGGCCTACTTTAGGCAGCGCTTTACCTTTAAAAGCACTTTCTAAAGTAGGCCTTTAGCAGCGCTTTTAACTGAAAAAGCGCTTTCTAAAGTGGCCCTTTAGCAGCGCTTTTTCTATCCTTTTATGCTTTCTATTGGCATCTTTAGGCAGCGCTTTCGTAGGAAAAAGCGCTTTCTATTGTCCCCCTTTAGACAGCGCTTTTGAAAGCACTGTCAAATTTTTTTTTTATTTTCACTATAGGCAGCGCTTTTTCTTAAAAGCGCTGTCTTTTCTTCACGTTTTTTTAATGATTTTTAAAAAAAATCAAATTTTCCTTTTTTTTTATGCAGAAACCTGCTGTTATTTTCCTTCACATTTTAGGCCATTTCCAATCCTTCACATTTTAGGCCATTTCTAATCTTTATAAATCACATAAACCATTCTAATCCATGATTCACATTTTAGGCCATTTCCATTAACCATTTCCATAATTAAACCATTCAAATCCATAAACCATTCACATAATTAAACATAAACCATTCACATAATTAAACTATTCTAATCCATAAACCATTCACATAAACCATTCACATAATTAAACCATTCTAATCCTTTAACTTCTAAAGATCTCCTAATATACAACAACTTCCAAAACTATACAATTACACTCCATAACTACACACCAACTTCCATACCTTATAGGATTCTTTTCTCAATAAGGTATTCACACAATTCCTCCTTGATTTGTTCCAATTTATCTTTCGTGTAATGATCACACGTGTATTCATCAAAGTACTACATAACAAAACACAATATGCATGATTTAGTTTAAAATAATAAATTATATGAAATATCCGATAAGTATTAAAATAAATCCTAAGTTATAAATCCATACCGTGATGGGAATCTTTAATCGATCCAAATCAAGGATTTCTCTCATAAACCTCAAAACGAAATAACCGCAGTCTATATCGTTACGCTGACGAGGACACTACACATAAAAAAATAAATAAGAATTAATATATAGTTGTCTTGTGTTATCAAGCAGCATCACTATTATAAGCAACATTGTGAAAATTAATATGCCTTCACTTTGATCTATGTAATGTTGTTTGTTTTAGACTGTGATACTCGAGCTTCTCTTTGTGCTCGGTATACTAGTATTGTTCTATAAAAGAAAAACGTAAATTTAGAACAATCTCACAGAAATAATTAAATATACAAATACACACGAATATTTAGAACAATCTCACTTACGTATCAACCAAATCTTTTATATTCTGATATGTTGTCCAATCATGATCTAATGAATTCAGATAATACACCACTTCTCTTGTAGGATTAATAGCAACCAACAACCAGTGTCCACTGTAAAATATAACAAAAGTTTAAATGGATAATTTCTACGCAAAAGATACAAAGGTTAGAATGAAATTAGAATGAAAATCTTACCCGTTTCCAGTATTATACGGTAAAAGATACAAACTTTCTGTACTGCTAGCCATAAATCTCTCGAGTAAGTGATTTATTACTGAATTTGGATCAATAGCAATTGCTGGTGCATTGACACGAGCGCAAGACAAGAAATAGAATCTGTTTGACAATTGATTCCCGCGCATCAATTTCTCATACAAGCACCTTAAATAAAAACATAATAAACATTAAACTATTTTCATTGAAATGTGTAAATAAATTGTTCAACTAATTAAATAATAGATTGACCGGAGTACCAGATGTACGAATGCATAACACCAATGCCTAATTCAAGATGCCGAAAAAACTGTTCCATGTCCTCTTTTGCAATTATTTCGGAATGAGGAAAACCAAAAACACCTTCGTCCACGTCTATTTGACGAATAGTACCATCCATCAAATCTGATGTTGCCACAAGTGTTTCAAGACACATCCGAAAGCGAGGTATAAGAGCTCTTTTTGCCTGCCCGGTCTTTGTAGGAGCTCTTTTCATGCTGGCTTGTTGTGAAACTTGAGAAGGAACCTAAAAATCATATAATTTAGGTAAAGTAGAAAATCATGAAGCTTTTGAATTCGGATCATAGAATAACACTTTCAATGTACCTCTTTTTGTGATGCAACAGACTCGTTGTGCGGCAAAATCCCTTTATCCTTATATGCGGGTTTTGTAGGAGTCTAACATTACCATGTAAAAAAAATGTACGTAATGGTTCAGAATGATTTTCATAATGGTTCAGAATTGACATTTGAATACTAAAAGATTCATAATGGTTTTCAACATACCTCATCATCTATGAAAATGAGGTCTGACGGCCATGCAACAAACGATCCTATTGCATCCCGCAACAATGTTGTCTCTGAAACAACGTCAGGTATCGGTAGCAACGCATCAAGCTCTAATGCAATATCAACTGATACTTTCAGATATCCATCAGGGAGCGGTTTATGGTGAAGTAAATCTCCCAAAGTGTTATGCACTTTTCCCTTGCCAACTATGCGATAAGTCGGTAACGATAAAAATAGCTGACAAGATGAAATGCCCTAAAGCAATAATAAATATGTAACTGTTAATATGTATATATGTCAATTAAAATAAACGTGCTAATTTAATTAAAATAAATATATGTCAATTAAAATAAACGTGCTAATTACCTCGGGAATTTTCTTGTAACAATTGATACTAGCTTTGTCACTAGTATCTTTCAACTCTGAACCGCGCTTTTCTGCCTCATATCTCTCTTTATCCTTTTGCAATTCACGGACTTGCGCTTTTAATTCATCCAACGATTGCATCACTTTGCGATTGCTAGGATTTTTTCTCTTTGGTTGCTTATACAAGGAAGATGGAGTCACACCAAATCCTTTACCCCTCACCCGACCAGAATACTCAGTAACATTTAGTACTCGACTAAGTATGCTCCTGCAATCCTCCTCACCTGTGGTTACGGATTTAGATAGAGTCTCCTGAAATTCATTGACATATTGAAAATTATTAGTGGGGATTAAAAATTAATTATATTTTAATAAAATTTTGATTAACTTAAAGACATAATGTTATACTTACACATTCGTCATAAACATGCTGAACATCCTCCCTAACAACTCCATCCTTACCCACACGAGCTTTCTTCCACAAAACATGGTCCGAAAGTGATGTTTCTTCACTTTTCGTCTCTTCTAAATACACATTGAGATAAATAATAAGATCATCAATTATAACACAAGACAATTAATAAAATCATAGCATTTATATATACTTACCAATTTTTGCTGTAAGCGTGCATATCCCACACGCCTTTTTCTGTATGGATACGCAGATTTTGATGCTCTTTTGCGATTAATGGCACTCAATTCCTAGATAAACAAGTTTAAGTCATATCAGAACAAACTAATGCAACAAGTATATAATACAATTGATAGATATGACAAATTAACATTACATTGAATTTTTCAGATTTTCGTTTGGCTACAAAAGTGCTCCATTCTTCAGATGCAATCAATTCCGCATACAACTGTGGAAGTTCTGCTTCAACAAATTTTTTTTCCGCATCCCTAAGATATTTGTTTGATAACATAGTTTGAAAGCCTCTGTGTCTTTTTCCGGCCAATTGAAGACAATACTTTTTTCGGCTTTCATCAATATTAAAAGACCTCTACAAAAAAACATACACATAGAGTGTGTTAGTATAAGTAAATTAAAGACTTAATCATCAACAAAAATCTAATAACATCAATCATATTTGGTAAGTACCTGTATCTCAGTCCATATTTTATCTTTACCGGCTTGCAACAATGGATTCCTCCAATTATCACTGGTGATTGGAATGTGCTGACGGACAAGGGAACCTATGTAACTAGTCAACATTGAACCGTTTGACTCAATTAGTTGGTTTTCATCACTCCAATGTACATCAAATTTGATCCCTTTATCTCTTGCACGGATGATTGACTTCATAATAGTTATTCCTCGTTTAATTTCACTTTCTATTCTGAGCTTCATTTGTATCATGTGTCTCGTGTGAGTCTTCCTGGTTACTAGCCATTTGACCTGTAAGAAAGAAAAAAACAAAAATTAAATGACAAATATAAAAATCCATAATCCATAATCCATTGAATATATATATAACATGACAACTATTTAATATTATTGAATGATATAAGCTATAATTTTATAACTAGTACCTTTTTCACTAACGTCTCTTTCTTTTCTTGGTTGGAATATGTTCTACCTGTCTCTTAACAACACGGACGGTTGGATTGATCCAAATACCCTCATTATGATTATTTCTAGTATATGATTCATTCGCTATAATATTTTCATCTTGATCATTTCTAGTAAATGATTCAATATCAACATCAATATCACCCTGATCTCCAATGTTTTCATCAATTACTTTGTTAGATAAAAGCACTATAGACCATTTTGTACTTGTCGGATCAGTGACATAGAACACTTGTTTAGCTTTAGAGGCTAGAATAAAAGGCTCATCTTTGTACCCCACCCTATTAAGATCTACTTGCAAAAATCCTGACTTATCCATTCGTATGCAATTATTATTTTCAACCCACTTGCAACGAAATATAGGAATTTGAAACTTCTCATAATCAAACACCCTAATGCGCTCGATAACCCCAAAATATGATAGATTTGAAAATTTGGGGTTTAAGTCTTTCACACGAAATGTGCATTGCTTTAGCTACCACAGTGACACCACTATTTTGCATAGTACTTTTATCATATTGTTCTTTGGTATAAAATGTGTATCCATTAATTGCGTATGCACTATAAGAAAACACAACCAAACTTGGACCATATGCTAAACATCTCAACCTTTCTGTTATTGAAGCGGGATCTGAACAATACGTTGAATAAATATGATCCTTAAACCAATGTATGAAACTTCGATTGTGCTATCGTACTATCCAATTCTCATTTCTATTCAGATTTAAACCTCGGAGAACATCCTTGTGCATTTCAACATACGGCTCAACCTCATTCTCATTGTACAGAACATACAAATGCACTTGATCCCGTTTGACCCTTGATACTGTCACAACTTCATTTCCAATTAACTTTTTTCCTTCTTTTTTTTCGACAATATGAGATTTGGGGAGTCCAATTGATTGTACATTGGACAGATATTCAGTACAAAACTCAATCGCTTCTTCAACAATGTATCGTTCGGCAATACAACCCTCTGGTCGACTTCAGTTTTTCACATACCCTTTTAATATTTTCATATAATGTTCAGCAGGGTACATCCATCTCATATAAGCCGGTCCACACAATTGTGTCTCTTTCACTAGATGAACCATTATGTCAAAAAACGAGGGAGGAAAATACATTTCAAGATCACATAAAGTAATAACTATTTCTTTTTGCAATGTTGGTAAGATCGCAGGATCGATCACCTTACTGCAAACTGACTTGAAGAAAAAACACAATTTAGTTATTGCGCTTTTAACTTTTTCTGGAAGAATAAAACGTATACCTATTGGTAGAAAATGTTCCATTATAACATGGCAGTCATGCTTCTTTAAACTCTTTAACTTGAGGTCTTTCATAGACACAAGTCTTCTAATATCTGAAGAGTATCCTTCTGGAACTTTAACTTCACTTAGAAACTTACACAATACTTTTTTCTCCTTTCTAGATAGAGTATACGCAGCAGGTGGTAGATATGTTCGTTTTCCTTTCTTCAAGGGTCCTAATTCAGTTCTTATCCCCATCGCTATCAAGTCCTTTCTTGCTTTAAGGTCATCCTTAGACTTTCCTTGTATATTGAGTAACGTACCAATAACACTGTCAAATATGTTTTTTTCAATATGCATAACATCAAGAAAATGTCTTACATACAACGAATTCCAATATGGCAATTAAAAAAATGACCTCTTCTTCCACCCTCTCTTAACAAGGGTATGTGCAAAAGGCTTGCCAAACTGAGTACTCAAATCTTTCACCTTTTCAAAAATTTGATCACCTGTCAATATAGGTGGAGCTCTACCTTGTTCTGGCTCTCCATTGAATGCTTTTCTCCACCCACGGTAGTGATGATTAGAATTTAAGAATCTACGATGACCGAGAAAGACATTCTTCTAACCAAACTCCAATTGCGTCGAATCTATTTTATCTTCACAAATAGGACACGCATATTGACCTTTTATGCTGTACCCTGATAGATTTTCGTATGCTGGAAAATCATTAATTGTGCCAAACAACATCGCCCTCAAGTTGAAACTTTCTTTCCTATACCCATCATAAACCTCCAAACTGTTCTCCCACAAAAACTTTAAATCTTCGATTAAGGGTGCCAAGTAAACGTCTATGTCATTCCCTGGTTGTCAAGGCCCAGAAATTAACATAGATAACATCATGTACTTACGCTTCATACATAGCCATGGAGGTAGGTTATAAATCATAATGATCACAGGTCAAGTGCTATGTGAGATACTTTGAAGACCGTGTGGGTTCATTCCATCAGTAGATAATGCCAAGCGAAGGTTTCTTGCTTCTTTTCCAAATTCAGGATAATCATCATCAATTTTCATCCACTGTGGTGAATCTGCCAGATGTCGAAACTTTCCATCGATAATTCTTTCATCTGCATGCCAAGTCAAGTGTCTTGAATCGGTCTCACTACGAAACATGCGTCTAAATCTCAGAATTACAGGAAAATACCATAAGACTTTTGCTGGAGAAAACTTTTTCTTATATCGAGAGACACCACATTTAGGACACTCATTTAACAATGCATACTCATTTTGAAACAAAACGCAATCGTTTGGACATGCATGTATCTTATCATATCTCATGCCAATAGAGCACAACATCTTTTTGGCCTCATATGTTTGATTGGGAAGAACATTATCCTCTGGAAGCATATCTTTCATAAGGGTCAATAACTCTGTGAAACTTTTATCCGACCATCCATTGCCCGCCTTTAAGTTGTACAACTTTAATACCGCAGACAATCTTGTGAATTTTGTGCAACCATTATACAACAGTTTCTCTGCATCGCTAACCAACCTCTCAAACATTTTGGGACAATCCTTAAGATCTTCTTCAAGAGCTTCTACAATCTCTTCGACTCGATCATAATCGTATGTATCTGTGCCATTGTCAATTGAAGAATAGGTCGTAGTATCCCCCGGTTCAACATTCCCGTTAATTTTCTCACCATGCAAATTCCAACAAGTATAACTTCTATCAATTCCACGCCTCTTTAAATGCGATGCCAATTGAACCGCGTCAACCCGACTCCCAAAACAGCAGCCCAAGCAAGGACATATCATTCGACCGGGGTCATCGGTGTGCGTAACAATAAACTTAACGAATTCCGATACCCCATTCTCGTACTCTTTCGACAATCGACTTGAAGACATCCATTTCTTATCCATAGTTATACTAATTAAGCTAAACAAAAACAAAATAAAAAATATTTACCTGTAGGGAAACGATCCGACTTTCACACTTTGATCACAAGTAACCCCTATATATAGCAAATTCAATAAGTTAGTTCTCAATCATTGCAAGCTGATAACAATCCAAAAGTACAAATATCATTAGTCAAAACTTATACGAATCGCATTGTTCCTTTGCATTTTTTATGAGAATTGACTAACAAAAGACCCAAAAGGTTGGTACTTGGGGATTTGAATGGTTTTGCAGGTTTTAGGCTCAAGAAAAACCAGTTGAAACAAAGAAAAGGCCATGCCCTGCAACTTTCGCATCGCGAAACTTATTTCGCTATGCGAAAGTTCGCGATGCGACGAATATTTCGCAACGCGAAATTAGGTTGGTCAAACCTGCATTTATGGTGGTTACTACACACACCCACTCTCTGCATACCCTAGAAGACCATGTCTGCTCATCTGCTGTGCCTTTACTTCTCGATTTCTTTACTTTTCTCACTTTATCTCTTCACTTTTCACACACAAATCAATTCACACAATTATCAAATCTCAAGAAAAAAAGTTTGCATTTCTCACTTCTCTCAAGAGCTTCAAGGTATGTTCATTTTCACTAATTTTTTTTCTGTAAATCTAGATTTTAAAGAGCTGCATCTCTTTACTTGTTAAATCTTCAAAACTTGAACAAAACCTTTGGAAAAAAATGAAAAAAGAAAACACCATGAATCTCCTTGGCCTGAATCATTCTTGCTAAATCCTTAGGCTTTGAGTTTTGAAATTTTTGTTCACTCTTTTAAAAAATTAAGCTTTTTAGTTTTACTGTGGAGCTTGAAGGATATTTTAAACTCTTGTTGTGGTATATGAGAAACTTACTGTGATTATCATTGTTGGGTAGTTTGGTAGTACAAGCTGTCAAGATTTGGCTAAGAACTTAGAAAAGCAAATCAAATTGCAGCCACCGAATCCTTGTTCACAGTAAATCCCAGCCAATAAAATTCATAAATATATTGTGCTAACCAAAGTTATCCTTGTGCTGTAAAAAATTTTCTGTTTTGTAGACATGGCACCAAAAAAGCAAGTCCAACAAAAGAAGCAAAAGGTGGGAGGAGAAACTTCAAGAAGAAGACCCTTTGATCAATCGCGTTTTGTCGACCCTGAACAAGCAGAACGGTTCAGAGAACTTGAGTCAAGAAGTATCTGGCCTGAGCGTAGGTTTGAAATAGATGAGAAAGGTGATTACCACGAGATCATGGAAGTGATAACAATTCGAAAATGGGAAAAGTTGGTCACCCCTCCCAAGCATCTCAATTATGATATGGTCAGAGAGTTCTACGCCAACGCTCTTCCTTCAAGTGACAGAACCTTTACTTACAAAACCATGGTCCAAGGTCGCACTATTGATTTCAGCCGCAAAGCCATCAACGAATATCTTGGAAATCCTCTGGTTATTTCAGAAGGTCACGCTTGTGATTATGAGTTTAATTTGAATGTAGCACCAGATGTCAAACAACTCACCAAGTACCTTTTATGTCAAGGAAAGAGAGTGCAGAAGAATGCAACAGGGGTGGCAACACACTTTCTCCGTAAGGACCTCAGGCAACATGCTCAGGTGATATTAATGCTTATTCTACACAACATCCGTCCTCGGAGTCACACCACAACATTCACCATGGATACCGCTCAGTTACTCTATTTCATCTTGAAAGGTAAAAGTGTGTGTGTGGCACGCATCATTTCAAATGAAATGAAAATTGTGGCGGAAAGTGGGACAGAACCAGGATTGGGAACCAAAGCATCGTGTCCATTGGTTTTTCCGGGGTTAATCATGGGATTACTACGGGCTGCCCGCATGGTAATCCCTAACCAAGTGCACCAAACTCTCAAGGGGACTGTGAATGATGCATATATTACTCGTTTTTGCAAGGAGGAACCAAACACAAGGGCAACTCCCGACCAACCTAGTTCTGACAACTTGAATTTTGATGAGTGGGATCCATGGTTCCGCGCTTCATTCTCCTATACATGGGACCAAAATGAGGCCACCAACCGTGCCATGACTAGTATTCAGAACTCCATGTATCAGATGCAATTGCAAATGGGCAGGCCCGAGGATGCTGAGCAGTAGATCCTTACCCCTGAGGCTTATCAGACTCATGTATCTTGGCCTGGGGACATGCCTTCTATTTAGGAGGGGTTGCTGGTAAAGGTACAGTTGATGCAGTAATTGAGACTGCAGAAAATGAGGGGGTGAAAATGAAGACGAAAAAGAGAAGGAAGGAGAAGAAAAGGAAGTGGGAGATGATGGAAGTGAGGAGATGGATGAGGAGTAGGATGCTGAAATCATGAAGGAAAACGCCCCAAAAACAGGAAATTTATTGCTTTCAAAGTTAATTTTATATGTTTCCATCTTTAGTTTTCAAGTTTAATTTCATCTTGTCTGGAATTTTGTTGTTTTGTAAGATGTTGGAACTTGTGTGATTTTTGCATGTTTGTTTACGACAAATTGATTGATGAAAGTCCTTGCTTTGTTAAAAATCTCATGCTCTTGATTGAGGACAAACAAGAAACTAAGTTGGGGAGAATTTGATAACAATCCAAAAGTACAAATATCATTAGTCAAAACTTATACGAATCGCATTGTTCCTTTGCATTTTTTATGAGAATTGACTAACAAAAGACCCAAAAGGTTGGTACTTGGGGATTTAAATGGTTTTGCAGGTATTAGGCTCAAGAAAAACCAGTTGAAACAAAGAAAAGGTCATGCCCTGCAACTTTCGCATCGCGACCAAATGCTTCGCTATGCGACGGACAGCGATAGGAAGCGAGCAAGGAAAAAAAAAGCAGAATCAAAATGACAGACTTCGCTTGAAGCGACAGAACGCGAGAGAAAAGCGATGGACATCGATAAGAAGCGATGCAAGACAGAACCAAACCATCCTTGAAGCGAAGGAAGCGAGAGAGAGCGAGCAAGTTCGCGATGCGAACAATACTTCGCATAACGTAAAATGACAAAATAAATTCAGTTCTTCATTCTTTGTATCTAATTTTGTGACACCAAAATTAGTCAAAAGACAGTCATATAAACTTTCATCTTATTCATTCTTGAATCGAATATAAACTAAATATAAACTTTCATCTTCTTCATTCTTGAATCGAAATAGATAACAAATGGCAAACCAGAAAAAGACAGTCATAGAAAATGGTAAACCAAACGCATGCACAAAATATATTTACACTAAAATAGCCATTGACAATACCTTGACACAAAATGTATCAACAACAACGTAAAAGACAACAACATTGTATCAACAACAAAGTACCTCTTCTTACTTCACGCGAGAGAGAGAGATGAGGGAGCAGTCGCGAGAACAGACGCGAACAGAACAACGGTGGTGGGAGAACGAACAGAACAGCGGTGGGAGAACGAACAGAATGCTGGTGGGAGAACGATGGTGGTCGGAGAAATCGCGAGAGAGAAAGGAAGTAGAAGTCTTGAGTGAAAATGAATAGGGTTCTGAAAATTTAGTGTTATTTTATTTTTTAATAATCATTGACCTAAGACAACGCTTTTTACTAATAAAGCGCTTTCTTTGAATAGGCCTATAGCAGCGCTTATTAAAAGCGCTTTCTAAGGTTATCTTTTAATTGGCCTATAGCAGCGATTTTTAAAAGCGCTTTCTAAGGCTATCATTTAGCAGCGCTTTTTAAAAGCGCTTTATAAGGTTATACCTTTAGCAGCGCTTTCTAAAAAGCGCTTTCTAAGGCGGGGACTATTTACGGCCTTTAGCAGCGCTTTTAGAAAGCGCTTTCTAAAGGTATCCTTTACCAGCGCTTTTTTTTAGCGAATTTTTTTTATTCCTTATAGCAGCGCTTTGTGATAAAAGCGCTGTCTTTTCAGTGCTGCCTAAGGCTATTTTTGGCGTAGTGTTTCCTCACGTCTTCTCAAAATTCAAATCCTCATTTCCCTCCTCTGCCAATTGTACCTTCTGCTAAGCCCATCTATTCACTTCCTCTAATTGACGGATCCAGATTCTCTAACGTTGGCGCGACAATGTTAGAGTAAATTTTGCTTATTTTTGACTGCACAATGAATTAAATAGATTAGATGGCGCCACGTGACAAACTTGTTATTTTACTAGAGAAAATCAATGCAGACGAAGGACCAAACACACCAGATAAAAATTATCTAACCTTTATGTTGTCAATCTGTTTCTCCGACCGTTGCCACCTTGACGTCTCCAGCAACCACTGCTTTTCTACTCTGGCCCTCGTTTGCGTGTTCACGTCGCCAACCGTTGTCTTTCTACTCTGGCAACTTCTGCCTTTCTACTCTGGTCTTCGTCTCCTTGTCGTTTCAAGCCAATTTAAACTCTAAAAATTAGACATACTCTATGTGATATTATGAATGTATATGGATTCATAACTACAAGTAATCTTGTTACATACAGGATTTAAATTTATGCAATGAAGTATATTGATTTGGAGTTTTGAGAGTAAAGTTGAATATATTTCGCCTAATAAAATCTCCAATGCATAACCACAGACCAACAAGTGGAACAATCCAGATATATTCCAAAAAATAGAACTTGAAATAAGATTGAATGCTTTGTTCTGCTTTTGACTTGTACTGCAGGCCAAACTTGCACTAACTTTAACAAATCTGGCCATGAAACGTTTCCAAATCGTGTAAAAGCTAGTACAAGATATATTTTCTTCATTTGATTCTTCAAAAAGGTAAGAGAATTAGATTGATAACAACTTCATCAAAATCACATAACAAGTTATAGGACAACACAATTATATGATTATTTTGCTTCTCAGTATTTCACAAGCACATATCAGATCCATTACAAGCTCCAGTTTCAATTTTGTATTTTTTGCAAGTTATAAATATGATTTTAATTTTTTTAAGTATCAAACATTCATCTAAATATAGATGTAATTCTCCAAAAATCACATTGAACATTGGGTCAAGAGCAACACAAGTGAGAGAGACATCACATATTCACCCAAAACCTTAAGGTGATAGGTGTATGAGTTCTCCCACTTATAAATGCTCAACTATCCATATTTATAATCAATGTGGGATTCCAACTCACACTTGACATATTATTATTCTCAACAAATATATCATAAGAAATTATCTCAATTTTATATACTTTGAGACTATCTCATTTTATATACTTTAATTAATCTTATTGATTTTATCTCTAGCTTGATGAACTGTTTTCTATAAAATAAACCCTTTCAACTAAGGTTTCTATCATTCTCATATAACCACAACGTGGGAAGCACAATTCTAACATGTCATTAGTTATAATCTTTTTTATGTAACATCACTCTCGCTATAAAATATGTGTTTTTCTCTATGCTGGTAAAAAATCTTATCAATCTTATCAAAATTCCAATTTGCTATGTAATATATATATAAAACAAGAATCCACCTTAAAATTTTAAGCTCAATATTTAAATAGACTATCCACTGAGAAAGATCAACATGCTCTAAATATAAAAGACTAGATTGGCATCATTCACTGATATACTCATCAATGAGCTTTATTCTTCAACCCTTTCATATTTGCTAAAAGTACAAATGATCAACAAAATTTGTGCTAAAGGTATAGCTAGAAAAAAATTTATCGCTTGTATGAAGTGAGATTGGCGAAGATCTCGATAAATACTCTTAATTCAGACTGCTTTTGGTTAGGGATGCTCTGGTGTCTAACCAAACGAGCGAGTTTTACCAATATATGATATACCTGATATCAAAGATAAATCATGACCAAACTTTATTGAATGCGGAAATTCTATAAAGAAAAGAAAAAAATAATGACCAAACCTTATCCACCAATATGTATCATAGGCCTATTTGTTGTCTTAGCTATGTCAAACATAGTGGCATGTGAAGGTTTCTTCCTCTTCACCTAAACCAAATAATAGGAAATGCTTAAGAAACACTGTCGCGGCCGACAAAAATATTCGAGTCGCCATCATATTTTTTTTTAAGGAAAATAAATGATAAACCTAAAATCCTTAATCCTAAGGGTAGAGATTCTTAAAGTTCGGGAGTCGGTTAAGTGAGGGGAAGGTGTTAGGCACCTCTCACTTCCATTGTACTCAATGGGATCCTCCTTAAGTTTTAGGGTATGTTTGTTTGTCTTCTAACTTGTTATTTATTTACAAAAGAATACTAAGTTTTTTATTATTGTACTCGCTAGGGTTTACAACCCTATGCCTATGTACCTTCAATTTTGAAGGATTAGAGTAACCGTAGTTCCCCTCCCCTATTCCTACCCCCTAATCCTATTCCTAACCCTAATCCACTATTTATACTCTTGGATAAAGAGTTATATCCCTTAATCTATTATTTATACTCCTAGATAAGGAGTTCTATCCCTTAATCTATTATTTATACTCCTAGATTAGGAGTTCTATCCCTTAAAAATCCCTTATCCATTGTTTATACTCTCGGATGAAGAGTTTTATCCCAAAATTTCTTATCCATTGTTTATACTCTTGGATGAAGAGTTTTATCCCTTAATCCCTTATCCATTGTTTATACTCTCGGATAGAGAGTTTTATCCCTTAATCCCTTATCCCTTGGCCTATATTTATACTCTTGGAACCTAAGAGTGCTATCCCTAAATCCCATCCCTTATTTAGACTCTCGCACAAAGAGTTTTATCCCAAAATTTTAAATCCTTAAAAACCTTTTATATCCCTTATATTTAAAAAAATACATCCCTAAAATTTCATAGCAAAACATAAATTCCCAAAATGCCTTTGTGTCACACATTAGCAAAATCAATCCCAAAATTATTCCAAATCAAGAGAATGTAATTTCTTAAAATTCAAAATACTTTCTTCATAAAAGAATTTAAATCCCAAAGATCGACTAAGTTTAATTTAACATTTTTATCAACAAAAAAAAGATGATATTTAAACCCAAAAATCCTAAAATATAAGCTTTCTTTAAAATAAGTCCTAAACCAAATTTTAATAAAAAGTATAAATTTCCAAAATATATCCTCTCCAAAAATCCAGGAATAAAAATCTATTAAAAAATTGTCCCTAATAAAAACTAATAAGTTATTTTAAATATATAAAATGTGAATAAAAACAAAAAAAAATCTAAACCCAAAATTGATCCCAAAATCCTAATTAGTTTCCCACTAAAAATAATCCTTAAAACTCTATTTTTATTAATCCTAATTAACTATTAAAATCCTAATTAATAATTAAATTATGTGAAATAATTTAATTAATTAAATAAAATTCTAGGGGGGTGTATTTTACGCTGAGTAAGCAAATGGACTTACTGTCTGGGGTGTACATAGCATTAAGGTTATGCCCACTAAGTAATTGGAGCCAAGCGCATGCAGAAGTGCATGTCAAGAGAGTCAACGACTTACTTTCTCTTGACGGTCTGATGATGATCATACGGTGCCAAAGGCTTGAAATCCTGGCCTTAGATCCTGATTACTATTCCAGGTACGCTAAGTGAACAGTCCAGATGTAGAGTCAAAGGAGACTCACGGTGCGCACGCGTAAGGAAGCACTTGTTGACTCAGACAGTCAAACGATTTGGGTGGTTCAGGGGAGGGACACTTGACGCACATCCAAGGTCGCACGAAGGGAGTACATAACCCCAATCTCTCCCAAACATTCCCCATTTTCCCCTTCGCTTTCTCTCTCTAATATTCTCCCTCCCTCCCTCTCTAATTCTTAAGCTCTCTCGCCTCTCTCTAATTCTCCACTCGCCGGTGGGCCTCCGGCCACCGCGCGTTGTCACCCAACCACCCACAAACTCCAGAATCTGGTTGAGGATTCAACCGAAAACTTCAACCACTACCCCTTTCCCACCCAGATGTTCAAAGTTCTTCAGGGTTCGAGATGAACCCTAAGACCCCTAGGGTTTTTGGGAAGAACCCTAACCCTGATACTCACCCTTAAACCCAGTAGCCTACTAACCGTATGAACCCTAAGGGTTCCACGAAGAACCCTAATTTCAAACTCAAGAACCCTAACCCTATCCTAAAAAACCTAACCCTAAGAACCCTAATCAAACCCAAAAACAACAAGCAAAATAACCCCAGAAAACCCTACCACCCACAGTTCAACAATCAGCGACGAATTAAACTAAAGCTAAGTGGTTTTTTTACCTTCCCTGCCGTGACCTTTTTATGCTGCTCCGATCCCTTCTTTTCCTTATCCAGTCTTTTCTAATCATCCCTTTTCCTTCTGTTTGCAGGTAATCCAAAGGAGGTTTAGCTCAGAGGGGTTAGGGTTCTAAGGATGAACCCTAATTCTCTATTTGCGGGAGAGCTTTACTGAAGGGTGTGGGAGATTTGCGCATCAATTTTCTAGATTCAAGGTCCTCCCTTTTTCTGGATTTCCTCTTAGTTTATATAGGAATTCGAAATTAGGTTTAGAATTCAATTAGGTTGATTTGTTTTAGGAATTATCTGATGTAATTTTATTTGATTTGATGTTGATTCAGTTTTAGAATTAGGGTTCTGGATTTGTATGATTTAGATTGTAATTTGATCCAAAAAATTAATGAAATTGATTTTGTTTGATTTGATTTTTTCCAATTTCTGCGCAGACCTAGGGTTTCCCTTTGGGGAAGACGACCCCTTCTGGGTCAACAATTTTGACCATCCAATAGAAATGAATAAAAATAAAAAAATTTAATACTATAACAATACCATATTAATAAGTATAAAATAAAAATAATAATATAAACCCCCTATTAATAAATCAACGACCCCATAAAATAAATAATAATTAATGATAGGATTAAATATGTTTTTGGTCCCTATAAAATTACCAAATATAGGTTTTGGTCCTTATTAAAAAAATAGCGTAGTTTAGTCCCTACAAAATAATTATGCACGCAGTTTTAGTCCCTACTGTTAAACCAATGTGTATTTTTGAATGATTATTTTTCAAATATGTTTAGAACGTTATAAAAAGTTCCTCGAAAAAAAAGAAATTCAAAATTTGATTTATAAGTCGAGATTTTCATTACTTTTATCATTATATTTTAAAATTTAAAAAATTCATATTTAATTCTTCTCATTTTAAAAAATTATATAATTTGGTAAAGAAACATTTTATAGTAATTTAAACACATATGAAAAAAATTATTCAAAAATTTAAAAGTTTAGCGGTAATTAAATAGTTTTCAAAATTTTAGAAAATAGCAAGGACTAAAACTGTATGCATAAATATTTTGTAGGGACCAAAATATGTCTTTTTTTTTAATAAGGACTAAAAATGAAAAGTGAAATATTTATAGGAACCAAAAACATATTTAGCCCTTAATGATATAACCATAATCTTATTAATAAATAAATAAATAATAATGATAATAATATAACAATAACCATATAATAATAAATCAAATAAACACATAATAATAATAATAAATCATAAAAATAATGCCATAATCTAAATATCACTTACCTTAATAAAACCTAATTACTAAAAAACATCCTTAATTTCAAAATTCAAATGACCCTTAAATTAAAAATTAAAAAATAAAACAAAGCAAATAATTATTTAATTACAAAAATAATCCTTCAAAAAAGAGAACCAATAATAATATTCATTAAAAAAATATTTTTTTTTCTATAAAATTTACTCTAAAATAAAAACCTAACAAAAATAAAAAATTAAACAAGTCCCTTTAAATAAAACAACTAATAATAAGAAAAACCCCTTATACCAAACCAATTCCAACATGGGCCTAAAAGTGCTAGCAATCTCAGGAACCCACTGACACCTAAATGACACCCCCTGATAGCAAAAAATCCCAAAAAGATAAAAAACACTGGTCAAAATTTAGGGTACTACAGCTGCCCCTATTTAATCGTCTTCAAATTAGAAAGAGGAAGTTGATGTGTCTTCCTCTTTTGAAGAGGAGATGATTAAATACAAGAAGGACCCTAATTTTGACCGCAGAGTCCGATAGGTACTACGCTGATTATCCTAAGATTCCTAGTAATAAACCCGTAGTGAAATATTCGATTAAACCCTGGTATTCCTGAGAGTAGTTATAAGCCTTATGCCATGTATGCATGTTCAAAAGTATGTGTGCTCTTATGCATGATGCATTATTTGGGCTAGCGCCTCTTTTATGATATGTAGTGCATGTATTTGCGGAAACTAATATCTTCTGTAACATTCCAACTTTCTGACCCTTAAACCCTTGACCCCTTAATGAGTGTGACCAATCATATGCTCTTGGTATTTGGAGATGCGTATTACTTCTTTAGAGAAACTCCCATAATGATCGAATCGTAACTGTTAACATATAGACCTTGTACTGGAAGAATATGATCCCTTTACTATTTCAAAATCGAAGTAAAATACATTTTCCTTTTTAAAAGCTTTTGATTATACCCAATGTTTCAATGCATTATTCTATAATTAATCAACATTTTGTAATCAAGCGGGATAACTAGAAAGCAGAGAAAATATTATTTATTGAAATGGGCCCATAAACGGGCAATAATACATAAGGAAAGTAATCCTCATAAGGAGGAATTACTACAAAAGATGAAAAATGACAATAAGAAAAAACAAATTTATTCATGTCCCTATTGAATTCAAACACAAACTAATATCCCTAAGTCTCCGAGGCCATAACACTTCGCTTCTGAAGATGACGACTGGATTGATCATTCCTTTCTAAATTCCCGTTGTGTGACCATAAGTGCTATCAGTCATATGCCTTTTGGATATCCTTAATTTTGCCTGGACCGCTCTTTTTGGAGTCTTAGTCCACCAGGATGATATACCATTTTTTTCAACTAAGCCGCCCTTTAGGGTTTTTAACTTGTCGGGTATCATTTTTATTTAAGTCCCTAATTTTTGCCTGAATTTCTCTTTCGAGTTTTCAATCCACCGGGACGCCCTAATTTTTGCCTAAGTCGCCCTTTCGGGTTTTCGACTTAGCGGGCTTTTATCCTCTTTTTCTAGGCATAGTATTTCTTGACTGAATTAGAATTTACCTGTCGTGGTAAATCCGCTCCATCCATAGTAGTCAACATCAAAGCTCCGCCAGAGAATGCGCTCTTTACGACATATGGTCCTTCATAGTTCGGGGCCCATTTGCCACGAGGATCTTTATAGATGGGTAGCACTTTCCTTAACACCAAGTCTCCTTCTTCGAATAGGCGAGGACGAACTTTCTTGTCGAATGCCTTTTTGAGTCTCTGCTGATATAATTGACCATGACATACAGCAGCCATGCGTTTTTCTTCTATGAGGTTCAGTTGATCAAATCTGTTTTGTACCCATTATGCTTCATCTAGCTTAGTCTCCATTATGACCCTTAGTGAAGGAATCTCTACTTCAATAGGAAGTACCGCTTCTGTGCCATATACCAGGGAAAAAGGAGTAGCTCCTGTCGACGCACGAACTGAGGTTCTGTAACCATGTAGTGCGAAAGGGAGCATTTCGTGCCAATCTTTGTAGGTCTTCACCATTTTATGGATAATCTTCTTGATGTTTTTATTGGCTGCCTCTACCGCGCCGTTCATCTTTGGTCGATAAGGAAACGAGTTAGGGTGATCGATTTTGAAGCTCTCACACAGCTCATCCATCACTTTGTTATTTAGATTAAGCCCATTATCCGTGATGATTTTGTTAGGAACCCCATAACAACAGATATCTCTTTCTTGATGAATCGTGCTATTACTTGCTTTGTCACATTAGTGTAGGAAGCAGCCTATACCCATTTAGTGAAGTAGTCAATAGCAACTAGAATGAATCGGTGTCCATTCGATGCTTTTGGCTCGATCATCCCAATTATGTCTATTCCCCACATAGAGAAAGGCCACAGAGCAGTTAAGACGTTCAAAGGGGTTGGTGGCACATGAATTTTATCCGCGTAGATTTGACATTTGTGGCCCTTCTTCACGTACTTGAAGCAGTCTGATTCCATAGTCAACCAATAATACCCTGCTCGGAGAATCTTTTTAGCCATTGCATGCCCATTTGTACGGGTTCCAAATGATCTCTCGTGGATTTCTTTGATAAGCATGTCCTGTTCATGTCCATCTAAACACCGGAGCAACACCATGTCATGATTCCTTTTATAAAGTACATCTCCGTCAAGGAAAAATTGGGAAGCCAGTCTTCTAAGTGTTTTCTTATCCCCACTTGAGGCATTTGCTGGATATTCTTGTTTTTGGAGAAATTGTTTGATGTCGTGAAACCACGGTTTATCATCCACTCCGACCTCCACTGCCGCACAGTAAGATGGTTCATCCAGGCGATTGATTCTTATAGTCGGCGCTTCATTGTACCATTTGACTTTGAACATGGATGCCAAAGTTGCCAAGTCGTCTGCTAGTTGATTCTCGTCTCTAGGAATATGATGGAAAGTGATCTCATCAAAGTAGGTGATCATCTTCCAGACACAGTCTCAATATCGAGTTAGTTTAGCATTAAGGGTTCTGTATTCTCCCTTGACCTGATTGATGACGAGAGCCGAATCTCCATATACTTCTAAGATCCTAATTCCAAGATTAATAGCTTCGCTGATCCCCAAGATACACGCCTCGTATTCCGCCATATTGTTAGTACATATGAAGCATATCCTCGCAGTAAAAGGTATGTGGAATCCTGTTGGAGAAGTTATAACAGCCCCTACTCCATGTCCTTCTGCATTTGAGGCACCATCGAATATAAGCTTCCATCGAGATCCGGGCTCAGGTCCTTTGTAGGAATCTGGAATATCATCATCTCTTACAGCCATCACATCCTCATCGGGGAAATCAAATTGCATAAGTTGATAGTCATCCACTGGTTGATGAGCGAGATAATCGGCTAATACACTCCCTTTTATAGCCTTTTGGGTGACATACTGGATGTCATATTCAGTCAGTAGCATCTGCCACCGAGCCACTCTCCCAGTCACTGCAGGCTTCTCGAATATATACTTGATGGGATCCATTTTTGATATCAATAAAGTAGTATGGCACACCATGTATTGTCTTAATCGGCAGGCAGCCCATACAAGAGCACAACAGGTCTTCTCCAAGAGTGAGTATCTGGATTCGCAATATGTGAATTTCTTACTCAAGTAATAAATTGCATGCTCTTTTCTCCCTGTTTTGTCTTGTTGCCCGAGTACACAGCCCATCGAGTTGTCAAGCACCGTTAGGTACATTTTGAGCGGTCTTCCAGGTACTGGTGGCACCAATATGGGTGGTTCTTGCAAATATTCTTTTATTCGATCGAAGGCCTTTTGACAGTTTTCACCCCACTCGATGGTTTGACCTTTCCTCAATAGCTTGAAGATTGGCTCACAAGTAGCAGTAAGGTGTGAGATGAACATAGCAATGTAATTTAATCTCCCCAGGAATCCACAGACTTCTTTTTTTGTCCTCGGAGCTGGCATTTCTTGAATGGGCCTTATTTATCAGGATCAACTTCTATACCTCTTTGACTGACTATGAACCCCAACAACTTCCCGGATCTGACCCCAAAAGTGCACTTCGCATGATTTAGTCGTAGCTTGAACTTTCTTAGTCGTTCGAACAAATTTTGTAAATTGACTATGTGATCTTCCTCAGTTTGTGATTTGGCGATCATGTCATCTACATTAACCTCTATTTACTTATGCATCATGTCATGAAAAAGGGTTACCATTGCCCTTTGATATGTTGCCCCTGCGTTCTTTAACCCGAAGGGCATTACCTTGTAACAGAAGGTTCCCCACTGAGTAATAAAGGTAGTTTTTTCCATGTCGGAGGGAGCCATCTTGATCTGATTATATCCAGAAAACCCATCCATGAATGAGAAGACTAAAAATTGGGCAGTGTTATCCACTAACACGTCAATGTGGGGTAGTGGAAAATCATCTTTAGGACTTGCTCTATTGAGATCTCGGTAGTCTACGCACATTCTGACCTTTCCATCCTTCTTTGGCACGGGCACAATATTGGCCACCCATTCTGGATACTTTACTGCGGCTAAGAACCCGGCGTCAAACTGCTTTTTAACTTCTTCCTTAATTTTGAGAGTCATATCCGGTCTAGTCCGCCTTAGCTTTTGTTTAACCGGCGGGCATTCAGGTTTGAGGGGTAGCTTATGTTCAACAATATCCGTGTCCAACCTAGGCATATCTTGGTAAGACCAAGCGAACACATCTACATACTCTTGTAGTAACTTGATCAACTTTTCCTTTACGTCCTTGTTTAAAGCAGCACCAACTTTAACCTCATTTTTGTCCTCTTCAGTTCCCAGATTGATCACATCCACTGGTTCCTGATGAGGTTGTATTACTTTGTCCTCTTGATTTAACAGTCTGGCTAACTCTTCAGGAAGTTCACCATCGTCCTCATCACCCTCTTCCGCTTGGTTAATCGGGAATTCGGAGTTGTAAGGAATAATAGTAGTGTCGTTTTCAATAGGTTCATTTTTAAATCTGCATGAGGGAGATTTTTATCGTTTATTATTTTTTGAATTGATGGGAATGAAAGTACTGAAAAAACAAGTGTATTGCCATTTAAAAAAAGAACAAAGATGAAAGAAAAAGATCTTGATTGGAAAAAAATGCGATTTTATTATTAAATAATTCAATGAAACAAAAGGTGGCCCTACAAAGCTTGTCTATTTGCCTTGGGCATAACAGATGACTTATTATTATTTTAAAGAAAAAAGTAAATTACTTCGAAATAGAAATCATCTCAGGAATTTCGATGGCCCTCCAATTGTTGAGAACTATGTCTAGTGAGCAATGGCACACCCAATTTGGTATCCCCTTATTTTCCTCTTCAATTACAGTAACTTGATCTTCATCTCTAAATCCGGCATTATGGAAAGTTTCTTCGAGAGGAGGAAATGTCATCTAACGAGACTTCTGAATCCCTTTATTAGCTGGTTTGTAACCCAGCCCGAACCGATCCTTCTTTTCAGGTACCTCTATCACCTTGCCCCAACCCCTAGTATCCCCATTCTGGATTAAGTCTATGATCCTTTTTGGCCTTTCCTCTTGTCGAGCGACTTGCTTACGACTGACCGTTGCAACTTCCAAAGCTTGGAAAGGTATTTCAAATGTCTCCCCATCGACTTCTATGTATCTGAATGACGAGAGATGGCTGACGAACATGTCTTCCTCCCCATCGACAATTATTAATTTGTCCCCAGATATGAACTTTAACTTCTGATGAAGTATGGAAGTAACTGTGCCCGCAGCATGAATCCACGGTCGTCCTAGAAGACAAGTGTAGGAGGGATTGATGTCCATGACTTGGAAAGTGATCATGAAGGTATGTGATCCCACCACTGTAGGTATATCCACCTCCCCAATTACCATTCTCTTCGAACCGTCGAACGCCCTAACAACCAGGGAACTGGTCTTCATAAAGGTTCGTACAGATGTTAATTTCATAACGGTATCCTTAGGCATGTCATTTAAAGCAGACCCTGTATCCACTAGCACTCTTGAAACAATAGTGTCTTGACACTTGACTGATATATGCAAGGCCTTATTATGTGCTTGCCCCTCGGGAGGTAATTCCTCACTGCTGAAACCCAGACAGGTACTGGCGGCGATATTGGCGACTACTTCGTCGAACTGAATCACTGATATATCTTTGGTGACATGTGCTTCATTCAGGACCTTCAGCTGGGATTCCCTATGTGCCTCCGAGCATAATAACAAGGATAGAATGGAGATCTTGGACGGTGTTTGATTCAGTTGGTCCACCACCCTATAATCACTTTTCTTTATGATTCTTAAAAATTCCTCGGCGTCTTCTTGAGATATATTCTTCTTGGAAGATCCTTCACCTGTATTTGTGGTTTCTTTCCCCTTTGAGCTTTCGGGGGTATCCTTCTTAGGTTGTTCCGAGGAGTATATTCTTCCACTATGGGTCATCCCTCCAATACCAGCTATGTTAGTAACAGCTGGTGATGGTATTATAGTCTTTCCTCCCACGGATGCAGTGATGTCATACTTACATGGTACCGTCTTAGTGCTCTCATATGGATATAGTGTTGGAACATGAAAAGTGATGGGGCCCTCTGACCTTGCAGGCACTGAAACTTTGACTGGTGCAGGAACATGTATTTGAATTGGCGTTCGTGCAGGTATCAGAATTGATATTTGAATAGGAGTCTGTGCAGGCCTCAAAACTGGCATTTGAATGGGTGCTTGTGTAGCCCTTGGAACTAGTATCTGAATGGGTGCCTGTGCATACCTTAGAACTGTTATTTGAATGGGTGTCGCAACTTCCCTTTTCTGGTATAAAATCTCAGAAGGTACATGCCCCTGGGATTCTAAGGCCGCCACTTCATTCACCTTTCTTAAGTACCCAATCTGTACTATCCCTTGATCCATTAATTATTGGAGGACCCTCTTCATCTTCTTACAGTTGTCAGGATCAGACGCGCAATCCTCGCAGTCACCGTGCAGCTTTTCAAACTCGCCGTACCGAATTAATACTTCCCTCACTTTCGTCATAGGGGTCTTTACTTGGTCTGTCCTTTTGATTAGGACATTCTCTCCCAGTCCCTCAATGAAGTTAACAGTTGGCCCAGCGTGCCCTGGAAAAGGATTATCTTCTACATTTGGATTGTCATAACTGAAGTTAATGACCTTCTGATCCAGCAGATCTTGCACCCTAAACTTGAGGGCTAAACACTTTTCAGTCGTATGCCCTGGCGATCCAGCATGATAATCACATCTAGCATTAGCATCATACCCTCGAGGAGGAGGCGTAGGAGGGGACCCTAACGGCTTGATTTCCACCAATCCCTTTTGGATTAGCATAGGCAGGATCTGAGTATATGTGGTGGGTATAGAGTCAAAATCCTTCCATGGCCTCCTTTGTTCCCTTCAAGGGTACTTCTAATCTTGTTGATTTTGCGGAGGTGGTGCCCTTGGCTATTGGAGTTGGAGCATAGGAGACGCTTAATTAGAGGCTACAACCGCCACATAAGGGTTATAAGGTGCTTGAGTATACCTATCAGCAGAAATAGCACTGGCCTCCTTCTTTGAGTTGTTTCTAGAGTATGTTTTGTTGTTATGTTGACTGGAAGACGACTTTCCAATCTTTCCACTTTTTAATCCATTCTCGATCCTTTCCCCAATGATAACTAAATCCGCAAATTATGTTGAGACAGACCCAATCATCTTTTTGTAATATAGCCCTTGCAGTGTTCCCATAAACATATCTACCAGCTCACTCTCCAGCAATGGAGGTTGCACATGAGAGGCTAGTTCCCTCCATCTCTGGGCATATTCCTTAAAAGATGCATTCCCTTTTTGAGACATGTTTTGTAATTTCATATGATTAGGCGCCATGTCCACATCATATTGGTACTGCTTCAGAAAGACGCTTGCTAGGTCTTCCCAAGTCTTAATGTGAATCCTCTCCAATTGCATATACCAGTCCAAGGACGCCCCCACTAAGGCTGTCTTGGAAAGTATATATATCAGCTTCTCATTGGTAGCGTTAGCACCCATCTTTCGGGCGAACATCCGGATGTGATTTTTAGGGCAACTAACTCCTTTGTACTTTTCGAAGTCAGGTACCTTAAACTTAGGAGGTATGACCACATCGGGTACCAGACACATTTCCAAGGCATCAACCCCAAAGACCTTGGATCCTTCCACAACCCTTAATCGCTTTTCAATTACCTTATACTTTTCATCAGCCCTTCTTCCTTCCATGGCAACCAGTTTGGTTTCACGATCTACCTGTCTTGAATCTTCCTCACCATATTGGAGGTGCCAGTCATCGGAGACTTCCTGAGCGACAGGTATCTGTATAGGTCATGATTCTCCATGATGCTCAGGTGGATAAACAGACCCTCCAGGAGGCTGAGTGCCAGTCTTCCCTTTACCAGCTTCCAATGCTTCACGTTCCAAGTCAGCCACAAATCCCAAGAGAGGATTATTATCTTCATACTGGGGAGGAGGGGTAGGGACACTCCTACGGTTGCTAGCCTCGGTATCTCTTGCTATCAAATTCTGGATAGCTCGAGTCAGTTGGTCAATTTTGTCCTTCATTTCCTCCACATTTCCTTTGACAGCATCCACATCACCCCTTAGAGCAGCTTGGTTCAGTTCCATTTGTTCCATGGCTTTCTTTTGGTGAGCGTGGGTGTTGGGTCGAGACGTCAGATTGTTATGATGATTTTGAGAGAAGATATTTGAAAAATGATTTCTGTTTGATGCTTTTTATTTAAAATGATTTATGTTTTTATGCATGCATGAATGTATGAGTATGCAAAAATTATTTTGTGATAGGAATCTTAAACCTTTATTTATTGAGAGCAAAGCCAAGAATAATGGAAATTCAAATACTGTTATTAATTGCAAAAAGAAAGTGCAAGGGTCAAAGCTCTATTTATTACATAAGGAAACCAAACTAAGGATAAACCCTTAAATTATTCATAACTGAAAGGTAAATAAACTAAACAAAAGAAACCATTACATAGAGAAAAAACTAAATCCGCCTCCTAATCCTCGCCCTAAACTCCTCTACCATTACCCGACAAAGTTCAAGAAAATCAGCGATCTCTTTTACTGGTTTGAAGATATCTGCCATGTATTCCGCCTCCTTTAAGCTTTGAGGGATCTCATAAATCAGATCATTGGATAGTATAACCAACTTCTGATATCTCTCTCGATAATACGCCTCTTTTCTTTGCAAATCAGCCATAATCTCCAAGTCCTCCCTAGTAGTTCGCTCTAATTGTTGGTTATGTTCTTCGACATAAATGCCCCATTCCCTTAGATCTTCTTAAGACTCCTCAAGTTCCTCATATAACCTTTTAAGTTCTCGGTTTTCTTCCTGAGTTTCTCTCCATCCTTCTGGCCGTAGGGCAAGAAGTTCTTCAGCTGATCTTATCCGTACAGTTGCATCCAAGGCTTGCCTTTTGTTCTCGAGAAGAGCGTTAGCCAAGCTTTGGACTTCAGCCTCTAGGTCTTGGATGCACCTATCACACCCCTCCTTGAACCCCCTTTGCGTAGATGTCATCCAAATGTCCCTCCATTCGTCCCTTTGACGCCAGGCTCTATCTAATTGCTCCTTATGGTCTTTGAGACTTAAACTTATAGCTTGAAGGTCGGCGTAAGCTCATTCCTTCTTCCCTTCCTCCATTTGGGTTATCCCTTCGTTAACCCTTGACTGCTCTAGAGCTTCATTGAGACTCTTTCTCAATTGGCTGCTCTCTCCTGGGGCTTGATAAAATTTACTTTCCCACTCTTCTTTTTCTTTCCCCAATTGTAGGACAGTCTGTTTGAGTTTCTCTACCTCCTCCATGGATATCATGACAGGAGCTTTTGGTTTAGTGGGATGTTGCAAAGTGAAGGGTAACTTTACCATTCACACTCTTTCCTTCATCCATTGGTCGTAGGGTGTAATACCCCAAAATTTGCTCTCCCCTTTTGGCATCATAGCATGGCATTATCATTTATCATATCATATCCATCTCATTAGCATTGCATTGCATTTAACATAGAAAAATGAAACATGGCATCCTTCTTACCATCAGGGCATGTGGTCAGGTGGGAGATGGACAATCAAGAGATCATTCAAAGCACAAAAAGGTCAGTCAAGTTGCCTCAAGGCAAGCCAAGAAGCCTTTCATGTCTCATACTATCTCAATTGATCATCCACAACCTCAAGGATAAGAGATACAATGGGAGATTGAAGCATTACATCTTTCACTATGCAAGAGGTTCAAAAAATGAAGTAAACCCTCAAAAGAGATAGCTCATTGATCCAAAATCATCCTCAAATGGCATATATCATCATCCTTTAAGAAGGTACACAACATACTCTGAGGAATTTGAAATTGAAGACTGCACATTTTTCTCCTAGGAGGTGGGCACCAAAACTAGGGTTTCCCATTAAATCAGGGAATCTTTGATTTTTTGGACAAAACTTGATGTCATGGTATTCTACATGTTCTTAAGTGTATGTGTATGGAAAATTGCCTCTCAATTGGTTTTAGAAGTGGTTCAATTGGAAGAAAAATCAAGAATCAGAGAAATTGGGGCAAAGTCAAATAATCAGAGGAAAAAGTCAACTCTTGACTTTTTGAGGCCAAATTCATAAAATTCATGTTATATGTGTCCAATGTGCAAAATTTGGTCAAGAAACTCCAAAGGAATCATGAAAAAATCAAGATGTGGAAAGTTGCCATTTTTGGGTGAAGTAGGGTTACTAAAAATAGTAAGTTTTGGCCATTTTGCATCAGAGTTTGAACCAAGGCCATTTAAAATTGAAGCACCAAATGAAAATTCCACTCGGCCACAACAAAAGATCTTGTTTTAAGCTTCAAATCCATGTGTGGAACATCTCCATTGGATAAAAATTGAGTGAGATATGATTGATCAAAGTTTGAGCAAAGTAGGTTCAAAACTAGGTCATGACCAAGATTTTCAGGGCACGCGCGCAGTCATTTTAACAAATAGTTGGTGTGCCATATATTCGCCTATTTTTCTCATGGTTAAAGGCCTCAAATGAAAAACTTGTCAACATCAATATTGTTCCTTGCAATGCCCTCTTCAATGTTCATGTTGGGCAAAATTTCATCTGATCAAGTTATGATGGAGAAATAGTGGCCTCAAGTCATGGTAATCATGCTGAAAATCCAGGTGCCAAGATGCCTTGTCAACCAACCAGTTGCCACGCCCTTCTATCAGTTCCAAATGTGGATGTTATAAGTCATTTTGCAACTTATTTCAAGCCTCATTTCAATTCATTTTTCATACCAAACATGTTCTACTATGTGTCCTCTCTCCAATGACCCCAAGAACTCATCAAATCATCCATTAAGTAGGGAGAATTTCATTGGCCAAGTACCATAATTATCACTGATGCAGTAAATGATGTTAGTAGGCTGTGTACACGATTTGGTTCAGTCATCCCACAAACACTTCATGTACTTTATTTCCTCATTTGAACAAACATCCTTATGACCATACTTATGCATATCAGCCATCATACATTGTGAAGGAAGGTTTTCAAAGGAGAAACTTGTACCATAAGCAATGCCATGACATGCTGCATAACATAACCTCATCATCCCAGCTTCACTCTCATCCTCACCACAACTGTCATAAGCTTAACCTCACCATATCACAGCCATGGATAACTCGCCCTAACTAACTTGGCTCAGTTAGTTAGGGTGGACTCAGCATAACCACTTTAACTCAGTTAACCTCACTCAGTTTAACCGTGGTTAAAGCCTACTATAAAACAAAATCTCACTTCACATTTTCATTCAGCTTCATTTCTCTCATTTTTCACTTCAAAACACTTCAAATTCTCCCTCACATTCTCTCTACTCTCTCTCTGATTTCACACGATTTTCACCATCTTCCATTCATATTTCATCTTCATCCTCATCAAGGTTTCACTTCTGATCAAGAACAAAAGAGAAGAAGTTCAGTTCATCAATGGCAGCTTAGTTCAGTTGAGTTTTCGTTGTGGTTTTCTTCAAGATCTCAAGTTCAGTGGCATTTATTTTGTTCCACTCAAGAGCATAGGAGGATCATCTCTGGTCTTCTGTTACTTTGAAGAACTTCAAATTCAGGTTTCTTCTCCAACCTTCGTTTTTCTGAAATTTCACTTGTTTTCTATTGTTTTGAGCTTCTTAGAAGCTATGTTGAATCCGGCTAGTTGATAGGCCTCTTAGAGGCATAGTTTCAAAAACCTAGGGCATGATTTGATTTCCTCTGTTCTTGCTATGTGTGTGTGTTTTGTGATTTTTATGAGCATATTCATGATGTACATAAGCTTAGCTTTCGATTGGTATACATTTTGTGCATTTTGGTGAGGTTTGAAAGTTGCAGACGGTGGTGATTGACCGGAGAAGGTGACCGGAGGTCCCTCTCCGGCCGGTGGTCATTATTTTAGGGTTTCTTGCCAGAATGAATGTCAGCCGTATGATGTTGTTGATCCAACGCACGAAAACACGCTAGCACATTAAAATACATGTGCCTCTCACGTGGTTCTTCTGATTTTATTTTTAAACGTGGTGTGGTGTGGTACATGGTAGGGAGTGTGGACCTGCACGCATGTTCTTTGATTTTGGTTACTTTGACTCTTACGTTGACCAGACTTAATCCAATGGTGTGAATTGATTGACTTTTTTGTTGACTGAGTGAGCATGATAGTTAGTGTGTATTGCGCAGACTTGGACCTAATCAGATTGCTACCCACACCCCCATGTTTTCAAGCCCAATTAATTTGAACTGCATAATTTACTATGTCTGCACCCCACACTTGCTTTTCATTTCATTTTAATTTTTCTATTTTTATACACGTTTACTTTTTAATTTTTAAAAATATCAAACATCATCATAAAATTCCACAAAAATTCATGAGCATCATTAAAACATTTAGAAAATTTTTCATGATTTTATTTTCTGATTTTATGACCTTTTTGCCCCTGCTCCATAATTTTCTTTGAATTTCTTTGATGTGCATTCTTAATATGGTACATGATCTTGTTCAATTTTGTTCTTGATCATTAAAAATTGTTTTGATGCTCTTATTTTTGCATTGAGTCATTATCATCTTGAGGTATGTTAAGTGATTTTTATTTGATTTTTTAGGTCAGTTTTATGGCATGTTTGGTGTTCACTTTTGTGCTACTTTGTATGATATGTCTATGTGACCTAAGTGCATTGTTTGACATCATTTTGCCTTGGTTCCTTGCATGCTACTTTGATATGTGATTCATCTCTGATTAGTGAACTTCAATACCATGTTTTCATAATTTTCATGAGGCCATTTGATTTTTGTTTGATGCATTTCATTTAAAGCATTATAACATGTCATATCATTGTAATCTTTTGTGCATGTTTACATGTTTTTTTGTGTATACTTGCATGATCATTTGCCTATTTGGTGAGCTACACTCTTGACATTATAGGACATAGATACATATCATATGTCATCTTTGCTTGTTGATTATCATTTGAACCTTGTGCACCTTTAACATGTTGTGTTTGCACTTTCCTTTGTTTGGAACTTCCATTTCAATCCTACTTCTTCTATCACTTCTTAAATGCCTTGATGTGCTTCATGAATACTTGTGAGATGTTTGTGAATCATTTTTCATTTCATTTCAATTCTGATCCATGGATTACATGTTCCATTTGTGCATATTTCTTCTTTTCTCTTTCATCTTTCATTCTTCCTTTTCTTATGATATCATGTTCTAATGTCATGGAGGATGTTTGTTGCCTATCCACTTGAGTTTGATTGATAATGATCATTTGTTTTCCATATGATGTACATTCTGGTTGTGGTTATAGGATTTGATTTCTCATTTAATTCTTTTGAGTTTTATGGTGCATTACATGTTCTTTTACTTTTTATACTTCTTATACATGTTTACTAACCATGTAGGGGCTTTGGTAAGTTTCAATTGAGTGTGGATAAGGAATCCACATTCAACTTCTATCCTTTCTCTTTTACAATTCCATCTTGTTTTTTTGTTAAGCACTTATGTGTTTTTTTTTAATAACTCATCACTTTCCCTTTGTGAATTACAATTCATCTTCTACTTTAGAAGTGAATTGTTTAATTCATTCTTTCTTTAGACTTTAGGTTGAAACCTCACAAACCTTTAGGATCACTCCCTTTAATCTTCAATTAGGATTGAGTCTTAGTCCACATAGGTTTTACCTTTTCTCCTCTCTTGAGTCTCTTTTCTCATCTCTTAAAGAAAATTCAAAATATCTAATAAAGGTAGGCATTTATTGCATTTAGGCCTTTCACATAAAGAAAAGATTATAAGGGGTCTTCTCTTATAATCTTAAAATGTATAGCATATAACCCATCTTGGGTCAATGTGTTAAACATTTGATCTTGTGTGAGGGACTTAAATGCAATACTTGTTGAAGGTACAAATAAAAAACACTTCTTCATTTCTTAATCAACAAAAATACTTAATAAACACAAGTATGCTAGTGTGTTTGAACCTTGACAATTGGAACTAAGTGTGGGGGTCTTCTTCGCTCTTAGTGTGTCTTCTTGCTCATTCCATCTTGGAATGTGAGAATGTACACATTCCAATGACTAAGATTCAGATACACTATCATATGCAAACAAATGAAAAAACTCTTAAAAGACAAAAACAAACAATAACGTCTTTCCTTCGGGAATTCTTTTCTCACCTCATTCACTCTTAGCGTATGAACGTGCTCCTACTCGTTCTTTTGCAAGATGGTAACGCACTCGGACCAGCGAGCCTGCAACACCTGAGCTAGAACGTAAGCCGTTCTCTAAAAAGCACAAACAATTCATCCCTAGTAAGGGGAACTACGTCGCTCTGATTCTCATGCTCCCGATGAGATACGTAGGCAGTGGGGTAGGGCCCATGCGAGCACTTCTTTTATTTTCCCTACATTTGTTTCTCGTTCCTTTTCCAGTTCTCTTTTCGTTCCTTTTCCAGTATTCTTTTCTATCACCCTTTGATCGAGACAAGCAAGCGTGGATCCCATCGGGTACGATGGACGCGAGGGGGTGCTAATACCTTCTTCTCGCATAACCGACTCCCGGACCCAGTTCTCTTGGTCGCAAGACCATGTTCTATCCTTTCCTTCAGGTTTATGCGGTGTTTCCTTTCCCTCTCTTGGGATAAATACACATTGCTGGCGACTCTGTTCGGTGCCACTATCGCGTTTGTACTAGGATGAAAATCCCGGGAGCGACAGCTGGCGACTCTGCTGGGGACTTGGTTGACCTATTGCTGGTCCATCCTAAGCGAGTCAATCCTAGCGCTTGTTTGTTTTTTTTCATTGGGTGTTTACTGTTGTGCTATATGTTGTTGTTTATTTATTTTACTGCATTTACTGCATTTTAGCATTACATATCATATATTATATTGTGTTGCACTGCTTTGTCTATTTGGCGGGACGGGATTTCTGAGAGATAAGCCCATTACACAGGCTTGAGTATACACTTAGAATTAGAGTGGAGAGTAGTGGGACCTACGTGCCGTTTGGAGTGCGTTGGGTGTTCACGAAATTCACAGCTAGACGAGGCTATCTTGGGACACGTCGTGGCATGCGCATCTTGCGTATTCCAGGATGTAGATCTAGAGAGCTGTCGACTCTAGTAACCGATCATGAGGACCTTAGTGGAAACATCCCTCTTTAGCGGTGACAATGGCAGACCACATTCTGTGGCAAACTCATTCGCACCCGAGGGCCCACTTTGGAACTTGCATAGGATGACTTTTATTTTTTTTCTAAGGGGAGTCAGTGGACGACCTCTTTGATTGGCATAGCATTGTATCCTACGGGCTGAATATGCTATTGCTTCTCAAACCTCCGAAGCTGACAAGCCTTATTTTCTAAGAACCACATGTGAGCATGGACGGGATGTTTACAGGTTTGCAGGAAACCCAGCCTCCTACCTACCTCACTTGTGATTCTATGAGGAGTTCAGACATTGTATCCTATGATAGTGATTTGAGTGTTCATTTCAGATATTGCCAGATTCAGTACAGAGACACAGTGCACACAGTTCAATACAGACACCGACACTTGATTACCTGATCACATGCCCTTTTGTATTGCATTATCATATCATAACAGTTATGTTTGTCATTTTCAGGTGCATAATACATTTCTGATTCCAATCCATGGGTTCAACAGAGATCGTTGCCGAGAGAAAGAACAATGTGTCTTACAAGTTTCCAGATCCTGTCTTGGATTCAGTGCTCAAAGTTATAGATATGGCTGGTCCGGGTATTCTTGATAGGTTTCAGAAGAGCTACGGGAATTTGGTTGGGATGGTCCGTACAATCACCAAGTATGAACATGATGCTTTGCACACTCTGCTGCAGTTCTACGAGCCTTCGTTGAGGTGCTTTATTTTTTCAGATTACATTTTGATGCCAACACTGGAAGAATTCTCATTTATTTTGGGAATTCCGATCACGTCGGCAATACCATTCTTCTCTGGTAGTTCTCCCAGCGTAAAAGAAATTGCTGCTGCTTTACAAATGGATCAGGCAGTGATAAAGAGTGGTGTGAGCAGTAAAAATGGAGTTAGCGGATTTCATTTAGAATTTCTGTCTGGACAGGCCCAAGAGGCTGCAAGTGCTAAAAATTGGACGGTTTACAATTCCATTCTGGCTCTCTGCATATATGGCCTAGTTTTCTTTCCCAATCAGCAAGACTTTGTGGATATGCAAGCGACAAGAGTTTTCGTTCTTAAAAATCCAGTCCCTACTTTGTTAGGAGATTTTTATCATTCCGTGCACTATAAGAATGAGAAAAGGAGGGGAGGATCTGTTAGTTATTGTACTCCACTGCTGAGTCATTGGTTTTTCAAACATTTGCCTCAGACAGGTGTCTTTGTGGAAACCAAAGATGTGGCGAAATGGTCTAAACGATTGATGAGTTTAACTGCTGATAACATTGTATGGTTTGACCACCGGTTATTGAGAACAGAGCTTGTCACAAGATGCAGAAATTTTCCAAATGTGCCTTTGATTGGCAGAAAAGGAGGGATCAATTATAATCCAGTTTTGGCCATCCGACAGTTTGGGTATGCTTCTAGGGATCCTCCTACAGAGCAAGATGTGGAAGAATCTTTATTTTTTACAGGAACTAAAGATGCGAAGGTGGTAGAAGTAGTGAATGCTTGGAAAGATAAGCACAAAATTGGAAAAGCAGTTTTTGGAAAAGGAGATTGTAGATCTTATCCTGAATATGACAGGTGGATTGAGATGAAAGTAAAGGAATTGCTTTTACCCTTTTCAAGGGGACCTCTTTTATGTTCAGTACAGCCAGAACAACCCACTATGGTGGCTATTGAAGAATGTGAGAAGTGGAAGAAAATGGTCAGAGAGTTGCAGATAGAGAATTCTGGAATGAGCAGATGTCTTCAGAAAGCTCTAGCTGACAACAAAGAGTTGGAAAAGAGAGCCTTGAAAGCGGAAAAAACCTTGGCTGACAAAGAGGAAGATTTTGATGACCGAGCTCGGTACTTTCGGAAACTTACTTTGGGAGCAGATGACACTAGTCAGGCTCACAAGATTACAAAACAGGCTTTAGCCCGAAGCAAGGACTCATTAGCTCAACTTCGTCAAGCTTGGGATGAAGTCAGAATTGAAAATGCCGAGTTAAAGGATCAGTCGAAGACTAAAGACGAGGAGCTTAAAAAGGCACATGAGCAGAGGAGAAAGTATCGGGAAAGTCTCGGTAAAAGTCAAGAACAGTTAGAAGAAGCTAGAAGCCAGCTGAAGAATACCAAGAAAGAGCTTGAGGAAGCCATGATAGAAAGGGAGATACTCAAGACGCAAGCTGGCATAAAGAGACACAAAGGAGTGTGTGATGACGAGGCTCTGATGCTGCATATGGGTTCTTTAACTGAAGCTCTTGAGAAAAGGGATGTCTTGATCAAAGAAATGATTGAAAAGCCGAATCACCAGCGTACCCGTATACTTTTTGAGGAGATCAAATACTCAAGTGATAAGCTGAAGGATGTGGAATTGTCAGACTGATGTTCTTTTCTCTATATTTTGTTGTTAATGGTTACCATCAGGCTTGTTGATGGATCCATTTTTCCTTGTATTGCATTTGCGGTTGAACCTTTCTTAAATGTACTTGAATACTTCGTTGAATGAGCATGAGCAGTTTTATTCAGAATTATTCCTTATCAGATAGTTGCACACAAGCACATGACCACTACACGTCTCTTTATATCACGATTTCTGGTCTTCAGATTTCCGTGGTTTGGATTGGAATCAGGGTGTAAAGCACTTTGGAAGTGATAAACCTAACATTACATGGCATTGCATAACATTCTGCATTTATGTTACTTGCTTTTCAGGTACTCGTTGCAGGGACTCTAACCTTTATTTGGTTTCAGGCAGTATAGCGGAGAGTCATATTCACCGATATTCGACACGAAGAAATCAAGTAAGAATCATGGATCAAGTGCAAAGTGATTTGGCCGAAATGAGGGCGCGTATGGACCAGTTCATGACCCTCATGACTGGCATGGCGCAAAATCAGGAGAGATTGAGGCTTCTGGTCGAGCGTCCAGACAATGGGCCCGAAGGTGATCAGCATGACAATTCATAGGGACATGGCATCCCTCCTCCCGGTGGCAACCCTCCTCCTGGTGGTAACAATCGGGGTAATGGAAATGGTAGGCATGCTGGTGTTACTCTTGAAGATACTCTGGAAGACCAATTTACTCTATTAGATGCTGATGTGGGTAATCAAGGTGATCGAAGGTATGAGGAGTTAGCAGAAAAGATCAGGGCCATAGAATGCAAGAACTCTATGGGTATTGATGTTACCAGCTTGGGGCTGGTCTCAGGAGTCAAAATTCCCCCTAAATTCAAGCCTCCCACTTTTGATAAGTATCACGGCAATGCGTGTCCCCAAACGCATCTTCAAGCTTACTTTGGGAAGATTTCAGCCCATACGGATGACGAGAAGCTATGGATGCACTATTTTCAGGACAGTCTGGCTGGGGCGTCCTTGACCTGGTATATGAAGTTGAATAGAGCTGCTGTGAAGAATTGGAAAGATCTGGCAGAAGCGTTCCTGAAGCAATACCAGTATAATATTGACATGGCGCCCAACTGCACTCAATTGCAGGGGTTGTCACAAAATGCCAAGGAGAGTTTCAAAGAATATGCACAGAGGTGGAGGGAAATGGCTGCCCAGGTTCAACCTCCCTTGTCAGACAGAGAAATGGCAGATATGTTCATGGGCACCTTGCAAGGGGCCTATCTTGATAGATTAGCTGCTTGTCCGTCAACTGGATTTGCTGATATTGTGATTGCGGGAGAAAGAATAGAAAGTCTGTTAAAGCTTGGAAAGATCCAGGATGTGAGTGGGGCTGGCTCTTCGGGGACGAAGAAACCGTTTGCTAGTAACCAGAAAAGAAGAGAAGGTGATACGAATGCTGTGTTTAGAGGACGAGGCAGAGGGCGTTCTCAAGCTTATTATCAGGTAGATGCTGTAACAATCCCCACACCGTCTGTTCAGAAACAACAACCCCAACAACAAGTTCAACAGCAACAACCTTTTTTCCAGCAAAGGTCTAGGCAGAGGGATCGTAAGATGGATCCTCTCCCTATGACTTATGCCGCGCTGTTGCCCCGGCTACTCGAGTTAAAGTTGGTAGAACTTCGTACTATGAAAGCTCCGGTTGCTGGAAACCTGCCACCTAACTTCGATGCTAATGCTCGCTGTGAGTTCCACTCAGGTGCTCAGGGGCACTCCATTGAAAAATGCTGGGCTTTCCATCATAAAGTACAAGATTTGATTGATGCTAAAGCCATCAATTTCTCTCCCGCTCCTAATATTACTCAGCATCCCATGCCTGATCATAGTGCAGCAAATGTGTACGCTATTGAAGATGGGAGGAGATTGAATCTGGTGACAGATATCCATCAAGTGAAAACTTCTTTGTTGGTTGTAAAAGATCGTTTATTGAAGGGACAGGTGTTCCCGGGCTGTAATCAAGATTGCTCTGAGTGTATGAATCAGGAGAACGGCTGTGATAAGTTGAAGATGGGTTTACAGAATCTGATCGATGAAGGATGTCTACAGTTCGACAGAGTCGTGAAAGACACTGATGAGATATCAACCGTGACCATCTATTACACTCCCGCTGAGATTCAAATTCCGGTCAATGCAGTTCCCGTGGCGAGTGTTGCGCCAGAAAGGCCCAGTCCTGTCACTATCACGGTGCCAGGACCAATTCCGTTCACGTCTACGAAGGCTATCCCATGGCACTATGGGGCAGATGTATATTACGAAGGTAAAAAGCAGGAAGTTGAGTCGTCAGTCAGCCCAAATATTGATAACGTAGGGGGTGTAGGGGGCTTTACAAGGAGTGGAAGGTTGTTCGCTCCCCAAACCTTGAGAAGTGATAAAGAGGCAGAAGCTGCAGCAAAGGCTAAAGGTAAACAGGTGGTTGAAAATGCGCCTACACCTGAAGCAGAGACAAAGATTTCTTTTGATAAGGAAATGGAAGAATTTATGAAGATAATCAAGAAAAGCGATTATAAGATCGTGGACCAACTGAATCAGACCCCTTCAAAGATTTCAATCTTGTCACTATTGATGTGCTCCGATGCGCACCGGCAGGCGTTGTTGAAAGTATTGAAGAGTGCATACATGCCACAAGAAATTACTGTTAATCAGCTCGAGGGCATAATCTCCAATGTTAATGTTAGCCATGGCTTGGGCTTTACAAGTAGAGATTTGACTGTTGAAGGAAGAAACCATAATAAGGCTTTGCATATCACGATGGAGTGTAAGGGCGCAGTGTTATCTCATGTACTGGTAGACACTGGTTCATCACTCAATGTCTTGCCCAAGAAGGCATTAATGAAGCTGGAAGTTGATGGTTTGATCTTAAGGCCTAGTGAATTGGTGGTCAGAGCATTCGATGGAACTAGACGATCTGTGTTTGGTGAGGTGGAATTGCCCGTACAAATTGGACCACAGGTATTCAAATCCACGTTCCATGTAATGGACATACAACCTACATATAGCTGCCTATTGGGGCGCCCTTGGATTCACGGAGCCGGGGCTGTTACTTCTACTCTACATCAAAAGCTGAAGTATGAGTTTGAAGGGCAGGTTGTGACGGTGTGTGGGGAAGAAGACATCTTTGTGAGTCACTTGTCCACGTTCAAGTACATTGAAATGGATGGGGAAATTCATGAGATGTTGTGCCAATCATTTGAAGCAGTCAATATTGACGATGCACCTGAGTCTTCTTCTGTACCAGTTGGGGCCGGTACCTCCCTTTCATCTTACAAACAAGCTGTCGAAGTCGTCAGGGCAGGCAACGCCCAAGGTTGGGGCAGGTTGATAGAGACCCCAATGAAGGAAGACAAATTTGGTATTGGTTATCATCCCTCTACAACTTCAGATGTGGGGAGCAGGGGACCCATTACTTTCAATAGTGGGGGAATTATCTACACGGACCAGTCTTGTGCAGCCACAGAGGATAGTGTTGACAGTGATTGTGACCTGGACAACTGGGTACACCCTCATGCTCCGGGACAACAAGTGCAAAACTGGTTCGTTGAAGAAGTCATCCGGGTTACTCTTCAGACAGAGTAATTTTTCTTTGTTTTTTCTAACCATAATGCATGTCAAAATCTTGCGCTCTTCCCAAGGCGTACAGATTCATTTGTAGGGCCACCATGGTTGCATTTGCAATGTTTAATCATTAATAAAGGACGTTTTGCAATCAAATTTTGTTCTCTGTCTTTCAGTTTTTATTTTTGCACAAAAAAAATAAAATGGCAATGTTTCATTTTCTTTTGTTTTGCTTAAAAATAAAATTCTAAAATAAGGCATGAACCCGTTCATGCAGACTTGATCCTCCGGATACCACTGATAACGATTTTGATATGACTATGTATGACTTTGACAATCCGATTTATCAAGCCGAAGAAGGGGATGAGAAAGATTGTGAACTCCCTGAAGAACTGGCCAGATTGTTGAAACAAGAGGAAAGGGTCATCCAGCCTCATCAGGAGACTGTAGACATCATCAATATTGGTACCAAGGACGCCAAAAAAGAGATCAGGATTGGTGCCAGCTTGCAAGCAGATGTGAAGCAAACTTTGACGAAAATGTTGCGCGAGTATGTTGACATCTTCGCCTGGTCGTATCAAGACATGCCGGGGTTGGATACGGATATTGTCGTGCACAGGCTGCCATTAAGAGAAGAATGTCCTCCAGTCAAGCAGAAACTTCGTCGGACTCATCCCGACATAGCTTTAAAGATTAAGGAGGAAGTCCAGAAGCAGTGGGATGCTGGGTTTCTTGCTGTGACAAAGTATCCTCCGTGGGTAGCCAACATCGTGCCAGTACCGAAGAAAGATGGAAAAGTGAGAATGTGTGTGGATTATCGAGATCTTAATAAAGCTAGCCCGAAAGATGATTTTCCACTACCTCATATTGATGTGCTGGTCGATAATACAGCTCAGTTTTCAGTGTTCTCATTTATGGACGGTTTCTCCGGGTACAACCAGATCAAGATGGCACCTGAAGATATGGAGAAGACCACGTTCATTACTCCGTGGGGTACATATTGTTATAAAGTAATGCCTTTCGGGTTGAAAAACGCAGGCGCAACATACCAGCGGGCGATGGTGACATTGTTTCACGACTTGATTCATAAGGAGATCGAATGTTATGTAGATGATATGATTGCCAAGTCGAGAACAGAAGAGGAACATCTGATTAACCTGAAAAAGCTGTTTGAAAGGTTGAGAAAGTTCCGTCTGAGATTAAATCCAAACAAGTGCACGTTTGGGGTACGTTCTGGAAAGTTACTGGGTTTCATTGTGAGCGAAAGAGGAATCGAGGTTGATCCTGCCAAGGTGAAAGCAATACAAGAAATGCCTGAACCGAGAACAGAAAAAGAGGTTCGTGGTTTCTTGGGTAGATTGAACTACATTGCAAGGTTCATATCTCACCTAACAGCCACGTGTGAACCAATATTTAAATTGTTAAGGAAAGATCAAACGGTCAGGTGGAATGACGATTGCCAATTGGCATTCGATAAGATAAAAGAATACTTGCAGGAACCTCCGATTCTAATGCCTCCAGTTGAAGGGAGACCGCTGATAATGTATCTGACAGTGCTTGAAGGTTCCATGGGTTGTGTTCTCGGTCAACATGACGAGCAGGTAGGAAGGAACATGCTATCTACTACCTGAGCAAAAAGTTCAATGATTGTGAGTTTCGATACTCAATGCTTGAAAAGACATGTTGTGCGCTTGCATGGGCCGCTAAGCGATTGAGGCAATATATGGTTAGGCACACAACCTTGTTGATTTCAAAAATGGATCCTATCAAGTACATTTTCGAGAAACCAGCATTGACAGGCAGAGTTGCACGGTGGCAAATGGTCTTGACAGAGTATGACATTCAGTACACTTCACAAAAGGCCATCAAAGGAAGTATCTTGTCCGACTATCTTGCGCAACAGCCGATTGATGATTACCAACCATGAAATTTGACTTCCCTGATGAGGACATCATGTTTCTCAAAGCTAAAGACTGCGAGGAACCACTTCCGGAGGAGGGGCCAGACCCTGAATCCAAATGGAGTCTGATGTTTGATGGGGCTGTCAATATGAATGGGTGCGGAGTTGGAGCAGTTCTTATCACACCGGAAGGTGTTCATATGCCTTTCACTGCACGAATAACTTTCGGATGCACCAACAATGAAGCAGAGTACGAAGCTTGTATAATGGGGATCGAGGAGGCGGTTAATCTACGGATTAAAACCCTTGATATATTCGGTGATTCAGCTTTGGTAATTAATCAAGTGAAAGGGAGTTGGTACACGCACCAAGCAAATCTAGTGCCGTATAGAGATTATACAAGGAGATTGCTGACGTTTTTCACAACAGTGAAACTGTACCACATTCCTCGAGATGAGAATAGGTTCGCTGATGCCTTGGCTACTTTGTCTTCCATGATCAAAGTGCAAGGATGGAACCATGTACCTAAGATTGAGGTATCCCGCCTTGACAGACCAACATTTGTGTTTGCGGTCGATGCAATGTCTGATGACAAGCCATGGTTTCATGACATTAAGTGTTTCTTGAAAAGTCAAGAGTACCCGTCCGGGGCATCGTCCAAAGACAGGAAGACGTTGAGAAGGTTAGCTGGTAGTTTCTTCTTGAATAAAGATGGCGTGCTGTATAAAAGAAATTTTGACACGGTCCTGCTTAGATGTGTGGATAAACATGAAGCAGACTTGTTGATGATTGAAGTGCACGAAGGCTCTTTCGGTACCCATGCCGGAGGGCATGCAATGGCTAAAAAGTTGTTAAGGTCGGGATATTATTGGTTGACTATGGAGTCAGATTGTTGCAAATATGCCCGCAAATGCCATAAATGCCAGATCTACGCAGATAAAGTGCATGTACCTCCAAATCCGTTGAGTATCATGTCGTCGCCTTGGCCGTTTGCCATGTGGGGCATTGATATGATTGGAAAGATTGAGCCTACAGCTTCTAATGGTCATCGTTTCATCTTGGTGGCAATTGATTATTTCACCAAATGGGTTGAAGCTGCATCCTATGCCAATGTTACAAAACAAGTGGTAGCTCGTTTCTTAAAACGGGATATCATTTGCCGATATGGAGTTCCCGAAAGAATCATTACTGATAATGGTTCTAATTTGAATAATAAGATGATGGCTGAGTTATGCCGGGACTTCAAAATCGAACATCACAATTCTTCTCCGTACCGCCCAAAGATGAATGGCGCGGTCGAAGCGGCCAACAAAAATATCAAGAAGATTGTGCAGAAGATGGTTGTCACGTACAAAGATTGGCATGAGATGTTACCATTTGCTTTGCATGGGTATCGAATGTCGGTACGCACGTCCACTGGGGCAACCCCATTCTCACTTGTATATGGTATGGAGGCAGTACTACCAGTTGAAGTGGAGATTCCGTCCCTCAGAGTCATGATGGATGTTAAGCTAGATGAGGTTGAATGGGTACGAGCCAGATTTGATCAGTTGAGCCTTATTGAGGAAAAGCGATTGGCGGCTGTATGCCATGGGCAACTATATCAGCGCAGAATGAAGCAGGCATTTGACCAGAAGGTGCGTCCTCGGGTTTACAAAGTCGGAGATGTGGTACTCAAAAGGATCCTTCCTCCCAATACAGATCACAGGGGCAAATGGACTCCTAACTATGAAGGTCCATTCGTGGTTAAAAAGGTCTTTTCGGGCGGAGCTTTATTGCTTACAACCATGGATGGCGAAGAATTTTCATCCCCTGTCAACTCGGACGTAGTCAAAAAATACTTCGCATGAATAGACTCGCTGGATAATAAAAATAAAAATATCCAGGCAAAAAAGGGCATCCCGGCGAACCAAAAACAGAATAAGGTTCGGGCAAAAATTAGGGATATAATTGAAAAAATTGTACACCCGGTAAGTTGAAAACCCAAAAGGGCAACTTAGGCAAAAAAGGGTATCCTGGTGGATTGAAAACCTGAAAGGGCGGTCCACGCAAAAGAGGGATTTAAGCGAATGACTACGGTCTGAGTTATCTGTACCCATTACCGTTTGAACAACTGACGTTCTGAAAGATAGGAATTGGTCTGATCAGTCCTCAGAAGGCAAGGTCGGGGAGTTTTGAAGACATACTGGTCATAACAGAATGGAAACTCAGCGGAATTCCGTTTTCACATTGCCATTAGGATAGTTTCTTTTCTCAATTTTCAGCGATCACCTCTTTCCAGGGATTGCTTCCAGATGTAATTGCCTATTCTGGGCTCTCAGTCAATAAATTGAATTTCAATAAAAAGCTTTCTATTTTTGTTTTATTGCTTTGTTTGCAAAAACGTCCTAATTTTTGATAAAACATTGCATTTGAAAACATGGCAGCCTTGCAATAACATGCGCAGAAAAAAACATTTGAAATTACTTCGAATGTTGAATACTCCCGGATGGTGGATTCTAGCCACGCAACATTCGGGGCATGTGGGCATATTCTGTTGTTGCAGGTAGCAGGTGCAGATGATTTTAAGCACAAGACCAGCAATAAATCACCCCACGCAAAGGACTGGGGCAATTACGGGTAAGGAGGCTTGCGTTCATCGCTCGGTCGACAGTCGTTCGTAACGGTTCGATATCATTGAATTAAGTTCAACTGGGTACCGTTGTATCTTCTTAAGTCGATTCTCTCATACAGTACTTCCAATAACTACAAGCTTTTCTGTGTCGATAACGGTCACAGGTTCCCCAAAGGAGTGGTCTCGTCGACACCGAAACTGATGGTCATTATCCCCAGCGAAGTCACAAGAGTTTGAAGAGGCTAAATCTTCTGTAAAATCCTCTTATGACATCCTCTTCGGGGACGAATTGTTGTTTTGTCCAAGCATGGGGCATGATTGTTTCCCCAGCATGAAGTGTTGATCATCCCCAGTAGAGTTTGAGGACAGTTGGTCTTCTGTAAAATCCTCTCAAAAGGCATTCCCCAACACGAGACGCTTTAAAGCAGTTTACTCCAGCAGAGTTTGTTATAAACTCGTCATCCCCAACGGAATTGTCTAAAGGAAAGCTCGCCTAACATGGGGCATTGTAGTACTTATCCTAAGCTCGACAGTCATATTCCCCAGTAGATCTCTAAGGACTCTTTCCCAACAAGTTGCAGTGGAATGGTATAACCAGGTTTTGTATGTCCCCGGCAGAGTAACCCTGATTCCCCGGCAAGATCGTACCTCTGGTCATTGTATTCCCCACAGAGGTCAGCATCGAATCTTGTCAGCAATACTCCCCAGCTGAGTTGTTATTCTCCCCGCAGAGGTTTATAAGATCGGCAGAATCTATTCCTCAACAAGGATGTTACAGCCTTTCCCCAGCCGGGTCATAAGGTGGATAACCCCTACAAAGGGTCTTGGATTGGATAGATCCTCAAGCAGAGTTTTTATGACTCTTCCTCCCTAGCAAGATGCCATGCAAAGAAATTCTCATCCCCAGCGGAGTCACTGTGACCAGAATTCATTCCCCCAGCAGATGAAGTGATTCCTGGTAGATTTATTATTCTTCAAGTCCAATTTATTTTTGCCGTTATTGGAATATTCTAAAAGTCCAACAGTAGATTGGCAAAAGTCTGTCTTCGGGTGGCAAAAGTCCAACAGTAGATTGGCAAAAGTCCGTCTTCGGGTGGCAAAAGTCCAACAGTGGATTGGCAAAAGTCCGTCTTCGGGTGGCAAAAGTCCAACAGTGGATTGGCGAAAGGTCCATCTAAGGGTGGCATATTCCAAAAGTCCAACAGTAGATTGGCAAAAGTCCGTCTTCGGGTGGCAAAAGTCCAACAGTGGATTGGCAAAAGTCCGTCTTCGGGTGGCAAAAGTCCAACAGTGGATTGGCGAAAGGTCCATCTAAGGGTGGCATATTCCAAAAGTCCAACAGTGGATTGGCAAAAGTCCGTCTTCGGGTGGCACGAAGCTGCAAAGTCCACCAGTAGTGTGGCAGGCCAGTAGTCGTCTGGAGTTGCATAAAAGACATTATTAAAGTCCACCAGCAGCGTGGCAAGCCAGTAGTCGTCTGGCGTCGTTCAAAAGACGTTATCAAAGTCCACCAGTAGTGTGGCAGGCCAGTAGTCGTCTGGAGTTGCATAAAAGACATTATTAAAGTCCACCAGCAGCGTGGCAAGCCAGTAGTCGTCTGGCGTCGTTCAAAAGACGTTATCAAAGTCCACCAGTAGTGTGGCAGGCCAGTAGTCGTCTGGAGTTGCATAAAAGACATTATTAAAGTCCACCAGTAGCGTGGCAAGCCAGTAGTCGTCTGGCGTCGTTCAAAAGACGTTATCAAAGTCCACCAGTAGTGTGGCAGGCCAGTAGTCATCTGGAGTTGCATAAAAGACATTATTAAAGTCCACCAGCAGCGTGGCAAACCAGTAGTCGTCTGGCGTCGTTCAAAAGACAGATTTCTCCGACAGCGTTTCATTTGAAGACTCAATCCAGCAGTCTTGTTGGGTTTATATCCCTTCTCTTCTTCATCATCCAGAGCAAATTTTTGGTTATATTTGGTATTCAATCACTATATACCTTGAAAGTCCGAAAGCAATTGCTTTCAGGCATTCAGGTCTACAGCGCTTGAATAGGGGCAGCTGTAATACCCCAAAATTTGCTCTCCCCTTTTGGCATCATAGCATGGCATTATCATTTATCATATCATATCCATCTCATTAGCATTGCATTGCATTTAACATAGAAAAATGAAACATGGCATCCTTCTTACCATCAGGGCATGTGGTCAGGTGGGAGATGGACAATCAAGAGATCATTCAAAGCACAAAAAGGTCAGTCAAGTTGCCTCAAGGCAAGCCAAGAAGCCTTTCATGTCTCATACTATCTCAATTGATCATCCACAACCTCAAGGATAAGAGATACAATGGGAGATTGAAGCATTACATCTTTCACTATGCAAGAGGTTCAAAAAATGAAGTAAACCCTCAAAAGAGATAGCTCATTGATCCAAAATCATCCTCAAATGGCATATATCATCATCCTTTAAGAAGGTACACAACATACTCTGAGGAATTTGAAATTGAAGACTGCATATTTTTCTCCTAGGAGGTGGGCACCAAAACTAGGGTTTCCCATTAAATCAGGGAATCTTTGATTTTTTGGACAAAACTTGATGTCATGGTATTCTACATGTTCTTAAGTGTATGTGTATGGAAAATTGCCTCTCAATTGGTTTTAGAAGTGGTTCAATTGGAAGAAAAATCAAGAATCAGAGAAATTGGGGCAAAGTCAAATAATCAGAGGAAAAAGTCAACTCTTGACTTTTTGAGGCCAAATTCATAAAATTCATGTTATATGTGTCCAATGTGCAAAATTTGGTCAAGAAACTCCAAAGGAATCATGAAAAAATCAAGATGTGGAAAGTTGCCATTTTTGGGTGAAGTAGGGTTACTAAAAATAGTAAGTTTTGGCCATTTTGCATCAGAGTTTGAACCAAGGCCATTTAAAATTGAAGCACCAAATGAAAATTCCACTCGGCCACAACAAAAGATCTTGTTTTAAGCTTCAAATCCATGTGTGGAACATCTCCATTGGATAAAAATTGAGTGAGATATGATTGATCAAAGTTTGAGCAAAGTAGGTTCAAAACTAGGTCATGACCAAGATTTTCAGGGCACGCGCGCAGTCATTTTAACAAATAGTTGGTGTGCCATATATTCGCCTATTTTTCTCATGGTTAAAGGCCTCAAATGAAAAACTTGTCAACATCAATATTGTTCCTTGCAATGCCCTCTTCAATGTTCATGTTGGGCAAAATTTCATCTGATCAAGTTATGATGGAGAAATAGTGGCCTCAAGTCATGGTAATCATGCTGAAAATCCAGGTGCCAAGATGCCTTGTCAACCAACCAGTTGCCACGCCCTTCTATCAGTTCCAAATGTGGATGTTATAAGTCATTTTGCAACTTATTTCAAGCCTCATTTCAATTCATTTTTCATACCAAACATGTTCTACTATGTGTCCTCTCTCCAATGACCCCAAGAACTCATCAAATCATCCATTAAGTAGGGAGAATTTCATTGGCCAAGTACCATAATTATCACTGATGCAGTAAATGATGTTAGTAGGCTGTGTACACGATTTGGTTCAGTCATCCCACAAACACTTCATGTACTTTATTTCCTCATTTGAACAAACATCCTTATGACCATACTTATGCATATCAGCCATCATACATTGTGAAGGAAGGTTTTCAAAGGAGAAACTTGTACCATAAGCAATGCCATGACATGCTGCATAACATAACCTCATCATCCCAGCTTCACTCTCATCCTCACCACAACTGTCATAAGCTTAACCTCACCATATCACAGCCATGGATAACTCGCCCTAACTAACTTGGCTCAGTTAGTTAGGGTGGACTCAGCATAACCACTTTAACTCAGTTAACCTCACTCAGTTTAACCGTGGTTAAAGCCTACTATAAAACAAAATCTCACTTCACATTTTCATTCAGCTTCATTTCTCTCATTTTTCACTTCAAAACACTTCAAATTCTCCCTCACATTCTCTCTACTCTCTCTCTGATTTCACACGATTTTCACCATCTTCCATTCATATTTCATCTTCATCCTCATCAAGGTTTCACTTCTGATCAAGAACAAAAGAGAAGAAGTTCAGTTCATCAATGGCAGCTTAGTTCAGTTGAGTTTTCGTTGTGGTTTTCTTCAAGATCTCAAGTTCAGTGGCATTTATTTTGTTCCACTCAAGAGCATAGGAGGATCATCTCTGGTCTTCTGTTACTTTGAAGAACTTCAAATTCAGGTTTCTTCTCCAACCTTCGTTTTTCTGAAATTTCACTTGTTTTCTATTGTTTTGAGCTTCTTAGAAGCTATGTTGAATCCGGCTAGTTGATAGGCCTCTTAGAGGCATAGTTTCAAAAACCTAGGGCATGATTTGATTTCCTCTGTTCTTGCTATGTGTGTGTGTTTTGTGATTTTTATGAGCATATTCATGATGTACATAAGCTTAGATTTCGATTGGTATACATTTTGTGCATTTTGGTGAGGTTTGAAAGTTGCAGACGGTGGTGATTGACCGGAGAAGGTGACCGGAGGTCCCTCTCCGGCCGGTGGTCATTATTTTAGGGTTTCTTGCCAGAATGAATGTCAGCCGTATGATGTTGTTGATCCAACGCACGAAAACACGCCAGCACATTAAAATACATGTGCCTCTCACGTGGTTCTTCTGATTTTATTTTTAAACGTGGTGTGGTGTGGTACATGGTAGGGAGTGTGGACCTGCACGCATGTTCTTTGATTTTGGTTACTTTGACTCTTACGTTGACCAGACTTAATCCAATGGTGTGAATTGATTGACTTTTTTGTTGACTGAGTGAGCATGATAGTTAGTGTGTATTGCGCAGACTTGGACCTAATCAGATTGCTACCCACACCCCCATGTTTTCAAGCCCAATTAATTTGAACTGCATAATTTACTATGTCTGCACCCCACACTTGCTTTTCATTTCATTTTAATTTTTCTATTTTTATACACGTTTACTTTTTAATTTTTAAAAATATCAAACATCATCATAAAATTCCACAAAAATTCATGAGCATCATTAAAACATTTAGAAAATTTTTCATGATTTTATTTTCTGATTTTATGACCTTTTTGCCCCTGCTCCATAATTTTCTTTGAATTTCTTTGATGTGCATTCTTAATATGGTACATGATCTTGTTCAATTTTGTTCTTGATCATTAAAAATTGTTTTGATGCTCTTATTTTTGCATTGAGTCATTATCATCTTGAGGTATGTTAAGTGATTTTTATTTGATTTTTTAGGTCAGTTTTATGGCATGTTTGGTGTTCACTTTTGTGCTACTTTGTATGATATGTCTATGTGACCTAAGTGCATTGTTTGACATCATTTTGCCTTGGTTCCTTGCATGCTACTTTGATATGTGATTCATCTCTGATTAGTGAACTTCAATACCATGTTTTCATAATTTTCATGAGGCCATTTGATTTTTTTTTGATGCATTTCATTTAAAGCATTATAACATGTCATATCATTGTAATCTTTTGTGCATGTTTACATGTTTTTTTGTGTATACTTGCATGATCATTTGCCTATTTGGTGAGCTACACTCTTGACATTATAGGACATAGATACATATCATATGTCATCTTTGCTTGTTGATTATCATTTGAACCTTGTGCACCTTTAACATGTTGTGTTTGCACTTTCCTTTGTTTGGAACTTCCATTTCAATCCTACTTCTTCTATCACTTCTTAAATGCCTTGATGTGCTTCATGAATACTTGTGAGATGTTTGTGAATCATTTTTCATTTCATTTCAATTCTGATCCATGGATTACATGTTCCATTTGTGCATATTTCTTCTTTTCTCTTTCATCTTTCATTCTTCCTTTTCTTATGATATCATGTTCTAATGTAATGGAGGATGTTTGTTGCCTATCCACTTGAGTTTGATTGATAATGATCATTTGTTTTCCATATGATGTACATTCTGGTTGTGGTTATAGGATTTGATTTCTCATTTAATTCTTTTGAGTTTTATGGTGCATTACATGTTCTTTTACTTTTTATACTTCTTATACATGTTTACTAACCATGTAGGGGCTTTGGTAAGTTTCAATTGAGTGTGGATAAGGAATCCACATTCAACTTCTATCCTTTCTCTTTTACAATTCCATCTTGTTTTTTTGTTAAGCACTTATGTGTTTTTTTTTAATAACTCATCACTTTCCCTTTGTGAATTACAATTCATCTTCTACTTTAGAAGTGAATTGTTTAATTCATTCTTTCTTTAGACTTTAGGTTGAAACCTCACAAACCTTTAGGATCACTCCCTTTAATCTTCAATTAGGATTGAGTCTTAGTCCACATAGGTTTTACCTTTTCTCCTCTCTTGAGTCTCTTTTCTCATCTCTTAAAGAAAATTCAAAATATCTAATAAAGGTAGGCATTTATTGCATTTAGGCCTTTCACATAAAGAAAAGATTATAAGGGGTCTTCTCTTATAATCTTAAAATGTATAGCATATAACCCATCTTGGGTCAATGTGTTAAACATTTGATCTTGTGTGAGGGACTTAAATGCAATACTTGTTGAAGGTACAAATAAAAAACACTTCTTCATTTCTTAATCAACAAAAATACTTAATAAACACAAGTATGCTAGTGTGTTTGAACCTTGACAATTGGAACTAAGTGTGGGGGTCTTCTTCGCTCTTAGTGTGTCTTCTTGCTCATTCCATCTTGGAATGTGAGAATGTACACATTCCAATGACTAAGATTCAGATACACTATCATATGCAAACAAATGAAAAAACTCTTAAAAGACAAAAACAAACAATAACGTCTTTCCTTCGGGAATTCTTTTCTCACCCCATTCACTCTTAGCGTATGAACGTGCTCCTACTCGTTCTTTTGCAAGATGGTAACGCACTCGGACCAGCGAGCCTGCAACACCTGAGCTAGAACGTAAGCCGTTCTCTAAAAAGAACAAACAATTCATCCCTAGTGAGGGGAACTACGTCGCTCTGATTCTCATGCTCCCGATGAGATACGTAGGCAGTGGGGTAGGGCCCATGCGAGCACTTCTTTTATTTTCCCTACATTTGTTTCTCGTTCCTTTTCCAGTTCTCTTTTCGTTCCTTTTCCAGTATTCTTTTCTATCACCCTTTGATCGAGACAAGCAAGCGTGGATCCCATCGGGTACGATGGACGCGAGGGGGTGCTAATACCTTCTTCTCGCATAACCGACTCCCGGACCCAGTTCTCTTGGTCGCAAGACCATGTTCTATCCTTTCCTTCAGGTTTATGCGGTGTTTCCTTTCCCTCTCTTGGGATAAATACACATTGCTGGCGACTCTGTTCGGTGCCACTATCGCGTTTGTACTAGGATGAAAATCCTGGGAGCGACATAGGGTACCCTAGATTCCTCCCTCGGTTTCTTGAGACTACCCTTCCCTTTGATGCAATGTCTCCATGCTTGAATGATTTCCATGACCGTGGAATGATCCTTGGTTTCCTTACATTGCAAAATGAAACCCTTGAGTAGTTTATCCTCGGGCTTGTACATTAAGGGGTGCCCCAACTGTCTCATAGCTAGGATTGGGTTATAAATAATGCACCCTCTAGATCCAATTAAAGGCACATTAGGATAATTCCCACAATCTAGGATCAAGTCTTCCCGGTTGAGAATGTTTGGAAACCACAGAATATCGGTATCAACGAGGGAGACTAAGTATTGGGACCACGCATGGTTGTTCATTCGCCCAAGGTCGTCCATACCTTTTGCCAAATGTGAACCGATCCATTTATATAGTAAAGGAGCACAACATATCATAGCTCCATTCTTCCTTTCGTGCCTTAGGTGGAGGGTATGGTAGACATCCGCTAAGAGAGCCGTTGTAGGATCTTGTTCACCGATGGTGGTAGCCAAAAACATATTGATGGCAACTATATCCACAAAATCCTTTGCGCTCGAGAATAAGATCAGCCCAAAGATGAGTAGCATCATAATATTATCCATCATTTTCCAATCGTTATTAATGGCATAATCACTGGCTTTTCTTTCCCAGAAACTCTTTGAGAAGCCATGGAAACCTTCGTGAAACCTCATACTGCTCTTTAGAGTAACTACACGGATGTGAAAATATCCAGCAATCTCTCCTAATGAAGGGCAATACCCTATTTCCATGAATGGCACCTTCCTTGTTATAGGGAAGTCCAGAATCTTACGAAACTCTTCGAGAGTGGGAGCCATTTGGAAATTCTGAAACTGAAAACACCTCAACTCGGTATCATAGAACTGAGCTAGTGCAGTTAACCCCTCTTCTCGAACAGGGACCGTTACAAGGTCCAAGATCTTCCCATAATTTCGGATAATAGACTTCCTTCTTGCACCAGATAACCCCATGGCATAAATTTTCAACCCTTCAATATCAGATGTCCTTACAGTAATTGGAATAGTCTTTCTTTTTCCTGAGTCCATTTCCTTGCTTTGCTCTCCTTTTTTTTCAGAAAATTTTAAGATTCCTGTGATGTAAAAAAAAATTTCATGAACATGATGAATGAGTATTTTAATTAAATGTTTTTGGTAGGTTACGGTAAGGTGAAATGCAAGCATGACCCTAACTAGGTAGGCTCCCTATAATAAGTTAGATCTAAGCCTTATATACACAACCCCCTCACATGTAGGATATATAGTTTTGGGCAGCATAACGACCCTAGAATTTACGGACTATACCCTTGTTTTACCATGAGAAGGATCAAGCCTTCCTACGGTAAACCTTCGGGATAAGTCACATCTAGGAAGATCCTAGTAACGACCCTTGAGGGTTGAATACTTAGGATCACCATGGGTTAATTGGGTTTTCTAAAGGTCCTCAGAATCTTGGACCACATCCAAATTTATCAGCTATGTTAAGGGCTAGCCTTACCAGGAAGATGATTTTGGAGGGTCTATCTGATTGTGGCATCAATGCATAGTCAGGATGTTACATCCCTTCCATTAACATTTCCGTTCCACGTCCTAACTTAAGGTATACTCCAAGCTTGGGTTTTAGCTTCCCACATCACTATATACCAAACCAATGCAATAATGACAATATAATAAATATGAAGAACGAATATAATAAAATAAAATAAAATATAAAACATAAAATGAATAAAAGAAAAAAAAACAATTAACACCCAAGACAAACAAACAAAAACCCTACAACCTAAGGTTAGGATGGACTCTCTTTAGGTTCCCCTGTCCCCAGCAGAGTCGCCAGCTGTCGCGGCAGGCAAAAATATTCGAGTCGCCATCATATTTTTTTTTTAAGGAAAATAAATGATAAACCTAAAATTCTTAATCCTAAGGGTAGAGATTCCTAAGGTTCGGGAGTCGGTTAAGTGCGGGGAAAGTGTTAGGCACCCCTCACTTCCATTGTACTCAATGAGATCCTCCTTAAGTTTTAGGGTATGTTTGTTTATCGTCTAACTTGTTATTTATATACAAAAGAATCTTAAGTTTTTTATTATTGTACTCGCTAGGGTTTACAACCATATGCCTATGTACCTTCAATTTTGAAGGATCAGAGTAACCGTAGTTCACCTCCCCTATTCCTACCCCCTAATCCTATTCCTAACCCTAATCTTCAATCCTAATCCACTATTTATACTCTTGGATAAAGAGTTATATCCCTTAATCTATTATTTATACTCCTAGATAAGGAGTTATACCCCTTAATCTATTATTTATACTCCTAGATAAGGAGTTATATCCCTTAATATATTATTTATACTCCTAGATAAGGAGTTCTATCCCTTAAAAATCCCTTATCCATTGTTTATACTCTCGGATGGAGAGTTTTATCCCAAAATCCCTTATCCATTGTTTATACTCTCGGATGGAGAGTTTTATCCCTTAATCCCTTATCCATTGTTTATACTCTCGGATGGAGAGTTTTATCCCTTAATCCCTTATCCATTGGCCTATATTTATAATCTTGGAACCTAAGAGTGCTATCCCTAAATCTCATCCCTTATTTAGACTCTCGGACAAAGAGTTTTATCCCAAAATTTTAAATCCTTAAAAACCTTTTATATCCCTTATATTTAAAAAAATACAACCCTAAAATTTCATAGCAAAACATAAATTCCCAAAATGCCTTTGTGTCACACATTAGCAAAATCAATCCCAAAATTATTCCAAATCAAGAGAATGTAATTTCTTAAAATTCAAAATACTTTCTTCATAAAAGAATTTAAATCCCAAAGATAGACTAAGTTTAATTTAACATTTTTATAAAAAAAAAAGACCATATTTAAACCCAAAAATCCTAAAATAGATGCTTCCCTTAAAATAAGTCCTAACCCAAATTTTAATAAAAATTATAAATTTCCAAAATATATCCTCCCCAAAAATCCAGGAATAAAAATCTATTAAAAAATTGTCCCTAATAAAAACCAATAAGTTATTTTAAATATATAAAATGTGAATAAAAATAAAAAAATCTAAACCCAAAATTGATCCCAAAATCCTAATTAGTTTCCCATTAAAAATAATCCTTAAAACTCTATTTTTATTAATCCTAATTAACTATTAAAATCCTAATTAATAATTAAATTATGTGAAATAATTTAATTAATTAAATTAAATTCCAGGAGGGTGTATTTTACGCTGAGTAAGCAACTGAGCTTACTGTCTGGGGTGTACATAGCATTAAGGTTAGGCCCACTAAGTAATTGGAGCCCAGCGCATGCAGAAGTGCATGTCAAGAGAATCAACGACTGATTTTCTCTTGACAGTCTGATGATGATCATACGGTGCCAAAGGCTTGAAATCCTGGCCTTAGATCCTGATTACTATTCCAGGTAAGCTAAGTGAACAGTCCAGATGTAGAGTCAAAGGAGACTCACGGTGCGCACGCGTAAGGAAGCACTTGTTGACTCAGACAGTCAAACGATCTGGGTGGTTCAGGGGAGGGACACTTGGCGCACATCCAAAGTCGCACGGAGGGAGTACATAACCCCAATCTCTCTCAGACATTCCCCATTTTCCCCTTCGCTTCCCCCCTCTAATATTCTCCCTCTCTCTCTAATTCTTAAGCTCTACTGCCTCTCTCTAATTCTCCACTCGCCGGTGGGCCTCCGACCACCGCGCGTTGTCACCCAACCACCCACAAATTCCAGAATTTGGTTGAGGATTCAACCGGAAAATTCAACCACTACACCTTTCCCACCCCGATGTTCAAAGTTCTTCAGGGTTCGAGATGAACCCTAAGAAACCTAGGGTTCTTGGGAAGAACCCTAACCCTGATACTCACCCTTAAACCCAGTAACCTACAAACCGTATGAACCCTAAGGGTTCCAAGAAGAACCCTAATTTCAAACTCAAGAACCCTAACCCTATCCTAAAAAACATAACCCTAAGAACCCTAATCAAACCCAGAAACAACAAGCAAAACAACCCCAAAAAACCCTACCACCCACAGTTCAACAATCAGCGACGAATTAAACTAAAGCTAAGTGGTTTTTTACCTTCCCTGCCGTGACCTTTTTATGCTGCTCCGATCCCTTCTTTTCCTTCTCCGATCTTTTCTAATCCTCCATTTTCCTTCTGTTTGCAGGTAATCCAAAGGAGGTTTAGCTCAGAGGGGTTAGGGTTCTAAGGATGAACCCTAATTCTCTATTTGCGGAAGAGCTTTACTGAAGGGTGTGGGAGATTTGTGCAGCAATTTTCTAGATTCAGGGTCCTCCCTTTTTCTGGATTTCCTCTTAGTTTATATAGGAATTCGAAATTAGGTTTAGAATTCAATTAGGTTGATTTGTTTTAGGAATTATCTGATGCAATTTTATTTGATTTGATTTTGATTCAGTTTTAGAATTAGGGTTCTGGATTTGTATGATTTAGATTGTAATTTGATCCAAAAAATTAATGAAATTGATTTTGTTTGATTTGATTTTTTCCAATTTCTGCGCAGACCTAGGGTTTCCCTTTGGGGAAGACGACCCCTTCTGGATCAACAATTTTGACCATCCAATAGAAATGAATAAAAATAAAAAATATTAATACTATAACAATACCATATTAATAAGTATAAAATAAAAATAATAATATAAACCCCCTATTAATAAATCAACGACCCCATAAAATAAATAATAATTAATGATATAACCATAATCTTATTAATAAATAAATAAAAATAAAAAAAACAATAATATAACAATAACCATATAATAATAAACCAAATAAACACATAATAATAATAATAAATCATAAAAATAATGCCATAATCTAAATATCACTAACCTTAATAAAACCTAATTACTAAAAAACATCCTTAATTTCTAAATTCAAATGACCCTTAAATTAAAAATTAAAAAATAAAACAAAGAAAATAATTATTTAATTACAAAAATAATCCTTAAAAAAAACCAATAATAATATTCATTAAAAAAATATTTTTTTTCCTATAAAATTTACTCTAAAATAAAAACCTAACAAAAAAAAATTAAACAAGTCCCTTTAAATAAAACAACTAGTAATAAGAAAAACTCCTTATACCAAACCAATTCTAACATGGGTCTAAAAGTGCTAGCAATCTCAGAAATCCACTGACACCTAAATGACAGCCTCTGATAGCAAAAAATCCCAAAAGGATAAAAAAATACTGGTCAAAATTTAGGATACTACAAACACGATAGAACAAAATCTTGTCGAATTGTAGTATTAATTTATTAATCCATTACGAATGACTCATGTAAATTAAAGATTGACTTAAATAAAAAATACTTTAATGCGATGATGGTTTAGGTTGATGGATAATTAAATCAATGAGATTTTTATTTTAAATTTCAAAATAAAATTTAAATTCCTCTTCTCTCTCTTCATGGCTGTTTGGATAGGATATGACTCTTCGAATAAGATACTTATAAATAGGCACCATTAAGAAAGCAACAACAATGGTTCTCATTCTTTTTCATTATCCCACAAACAAATAAATGAAAAATATCTTAATCTTCAAAAATGCATAAGAAAGAATGAAGAGAGAAGAGAACAATTTAGATCAAGAACCAAGAATTGGACAAGAATCGGCGACATTGATTCAAGTACGATTTTAATGTTTTTTATAAAAATTATAGTACCGTGAAAATCATGATATCAATGATTAAATGATATAAAAATATTTTAAATTAATTGATAAACCAATATGAACATGTTATTGTTATTATAATACATATTGTGTGTTTTTTTAATAGGCAATGATATAAACAAAAAGCACAAGGGGTGCTCAACCCGTTAGTGACAAGCAGGAATGTTACATCCACTTAAGACAATTGATTGGTGCAGAAAACCAATCGTAGAACAAACACTTAGGATAAGCATCGCCCTCATATAACCACCTCCAAGAAAAAAAACTTAACCGAATTAATCGTTTTGTCAACGAAAACACGGTTACCTCTAAACACTAGATTATTCCTACCATACCATAAATACCACACAGATGCTGCCCAGACATACAAACTCAAACAATTACCAGAAATTTTCCTAGAATCCTTCACGAAACGTACAAATGATTCCGTACAATGCTTGTCAGTATCAACATTTAAACCAATCCACCTCAAAATTCCTTTCCAAACCAAAGAAGCGACAGAACATTCCATGAACAAATGATGTGCTGATTCTGCATAATTCCCGCACACACTGCATACCGACAACTCTCCTTCAAACCCAATATTCCTCTTTCCCAACTGATCCCGTATAGCCAAGCTATTACGAAAAGGGCCTCCACAGAAACATCTGGATTTTCGATTGTAATTTCGAATCCCAAACAAACTTTAAACTCTCCAGCACAGATCTCCCTCAAACTCAATACACTCCATAAAAAACAATACGTAACATGAAGAGACCGAAAACTCGGTCGACACTTTGTCATACCCTCTGAAACTGTCACAGGTACCAGGCCTAGGAACAAATTGTGTGTTAATTCTACTTTCCGATACTGCGTAAAAGTTGAAATTGAATTTGTATTATTTGAAAATAGTAATTTTAATAGATTCATAATCGAAAAAGAAATATGTATGTGCCCTTACCGCGCATAATAATATGATGTTTTATTACCTGTTTGTAAAAAAAGTCATGTAGGCATCCTGGATATAAAAAATAAATTATTAAAGAAATTAAAAAAACCATGATAATTTTATCTAAACTGCAACTGTATCGCAATTGATAGTCATCATCATGCTGTGTTATGGATGGTGAAATCTTTTAGTAATACATTATTCTTCATACATGAGGATTAAGTTTTTACATATAAATCATTGGCAATGAAATGACATTGTAATGCATCAACGTTACGGCAAGCTAAACATTATTTTATTGATAATAATATGATTGGAAACACAGTAGTGCATAATCAAGTTACATGTAACAATGTCAAACGTTACAATGATAGAACCGTTACATTGATGCGGTAATAGTGTCAAACGTTACATATATATTTTATGGTTGATAAGTTTATGCTATTGCATGTAATAGTTAGTCTGATTTGCATAATATTTTGTTATACAAATAAAGCATAAAAAATTAGAATATAATCAATTTTCAAACATTCAATACTAATGGTTTGATTGTAAAGTTTTATTTTTTTTGTTTATTTTTCAAAATCAATTTGCATAAAGAATAATAATTATGCTATAGTAAGCAAATCGATAAAGGATAAATTGAAATTGAAAATTTTAAAATTTTAAGTATGAATTTGTTAATTAATAAAGTAGTCTAATTTATTAAAGTTTGTAATTTCAAATCATATTGTGTAATTTATTATCATAATTGTATTGCTTCATGGATCTTGAATTTGTTAATCACTAAAGTGATCAAATTCATAAAAGTGTATTATTTCAAATTGCACAATTGAATTTTAATTATGAACATCAATCTATTATTTAATTTTGAAGTGAAATGTTTACCGTATAATTTAGAATTATTTGATTTATAAATTTGTTAATCACCAAAGTAGTCAAATTAATTAAAGTTTATGATTCCAAATTATGCAATTAACTTGATTCGGATGCTATGTGAATAACATATTTGTGCTCAATACTTTTATAAGGTATATATAGATCATCCAAAGATGGATCATGACTTATAATTAATAAAATCAAGATATTTGTTGACATACTTGTTGCTTGTATATCCAAATATAGACATGCATGTTTTAAGTGATTTTATTGTCCATTAAAATATGTTTATTTAGCATCATTAAAATTTATTGAAATGTATTTGAGTTTTTACCCAAAGGTGAACTTTGATACATGTTTAAAGATGATTAGTTTAAATCTATGAAAGTTAATCAAAGCATTAAAGTATGAGCATGTTTTAAATATTTGCGGTTACTAGTATGGTGTTATGGACTTAGATATAACATTGATAATGAATGATAAACTTGCAGCCATTACAGGGACAATACAAAAGAGAAATGTCTCTCTTAGAGACATAGGAAATGTCTTTGAACTTGATTAGAAAGGACCATATATAGGTTCATTTGCAAAGTTTATCGAAAGTTGTGGTAAATATGAACATTATTCTATGCCTAACACATCACAACAAAATGGTGCTGTTGAAAAAACAAAATGTACTCTCATGGACATGATCAAATTAAAATGTTAAATTATAGTAATGTATCATTATCATTGTGGACATACACATTAAGGACCGCTGCGTATTTGCTTTAATAGGATTCCTAGCAAGATAGTTCCTAAAACTCCTTATAAACTGTAGACAACCGTTAGAAAAATGTCATATTTTGGACCTTGATATCATGATTTTCACGGTGCTATAATTTCTATTAAAAACATTAAAATCGTACTCGAATCCATGTCGTTGATTCTTGTCCAATTCTTGGCTCTTGATCTAAATTGTTCTTTTCTCTCTTCCTTCTTCCTTATGCATCTTTGATGATTAAGATATTTTTCATTTATTTGTTTGTGGGATAATAAAAAAGAATGAGAACCATTGTTGTTGCTTTCTTAATGGTGCCTATTTATAAACATCTTATTCCAACAGTCATATCTTATCCAAATAGCCATGTCCCAATAGGCATGAAGAGAGAGAAGAGAGATTTAAATTTTATTTTGAAATTCAAAATAAAAACCCCATTGTCTTAATTATCCATCAACCTAAACAATCATCGCATTAAGGTATCTTTTATTTAAGTCAATCTTTAATTTACATGAGTTATTTTTAATGGATTAATAAATTAATCCTACAATCTCCCACTAGACTCATGTGACAACTTAATGTTTCAATCTTATAACATAATTGTGCACCATTCATTAAAAACACCAAATCATTATCTTTAATGAATTGAAATGATCGGATCAAGGCGGTCACAAATTATTCAAGAACTTGATTCCTTTCATGTATTACGAATCAATCCAATTCAAATAATTTTAAGGGATACAATAATATGTCTTTCATGTCTCTTCAAAGACACCTTTCTCATCACATATTAACAATAATGTATGGATATCAAAACAAAGCAGAAACATATTCTTAATTGAATGCACAAGTGTCATACAATACGAACATTAAATTATACATGTATATATACCGATTATATTATAACGTTATGTAAAGATGGGCGTTATGTAAAAGTCCTTGTTAGGCTATACCATCATCCATTGTTGACTATTGTGCTAGGCAAGTATCATGATTTTAACCAATATTGCGGCCGAAACATAAATATTTGCAGTATAACAGCAACTGCGGCCGCAATTTAAAACCATGGCAAGTACACAACCATGTAGAATGCAATCACATTTTTCTGGGTTGTAATGTAACTAACCAGAATGGTGTCTTCTTCTAACGCCCATGAACCCTTTTCTTAATTCATTGAGGTTTGTGAAGTTGCTTAAGCACAAGAACATATGAAGCATTTAACCAAGTGAAGTCTTCATACTTCTGAACTTCTATAGTTACCCCACAGAAATTGTTTAAAGCAAACCACACCCTCTACTCTGTTATTATTCTGACACCCAGACAGTATAAGTTTTTTGGGATTTCTTCGGCGGCTATTTGTCCATATTTTGAACTCTTTTCATTTACAAAACTCACCTGTTTTTTAAGAGCCTGAATTTTTGCTTTGAATCTCATGATCATGGTTGCACTGTCATAATGGAGTTGTTGGGCCTGGTATAACAATAACGCGCCATATCACATATCACAGATAACACTCTTTGATTCTCTGGTTGTTAAAGGTGAATGCCTAGTGGCAGCATTTGAGAGAAGAATTTGTGAATTGCTGATATGAGCACTTAGTTCCCAAACATAATGGAGATTGTTACTTTTTTTAGCAATTATAACAAAAGCTTTTGCTAGGGATATTTGATCATTCAGTTGTCTGGTCACCGAGTCCGAACTTAACATCTCTTCAGTAATATTAAGACCTTCCATAATCCTATCATTTTTGTAAGTTCTCTGCTCAATAGGATACAAGTTATATGTTAAACAAATACCCAATGTAGAATTTCCTATATAATTGTAGCAATTTATCATTGTACATATTCAAATCCAATGATTATGTGAGGTGTATTCCCTCTGAAAATACTCTTGTTTTTTTATCTAATGTAGAATTCCATTCAACTCACCCATTAACCATTCATTCCTTATATAGAAATAAATCAAAAAAGAAGAAAGGTAGAGAAATTGAATTGCAGTAAAAAAATATTCAATCTTTAAAACTCAAAAACAGTATACAAACAAACAAAAATCCAAACAGGATAGATATTAACATTAAAAATAGAACGTACCGGTTATAATTCTAAAAGTAATCAAAACAGAAGTAGAAGTAAAAGTGAAAATAGAGACAGTGTTTTAGAAGAAGATGTCATTGTTGGGCAAGGAGATGTGAAATTGAAAACAGAGGTACAGGAACCCTTTAAGCTTTTGCCTTTCGCCTTCAGAGAAACCCTTATATGCCACTTTTGTTTTCTCTTCTCTCTTGTGCGAAATTGGTTTGATCAAAATGGGAGTAGCATAACCCCTAATATAGGAGACGTGACGAAGGTTATCTTTGAATTGGTTGATTATGTGAGAAAAAATCGAGATATCTCTACAATTATATAAACTTCATATTTAATATTTTTTTAAAAATCATTAAATAAAATACCGATTAAATAAGACAAATGGCAATTTCTAATTCATCCATCTCAGTTGGGTACCAATACACATGCAAAATAATAGGGTGCCTAAAAATTTGCCTAAAAAAATCGGTTGAATCCTTGAACGTTTCAAAACTTATCACATTAACCATTTTCATTCAAATATAAATAACTGTGTCAATTCAATTTTGTCCACGTGGCAAATATGTAACATTGAATTAAGTGACCAATTTAGCAACACAAAAATCAATCACTAAAAGAGGGTTTTTAGATTGACCAAAATTATGCATAAATATTCTTCTTCCTCTTCATACGCATTTCAAATTCAGCTCTTTATTCTTATTACAACTCTGCAAGAATATCAATATTTATATTAAACTCTCAAACTTAATGCTAACTCTTACCAAACTAAAATAAGGTCTGATCTTAACGAATGTTGATTATCAACTAAATTCTGTACATAACGGAAAGAGGGATTAGTAGAAAAATCGGGAAAATGTAAATTTGATTTCATTAAAATTTCCACCGGGGTAAATGTAAACATATGGGATTTGAGAAAATAAGATGATGAAAGTGATAACTGTAAATTATAGTTTGCACCTAAGAGGGGGGGTGAATTAGGTACTTTAAAAATTTTCCGGTTTTCATCTTATGTTGTGTTTTCTTTCCTGATTATTTTCTAAGTTATGAAAGCATTAAAGTGCGGAAAGTAAACGACACAAGGATATATCCTGGTTCCTCTCACAGTCCTAGAGTACTCCAGTCCCCTTTCAACATGAAAGATATTTTTAATATTGTTGTGACCTATACAAGACTTATCCTAGTCTTCCTATCACTAACAAACCAAGAACTATCCTTTTGGAGTTTTTCACTAAGTTCAAATGAGAACAATCCTCTCAAAATGAACCTCTTGTTTCCAACAACTTGGACAACAAGGATAACAACCACACAATCTTATATCCAACAATCCTGGAAAAATAAGATGAGATACAACAAGTGTCATTAAATTTTTTACAAGAGTGTGATATGTAGAATACACATATCAATCTATTGATTGATCTTTTCCTTTGAACAAGCAAATTATCAATGATATACAAGTGTTCAAAATTGTCTGGAATGAAACTTAGAATGCTTTTTAATTGAAGTTTAAGTGCAGAAAGTTTCACTCTTAAAATTCTAGTTTTGAACACTTAGAGAATTTTTTCAAAAACCACATTTGAAAATCATTTGGCTGAAAAAATAAAGTATTTTTACACACTACCTCAGTGTTAATCGATTAACCCATTTACACTACCAAATGGTTAATTGTTTAACCCCTTTGTAACGGCCAAAAAATTCAAAATTCTCAAAGGTTATTGATTAATAGATTAACACATGAACTTGGTTAATCGATTAACCAGTGTTAAAAATGAAAAATACTTTTGAAAAAGATATGAAATGCAATGATTTTCTATAACTAATATTTTAATGAATCATGGCAAGTATGAATGATGTTTTGAACACTTGTATATTCAAAGACAAGTTATGTTCATATACCTTATCATTCATGATCAATCACCTAAATCTTCAAGACTTTGGATATACTTTAAAACTTGAGTTTTGCTACTAGTCTTGAGCCATTTCCTTTTTGAGAGCTTCACTTGGTTGTTGAAAGTTGTTGTCTTCATCAAAACATATTGAGAAGCTTGATTCTTCATTCACCCCCTTTTTGATGATGACAACCTTTTTCTTGAAGGTTTGATTCAACCTTGTTTTCTCTAACATATGACAATACTCCCCCTTGATGAATGCCCCCCCTTAATCCATGCTTGAGAGTTTTAATACATTTGACTTGCTGCAATTTAATGTTAGAGAAATAAACAAACAACAATACTTCTCCTCCTTTGTCATTACCAAAAAGGATGGGAAAAGACTTAAAAATTGAAACATCATTATGTGTATGAACTTGGAAAAATACAAGTAAAACAAAAAACATTTGAAACACATGCACAACACAAAATTAACAAAACATAGATTATATAATAATAGTTTTACGGAACATATTATAAACCTTAGAACGAAACATAACAAAGGTTTTAGAACATTAGAACAAAATATAACATAAGCCTAAGAGAAAAGTACTTAGAAACTTAACATAAATAAAGAACATAATGATAATACTACTATAATGCAATACAAGACATCTAATCACTTTCTGACATATCATTGTTGTCTTCTTCTTCCTCTTCCTCTTCTTCTTCAGTTTCCTCTACTTAAGGTTTTCGGCAACGAGAATTTGTAAGCTTTTGCAAAAGACGCTTTATGGAAGCCATTTCAAAAGTGTGTTCTTGGTGATTCCTATTCATGGTTGCCTCAATAGAACACATCTTGTTGTAAATAGCTTCATTAGTGTAGCCGCCTTCCGGAGCCGGTGGAAGAGCGTTTGAAGGAGAATCATCTTTGTACACAAAAACTCCATGCCTATTCTTGATGATTCCCGTATTTCGAAGACATGTAGAACCATTTATCTCACACTCTTTTGAAGTCATAACAATCTTCGGTTCCCTCTTTAAACATAAATCAATTGATTCCTGTCATACCCTAAATTTTGACCCCCTCATTTTAATTTTTTTCGGTCTTCTGACTGTATTTTCACTTTGCATCTGTCGTAACCCGAAATTTGACCTCCCCTTTTGCCTTTTGCATAAGCATGTGCATTCGCATCGCTGGCATATGCATTCACACTTTTTCTCTATGTTTTTTGTTGCAGGAATATTCAGGTTTTACTAATCCGATTAATCACATCCTCACAAAGTCTTCACATCATCAACACAAGCACAAAACAAGGGTTTTTATGCCTACTCATCAAAGCAAGGGTTTGAAAATCGGAACCGTGGCCACAACACCATTTTTCAAGCAAATTGGGGAAATTTTGGCCTGGTTAATCGATTAACACTTTGCAGTGCAAAAAGTTTTAATCGATTAACACATGTAAAATAGGCAGATTCTGCTACTTTTCACGACATCAGCTTTTTCTCCACATTTTGGGGTGCTACTTGGTTCTAGCAGTGTGTGGAACATTCTAGACATCTTTAGACATTTCAAGACCATTCAAGACACTCCCCTTACATTTATTTCAATGCATCACTTTGGATTAAGTGCACCATGTTCCTTAATCTCCAAGTATGCGAGCCTTTGATTTGGATTTACATTGGGATTGCTCCACCGAGTTAACTACCTAACTAACTGAGTTAACCGCTGACTTGGTGAGTCAAGTGTAACTAACTCCTAACCTAGCTCCAAAGTTAACCCCAAAGCACATTCCAAACCTATAAACTCCAAACCAAAACTCTATATAAACAAAGCGTCACTATTTTCACAAGGATTCACAATCATTTTCACAATTCTTCACTCTTTTCACTCTCAATTATCTCACATTATCTCTGAAATTTTCTGCAACTTCTTCATTCTCATCTCCATTTCCTTCCCAAACCTCACTATAGCTCCTCATCACCATTGAAGAATAATCACTTTCACCTTGGAAGTGATTATTTCTTGAGCTTAACTTTCATCACCTTGCCACTCTACTTGATTCTCTGGAGTTTTATTAGATTTTGATTCATCACAAGTGATTGCTTCAAGATTCTATGGTGTGAATTCACATTTTGGAGATTTTGTCGCAATTTGTTCGGTTTCGATACGATTCGGATACAATTAAAGATTCCTCTGGTTTTTTCTGATTATCTTCATTAAGATTCATTTGTAACAACATCCAAGGCACATCTCAGCCTTGTAGGTTGGTCATTCTTAACTCATTATACTGTTTCGAACATTTTCGTATCATTTGTGAAGTAGTTTCGTTACGTTTTGTGTGTGAATTGATTATGCCATTACTTGATCCATGATCTTAATGAGTTCATTGATTCCATTGCTGATTATCTGTTGTTGTTGGACTTGATTTTTCGTGCATAATTGTTTACCCTAGCATAGGAGTGATTGCACAATCAATAAGTGGCCAAAAGTGCTTTTGAAAAATCAAATTTCAGCCACTTCTCCAGTGTTAATCGATTAACATTTTGCAGTGCAAAAGTGTTAATCGATTAACACTCTGTTTTTTCCAGTTTTTGTTGTTGTTTTGCAAGTGTTAATCGATTAACACTTTACAGTGCAAAAGTGTTAATCGATTAACACTGCTTCAGATTGCCATTTTCATGCTTTTTCAAGTGTGTTTGCTACGGTTTCCCCATTCAACTTCCATGGATTGATAGGATTGATTTTTATGGATGTTTTATAAGTCATTTAACTTCTGTTTGAAGCATGCTCATGAACTTTCGATGCACGATTTTGATTATGCAATTGTTCACATTCTTGGCATTGTATGAACACGATCATTCTTGCACTTTCTTTAATCACATGATACATGATTTGTAATGCATACTAAATGTCATTTGGTATTGTTTTGCACTTTCATTCATGTTGACATTAAGTTTGTTCTTCAGAGAATGAGCTTAATCTTGTATAATCAATAATCCACACTTTTACTTTAATGATTTTCCATCTTTTTGGAAAATTATTAGCACATCAATTCCCTTTGATTGATTAATCCAAACCTTGTTTCGATTAGTTGGCCCGTCCTTGCTCTTCTCTTTAGGCTTCCTTTAGAGTCTTGTTCTCTAGATCCCCTGCCGAGTCGGAGGTTTGCACGACGCACTGGAGCACTATACAAATCGGTGTTGTTATGTTGTCCGTTTCAATTTTCGCATTATACTTTGGTGCTAGAGATGGGGTGAGAGTGGAGAATTCCTACACTCATCTTGATTATTTTGGGTAAGGGACAAATGATCATATGCCTGGAATAATCATCTTTATCTCCAAGCTATAGTGTTTTTCAATCCTCAGTTGAGTCGATCCTTGTTCACTCCTATCCTTTTAAATCCCTTTTTTGATCAATAACCATTTTCTTGGTTAAAGATCCTTATCACTTTGGGTTAGCAAACACTCTTTATTTCAATACCTTATCTCTTAGTCCATCATTGTTCTTTGATTCCCCAGAAGAGTCTTAACCCATTTTCTTTGGTTAATCATAGCCATACTGTTAATACCAATGCTCTTTTTCCCTTGTGCTCGCCGTCTTTTATTCGGTTAAACACAGACTTTCTGTCAAGCACCGAAACCCTAGCGGAGTTTGCAACCTTCTCTTGGTTTCTCTCCCTTTGATTGGTTAACCACTGCATGTCAGTTAGAACACCAATTTGCACTTCTTCTCAGTTAATCACAGCCATTATGTTAACATACTGAGCTCCTTTTGAGTTAATCACCTTCTCTTGGTTAATCACTCTTTCTTTTCGTTAATCACTGCCCAATAGTTAAAACTAATATCCCTGTGAGTTAGTAACCTTCTCTTGGTTCGAATACTCGTACCCTTGGTTAGTAACCTTCTTTTGGTTCTAATACCCATTTCGTTGGTCAAGTGTTGTTTGTTCGGTCAGTACCAACATCCCCTTTGGGTCACGACCTTCGCTTGGTACCACCCCCGTCCTTTGAGTCACGACCTTCGCTTGGTTCTACACCCGTTCTTTCGGTTAACCACTGTTTATCAGTTAATATACCGAAATCCCTTCAGAGTCAAACACCTTCTCTTGGTTTAGTACTCTCTCCTGTTGGTTTATTACAGCCTGTCTGTTGACACAAAACCTTTTTTTCCCCACAGAGTCCTACTCTCTTTCTTCGGTTAACCACTGCCAGTCAGTTAACACATCGAATCCTATTTTCTATTGGTTTTGACACCATCCCTTTGTTTGTTCCTCAGTAGGGTCGTTAACCCTCTGATCCCAAGCACATTTCTTTGTTCACTTACTCCCCAATGGAGTCCCTTTAATTCTTTTGCTCCTTTATCTTCTTGGGTTTCGACACCACTCTTGCACTTTATCCTCGGCTCAATTACCCTTTTCCTTTACCCTTCTTTCTTGGTTTTGACACCAATTCTTTTGAATCCCCAGCGAATCTTCCTCTACTTCTTTTTCTCTTGATTTTGACACCGTTTTCTTTTTCTTTTTTTGTCTTGGTTCCACGAACTACGGACGCTCTGATTCTTCATTCATTCGAATGTAAGATACGTAGGCACAAGATTGTGATGATCTTGGCGAGCACACTTTCACCTTCTTCGCTCCTTCCCCTTTCTTTTCCCTGGTTCCCTGAACTATGGAGCTCTGATTTCCTCATTGCACTATGAGGGTACGTAGGCACGAGGGCCCCAATCCTCCGCGAGCACTTTCTTTCTTTCTTTTTCTTTTTCTCCTCTCTCTCCTTTTCTTTTAGCTAGAAGCCTTTAGATAGATAACTCATCCAAGCCTAGAAGCAAGTGAAATGGTTCCCGTCGAGTACGACGAATGCGTAAGGTGCTAGTACCTTCCTTTCGCATAACCAACCCCCTTACCCGTTTCTCTTCCCCTTGGGTTTTATCGATATTTTGCCTGTCCTTTGGGACTAAATAAAGTTCGGTGGCGACTCTGTTGTATCTTTGAGTGTGCGATTCACTCAGGTATAATCCCGCTAGCTTCAGCATCATCTGCATATTATATCATATATTTATTATGAATATTGTTTGAATTATTAGTCAGAATGAACGTGTTAAATTTTCGAGCGTTTTAGTCAAACTAAAAGTCAACTGTGCAAAAATCCGATGTACGGGCAGTTTTTTAAATCGAATTTGCAGATGTCAATTCTTAATCTATTTTTCGCGTACTTTAACTTGGTGTGCTTATTTTATTTTTTCAGCTATTTTTCGGCCGCTTTTCAGACCCGTCTGGGCCTTTTTATCGGGTAAAATCAATTTCAAAATTGGACAAAATGCGGTATTTTTTCAATACGTATATTTTTTGCTGATCGTTTTAGTGTGTTCATTTTATTTTTCCGGACACCTCGATACAGATAGTTTTTATCGTTTTGTACATGTTACGGTTCCGATTTTAATTAATTTTATTCACTATGCCAAAAAACACCTTTAGCAACGCTTTTTTTGGCCTTTAGCAGCGCTTAAAAGCGCCACCAAAGGTGGCGCTGCTGTAGGTAAAGGCAGCGATTTTTTTCCTTTGAAAAGCGCTATCTTAGGTCCCCTTTAGGACCCCCTTTAGCAGCGCTTTTATAAGCGCTTTCGTAGGACCTCCATATAGCAGCGCTTTTTCAAAGAAAAGCGCTTTCGTAGGACCCCCTTTAGGAGCGCTTTTAAAAGAACTGCTAAAGGTCCCCCTTTAGGCAGCGCTTTTTCAAGGAAAAGCGCTTTCGTAGGGCCTCCTTTAGCAGCGCTTTTAAAAGCGTTGTCTTATGTATACGTTATGAACCCCTTTAGGCAGCGTTTTTTTTAAAAGCGCTGTCTTTTATAAAAGTGTTTTTTAAAAGCATTTTTTAAAAAATCAATTATTTTAGAGCGTTTTATTTGCTAAAGCGTTGTCTACTGTGTATTTAACACAAACCTGTATAATAAACCTGTATAATTCAACACAAGCCTTTATTTCAACACATGGCCTTTTATACCATTATAATTCAACACATAGACCTTGAATACCATTATAATTCAACAATAGGCCTTGTATACGATTAAAATTCAACACATAAACCGTAATAACCATTATATATATTTCAACACAAACCTCATTCACCAAAATAACCATTATATATATATATATATATGTCTTAAAATAAATCATAACTTATAAATCCATACCATGATTGGAATCTCTATTTGGTCCAAATGAATAATCTCTTTCATGAATCTCAATACAAAATAACCATAATCTATACCATTACGCTGTCGAGGACACTACACATAGAAAAAAAGTATGCATATGAATCAGGATATATAGTTTAACTTGTGTTATCAAGTAACATCACTATTATAATAACAAATGTGAAAATATACCTGCACTCTTATCCATATAATGTTGTTTTCTTTGCTCTTTGGTACTCGAGCTCGTCGTTGTGATCGGAATATTTGTATGGCTCTATCATAATGTAAACGAATATTTAGAACAATCTCACATAAATAAATAAATACACACGCGGATATTTAGAACAATCGCATCACTTACGTATCAATCATCTTCTTCATCTCAGGGTGTTTTGTTTGATCACCATCTAGCGAATCCAGATAATAGAATATTTCTTTTATCGGATTAATCGCAAGCAACAACCAATGCCCACTGTAAACATAAACAAAAGTTTAGATGGAAATGTTATACACAACGTAAAAATGCGAAAGATTATAATAAAAGAAGTTAGAATGAAAATATAACCCATGGGCAGTATTATATGGTAAAAGATACAACTTCTATGTATCTTTGTTGGGCATAAATGCATCTACTAAGTGATCTTTGACCACATTTGCAGTTCGATCGATTAGATTTGCATTGACACAGCTGGGAGACAAGAAACAGAATCTATCTGTCAATTGACGCGAAAGCATCAATTTTTCATACAAGTACCTGAAATAAAAACATAATCAACATTTGAGTATTCATTGAAATGAGTAAATAAATTGATCAATTAATTTAATAAAATCGATGGATTACCTGATGTATGAATTCATAACACCGATGCCTAATTCAGCATGGTGAAATATTTGATCCAAGTCTTCTTTAGCAATTGTTTCTGAATAGGCAAACCCAAAAATACCTTTTTCCATAGGTATTTCACGGATACCACCTTCCATCAAATTCGTTGTGCCTATAATTATTTGAAGGCACAACCGAAATCGAGGAATATAAGCTTTTTTTGGCTTGGCTAATTCTGGCTTCTTGTTCTTGCTCCCTTGTTGCACCTCTTGTGTAGGAATCTGAAAATCATATAAGTCATAAAGTATAAAATCATGAAGCTTTTGAATTCAGATCATAGAATCAACATTTTCAATGCATATATATCAATGTACCTCTTTTTTTGATGCAACTGATTCAGTTTGCCGCACAATCCCTGTATCTTTTGATTTGGATTTTGTAGGAGTCTAACAATACCATGTAAATAAATGTACGTAAAAGTAAGCATAACATAACTTATATGCAAGTAAAACATTTGAAAACTAAAAGGTTAATAATGGTTTTCAACATATCGAGTCATCTATGACAATGAGGTTTGACGGCCATGCAACATACGACCTATTGCGTCCCCCACCAATGTTGCATCTGAAACGTCGTCAGGTATAGGTAGTAACGCATCCCGCTCTAAAGCAATATCAATCGAAACCTTCAAAAATCCAGCAGGGAGCAGTCTATGGTGAAGTACGTCTCCCGAAGTGTTATGCACTTTTCCCTTGCCAACCATGTGATATGATGGTGCCGATAAATATAGCTGACAAGGTGAAATACCCTAAACCAAAAAAAATTAATATGAAATTGTTATTGTGCATATATGTCAATATAAAAAATTGTGCTAATTTAATAAATATAATTACCTCAGGAATTTTTTGTTAAAAATTGATACTATCATTGTCACTAGTATCTTTAAATTCTGAACTGCGCCTTCCGACATATATCTTTCTTTATCCTGTTGCAGTTCACGAACTTGAGCTCTCAATTCTTCCAACGTTTCCATCACCTCTCTATTGCTAGGATTTTTTGTCTTAGGACGCTTATACAAGGCAGATGGAGTGACTCCAAATCCCTTACCCCTAACGCGACCAGAATATTCAGGAACATTTAATACTCGACTCAGTATGCTCCTGCAATCTTGGTCTTCCGTGAGAGTTAAGGACTGAGATAGAGTCTCCTGAAATTCAATATTAGAGTTAAGCATAAATATTTTAGATAAACAAGAACTTTTTATTTAATTAAACTTCGAATGTTATACTTACACATTGTTCAAAAACTTGTTGAACACCTTCAGCAACAACTCCATCCTTTCCCACACGGGCAACCTTCCACAAAACATGCTTCGGAAGAGATGTTTCTTCACTTTTCTCCTCTTCAAGCTACACATTAAGTCAAGTATTAAGATGAATAATAACACAAAAATATCATAGCAATTATATATACTTACTATTTTTTGTTCCAAGCGTGCATATCCCAAACGCCCTTTCTTGTATGGATACGCGGGTTTTGAGGCTCTTTGACGATTTATGTCACTCACAACCTGCATAAACAATTTTAAGTCATATCAGAACGCATGTAATAACTACATGAATATACTACAATGTTCATGATAAATTAAATTAAGATTATGTGGAATTCTTGAGTTCCTCATTTGGCGACAAAAGTGTCTCATTCTTCGGGTGCAATTAAGTTCGCATACTTCTTCGGACGTTCCGCTTCAACAAAGTTTCCTTGGTCATCCTTAAGAAACTTGTTGATTAAAAATGCTCGAAACCCTCTAAGTCTTTTTCCAGCTAATTAAAGACAATATTGTTGCCGGTCGTCACCAATGTTAAAAGATCTCTACAAACAAATATACATAAAGTGTGTTAGTATAATTAATTTAAAGATATAATCGTCAAAAATAACAAATAACATCACATATAGTACCTGTATCTCACTCCATATTTTATCTTTGGCGGGTTTCAACTGTGGATTTCTCCAATTGTCACAAGTAATAGGAACTTGTGAATGGACAAGTGCACCAATGTAACTTGTCAACATTGCGCCATTAGGCTCAATTAGTTGACCCGTTTCATTCCAATGAACGTCGTATTTTATTCCCTTGTCTCTAGCACGAATTATTCCTTTCATAATTGTTATTCCTCTTGAAATATCTCCTTCCGCATCATGAATTGATTCTTTTGCATCATTCTTGGAAGTATCGTGCGAGTTCTCCTCATTAGTATCCATTTGACCTGTAATAAAGAAAAACACATATAAATCCATAATCCATATAAATCTATAATCCATAATCCATATAAATCTATAATCCATAATCCATGAAATGACAAACATATAAATCTATAATCCATATAAATCCATAATCCATAATCCATATAAACACATATAAATGACAAACACATATAATCCATATAAACACATATAAATGACAAACACTTATAAATCCATAATCCATAATCCATATAAACACATATAAATCCATAATCCATATAAATCTATAATCCATAATCCATAATCCATAATCCATGAAATGACAAACACATGACAAACATATAAATCTATAATCCATAATCCATAATCCACAATCATTCTCAAATATGAAAAATACATGACAAAATATATACTTTTACTATTACCTCTTTATTAACATCTCTTTATTTTCCGGGTAGGAAGATGATCTACTTGTCTCTTAACAACACGGGTGAATGGATTGATCCAAATTCGCTCATTATGATCATTTCTAATATGATTCATTCGCTCCAACATTCTCATCTTGATCACTTATAATATACGATTCATTATCAATATCAATATCACCTTGATCTCCAATGTTATAATCAATTACTTTGTTAGATAAAAACACTATAGACCATTTCGTACTTGTCGGATCCGTGACATAGAACACTTGTCTAGCTTGAGAGGCTAGAATAAAAGGCTCATCTTTGTACCCCGCCCTATTAAGATCCACTTGCAAAAATCCTGACTTATCCATTCGTATGCCACTATTATTTTCAACCCACTTGCAACCAAAGATAGGAATCTGAAACTTCTCATAATCAAAAACCCAAATGCGCTAGATAACCCCAAAATATGACATATTTGCATATTTGGGGTTTAAGTCCTTCACACTTGAAATGTGCATTGATTCAGCTACCAAGGTGACACCACTATTTTGCATTGTACTTTTATCATCTTGTTCTTTGGTATAAAATGTGTATCCATTAATTGCGTATGCGCTATAAGAAAACACATGCAAACTTGGACCATATGCTAAACATCTCAACCTTTCTGTTATTGAAGCGGGATCCACATAAAACTTTGAATAAATATGATCCTTAAACCATGGTATGAAACTTCGATTGTGCTCTCGTACTATACAATTTTCATTTCTATTCGGATTTAAACCTCAGAGAAAATCCTTGTGCATTTCAACATACGGCTCAACCTCATTGTCATTGTGCAGAACATACAAATGCACTTGCTCCCGTTCAGCCCTTGATACGGTCACAATTTTATTTCCAATTAAATTTTTTCCTTCTTTTTTTTCAATAATGTGAGATTTGGGGAGTCCAATGGATTGAACATTGGACAAATATTCAGTACAAAACTCAATCGCTTCTTCAATAATGTATCGTTCAACAATACAACCCTCTGGTCGACTTCGATTTTTCACATACCCTTTTAATATTTTCATATACCGTTCAACAGGGTACATCCATCTCATATAAGCTGGTCCACACAATTGTGTCTCTTTCACAAGATGAACAACTAGATGTACCATTATGTAAAAAAATGAGGGAGGAAAAAACATTTCAAGCTCACACAATGTAATAACTATTTCTTTTTGCAATGTTGGTAAGATCGCAGGATCGATCATCTTACTACAAATTGACCTGAAGAAAAAACACAATTTAGTTATTGTGCTTCTTACTTTTTCTGGCAAAATAGAACGTATACCTATTGGTAGAAAATGTTCCATTATAACATGGCAATCTTATGTCTTCAAACTCTTTAACTTAAGGTCTTTCATAGACACAATTCTTCTAATATCTGAAGAGTATCCTTTTGGAACTTTAACATCACTCAGAAACTTACACAATATCTTTTTCTCCTTTCTAGATAGAGTATAAGCATCAGGTGGTAGATATGTTCGTTTTCCTTTCTTCATGGGTCCTAACTCATTTCTTATTCCCATCGCCACCAAGTCCTTTCTTGCTTTAAGGTCATCCTTCGACTTTCCTTGTATATTGAGTAAAGTACCAATAACACTTTCAAATACATTTTTTTCAATATGCATAACATCAAGAAAATGTCTTACATACAACGACTTCCAATATGGCAATTCAAAAAAAATTGACCTCTTCTTCCACCCACGTTTGCCAAGCGTATGTGCAAAAGGCTTTCCAAACTGAGTAGTCACATCTTTCACCTTTTCAAAAAGTTGGTCACCTGTCAATGTAGGTGAAGCTCTACCTTGTTATGGATTTCCATTGAATACTTTTCTCCATCCACGGTAGTGATGATTAGAATTTAAAAATCTACGATGACCGAGAAAGATATTCTTCTGACAAAATTCCAAACGCGTCCAATCTGTGTTTTCTTCACAAATAGGACACGCACATTGACCTTTAATGCTATACCCTGATAGATTTTCGTATGCTAGAAAATCATTAATTATGCCAAACAACAGCGCCCTTAAATTGAAACTTTCTTTCCTATATCCATCATAAACCTCCACACCGTTCTCCCACAAAATCTTTAAGTCTTCGATTAAAGGTGTCAAGTATACGTCTATGTCATTCCCTGGTTGTTTAGGCCTGGAGATTAACATAGATAACATCATGTACTTACGCTTCATACATAACCATGGAGGTAGGTTATAAATCATAATAATCACAGGCCATGTGGTATGTGAGATACTTTGAAGACCATGTGGATTCATTCCATCAGTAGATAATGCCAAGCTAAGGTTTCCTTCTTCTTCTCCAAAATCAGGATAATCATTATCAATTTTCATCCACTGTGGTGAATCTGTCGGATGCCGAAACTTTCCATATATAATTCTTTCATATGCATGCCAAGTCAAGTGTTTTGCATCGGTTTCACTATGAAACATGCGTCTAAATCTCAGAATTATAGGAAAATACCATAAGACTTTTGCTGGAGACAGTTTCTTCTTATATCGAGAGACACCGCATTTAGGGCACTCATTTAACGATGCATATTCATTCTGAAGTAAAATGCAATCATTTGGACAAGTATGAATCTTATCATAACTCATGCCAATAGAGCACAACATTTTTTTGGCCTCATAGGTTCGATTGGGAAGAACATTATCCTCCGGAAACATATCTTTCATAAGGGCTAATAACTCTGTAAAACTTTTATCCGACCATCCATTGCCCACCTTTAAGTTGTACAACTTTAATACCACAGACAATCTTGTGAATTTAGTGCAACCTTTATACAACGGTTTCTCTGCATCGCTTACCAACCTCTCAAACATTTTGGGACAATCCTGAAGATCTTCTTCAAGTGCTTCTGCAATCTCTTTGACTCAATCACAATCGTGTGTATCTGTACCATTGTCGTTTGAAGCATAGGTTGTATTATCCCCCGGTTCAAGATTCTCGTTACTCTCACCATGTAATATCCAACATGTATAACTTTGATCAATTCCATGCCTCATTAAATGCGATTCCAACTGAACTGCGTCAATCCGACGACCATAACAACAACCTAAGCAAGGACATGTGATTCGACTGGGGTCTTTGGCGTGTTCAACCGCAAACTTAACGAATTCTGATACCCCAGTCTCGTATTCTTTTGACAATCGATTGGAAGACATCTATTTTTGATCCATGGTTTTACTAAGTAAGCTAAACAAACACAAAAGAACAACTAATTATAAGTACCTGTATAGAAGTCAGCAACTTCTGGACTTAACCACAAAGTGTAAGATTCTTGAAAACGATCCGAGTTTCACTATTCTCGGGTAACCCCTATAGAAAATTCACTAAGTTAGTAACTGATGATGTATACCAAATATAACAAGACAAATTTAGTAGGTCGCAACAATTAACAAAGTAATCATCTTCAACCTCAGCAAAGAATCATCAATTCGAGCATAAATCAACCTTAACAAAGAATCATCAATTAGCAGCATCTCAACAAGTTTAAAAATAATGAAAATAACCAACAGAGTTCCAATTATCTAACTAATAACTTGCAACCAACCTTAACAAATTTTTTCACAAAATAATGTCTAACCAAATTGCCTAACTCTAATTCTAACTTTTACTAACCAAACTCCAAATTGTTAACCAATCACCAAAGGATTAAACTCACTGCATTAACTCACTGCATGGTATAAATAACTTGGATGCCAACATACTAACCAAAGTCATTCTAACACTTAACAGACTCCTAACTATACTAACTTTGACCCTAACCTTTAACTCAAATTCTAATGAGCTTGTTTATATACAGTTAACAATAAACTATTAATAAGTTTAGAATCTTATTGCATTTTTTAATAAGTTTTGTTTGGGTTCATTAACAGCAACATACAACAACATAATAAGCAACTTAACAAATTTCTAATTGATTTGTTTCAACATCAACCTAAAACAAATGCTAAAACGGAAATGGAAATGAAAAATGAAATGGAAATGGAATGTGAAACAAGAAAAGGAAATGAAAATTACCTTCTCAAACGGCCGGAGGAGCAGCGACGGCGGAGGAACAGTGACACAGGGACAGTGACGCAAACAATGACGGAGGATGATGGTCGAAACTGGGATGGTGGCGATTAGTGACAGAGGAAAGGGACGTTCGCGAACGGAGGAAATGGATACGCAAACATTTGAGTCGTGAGAGTGAAAACGCAAATGATAGGGTTAAACAGTACAAATGATTTGTTACTGGTTTCCTACGTTTTAATTTGGCTAAAATACAGTTTTGGTCCCCCTGTTTGTCAAAATTCACGGTTTTGGTCCTCCCATTTTGTTTTTTAACAGTTTTGGTCCCCCACCCTCACTGTTCATGCACTGTTCATGTACGGACATGTAATGTTCATGTACGGACCAAGTACTGTTCATCATTTTTTTGGGCCAAAATTGGGGTGGGGGACCAAAACTGTTTAAAAAAATGGGGGGACCAAAACCGTGAATTTTGACAAACAGGGGGACCAAAACTGTATTTTAGCCTTTTAATTTTTACTAACTAAAGCACCTTTAGCAACACTTTTACAAAGCGCTTTCGTAGGTTGGGCTTTAGCAGCGCTTTCTGGGAAAAGCGCTTTTTAAGGTGTGTAGTGAATTGGGCCTTTAGCAGCGCTTTCATAAAGCACTGCCTAAAGTATGGTATACCTTGGGCCTTTAGCAGCACTTTTCAAAAGCGATGTCTAAGGTATGGCTTATGTAGGATCTTTAGCAGCGCTTTCCTAAAAGCGCTTTCTTAAGGGTAGCCTTAGTTTAGCTTTTAGCAGCGCTTTCTAAAGTCCACCTTTAGCAGCGCTTTTTTAAGTTTTTTTTTTGTTTTTTTATAAAACGTATTGTTGCGCTTTCTTTGAAAAGCGCTGTCTTTGTAGAGCTGCCAAAAATCATTTTTGGTGTAGTGATTTTTTATTAATCAGGTTTTTAATAAACTTTATTTTTGTTAGTTTTTTTTATTATTATTATGTGATTTCTTTATTTTTATTATGTAAGTATTATTATGATAACGCAGTAATTTTTCAATTTAACACTACTAGTCTCTTCTCACATAAATGCCACTCCCCACTTTCTTGTTTTTTTTCAATTTTTCTTTTCTTGCTACTTGATACTACTAAACACACTTAGTATTTTTTTTTTCATATTTTTCTTCATATCACCCACACAATTCACTTCATTTACACTAACTCCAAATTATCATCATTTGTTCAAAGATGTTAAACAAATTTTTCTTCATTTCATCATCATTTCTCAAACAAATTTATTTCTAAATCCTCCTTCCATGACTACACCATTTCTTTATCATTTTTATCCAAGTTTTTCAATATTCAAACATTATGATTCAATCTTCAAAATATATTATTCAAGTTTCAAAATTAATCATCACTAAATTCATCATTTTTTCAAACTAATATTCAAACTTCATCATTCATCTTTAACCATTTTTTTCAAATATCATCATCACTTTCAACATTCAAACATTAATATTCAATATTCATTCAAGTTTTCAACATTCTAACTTCATCATTATTTCTATGGATAGAAATTACAATTTTTTCAAATCTCATCATCAAGTCTTACATAAAAATCATCATCATCTTTGAATTTCTTTGCCACAAAGCTTCACTTCTAAGCTTAGTTTTTCCTATAAATAAGATACATATTTCTCACAATTACACACACCAAAACAATTACTCACATTTGTTTTCTCATCTCCCTCTCATATAGTTATTTTTTCTACATAATTTAGGTTCATGTTTTTCTCATTTTTTTCTTTTACACACTTTCACCACATAAAATTCCATCACTTACACCATGATTCAAAAATCACAGCAAAATTGTTTCAAATAGAACTCACCTGAAACCGACGAGAAGATCATCGCCGACGAAATTGGGAGAAAGCCAAGAGAATATTGCATAACGTTTTCTTCAAAAGGGATCGTGTGATTTCTTCCAGGTTTTTTGTCCCAACCTTTTCCTTTCCTTATCATTATTATTATTATTTATTTATTCTATTTTGTTTAAGTTATAAATAGGATTTTTTTAGTTTAGGCTTTGGGTTAATTTTGGATTTTTGGCCCATTACTCTTTGCTAAATACCACCCCTAAATTGCTATCTGGCCCATTTAATATTTTTCTATTTTTTTAATTCAAATTTTTTAGTTCTTATTTTAAATGATTTGTTTTAATCTTAGTTTAATTAAGTGTACTAAAAATTCTAAATAACTAAGAAATATGATAATGATTTTTAAGTTATTTTAATTTCGTGATGATAATAAATGTTATTTTCTCCATGAATATATCTTACCATTTCTATTTTCAACTTGTTATTTTCTCCTGTTGAAATTTGGTCTTTGTGATACCATGCTCGTGATTATTTGTTATCTGATCATTCGTTCCACGATGTTCTTCCGTGTATATTTTATCGCATGATGTTCTTCCATGTATTCATTTTTACCATGATGTTTTTCCATGATTTCACGATGTTCTTCCGTGTATATTTTCAATTGCCATGATGTTTTTTCCATGATTTTCACGATGTTTTGTCGTGTATATTTTCTATTACATGATGTTTTGCCATGTATGATTCTCTGATTCCACGATGTTTTTCCGTGTATGCTTTTTATCACACGATGTTCTTCCGTGTATGTTTTCAATTACCACGATGTTTTTCCGTGGATCTTTATTTATGACACGATGTTCTTCCATGTATATTTTCACTTACATGATGTTTTTCCATGTATGTATATCTCTGATTTCACGATGCTTTGTCGTGTATATTTTATTTATTCCGTGATGTTTTGTCATGTATGCATGTTCCCTTAGGATCTCTTAGTTCAACTTAATTTTTTATTAAGTTTGAAGTAAGGTAGACATTAGGATGTTCATCCAAGCATAAAAACATTAGGGTAGAATTACCCTTCAAAACTCACACTTAGGTCCATATTTGCTTGACAACATTAAGTTAGATTTCCCCTCTTATCAAATCTTCTCTCTCGCCACCATGCGATCAAAACTTTCCTTTCTGTAGTCCGCGCCCCTTAGGGGTGAACTACGACCGCTCTGATTTCTCAAGACCCTATTGAGAATACGTAGGCATAAGATCGTGAGATCTTAGCAAGCAACCTTTTCTTTTTTGCACCGTCTCTTTACATCCGACGTTTTCCCGGATATTCATATCTTCACTCTTTTCTTTTTCCCTATCTTTCTTTACCTCCGACGTTTTCCCGGATATTCATATTCACTCTTTCAGTATCTCTTATCAAATTTTTTCTCTCGTCTCCGTGCGAACAAGATCTTCTCTTTATATCCGATGTTTTCCCGGATATTCCTCTTTTACCTTCTCTTTTCATCCGACATTTTCCCGGATATTCATCTCTTCAACTTCTCTTTTCATCTGACGTTTTCCCCGATATTCATCACTTCACCTTCTCTTCCCATCCGACGTTTTCTCGGATATTCATATCTTCAGCCTCCTTTTGGGCTTCATACAAGCATCATATCCATAGCCTCCTCTTGGGCTTCATACAAGGATCCTCTGGCTTCTTAAAAGCATCACAAATAAAAGGATCCTCCCTTTACAACCTTTAATCTCTTCACTTTTTCAATCAATCCTCACAAGCTTTGCTTTCAAGCTTTTCCCTTTCATTGTCTTGGTTCTTAAAAACCTGACAACTCATAGTCCCTGAACTACAAATTTCCTTCAAGCCTTTCCCGTGTTTCCAAACTACGAACGCTCTGATTTCTCTTTTGAGAATACGTAGACACAAGGCTTCAACTCTTGGCGAGTACTCTTTTTTCTTTTTCATCCTCTTTTCCTTTTTTATTTAAATTCCCTTTTTCATATGTATTACAAAAACAACAAAAATATTTCTCACTCTCTTTATCTCTCAAAAGCAATAAAACTTCGCCAAATAATAGTAAATAATAACATAGATATACAAGAGGTTCAATATAGAGTACTATAGATACTTAGGGTGTTAACAGCTTCCCTTAGAATAACCAACCCCTGATTACGAGGACTCCCACTTCAAGGATTAAGCACAAGGTTGCTCCCTTCTAGGTGGATCAAGCTTCAAGATCGCCAGTGTCACCAAATTAGGGTTTTGGTCGACCAGGGCCTCCAGATGGAAATTTTCCTCTGGGCATGATCCAATGATCCAAAACATAACCTAATATACTCCATGGAACCTCATGGACCCAATCATCAAGTCAATTTTGCCTCAAGGGATGCATACATCAAAAATCAGGAATTAGGGTTTCTTGACCTAATTCACCCCTAAGTTGAATTTTGGGGAAAACCATGAACCAAGACCTCAAGACATGATTTGAGGGTCTCTAATAAACCATATTGATCCATTTGGAACAATGGATTGGTCCAAGAAGCTTGAGCAACAAGTTTCAATTTCATCTGAACCACAGTTAGGGTTTTGCGAGAAAAGTCAACTGTAGCTTTGACTATTGACCAGGACATGCTCCCAAACCCTAGGACATGATTCAATATACCCTATAACACCCATGGAACATGTCCATCAAGTTTGATTTAGGTCAAGGACATGATTTCCTGAAGAATTACGCAGTTTGGAATTCATCTGACAAAAAGTCAACTGTGCACAAAAGTCAACTTTGACTTTTTGAGATTTTTCACAAAATTGGATTTTTAACCCTAAATTGATGTTAATGTATGATTTGAACCATCATTCATCAAGAAAAATAAGGAAAGTGGGATAACTTGTAAAAGGGGTAACCATAAAAACTTAGAAAATTTTCTAAGTTATGACATAAAGTGACAAAGGTACCAACTTTGGAGGATCATAACTCCTAAACCACAAAGCCATTTTTCCCCATCCAAAGCTTAATTTATAGATCTCATTGCCCTCTACAAAAGCTTCATACTGATCTATGTCCAAATTCCTCATGGATTTTGAGTTATGGAGTGATCAAAATCAAGAAAAGTCACTTTGTTCCAACACTTAGTAAAAATTTCACTAAGTCAGAATTTGCCTTACTTTTTTCCAAATGTAGGGACATTTTTCACTTGGATCCAAAAAGTATAAAAACCAAATATGTTCAAACAGTTGTTGTATCATATAAGGGCTTTCCAAAATGACCAAGAACATCACCAAATTCAACTTAAGCCATGAGATATGACATTGGCAAGATACCTTGCTGAAATCTGCCAAAGCAAGGCAGATTTTTGCACTTTTGGTCGATTTGCCAAAATCAGCCAATTCCAAGCCTTGTCATCACTTTAGACACATCTGAGGATTGAATCTAAAGGGGACAATCACTGAGCCAAGCCTCCAAAGTCTTTGGAACAAGAAATAACATGCCAAACCTAGAATTGCCTAAAATAGGGACAAGACTCCAATTTTGGATTGGAGCATTCAATGGAAGCACCAAGGTGGCATGGACTGAGCTATTGGCAATTGAATTCAGTCAAGACTTATCCAAGACCAAGGGAACCAAAGCTCTATGCTCTAACCTCTAGTCAATGGCTAGAGGAGACTTGGATTTTCATTTGCCAACATTGGCCAACCCTACTCAGCAGTTGCCATTCACTATTCCTTGCAAAACAAACTTGCTCTACTATAAATAGAGCTCAACTGTGATCAGTTTGAGTACACCAAAGCCATCAAACAGATGCTTTCCTCAAAATATCTTCTTTCACTCCAATTTTGCCTTCTAGGGCAAGTCAATATCGGGTTTTGAGTTTGAGAGCTTTTCCAACCAAACCAATCACACACACACCTCACATAAACACTTAAACAACACCTGGAATGATCAAACACTTAAACAACACCTGGAACACTGATTTCTCAGAATCACCAATCAATTGCTCAAGGTTTTAACCAAGTTGCAGTTGAGATGCCATGAAGTGATCCAACCAATTTCCATCAAGTCCAAGCATTCAAACACACTCCATAGGGTGTAGGGAAGCTGTTCAGATCATTACAACTCATCTGTAACACCTCCTACTCAGAAATCATTTTGAACTTGTTGTCACGACCTAGAGCCTTCATGCAGAAATTAGGGTTCTTGAGGATTTGTCGTGATTTCTTGTTTTATGCTTAATTTAACTGAAATTAATTGTTATAAACATGATCGTGAGGTTGAGACGAGCATATTGATATGTGGATTGCATGATATAATCAAGTATTCAGTGAGATTGGATAGAAAATGCAAATCTGGGCAAAGCTGAAAAACGCGCGTGTTCTTCAGCTGTTCTTGGCGCCATTTCTCTCAAATTCAAATATTTGAATTTTGTGATTTTATTTAATAGATTCAAAAATTAATTTCTCTCTGAGTTTTAATGATTTTGAGTTGATTCTTTTTTTAATAATTCACAAAAATGTTAAAATATTTTATTTTACCAAAAAATCCCAAAAATATTATTTATTTCATATAATTGATATTTTTGCAATATTTTAATTGTTTTTGACATTTAAAATATTTTTTTCCCTCTTGATTTTGTAAATTTTAATGACTTCTAATCATTTTGTAGGGCAAAACATGATTTTTGAAGCATTAATCCAAGATCATAATTTGTTTCCCACATGTTAAACAATTTTTGATCATTATAATTGAATTTTTATTCAATTAAAATACATTTTGGAAATAAATTAGGGTTTTTGATTAATTCAACCCTCACAACTTTTTTTTTAAACCTTTTGGGCCTCTTGAGAGAGTGTAAGACCCAAAACCCCCTTTGTACAAACAATTTTGGGCCTCACTTATTGTATAAGTCCCTCTGTACATGTAAACGGCGCGATCGTCGCCTTTTAAGAAAAAATCAATTGGGCCTCTCCTTGAGCTATAAGACCCATTCAAAACTTTTGGGCCTCTAATAGAGTGTAAGACCCAATCCCCTTTTAACCAAAACAACTTTGGGCCTCAGATATTGTATAATCCCCATAGGAGCACCAGATACAGTCTTCTCTTTGGTTGTCCTCCTTAGGAATTGTCAAGAAACTCTACTCCCCAGAGATGATCTCTTCTCCGTGAATTGTATCTCTTGAGTTTCTTCCAAATTCTCGAACTTTCCTGGCTCGATCTATTCTCTGTGAATAGCCTGTCTTGAATTTCTCGGGGTTTGGGGACCCACGGGCTTCTTAAAAGCATCGGCCTCCGCTTGGGCATTGTACAAGGACCCACAGGCTTCCTAAAAAGCATCCCCGCCTCCTCTTGGGCGTTGTACAAGGACCCTACTACTTTTTAGAAGTATTCAAAGCCTCCTCTTAGGCTTCGTATAAGGATTCTTCCTTCGGGAAGAGAGCCTCCTCTTGGGCTTCGTACAAGGACTTCCCGACTTCTTAAAAGTTTCCAGCCTCCTCTTGGGTTTCGTACAAATTGTCCCGACGACCTCCTAAAGGTATAGGAACAGAAATCAGTCACCTTAATAGAACAGTCTTTCCAAGAGGCTACTACTGTTTCTTTAAGCATAGTACAAAAGATAAAACTCTAGACTTGGACAGTCTAATTTCCTTGAGTCTCAAAGACATTCTCAAGTCCCTTTCAAAAATAGGAAGAAACCCGCGGACTTGGACAGTCTCAATACCCTTTGGATTCCCCGTTTCCTTAAAGAACAGGAAACAATCCCGATTCTCAGATCAAACCCATGAGTACAGTGTTACTTATATAAGAACTGATTTTCTCTTAACCAACATACTGGACCGTCACTCAACTGAAACAGAACTCTTTCGCCTCCATCTCAGGCTTTGTACGAGATACAAAAAGGTTCTTATTGAATCAACATTTTAGCCTCCATCTCGAGCTTCGTACGAGATACAAAAATACTCTCTTGTTGAGTCAAAACTTCCTTTTGCCTTCATCTCGGGCTTCGTACGAGATACAAAAACACTCTCTTGTTGAGTATAAAAGATTCTCCAGTTGAGTCAACCCTTTTAGCCTCTCTCTCTCGGGCTTCGTACGAGACACATAAAAACTCCCTCTTGTTGGGCCAATAGCCTCCTCTTAGGATTTTTATAAGAAAACCACTGGTTAAGTCAATCAACCTTTTAGCATCAAAGTTGTGCCTCGTTCACAGTACACAAACATCAACAACTCCTTCCCCTTCATCTAAATCGCTGTAAGCGGCAAGCCTCTGGATTATTTACATCCATGCCACTGTCCCTCTTTTAGCATGAAAAATTCCTAAGGAAAGATATCATTGCTCTACACTGAGTTAAAGTCTTCTCCTTCAGGTTGAAAATCCCCTATAAAGGAAATTATGGCATTGCCGGATTCAAATATCCCGGTTAAAGTAATTCTCCTTTATAAACAGTTGTGACAAACATACCCTCTTTAGAGATGACAAATTCTCTCTAGAGACAACACCTTTTAGCTTCACATCTTGGGCTTCGAACAAGATACAAATAGACCCTTCAGCTTCACATCTTGGGCTTTGAACAAGATACAAAAAGACCTTTCAGCTTCACATCTTGGGCTTTGAACAAGATACAGATCACCTTTTTCGCTTCACGTCTTGGGCTTTGAACAAGACACCAAATCACCGTTTCCTCCCATAGAATAGGAGGAACTACGATCGCTCTGATTTCCCTGTTTCGGAAAAACGGGAATACGTAGGCATAAGATTGAAAGAAAAATCTTAGCGAGCACACTAAACAAAAATCCTAAATCCCATATCAATTAAAAAACATCAGTCCTAACTTCCTATCCATAGAATAAATCCGTCATTCTGTCAAAATAAACATAAGAGAGGCCCCACTACCACATAGCATCCGTAACCTAACAGACCGCTGTTTAAACTCAGTATGCAAGCAGGGTTAATTGGAGACATCTATTTCCCTTCCTTAGTCAGCTCATAATAGGATAAAAAATGAATCGACCTGTAGTAACCCCAAAGAGCGACAGCGCTTAAGAACCGAGTCCAAAATCGCTCGCTACAGGACATCCCCTAAGAGGTCCTCTGTAAGTCGTCAAACTGATTCCTCATCACCGATACGCGACTAGAGCTAACGTCAGACATAAAATGTCAGAACAAGAAGTGCATAATGCAGAGATCAGAATGGAAATTGACGATCTAAATTCAAGCATGACTAATTTAACTAAGATGTTCCAGGTCCTAATTGCTAGAGGGGAGCCACCTCAAAGGACTGTCATCCAAGAAATTGCAAGTGTTGTTATGGAGCCTCAGCCTATCCAGATGCCACCATCTACATGGCCTGAATTTGGATTGCCTCACAACTTCTCTCCACCACAGGTCACTACCACTTTGGTTTGTCAAGCTTCAAGATCATGAAACCAAGCTCATATCTTCTCAGAATCCAGACCTGTGGTACATACTGCCAGAATTCCCTATGAGAATCATAACTTTGATTACAACGTCAGTGCTCAAAGTGAGGACAATGTGGATGTTGAACCTGAAGATGTCAATGAACAATATAAGACTTTAGAGAAGAGACTCAGAGTCGTGGAAGGAAATGACTTCTTCAGTATAGATGCAGACAACATGCGTCTTGTGTCTAACTTTGTTATGTCTGCCAAATTCAAAACTCCTGAGTTTATAAAGTACAAAGGTGACTCCTGCCCAAAGGCCCACTTGGTTATGTACTTCCGAAAGATGGCTGCCTACACCAACAACCAGAAGTTGCTCATCCACTATTTTCAAGACAGCTTAAGTAGAGCTTTACTCAAATGGTACATGAACCTTGAACGAAGCAACATCCATTGCTTTCAAGATATTGCCAATGCTTTTATGAATCAGTACAAGTACAACATGGACATGGCTCCAGACCGTCGTCAAGTCTCGAAAATGACTCAGAATGAGAAAGAATCTTTCAAAGAGTGTGCTCAACGGTGGAGAGAGTTAGCTTCTCAAGTCGAACCTCCTCTAGCGGAAAAAGAACTTACTGGAATGTTCTTAGACACTTTTTCTTCATTCTTTTGGGAAAAGATGATTGGCAGTGTCTCATCAAGCTTCACAGACTTGGTCACCATTGGCCAAAGACTCGAAGAAGGCATTAAGAATGGGAAGGTATCTAGAGCTGCTAAATCTTACAACACTGCAAAGAAACCCTATGGGAACTTCCAAAAGAAGAGGTAAGATCAAACTAATTCTATCTTGATTGAGGACAGGAAACCACATTATAGACCTCAATATTCCAATCGAGCTCATATTGTTGTTGTTACTCTTGTGTTTGTTGCTCAACCAACTCAAGCTCCTCAACGCTCAACTGTGGGACAATACCAAAATCACAATAGGACTCAATTTGATCCTATTCCTATGACATACACTGAACTGTATCCTACTATGGTTCAAAGAGGATGGATTACTACTAAGGCTCTACCTCCTCCTCCAAATCCACTTCCACCTAGATTCAGATCTGACCTTCATTGCGCATTCCATGAAGGAGTTGCAGGCCATGATTTGGAAAATTTCTATGCACTAAAGGCTAGAGTGCGGGATTTAATCAAAGACAAGCTCGTCAGCTTTCATGATACCAGTCCTAATGTCTAGCGCAATCCTCTGCCAGAACATAGGAAATGAAGCGTCAATCAACTTCAACTCAGTTACTTCCCAAAGACAGGACAACTCATCCTTGTGTTTGATAAGTCACTAACCTTGTTTCTTTCTATTTTGCATTTTCCTTGTTTGTATCATATTTATTTGCTTTCAAACTCATTTATCTTTAAATGTCAATTTTAATGAAATTGGCATGTACAGTATTTTGATTCAAATCATCTATTATTTACATCTTTATGCTTTCTCTTTCTAAAACAAAAACAAAAAAAATATACACCTCTTATTCAAAATTTTTATTATGCAAATATTTGTGGGAGGATGATGAAAACGTAATACCCATAATTGTTGTTGGTATGCTTTCGAATAGACTTTGCTGACGATGTAAGGCATTTTTTCAATTCCCAAAACACTAGAGATATAAGGAAGATAATCCCTTGTTAACCCCTTCGAGCCTTGAAGTATGAGTTTCTTTCTTTACAAAAAAACCCGTAATTTTAACCAGGGGCAGGGTAGTTTTCAGTTTAATTTGGTTGTGCATTCAATTACAAAAGGTTTCATGCAAGACACCTTTCAACAAAAAGTTTACATACAACAAGCAGGTGTCGAAGATGCTTTTCAAAGGATGGTCGCAAATCAAGTGAACGAATGTTGTGCAAAGGATCGTTAAGAAGTCCTTACTCAAAGAATGAGTCGAGTCCATTTCAAGGCAAAAGCTAAGAAATATGGGAAGCTCATACATACAACAAGCAGATGTCAAAGATATCTTTCAAATCAAAAGTCAATGATGGTCCGTCGTAATCATCAAATCAAACAGTCACTTTCTTTCTAAGAAGAAATCAAAAAAGAAAAAGCTCGCTAAGTCAAAGGATACTTAGGAAAAAACCAGGGCATCCTGCTTACTATAAGTTTCAAAATAAATAGTTCAGAAAAAAGTTAGGGATAACAAGAAAAAGAGGTCCTTAAATCCTCGATCCTCAAAAGGTCCACAAGGACAAAAACAACTAAATGTTGTTAAGAAGCAGTGGCTGCCATCTCAAGAGTCCCAAGAATTTTGGACCATCGTCATCACTATCATTAGTACAATTCCAAACCTTTTGGAACCTGAATGCATAATCTGAGTTTAATTGAGCATAGGACTGGAGAACATCACGAAGTTGGGGTGGGTACAAATAAACTTTGAGCCTTTATCCTTTTTTTTCGTAAACCGTGAATCAGGCCACGTTATAACCCTCAAAAGACCTAATTGAAGTAAGGTTATTTTGAAAGTATACTACAACGAGGTTGCGTAAACTGACTCCAAAATCATTTTTTGCAAATCATTTGTTTTGGTATCATACCTCTATTTTACTTTTCATTCTGAATGTTTTAAACCACCGTGTTTTAAACCAGTGATTCATATTACTTTGCATTTTCTAAACAATGATTTTGTTTTCAAAAAATTTTGCATGAACTTTAGATTTAAATTGCCATGTTTAAATAAACACTTTTGATTGCAAACTAGCTTTCCTCTCAGGGGATTTTTCAAAACAATTTAGAAACTTGGTCAGTGATCCTATCAGGGGCAAGTTCTTTCCAGATCCTGTTAAAGAATCAGTTCAAGATTTGTTCAAGTGCAAGTCCTTCTCAGTATTGGTTTATCCAGAAGAATTTTCAAGACTCATTACTAGGGGCAAGGCTTCCAAGTATACATCATACAGTCATTTTCATTCAAGCTGAATCAATGATCAGTTAATCTACAACAGTCAGCAAGTCTGGGGCAATTTACCTAAAGAAATCCCCAAGCAGCTCTCCAGCCTTCCTTAAAGGATTATCAACTTGATACAGTTTACCTGCTGTCACACCCAAAAAATTTCCTAACTTTTTGCATTTCCTATTTGACCTACGACTACATCATCTACATGGCCATCAACATCATCTCATTCATTTTCAACATTTGCATCGAGCACCATGGATTCAATGGTTTGATGGCTCAGCAAAAGACTGAGAAATCCAAATCCAGGGCATCTTATGATGCACTGACTGTTGGTGGTAATTCTCTTGAAGTCAAGACCATGAAACCATAATCCCTTATCTTTGGATGATTAGATTTGGATCTAGGCATTGGAGTTCAATCAGGGATGGCAGGTATTCAAGTATTCATTTGGGCATTCATGAGGGACCCATTTGATTTATCAAGTCTTTATGAATTTAGTGGTTGCACTTGTTCATTGTATGTGGTAGGAGTCACAACTGAAGATCAAAGAGGCTCAATTAGACTCAAATATGCAAAGGTTGAAAAGGAAAATTGGTTCACTTGAAAAACAAGTTTCATCCAATACAAGTTCATTAAACCCTAATTCTTGGACTATAGTCTTTGGTTTTGGATCGCATAAGGGCATTGAGATTTGGAAAGTCATTCTCAGGTTTGGTTTTGGTCGACAGATGTTAACTTTAGGGTTGACTTTCAGGGTGAGAGACCTACATAGCTAGTTTGTGTGTTTGTTAATTTGATTCAAGGCTCTTCAATTTGGAGATTCAAGTTAAGGAAATCAAGATGGATTCAAGATCATGTTCAAGTGCAAGTTTTCCATTTTAAAATTCAAGTCTTGGAGGGAAATTACATTTCTTAAGGTACAAGCAACAATTACAATCAAAGAGCAAAAGTTTTCCAACTCAAAGCCATCTAATTTTTGAGCCCTCAAGCATTTACTAGGCATTTGAATTCCAAACTTTTGAGATGATGTCATGTTTATCATTTCTAAGTTCACATTCATGATCCTCTTTGGTCCATTTGTCTTATGTGGCAATTTCATGGAGGTGCACTACTATGGCCAAGTTGTAAAGGAGCAAGCCATGTTACAACATAACTTATTGGCATTCGGGTAGCAATTAACACATTGCCTCATATGGCATAGCATAGGTAGAAAACAAATGGAAGAGCTTTGTGATTGGTATTGATTCATGAAAAAACACACAGTTTCGCCAAGCTTATGGAAAAAAGTGGATTACTGCCGTACACGATACAAAAAAGCTACATCACAGAGTCATTCTTCATTGCACTCAAGCTGCATAAAAGTTTTTACACAAAGCTCATTACGGTCTTTACATAACAGATTGTTACAAAGAGATACGCGTGACGCTTCATTATCATTGAGTATCCATGCCATTTGCGCTCACTTGATGTACCAATTTTGAGAAGTGGATTGATCAACAATCTGCAGGTGAAGCATGATGGAAAAAGCAACTGCTGCTAGGCCAAAATTCACGAAGATGACTTCAAATAGAATAATAACTTCGACTGGTTCTGTTAGTCGTCGGTCATATAGGAACTGTCAGCATTTTGTTAACATCTCAACTGTTGTAGATGCCATTAAGTACTCCTTGATAAGTGTAGCGAGCGAAACTGGACGTGTTTCTTAAGCACTGTCGCTCCTTGGGGGTTACTACAGGTCAATTCATTTTTTATCCTATTGTGAGCTGACTAAGGAAGGGAAATAGATGTCTCCAATTAACCCTGCTTGCATACTGAGTTTAAACAGCGGTCTGTTAGGTTACGGATGCTATCAATGTGGGGGCCTCTCTTAGGTTATTTTCAGGGAATTTAGACTTTTAGCGAGGAATACGGACTTGGATGTTTTGACTAATATACGGGATTTTGGGTTTTTGTTTAGTGTGCTCGCTAAGATTTTTCTTTCAATCTTATGCCTACGTATTCCCGTTTTTCCGAAACAGGGAAATCAGAGCGATCGTAGTTCCTCCTATTCTACGGGAGGAAATGGTGTTTTGGTGTCTTGTTCAAAACCCAAGACGTGAATCTTAAAGGTGATCTATATCTTGTTCAAAGCCCAAGATGTGAAGCTAAAGGTAGTTTGTATATTGTTCAAAGCCCAAGATGTGAAGCTAAAAGGGTTTGACTTTAGAGAGAATTTTTCATCTCTAAAGAGGGGTTCGTCTGTCACAACTGTTTATAAAGGAGAATTACTTTAACCGGGATGTGTGAATTCGGCAATGCCATAATTTCCTTTATCGGGGATTTCCAACCTGAAGGAGAAGACTTTAACTCAGTGTAGAGCAATGCCATCTTTCCTTAGGAATTTCTCATGCTAAAAGAGGGACAGTGGCATGGATGTAGATGATCCAGAGGCTTGCCGCTTACAGCGATTAGATGAAGGGAAAAGAGTTGTTGATGTTTGTGTACTGTAAACGAGGCACATCTTTGATGCTAAAAGGTTGATTGGATCAACCAGTGGTTTTCTTATACAAAGACTAAGAGGAGGCTAAAAGGTTTTCCTTATACAAAGCCTAAAAGGAGGCTAAAAGGTGTTTGACTCAACAAGAGAGTCTTTTATAGTATCTCGTACGAAGCCCAAGATGGAGGCTAAAAGTTTTATACTCAACAAGGGAGTGATTTGTGTCTTGTACAAAGCCCAAGACGGAGGCTAAAAGGATTGTGACTCAACAAGAGAGTCTTTTTTTTTGTATCTCGTATAAGGCACGAGATGGAGGCTAAAGTGTTGATTTAATAAGAACCTTTTTGTATCTCGTACAAAGCCCGAGATGGAGGCGAAAGAGGGTACTGTTTCAGTTGAGTGACCAGTATATGGGTTCAAAGAGAAAATCAGTTCTTATATGAGTAACACTGTACTCAGGGATTTTGATTCGAGGATCAGGGATATTTCCTTTTCTTTGAGGAAATGGGAAATCCAAAGGGTATTGAGACTGTCCGAGTCTATGGGGTTCCTTCCTATTCTTGAAGGGTGCTTGAGAATGTCTTTGAGACTCAAGGAAATTAGACTGTCCAAGTCTAGAGTTTCATCTTTTGTACTATGCTTTGAGAAACAGTAGTAGACTCTTGGAAAGACTGTTCTATTAAGATGACTGATTTCTGTTCCTATATCTTTAAGAGGTCGTCGGGACAATTTGTACGAAACCCAAGAGGAGGCTGGAAACTTTTAAGAAGCCGAGGGACAATTTGTACTAAGCCCAAGAGGAGGCTATCATTCCCGGAGGAAGAAATCATTTATACGAAGCCTAAGAGGAGGCTATGAATACTTCTAAGAAGCCGACGGGTCCTTGTACAACGCCCAAGAGGAGGCGGGGATGCTTTAAGGAACCCTGTGGGTCCCCAAACCCCGAGAAATTCAAGACAGGCTATTCACAAAGAATAGATCAAGCCAGGAAAGTTCAAGAATTTGGAAGAAACTCAAGAGATGCAATTCACAGAGAAGAGATCATCTCTGGGGAATAGAGTTTCTTTGACGATCTCTAAAGGTGACAGTCTGTGAAAGGGTTCACCGAGAATGCTGCCTTTCACGTCTCCATATTGTTTAACCCCAAGAGGAGGGAATACTGTATCTGGTAATCCTATGGGGATCTAGTTTTGACTATTTAAGAGTGATCAACAAGGCTTAGTTCTAGACATAATTGCTGGGGAAACTCTAAATATCTATACTATTATTACACAGTTGATATGAGTTTATGAAAGGAGACTTACAGTGAGCAGCCCCACAATACAGTTATATGTATATGAAAGCGGTAAATGAAAGCGGATAAACACTTACTCGGTTGTAGAGCTTCCATGTTGTTTGGTTAGTTGTTCAACAAAGAAAGATTGAAAACAACAGTATATTCAAGATCAAAGGAGAAAGTGCTTTGAAATGAAAGATTTGGGGCTTACAGCTCAAGGAGAGGCCCAGGGTTTTATCAGTGATTGCACTGTTGAATTTGTACAGAGGGACTTATACGAGTGACTGAGGCCCAAAAATTATTTGCTGTACAAAGGGATGGGTCTTACACTCTCTCAAGAGGCCCCAAAGGTTTTAAAAAAAAGAGTGGGCTTAAAACACGAGGGTAGCCCCAGATGATTTTTCGTTTAAAATGGCGATCGCGCCGAGATTTTCTTTGAATGCAAAGGGGCTTATACAATATCTGAGGCCCAAAGTTGTTTTTTGGTTAAAAGGGGATTGAGTCTTACACTCTATTAGAGGCCCAAAAGTTTTGAATGGGTCTTATAGCTCGAGGAGAGGCCCAATTGATTTTTTAAAAGGCGACGATCACGCCGTTTACTTGTACAGAGGGATTTATACAATAATTGAGGCCCAAAATGGTTTGTACAAGGGGGTTTGGGTCTTACACTCTATTAGAGGCCCAAAATTTTTGAATGGGTCTTATAGCTCGAGGAGAGACCCAGAGTTTGTTTTCCAACGGACGATGATCGCGCTGAACTTTTTGAAATACCGCGGGACTTATACAATAAGTGAGGCCTAGAAGTTTGTATTTACAAAGGATTGGGTCTTACACTCTATTAGAGGCCCAAAGTTTTGAATATGATTTATGAGGGTTAAATTAATCAAAAACCCTAATTTGTTTTCAATATGTGTTTTAATTAAATAAAATATTCAATTAAAATGATCAAAATTGTTTAACATGTGGAAAACAAATAGTGATCTTGGATTAATGCTTCATAAATCAAGTTTTTCCCTACAAAATGATTAGAAATCATTAAAATTTGCAAAATCAATAAGGGAAAAAAATATTTTAAATGTCAAAAACAATTAAAACATTAATTCTTTGCAAAAATATCAATTATATGAAATAAATAATATTTTTGGGATTTTTTGGGAAAATAAAATATTTTAACATTTTTGTGAATTATTAAAAAAAGAATCAACTCAAAATCATTAAAACTCAGAGAGAAATTAATTTTTGAATCAATTATATAAAATCACAAAATTCAAATATTTGAATTTTCAAAAAGGGCGCCAAGAACACCCAAGAACACGCGCGTGTTCTGGGTTTTGCCCAGATTTGCATTTTCTCTCCAATCTCACTGAATACTTAATTATATCATGCAATCCACATACCAATCTGCTCGTCTCAACCTCACGATCATGTCTATGGTATTTAATTTCATTTATATTAAACATGGAATAAAAAATCAAGACAAAACCTCAAGAACCCTAATTTCTGCATGAAGGCTGAGAATTTTGATACACAATTCAAACAAAGCAATTAATTGAGGGGAAACATTCCATGCATGATTATGAACATTTGGCAAAAGTATTGTGCGAGGAAATATGCATAGATTGAGAGATGACCAAGTTTAGACTTACCTCTAGGTCGTGACAGCAAGTTCAAAGTGATTTCTGAGTTGGAGGTGTTACAGATGAGTTGTGATGATCTGAACAGCTTCCCTACACCCTATGGAGTGTGTTTGAATGCTTGGACCTGATGGAAATTGGCTGGATCACTTCATGGCATCTCAACTGCAACTTGGTTAAAACCTTGAGCAATTGACTGGTGATTCTGAAAAATCAGTGTTCCAGATGTTGTTTAAGTGTTTGATCAACTCCCATATGATGTATGTGAGGTGTGTGTGTGATTGGTTTGAGTGGAATTGCTCTCTATTGAAAAATTCGATAGTGACTTGCTAAGAAAGGCATTTTTTAGAGTGAGAAGTGGATTTTGAGAAAGGCAAGTGTTGTAGGCCTTTCGTGTACTTAAACTGATCACAATTGAGCTCTATTTATAGTAGAGCAAGTTTGTTTTGCAAGGAATAGTGAATGGCAACTGCTGAGTAGGGTTGGCCAATGTTGGCAAATGAAAATCCAAGTCTCCTCTAGCCATTGACTAGAGGTTAGGGCACAGGCTGCTGGTCCCCTTGGTCTTGGATAAGTCTTGACTAAATTCAGTTGCTAATAGCTCAGTCCATGCCACCTTGGTGCTTCCATTGAATGCTCCAATCCAAAATTGGAGTCTTGTCCCTATTTTAGGCAATTCTAGGTTTGGCATGCTATTTCTTGTTCCAAGGACTTTGGAGGCTTGGCTCAATGATTGTCCCCTTTAGATTCAATTCTCAGATGTGTCCAAAGTGATGACAAAGCTTGGAATTGGATGATTTTGGAAAATCGACCAAAAGTGCAAAAATTTGCCTTGCCTTGGCAGATTTCAGCAAGGCATCTTGCCACTACCATATCTCAAAGCTCAATTTGAATTTGGTGATGTTCTTGGCCATTTTGGAAAGCCCTTATATGATACAACAACTGTCTGGTCATATTTGGTTTTGATACCTTTTGGATCCAAGTGAAAAATCCCCCTACATTTAGAAAAAAATAAGGCAGATTCTGACTTAGTGAAATTTTCACTAAGTGTTGGAACAAAGTGACTTTTCTTGATTTTGATCACTCCATAACTCAAAATCCATGAGGAATTTGGACATAGATCAGTATGAAGCTTTTGTAGAGGGCAATGAGATCTACAAATCAATCTTTGGATGGGGAAGAATGGCTTTGTGGTTTAGGAGTTATGATCCTCCAAAGTTGGTACCTTTGTCACTTTATTTCATAACTTAGAAAATTTTCTAAGTTTTTATGGTTACCCCTTTTACAAGTTATCCCACTTTATTTGATTTTTCTTGATGAATGATGATTCAAATCATACATTAACATCATTTTAGGGTTAAAAATCCATTTTTGTGAAAAATCTCAAAAAGTCAAAGTTGACTTTTGTGCACAGTTGACTTTTCATCAAGTGAATTCCAAACTGTGCAATCCTTTAGGAAATCATGTTCTTGACCTAAATCAAACTTGATGGACATGTTCCATGGGTGTTATAGGGTGTACTGAATCATGTCCTAGGGTTTGGGAGCATGTCCTGGTCAAAAGTTAAAGCTACAGTTGACTTTTCTCGCAAAACCCTAACTGTCGTTCAGATGAAATTGAAACTTGTTGCTCAAGCTTCTTGGATCAATCCATTGTTCCAAATGGATCAATATTGTATATTAGAGACCCTCAAATCATGTCTTGAGGTCTTGCTTCATGATTTGTCCCAAAAGTCAACTTAGGGGTGAATTAGGTCAAGAAACCCTAATTCCTGATTTTTTTATGTATGCATCCCCTGAGGCCAAATTGACTTGATGATGGAACCATGGAGTATATTAGGTTATGCTTTGAAGCATTGGCTCATGCCCAGAGGAAACTTTCCAACTGGAGGCCTTGGTCGACCAAAACCCTAATTTGGTGACACTGGCGATCTTGAGGCTTGATCCACCTAGAAGGGAGCAACCTTGTGCTTAATCCTTGATGTGGGAGTCCTCTTGATCCATTATGGATGTTTGAGAGGTTTAGACAAGTTGAAGATCATGTCAATTCTTGATTGATCCTTTGTCTAAGAACTCTGAGAGGGCTTGAAACCCTAATTTTGATTGTAGTGGATGCTCAACAATTCCTTGAGGAGATTGATGAGGCATAAAGGTACATCCATATTGTGATGATGATTTGCACAATGATGGGAAATCTTAGTGGTCAAAATTTGGGGTATGACAATAAACAACCATATTCGAGCTGCAAAAAAAAATCAAAGGCACCGCCAGATTCGTCAATTTGAAGGTTCGCACTGCAAAGAGCTTTCAGGATTGCATTGTTCCACTCAGATTTCAGCTACAGGATTTCACAAACAAAACCAATTCATAGAATTACACTGACTGCCTAATATATTTCATTCAAACACTGTTAACATTTCAACAAATTAAACCAAACTAAATTTGGATTTCAATGAGGCCATGTAATAATTCTAACAAACTAATTTCACTAACTTGCTAACTTCAATTTTTACTTTCATCCTAGTGCACTAATAGTTAAAAAATTCAAACTAACAGTTAAACCTTCTAACTGAGTTCAAACAACACTAACATTGATCAATTAACTAACTTCTAACATCTTCTACACTAACAGTACATGGTAACTAACTTCGCTTCACCATGACACTCCTAACCAACCAACTGACTCTTCACTAATTCCAATTTGTTTCAACTACTTTCACAATTTAAACAAAGTATTTTAGCACTGTTTCAATTCCAACACTTACTGCCATTCATTTAACACAAATTTAAAAAATTCCAAACACTTCAAAAAACAAAAGCTAACTAACATAACTTCATTCACAAGTCATAATATTAACACGTCATTCATTTTCCAAACTAATATAAACAACATCCTGACAACTCATGACAGCTAAGCAAAACAACTGACACTAGCAGAATTTCAACATAACAATCAAGATAACTCACTAATCTCAAACAGACAGTTTTTAAAATTAACATTCCTAACAATCCAAGTCCATAATTTTTTTCACAAACTCAGTGCACACACTTAATACTTTAGGAACTAACAGTATAATACAAATCAAACCGCATGACTAACTACTTGAATGTTAATAGTTAAAGCATTGCATAAAGATAGATCTAACTACCAACTTCAATGCAAAACTCATGTCATGATCAATTCCTATTAACAGTTCCACTAACTTCAACCGTAAGTTTTCATTCACATGACTGAAACTAATTCATTAACTAAATCTCAATAACTAATTCAAATTGTCACTAATACTAACCTAATTATTCTAACATTCCACTATTATTCAACTTGACATCCTAACTCTAACTGTTTTCACCAACACTCGACAATAGATTTCACTAATTAACTAACTTCCAGCTCACCAATAACCAACTTCACATAACCGAATTAACCAACCTAACAAAATCCTAACCAATTTTTACTTTAACTAACTTCAAGCATAACTGTCACTAACTAACCTCCAATTGTTTTTCGCATTTTCACCGAATTCACCAAACTCACTCTCTCTAAATTCTCAATTCTCTGAGAATTCCCTCTAAGTTATCTCATCCTCATCACCAATCATTGACACACAAATCCCTCAGAATCACCTCTCTGAGCTCTCTCTATTTTCATCTTCCTCACAAATTTTGGGGATTCGAGATTCTTCCCTCTCACACTTCATCAAACCCTCTCTTTCGGTTTCACTCTGCATCACTCTCTCCCTCACTCATATCACTTTCAAGATATTCCATTGGAGCATCACATTGAAGCACTAATGGTGTAGATCTCTATCTTCATCACGCCTTATGCACAACGCATACGCATATCCAATTTCAAGAACGCAACCCATTTCATACTTCCATAACACGTTCAACTCAACGCAACGCAATCACGGATCGCAAACGAATTCGATAAACAACAATAATAATATAGAATCGCGTAGAAGAAGAAGACGCAATCTCAAACATCACAAGGCACAACAGATTCGAAGAGAATAATGAATTGAAGAATCCTACCTGAGACTTCGCTTCATCGTCTTCGTCTTCGTTGTGCAGGTACGTAACTCCACTTCAAATCTCACTTCTGTGATGTAGTTGTTGTAGCATTGGACCTAAACCTCCGTGTTTGGACTCCGATTAAGGATTCTTGGATTCGAATAGTGATTTGCTGTAGTTTAGTTTGTGTTATCCTGTCGCGATTCATAATGTAGGAGGGGAATTGAGACAAATTGAGTTGTGATTCGCATAGGAGAGGAGAGAGGATCAAGGACTTGAGGACTGTGGTATATTGCCCTCCACCGCCGCCGGCGACGATCTCTTGCGCGACGGATCTAGGGTTACATTTGGGAATAAGTTGAATAGAGGAAACGGGATGAAGCTAGAGCCGTCAAAATGGGCTAGCCCGACCCGAAGAATCATAGGGCTTGGGCCTTAAAATTAGAGCCCATATTTTTCAGGGTCTTTTTAGCCCAGCCCTAAAAAGCCCGCTACCCATTAAGGCTAGCCCATATGGGCCGTGGGTAGCCCATTAGGCCCATATCACTATAAATTTTAAAAAATTATACTAATACTTATATTATCTTACTCCAAAATAACAAATTGATTTTTCTCACTTCACTAATTTTTATATATATTCTATTCAAACTTTCTCTTTTAAATATTATACATTAATATAATCAATACTTTCTTCTCGTATTCTATTAGTTTCTCTTATGTTAAATATTTGAGTATTATTTTATACAATTTAGACATGTATTGTATTTTAAAACACATTATAGTATTGATAGAAGATAATATAGTACTTAAAATGTATTATAAAAATGTATTATGTTTAAAATAATATAATTTTTTATTTTATTTATAATAAATATTATGGCATTTTTATTTTAATTTTTTATTAAAAAAAGCCCATTTAAGGCCGGGTAGCCCGAAGCCCATCTAGGGTCGGGCTCGGGTAGTAATTTTCGAGTCCATATTAGAAATGGGTTTTTTTAGCCCAGCCCTAAAAAGCCCGAGCCCATGTAATTGTTGTTCACTTCTTGAGGAATTGGGCTCTTGGACCCATTTTCCTGCTTAATGCACCTTGGTTTACGTTTGCACCCCACTTTGTTCACAGTGCTAAGGCCAGTAATTGCTAGTCACATACTTGTTCCACTGCTGTACCTCCTCTTAGCTTGTGATAAATTCTTGGATTAATTATTTTTTTAATTCTTGGATTAATTGTTTTTTTCTTTGTTGATTAATGCTTGATCTTTGTCAATGGTGGCGTGAAAACTTTGTTAATTGATGATTAGATTCTTGTTAATTGTTGATTAGAATTTCTTAGTTTTGATTAGAATTTTGGTAATTGAGGATTAATTTTCATGATCACTTTGTTGATTTTCCTTGAATAATTTTGGTTGAATTTTGCTAATACTTTGTTGATTTTCTTGGTTGAACTTTGTGTTAGATTTAGTTGAATATTCTTTGCCATCATGGTACAGAAATTTTGCTATCTTGATGTTGAGTTTCATGACCATTTTGGTAGGAATTTCATTATCATAGTTTGTTGAGTTCTTATGCCATTATGTTGTTAAACTTTTGTGCCATTCCTTGATTGATTCTTGTATCTCGTTTTGATCCATGCCATGTGCTTAGTTTCCATACATTCATTTATGATTTCATGTGATTAACCATTCTACTTTGTTTTGTGAGGTAACACTTAAGGATTCCTCACACTTTGGACATTTGAATCTTAATCATGCCATTGTACCTTTATGGTTCATTCCATTCATTTCCTTTTATGCCTTAGATTAGTTCTCCCCCTTGGTGGGTTTCTCATACTTCCCTCTCACCATTTACAATGTAATAGCTTAGGTTTTCTTGTTTTTCGTTATGGATTGATTGCTTGTTAAAAAAGATAAAATCAAAATCTTTTAGAAAACAATTTCAAAACAAAAAGGCAAATAAAGACTCGATCCAACGTCGAGTCACTTTTTAAACTAATTAAATGAATTTCTCATTCCTACATCACCTTAGGGTTTCCTTCCATCTCCTCTACCAACTCCATTCCATTCCATCTAAACCTTGCAAGCCTTGTATGCAAATACCATAAGTCGATTGCCTTGGGCGTCGCCACCGACCTACCTTGATTCTTTCCATATCATCTTCATCCTTTTCCATCCAAAAACCCTTAAACCAAACCAAGAGTTTAATTAGGTCACTTAGGGTGAACATGAGTGGTTGGGATACTATTGTCCCTTCAACTCTCGAGTATTTAATTGTGGGTCGTACTTAGCCTATGGTTGGATACTCTTCCCCCTCTAAGTACCTATGATTAAGCCCGACAAAACAAATAAATTTCACCACTCCTTTGCCTTAGGTAATCCCTTTAAAACCTTCCAAAAGGGCACCTTACCTCTGTTTTACTAAAATACAAGCAACGCTTAACTGCTAGAACGCGACCGTTAATCTTGCCCACAAAAATAAGAAACTTTATCTCACCCCTGTGCGATCGAGACCAACAACCAGTGGTCCCACGAACTACGGACACTCTGATTCTTCATTCGTCAATAAAGATACGTAGGCACAAGGGCCCCAATCCTTGGCGAGCAACCTCCCACCAATTCATCCTTAGTCCTCCGAACTACAATGACTCTGACTTTCCCATTGCATGAGGGAATACATAGGCATAGAATTGTGAGATCCTATCGAGTCCCCTTTTATTTAAAACCCCTCCATTTCTTTTTGGCAAGTAAAGCTTAGATAAACGACATCCATTCATGCGTAGACTATCTAGATGGTTCCCATCGAGTACGATGGATGTGAGGGGGTGCTAATACCTTCCCCTTGCATAACCGACTTCTGGACCATATCTTAGTCGTGAGACTATCTTTTCTCCCTAGGTTTTCTCGATGTTTTCATTTCCCCCCAGTTGGGATAAATAACGTTCGATGGCGACTTCTCTGCATTTTTCGTGTATCGACACTAGCATGGCAAAGAGATGTTCAACAAACAGCATCTTCAAGTCCCAAAGCAAAGGGGCAATGATCTCTGTGTTGAGGAATCAGTCTTCCAGTCTTGGTTGTTACTCCCCATAAGAGTCTAAACTTGTTGATGTCACTCCCCAAAAGAGTCTAAACTTGTTGATGTCACTCCCCAAAAGAGTCTAAACTTGTTGATTTCACTCCCTAAAAGAGTATAAACTTGTTGATATTCACTCCCCAAAAGAGTATAAACTTGTTGATTTTCACTCCTAAAAGAGTCCAAACTTGTTGTCAACATTTTCATACATTATGTATTACAAGAGTGTTTTAATCCACATTTACATTACATACATTTAATCATACATCATAAACAAATTCATATGATATGCATTCAAGAGTGTTTTAATCCTCATTTGCATTCACCAAAGGTCGTGTTGCTATCAACATCTTACCTTACTACCAAAGTCCAACTTACTTGGCACCTACCAAACATATACTTTTATGTCTTATCTGGTGTTCCACTAGATTTAAATGTGTCTATCTGATTGTTCTTTCGGATATGTTTATCTGTTCTTATGCTTTTCCAAAACTCTCTTTTGTGTCTATCCGATTGTTCTTCCGGATATGTCTATCTGTTCTGATGCTTTTCCAGAACTCTCTCTGTGTCCATCCGATGTTCTTCCGGATATTTCTCTTTGTTTTGAAGTTCTTCCAAAACTCTTTCCGATGTTCTTCCGGATATGTCTGTTCGTTCTGATGTTTTTCCAGAACTCTCTTTTGTGTCTATCTGACATTCTTCCGGATTTGTCTCTTTGTTTTGAAGTTATTCCAAAACTCCTTCCGGTGTTCTTCCGGATATGTCTCTTTGTTTTGAAGTTTTTCCAAAAGTCATCTGACGTTCTTCTGGATATGTCTCTTTGTTTTGAAGTTTTTTCAAAACTCATTCTGATGTTCTTCCGGATATGTCTCTTTGTTTTGACGCTTTTCTAAAACTCCTTCTGATGTTCTTCTAGATATGTTTATTTTTTCTGATGCTTTTCCAGAACTCTCTTTGTGTCTATCTGATGCTCTTCCAGATATGTCTCTTTGTTTTAAAGTTTTTCCAAAACTCCTTACGATGTTCTTCCGGATATGTCTCATTTGTTCTAATTGATTTTCCAGAACTCTATTCATGTCTATCTGATGCTCTCCCGAATATGACTTTTCTCATCTGATGCTTTTCCAGATCTACCTTTTATTCTGATGTGCTTATCTGATGTTTTTCCGATATATCCATCATTCTGACAGTCTTCCAGAATTTGTTCCCGTACATTCAACACTTTTCTAGATGTCATTAATATATCTTCAAGTTTGGTCAACAACTCAGTCCAATGCTTTTCAGGATGTTTTCTCAAAAATATCTGAATTGGTTTCCATCCCATCCAATATTTTTTCTAGATGTTTATGATATATTTCCAGAGTGCTGCATTTAATGTTCTCCTGAATGTCTCTGATATCTTCCTCGTTCATCCAATGCTTTTCTGGATGTACCCAATTTGTCTTCCAGATTTCATTCAATGCTCTTCTGAATGACTCTGATAATCATGTCTGCTTATGTTCCAAAGTTTCATTCAATGTTCTCCTGAATGTCTTTTACGGTTGTTACTATTCTTTTCCAGGGTTGTTCAACACATTTCTGAAAATCTCTGATGATTGTAACCTTTTTCCCAGTAAAGTTGTTTTTGCTTTCTGGATATTTCTGTGTATTCCACAGTAAAGTTAAACTGCTTTCTTGGATGTCTCTAACATATCCTCAGGTCTGATCTCATTCCACATCTAATGATTTTCTAGATGTTTCTTATATATTTTCCAGAGTATCATACTTTTGTTACATATGATGCTCTCCCGGAAGTCTGTATCTCTATTCCAGGGTTTATCCCTCTCTTTCCAAGTATTGCTGAATACTCTTTGTGACCTCGACAAATTTCCACAATATCTTGTATCCTCGGTAAAACTCTTTCTTGTTGGTCTGTGTTATCATTCCCTACAGTGTTCAAAGTATTTCATAACATTACATTACATATCATTTCATCTGCATTCACGGTCAAAATTCTAGGGACTCTGATATTTAATCCTCTTATACCTCGAATGTCTGAAAGTCTTTGTTATTCATAGCTTCAGGTCTAAGAAGATTAAATAGGGGCATTTGTCATACCCTAAATTTTGACCCCCTCATTTTAATTATTTTCGGTCATCTGACTGCATTTTCACTTTGCATCATCTGCATATTATATCATATATTTTATCATGAATATTGTTTGAATTATCAGTCAGAATGAACGTGTTAAATTTTCGAGCGTTTTGGTCAAACAAAAAGTCAATTGTGCAAAAATCCGATGTACGGACAGTTTTTAATCGAATTTGCAGATGTCAATTCTTAATCTATTTTTCGCGTAATTTAACCTGGTGTGCTTATTTTATTTTTTCAGCTATTTTTCGGTCGCTTTTCTGACCCGTCTGAGCCTTTTTACCGGGTAAAATCAATTTCAAAATTTGACAAAACGCTGTATTTTTTCAATACGTATATTTTTTTGCTGATCGATTTAGTGTGTTCATTTTATTTTTTCGGACACCTCGATACAGACAGTTTTTATCAGTTTTTACCAGTTTCGATTCCGATTTTAATTAATTTTATTTTTTATTAATCAGGTTTTTTATTTTTCTTAGTTATTATTATTATTATTATGTGATTTCTTTATTTTAATTATGTAAGTATTATTATGATAATCTAGTAATTTTTCAATATAACACTACTAGTCTCTCTCTCACATAAATACCACTCCCCACTTTCTTGTTTTTTTCAATTTTTCTTTTCGTGCTACTTGATACTACTAAACACACTTAGTATTTTTTTTCATATTTTTCTTCATATCACCCACACAATTCACTTCATTTTCACTAACTCCAAATTATAATTATTTGTTCAAAGATGCTAAACAATTTTTTTCTTTATTTCATCATCATTTCTCAAACAAATTTATCTCTAAATCCCCCTCCATGACTACACCATTTCTTTATCATTTTTATACAAGTTTTTCAATATTCAAACATTATGATTCAATCTTCAAAATATTTTATTCAATTTTCAAAATTAATCATCACTAAATTCATCATTTTTTCAAACTAATATTCAAACTTCATCATTCATCTTTAACCATTTTTTTCAAATATCATCATCACTTTCAACATTCAAACATTAATATTCAATATTCATTCAATTTTTCAACATTCTAACTTCATCATTGTTTCTTCGGATAGAAATTACAATTTTTCAAATTCATCATCAATTCTTACATAAAAATCATCATCATCTTTGAATTTCTTTGCCACAAAACTTCACTTCTAAGCTTAGTTTTTCCTATAAATAGGATACATGTTTCTCACAATTACACACACCAAAACAATTACTTACATTTGTTTTCTCATCTCCCTCTCATATAGTTATTTTTTTTCAACATAATTTATGTTCATATTTTTCTCATTTTTTCTTTTACACACTTTCACCATATAAAATTCCATGCTTACACCATGCTACAAAAATCACAACAAAATTGTTTCAAATAGAACTCACCTGAAATCGACGGGAGCATCATCGTCGGCGAAATTGGGAGAAAGCCAAGAGAATATTGCATAACGTTTTCTTCAAAAGGGATCGTGTGATTTCTTCCAGTTTTTTGTCCCAACCTTTTCCTTTTCTTATCATTATTATTATTATTATTATTTATTTATTCTCTTTGTTAAATACCACCCCTAAATTGCTATCTGGCTCATTTAATCCTTTTCTATTTTTTTTAATTCAATTTTTTTAGTTCTTATTTTAAATGATTTGTTTTAATCTTAGTTTAATTAAGTGTACTAAAAATTCTAAATAACTAAGAAATATGTTAATGATTTTTAAGTTATTTTAATTTCATGATGATAATAAATGTTATTTTCTCCATGAATATATCTTACCATTTCTATTTTAAACTTGTTATTTTCTCTTGTTGAAATTTGGTCTTTGTGATACCATGCTCATGATTATTTGTTATCTGATCATTCGTTCCACGATGTTCTTCCGAGTATATTTTATCGCATGATGTTCTTCCATGTATTCATTTTTACCATGATGTTTTCCATGAATTCACGATGTTCTTCCGTGTATATTTTCAATTGCCATGATGTTTTTTTCCATGACTTTCACGATGTTCTTCCGTGTATATTTTCTATTACATGATGTTTTTCCATGTATGATTCTCTGATTCCACGATGTTTTTCGTGTATGCTTTTTATCACACGATGTTCTTCCGTGTATGTTTTCAATTACCACGATGTTTTTCCGTGGATGTTTATTTATGAAACGATGTTCTTTCGTGGATGTATATCTCTGATTTCACGATGCTTTGTCGTGTATATTTTATTTATTTCGTGATGCTTTACCACATATGCATGTTCCCTTAGGATCTCTTAGTTCAACTTAATTTTTTTATTAAGTTTGTAGTAAGGTAGACATTAGGATGTTCGTCCAAGCATGATAACATTAGGGTATAATTTCCCTTTAAAACTCAACCTTAGGTCCATCTTTGCTTGACAGCATTAGGTTAGATTTCCCCTTTTATCAAATATTCTCTCTCGCCACCGTGCGATCAAAACTTTCCTTTCTTTAGTTCGCGCCCCTTAGGGGTGAACTACAGCCGCTCTGATTTCTCAAGAACCCGTTGAGAATACGTAGGCATAAGATCGTGAGATCTTAGCGAGCAACCTTTTCTTTTTCCACCGTCTCTTTACATCTGATGTTTTCTCGGATATTCATATCTCCACTCTTTTCATTTTTCCTATCTCTCTTTACCTCCGACGTTTTCCCGAAGATTCATATTCACTCTTTTCGTATCTCTTATCAAATATTTTCTCTCGTCTCCGTGCGATCAAGATCTTCTCTTTACATCTGATGCTTTCCCGGATATTCCTCTTTAACCTTCTCTTTTCATCCGACATTTTTTCGGATATTCATCTCTTCAACTTCTCTTTTCATCCGATGTTTTACTAGATATTCATCTCTTCACCTTCTCTTCCCATCCGATGTTTTTCTGGATATTCATATCTTCAGCCTCTTCTTAGGCTTCATACAAGCATCATATCCATAGCCTCCTCTTAGGCTTCATATAAGGACCCTCAGGATTCTTAAAAGCATCACAAATAAAAGGACCATCCCTTTACAACCTTTAATCTCTTCACTTTTTCAATCAATCCTCACAAGCTTTGCTTTCAAGCTTTTCCCTTTCGTTGTCTTGGTTCTTAAAAACCCGACAACTTGTAGTCCCCGAACTACAAATTTCCTTCAAGCTTTTCCCGTATATCCGAACTATGTACGCTCTGATTTCTCTTTTGAGAATACATAGGCACAAGGCTTCAACTCGTGGCAGGTACTCCTTTTTCTTTTTCATCCTCTTTTCCTTTTTTTTTAAATTCCCTTTTTCATATATATTACAAAAACATTTCTCACTCTCTTCATCTTACAAAAGCAATAAAACTTTCCCAAATAATAGCAAATAATAACATAGATATACAAGAGGTTCCTATAGAGTACTATAGATACTTAGGGTGTTAATAGCTTAACCAACCCCCGATTTCAGTTCTATTTATTTTCATTTTGTTTTTTTTAACATTTGCATTCTTGCAGGGTTTATTTAGATTTTTCCCCCTTCCTTTAAAGCTTCATAGGATAAATATAAAAGTTCACACGTGGCAACCAATGGCGGTTCACGAAAATTGCGCTACAATTCTATAAGTTTAGAGACAATTCTAGCATACGGAAGTCCTCTGCTTAAGGTTTGTTGATAAAACATGTGATACATGATGGTGTATGTCCAGTTAACTTTTAACCCATTTTTGAGAGCAAACATGATTTGCAGCCCCGTATCTTTAATTTGAGCATGATTCGAATGCTTCGGCAGCAGAACATAAGCAATAATGTAGTGAAGCATTCGATAACTAACAGTTAAATTTTTTTTGCAAATAATAAAACCCAAGAAGATGCAACATTTTGTCGACTCAAAATTTCAACTTAACTTATACGAGAAATTCTGAAATAATAATTTATTTTACTGTAATTCTTCCAACCAACAAAATCTGGGGTATGACCTTGACGAATAGGCTGACCCTCATGAGATACACCTAAGCATTTTTCAAAAGTCTCTAAATCCAAACTTATGTCGACATTCCTAACCTTTGATGTTAATATATGATCATCAAATTCATCAGTACCAACATGCAAATTTGAGAAAAATTCCTTAACTAGGTCAGGATAATAAGGACCAATTTTAGATACTAACTTATCAATTCCATGGTTTTTCAACAGATCTGTAAAAGTAAAACTGTGCTCAAGAAAAGATGATAGATATACATACATTACCGGCATTAAAATTTGATTCTTTAAGTCGAAGGTTAACCTCCTGAACTTTGTTGTTAATGCATGCTTTTCCTCTTGATTTGAGCTAGCTTCTCCCATTTTTTTATTTTCCTTTATCTTTTCTTGAGGGAGCCATGGATGAATTTGGAGAAGAAGTATGTGGTGAGAGAATATATTCTGAGAATATTGGGTCGCAGTGAAAAATGAGAGGTTGAAGAAGGGTGTTTTGTAGAGTGGGTTGTTAATGGGAATTAATGTGAATGGAAGAAGTTGGAAGGGAATAATAATGAGAATTGAAGAGACTGTAGAATGAAGGTTTCAATGAAAATGTTGGAAGTGACTTTAACTTATTAAAAAAAAAGCACTTAAATGTATAAGACAAAAGCATTAGAAGACAAATAAATGAAAAACATAAATGTTGCATAATAATAAAAACGAATTTTTCCAAAAGCTCTAGGGTTAATCGATTAACCCAAAACCAGTGTAAACTGGTTAATCGATTAACCAAGTAAATTTTTTTGAAAATACATACAGGGTTAATTGATTAACATACTTATACATGCAAATGGTTAATCGATTAGCGTACCTCAAAAAACAATAACTCCATATCTTTGAGTATGACAAGAAAATTTTCAATCTACCACTTTGACATGTTATTATATGATATAATGCAACTTTTAATTAATCAAACACGTCATAAAATTATTTGAAACACCATATAATATGAAAATAAGAAAAACTTACATATATTAGAAATTTTAAAATTGCTAAAAATGAAATTTAATGAGTACTTTAGGTTCATTATTGATTATAATGAATAAAACTTAAAGAATTATATGCCACCTTTATCTAGAATACCAAGTTCCCTTCGAATTTTGAAAAGACTGTTCTTTTGCAAGTGGTTTTGTGAAGATGTCTGCTAGTTGGTTATGAGTATCCACGAAGGAGACTTCAACATCGCCTTTAAGCACATGATCTCGTAGAAAATAATGTCGAATATCTATGTGTTTTGTTTTTTAATGCATGACTGGATTCTTTGTAATATTTATAGCACTTGTGTTGTCACATCGAAGTGGTATGCATCCAAAATTTAGTCTATAATCACTCAGTTGTTGTTTTAGCCAAAGACTCTGAGCACAACAACTTCCCACTGCTATATATTCTGCTTCTGCGGTGCTAAGCACAACACATGCTTGTTTCTTACAAGACCATGAAACTAATGCATTTCCTAGGATGTGACAAGTTCCACTTGTACTTTTTCTATCAGTTTTGCAACCTGCATAATCCGAGTCAGAATAACTAACTAAATCACATATACTACCTTTTGGATACCATACTCATGCGTTCACTGTTCCTTTTAACTACTTCATGATTCTTTTCACCGAGGCAAGATGCGATTCATTTGGATTGGCTTGAAACCGTGCACAAAGACAAACACTAAACATAATGTCAGGACGGCTTGCCGTCAAATATAATAGTGAACCAATCATACCTCGATATTTTGTAATATCAACTGAAACACCTGATTCGTCTTGATCCATATAAGTTCCGGATCCTATAGGTGTAGACATTGCTTTGCAACCATCCATATCGAATCTCTTCAACAACTCTTTGCAATACTTGGCTTGGTTGATGAAGATGCCATCCTTTAGTTGCTTGATTTGTAATCCAAGAAAATAATTCATCTTACCTGTCATAGACATCTCGAGTTCTCCTTGCATCATCAATGAGAATTTTTCACAAAGTTCTTTGTTTGTTGATCTGAATATGATGTCGTCAACGTAGACTTGAACTAATAAAGTGTTGTCCTTAATTTTCTTAATGAACAAGGTCTTATCAACTTTACCCTTTTCAAATCCTCTTTCACAAAGAAAGTTTCTAAGTCGATCATACCATGCCCTTGGTGCTTGCTTTAAGCCATAAAGAGATTTCTTCAACTTGAAACCATGTGAAGGATTCTTGAAGTCTTCAAAGCTCGAGGGTTGTTTGACATAGACTTCTTCATTGATGTAGCCAATCAAGAATGCGCTCTTGACATCCATTTGGTATAACTGAAAATTTAATGAACACGCATAAGCAAGTAATAAACAGATAGCTTCTAACCTTGCATCCGGAGCGAATGTTTCTTCAAAATCAATTCCTTCCTCTTGATTATATCCTTGGGCCACCAATCTTGCTTTGTTTCGAATAATTATTCGATTCTCATCAAGTTTATTCTTAAACACCCATTTGGTACCTATGATGTGTTTACCACTTGGTCTAGGAACAAGTTGCCAAACTTGATTCCTTTCGAATTGGTTTAACTCTTCTTGCATAGCAAGTATCCATTGGTCGACACTTAAGGCTTCATCAACTTTGGAAGGTTCAATTTGTGAGACAAATACCATATTCAAGCATGCATCTTTGAGATTTAATCTAGTTGTAACGCCTTGAATAATATCACCAATGACTTTATCAATCGAATGATCTCTATGAGTTCTCCATTCCTTAGATAGATCATTATTATTTGACTCTTGTTGAATTGGTTCTTCTTGATGCTTCGGTTGATCATCATTGTTTGCTTTGGAAGAATCTTCTTTAGGAACATCTATAATATCATCATCATCATCACACAAAATAATTTCCTCCTTGGAGGGGTTAGATTCATCAAATGAAACATGCATAGATTCTTCAATTGTTAAAGTTCGTTTGCTATATATTCTATATGCTTTACTATTAAGAGAATAACCAAGAAAAATACCTTCATCGGATTTCTCATCAAACTTAGCGAGATTGTCTTTGTCATTGATTAAGAAAAAGCACTTGCATCCAAAAATATGAAAGTAAGCAATGTTTGGTTTCCTTCCTTTGAAGAGTTCATAGGGAGTCTTTTTTAAAATAGGTCTAATAATTACTCTATTACTTACATAGCACGCCGTGCTTACCGCATCCGCCCAAAAATACTTTGGAAGATTTGAGTCGCTTAGCATTGTTCTTTCAAGTTCCACAGGTGACCTATTCTTTCTTTCCACCACTCCATTTTGTTATGGAGTTCTTGGTGCTGAAAAAGTATGATTGATTCCTTGTTCTTCACATAACTCTTCAAAGGGTGCATTTTGAAATTCTCCACCATGGTCGCTTCTTATGGAGACAATTTTTAGTGATTTCTCATTTTGAATTTCTGCACTAAAAAGAATGTCCAACAAAATCTCGAAAAATCATCAATAATAACCAATGCATAAACATTACCTCCGAAGCTTCTTGTTCTTGATGGACCAAATAAGTCCATGTGCAACAATTGTAGTGGCCTTGTAGTGGACACCACATTCTTAGATTTGAAAGTTGATTTGGTTTGTTTTCCCTTTTGACAAGCATCACATAATCTATCTTTGACAAACTTTATCTTTGGCAATCCAATAACAAGATCATGCTTGACTAACTTATTTAATGTTCCATATGAATGTGAGCAAATCTTTTATGCCAAAGCCATGAATCATTATTGTTTGCCATGAGACATTTTACCTTCAAAGACACATCATCAAGGGAAATCATGAATATATTATTGATTCTTTTATCTTTGAGTTTTACCTCATGTGTGACTTCATCTTCTATCAAGCATTCATCCTTGGTGAACTAGATCTTGAAGCATTTGTCACAAAGTTGGCTTATACTTAGAAGATTGTGCTTTAGTCCTTCAACATAAATAACATATTCAATGGATGTGAAAGGTGGTGCTCCAACATTGCCTACGCCAAAAATCTTTCCTTTGTTGTTATCTTCATAAGTAACATAACCATTGGCTTTTAGCACTAGATTTGAAAATTTGTCAATATCTCCCGTCATATGCTTCGAACAACCACTATCAAGATACCATAAATTAGAAGTGTTCTTCAAGCATACCTACAAAACAAATTAAGTTTTGTTAGGTACCCAAATTGCCTAGGGTCCTTCATAATTAGTACCTTTCTTTACCCACACATAATACCCACTTTCAACACTAAAATTTCTAACATAGCAAGCATTAGGTGTATGCCCAACAATACCACAATAAAAACAAGTAGGAACAAAATTGCTCTTATATCTAGGAACATATGTTTTCTTTTTCACAAATCTTTTCCTTTTAGGATAAGGATGCACAATTTTGGCTTTAACTTTCTCTTTTGGAGTTTGATCACTAGCTTTAACAAAGATAGTTTTACTTGAACTTGATTTACTAAATTTTGAATAACCAAGACTGCTTTTATCGTTAGAATATCTTTGTTTACTAAGAACACCCTCCAAAATAATTTGTCCTTTTTCATATCTTTCTAAAACTCTTTTTAGTTGGACAATTTGAAAAGAAAGATATTCACATTCTTTGCGTGCAAAATTCTGTTTTTGTTCACTAATTATCTTTAATTTTACATCTTTGTGCTCTTTTTACATAGTCTCAATTTTATTTTCTAAAGATGTAATTTCTTTCTTTTGAGATGATATTGTTTTGTACAGAATTTTGCATTCGTTAAGAAGTTCATCAATAACCCCTTGAGCATCGTTATCATAAATGGAAAATTCAGTACTAACCTCTTCTTCATCATCGGAATGGTGTGAAGTCATTAATACTACATTTGCACATTCGTCGCTATCTGAATCTGATGAAGAACTTATTTCATTATCATCTCATGCTATATAGGCTTTCTTGTTTTTATTTTCCTTTTTATTCTTGAAGCCACCTTTCTTGAGAAGTTTCGGATAATCCATCTTAATATGACCTTGTTTACCACATTCATAACAAGTGACATCAGATGTTGAAGTAGAAGCCTCCTTTTTTCTGAAATGTTTCTTTCTTTTTGCATAATTGAAAGATTTATCATTTTTATTAAAGAATTTACCAAGTCTCTTCACAAGAAGCATGGAATTCTCATCTTCTTCAGGAGCATCATCTGATTCTTCTTTTGATTCAACTTTTAAAGCAATGCCCTTGGATTTTTTTCTTGATGTTCATGTTTTTCCAGTCGTCCAAATTCTAATTCATGTTCTTGAAGTTTCCTGAACAATGACGCAGAAGTCATAGTTGAAAGGCTTTTCTTTTCGGATATTGTCGTCACTTTCGGTTGCCATTCTCTAGTTAAGGATCTAAAAACTTTAAGATTGAATTCATCATTAGAAAATGTTTTACCAAGTGCAATCAAGTGATTTGTTAAATGTACGAATCTTTTCTGCAAAGCAACGATGGATTCTCCAGGCTGCATTTAGAACATTTCATATTCTTGACTTAATGTATTCAATCTTGATCTTTTAACTTCAGTGGTTCCTTCACGAGTCTCCACCAAAGTGTCCCAAATTTCTTTTGCGAATTTACATTGAGAAACGCGGAAGAATTCATCCATACTTAATGCACTTTGTAGTATGTTAATGGCTTTCTTTTTATTAAGAACTTTATTTTTATCATCTTCATCATAAGAACTTTTAGTCTTTGGAGTTCCTACACCATTTAAGACACTAACTGGTTCATATGGGCCATTTTCGACGTTTTCCCAAATTCCTTCTCCTTGTGCTTCTAAATGTACCTTTATGCGTATTTCCCAGAAATCAAAATATTCACCAAAAAATAGTGGGGTTTGTTGCTACTACCACCATCCTTGAAAACCGAATTTGCACTTATGGAAGCCATACTGGATCTGTAGGAACATGTTACCTATAACCTGCTCTGATGCCAATTGTAAATTATAGTTTGCACCTAAGAGGGGGGTGAATTAGGTACTTTGAAATTTTTCCAGTTTTTATCTTATGTTGTGTTTTCTTTCCTGATTATTTTCTAAGTTATGAAAGCAATAAAGTGCGGAAAGTAAACGACACAAGGATATATCATTGTTCCCCTCACTGTCCGAGAGTACTCCAGTCCCCTTTCAACATGAAAGAGATTTTTAATACTGTTGTGACCTATACAAGACTTATCCTAGTCTTCATATCACTAACAAACCAAGAACAATCCTTTTGGAATTTTTCACTAAGTTCAAATGAGAACAATCCTCTCAAAATGAACCTCTTGTTTCCAACAACCTGGACAACAAGGATAACAACCACACAATCTTATATCCAACAATCCTAGAAAAATAAGATGTGATACAACAAGAGTTATTGAATTTTTTACAAGAGTGTGATATGTAGAATACACTTATCAATCTATTGATTAATCTTTTCCTTTAAACAAGCAAATTATCAATGATATACAAGTGTTCAAAATTGTATGGAATGAAACTTAGAATGCTTTTTAATGAAGGTTAAGTGTAGAAAGTTTCACTCTTAAAATTCTAGTTTTGAACACTTAGAGAATTTTTGAAAGATGAAGAGAAAATTCGAATGTATGAAATTTTGCAAAAGGAGGTGAGTTTAAATCTGAAAATAAAGGTGTTTATATAGACACAATGCACCTCTACAGATGAGTGCAATCAATGAAATGTTGCCATGCTTCAAAAACCACATTTGAAAATCATTTGGCTGAAAAAAATAAAGTATTTTTACACACTGCTTCAGTGTTAATCGATTAACCCATTTACACTACCAAATGGTTAATCAATTAACCCATTTGTAACGGACCAAAATATTCAAAATTTTCAAAGTTTAATCGATTAACAGATTAACACATGAACTTGGTTAATCGATTAACTAGTGTCTAAAAATGAAAAATACTTTTGAAAAAGATATGAAATGCAATGATTTTCTAGAACCAATATTTTAATGAATCATGGAAACTATGAATGATGTTTTGAACACTTGTATATTCAAAGACAAGTTGAGTTCATATACCTTATCATTCATGATCAATCACCTAAATCTTCAAGACTTTTGATATACTTTGAAACTTGAGTTTTGCTACTAGTCTTGAGCCATTTCCTTTTTTAGAGCTTCACTTGGTTATGAAAGTTGTTGTCTTCATCAAAACATATTGAGAAGCTTGATTCTTCAATAACAGTACAAATTTAATTTCATTGTATAATCTAAATTAGAGAATTTAGATTAAGATCCTAGGGTTAACAAGTAGAAGTGTAGCAGTAACTTGAAGTGTAAAAGCATCATCATCATCATTCTCTTGGTCACCCAATCCATCATACTTTACTTTAAGAGTTTTTACTTAATCATAAAGAGTATAAATTTTCTTTTGATTTTCAAACAGCTCTTGTTTCTCCTTTCCTGCTTGCTTTTGTATTTCTAAGACACCATTATCAATAAACTCGCTTGTCTCCCTCATTCGAACGCATATGGATTCTACAATTGTTACTTCCTCAGTGCATTCCTCCTAAATAGGAGTATAACAAAAAAAAACAACCGTTACTAAAAATCTAACATCACACTAAAATTAGATATATAATTGAAATTGAAACTGAAATTGATATTGAAATTGAATACCTTAACACACCCACTTTTCTGCTTCTTATTCATACCTATCTCAACTACTTCTGATTTCGACATAGTTGATTCATTCAAAGTCTAAGGTTGATTCATGTTTATCATTATTTCTCAAAAATTGATTCAGGATGGATTGTATTTTTCAAGGACCGATTCAAGTTTCAAGTGAATAATTCAAAGGTATGGGACTTTGGTTGATGAAGATTTTTGGATCCACATAGCAAATTCAAATTTTAATTGTCATAATCTTTCACTCAAGAATCAAGGATCATTCAAGTTTTGTTCAAGCCTGTGGAGGTGCAAAATAATACCAATTCAAAATTCATTTCAAGTTTATATTCAAGAAGCCATTTATCACAAAAAGAGTTCTAAAAAAATGCTCATGAGATTGCAAGAAAAATTCATTTCACATACATAAAAAATTTCAGCATGATCATGAGGCCCATGATACATATCCTCACCAAGCCCATTACAAATTATTACAACACAAAAAATAAGAGAAACAAAACATAATTTCAACCCAATCCATCCACTAAATGCACATGACTAGAGGTGACAATTGGATCCATTAAGGCAAAATTCATCCAATCCATCTACTAAAAAATCCATCCAATCCATCCACCACATAAAAAGTAAGTTAATGGATTGGATTAAATCCATCCAACATATTTTAAAGATCCAATGGATTATTTTTATCTCCGTAAGATTTATTTTTTAAAAAATAATTAAAAATGAATTTTTTTTAAATAAAATTTATTTTTTTCTAAAAAAAAATGATTTTTTTCCCAAAAAAAAACCGATATTTATTTCGAAAAAAAATTGATTTTTTTCCAAAAAAAAAAAACCGATTTTTTCTAAAAAAAACCGATTTTTTTCCGAAAAACAAACTGACTTTTTTTCCAAAAACAAAAACCGACTTTTTTTCCCGAAAAAAAACCGACTTTTTTGTCGGAAAAAAACCAATTTTTTTTTCCGAAAAAAAACTGACTTTTTTTCGAAAAAAAAATCGACTTTTTTTTTCCGGAAAAAAACAATTTTTTTAAAAAAAAAAAACCGATTTTTTTCGAAAAAAAAACCGATTTTTTTTTCCGGAATAAAAAAGACTTTTTTTCTTAAAAAAACCGATTTTTTTTTCAAAAAAAAAACTGACTTTTTTTTCCGAATAAAAAAACTATTTTTTTTTTTAAAAAAAAAAATTGGATGGATCATCTTTTAAAAATATATTAATGGATGGATTGGATGGATTTTATTCTTAACGGATGGATGAATTGGATAATTTTAAGAAAATTTTAGTGGATTGTTAATAGACTAATGGATTGTTTTGATCCCTCTATTAATCATCCAATCCATATCCATCCAATCCATATCCATCCAATCCATCCATTTTGCCAACCCTACACGTGACCCTGACAAGCATGAACATCCAAAACCAAAAAACGATACTTGCACAAAAGACAACACATGAAAATATCAGCTACATTCAGCCACTACAAGCCAAAATTACAAGCCTCTCAAAAACTCAACCTAAGCTACAACAATTCATTACCCAAGCTACTACAAACTTCAGCTGACGAAAAGCCAACAAGCTGAATCTTCACGATTTCTTCACAAACTGAGCAAAACAAACAAGCCTGCTACCAATATTCAACACACTGCAGCAACTACGCACAAAGCAATTCGCACATGCTACAACGTGAAATTCACGCAATACAAACGACATACAAACCAAAAATTCACAAAACGACTTTAGCAAACGACGAGAGAATTTCCAAAACGCTGCAACATGAAGACGTCACGCACACGAGGAATAACACGTGTCAAAACGGCAGAAACATTCCTCTCAGTTTCATCACAAAATCACCCTTAATTTCCCTATAAATAAGGCCATATTCATCACATTTTCTTCAAGATTTTAAGCCAAAAACACTCTGCTGAAATCATTTTCGAACCATACTCAACCTTCTTCTTCAATCCCTTTGTTCAGCCCCCATTCAACCATAAAGTTAATTCACCTAAAAACCTTCAAGCTTCGCACAATCTGCAAAAAACAACCTACAAAACCAACCCACAATTCCTTCCATACAAGAACACAAACCTTAAATCATGAACTCAGCAACAACTTCAACAACCTAAAAAATCCAAAACAGAGAAAGACAAGATAGAAAGAAGTGAAACCAAGAGAAGGCAAGAAGTTGATTCAATCTCGTTGAAGAAGAAGAGGTGGGTTTGATTTTCGTTTTGAGATGACGTTGTGTTACAATTTAAGTTAAAAGTGATTCAATCCCTCCCTCATATTATTCTTTTTTTTTCTTTTTTTATTTTCTCATTTGTTTTTGTTCTTTATTTTGTTTTTAGAGTTTTTTTATTTGTTTGGAATTTGCTATTAATATCTTGTTAGAAATGCTCGACCCACTTATTTTTTCATCTTGATATTTTTATTTTCATCTTGATTTTCCCTTTTTCCTTTTGGTTGATGAGATCTTAAGGATCATAGAATGATGATTCTCAAAGATGTTGAATCTTCATTATTTCAAATATGTGGTTGAATTGTCATTTGGATCATTCTCTACACTTTAGGATAGTGATAGGTTTCTTTTGATTAATCATCAAAATTCTTGATTAAGATGAGATCGTTCTCTTTTTCTTTTTGCGTGACATGACTTTAGGGGAATGATTTACATATCATTTCTCTAGCATGTTTTAACACAAACATTGTTATTGACCGGCCTTCTATAATATGATCTTTCTCATAGATTGTGTTACGATTGCTTAACATAGCGTTAAATTGGCCCCGATTCGATAAAGTGATCATTCAATCAATAACCATTAACAACTAACATCTAACTTTTACATTTTCCCTCTTTATTTTCTTGCTATTTACTTTCTGTCATTTACTTTTGCACAATTTATTTCATTGCTCATTTATCATTCATGCACTTATTTTATGTCATCTTCTTCTTTATTTCTTCATCTTATTAAAAAATAGAAAATCATGATAAAATGATCAAAAACCTTAAAAAATATTAAGCTTGGATTATGGTTACTATCCTTAGCATCATGGAGCTTTGAACCTTGTACTTAAACCCTAGCAAAGGAGACTTGGATCTTGGACTTATTTAGTTTCTTTGTCTTAGCTTAGGACACCTTGCACAACATTCATAGCTTACTCTTAGGCTTTCTTACAATAAGACTTACTCGATTTATTACTTCTAATTAGTCGTTTACAAGACTAGCCAACTTTGCTAGTACACTCGTAGTTTATTGTTTGGGTTGTGTGTTTATTGTTTATTCTTATCCGCATTCGAAAAATGAACCCACACTCCCATGAAGCGTAAAATAATTTTATCGCTTTCCTTATTTTGCTCATGTCTTGTCATTGCATCACCTAAACTATTTTCGAAGTAATTCTCGATTCAACGTCGAGTCATTTTACACCCTTGTATGTCGACTGCCTCGTGCATCGCCATCAACCTTACGTAACACAATTAGGCCCTCCCTTCCATTCATTTCCAAACCCTTACATCGCTTCGAACGCAAATTCAAACCTCGATCAACATCGCGTATTTTCTAAACCAAATTAAACCATTTAATCATACTTAGACACTATTTCATCAAAGGTGAAAAGGGAGATGGTCTGGAGCCTTCGATTCCTCTCCTCAATTGTTTGGTACGAAGAGCCTTCCTTACTATTCAAACAATTGTCATCTCTAAAAAACTTCTAAACCGATTCACTTCAAACCATTTTTATAATAAACTGAATCAAACCTATTTTTCTTAAACACTTAGATGAAAAAGAGAGAGTCTAGAGCCTTCTATTCTCTCTCCCGAATACTTGGATACGAGGAGCCTTCCTTAGCCATTCGAGTACTCGTCATCTGTTTAAAACACTCTAATCATATTGAACCCTTTCACAATTAAGAATGAAAAGAGAGATGATCTCGAGCCTTCAATTCATCTCTTCGATTATTTGGATACGAGAAGCCTTCCTTGGCCATCCAAGTAATCGCCATCCAAATAAAACATTCAACACATTAACTCAACTTCTCGCCGCCGTGCGATCAAAACTTTTTTTCAAAAGAATGGTGTTTATTCTTTTCTAACGTGCATACAAACTAAATGCTTAAGCCTCCGCCAAGAGTAGACAAGTTAATGTTTAGCCCTTAGAATGCGACCTAAACATTTGTTCCATAAAACGAAACAACAACCTATAGTCCCACGAACTACGAACACTCGGATTCTTCAAATAAAGATATGTATGCACATGGACCTCAATCCTTGGCGAGCGCCCTAATAAAAAACCACCAATTTCCCTTAGCAAACAAAACTCCTTTTCTCATACCTTTTTCATTACTCGCTTAGAAGAAAACAAATAACATTAGCTAACATTCAATTACAAATTAGACTAAGAGGTTCCCGTTGAGTACAACGGACGTGAGGGGTGATAATACCTCTCTTTGCGTAATCGACTCCCGAACCTAGAATTTGGTTGTGACAACCATTTTCCTTTCTTAAAGGTTTTATTGATATTTTCCTATTTATTCATTGGAATGAATAAAGTTCGGTGGCGACTCTGTTCGAACAATTTTTCCGCGTCCCATCGCGAAGGATCGTATTTTTCGAGGTACGACACACACCTCTAATACCCAAGTAAAATTATCCTTTTTTTCACACTCAAGAAATGTAAAACCAGCAGAATGTGTCTTCTCAATTGAGGTAACACCAACCATCTCTAATAATGGAAGTCTATACTTGTTGGTCTTGTAGGTTGAATCAAGTATGAGCACCGTAGGAAACGTTTTGAACAACTTTATGGAATTAGGATAAGTCCAAAAAATATCTCTAACAATAACTCCATCATCGCACATTGGGTACCTAGACATGTAATTGTTTTTATCCAATAGTTTCAAGAGTTGTTGCATCTCAGTTCTATCCCCCCTAAGTAACTTGTTAGTGAGGTACCGAATATTATACACTCGCTTGATATTTGATATATTTTTTGGTCGTTTTCATTTCAATGTCGCAAGTATATTTTTCGATTGAACAAGATTCAAGGTCACGTCAGCAACACATTTCTTCTCTTCCGACTTGAGTCGACAGACACTAGGAAGAGCAGACACTAGGAAAAACGGCTTATTTTAAACATAAATCATGGTCATGCAAACCACATATCACATTAAATCTCCAGTTTTTGTTTGCCAACATGTAACCACGAACCTTATACGGACAATCACATTTTCTTGTACCAGTGTCGTCTCTTTTAAAATTCCAGAGAGGAGTTCTATATTTCCCGCTTCTTTCGCACGTCATTTTCACAAAGGCGCATCTTCTATCCGAATCATTATTGGACCTTCCGATAACCAAACCAAATCCAAGTTTATAGGCCTCTATACGAATCCATTGAAGCATTTGATCATGAGATTCAAAAATTTTCTTGTTTTTAAAGTCATTGCCAACATCTACCGCCTTCACAACAACACCTTGAACATTCGGAGAAACAACCACACCTTGGACATTTAGAGAAACAACTTATTTTGGGAAAACATCGGGGTGCACCATATCTAATGAAAATAATAAAAACCATAACAGAGCATAAGCGCTACTATTGCTACAGAATGACTTCAAAAATGAACACATACAACATCCGGAAATGCATCTTCGGACAAGTTCATATACATTCTGGAGATACATTTTCGGATAGGACGTAACTCTTTTCAAGAAAAAATGAAGATTAATGTAAATAATGCAGAGGGAAAAGAAGAATCTTTAATTGAAATTCTATCTTCTTTTGCTCCCTATGATGTGATGAAACAAATGGATGGAGATTTAGAGTGAAAAAATGAATTGAGAATGAAGAGTTTTTAGGGTGAAGGGTTTGGTTGAAAATCAACTATGTCAACAATGACTTTGCGATCATGCAGTTGGCTCTATTATCAGAAATTTCCGAAGATGCATCTCCGGAAATATCTGACATGCAAAGATGATGTAAATTTCAAAATGCGTCCATAATTTCGGAGATGCATCTCCGAAATATCCACTGAACTGGTAAATAATTAAGGTCTTTCTTAAAATGTTTCGGAGATGCATCTCCGGAATCAAAATAACCAAATATATAGGGCGCCTCTCAAAATGACCTTACTTGAGTGTGCAAAAGATGCATCCGGAGATACATCTTCGAAAACGAGAGCCATTTGTAAAAATTCACGTGATGCATTAGAAAGATCTAAGGTATATTAAGAAATTCTCAAAATTTATTATCAACATACTATAAATATGAAATTGGCATATCAATTTGACCCACCAATAAAAGAATCATCCTAATATCATACATTGCACTCTTCATAAGCGCTATCAACCCTTTTTTACATCAAAAACAAACAAAGAAGTTGCAAGCGACTCTCCTTCCTTAAGCCTAATTACAGTATTGGTTTTTGGTTTAAATTTATTTATATAATTAATTTTTCATATTTTAAATTCAAACAATTTTAATCTACCTATTTATTTTTAGGCTTAATATCTTTTTTATGTATCTTATACTTTGAATTCATTTGTATCTCATAACTTTAAAAATCGATTGGATCCTTCAATTTTTCAAAACTTACATTAACCATTATAATTCAAATCTAATATCTAACTAATAAAAGTAATCCCCACTAACTCTCTATTTTAACCTTTTGATTCAAGTCTCATTTTAACTAATTCAAAAGGGTATTATTGACTAATTACATATTTAGTGCAATATTAGGGACTTAGCATTAAATGCTGCTATGTGTAAATTCTACAAATTTTTTCACGGAGAAATAAAAATATTTGGAAAAAGTGGGATCCCTAAAGACAAGCCGAAAAAGCTGTGCATATCACCTTTTAAAACTTCTGGAACAACTCCCAAGGTTCCTTTTGCTCAGAATTCGTATGGTTTGAAACAAATCTAAAAAAAATCTCTATGAAACCCTAACTCTCTGTCTTCTTCTTCTTCCTTCACTCTCTCTTCTTCTTCCTTCACTCTCTCATCTTCGTTCTGCCTCTTCTTCATCCTCCTTCCTTTTCTTTACAAACAATAATGACACCTTCTTCCTTCTTCCTACTATTGGAGTGTTGAAGCTCATCGGAAGCAATTTGTTAGGTTAAATGTTCGTCGTCAACTTATACACCCCATGGTATATTTTGATTCTGCTATTTTTTTTAAGTTAATGTTGGATTCGTCGTTTTTGTATTGGAGTTTGTAGTTTTTTCTTTCTTCTTTTTCAACCATTTTGTGTTTTGTTACAGGGAAGGGAATTTAGTGAAGATGATGAAACTTTTGACTGGTTTTTGGTTTTTGATGATGGTTTATATGTGATTTTTATGTTTTCTTACTCTTTTTAGAGAGTGATTTTTGAGTTCATTCTATATGTTTTTTATTTTCCGTTGTTTGTGGAGCAACGAATTCGTGTTGTGTGATATTTTTTCAGGGTTAAAGTTATATTTGGATTAAATGCTCTTGCTGGAAGATCTTTTACTTTTGATGTTGGTGTTGTTTAAGCACACAAGGTTTGATATTCTTCAAGCTCACAAGGTTTGATTTCATTTGCAATATTATTGATTTTTTCCTGCATTACTTTCCTTTGCAGACGATCAAGAATTGAAGAAAAGGAGTTTTTCTTTGTAGGATGTTCTTGATTGATGTGGTTGATGAGTTTTTCAATTGCGACTTCTCGCACTCCGACATTGTTACTTCTGTTAATCCAAGTGAGTATTAATCAATGAATGACCTATACTCTTTTTATGTTCTTTACCATCGATGATTACAAATGAATTACATTTGCTTATGATATAGTGTCGTTTTTCGTTTCGATTTTTTTGAACTGTTGTTGTTTTTCTGCATTAAAGCATGTGATGAGTTGTTGTTTCTATTTAGCAATGCTACTGATGTCATGATTGTCGGAAAGATTGATGTTGTATGTAGTTACGGAGATGTTGGCAAGGGTTGTATTGCTGCCTTGAATAATGGTGCTCATAGAATTGGACAGATATTACATGTTCCTTGAATAATGCTATTATTCTTTGCAACTTTTTACTTGAGTGTATAAGCTTTTAAACTAAGATCTCATGTTTTTTCAATTTGACATGCTTTAAAAGTTTTTGGGTTTTAGTTTTGTCTTAGAGCCTGATACAATGCCCAAGGTTACTTTATTATGTTTGCTTTTAGGGATGTGGGACTGTCACTATGCTATGTTTGCTGGTCTTCTATGATTACCTGTTAACATGGGTTAACTTTATGTTTGGAACATGCATATGCCGTTCATTCATTGCAGGTAGAAATTGGAATTCTCCATTGATTATTGACGAAACGAAATGGAACAACAACGAAGAAGATATAAGAAGGTTGATTGAATAAGGTCAAAAACAGTTATGGCTATCAGAACCGTTAGTATCAGTTACGCTTTTGAATTTTGGTATCAATCTTATTTCAGTTATGTTTGTCGGTCATCTTGGTGAGTTAGCTCTTTCTGACCCGGAACATCATCACATTTGGACTTAGTGGAGCAATAAGGTTAGTGATTTTCTACTACAACTTACTGATTTGGACTTAGTGGTAACACATTCATACTACAACTTCCTGAATTTTCTACTTCCTGAACAACGCCGGCGGTAAATGCCTAACCATTTCTTAGATGTTCTGTATTATAGTAACAATGTTGATATCTGTTGAGTCTTTATAATATTACTTGTATAACCATTTGATTTGTGTTGGTAAAGTTTTGATGTTAAAATGCCTAACCATTTGATTTGTGTTGGTACAGTGATTTGTTTTGTTTACTTGCAGTATTATCTTCTGCAGAACCATGGGGTCTTCCCTTTGATACATTTAAAGGATACTTTCATAAATCATATTTTTTCTATACTTTAAATGCATCAAAAAGTATAATTTTTCTAATTTATCAATTATATCCTTTTGTTTTTAACTTGAAGCTTACTACTACAGTTGCTTTCGTATTACAGATTGGAAGACCTTAAGGAACCCTCATTTAAAAGCTAGCTATTAAAGGGAGTAAAATAATGAAGTTGATGCAAGTGGTAGCCTACAACTCTCCCTTTAAGAAGGAAGCTGAATATTCTCATAAACTCAGCATAATGAAAATGCTGAAAACTAAAACAGTGACGAGAGGTTTATATGCAGGAATGGGGCCTTCAAATTTTCCAACAATTTGTAGGAATGAACACGGTCATGTACTATAGTCCTGCAATCATTCAGTTAGTTGGTTTTGCATCCAATAGAACTGCATTTCTTTGATTAATTTTGATAGGGTAGTTACAAAGTCTATAACATAATTTTCTTTGTTATTCAATTGTATGTTATTAATTTTAACATGGATTTATTTGTATCCAAGTTATGCTGATTGCGTTTGAAATAAAAAACTACGTGGTATACATTACCTTCTAAACATTGCTAATCGAGCCATTAATTGTAATAATTTTGTAATAAATTTAATTGATTGTAATAAGAGTACTATTTGTTTTATTTTTCTGTAATTTTAGATTTGTAATAAATTGTAAAAATTTTGTATTCTTTTAAATATTAAATTGCAATAACTTTTAATATCAAAGAATGTTATTTTGATATTATATTTATTAAGAATATGTAATAGTAAATTATACTTATCGATTAAAAATATGTTGACATAACTAAATTTATACATTAAAAAAATAAATATAAATAACTTTAAAATTATCAAGGTGACTTCTATGGTGAGGGCTCAATTAAATCCCTCAGTGTACCACTTAAATTCACGATTGGATTTAAAAGACATACATGATTTAATATTAAGTGTTTCAAATTTTATATTCTATAATCTAAAAAGCACAAAATTATTTCACCATCTAAACACTTGTGAATAAAATTGAAGTTGAAAATAAAAAACAATACAATTGTAAGGTTTTATTAAATACCCATATATTATTATTAGTGTATAGTTATTGTCATATTCTCCAATAAACTCTTTTGGGATTTTTTTTTTTTTTTTTGAAAATACATTTTTTTAAGATCCATTATTAGTTAACTTATTTTATTTTTAAAATTTAGTTTGTATAATATTTTATACAAAAATATCAGCATTTGTATTAAATAGTACATTACAAATATCTGTTTTTAAAATGTCTTTTTTGTTTAGTATATCTAATCATTATTTAAACCAGTATATTATTTTATTTATAGATTTTTAAATTAATTAATAAATTCACTTATGATTATTATAATACTTTATTTTAATAAAAAATAAAATTTTATTTCTATCATTATAATATAATAAAATTTTCGAAATTTTACTACTAATTTGTTTTTTTATCATTTAAATGTTTTTATTAAAATTTGAGATTCTTCTTAAAATAAAATATATTTTGTAATTATTTATATTTTTAGAAAAAGGTTAATAAAACAAAAACAAAATTAATAGAGATTTTGTAATTTTTTTAAACTTATACAATTACTAAAACAAAATAAAATATTTGTAAAAAAATGATAAATGGTGATCATGAAAAAATAAATGATTAATGATGTTTTACTTTAATCAAATTAACTAGATATTAAAATAATAAATTCACTATTTTTCACTAATAGATGAATTTTATTTATAAACATAATTAAATATGAGACATATATTTATCACTATTGCATAAATAAATTTGATATGATATGATAAATATTTAGTTTTTCATTCCATAAAAATGATAAATGGTAGTCATGAAAAAATAATGATAAATAATAAATTGGAATAACTTTTAATATTAAAGAATACTATTTTGATATTATATTTATTATAAATAAATAATATTAAAATTATACTTATCGATTAAAAATACGTTAAATAACTAAATTTATGCATTAAAGAAATAAATATAGTAATTAATAACTTTATAATTATTAAAGAGAAAAATGAAAATAATTATTTTTAAAATTTAGTTTTTATAATATTTTATACGAAAATATTAGCATTTATTCTTAAAATTGTTACAAATATTTATTTTTAAAATATGTCTTTTTTGTTTAATGTATCTAATCATTATTAATAATTAATATTTTTATTTAAATAAAAAATTATAATATTGCTTCAATATTAGATTTTGATAGGGTTTGATATTAGCAATAATAAATTTATATTAGTAAAAAATGATCATGGAAGATTCAATGACCATAGAAAATTAAATGCTGTTTTTATTTATGGTTTTTGTTGCTTCCTGACAATTTTTTATTTATCTACTAATATCTACACTAATAAATATTAAATTATTATTTTTATATTCATCTACTTATAATTATTCAATATTCTTATAATAAAGAGATTTTTGTTTTTTCTCTTTCCTATAATTATTATTTAATTTTACTATTTATTATTAATATGTAATTGATTTCACTTAATTATATTCCATTAATTAAACATATTGATTGTTTTTAATTATATTCTATTAATTAATTTTATCAAAAAAATAAGTTACTCCATAATTACATGTTAATACAATTTTATATTCCATTAAAATTTATATACAGAAAAATTCAATTATTTGTACAATTATTTTTATATATGAGAATAAGTTATGATTATTTTGTAATATTTTTAAATATTAATACAATTATTTTTATATACAGAAAAATTTAACTATTGGTACAATTATTTTTATAAATGGAAATAAATTATAATTATTTTTATAACGAGAATAAGTTACAAATAATTTTATAAACGGAAAAATTTAACTATCAATACAATTATTTTTACAAACGAGAATAAGTTACGAATACTTTTATAAATGGACACACGAGTTCAAGATGCTTATAAATGAGAAAAAGTTTACATGTAGATAAAATTATTTTTATAAATGAGAATAAGTTATAAATATTTTTAAAAATGAGAATAAGTTACAAATATTTTTACAGTGGAATACGTGAGTATATTTTCTATTTACATTGTATTATATTAAATGTACACTATACACTATTTTATTTTTATAAAGGAAAAAAAATCAAATATTAATACAATTGTTTTTAACAAGAATAAGTTAAAAATATTTTTATAATTTGTCAGACGGGTTCAACCCACTTATAAACGGAAAAAAATATACGTATTGATATAATTATTTTTAAACTTATAAAATAATTAAAACTTATCAGAATCTTTTCAAAATAACTTTATAATTGTAATCCTGATAAAAAATGTTAAATGGTAGTCATGAAAATTTAATGATAAATGGTAATCATAAAAAATTAATGATAAAAAATAAAAATGTATTGATACAATAATTTTTATAAACGGAATAAGTTACAATTGTTTTTATAAACGAGAATAAGTTACAAATAATTTTATAAACATAATAAATTCAACTATTTATTCAATTATTTGTATAAATGAGAATAAGTTACAAATGTTTTTATAAAAGAGGAAAATTAAAGTATTAAAACAATTGTTTTAAACATGAATAAATTAAAATTTGTTTTATAAATTGTCACACAGGTTCAAAGCGTCTATGAACGGGAAAAAGTCTACATGTTGATGTAAATAATTGTATATACGGAAATAAGTTAAAATATTTTTTTTTAAAACTGGAAAAAATCTACATGTTGATTTAAATATTGTTGTTGGATTTATCAACTCATTATGTTGGTTAAACTGTAAAATTTTAGCACGAATATTATTTGAATTGGAAACATGATTGTAGTTTTAGAATTTACTCATCTAAATTCAATTGAGTTTTGATAATTATTGGAATTGCAGGCATAATGACACGGGTAGACGTGAACGTATCTATGACATATCAGCTGTAGACGGGTCATTTTAATATTCATATATTAAATCTATTAGATATCAGCGGTAGACTGAACATTTGAATTATATTTACTCATGTTATTGTAGGAATGAAAAATTCTATCAGGAAATTATTATTGGTACATCGTTGAAGTACCATATTCGAGTCACATATTGTGTATTGAATGATATTGCTGTAGAATTTCATATGTAGGAAGTGTTAATTTTGTATTTTTTAATTTAGACGTACTATTGTTGTTAGATTTATTAAACTATTAAATTGGTTATGTTGTAAAAAAATTAAGAATTTAAAAAACAATTACAAAATTGACAAATAATTTTCGCAATGTAGCGTGTGAATACAGATAGGACTCGTGCGATAGCACGGGTATCCCGCTAGTATAAATAACAATGTCAATTCAATTTTGTTGACAATTTTATTGACGTGGCGAATATGTAACATTGAATTTATTGACCGATTTGGCAACCCAAAAATCAATCACTAAAAGAGTGTTTTTAGATTAACCGAAATTATGCATAAATGTTCATCTTCCTCTTCGTAAGCATTTCAAATTCAGCTCCTTATTCTTATTACAACTCTGCAAGAATATCGTATCAATGTTCTTATTAAACTCTCAAACTTAATGCTAACTCTTATCAAACTAAAAGAAGGTCTGATCTTGACTAATAATGATTATCAACTAAATTTTGTACTTAACAGAAAGAGGGATCAGTAGAAAAATTTGGCAAATGTAAATTCGGTTTCATTAAAATTTCAACCGGGATAAATATAAACATATAGGATTTGAGAAAAGAAGATGATGAAAGTGATACCAGTACAAACTTAATTTCATTGTATAATCTAAATTGGAGAATTTAGATAAAGATCCTAGGGTTAACAAGTAGAAGTGAAGCAGCAACTCTAAGTGTACGAGCATCATCATCATCATCATCATTCTCTTGTTAGAATTTTATTTTTGGGTCATACATGTAATAAATTAATGTGTTAGAACCATTATTTTATTAGTCAAATTAAAAATATCTATTTAATATAAGGTTTATGACTGGATATAATTGTCATGAAAAATATTGTGTAATACCAAAAGTCGTATTTCTATTTTTTGATGGGTAAAATTGGAATAAGAAAACTTGAATAATCATGACCCTTCATTAAAGGGCATGAGATTCTAAACTTGAACAAACATAACTCTTCATGGAAGAGCATGAGATTCTTATAAATAAAGGGTTATGGTCCCCAATTGTAGACACTTGAAAATATTATAAAATATTTATTCTCTTTATCCCATTAAAAGAGGAACTAAGGAATTAAAAAAATCTACAATTGGAAGGTCATTGCTCTATCAAGATCATCATCTTCTCATTGAAATTACATGGATTCTAAAAGTACGCTTCCGCATTCTATTTCATCTAGAATTGAATATGAATTAATGTATGTTAATTAATAGAAAACCAACATCTCTTGGTCACCCAATCCATCATACTCTGCTTTAAGAGTCTTTTGTTGATCATAAAGAATATAAATTTTCTTTTGATTTTCAAACATCTCTTGTTTCTCCTTTCCTGCTTGCTTTTGTATTTCCCACATAGCATTATCGATAAACTCACTCGTTTTCGTCATTCGAGCGCATAAGGATTCTAGAATTGTTACTTCCTCGCTGCACTCTTTCTAAATAGGAGTATAACAAGAAACAAAACTAACAGTTACTACAAATTTAACATCACACTAAATTTAGATATATAATTGAAATTGAAACTGAAATTGATATTGAAATTTGAAATTGAATACCTTAACACCTTCACTTTTCTGCTTCTTATTCATACCTATCTCAATTGCTTCTGAATTTGACATAGCCTTAAAATAAGTAGAATAATGAACATAGGTCAAAATGTATGATTCACAGACAGATTAATGGAACAGGAATAACGAACATGTACATTCACAAACAGACAACAATCATACCAGCAGAGTGAGAAAGAAAAAGAAAAAAACGATGATAGGAAAAGATTAGAGGAAAAAGAAAGAGTTATGGATGTTACCTTTAAGATCAAAGAGGAGAAATTGAGAAGTGAATGTGAAAAAGTTCAACTTCTTTCAATTTAGCGATTTAGGGTTAGTAATTGAAGTGGGCTTGGGTCGTGGATTAAATTTTAAACCAAAAGAATATTCTCAAATTTTAATAATAAATGAGAATTTCTTATTGCACCTCTTGGGCTTCTTAGGCACCATGCGCGCTGACTAAAATGCCCTCCTGATTCCGGAGATGTATCTCCGGACGCACCTTTTTTCAACTTTTTTTAATTAATTCTGTAGATGCATCTACGGAATACTTCCGTATGCGTATTTACGGAAGAAACCATCCCAGAAAATCAACATTGCAACAATAAAATCAACATTTATAAAATAAAATCGGTGTTACATTGATGATTTTGACATAAATTTAAATACTACATTTCAATTGCCCGGTGGACGCTTGCACATCTCTAAAATGTCATCGACCGTTCTTCGATACGTCGCCTCCAACTCGGGCGGAATTTTCTCTTCGAAATCGAAATACGTTTGCCACATCGCCCTAACATCATCTTGATTCCTGAGCTCAAACTTGCTGTAAACAACGTGTAGCGTGCGATTTTTGTCGGTGACAAGACCACCTTATCGCCATGGGTTTCTCCTCACCGCAATGGTAGGAGTGGGGTGTTACTTTCTGATTTCTTATTTATCGCGTGAAGGGAAAGGGAAGCTATCTAAAACTAACCTTGCACGCGAGTATTTAACTAAACAAACGCTAAGAGATTCGGGGAGTTCGGGGTCAGGTTATACGATGGGGAGTTGTCAATTACCCATCCTATATGTGGTTATCCACAGGTTGTTAGCAATTATCCTTACTATTTTCTACTTACTGGTGTTTGTCTGTAAATGGGAAAGTTTCTTCTTTGGGAATGTTTGAGAGAGTGTGAGTTTTTGATAATTTTGGCAAGGTACTGGACCTCAGTTTTGATTGGTGTGAAGGTACTGGACCTAAAGTTTTTTATTGGTATGCTCGCTAAGATTTCACAATCTTATGCCTACGTATTGCCGTTAAAGATAAACAGGGAAATCAGAGCAATCGTAGTTCCTCCTGTTCTATGGGAGGAAAGAGATATTTGGTGTCATGTTCAAAACCCAAGATTGAAGCTAAAAGGTTTTTTCTATGTCTTGTTCAAAGCCCAAGATTGAAGCTAAAAGTTTGACTGAGAGAGAATTTGTCATCTCTAACGGGAGACGTATCGTCTGTTTATCACAACTGTTGGGTGACTGATTTGTAAAGGAGGATTACTTTAACTGGGATATGAGAATCCAGCAATGCCATAATTTCCTTTATAGGGGATTTATCCTGAAGGAGAAAACTTTAACTCAGTGTAGAGCAATGCCATTTTTCCTTAGGAGTCTTTCATGCTAAGGGAGGGACAGTGGAATGGATGTAAATAATCCAGAGGCTTGCCACTTACAGCAATTAGATGAAATAGGATATTTACCAGTATAAGAGATGGACTACAGCTTGGATATTTTGAATCAACAAGTGTGCCACTTACAGCAGTTATCTGGGATTAAGGTTTGTTTTGATTTATCGGTTTTGATGTGTGATATACAGAGAAATGTCTTCCTATGGAGAGATTTTGATTTCCTCTGAGGGGATTTTGGTTTTTGTATGTGCCTTTATCAAAGCCCAAGGTTGAAGCTAAAAGATTGATTGACTCCACTAGGGAAGTCTTTATACAAAGCCTAAGAGGAGGCTAGAAAAGACTGACTCAACAAGAGAGTGTTTATCTGTCTTGTATGAAGCCCAAGATTGAGGCTAAAATAGAGTTGACTCTTTTGGGGATATCATTATACAAAGCCTAAGAGGAGGCTAAAAGTTGACTTTTCCGGGGAAATATTTTATATGTCTTGTACAAAGCCCAAGATTGAGGCTAAAATGAGACTGACTCAACAAGAGAGTGTTTAGGGAGATTTTATATGGTGTCTTGTACAAAGACCAAGATTGAGGCTAAAAAAGAAACTGACTGTACTAGTGAGAGGTTTTATCTGTCTTGTACAAACCCCAAGATTGCGGCTAAAATGGGATTGACTCAGCTGGAGAGTATGATTTGTTTTGTACAAATCCCGAGATTAAGGCTAACTCTACTGAGGAAAATCATTATACAAAGCCTAAGAGGACGCTGAAAAGAGAATTAACTCCGCTTAAGGAGATTAACTTCCAAAGCCTGTGAGGAATTGACTCCGCGAGGAAGATATTTATCCAGAGTTTAAAAGGAGGTTTATGAATATTTTTGTTAGAGCAAGAGTTGTCTCTGCAAGTAATCTCTATGTTTTGATGATAACAATGGTATTTGTGAAAGAACCATTTTATGTTCTAATGTGTGTTGTGTGCAGATCATAATTATAGAAAATATCAGATCCAACAAGCACCAGCCAGACGTGCGTAATTGATTATATGCGAAGTTACTATGTGTGACACAAGTCGCAAGAAGCAAGTATGCTTCTATATCTGATCATAATCAGTCAGATCCAAGGATGTTGATATTGATGTTGCAATGCTCTTGTGGATGCTCTCTGAAAGTGGTTGTGATTCTGAAGATAGCGAAGCTTCTGAAGAGATAATTGTTTGGAGAACCAAAGTGCTAAAGATTCTAATGACTTGAAGTTCTGAAGGCTGAAGGCTCTGAAGACCAAGTGCAGAAAGATTCTGAAGACTGAAGAGTTCTGAAGATTACGGTTCTAAAGGTCAAGTGCTGAAGACTATGAAGACATATTCCTAATGGACAAGTTCTAAAGATTCTGAAGACTTGAAGCAGTGAAGATAACGGGTTTCAAGACAAGTGCTGAAGTTCTAAAGACGGAAGACTTGAAAAGATATGAAGACCCAGTTATAAAGTCTCTACTCATGCTTCAATTAATTACCATCAGAAGCCTCTGAAGATTTGAAGACAAATGTTACCATTAGCAATGACTGTACACCGTTCTAAATGACCTATCCCATCACTTCTACAGTAAAAAAAAGATATGGTTGTACAGCTTTAATCATTGCATAACGAATCTTTTCAAACGGCCAACGGCTCTCCAACGGCTATATTTTACTTGGCTATTTAAAGGAAAGGAGTATGCGCTTCTGAAGGTGTCGATGTGATGATAGTGATCAGTTATCGTTGTTAAACTAAACATTCAAAACTATCACCATTAACACACGACCATTGTTGTTGAAGCTCAAAGATCATCATTCAACACAACAACAATCAATTGGAACAGAAGCTGTTGATGAACAAGACAACATCTTAAATCAGTCAAGTCATCAACCAACTACATCATCTATGAAGATCAAAGATCAGTAGCAAGGGAGTTGTTGCTCAAAGCTTGCTCAACGAAGAAGGAAGAATTCTCAAGATGTTATTCAACTTTAAATCATGTATATCTTGTTAGAATCGTGTATTTTGCAAGGAGTTGTTGCTCATATCTTGCTAGAACACTCTGTGTTCATTTGTACTTAAACTTAGGAGTTATCTGCTTGTTAAGAAGCATCTTTGTAATCTCCAGAACAACTAATTCTAAGTGAATTAGGATTCCTCAAGTGATCGGAGACTTGAGAAGACAATGGCTTGGCGTCTTTGTGGAAATCTCGAAATATGGTCAATGATAGTCATATCTCAAAGAGGACCAATGTTGGGTCAGGCTCTTGTGAGATCACTGATGAAACTCATTGAAAATCCTGGAAGAATGGTCAGTAAATGTTATATTTTTTAAGTCGAATCCCTGAACGTTTAGCTGTGAAATCCTGATAGTAGATCTTGCGAGATTGGAACCTATTGGGTCAATGTTTGTTATATTCATTAAGTTGAATCCCTGAACGGTTCATTATGGGTTAGTCACAGCTGAGGTTGTGCAGGATGTTAGTCACCTGCTGTTGCCCGTGCATTTGTAATCAGATTGGATTATAGTGTATTAAGACCTTGTGTTCAAGGCGAAATCACCTTGGAAGGGTGGACTGGACTAGCTTGGGAATGGCTCAAGTGAACCAGGATATATCGTGTGTTCTTTACTTTTGCTTATGCTTTGAATTATTGTTTATGTTTCTGTATCTGTTATCAGAACCTTGCATGGCAAGTCAAAACCTTGCAACATATCTCTGATAAACTTCCGCATTGCAAATCTGATTCAAGCATCACTTATTCAGAGTCTTCCTGTCGCTTATACTTCATGCATAGCACAGTCTAAATGACGTATCGCAAAGTCAGAGTCTCTCAAAGCAACTCTGATTTTCTATAAGCACGAGAATGATAAGTTTGTAAAAGTTGTTAAATAGTTAAAACACAATTCAAACCCCCCATTTCTTGTGTCTTTCTCGCACCTTCAATTTTGACTTTTTTGGAGAAAAGTTTATATATGTCTTGTACAAAGCCTAAGATTGGAGCTAAAAAAGGATGGCTCAATAAGAGAGTGTTTGCGGTGTCTTGTACAAAGCCCAAGATTGAGGCTAAAAAGCTGGGGAAAAATCATTATACAAAGCCTAAGAGGAGGCTGAAAAAGGTCGACTCAACAAGAGGGTGCCTTAAGGTGATTGAATCACAAGATAGTGCTTTTGAGAAAGAAGATTTACTCAACAAGAGAGTGTTTTAAAGGGATTGACTCAACAAGAGAGTGTTTTGTGTGTCTTGTACAAAGCCCAAGATTGAGGCTGAAAAAAGGATGACTCAACAAGAGAGTGCTAAAAAGGGTGATTCTGCTGAGGAAAATCATTATACAAAGCCTAAGAGGAGGCTGGCTTCTGCTGAGGATTATTGAGATCCAGAGGCAGGTCCAAAATGGAGAATTAACTCTTACTGGGGATTTACAGAAGAGTTGAGATATCAGATGCCTTGAGGTTCTGATAAAGGTTTATCAATAGTGATTTTACCCTAGCTGGGGAAATTTGGAAGAAAGTTTGAGTTTTTGAACCTACAGAGGTTTTAACTCTACTGGAGATTGATTAAATGACCAGGGTTTTTTCCTGTGTTTGTAGGGAACTTGAGAATGTCTTTGAGATCTAAGAGGAGATTAGATTGTCCAAGTCTACTGGTATGAAAGGGTTTATCTTTGTATGATGTCCAAGAGGAGGTTGTTGCTTTAAGGGATGAGAATCAACCCTTAAATTGGACTGAGGTTTTGACTCTTTAGAAAGACTGCTCTAACAAAGTATGACTAAGTTATGTCTTATACCTTTAAGAGGTATTCAGGGTCCTTGTATTAAGACCAAGAGAAGGCATGAGAACTTCTAAGAAGCCGGGGGGTCCTTGTACAAAGGCCAAGAGGAGGCGGGGATACTTTTAGGAAGTCTGTGGGTCCAAACCTAAGAAGAGTTCAAGAAAAGTTTCACCGAGAATAATCTTTTCTTTAATGAACAGTTCTAGGGTTTGAAGAAATTCAAGAGAGGTTTCACCGAGAATTAATCCTCTTTGGGGAAATGAATTTCTTTTGACAATTTTCTAATAGTGACAGTCTGAGAAAAGTTTCACCGGGAATAATGTCTTTCTCTTTGTTCCATATTGTATAAGCCCAAGAAGAGGCAAGATTGTATCTGGAACTCCTATGGGGAAATAGTTTTGACTATGTTGAAAGAGTGACCACTGGCTCTATCTAGTTCTAGACCTAATTGTTGGGAAAAACTCTAAGCAGATAATATACAGGTATATATGTTCAGATGAAATATATACTGTATGTAAAAGAGAGGGTAGAAGGACATACAGGTGAGTAAGCTTCCAGCACAAACAAATATATATATATATATATATATATATATATATATATATGTGTGCAAGTATGTAAAAGAAAGCTGTTTAAAACTTACAGGCAAGCAAGCTTCCATAGTAACAGCTGTATGGTTAGTTGTTCAAGAAATTAAAGAAAGTTTTGATAAAAACTATGAGTTTGAACCTAAATCAAAAGGGAAGTTGTTTTGAAAAGATTGTTGGAGCTTATACTCAAGGAGAGGCCCAGATGAAAAACAGTAATCGTACCGTTGATCTGAAAATGGTATTGGAACTTATACAATGACTAAGGCCCAAATTATTGTATTTACAAAGAGGTTAGGTCTTACAATCTATTAGAGGCCCAAAAGTTTATTTTAATACAAGGGATGGGGCTTACAACTCAAGGAGATGCCCAAAGTTTATTTTTGTACAAGAGATGGGGCTTACAACACAAGGAGAGGCCCAAAGATAACAGTGATCGCACCGTTGTTTTGAAAATTGTACTGGGACTTATACAATGACTGAAGCCCAAATTATTTATGTACAAAAGAGGGTTGGGTCTTACACTCTATTAGAGGCCCAAAATGTTTGAAAAAGAAAAGAAATGGGACTTACAACACAAGGGTAGGCCCAGATGATTTTGTTTGAAAACGGCGATCGCGCCGATGTTTTTGAAAACACAGTGGGACTTATACAATCATTGGGGCCCAAAAAGATTTTGTATTTACAAGGAATGGGTCTTACACTCTATTAGAGGCCCAAAAGTGTTTGAAAATTTAAAATCGAGAGGAAACCCTAATTTTAAATTAAAATGTCATTTTTCAAAGGAAATTAAATGAAAAAAATGATATAAAATACCAAATATATTCAAAAACAAGTTGTACACTTTGAAAAATATTTTGAAAAATCATGTTTAATCACATGAAAGTTTGAAATTTAATTGGTTTTGAAATATCAAAGTGGGAATTTCATTAAAAAATGTTTAAAAACAAATAAAATAAAATAAATTAAGAAAATTCTAACTATATTAAAAAAATAATATAAATTGGATTTTTTTGTAAAATAAAATATTTAAACATTTTTGTGAATTTTGAGAAAAAGAATCAATTAAAAAACACAAATATTCAGAGAGAAATTCATTTTTGAATCAATTAACAAAATATCAAAGTATTCAAATATTTGAAAATTTGAAAAAGGGCGCCAAGAACACTAACTTCTTGCCCGCGTGCCCTGTTTCTGCAGATTTGCATTTTCTCACTTTTATGATTTCTCAATGGTTTTGCACGATTCAAGTACCAATCTTGTTCGTTTTTGAACAAGGATCGCAACCATATAGTTTAATTGCATTTATATTAAGTATGGAGGAAGAAATCAACAGAAAACCTCAAGAACCCTAATTTCAGCATGAACACAATGAAATTCCATACACGATGGATTCATGGCAATTGATCGAGGGTTATTACTCTACAAACATGTATAAACAAGATGGTGACTCAAAAATTCATTCATGATGCATGGATCATAGAGTTTGAAGGGTTCAGGCCTACCTCTTTCAGCTGGTGATCGAGTTTGATGATGGAGGTGTTGTAGCTAGGTTCCAATGATCTGGACAGCTTCCTTAGGTGCCAAGGAGTGTGTTTGAATGCTTGGAGTGGATTGAAATGAGCTGGAACTGGTTGTGGTACCTCATTGGCTGGTGATTTTGTGGATTTGATGTTTCAGATGTGATTTTGTGTTATGGGTCACTCATACATGATGTTTATGAGGTGTGTGTGTGATTGGTTTGGTTGGAATCACTCTCAATCTCAAAACCCGATAGTGACTTGAGTTAGAAGGCAAAAATTAGAGTGAAGAAGAGATTTTGATGAAAGCATCAGTTTGGGTGCTTTGGTGAACTCAAACTGATCACTAATGAGCTCTATTTATAGTAGAGCAAGTTTGCTTTACAAGGAATAGTGTATGGCAACTGCAGCAAGTCTGTGGCCAATGTGGATCAAATGGAATCTCAAGTCTCCTCTAGCCATTGACTTAAGGTTAGAGCACAGGTTAGGGGTTCTCTGATTCAGAGATAAGGCTTGAATAAACTTGGATAACATTGTCTTGATGAATGCCACCTCTATGCATCAGTTAAATGCTTGAAAACAAAATTGACCATTTGAAGCATCTTGAACTTTTAGGAGTGTCATGCCTAAACATAGATCCATGGATTTGTGAGGCTGGTGGGTCAGTGTTTGTCCCTTGGTTGTTCCCCCTTGAGGTGTGCAGATGGATAACCATGCTTGTTATGGCACAAAAAGATCAATTCGAGCAACAATGCATAAATCTGCCTTGCAAAAATCAGTGAAAATGCCATTTTCAATGGATCATATCTCCTTGCTCAGGTTGAGTTATGGGAGGCTCTTGTTCTTTTTAGAAAGCCCTCATATGATACAATACATGTGTGATCATAGTTTGTCTTGAAACTATTTGTATCCCATTAAAAAATCCTCATGAACATTGGTGTCCAAGGCTGATAACTTAGGCAGATTTTCACCAAGTGTTGGAAAAGTGTCATTTTCTTCATTTTTGTCATTTTGATCACTCCATAACTTAAAATCCATGAAGAATTGGAGTTTGAGGTAGTTGAAGCTTTTGTAGAATGTAGGAAGATCTACAAATCAGGCTTTGGATCACCCAAAATGGCTGCTTGGATCACAAGTTATGATCCTTGGGTACCAAAACCATTTAAACTTAATAACTTAGAAAAAACTTCAATTTTTCAAGGTTACCCCTTTTACAAGTTATCATGATTTCTTGATCAATTCTTGTTCAAATGACATTATAAGTCATATTTTATGAAAATATGAATCATAAGGATCATTTTTGCCAAAAAAGTCATGTTTTGAGTTTTGGCTCCAGAGCGGTTCGGCGCGTAAAACCCTAATTCCTGACTTTTGAGGAATGCATCCTATGAGGGTCATTCATCTTTGCAAATGGATCCCTAGGGTTATTTTGAGCATATTGAGTCACATGTTGGAGTCTTGGCTCATCCTCTTGTGAAAATTTCACTCTGGAGGTCCCGGTCTTCCAAAACCCGAATTTGGCGACACCAGGTGTTTCGAGGCTCAAAACACTTGGAATGTCACAACTTTGTGCTTGATTCTTGATGTGAGGGTCCTCTTGATCCTTTATGGATGTTTTAAGAGGTTAGACAATGTTGAAGATCATGTCATTCCTTGATTGATCCTTTGTCTAAGTGTTCAAAGAGGGCTTAAAACCCTAATTCTTGATTGCAGTGAATGCTCCACCATCTTTGAGGAGATTTATGAGGCATGAAGGTACATCCATATTGTGGTAACAATTTGCACAATGATGGGAAATCTTGGTGGTCAAAATTAGGGGTATGACACAACGTTTCCGTCGTTGTCAACTGAATGTGAATGATACTCAAGCTTCACAACCTTTCGTTTGTCATTGTAAGGTAGGCGATATTGGATCTCGTCTATGATATCGGTGAGGGGGATGAGATCTATTATCTTGAACGTCCTCTCGGATGTTTTGTCGCCACAAAAAGAGACACTTGCGACATACCAACAGATATTGATTTCAAACAATTGAGACATTTTTGTATTTGTGTGAAAGATAACAAAAGAAACCCCAAATTTATATAAAACCTAGGTGAATATGGACCAACCATTTTCTGTCAAACTTGTTTCCGGAGTTATATCCACGACACGACCCCATAATTATTGGTTTCGGAGGTGTATCTCCGGAACATTCCCTGAAACTGCAAAATTAAGAACCTTCCGTAGATACATATCTGGAACTTTCCCTGCTACAATTTTAAACCAGAACTCAATATAGAAGCACATCATAATAGACAAATAAAAGGCATAAGTGCATAAATAAGGCATAAGAATAAACAATGACTATTTTGCACTTCAAAAATTTACAATTAGTCGTCCAATTATACAAGAATTCAAAACGAATAAAAACAAGTGTCGCAGGATAAATCTATTGGTGGTACCCCTTTGGACTTTTCGGCATTTGATTCCTTTTCAATGTTGTTCAATCTTTCGAATTCGTGCATCCTTTCAACAAAACGATTCGGCCACGTCTCCGCATTTGCGGTTGAATGAGTCGCTCATTTCGGTGATGTAGGTGGTATGGGGCATCCCAGTTTCAAGTAAACTTGTACAAAATGTCTTGATTTTGTAAGCCATCCAATACACATGATGCAATCATTTGGATTTTGAGGTGGTGCGGAGTGGAAAAAAGGTTTCCGAAAACCCGTATCGCGTCAAGTCAATGCACACCCTATCATATGCACATGCAATAAGATGAACCATATCAGGGAAGGTCATCCATTTCTACATCGGTGTCGGACCACTCAAGCAAGGAACAAGAGATTCATAAACCGCATCAAAATTTTCTTTCTTTCCATACAACCGCGTGTACGATTCTTTATGCGTCTTCAACTCTTGGATTAGTTGATGACTGACAAGCGCATGACTATCATCTCCTTTACCACGCAAAGCCGAAACGGCTCGGTAACCGCAATTACCATCCCCTTCAACATTGACGATACGGTCGATGTATTTGTGCATAAAAACCGGCATCTCGTAGATGAATGGAATTTTTGGTGGAATCGGGGTCGAAGGCGGTTTGCTTATGCGAGCTCCTTTTATGACACTTTTTTGAGATTTAGGAATCGGTGAGTCAGGATAAAGTTTGTCAACGTGCTCACAATAAGAAGGAGACCGTGTAGTCGAGTTGTCATTCGATATAGGCTTCATTTTCTTCAGAGCACCTTTTGTCTTTACTGGTTGAGAAGGCGGTTTCATGTCGGTTGTTTCGGGATAAACAATCTACCTCATCAGAATCAACTGACTTTGGAGATTTTAATGAGGTAAAATAATATATTAATGAGGTAGATTGCATATCCCGATGTACAATCTAAGTCAAATCTAGATCTATATTCTGATGATGAGGTATAATAATATATTAATGTTATACATTTTTATTAAAGTTTTATGTTATATTAACTTTGAAATATAAAACTAACCTAAATTATTTTTTATTTTTAATAGGTTTTGGATAGCAGCAGCACGGTCCATACAAATTAGATGTATTTGAAGACGCTTTTAGTTTCTTTATTAAGTTATATTAATTTATAGTTTAAGATCAAGGTGTTGAGTTTATATTTAATTAAATGATTTTACTATTTGATGGTCTTTTGTATTTTTAACTAATATGTTTTTATTATCTAATAACAATCATATTATGGTTTTCTATTAAAAAATACAAATAGTGAAAATTAAATTTTGTTTAACTAAACTGTGGGTAATTGGTACGGGTACGGGCATATAGGTACCTAGAGAGTATGGGGATGGGCACTCAAGTTGTTACCCACACAGGCAGAGATGAGAATAGGCCAGACCAACTAATAGGGACCTACGACCTAGCCTACATAGGCCAAGATCAGGTCAGGCTTTTTTTGTAAGTAGAAAAGGCTTTGGCGTTATTATAAGCCTATTTAGTTAAATAGGTCAGGCCACAGGCCATAAAAAAACTTTTTAAGTCTATTAGGTCGACCTATTTTAATAAATATAAACAAATATATTATTTTTTATATTTTATTTTGTATTTTATATTAAAATATAAAAGAAAAGTTTAGTTATCATGAAGAACTTGTGAAAATAAGTTGAAAAAATTTTATGAATAATGTCATGAGTTTTTTTCACAAGTTCTTCTAAACAAATAATTTTACAAAACGTATCATTCTATGTAAGCTCAAATAAGTCTATGTAAATAAATATTTAGTCTCATTGTACTTTTGATTTTCTAGTATATTTAAACATTAGTTGAATTGCTTAGGCCTTTTAGTCTCAAACATTTAGTCTCAAATAAGTATATTCAAATGATATAAGTTTTTTAAGTAGGCTAATAGGCTAATCAGGCCTTTGCAAATGCCAGACTCGGGCCAGAAAAATGAGTCTCTGATAGGTCATAGACCAGGCTTAGGCTTTTATTTTTTTAGCAAACCAGACTCAGGTTTGACAAAGCTTAGCTCGGCCCAGCCTATTCCCACCCCTACACACAGGTATGGGGACGGGCACGGGTAATTTTTAAAAATGTGGGTATGGGGATGTGTATTATAGTACCCTACCCAGATCCTACCAATTGACATCCCTATTTTGTACGGACTCAAAGGCTATGTGTAGCGCGGTTTTTTGTGGTTTCGAATCACTATCGCTTTGGTACTGCAGTTCAATTCATTTTTTATCCTATTGAAACTGATGAAGGAAGGGAAATAGATGTCTCCAATTAACCCTGCTTGCAAACTAAGGTTAAATAGTCAAAACTATTGGTTTACAGCTGCGGCTTTAGTTCGTGGGTCTCTCTCTGCTTATTTTGTTCAGAACGAAATACTGGGATTCTTCATGGGGAATTTGTTGGGATACTGTGCTAGATTGGCTGGAGGTAGGGGACTTTGGGGTTTTTTTATTAGTGTGCTCACTAAGATTCTTTTTCAATCTTATGCCTACGTATTCCCGAGATAGGGAAATCAGAGCGATCATAGTTCCTCCTATTCTATGGGAGGAAATGGTGTTTTGGTGTCTTGTTCAAAGCCCAAGACATGAAGCTAAATGTGGTTTATATCTTGTTCAAAGCCCAAGATGTGAAGCTGAAGGGTCTATTCGTATCTTGTTCGAAGCCCAAGATGTGAAGCTAAAAGGGTGTTTGACTTTTAGAGAGAATTTGTCATCTCTAAAGGGGGTCTGTTTGTCACAACTGTTGGGTGACTGATTATAAAGGAGAATTACTTTAACTAGGATATGTGAATCCAGCAATGCCATAATTTCCTTTATAGGGGATTTTCAACCTGAAGGAAAAGAATTTAACTCAGTGTAGAGTAATGCCATCTTTCCTTAGGAATTTCTCATGCTAAAAGAGGGACAGTGGCGTGGATGTAAATAATCCAGAGGCTTACCGCTTACAACAGTTAGATGGGGGAAAAGGAGTTGTTGATGTTTGTATACTGTGACTAAAGCATGATTTGATGCTAAAAGGTTTATTGCCTCAACCAGGGTTTTCCTTATACAAGCCTAAGAGGAGGCTAGTGACCCAACAAGAGGATGCTTTTGTGTCTCGTACGAAGCCCGAGATAGAGCCTAAAAGGGTTGACTCAACAAGAGAGTGTTTTTATATGTGTCTTGTACGAAGCCCAAGACGGAGGCTAAAAGGGTTTGATTCAACAAGAGAGTATTTTATACTCACCAAGAGAGTGATTTGTATCTCGTACGAAGCCCGAGATAGAGGCTAAAGGTGATCGACTCAACAAGAGAGTCTTTTTATACTCAACAAGAGAGTGATTTGTATCTCGTATGAAGCCTGAGATAGAGGCTAAAAAATGTTTGACTCAACAAGAGAGTGATTTGTATCTCGTACGAAGCCCGAGATAGAGGCTAAAAAATGTTTGACTCAACAAGAGAGTCTTTTATACTCAACAAGAGAGTGAAAAGGTCAGCTCAGCTGTGGAGAATCATTGTACAAAGCCCAAGAGAAGGCTAGGGTTACTGTTTCAGTTGAGTGACAGGTCCAGTATGTTGGTTAAAAGAGAAAATCAGTTCTTATATGGGTAATGTTGTACTCATGGATTTGATCTGAGGACCGGGACTATTTCCTGTTCTTTAAGGAAACGGGAAATCCAATGGGGTATTGAGATTGTCCAAGTCTACGGATGTTTTCTTACTATTTTTGAAAGGAACTTGAGAATGTCTTCGAGACTCAAGGAGATTAGACTGTCCAAGTCTAGAGTTTTATCTTTTGTACTATGCTTAAAGGAGATCAAGAGACAGTACGTTCGCGGTAGAAAGATCTAGACTATTTGAAAGACTGTTCTATTAAGATGATTAATTTATGTTCCTATACCTTTAATAAGTCGTCGGGACAATTTGTACGAAGCCCAAGAGGAGGCGAGAAAAACTTTTAAGAAGCCGAAGGGACAATTTGTACGAAGCCCAAGAGGAGGCTATCTTCCCGGAGGAAGAATCATTATACGAAGCCTAAGAGGAGGCTGTGAAAACTTCTAAGAAGCTGATGGGTCCTTGTACAACACCTAAGAGGAGGCGGGGATGCTTTTAAGAATCCTGTGGGTCCTTGCACTAAGCCCAAGAGGAGGCTGATGAACAGTTCCAGAAGGGGTTTCACTTGGAACATTGGCCTTCTGTATATGAACTGTTCAAGGGGGAGATTTCTTAGATCTAGTTATCTAAAATTGTTGTAAAAGAAAATTCTCATGGTTTAGGTTGAAATATCCGGGAAAACGTCGGATGTAAGGAGATGAGGTTTTGTCTAGTTCTAGACGTAGTTGCCGGGGAAACTCTAAATATCTATACTAGTATTACACAGTCGATATGAGTCTGTGAAAGAAGACTTATAGTGAAACAGCCCCATAATACAGTTATATACATATGAAAACGGTAAATGAAAGCGGGTAAACACTTACTCGGTTGTAGAGCTTCCATGATGTTTTGTTAGTTGTTCAACAAAGAAAGCTTTGATAACAATATTATATTCAAAATCAAAGGAGAAAGTGCTTTTGAAAGGAAAGTTGGGGCTTACAGCTCAAGGAGAGACCCAGGGTTTTATCAGTGATCGGACTGTCATTTTGTACAGGGACTTATACAAGTGACTGAGGCCCAAAAAGGTTTTCTATGCAAAGGGGGTGGGTCTTACACTCTCTCAAGAGGCCCATTATGATTGAAAGAAAAATAAATGGGGCTTATAACATGAGGGTAGGCCCAGATGATTTGAAAAGGGCGACGATCGCGCCGAGGTTTTGAAAACACTGTGGGTCTTATACAACGACTGAGGCCCAAATTATTTTGGTTTCAAAGAGGGATTGGGTCTTACACTATATTAGAGGCCCAAAATGATTTTGAATGGGTCTTATAGCTCGAAGAGAGACCCAGATGGTTTGTTTTAAACGAGCGATGATCGCGCCGAACTTTTGGAAATACAACGGGACTTATACAACATTTGAGGCCCAAAATAGGTTTGTATTTACAAAGGATTGGGTCTTACACTCTATTAGAGGCCTAAAATGGTTTGAATGGGTCTTATAGCTCGAGGAGAGGCCCAGTGATTTGTGTTAAATGGACGATGATCGCGCTGAACTTTTGAAATACAACGAGACTTATATAACATTCGAGGCCCAAAATAGGTTTGTATTTACAAAGGATTGGGTCTTACACTCTATTAGAGACCCAAAGAGTTTAAAGAAAAGAAATGGGGCTTATAACACGAGGGTAGGCCCAGATGATTTTTAAAAGAGGCGACGATCGTGCCGTTGTTTTTGAAAATACAGGGGGACTTATACAATGACTGAGGCCCAAAAAGTGGTGTATTTACAAAGGGATTGGGTCTTACACTCTATTAGAGGCCCAAAGTGATTGAAAGAAGTTTGATGAGGGTTGAATTAATCAAAACCCTAATTTGTTTCCAAAATGTATTTTAATTGAATAAAAAATTCAATTAAAATGATCAAAATTGTTTAACATATGGAAAACAAATTGTGATATTGGATTAATGTTTCAAAAATCATGTTTTGACCACTTGCAGCTGGTGATCGTGTTTTGGGTTAGAGGTGTTACAGCTAGGTTCTAATGATCTGGATAGCTTCCCTAGGTGCCATGGAGTGTGTCTGGATGCTTGGAGTGGATTAATTTGAGCTGGAACTTGATTTGGCACCTCAACTGCAAATTTGTCAAAGGCTTGAGCATTTGGCTAGTGATTTTGTGATTTTGGTGTTCCAGATGTTATGTGAGTGTTTTGATCACTTCTATATGATGTATGTGAGGTGTGTATGTGATTGGTTTGATTGGAATTGCTCTCAAACTCAAAACCCGATGGTGACTTGCCTTAGAAGGAAAAATTAGAGTGAAGAAGGAGATTTGAGGAAAGCATATGTTTGATGGCTTTTGTGTACTCAAACTGAGCACAAATTAGCTCTATTTATAGTAGAGAAAGTTTGTTTTGCAAGGAATAGTGAATGGCAACTGCTGCATAGGTTTGGCCAATGTTAAGCAATAAGAATCCAAGTCTCCTCTAGCCATTGACTAGAAGTTAGGGCATAGGCTGCTGGTTCCCTTGGTCTTGGATGAGTCTTGACTGAATTCAGTTGGCAATGGCTCAGTCCATGCCACATTGGTGTATGCATTGAATGCTCCAATCCAAAATTGGAGTCTTGTCCCTTTTTTAGGCAATTCTAGGTTTAGCATGCTATTTTTGGTTCCAAAGACTTGGGAAGCTTGGGATCAGAGTTGGTTCCTCCTTGGTCCCCCCTTGAGGTGTTCAGATGGATAGAGTTGCTTTCCCTTTGCAAAATTTGGGCAAATCGAGCAAAACTCCAAAATCTGCCTTGCTTTGGCAGTTTTCAGCAAGGCATATTGCCATTGTCATATCTCATGGCTCAAGTGGAATTTGATGGAGTTCTTGGCCATTTTGGAAAGCCCTCATATGATACAATAATTGTTTGATCATAATTGGTTTTGATACTTTTTGGATCCAAGTGAAAAATGCCCCTACATTTGGAAAAAAGTGAAAGCAGATTCTGACTTAGTGAAAATTTCACTAAGTGTTGGAAAAAGTGGCATTTCATGTTTTCAGCCACTTTGATCATTCCATAACTCAAAATCCATAATGAATTGGAATGAGGTGTAGTTGAAGCTTTTGTAGAGGGTAATGAGAGCTACAAATCCAGCTTTGGATGGGGAAAAATGGCCTTGTGGTTTAGGAGTTATGATCCTCCAAAGTTGGTACCCTAGCCACTTTGTTTCATAACTTAGAAAATTTCTAAGTTTTTTTATGGTTACCCCTTTTACAAGTTATCCAACTTTTCTTGATTTTTCTTGATGAATGTTGATTCTAATCACACATTAACATCATTTTGGGGTTAAAAAACCATAATTGTGAAAAATATCAAAAAGTCAAAGTTTGACTTTTGTGCACAGTTAACTTTTTGTCAGATGAATTCCAACCTGTGCGATCCTTTATGAAATCAAGTCCTTGACCTAAATCAAACTTGATGAATTGATTTCATAGGTGTTATAGGGTGTATTGAATCATGTCCTAGGGTTTGGGAGCATGTCCTGGTCAAAAGTCAAAGGCACAGTTGACTTTTCCCGCGAAACCCTAACTGTGGTTCAGATGAATTTGAAACTTGTTGCTCAAGCTTCTTGGATCAATCCATTGTTGCAAATGGATCAATGTAATATGTTAGGGACCCTCAAATCATGTCTTGAGGTCTTGGCTCATGCTTTGTCCCAAAAGTCAACTTAGGGGTGAATTAGGTCAAGAAACCCTAATTCCTGATTTTTTTATGAATGCATCCCCTAAAGCCAAATTGACTTGATGACTGGGTTCATGATGTCCCTTGGAGCATCATAGGTTATGCTTTAAAGCATTGGCTCATGCCCAGAGGAAAATCTCCATCTGGAGGCCCTGGTCGACCAAAACCCTAATTTGGTGACACTGTCGATCTTAAGGCTTAATCCACTTGGAATGCTGCAGCCTTGTGCTTGATTCTTGAAGTGGGAGTCCTCTTGATCCTTTGTGGATGTTTGAGAGGCTAGATAAGTTGAAGATCATGTCATTTCTTGATTGATCCTTTGTCTAAGAGCTCTAAGAGGGTTTGAAACCCTAATCTTTGATAGTAGTGAATGCTCACCCATCTTTGGGGAGATTAATGAGGTATGATGGTTTATCCATATTGTGATGATGATTTGTACAATGATGGGAAATCTTAGTGGTCAAAATTTGGGGTATGACAGATGCCCCTATTTAATCTTCTTGGACCCGAAGGTGTGAATGGCAAAGGTATTCGGGCATTCGGGGTGCAAGAGGATTAAATATCGGAATACCCAAAATTTTGATGGTGGTTAAGAATGGTCGTTCACGCATCCTTCTCCTTTTGCTAAGCAATGATGCTTAGAAAAGGTAAACTTCCCCTCGATCCTAGTTTCCTACCAAGGAACTGGTCTTAGTTTCTGATTTAAACTTCCCCTCGATCCTGGTTTCCCACCAAGGAACTGGTCTCAGTTTCCGATATAAACCTCCTCTCGATCCTGGTTTCCCCCCAAGGAACTGGTCTCAGTTTCTGAATTAAACTTCCCCTCGATCCTGGTTTCCTACCAAGAAACTGGTCTCAGTTTCTTTTGTCAATAAACTTTCTTGACAAAGGACGCTATTCGTAGCGGTTTTCCTCAAACTTCTCGCCGAATTTTCCTGGGGAGATGCCATTTGATAGAAAAACTTTTGATGTCAGACTTGCTGGGGAACCCATCTGTCTGAATTGTATAGGTGTACAAACTTCTCTGTTTGGAGACGCCATTTGTCGACTCTACTGGGGAAAACGAGTCTCTTTGAGAGATTGTTTCTTGCTTGGGGTACTTCATCATACTTTCCTCGGAGATCTTCTCGGAGAAATGCCATATGACGTGATCCAATTTTGAGGTGCTGATGACCTTTTCATCAGCGGATTTTTGGAGAAAAACGGTTGCACAGCCGAATCTCTGATTAAGAGGCTTTCTCTGGGGATTTTCCTTAATCCGGGAAAGCGAAGATATCATCTTCAATGGCGAAGAGTGATGCTGGTTGAGGGTTCTCTAGTTTTTCAGAGGTTCAAGTTATCAAAGTGGTCAAGGACCAATTCTAATCTAGAAATAAACTGGAGGAGAGATCGTTCATACGCAATATTTCCTGACGAGGAAAGAACTGACAACTCGATTGAGAGGACAGTTATCACTAGGGGATAAGACCGACGAGAGTGATAGTGATGCAATATGATTATGCATGTGAATCAATAACGCATGATGTATGTATGTATATAGTGACAAAACTGACGCGACACACAGACTAGTAGATGAACACGACTGGATACTCGGCCACAGTGGGGGATGAAAAGTATCACTGGTTCATGATAGCAATTATGCCTTGCTTAAGAGAGATAGTCCCTGTCGGGAGCTATATTGGTCGGGCTTAGGAGATAAAAACTCTGCCGAGGGTGTCAGATGAAGCAATGGTCTCTGACACCGTTGACCCTTCATTCAGGTGCACTAGTTTAGAAGGAATACTTTGATTCTGCACTTTGAAGCTTAACCATCTTTGGAGAAGCGATTGATGTTCTTTCGATGTTCAGCAGTCAAAAGAATTTGCCATCTTTATTAAAAGCAGAAAAATTTTACAAGTAAATTCATTTTTGTTTTATTTCAAGAATCGTTGATCATGTTAAAATGTCATCCTGTAAAGCTAAAACAAATAAGAATTGCAAACAAAAGCACAAGGGCTCAAATTTTATTGATAGGATGGAAATCAACCAAACGTGTGATTCCATAGAGTATTTACAAAGTTAGAAAATGGTAATTTAAGGGAAAAGGGCTACATTGAAACATAACGACCACTATCCTTCTACCAACTTTGAATTTGGGGCATCCTGAGCTTCTGTCGAAGATGACCTTGACTGAGATTTCCTGATGGATGGTGTAACTGCTGCCGAGGGACTTGTCCCTTTGTCGAACGTAGTTACTTGCCATTATCCCTAATTTTTGCCTGGATTGTACTGTGATATTTACAATCCATCGGGTTGATTTTTGATCATGTCTCTAATTTTTGCCTAGACCGCCCTTTCGGGTTTTCAATCCACCGAGAGGTTTTTTTTTTTATTTAGGCGAAGGATTTCTTGACTACGTCAACATTTGTGGGGTAGGCAAATTCCTCTCCATCCATGCTTGCAAGTCTCAAGGTGCCGCCTGAGAAAGCTTTCTTGACCACGTAGGGGCCGTCATAATTCGGAGTCCATTTACTCCTGGAATCAGTGAGAAATGATTGTATCTTCTTGAGTACAAGGTCTCATTTCCTGAAGACGCGAGGTCGGACCTTTTTGTCGAACACCTTCTTCATTCTTTGCTGATACAACTGACCGTGGCATAGTGTCGTGATTCGCTTCTCTTCGATCAGATTCAGTTCGTCGTGTCGACTTTGACACCATTCAGCTTCTGTTAGCTTAGCTTCCATCAATACCCGGATTAACGGGATCTCTACTTCGATGGGGAGCACTGCTTCCATGCCATATACTAGAGAGAAAGGGGTTGCCCCTGTTGAAGTGCGGACAGATGTACTATAACCGTGAAGAGCAAAGGGTAGCATCTCGTGCTAGTCTTTGTAGGTTACAACCATCTTTTGAACAATCTTCTTGATGTTCTTGTAAGCAGTTTCTGCCACTCCGTTCATCTTGGTTCGGTAGGGAGATGAGATATGGTGTTCGATTTTGAACTCTGTGCACAACTCTTTCATCATCTTGTTGTTCAAGTTAGATCCATTATCTGTAATGATCTGGCTCGGAAAACCATAACAGCAGATGATATTGTTTTTGATAAACCGGACCACCACTTGTCGGGTTACATTAGCGTATGACACTGCTTCGACCCATTTGGTGAAATAATCAATGGCTACCAGGATGAACCGATGTCCGTTCGAAGCCTTGGGCTTAATCATGCCAATCATGTCGATTCCCCATATGGAAAAAGGCCATGGGGAAGAGAGAACTTTGAGATGTGTAGGCGGTACATGGATTTTGTCTGAGTATATCTGACACTTGTGACATCTCCTCATGTACTTGTAGCAGTCGAATTCCATGGTCAACCAGTAGTACCCTGCTCTCAGAATTTTTCTCGCCATTGCGTGTCCGTTGGCATGAGTGCCAAAGGACCCTTCGTGAATTTCTTTTATCAGCATGTCTGCTTCTGGTCTATCGACGCATCGAAGCAAGACCATGTCAAAGTTCCTCTTATAGAGTGTATCACCGCTCAGGAAGAAATTTCCTGCTAGCCTTCTAAGGGTTTTTCTATCTTTCCTAGATGCCCCGGGTGGGTACTCTTGTTTTTGAAGGAAGCACTTGATATCGTGATACCAAGGTTTGTCGTCTATGACTGCTTTAATCGTGAAGATGTAAGCGGGTCGTTCAAGGCGCATTATGTCGATCTTAGGTAAGTCATTCCATTGACCTACACTAATCATGGAAGAGAGTGTGGCTAATGCATCAGCCATGTGATTCTCCTCACGAGGGATATGATGAAACTCGATTCTGTTGAAGAAGGGTAACAACCTTCTTGCGTAAGTCTAGCGGTGAAAGGAATGTGGGTGCCCTGAGGTGTTATGATAATTGCCCCAATTCCGTTTCCGTAATGATTGACAGCTCCGTCAAAGATAAGTCCCCATTGGGAATCTAGTTCTGGCCCTTCACTGGGTAGCGGTTCATCGCAGTCTTTCATTTTTAGATACATGACATCTTCGTCTGGGAATTCAAACCCGATTAATTCCTGATCGTCAATAGGTTGATGGGCCAAATGATCGGCTAAAACACTCCCTTTAACGGCTTTCTGAGCGTGGTACTCGATGTCATATTCTGATAACAACATCTGCCAACGGACAATCCTTCCCGTGAGAGCAGGTTTTTCAAAGACATACTTGATTGGATCCATTTCTGAGATTAACCAAGTAGTGTGACGAATCATGTACTGGCGAAGACGTTTGGCTGCCCACGCCAAAGCGCAACAAGTTTTCTCGAGCATAGTGTACCGAGTCTCGCAGTCGGTGAATTTCTTGCTCAAATAGTAGATGGCAGACTCTTTCCTTTTTGTTTCGTCTTGTTGGCCAAGTACACAACCCATTGAGTCTTCCAAGACTGTTAAATATATGATTAGTGGTCTTCCTTCCACTAGAGGTGATAGAATCGGCGGGTTCGACAGGTATTCCTTGATACTGTCGAAGGCGGTTTGGCAGTCTTCTGTCCAAACGCAGTCCTGATTCTTTTTGAGTAATTTGAAAATTGGCGCACATGTCGCGGTCATGAGGAATATGAATCTGGAGATGTCGTTCAAACGTCCCAAGAATCCTCTGACTTGTTTTTCAATTTTCGGAGAAGGCATTTCTTGAATGGCCTTGACCTTGTCAGGATCAACCTCAATTCCTTTCTAGCTGACGATGAATCCTAAGAGTTTCCATGAACGGACACCGAACATGCACTTATTGGGATTCAAGCAGAGTTTGTACTTTCTCAACCGCTCGAATAGTTTTGACAGGTGGGTCACATGCTCCTCTTCTGTTTTAGATTTTGCAATCATGTCATCGACATACACTTCGATTTCTTTGTGTATCATGTCATGAAACAGAGTAGTCATGGCCCTTTGATAGGTTGCCTCGACGTTCTTCAAACCGAACGACATTACCTTGTAACAAAAAGTACCCCATGGGGTAATGAACGAAGTTTTCTCCATGTCTTTCGGCGCCATTTTGATTTGATTATAGCCCGAGAACCCATCCATGAAGGAGAAAACTTTGAACTTTGATGTACTGTCTACCAGCATGTCAATGTGTGGTAAAGGAAAGTCGTCCTTTGGAATTGCCTTGTTTAGATCTCTGTAATCGACACACATTCTGACTTTTCCGTCCTTTTTCAGAACTGGTATGATGTTGGCTAACCATTGGGGATATTCTGACGTAGCGAGGAAACCCGCATCAATCTGTTTCTGTACCTCCTCTTTGATTTGACAACGGCGGTCATTTTGATCTCAACGGTAGATAATGTTCCACGATGGTTGTATCCAACCCTGGCATATCCTGATAGGACCAAGCGAATACATCGGGAAACTCTTTGAGAAGTTTTGTCAAACTTTCTTTGACAGTTGGACTGAGCAGTGCCCCAATCTTGACTTCTTTTCTCTCTTCTTTTGAGCCCAAGTTGACTGTTTCCAGCAACTCTTTGTGAGGTTCAATGGACCTTTCCTACTGTCTGAGTAGTCGGGAGATCTCCTCTGGAATTTCGTCGTCATTTTCTTCTTCAACCCCAAATATCGGGAATTCAAAGTTGGGAGAAGGCATCGAATCGTATGTTTCAACGGGGTTTAAAATAAGCAATCTGCATGACGTGATGATTTGTGTTTAGAAGAGATAGAGGGAAAATGCAAAAGTGTGTGCAGTGTATTTTTCTTTGACTGCTTGTTTTTATTATTGAGTTATTTTTTAGGATTACCATTTTCTGAGAAAAGCGAAAAGAGAAAACAGCAATTAATGCGGAAATTATAGAACGACGTTATTTTATTAATGAACAAGTCGATTCTTGAAACTACAGCCCTATAAAACAAAACTCTGTCGCTTTGGGTAAAACGAAGAGGGAAATTTACAGAAAGTGAGCCCTATCAAAACATCCGTTTCACCTGGGCAGGGTGAAAGGTTAAAGACGGCAATTACTTTGACTTATGAACGATCTTCGGAACATCGACAGCAACCCATTGGTGGAAAACTCCTCCGTGAATCACAAAGTTCGGTACCTCCTTGATTTGTCTTCAGAAATGACGCTGATTTCTGGTGGAGCAGGATCATTGGAATCTGTCTCCCAGGCAGAGTTGTCGTAGGAGGATTCCTCTGTTGTATTTTGCATAGTATTTGTGATCTCAGCTGTGTCTCCCTATCCAGTTGGCTGGATGTCTTCGAGCCTGATACGAGAGCTTTTAGGAGCGGTGTATTTGACCTTGAAGTCGTATTTTCCACTCGGTTGTCCCAGGGTGTCCCACACTTCTTTGGAACTGGAGGAGTCATCTCTCTCGATGACGTTGACCTCGGGAAAAACATAGTTGATGAATTCTAGTCCGGCAAGCTTTGCCAATTCATCATCGTACTGGATAAGTTCGGAATGACCTGAGTGTTGATCCTATGACATGGCGGGGACACAGATATTCTGTTCAATGATGCTCAGCTGATTTTCATTGTTTGGCTGATTTTCTTGCCCCAAGTCTTCGGGATACGGCTGCTAGATAGGCAAGCCATCCATTGGGCCATAGTAGTCGGGGTCAAAGCTGTCTTTTATCAGAGTGTCCTCCTATAATGAGTTTGGGGGAGCGCGGCATCCTTTTGGATCACAAACTCTGTATATCATTTCGACATCTGACCTCGGTATAAATTTCGGACTCTGTGCGGGATAGTAAAAGGGCATAGGCACCTTTTCCTGAGACATATAACCGTCCTCGTTAAGATAGGACTTCCATTCCTCATCTGTATCGGAGGAATCTCCCTCGTTGATAGTATGCACTTCTTGAGTCACTGGTTGAAGGAAGCCTCCACTGTGGAAGAAGTTCTGAATGGGATGAAGACTTTCATCGTTACCAGCTGTCTGGGTGCAGGTTGCAGAAAAACCAAGACCTTTCTTTGTTTTATTATCAGTAGGAATGACAAGTTGCCCCTATCCGGTTGTATTGGTATTCTCGACCGCTTTGATAGCATCTTTATATGAGGAAATCGAGGTTTCTTTCTCTGATTGATTCTCATTGCTCACCGTAAGCGCTTGGAACTAAGTCCCAACAACCTCCTCGGGCTCTACACAAGTAGATGATGATAAGTTGCTTACGAGCAAGGCCTGTTCTCCACAAACCGTGACAAGTTGGCCGTTCTGGACGAACTTTAGCTTTTGGTGGAGGGTCGAAGTGACCGCCCCAGCCTAATGTATCCAAGGTCTTCCTAATAAATAACTGTATGTTGCCCGGATGTCCATGACCTGGAAAGTGACTTGGAAAGTGTGAGGATCGATAGTTATGGGAAGGTCGACTTCGCCGATAACCGTTTTTCTGGATCCATCAAACGCTTTGACGACGACCTTGCTGGTTCTTATTGGAGGTCCTTTGAATGATAATTGCATCAAAGTGGACTTCGGCATAACATTCAGGGCTGACCCTGTGTCTACCAGTACGCTGGCTAAAGCATCGTCCTGGCAGTTGACTGTAATGTTGAGCGCCATGTTATGATGGCGACCTTCTTCAGGTAATTCCTCATCACTAAATCCCAAGTTATTGCAGGAAGTGATGTTAAAGACAATGCTATCGAACTGTCTAATTGTTACATCATATTCCACAAAGGCTTGCTCCAAGACTTTCTGTAAGGCCTCCCTGTGCGCTTCTGAACTAAGTGACAGCGATAATACCGAGATCTTTGAAGGAGTTTGTAACAGTTGATCAACAATGTTGTATTCACTCCTTTGGATGAGCTTCAGCATCTGTTAGCTCCTAATTTCGACGCTACATGATTTCAAACAATTTGGCTTTAAATGAAGTTATTCTTTAAAATAATAAGCTAAAGAAGAAGGCTTCGACTAGAAGGCCTTCGACCATGTTTGTTGAAAGCCTGAGTCGAATAGAATGATTTCAAGACTTCAAATATTTCTAAGTTCAAAGAGTCAATTCGACAGGATAAAACTGCTATGGATAATGCGCTGCAATTACAACTAGATAGTGGAGGGAAGTTCTACTATTTGAATTTGAAAAGAGGACAGGTGGCGAAGATCCAGAAATTGAAGACATGCGAAGTGCCAAATGGCGTATTCTAGGAGAAAAACCGTCAGATGGTGGTTACTTTAGAGTATTATAAATAGGTTAGTCCTAGAGTTAGAATAGGTGTGAAAAAATCATATTTGTACAAGTAACTCTATATTCACTCAAAGTATCCAGTGTGTCGAGAAACAAGTGAAGTGAGAATGTACGTGATTGTAATCACCATTATCCTTTATTGCAATACAATTTGCTTTGAAGTTTCTATTTTAGATTCTTTACTTTGAAGTCTTTTCACAAACTTTTACCTTTCAAGTCATTTACAGTACCGAGTCTTTACTTTGCAGTTTTACATTAAAAAGTCTTTACTTTCAAGCATTTACATTTTTGCATTTTAAGATCTTTATGCATTTCTTTCCAACATTTAATTTCAGTTTTTTACCAAACCTTTACATTCAGCCTTTCTCTTCTTTGATGTGTTGTTCGACTTAAACATTTCCTTGCTTTTATCACTTTCATTTTCATTTTAAAACACGTTCTTTTATTTACATGCACTGTTGAAATGTATACTTTGCCCAATTGTGAGATATTCTAAAATACACTTATAGCACATGTCCTAGGATCAATCTGATCGATCCTGTAAGTTACTAGAACTTTGTTGTTTTAGAAGATCAGCGGTTGTTTACCAATTTTCAAGGTAAACAAATTGGCACGCCCAGTGGGACCGTGCTAAACGTGTGTTTGGAAGTTTATAACTTTTAAATAACTGTCAAAAGGAAGTTTTGTAACTGCCCTTTTTGAATATTTTTTGTTTCATTGGTCGAGATTGTGGCAAACTTTATTGTATGCACTTGAGAAGTGGAAAGGTAGCCAGTTCAAACGAATATAGACCAAAGAGAAGAAACACGAGGAGAATGGCATCTGGCCAAGGGAATGGACTAATCCTCAACCAAGCAGTTCAAGCGTTCAGAACATCACCATCAATCCTCAAGAATTACCAAGAAGTACTGTGGCACCAACTCCAGTTCCTTCGATAGGAGGGTCGACAGTGTTAACCATGGTGACAGAGTCAGCGCCTTTGACAGCAGGACCAGGGGCGACATATGTGAGGCCTTACACTCAGCCAGTCTTGGAGTACATTGGTCCATCAGTGACGAACCCTCAGACTCCACAAGGAGGAGTTTCGACGTATAGGCAATTTTCTCCCTCAGGATTTTCACAGCCTTTGCCTAGGAACCCAGTCTATGGCATGCCAACGGCAATGATGCAGAATCTGCGTACTGCACCCCCAATATATTCAGAAAATGTGATATCTTCCCCTTTGCAGGAGTCAGGTTCTGGAATTAACATGGGTCGAAACAGCTAGTCCATAGGTTTGGGATATTCTGCTCAAGGACCCAACTTAACAAATGAGTCTGCAGCATATTTGAGGCAACAGATGGATGAGAGCAATATGCACTAGTGCAAAATGAGAAATATAATTTTAAAATTTACACCCATTATACTGAAAACGGGTGTAAATAATAAACGCGGTGGCAAATTTGTAAATAAAATGTCATTTGTAGTAGCAGTACGTGACAATTGACACCCTATTTAAAAAAAAGATGTAAATTAAAAACATTATTATAAAAATTTAAAATCATTACTATAATAATATCTCTATTACTCCCGTAAAAAAAAAAGGGTATAAATTAAAATTGGATGAAAAATAATTATTTAATTTAATAACTCTAAATATTAACATTAAATATATTAATAAATTAAACTATATTTTAAGGGTTAAATATACAATATCTCCCTGCAATGTTAGCGATTTCTCATTTTAGCCCCTGGTAAAGTTTTTTTTTTAAAAACCCCCTCATCTTATTTAGATTCCCTCACTTAGGCCCCTGGCTGCCACATGGTAGCAAAGATTCCTTTCTATTTGCTTGCGTGGCAGCCACGTGGCATTTTTAATATTATTTTATTATTTTATTATTATTTTTTATTTTTTTATTATTTTTATTTTTTTTAATTTTTTTTTAATTTTTTTAAAATTTTTTTAAATTTTTAATTTTTAAAATTTTTTTTTTTTATTTTAAATTTTTTTTTTAATTTTTTAATTTTTTTTTTAAAATTTTTTAAAATTTTTTTTATTTTTTTTAATTTTTTTTTTACTTTTTTGTTTTATTTGTTTTTATTATAATTTTTATAATTTTTTTTTCTTTTTTTAATTTCTTTTTCGTTTTTATTTATATATTTTTTATTTTTTTATTTTTTTATTTATTTTTCGTTTTTGGACCTAATTTTTATTTTTAATTCTATTTTAAACAAATTTTTATTTTAAAAATTACACTAGTGCAGAAAAGACTTTTTACATCGGGCGAAAAACACATTTTACATCGGTTCTGGGTCCGATGTAAAGCCAAGCGATGTAGTAAATCAAAGACATTTTACATCGGGCCATAGTCCGATGTGAAAAATACATCTACTACATCGGTTGACTATTAAGTCTGATGTGAAATACATCTACTACATCGGTTGACTATTAAGTCCGATGTAAAATGTATGTTTTTACATCGGTTGCCTTTCTGGCCTGATGTAAAATGTATGTTTTTACATCGGTTGCCTTTCTGGCCCGATGTAAAATGTATGTTTTTACATCGGTTGCCTTTCTGGCCCGATGTAAAATGTTTTTTTTTTACATCGGTTTCCTTTCTGGCCCGATGTAAAATGTATGCTATCTTTCTTAAAATGTATGTTTTTACATCGGTTGCAAGGCGAAAAAGAAATAAAAAAAAAAAGAAAAAAATTATAAAAATTATAATAAAAACAAATTAAACAAAAAATAAAACAAAATTAAAAAAAAATTAAAAATTTTTTTTTTTAAATAATGTAAAAAAAAAAATAATAATAATAATATTAAAAATGCCACCTGGCTGCCACGCAAGCAAAGAGAAAGGAATCTTTGCTGCCATGTGGCAGCCAGGGGGCTAAGTGAGAGAATCTGGATATTAAGAGGGGGTGTTTAAAAAAAAAAAATTTACAGAGGTTAAAATGAGAATTCGCTAACATTGCAGGAGAATTTTGTATATTTAATCTATATTTTAATAAGTGATATATTTGGATAAGTAAATAAATTAATGAGTGTAAATTAATTAATTAATACTATTTTATAAATAAAATAATAATAAAATACATATTAATATATCAAATTTAATTAGTGATATCACTCAAACTCATTTCTTTCTAAATCAATTTTCTCTCTAAACCCCATTTCTCATCTTCTGTTCATTTCATCTGAGTTTTTCGTTTCCATTTCATAGCGAATTCATCGAATCAATCATCGCAATTTTATCGTCTTCATTCATCGCAAGTTCATCGTCTCCATTCATCCTCTTTCATTCATGGCGAGTTTCAGCTCCTTCTTCTCATTGCCGAACTCCATCTCCTTCATCTCATCAGACATCCGAGAAACAAACATCCATCATCGCACGACCATTGTCACACATACGAGAAACCTTTGTCATCTCTCATCATCGCACGACCATTCTCATAGCTCGATGACGACATACACGGCGAAAAACCCGGGCTAATTGGTTTGTCTTTCTTTTTTCTTTTTTCAATTAGGGTTTAAATTTTTAGGTAAAATATTAGGGTTTAATCTTTTCTTCTCCCAGGCGATTGATTATTGTACACTTCCTATTGGAGACAGAGTTGCTGAAGAGTGACGGGCTCTTATTCGCAACATGTGGACTCAGCGTATAGAAGGAGCCAAGAGCAATGTTTAGGTAAACAAATTTTCTCCATGGAAATTAATATGTATGCTTAAACATTATTTATGGGTAAAATTCAGATGAATGTAATTAGCATCTTTTGAGACTTTTAATGGATCCATATATTAGTTTGTTGTTTCATTGAAAACAAAGGGATTCGTTTATGCTAGGTCACATTATTGAGGATATGGTGATGAGTGGTATTAATTAATGACTTTCCATAGGTCGACAATTATTATTAACAGTCTAAAACATAACTAGTAACATTAAGTCAATGCTAAACAAAATAGTGGATGAGAAAGTGATATCGAGAAAGAGAATTCGGAGGCCAGACACAGCAAAAAGCTTCACAAAGCAGGTGTGAGCTGCTGGATATATACTAACTGGAATGGGCTACTGGAACGAAGTTGAAGCAGGATAGGGACTTTGTGTGTGTGATGAGTGTCGGGAGACCAATGACTCTTTAAGTTGCTTGAAGCAGGTTGATTTAAGTGTGGATAAAAATGGATTTTATGTTTTTAAGATGTCTGAATAAATATTTGCTTATTTTAGGAGATTTAATTTAATGAAACATCATATATTTCAATCTTCGAAGCCTTGCAGCTGGAGTTAAGTTAACCTTAGAAATCCCGCCTTTATAGCACCAATGGTTCTAAAATGGGATGTTGCATGAGTTCTGGAATGGAGCAGAGGGCTGCGATGTCCCATATTCAGTTTCTAATCTGCAACGACATAAGTTTATTTTGAGCTTCATCAACCCAACGTTTATCTGTGTAATAAAATTTTACAAATTTGGGTTTTTGATTTCCTTCCTCTGACTTTGTGATGAATTTTTGGCAGGTTTGGCAGGCACTTTTGGCTGTTAGAACACTTGTGCTACCACCTGGGGAAGACATTGAAACGTGGGTAAAATTTGCTTCCCTTTGCAGAAAAAGTGGGCGCATTAACCAAGCAAGTTCTACTTTAGTTAAACTTCTACAGGTTTGTAATGTACACCTGGTCTTTGATGGTTTCTATCTTATGTTCACTCTCACATGTTTACTAAACTCAATTTATTTCCGGATCACAGTATAACCCTGAAATAACTCCTGAAAATGTACGATATCATGGTCCACCTCAAGTAATGCTTGCATACTTGAAGTTCCAGTGGTCACTTGGTGAGGATTCAAAGCGCAGAGAAGCATTTGTTAGGCTACAGGTATCATAAGTTTTTTTCTTGTGTATTGTGCACTTACCTGAGCTTGAATATTAATCAACCATCCTTCTGCTTTATCTTTCCTAGGATTTAGCTATGGAATGTTCAAATGTACCCAGCATTCAGCCAGTTACGCACCCGGTCTTCACTAGTGGTTTAAATCCAATTATTCCTCTCCTTGCTCATGTTTATCTGAATCTTGGCTCCTGGCAGTGGGCACTTTCTCCTGGACTGGTTGAGGAATCCATAAAAGGTTTTTAGTGGTCATAATTTGGATTTTAAACATAAAATAATATTTGATCAATTTTTAATTTTGTTTCAATATTTGTAGATATACTCGATGCATTCTCAAAAGCTACTCAATATGCAAATAAATGGGCCAAAGCCTGGCATAAATGAGCATTGTTCAATACAGCAGTGATGTCTCATTATACTTTAAGAGGTTTCCCAGACATTGCAGCACAGTTTGTTGTTGCTGCTGTCACCGGATACTTTCATTCTATAGCATGTGCAGCAAATTCGAAAGGTGTTGACGGGAGTTTACAGGTAAGCTCCTATTTCTGCTATTGTTGTGATATGAAGATGCAACTTCCTAATTATTACTGCTTTGGCTTGGACAGGCCAAGGCGCTGCTAGAATGGCATAATATTTCCCAATTCTGTGGACATTGTGGAGAGAAAACTGTCTCAGTGGAAGCTGGGAGACGGAAGCAATGTTCCAATGATTCTTGCAAGAAAAGGATATATCCACGTGTTGACCCGGTTTGTTGTTTTCTTTTCTTTCTTGACCCGGTTTGTTGTTTTCTTTTCTTTCTTGATTTTAAGAATAGGATTGTCATATATTATTAAATGTTCTATTTGTCATTGCCATGCTTCCCATTATTGAGGGCTGATTTTTTAACTTATACTTAGCAGTTCGGAGTGCTCACCCGGAGACATAATTGATTCATTTAAAGGTCTTGAAATCACACCAGTGAGGATTAGAGCATTTTTACCTAAAGTTAAATGGGATCCATTGGCTTCTATGCATGTTACTGTCCGTACTGGTGCTGAATGTGAATCAAGGTATGTATTTCTTAGTTAGTAAACTTCTGTTTTTCTATGCAAGTAAAGATGGTTATTGATGATAAATAGTGAATGGACTGAGGAAGAAGATGCTCAACTTTGTTCTGCTGTTGCATATTTGTGTTCTAATGATAAGATACCAACAAGTTTCGTTTCCAGCTCAACAACGACCAACCACGGCGTAATGGTAACCTTCGAGTTGTCTCAATATATTCATTCCGAGTCCTGTTCAATTTGCATCTTGGATTCAGTCTTAATTTCTAATTATGTTTGATTTTTGAGTTATTTTGCTGAGTTTGTGTGCATCTCTATTTGGGGACCATTTGGTTTTAGAGTCGTAATGATGAAAACGAGTTGTTGTTGTTGCTAATGGTTTCATAAATTCTTTGAATGTTGAGTATGCTTAAGTTGATGAAACGTTGAAGACTGACTCTGAAGTTTTCTGTGTATAATACTTTGGTTTAAATATTTGCATTTTATTTGGGCTGAGTTTTTTTATATAGTTATGTATTACCATGGTAGATATGTATGATAGCTTCATGGCTGAGTTTAAACGTGTGACTAAGTTGCTGCGAATTTTTTTCATTTTTTATAAAAGTTTGAAAAGTCAAAGGCTGCGGTTTGTATGTTCATTTGGATATAAGCTATTAAGCTTTAAGTGAAATTTTCGAAATATCATATGCTCCGTTTAGGTGGTTTGCTTTTGCCGTACCTCCTTGCTATAGTTTCAATTTTGAAATGATTTTCTAAGTAATATCATTTAAACTTTATAATTGATTGTATGATCCTCAAATTGGAATATGGTGGGATTAATTATTTCTCGCAGCATATAGGCAACAACGACCAACCAAATTGGAATATGCGGGTTAGTATTATAAATAAAAACTGAAACACGGTCAACTATGCTTGTTTTCCGGAATTGGCATTGATGTTAAGTATATTGGAGAACAAGAGAAGTTTTTTATTTGCTGCTGCATTTTGTGTTCTAATGCAACAAATTGTAATTGATGTAGATGGAAAAAATCAATTTGTCCTGTGCAGAAAGGAAGCTTTACACCCGAGGAGGATGAACGCCTAACAGTAGCAGTTGCGCTGTTTGGAAGAAAATGGAATCAAATAGCTAAATATGTTCCTGGCCGGATTCAATCTCAGTGTAGAGAAAGGTAATGGATTTTATTATGAATATTTTGGCAACACTGACTTTTTATGGTTTAAGGCTCTTGTTGATTTTCTTGAGCATTCTTTTGCCAGATACCTTAATAGTTTGGATCCTTCTTTGAAATGGGGTGGATGGACTGAGGAAGAGGATTTAAGATTAGAAGCTGCAATCACCAAGTATGGATATTGCTGGTCTAAGGTGGCTAAAGATGTACCTCCCCGCACTGATTCTCAATGTCGGAAGTATGAGTCTAGCTTTAACTTTGATTAAAATATTTGTTTTAAAAATATTTCAGTTTTGTTATATTAGTATTTTTATACATATTTGTTTCATTGATCAGGAGATGGAAGGTGATATGTCCTGAACAAGTTCCTTTGCTACAAGAAGCAAGAAAGAGGCAAAGGTCTCTTCTTGCCGGGAACTTTGTCGACCGAGAATCAGAACGTCCAGCCCTTACACTGAATGACTTCATTCCCTTACAAATGTTAGTTCCGCCATCTGATGTTGATGCTGAGAAACTCCAAAAGAAACGGAAGAGAAAGTCGATGTACACTCTCTTTAAACTCCCTTTCATTTTCCCATTGATTCTTAACTTGCATATATATATTTGATGCCAGCTTTGTTAGAATTATTTTTCCAGAAAATTGTGCTGGCTGGCCATATAGTGTTTGAAATTGAAAGTTGCTTTATACCTTTCCCTTGATTTGAGTACTGAGTTATACAGTCAGTTTCTACTGCCTCGTGGTTTTGAACAAGTGTCACATCTGGAGCCAAGTCTTGTTGTGTTGATGGACTCTCTTTGTTTTTGTCATGATTTTCATGAAACCGATCTTGTTATATGGCGGATGAAGCAATTTGGAGTTGAAGAGTCTTGGACTCATTTTCTAAAAATTAGTTATCAGAGCTTTTCGCATGATTCTCAATTGGTCTTGTATCCGCTGTGTCTTTTTGAGAATGGTGACACATTGATATTGGCGCGCATGTACCGGAACGAGCATGCCTTTCTTTATAATTTGAGAGATGGTAAAGTAGAGAAAACTAAAGTTACCAATGAAATTCAGTGGCATTTTGCTAAAAGTTACTTTGAAAGCTTGGTTTCAACTAGTTGAAAGTAAGCTTCTTTTCAACTATATTTGCTTGTTTGAGTTATTGGTATTTAATAATCTGTATTCTATTAATTTTATTGGCTTCTGTCTTGTTCAGGACTTAGTTTGCTGGTGTGGTCAAATTTCAAAGCAATTTCTTGAAAGAGTGTAATGGGTGATTGTGATGTTTGCTGCCTTGTTACATTGTTTTCAATTTTCATGTTTCCGTTTGTGAGTTTGGTTGGGATTGTGGTGTTGATAATTTGACTTTATGAATATTCTTGAATTGTCATTTTAAAATGCCTCGTTATATGTCATTGTTTATAGCTTTATATAAGTTGTTTTTAGCATTTGTCCATAAGTTCTCAATTTTATTTTGACAGCTCCATAAGTTCTCAATGATAGCTTATTAAAACTGCGTATAGCTTATAAGTGTTTTTAGCAGTTTGACTTTATCTTATCTTTTATTGTCTGAGGAACAAGTCAGAAGTGGTGATGCAAATGCGACCGCGCTGTTTGAACTTGGTGCAGTGATGCTGCGGAGGAAATTTTACCCAGCCGCTACGAAGTTCTTGCTTCAAACAATTGATAAATGGGATGGGGAAAATCAGGATCTTGCCCAGGTTAGATGACTTGGTTGATTTCTAATAAAATAAACTGTGTATGCTTAATTTGGAAATTACTTTGGATTGGTAATAGAAGAAACAGTGACAAGTGTCAAATGGACCTCAATTTGTCGCGTTAGCATGTTTGTAGCAGATGTTGATGTTAGGGACAAAAAAGTTATGGTTTCTGATATTGCAGGAATATATATTTGCTTGAGACTATAAATATGGAAACCTTTACAGTGAATAAGATAATTTACTTTCTAACAAATATCTTCCCGCACAACTGTTCAAATACTAGTAGTTATACAATTCTACCATGGATATAGGTTTACAACGCATTTGGTGTCAGTTATGTTCGTGACGGGAAGCTTGATAAAGGAATTGCTCAGTTTGAGACAACTGTGAATATTCAACCAGGCTATGTCACAGCGTGGAACATTCTTGGTGATGCTTGTGAAAGTAAAAAAGAATATGTGTCGGCTCTGAAGGCTTTTGAAGAAGTTATTCTATTTGATCCCAACAACAAAATTGTGCAGCCTACCCAGGTTGCAAGTCTTGCTCAGAAGTATTTTGTATTGCTTGTATTTTTTAACTTATTATATGTAAACATGAGGTTAGGATGGTTGTTTTGGTTGTACTTTATGTTTATTGAATGTTTATTGGTATACAAAATATTTGATTAAATAAAAATATAGATTCTATATTTAATTAAATATAATATAATTATGAAAACTAAAACAAACATTCTATTTAAAAAAAACAGGGTGTAAAAATGTCAACATCAATGGTAAAATCAGGTGTAAAAATGCAAACATCAATGGTAAAATCGGATGTAAAATGCAACATCAAATGGTAAAATCGGGTGTAAACATGCCAACATCAATAGAAAAAACGGGTGTAATACACCGCGTTTTTACACCCTATTTAAAGAAAATAGGATGTAAATTTGCAAACCTCTAAGGTATTCACTGCTCATTTTACATCTGATGTTTATGAAATTGAGTGTAAATTCGTTTGATTAAAATACTATTATTTACACATTTACACCCGTTTTCTATAAAATAGGGTGTAAAGTGAAATATATATACATCTGTTTTAAACAAAAAAATGGTGTAATATACCATCTATAAATGTATATATTCAAAAATTTACACCCGATTTCTATAAAAATGAGTGTAATATAACATCAAATTTACACTCGTTTTCTATAAAATTGGGTGTAAACTGGAATGTATATACATCCGTTTTAAACAAAAAAATGGTGTAATATACCATCTATAAATTTATAAATGTAAAGATTTACACCCGATTTTTATAAAAAAGAGTGTAATATAACATCAAATTTACACCCGTTTTAAAACAGGTGTAAATTTGTCAGACATTTCTCACCCGTTGAATTTACACCCTCCAATAACGGGTGTTAAATGTATAAAAAACGGGTGTAATTTCATATTTTTGCACTAGTGATGCAAATGGTACATACTTTGTCTCAGACAATGGGAGAGATTTTCCAGCCATTAATCCAGAATACTACTCAAACCAATCAAATGATGACAGCCCAGATGACGCGTATAGCAGAATTCACGGAAATGCCCGCTCTTGTTCAACACCAAAATCAAGGAGTTGAGAGGAGGGAAAACGCTCAACAAGTGAATCCGGTGAATCCAGAGTTGGTTGAACCACCTAGGGAGGAGCCTCCTAGAAATCAAATACTAATACTTGAAGAGGAAGAACCAAGGATGGTGTTAGTAAACAGAAATCAAAACGCTGATCATGTGGTGAATCAGGTTCGACGCAATAACGTAGCAGCAGAGAACAATTTGGCAACCATGGTCGAAAGAATAATGGCTCGAAATGGCCTGAATATGGGCTTTTCTAGGCCAAACTTCACTTCGCCTATAGTAGATTATATACTCCAAGCTGAATTACCCCCCAGGACAAAAGTACCAAAGTTTACTAAGTTCTCAGGAGATACTACAGAATCTACCGTCGAACATGTGGCGCGCTACCTGATCGAAGCTGGTGAGATTGCAAATGATGAGGGTCTGAGGGTGAAGTATTTCCCTAGTTCCCTCACTAAGAATGCATTCACGTGGTTCACTACGTTACCATCTGGTTCGATTTGTAATTGGACCCAGTTAGAACGTTTGTTCCATGAGCAATTTTACATGGGGCAGACTAAAATTAGTTTGAAAGAATTGGCTAGTGTGAAACGAAAGTTCAATGAGCCAATAGATGATTACTTGAATAGGTTTCGACTATTCAAGGCTAGGTGCTTTACACAAGTGCCTGAACATGAACTTGTCGAAATAGCCGCTGGTGGCCTTGATTACTCTATCAGGAAAAAACTGGACACCCAGTATTTAAGGGATATGGCCCAGTTAGCTGACAGAGTGCGACAGCTAGAGCGTCTCAAAGATGAGAAAGCTAGGGTGAACAAAAACAAGAAGGTAGCTTACGTCGAATACCCGGAGGGCGTCGAAGAATTATATGACGAGCCTGTTAGGTTCGACGAAAGTGAAATAGATCTTGCTGAACATAAGCAAGGTCCTCCCTATTCTTGTAAATTATTAGTCCCTTTAAATGGGAAAAACCCTGTCGAAACCGAAAAGAATAATAGGTTCCCAAAGAAAACATACACTTTCGACATCACTAAATGTGACAAAATTTTTGATTTGTTAGTTAAGGATGGTCAAATACTAGTGCCTCCTGGTGCTAAAATACCACCTTTAGAGCAAAGAAAAAAGAGAGGCTTTTGTAAATACCATAATTATTTGGGTCATAAAACTTCTCAATGTTTTCTTTTCAGGGATCTGGTGCAGAATGCTATTTAGGAAGGCAGACTCAAATTTGGGGAGAAGACTAAGACCCAGATGAAAATTGATACCAACCCTCTTGAAGTAGCTGAAGCAAACTACACAGAGCCCGAAGAAGTTAACATGGTCGAACTAGTGGAGGAATCTGACAATAGTTCAGATAGTGTTAACACCAACGAAGCTCTTGGCAGAAATGCCACAGTGTTGGAGGTTACTGAGGACCTTACCAATGATGTTGTGTTCATTAGAGAAGTTGAGGAAGTGGATGGATACCAGCTTGAGCATTTGATATGTATGGCTGCCGAACAATACTTTAGCACATCTTCTGAAGTTCAAAGGTTCGACGCTGAGACTACAGTCGAGACCCATGCTGAAGCTGAAGCACCAAAATTGTAGATGGTGACAAAAGAGACTACTGACCGTTTTAGACAGATGCACGAGGCTGCTTAAGGCCTTGATGTCAACTTCTCCAAAATGCGTTTAAAAGATGAAATTAACATAAACATGGTTGAAGTGACTAACATACAGGCCATGAATATTGATGAACAGACCCATCAAGAAGACTGCAACAAGCTGGCTTATCCCAGAGAAGATGAAACCATTGTTGATTTTCTCCACAGGTGCCAGGGGAAGAACTCTGAAGTCATGATGTGCCCTCAATGCAGTGCTATCATCGACAAAGAAGCTGCTCATAGCATCCAAGCGGGGAAAGAAGCCAAATCTGAACGTGAGAAAAAAGTTGCTCAAAGGTCAGGGCGTTACGACCCAAGGAAAGCTACTAAAAAACAATATGGCCAAAGGCCACAAATGCAAAGGGCTAAGCAGACTACTTTTAAGCCTAGCAGTGATGTACCAACTGGAAAGTGGGTCAAACCAGTGGAAGCAGCAGGGAAAGGGAAACCGAGATGGAAGAATTTTGACGTGGCTAGAGGTTCTTCAATTGAGTACCGGAAAGAATTCAAGTCCTCCAACAAAGCTGCCTATATTTCTGAGAATTACAAAGGAAAAAATCCTATGTCCAGGTCCTAGTGGAGAAGGGAACAGAAACGAAGGAAGGCTTTGAGAGAGGCTCAGGCCAAAGACTTGACTGAGACTAGTAGCAATGTTCTGCCTGCCAGCAATAAAGGTGTTGGGACAAAAATAACAAACCCGGTGCCTGTGGGGCGAAGGTTGTTTTCTGACAAGAAAGAAGAAGCTGAGAGGTTTGCAGTCGTAGAAGCTGAGGACGAAGATTCGACTCTCAACTTTGATTCCAGCTCCGATGCCTCCTTAAAAATCATTGTCAATGTAGTCTCAGTAATGCCAAGAGAATATGATAGAATAACTGAGGTGGAAAACTTGGATGCCAACGCTGAGGCTGAAATGGCAGCACACCAACCTGTGTGCTACTATGTGATGAACAATGGCTGTGTCGAAGAACAGAATGCTTTCTTTGAACGACAAACTGATGCCATGAAAGGGCACTTAAAACCTCTATACATTACAGGGAAAATAGAGAACGTGGTTGTGAATAAGATCTTGGTGGATTATGGGGGTACTGTCAATTTAATGCCACATTTTCTGCTAAGTAAGATTGGTAAATTCGACACTGATCTTAAACCCCACAACATGGTCCTTTCTAACTATGAAGGGAAGATTGGGACCACTCTAGGTATCTTACAGGTTGATTTGACTGTGGGTACAGTGACAAGACCTACCTTGTTTATGGTAGTCGAAAGTAAAGCTAACTACAACCTTCTGCTGGGAAGGGAGTGGATCCATGGCATTGGAGCAGTACCTTCATCAATGCACCAACGAATAACCATCTGGAGGCCTGATGGCATAGTTGAAAACATTGAAGCTGATCAAGGGTACTTTAAGGTGCCTGTTAATCATGTTAATGGTGTTAAGCTGCCCCTATTCAATCAACTTGGACCTGAAAGGATGATATCAACCGCTTTCATACATTCAAGGTACAAGGTGATTGAATACAAAAAGAACCGCAAAATTTGCACTCTGTGGAGAATAAGAAAAAGGGATATAAACCCAACCAAATGAACTCTGCTTAGATGAAAAACTCTGATGGGAAGAATAGCAATGGAGAACTGTCTTTTAGAACGACGCCAGACGACTACTGGCTTGCCACACTACGGGTGGACTTTAGCAATGTCTTTTAAACAACGTCGGACGACTACTGGCTTGCCACACTGCGGATGGACTTGCAGCTGAGTTGCCACCCTTGGATGGACTTTTGCCAATCTACGGTTGGACTTTGTTGATTTGCCACCCTAAGATGGACTTTTGACCGGAGGTTTGTAGAATCAACGGACCTACAAAGATGACTCCGCTGGGGATAAGAGGGTAGACCATCAACTCTGAGATTGATGAAAAAATGGCATTCTCTCTGAGATTGAGAAAATTTGAAGTAAACAATAACACTGAGGTTGAGGAAAAGGTAGACATCAACTCTGAGGTTGAGAAAAACCATAACTTCAACTCTGGGGTCAGAAGAAGGATATACGTCAACTCTGAGGTCGGGGACGAAAGGCGTCAACTAGGAGTTTTGGGAAGAAAGAGACGTTCATCAACTCTGAGGTTGAGAAGAGGTACACGACAACTTTGAAGTTGGTAAGGTTGGCGTCAACCCTGAGGTTGGGGAAAAAGAAGGTATTCATCAACTCTGAGGTTGAGAAAAGGTATACAACAACTTTGAAGTTGGGGAAGAAAAGGATATTCATCAACTCTGAGGTCGAGAAAAGGTATACGTCAACTTTGAAGTTGGGGAAGAAAAGGATATTCATCAACTCTGAGGTCGAGAAAAGGTATACGTCAACTTTGAAGTTGGAGACAGGCTATACGACAACTCTGAGGTTGGTAAAAAAGGCTTCAACTCTGAGGTTGGAGAAGGAATGTACGACAACTTTGAAGTTGGTATAAAGGGCGTCAACTCTGAGGTTGGGGGAAGAAATACATACGGCAACTCTGAGGTTGGTAAGGGAATAAACGACAACTCTGAGGTTGGAGAGAAGATATACAACAACTTTGAAGTTGGGGCAGAAAATGATATTCATCAACTCTGAGGTTGAGAAAAGGTGTACGTCAACTTTGAAGTTGGAGAAAGGCTATACGACAACTCTGAGGTTGGTAAAAAAGGCTTCAACTCTGAGGTTGGAGAAGGAATGTACGACAACTTTGAAGTTGGTATAAAGGGCGTCAACTCTGAGGTTGGACAAAACAGGCGTCAACTCTAAGGTTGGGGAAAATAAGCGTCAACTCTGAGGTTGGGGCTCTCTTCGGAGGATTGGAATCACTGTTTTGATTGAGGGTTGATCTGGGCTTTTGCACGAGGTACTAAATCTGGCTTATGCTTCGATGCATGTTTGAATTTTCTTTCCATAGTGTAATGCTCCATATGAAATGGAAATGCTACGCGTTTTGAGGATGCAATGCAATGATGATTACTACATGCAAGAATGAGAAGACACTCCACTGAGGAATGCGCAGAATGAAGCAAACAGACTTCACTGAGGAAGGGATCACCAATATCTGATCTCCTGTGGGGAGGTAACCAACTATACCACCAATAACCACTGGTGCTGCAAACCCTGTCGAGGAACTGCAAGCTGAATGGAAATATCTGTTGGGGATATGCCAATGAAGTTTGGACTTTGACTTGCCGGGAAGTACCAAACCTGACTGTTGAGGAAAAGAATACTCTGACTTCTCACCGTCTTCAAACAGCTTGAAAATATTCCACCGTCTTACCCTGCTGAGAATGAGGAATCCACCTACACTGCTGGGGGTAAGGAATCTTCATAAAGAACCCCTTTCGATGTGAGAACAATTCTCTGCTTGGGGAAGAATATCAATTCCAACACCTTGCTAGAAAATATACCTTCTGGCTCTTTGCTGGGGAAAAGACTTAGTACTTCAAGTTTCTTCTGATCACTGCATATTGATCATAAAGAGTGAACAACGGTTCCTTCCTGACTTGACCCAAACCACAGGGTCCATTGAAAGAAATCATCTCAAGAGGATTTTACAGAAGACCGGGCGTTCACACTGCCCCAGGGTCTTCAAATTCTTGGAGAGATTCATCGGATCTCGACGTAACTGCCCCAGACTGTATGATCTTTGAAGGAATTTGCCTCGAGAGGACTTAAAATGACTTGAAATACTCCGCCTCAGTATTTCGAACCTTGAAGAGGTGCTTCTGATTAATCGTCTTCTGGAAAGGATAACTTCTCATGCTCCGAAGGTGGCCTGCCTTGATATGAGCTTTGAAGTGATTTTGCCCCTGGTCTTCGAATGAATGCCCCAGGATAACTGCACTTGGGAGAGATTTCTCGACGTGACTGCCCCAGGTTGGCTACATCTCATCACGACTTACTGGGGAGAGCCCACGACACTGAGTCTCTTGGCAACATGCCCCTTGATATGACTGTCCTTCAGAATTTTCAAGCATCCCAACTCGGCAAGATCAAGCTTCTCGACTGGCATTCACTATGTAAGCTTCATTGATGCTTAGGCACATGTATGCAAGCAGAACAAGTTTATTATGAGAATGATAATTCTAATCCAACAAACATGTTAACCTTGAAGTTTATTGAAAATATGCCGCCAAACCCTGTGAACGAGTCACTAGTTACGACATTGATTTTTGAATGGAAAACAATACGCAGATGCAATACCAACAAAAATCTTATTAGCACAACTCATGGGAGTCAGGAACGCTATCTCATTGAAGTACGCCTTCAGAATAAACCCTGTTTCAATTAGTACTTTTAAGGGTTGTAACGTGGCATGGTTCACGGTTTTAGAAAAAAGGATTTATGGCTCAAAATTTATTTGTACCCACCCATTCTCCTTGATGTTCTCTAGTCCTACGTTCAGCTAATTTGGCACAAGCGTTCATCATCCTAAAGGATTTTGTGAGGATTGATGGTTAAGGAACCCATGAGGTTTTCAAAATGACAGTCACCCCTTTTGTCTTCAGTGTTTCGGTCACACGACTTGTTCCTTATCGAGGATTTTCTCTTTTGAGCATTTCTTTTTCATTTTTTGCTTCTTTATTTCCCTGATTTTTCCTGGACTGATTCTTTCTGAATTTTTCGATTTTGAAGTCCAGCGGAATGCCCTAACTTTTGCCTAAGTCACTTGTTTTCAAGTTTGGACTTAGCGGGCTTTCTTTCTTCTTTTTTCTTTTTTCTTTTTTTTTTGAACAAATCGTGTGACACTAGTTGTATGACTTGTTTGAAAGGGTTGTGACTGCCTCATTCCTTTGTCGATGAGGGACAACCATTATGGTTTCAAGTCCCTTGATCTCCTGATGTGTGAGGGAAGAAAGGTAATGGATCCTCAGATGCACACTCCTTTTAAAATCTAAACGCTTGGTCAAATTACTGACAACTACCCTGCCCTTGGTGAAATGTGAGGGTTTTTTTGAATGAGAAGAAACTCCTACTACAAGGCTCAAAGGGGTTGACGAGGGTCTATCTCCCTTATATCTCCGGTGTTTGGGGATTTGAAGCAATGCCTGTGCATCATCAACAGGGTTTTATCCAAAAGCACACAATCAAAGATTTTGCGTTTTTACTTCATCATCCTCCCTCCAAGAGTTTAAGCAAGAAAATTGGTATTGCAATGCGCAGAAACATTATATGAATGAATAAAAATGAATTGCTTCAAGAAAAAAACACATTCATTGCATTAAAACATCATTCAGAACACAAACAAATTTTTTAGGCATACAATGCTTTAACAAGAAATGAAAAACTACAAATGAAAATGCAGTAAAGAAGCTGAAGATTGCCATCGCTGAGGAGGCTTGATTCTGTCTGGACGTCCTTATAAACTGAGTGCTCACTTGAGACAGAAGGCTTCAATTGATGTACATATCATCTTCAGTGAATGCAATGATCTCTGAGTCCACCAGGTCTTGCACCTTGTGCTTGAACCCGTTACAATTTTCAATGGAATGACCTGGTGTGTCTGAGTGATACTCGCATCTAGCATCCAGATCATAGTCAGGAGGAATAGGGTCAGGGACAGGCTTGGCATCCCTTAGTTCAATCAGAGAACTCTCAAGTAGACGTGCAAGAACATCACTGTGAGGAATAGGGAGTGGATCGAACCTTCTCGCAGGCCTTCGCGATCTTAGTTGTCTCTGTTGCTGAGGAGCATAAGGTCGCTGATACTGAACAGGCTGTTGAACAACAGGAGGAATATGCACAACACTAGTTTCTCCTTCCTTTCCCTTGGAGGACCCAGCATAAGGTTTCTTTGCATCTTCAGCAGCAATTCGAATCTTTCCCGTCTTGATGCCATTTTTGACTCTTTCTCCTGCCAATACAAGACCTGAAAATCCAGCTGACAAACATCCAACCAATTTCTCATAATAATGCCCCTGAAGCGTATCCATGAACATATCAACGAGCTCTCTTTCCAACATCGGAGGTTGAACTTGGGAAGCCAATTCAAGCCACCTCTGGGCGTACTCTTTGAAGCTTTCATTTTGTCTCTGAGAAAGACTCTGTAATTGTATTCTATTGGGCGCCATGTCTGTGTTGTATTGGTAGTGCTTGATGAAAGCCTCTGCCAAATCTCTCCAGCTCTTCATATGCGTTCTCTCCAAGCTCATATACCAGTCTAAAGATGCCCCAGTTAAGCTGTCCTGAAAGAAATGCATCAGCAGCTTCTCATCATCCGTATAGGCAGACATTTTGCTGGAATATGCCCTGATGTGAAGCTTAGGGCAGGTGCTTCCGTTGTACTTTTCGAAAGTAGGCGCCTTGAACTTCGGAGGAACTTTCACACTTGGGACCAACCCTAAGTCATACATGTCCATACCCAAATCATTATGGTCTTTAATAGCCTTCAATCTCTCTTCGAGCATACGAAGCCTCTTGTCCGCCTCAGTAGGGAAATTCATCTCAGCATCGTAAAATTGTTCTTCCTGATTACCCACCTTCTGATGAGGAACATGAATCCTAGCAGCACTTCCTCTGGATTGACTCATAGGAGAGGGTGGAGGAAGATCAACACGTGGAGGATTCACAACTCCGCCCGGAGTATTACCAACAACATTCCTATTACCAGCCTCTGGGATAACAACAGCAGTCCTTTGAATAACTGCCCCTAGTTCATCTTGTTGTTGAGCCATGCCCTGCATCATCTCAAAGCACTGGGCCATACGAGTCTGGAATTCCGACAACTCTGCTCGCATCTGATCCATGACCCTCCTCTGATTGCTTCAAGTTGCGTAGTGGTGAGAAGTCAAGCTCGCAGTTCTGGAGACAGTACCAAGTCAGAATAAGAATCCCCTTCTGAGAATACCTGCTATGCATATGAGTATGAGAATGCAAAATGTCATGCAATGCAAATGCAAAGACACGGGATCAAGGTATCCACAAAGCTCTGGATAAGTGTTGTGCTACTGTCTGAATAGGTTCACAGGTCGGCTCTGAAGAGAATACCGAAACAACCAGAATAACCAGAACACCAGGCTGATAAGTCTACACTGATAGGAAATCCAGAATACTGGGTATGTTGAAGGTCAAGCTTACCTGTAAACTTGTAAATAACCCACCCCTCTCACATGTGGGTACTAAGATCCTCAGTATCCCGGGCTCTCAGGTCGAGAAATGATGATACGTTCACCATTTCTGGTTTGGCATCATCACCAATCGATGAGGCCTCAACTGATTCACAAAAATGAAAGATCCTCAGCTTCAGGCACTGAGGTCGAGAAGCAATAGTACATTCATCCGTCGGGGTACAATACTATCGCCAATCGAGGAGTGCCTCCACTGATTCTCTTTCAAAAAGGACATCCTATAGCAAGTTCCCAGTATTGGGTCCTCGGATCGAGAATGTGCAATGGGTTTGCCACAGAACGTGGTCTGCCACTGTCACATCTCGGGAGGAGTTCCGCAACTGGGTCCTCGGGGAAACGGTCACCAGAGTCGACAGCTCTCTAGATCAACATTCTGAAATACGCAAGATACGCACGTCAGAACATGTCCCAAGATAGCCTCGTCTGGCTGTGAATTTCGTGAATACCCAACGCACTCCAGACGGCACGTAGGTCCCACTACTTTCCACTCTAATCCTAAGTGTATACTCAAACCTGTGTAATGGGCTTATCTCTCAGAAATCCCATCCCACCAAACAGAAAACCAGTCCAACACAACAATAATAATATGATATGTAATGCTAAAATGCAGTAAATACAGTAAAGTAAATAAATAGCAAAATAAAGCACGACACTAAACACCCAATGAAGGAAAAAAAACAAACAAGCGTTAGGATTGACTCGCTTAGGGATGGACCAGCAAGAGGTCAAAAAAATTCCCCAGCAGAGTCGCCAGCTGTCGCTCCCGGGATTTTCATCCAGGTACAAACGCGAAAGTGGCACCGAAACAGAGTTGCCAGCAATGTGTATTTATCCCAAGAGAGGGAAAGGAAACACTGCATAAACCTGAGGGAAGGAAAAGCATGGTCTTGCGACCAAGAGAACTGGGTTCGGGAGTCGGTTACCCGAGAGGAAGGTATTAGCACCCCCACACGTCCATCGTACCCGATGGGATCCACGCTTGCTGCTTCAATCAAAGGGTGACAGAAAGGATACTAAAAAAGGAAGTGCTAACTGGAGAATTGGAAAAGGATAAGGAGAGAGAAAGAGAAACAAATGTAGGGAAAATAAAAGAAGTGCTCGAATGGGCCCTACCCCACTGCCTACGTATCTCATCGGGAGCATGAGAATCAGAGCGACGTAGTTCCCCTCAGCTAAGGGAAAATTGTTTGTGTTTTTTAGTGGAAACATCAACGTGCGCGTTCCAGCAGTTAGGTGTTGCAGCTCGCTGTTGGGAGACTTACGCGTTACCTGTTTGCGGTAGAACGGGCTTGACGAGTCCTTAAGGAAGGAGTGAAAGAGATGAGAAGAGAATTGTTGTTTGTTTTTGTCTTTTAAGAAAGAAGTATTTTGATTGTTTTTTGTTTTGTAACTCGTATTGTATTTAAGTCTCTCATGTAGGATCGAATGCCTCGCATATCGACCCAAGACGGGACGTACGCTAAACATTCTAAGAAAGTGAGAGAAGACCCCACACTTCCTTGTTCCCACATGAAAGGCCTAAATACAATAGGTGTTATGCCTTTATTAAGTATTTTTTACTTTTTGTTTTAAGATGAGAAAGAGACTCAAAGGGAGGAGTAAAGGTAAAATCTAATGGGGAAGACTAAGACTCAAACCCTGATGTTATCATGCTTGGAGATCCTAAGGTTTAGTGTGGTTTAAGAAATCTAATCCTAAAAGAAAGGAGCAGAAGAATATAAGAAGCAACTTACTTCCAAGATAGAAGTTAAGTTGATCTTAAAGAGGGATGAAGAAAAAATTATTCAAGGAAAGCATATAAATGCTTATCATAATCACAAGTTTGAAAGCTTAAAAGAGATAAAGGAAAAGATTGTATGTGGGCGCACACCCACACACATGACTTACTAATAGCCCCTGAAAATGTTAGCAAAGCAAATGTATATGAAAGCAAAAGTGAAAGAAATAAGGCAATTAATCAAAGTTAGAATTAAAATGCCAACTAAAAAAGAAGAAGTTAAATTCTAAGGAAAAAAAGTTAAATTGTCTAACTCTAAAATTAATCCTAAAATTAGTTCAAGTTGATTCTAAAACTATATCTAGAGAAAATTAATCCTAAAATTAATTCTAGAATTAAAACTGATATTAATCCTAGGATTAGTAATTAATCACAATTATCTAATTAATTTCAAGAAAATAAAATCCAAAGTTAATTACCTAAACCAAGACTAATTACTAAAACCAATTAGTTACTAAAACTAAATCTAAAAAGAAATAACAATCAAAAGGGAGTGCAAAAGCATTCTAGGAGGTGGAAACAGCAATCCAGACGCTGGGCTTCAAAGGTCTTAGGCCCATTAGAAATTCTATGCAGCCAGGGGGTGCCAACTAAAAACGGGTGTGACAAGTAGCCCAGGCGCTGGGCTTTGGCATCTGAGGCTCAATACTTAATATGAAACCAAGGGGGTACGAAGGAAAGAATGGGGGTGCGGTCAGAAAGAGCAAAAAGAAACCCAACGGGCATAGGGCCGGTCCACCTTGACATAGAGAGCTCCACTCTTAAGAAAACCCTAGAGGATATCTCAATCCCTCCTTCGTTCTCACTCCTTCTCATTCCACATGCGCCGCCGCAACCTCTTTCTCACCGCCACCACTCTCCTTCAAAAACACCACGCCGAAAAAACACTGCGCCGGAGTTCAATTATTTCTTCTCTCCATCACTTTCCTTGTCGTCTTCTCCAATCCTCTCTCCGCTCACAAAGCCTTACCGGAAATAAAAAGTGCTGCGCCGGAACCTTCGTCCTCTTTACTTCGCAGCAACTCTCCTTCCATCGCTGCTTCGCCACTCTCTGTTCACCAAAACCTCCGGTGAATGACATCTCTACTGCCGCAAATGCTTCTACATCGATCTTCTTTCTTCTCTCAGTGACCTCCTCGCTTCAAAAGCATATCTCCGTCGTGCCATATTAGTACGCTGTCTTGACATACTCGTCTCCGTCCACGCTTTCGCTCATCAATTCCTCCATCACTATCATATTCACACTACAAATGGAGTCGCCGATAAACAAAACTTCGCCGCGTCGGAATCTTCTTCCGTCGAACGCCGTCGCAACATTAGCCTGGCCGCGGTCCTCCGACCTTGGCTTCATCTTTCTTCAATTCAACCTCCCCTCTCTATACTCCATGTTTCCAATCGTGACCTTCCCGCACCAAAACTCGCACGCCGACGTCACATACAAAGAAAAAAAACAAAAACAACAACGCAAGCTACGAGTCGCGAATCGAACACAATAAACGCACGAACAGTGTATCACGCATCAAAGTTTGAGAGGAAAACTGACGTACCTATCGGAGTCGCTCCGATGGCGCTTCAAGCTTGATGAGAACGAAGAGAACTTCGAAGATAATCGACTCAGGTATGCTCGTATTCGCTCAATCCTGCTTCTTCTTACGAATCTCTGTTTGCTGTTGCTCAATTCTGATGCTGAACTTTCTTCTTCAGTTTTCTGCTACTAAACTATTGTTGTTCTTCATTCTTCTCTGCGATTTAAGAATCGCTTCTGATTGTTGTTGTTGCATGATTCTGTTGCAGGTTGTTGAATTTGGTAGATGATGATGATGCAATGACGGAGAGGTTTATGGAATTAAGGATGATGTAGGTTGCGATTTCTGCAGAATTGCATAGATTTGAAAATGATGTTCAGAGAACGAAGGAGTTGGTTGAATATGGTGATGAAGGTGAATGGAGGCAGTTGCAGGGAGAATGGAGATTGATGAAGCCTTCCGAGAGAGCCTAGGTTGATGAAGATGGAGGTCTTATATAGAGGGGAAAAGAAGAATCGAGAAGAAAAAGTTAGTTAGAGATTGTGGAAAGTGAAATTCTATTGTGAGACTTGGAATGGAGTTTTTGAATTTGAAATTCTGTTAGAGTTTTTTTTGGAGTTCTGTTATGGAATTCTTTTTTTTTCACTGAATTTTCTGTATGAAATGAGTTGTGAAATCGATCACGAGTTCTGCACCATGATATTATTATGATCCTCTTTCCTTTTTTCCCAGTTAATTTTCTTTGTTTTTGGACTGATATGGAATGTTGTAAATGTACTGCTGCAGTGTATTATGTGGGGACATGCATTTTTTTATGATTTAATTGCTGTTGTCAATGAGATGGTGCGGAACCGTTATAGGTTCTTGATTTGTGACGCTTTTCTGAAGTTGCGATAGAGCAGAAAATACACTCAAATAACATTCTCTTAATGCTTACTTCCCTCTCATATATTAAAATAGTGACTTTCTTAAAGCATCTTGCGCCCCAGTACAAACATCACGTGCCACACACTTTCCTTTTAGCCCTTGATATCAACTGAAAGTTTAAGGAAAAAGAAACATAGATATTGGCTTGAAATTAAGTTTGGACACAAATAGTAAAAAAATGAAATGGATATTTATGAAATATAGGTTGAAAAATGGATACATTCTTTGAATTCAATTTGGATATGGAAAAGGTCCATTGATAAAAGAAATGGGTTATTGATGTGGATGGAAAATGGATATGGTTTGAACAATGGGTTTAGAAATTGGAAATGGTTTAATGAGATGAAAATAAAAGTGGATATTTGGAAATTAATGGATTTAGGAAGGTGGTTTCTAAGAGTGGAAAAATGGTTTAAAATGAAATGGATTTTGAGTGAATATTGAAATGGATAAAATGGTTTTATTTAAGAAAATGGACTAAAGTGGATATTGAAATGGGATAAAACTAGGTTTGAAAATGGATATTGGGTAATTGGATTTACAAATGAAATTGAATTTAGGAAAAAAAGGATTATGGATAAAGACCAATCTTGACTCTTTCACCCAAGCTACTAAAATAAAGCATCTGAATCAAGCATCCTCTGCATTTCTGATCCGTGGAAACCTGACTTTCTGAACCTACACCTCACATGGCCTACTGTTTGTTGACCTGATGAATTCCACCCACAACAACTTGACCTTGAATATACACCGCTTGAGAAATAACCACTTTGAATGCATACTGATAATCTTCCGAATACGGAAATCTCATACCAAAGGAAGATGCCTTGATCACATGTCTTAGGAACCCAATGCAATGATATGATTATGAGTTATGACCTAAAAATGCAGATGAATGCGAAGCAAAAGCCAGAAAAAGGTAGGGCAAATTTTGGGGTACTACAAGTTCGACAAAAACTTGGTGTATATTGCGCCTTGTACTCCAGCAGAATTTGATTTCACCCCAGATGACCATGCCTTCTGCTCATTACACTTGCACCCAGTGGAGGGATTTCGATGGGACAGAGAGGTCATAAGGGAAGAAGGCAATGTTCCATACTATAGGCTGCCTGAAGTAGACCCCACAGGCTAAGGAAGTGAATTCAGTAACAATGACTGAATTCGACGCACTACAAAGAATTTCGGCCTATGTGGGCGAATCTAAGTTACAAGCGGCCTAGGAGGCTGCACACAATCACATGGTTGTCGAAGCCACAACTCAGATTTATGGAGTAGGCCCTGGTAAGGACTTTGAACCTGAACCACCTGATGGGTCTCAAATCGAAGACTAAAACCAAAGGCTTGATGCTATCTATGATAATGAGCCTTTAGGTTTTGAAAAGGATCCACTGTCAAACAATATTAAAATGCTGGCGCAAGATCCTTTAGAAGAAATTGACTTGGGTGAAGGGGGAGTAAAAAGGCCTACTTATGTTAGTGCTAATCTCGACCCACAACTCAAAGTCAAAATGGTCCAACTATTGAAGGAATTCAAGGATTGCTTCGCTTGGGACTATGACGAAATGCCTGGTTTGAGGAGAGAGCTTGTTGAACATAAGTTGCCAATCATACCTGGGAAAAAACTAGTCAAGCAAAATCCAAGACGGTTTGCCCCAACAATCCTTTCAAAGATCAAAGAGGAAATTGAGAGGTTACTTAGATGCAAGTTCATCCGTACAGCTAGGCAGGGGATTTCTTAGGCTTTGTGGTCCGCAAGAAGGGGATCAAAATTAACCAGAATAAAACCAAAGCCATTATGGAAGCAAAAGCGCCATCAACAAAGAAGGAATTGCAGTCTCTCTTGGGCAAAATAAATTTCTTAAGGAGATTTATATCCAACTTAAGTGGGAAAACGCAAGCCTTTTCACCATTGCTTCGAGCTAGCAAGGATGGGTTCGACTGGGGGTAAGCTCAACAGGAAGCTTTAGACAAGATCAAAGAGTACCTGAGTCACCCCCCGATTCTCTCACCACCTTGTGGAAATAAGTGTATGAGATTATACATAGCTGCGTCAGATAGAACTTTAGGGAGCATGTTAGCTCAAGAGGATGATGATGGTGTCGAAAGGGCCGTCTATTACCTTAGTAGAGTTTTAAATGATGCAGAAACTAGATATAGCATGATTGAAAAATTATGTTTATGTTTGTATTATTCTTGTACAAAATTAAAGCATTATATAAAACCAGTTGATGTTTATGTTTCTTCTCGTTATGACATTATTAAACATATGTTGTCCAAACCTATTTTGCATAGTCGAATTGGAAAATGGGCATTAGCATTAACTGAATATTCTTTAACTTATAAGCCTTTAAAAGCTGTTAAAGGACAAGTAGTGGCAAATTTTATAGTTGACCATTCTATGAATGAAATCCCTCTGAACTATCTTGAAATGGAACCTTGGAAGTTATACTTCGACGGGTCAAGCCATAAAGATGGGACAGGCATAAGAGTACTTGTTATTTCTCCTAATAAAATTCCAACAACACTTAAGTATAAAATTGAAGGTCGTTGTTCTAACAACGAAGCTGAATATGAAGCTTTAATTGCTGGACTTGAAGTATTGTTGGAATTGAGGGCAACGCATGTCGAAATAACGGGAGATTCAGAACTGGTCATAAAACAAGTTACCAAGGAGTACAAGTGCATAAAAGAAAACTTGATTATGTACTTTGTAGTTGTGAATCGACTGTTGAAAAAGTTCGACGCAGTTAGTTTTCGACACATCCCTAGACTGGAAAACCAGGTAGCTAATGACATGGCTCAGATTGCATCAGGGTATAAAGTTTCGAAAGACAAATTACAAGATGCAATCGAAGTCGAAGTCAGAAGAAGGGTGGTGTCAGTAGGATTAGCCCCATCAGATTTGGAAGAAACTAAGCTTGGATACGCTGATGAAGATAATTTTGCAATCCTGGCAGTTGATAGCATAACTGACAAGGATTGGAGAAAACCTATAGTAGATTATCTAAAAAATCCAATATCTTCGACAGAAAGGAAAATCAAGTATCAAGCTTTGAGTTATGTCTTGTTGGGTAATGAATTATTCAAAAAGACTCCTGAGGGAGTATTGCTTAAGTGCCTCAGTGAGGCAGAAGCATACTTAGCCCTTTCAACTGTCCATAGTGGGGCATGTGGGGCACATCAGGTAGGCCATAAAATGAATTGGTTGTTGTTTCGACAAGGCATGTATTGGCCTACCATGTTAAAAAATTGTATTGAATTTGCTAAGGGTTGTCAGGAATGTCAAGTTCACGCTGGCATTCAACATGTCCCTGCAAGTGAATTACACTTTATAGTGAAACCTTGGCCTTTTAGAGGATGGGATTTGGATTTGGTTGGAGAGATTCGACCAACATCATCTAAAAATCATAAGTACATTTTGGTGGGTATTGATTATTTTACCAAATGGGTCGAAGCTATCCCATTACCAAATGTTGATCAAGAAGATATGATTGAATTTATCCAGAAACACATCATCTATAGGTTTGGGATCCTAGAGACAATTACAACAGACCAAGGATCAGTCTTCACTGGTCGAAAAATGCAAGAGTTTTCTAAAGAAATGGGATTCAAGCTTGTAACGTCAACACCTTATTATGCTCAAGCTAATGGCCAGGTCGAAGCGGCAAATAAAGTAGTTATTCGGTTGATAAAAAAGCACGTGGGAAAGAGGCCAAGAAATTGGCATAAGACATTGGACCAAATACTTTGGGCATGTCGAACGTCCCCCAAAGAGGCAACTAATACTACCCCATTTCGACTGACCTTTGGTCATGACGCAGTTTTGCCTGTGGAAATTTATCTTCAGTCCATAAGGATTCAAAGGCATCATGAGATTCCATCTGAATCTTATTGGAATATGATGCTTGATGAATTAGTAGATTTAGATGAAGAAAGACTCCATGCATTAGAGTTGCTGAAAAGGCAAAAGAAAAGGGTGGAGAAGTCTTATAACAAAAAGGTCAAGATTAAAACCTTTTCAGCTGGAGATCTAGTGTGGAAAGTGATCTTGCCTATGGATCGAAAGACCAGATCTTTGGGGAAGTGGTCTCCTAAGTGGGAAGGCCCTTTTCAAATTATTAAGGCATTCAGTAATAATGCTTATGAGATTCAAGAGATTGAGGGTGATCTCAGAGTCTTAAGGGTAAATGGGAAATATTTGAAAAAATATAAGCCTATTTTAAAAGAAATTCATATTAAGACGTAAGTTTTATTCAGATTATAAAAGCCAAGATAGGCCATGTGAGGCCAAAATGGCATACAAAGGAAAGAAAACAAGTACAATAACATGAAACCCAGAAGAAAGATCATTCATAGTCTCTCCAATTAATAGAGTTGAGGAAGGCAACATAATCTTCGTCAGCTTCATCATCAGAGTTTTGTGCTTTGGAATGTCCTTTCTTGGGTACCTTCATCTTAGTTTCTCTCTTCTTGGCACGAGAAGTTGTTCCAGTTGAAGTATCATTGTAGGCAGTAGTTGTTGCCTCAACTTTCTTTGTCTCCTTAGCCACCTTCTTGGTCACTGCCTTCTTTGAGGAAGTACTCATGCTTGCTTCAGTGGGTGCAAAATATGGCTCATGTGAAGAGGATTTTATAGAGGCAAAGCCTTGTAAGGATTGGCCAGTCAACAATGGAAACACGTGAAATTGATCTTGGGAATATACCCTAGGGTCATGCTATTAATATTCCTTTACGGAATAGAAACTTGTGTCGTTGGAACACTAAGTTTTTAAGAGCTGCGTTATTTTCATGATTTCCAAGAAAAGAGGTAGAGTACGTTAATTACAAAGATTAGAGAAAATGCGCCATGATTTTATCAAAGATTTTGCAAGTCGAAGAAGTAATAGCAAACATAAGTGTTTAGCTAAACGCCAGGGGGCATTGAGATTGTCTTTACATAGGGCCTCAAAAGGGCTAGTAAACACGATGATCAAAAAGGAACTACAAATAAGAAATCATAGGACAATCAGAAAGGGAGCTTCGACTTCAACTCAAGAAAGTTGACCTTGGGATTCTGAAGGCGTTTCTCACATAGAGCTTTGTTGAGCTTAGCTCCTGAAAGTTCCTTTTCAAGCGTTTGGGCCTTATCAAGGAAGTATATAGTGCGCTTTAGCTCTCTGGCCATTTCAGTATCGTCGAAGTCTTTCAGCTTAAGGTTGCGCTTTTCAGCGTTAGAAATCTTGTTTTGCAGTTCTTCAATTTGTTGCTTCCAGGTATCAATGTCCTTTTGGTTCGACTCCACCTCTGCCTGCCTTTTCTGTTGGCCAATCTCCAGACTTTCGACCCTAGCTTCTGATGCGTGTGCTTCATCCCAAGCTGAATGTTCCAGTCCAGTTGTAACTTCAATGTTGTCTTGGATCTTGGGAAGGAGTTTGAAGTCCTCAAACATCTGATTTATTAAAGCAGTTAACTCCACAAGGAATTCAGACACATCTTTACTAAGAGTCGAAAGGTCCAGTTTTTGGAGGCTATCTTTCAGAAAGATCTGAAAGTAAGACATTATGGATGTCTCCCTTGAAGAATTTGTCTTTGATCTTTTGAAGAATAGGGCTGGCAAAGTCATCTGGAGCTGGACCCCCAGAACTGGTCGAAGTACTAAGGCTAGTACCTGAAGAGCTGTACTTCTTCCCAAGTATCATTCTGGCATACTCCCGAGGATTCGACCATTTGAGGGCAGCCAATGGGTCTCCAGTGGGAGATACTCCAGCAGTCTAAGTGACTGTAGGCCCAGAAGTTGGATTGTTGACAGGACCTGTTTCAGCCACAGGTGTATGGGTTTGATCTTGCTCAGTCCTTTCCCTCTCTTCTTCTTGTTCTTCTTCATCTTCGACCTCCTCTTCTTCTGCTTCAGTTGTCCTTCCTTTTGCATCCATGGCAATGGTCTCTGTTTGGTCGAGAGGTTGTTGGTGAGAAACATCATCCTCTTCATGTTCAGAGCCATCGGTCTGGGATTGTTGAGTGTTGCTCCTGGCAGTCGAATTTTTGTTTGTTTCATCTGCTTCAGGAGGAGGAACTGTAAGAGGGATAGGTTGGTTAATTTCGCTCAGGGAACTATATCCAGAACCAAGGTCAGAGGTAGGGTGATAAGTTGGCTCACCTTGGCTATTCAGGAGAGTTGTTGCAAAGCTGAATGAAGATTGTGGTGGGTTAGAACCGCCTACATCAGCCTAAAAACCACAAGTAAAGAGAATAAGATCGGGAGAAATCTGAGTAGGGAATGCAAATACTGAGTGAAGATAGTATGCATACCTGTACAGCTGCGGCGTCAGGACTTGAATTTGTACTCTCAGGATCACCAACAGTCATTTTCGATGCAACCCTGGAGAGCTGTTTCTTGACACCACTATCATCAGGTGTCTTCTCAAGAAGTCTGGCGGCCTTTGAGGAGGATTGGGTGGTGGCTCCAGAAGCTTTGGTAAGCTTCCTTTTCTTTTTAACCACTACCTCCTCAGGGGATTCATCATCAGCATCTGGAGGGACAACTGCTTGAGCACCTTTCTTGCCCTTTTTTGAAGGCGTTGGAGGTTTTCGAGCAGTCTAAAAAGTGATGCAAATATTAGAAGTTGGTTACACAAAAAGATTTAGGCAAGGGAGACAAAATACCTTTGTGCCTTCAGTTTCTTTTTCGACTCCTGCAGCACCCTTCGATGAGCTGGTCTTCCTGGCCATAGCTGAAAGATAGATGATTATTACAAGATTAATAATTGAGTGGTTAGTTAAAAATCACAAATCAAGGGCCTCAAACCTTCATATATTTCGGATTCGACACGAACATCCTTAACCCCTATATGAAGGTGTCCTTTGAAACTGTCCAGCGTATGTTTAGTCGCAACCACCTGTTGGGCTTTCGATTGAGACTGCTGTTGAAGGAGTTTTAGGTGTTCACCACTAAAAAACCAGTCTGGAAATGGGGGGCCAAGTGCCACTCCAAAATCAGCGTTAGGCAGTCGAGGGAACTTCCGAGGAAAGAGTTCAAAAGCCACCTCATAACGTTTCTCAAGAGGAACGTTTGAAGGGATTTTCAACTGATCCATTTTTTGTAGAAATTTCTCCTTCAAAGTGACATCAGCCTCATGAACGGTTCGACTAATATCATCTGGTCGATAGACAGTTTCAAAGTACTTTTGGAAGGCCTGAATTTCTTTGACATGAATGAACTTACTCTTCTTGGTCTTCTCCTGCACATCAAGAAAAGCTTGGTCAATTAAGGAAGAGAAGGCAGTAACATCAAGAAATTGTTCACTATAGTACTTCGACCACCAGTTGTGAAATGGTTTAGTGCACAAAAATGTGGTTCGAAAGTGCACAGGGGAAAGAGTTTATTTTCTCACGTTCCACCGGTCGAAAGCGACTGCAGCACTTCCCTCATCAAAACTGGCAGTATGAAGGACTACATGGCCTTTCTTCCCATACAGACACTTGGGGAAAATTTGAGCCAACCCAAACTGTCGAGAGACAAGGTTTGGTTGGTAAGCAATCAAGGCTGCCATATCTCTTCCAAGATTCAACCTCTGAATTATAAATCTAGGAATAAAAAAGGCTTCCCAGATTGAAACAGATTCGGCCTCGAGTTTGTTGGATGAATCAGGGAATGGCCTCGTAAACCACTCAGGTCTACATTTTCTTTCAGCAAAAGGGGCCATACTGGGTGTGAAATCATACCGCTTGGCGAACATCATAATGTAACTGGAGAAGGCTCCTTTGAGAGTTTCCCCATCATCAGTGGGTGTGAGTTTCACCAGGCGAGTACCTTCGACCCTCCTTTCTTTGATTTCAGCAGAGTCCTCATTGACTTGCCCTTTTCTGGGAAGGCTAGCTTCGAAAGTTGCATTAAGCCACAATTAAAGCATCCAGAGGGGGCCATTCAAGTAAACAGTACCCTGGGCCTCCAAGTCTTTGAGTCGAGCCGCCCCTTCGCTGAGAGACTCATAGAGGTTTACCAAAATCAACCCACTAAGGCAAACTCCTCTGTTGTTATGAAGTTGGTTGGCCAGAGTGAGATATTTCTTGGCCACCTGCAGGGATTTTGAGCAAAGTACATACCTCGACAACCATACGGTGAGGAATGCAATGTGTTCCTTGTCAGTTATTTCGTCAGTGTCACGTTTGTGGTGGTTTATGAAGTGGGTATATGTGAGCTTGGAGTCAGAAATCCCTATGGTATCCTCTGCATCAGTATCAAGATCATATGAAATGCCATCTGGTCGAAGACCTGCAATGGCAGCAAGGTCGAAGAGTGTGGGAGTAACCATCCCACAAGGAAGATGAAAGGCGTAGTGGGTACTATCCCAAAAGTAGAGTGATGCTGCTAGTAGGTTCAAACAATAAGGAATATTGGTCTTCGACAGCATAAGCAGATCATAAATTCCAATGGTTTTCCAATGATCAGCTTTGACCTTTTCCATTCTGGTCAGCCAGAGGTCAAAATCCTTTAACTGGTTAACAGCTCTTACCAATCGAGTACCATCATGAAGATACCTAAGATCCATCTTAGTCAAAGTGGGTTTATCAGGGGTTGCTCTTTTGCCCTAAAGGTCTTGATTTACGGTAAGAAGGGAAAAACTCACTAAGCTTCTCATTAGTGGGTTTAACATCAGCTAAGGGGGCCACCTAAAACATAAGGTGTATTAGAAACAATGAGATGGATCATTACTTGAGACTCGTAAATACTCCTCGCTTCCGCAAGAAGGGGTTCTGGCATGAGCTATTGATTCTTCACCACCTTAGGTCCTGGAATGTTTACAAATGGCAGAAGGGTTTGCTTGAACGGTGTGCCTTTACCTTTTTGACCTTTCGTTGCTTGGGGAATGGTTTGACAAGACGCCGTTGTTGGAAGTTGAAAAAAAATGAGAATGCATTCTGGGTTTTTTCTTGTGAGTTTGAAGAACGAAGAAATAAGTTGCAAAAAAGCCTGAGAATGCGAAAGTTTGCAAATTAGAGAAAAAGGGTATTTATAGGCGTTTGGAAGATAAAGGGATTATGAATCTACCGTTAAAACAAATACGATAGTGGGACGCGTGTCCTCTTTTGAAATTGTTGGATGGTGGTGGTTATGATCAGACTACAAATGTCAAGTCCCAAGAATGGTGATGATGAAAACTGTTCGCAAATACGGCTGAAAAGACGTTTGAAGATTTGCCATCATAACATGACGTCATAAGCATGGTTGAAAGAAACGGAATAGTTTCTAGATCATGGGTTGGTCAGTTATGACCATGTATTTTATAGTCGAATGATCAGGCGTCGAAAAATTATTTTATCAAAAATGACCTTCCTACCAACACTGGCGAAAGGGCATTTTTAGGGGGCAATTTGTTAGCTCCTAATTTCAACGCTACATGATTTCAAACAATTTGGCTTTAAAGAAAGTTATTCTTTAAACTAATAAGCTAAAGAAGAAGGCTTCGACTAGAAGGCCTTCGACCATGTTTGTTGAAAGCCAGAGTCGAATAGAATGATTTTAAGACTTCAAATATTTCTAAGTTCAAAGAGTCAATTCGACAGGATAAAACTGCTATGGATAATGTGCTGCAGTTACAACTAGATAGTGGAGGGAAGTTCTACTATTTGAATTTGAAAAGAGGATAGGTGGCGAAGATCCAGAAGTTGAAGACATGCGAAGTGCCAAGTGGCGTATTCTAGAAGTAAAACCGTCAGATGGTGGTTACTTTAGAGTATTATAAATAGGTTAGTCCTAGAGTTAGAATAGGTGTGAAAAAATCATATTTGTACAAGTAACTCTATATTCACTCAAAGTATCCAGTGTGTCGAGAAACAAGTGAAGTGAGAATGTACGTGATTGTAATCACCATTATCCTTTATTGCAATGCAATTTACTTTGAAGTTTCTGTTTTAGATTCTTTACTTTGAAGTCTTTTCACAAACTTTTACCTTTCAAGTCATTTACAGTACCGAGTCTTTACTTTGCAGTTTTACATTAAAAAGTCGTTACTTTCAAGCATTTACATTTATGCATTTTAATATCTTTATGCATTTCTTTCCAACATTTAATTTCAGTTTTTTACCAAACCTTTACATTCAGCCTTTCTCTTCTTTGATGTGTTGTTCGACTTAAACATTTCCTTGCTTTTATCACTTTAATTTTCATTTTAAAACACGTTCTTTTATTTACATGCACTGTTGAAATGTATACTTTGCCCAATTGTGAGATATTCTAAAATACACTTATAGCACATGTCCTAGGATCAATCTGATCGATCCTGTAAGTTACTAGAACTTTGTTGTTTTAGAAGATCAGCGGTTGTTTACCAATTTTCAAGGTAAACAGCGTCTCATCATCATTTTTTGAAAGGTCGGGATTACTGGATTGACCAACTGGTGGATTGGGAACTTCTGTCTGAGGTTCCTTTTCTTTGTTGGGTTCTCCAACTCCTCGGTTGAAGATTCGTCCGCTCCGTGTTACTCGACTGATGTCTGCAATATTCACGACGGAGGGTAACAGAAGTTCCTTTCCATTCTCAATTGTTGTTGCACCGTATTTGTAAGGGATAACCTTAGTTGATTCACACGGTAGTGGTCATAGTAGATAGATGACTATGGGAGCCTTCTGATTTTTCTGACCATCGTAAGTAATTTCGATCCGTTCCCGGTTGAGAACTCTCGATTCGTCAAGTAGAGGGATAATGGTACAAACATCCCTAGTCCTCTGATGATCAGAGATTACGACGACATCCTCGATTTGATCAGCGAGATAGTTGACTGATCCAAAACTTGACCATGGTTGAATCTCTTTGCGGTCCAACTGACTTTGAAGGGCTGCTCGCACGAGGTAGCATCCTTGATTATCCACTGAGCAAACTTCACACCGCTCATAGTTGTGTAGTGGTACCTGGCCACGTCCGCTTTGAATACAGTGTAACCTTACCAGATCTGTTCCCATCGACCGAACATCCTGACTTTGATATCTAGTAGGATTCCCGTTAGTGATACTAATTTGCTGGGTGTCTTCATCCATATAGATTGGAAGCCACCAGTGGTTCAACAAGTGCTGAAGTGTTTCCTGGACAAGGGCACAGCCCTGATCGTCTTCGCAGCCCGCTTTACAGCCCTGATAATCATGTGATACCAGGAACCCGAACCGGACCTGTTTAGCATGTAACTCCACCAGGCTGGTATTCATCAAGCGAATATCGAAGATTTGAATCATGTTGATTTGATAATGATTCCTACTATGGTAGTCTTGAATCCATCCAAGATCCATCTGACGCTGAAGGGCCTCTTGTACAAAAGAGCATCCCTGTTTGTTTACCGAGCAAGTCAGGCAGGAATTATAATCGTGACACGGCAGATTATGATACTGGATTTGCCTTGAGTGCATTGCCACCAAGTTGATATTCATTGCACGAATGTCGTTGTTTTGTATAATGTTGGAATTCGTATAAACCATGTTAACTCCACAAACTCGGTGCTCTTGGATCCATCCGAGATCCATCTGTTCCTGTAGAGCTGATCGCACCACAGAACATCCCTGATTGTTTTTAGAGCAGATATCACACTGGTGGTAATTATGAAGTGGGACATGGCCATATCCACTCTGTCTACAATGCATCTTGACCAAGTTGGCCCTCAGTAAGAGTACATCGCGAATTTGATAGGTGTTGTTAGACTCTCCCTCTATCAAATTGACTGTAGCCTTCTCGTGTTGCGGCAGCGGGTTCGTGAGAACATTCGGATTCGTATCTTTGAAAGATAAGACCCCGCTCCTAACAAGCTTTTGTACGTCGGATTTGAAACTGAGACAGTTTTCTATGTTATGCCCTGGTCCTCCTTGATGGTAAGGGCAAGCCTGATCCACCTTAAACCAAAAAGGCAGATTTTTCGGTACTGTAAGAGGTGGCTTAGTCTGGACATGTCCCTTGGCCAGTAGTAACGGAAATAGTTCTGCGTACGATATGGGTATAGGATCAAATCCTGGTGGCCGCGTTGTACGGTTGTTGTTGTATTGAGGACAAGCCTACTGAAGAGGCTGTTGTGTCCTTTGCTGAAATTTTTGCGACTGCGGTTGGCTTTGAGCAACCTGAGGTTGATACGTAGAAACAGGCGCAGGACTGATAGCAGGAGTTACAGCTGCTACTGGTTAGTAACATCGCCTTTGCTTTCTGAGAGAGATATTCCCAATATCCTACTCTTTTTTATTAGGGAGAGCACTACCATATCGTTTTGTACTACTCGATGATCCAGCGTCTTTTACTAAACGTCCTTCTTGGACGGCTTCCTCAAGACGAACTCCCATGCCCACTATCTCGGTGAAGTCACTGGGCGCACTGGCGACCATTCTGTCGTAGTAAAATGAGCTCAAGGTCTTTAAGAAAATCTTTGTCATCTCTTTTTCCTCAAGAGGTGGACAAATCTAAGCGGCAATTTCACGCCATCTCTGAGCGTACTCCTTAAAGGTTTCCTTGTCCTTTTGCGACATTGATCTGAGTTGATCTCTGTCTGGTGCCATGTCCAAATTGTATTTATATTGTTGGACGAAGGCAGTGCCAAGATCTCTGAAAGTGCTAATCGTAGTGCGGTTTAAACCCATGTACCATTTTAATGCGGCACCGGTTAAACTATCTTGAAAGTAGTGAATCAGTAGATCCTGGTTCTCTGTCTGAGCTGACACTCGCCGAGCGTACATCACCAAATGGCTTTGAGGGCAAGAGTTACCCTTGTACTTTTCAAAATCAGGTACTTGTAATTTGTGCGGGACTTTCACATTGGGGACCAAACAAAGGTCTGCGGCGTCCTTTCTAAATAAATCCTGACCGCGAATAGCCTGCAGTTCCTTCTGCATTTCCAAGAACTGCTCCTGGAATTCATCCATTCTATCGAACATACTTTCCTTTCTACCAGAAGGTATCTGTGGAATCTGTCCTTCCAGGACAGTGTGCACCACAGGGGGTGGTACCGTTACTACGGCAGTGAATCTTGGCGATTCCCAAAGTTTGTAACCTTCAGGAGTCCTCATTATGCCTCTGGCATCCTCGCTTTCCCGAAGTTTGTAACCTTCAGGCCCAACAGCTTCTGATATGATTCCCTGATCTTCAGTGATCGGCGGAACATATCCTTCGGGGTTATAGTTAACAGGCATGCCCCAGGGATGATCTTTCGGCATTTGATACCTAGGATCATACTTCTCCACTATGGGCGTTGAGGTGATCTCTGAGATCACATTTCTTTGTAGCTGAGATTTTGCCATGGCTTGCATGTCATTACGAAGCTTTCTCATATCCTTTCTCAGAGTGTCGATCTCTTCTTTCAACTCTCTGTTCTCTTCCTCGAGATCAACCATCTTTTTCTGACGATTGGCTCGAGTATTGTACGAATAAGACAGTTTGACTCTAGAACCGAGACACAAACGTGAGATTCGTAGGTAAGAAGAATACGTGACATGAGAATGATGAATGCAATGATTATATTAATTGTTTTTTTGGTTTAATCAAAATAAACTTTGACAATTAGATTGCAAATATCAAACAGTGGGGACACCCCCGTTTTATTGAATTCAAAGGATTGCGGAAATGGAAATACAGTAAATTACAAGGTGCGGAAACAGAAACCAAAGCTAATGGGTCCCGAGTCCTCTCTGAGGAGAACTCAGGTGCTGATTCTGGTACTTTGCTTTTCTTGGACCGGGGCTCTTGGGTCGTTGTCGGGTTGTCATTCCTTTGCCAAGTGAAAGGTGCGAGCAAATTCCTTTGGTCATCCTGATTTTCTACAGCATGTTGCTCCAAAATCTCAATTAGAGCATCCTTATCTTTCAGCAGTTGTTGTATTTTGGTACACTCCACATTGAGAATGCGGTACTTGTTCTTCCAAGACCTCCTCTCCTGTTGAACTTTGTTGAGAGTAACCTGAATTTTTTCCGTTTCAGTCATGAAGTACATGACAGATTCCCCTGGCGGAAGAACTCCGTGACGAGGATAAGGCATCTTTATCTTGAGAGCTCTAGTTTGTACCCAATGGAGATACGGCTCCATCGAGACACAATCCGGTTTTCCTAGAGACTCCCGTCCTTTCTTATGAACATGTTTCCAAGCATGCACTATTTCCATCTTTAGTGCCCTGTCATTTTCTCCTTCCTTGAAGAAAAGACCTTCCAGATGAGCATTACGCGGGACATGCCTCATCGGGTATCCAAATTGACGACGAACTAAAACTGGATGGTAATTGATTCCTCCCTTAGTTCCTATGAGGGGTACGTTGGGGAAGTTTCCACAACGATCAATGATCCTGATTCCGTCATAAATTCGATTGTACCAATCGATATCAGAGTTGGTAAGAGACATGATTCTCTGTGACCAACGTAAAGTATTCTTTTGATCCCAAAATGCAGCAGACTTGGGCAAATGGGAGATAAACCATTTATATAGCAGGGGTACACAGCATGTGATCATTCCTCCACTGTATAAATTTCTTAAGTGTACAGAATGATACGCATCTGCGAGTAAGGATGGTACGACGTTTCTAATGAGAGACACCTTAATGGCATTGATATCGACGAAGTTATCAATGTTGGGAAACAGAAATAACCCGTAGGTGAGTAAAACAAAGATGCTTTCAAAAGCAGTCACGTTCCCTATACTAGAAAAGTACAGAGCCTTCTTTACCAGAAACTTGGCTGGTAAACCTGGGATTCCTCCCTTGGTGGTCAGGTGAGTCCTGACTTCTGATTCATCCAAATAGATTGCTCTTGCAATGATTTGATCCTTTGGAATTTCTTCCAGTCCAGAAAAGGGAGCTTGATCAGTAATGGGTAGATCAATCAGATGAGAATACTCATCCAACGTTGGTACGAGCTGGTAATCCGGGAATATGAAACAGTGATAGACCGGATCGTAAAACTGAATGAGTGCCTCCAGGATTCCTTCAATTACATGGACCCTTAACAGAGGTAGCAGACCTCCGTACTTGGCTCTGAAAGCATCAGGGTTAGTGATCATCCTTGCTAATCCTCTCAAATCCTCTAGTTTTGAAACCTTGAAGGTATACTTGTGAATTTTTCTTCTACCGAAATCCATAAGCGTAATCCTTTTCTCTATGACATTTGCAATCATTGCCTTAGTTTAATTTGAAAAAGAGAGACTAGAAGAGAAAAATTTTCTTTGCTTAATGTTTTTTAAATGAATGCATGAATGCAGCACACAAAAACATAGAAAAAACATGGGGTCAAAGGGTCGGTGTCATGAAGTCAAGGCTCTACCCATCCCAAAGGTTTATACTAGTGATTTTTGTACCTGTCTCTCAAAATCATTGATTCTTGTCGAGATAACATCAGCGGGCCGGGAACCGTGCTAGGTGATGCATTTCGAATAATCTCAGAAGAGGGTAGTATCGCGTGACAACTATTTCCGGTAGCTTCCGCACTACTAAAAGAGGTTTTTCCTAGGTGTATACTCAATCTTTCCACATACGGCATCACACGCATTCCCATTAGCAGAAAAATAAACACAAATATCAATTAGGAAAAGTAGTATATATATATTTGTCCTAATGTCCTAGACTTTTTAAAAGCTATGAATCCTATGATCCTAACAGAAAATGGCTCCCCGGCGGAGGCGCCATTCTGTGGTACCTTCCTAACCTAAAGGTTTTTGACCTAAGATCCTAGTAAGGGCCGATCCTAGCAATAATGACATTCCCCGATGGAACCGTCATTCGATGATACTTTGTGAACCCAAGGACTCGTCCTAAGAGAAGGTTTCAACCAGAGAGATAAGTGACACAAGATTCCTTTGTTTGGCCCCACGGTGGGCGCCATTTTTCCTGTGAGATTGTCTAAACTTAAGGTTTCCTCCTAATAGACGGGAGAAGAACAAGTCTCTCCCACTGTGGTCGCCATTTTTCTGTGGAAAATGGGGACGACGATAACTAGATGATACTTTTCATCTCCCACTGTGGTCGCCATTTTTCTATAGCGCGGTTTTTTGTGGTTTCTAATCACTATCACTTTGGTACTACAGTTCGATTCATTTTTTATCCTATTAAAGCTGATGAAGGAAGGGAAATAGATGTCTCCAATTAACCCTGCTTGCAAACTGAGGTTAAACAGTCAAAACTGTTGGTTTACAGCTACGGCTTTAGTTCGTGGGTCTCTCTCTGCTTATTTTGTTCAGAATGAAATACCGGGATTGTTCATGGGGAATTTGTTGGGATACTGTGCTAGATTGGCTGGAGGTAGGGGACTTTGGGGTTTTTTTATTAGTGTGCTCGCTAAGATTCTTTTTCAATCTTATGCCTACGTATTCCCGAGATAGGGAAATCAGAGCGATCATAGTTCCTCCTATTCTATGGGAGGAAATGGTGTTTTGGTGTCTTGTTCAAAGCCCAAGACATGAAGCTAAAGGTGGTTTGTATCTTGTTCAAAGACCAAGATGTGAAGCTGAAGGGTCTATTCGTATCTTGTTCGAAGCCCAAGATGTGAAGCTAAAAGGGTGTTTGACTTTTAGAGAGAATTTGTCATCTCTAAAGGGGGTCTGTTTGTCACAACTGTTGGGTGACTGATTATAAAGGAGAATTACTTTCACTGGGATATGTGAATCCAGCAATGCCATAATTTCCTTTATAGGGGATTTTCAACCTGAAGGAGAAGACTTTAACTCAGTGTAGAGTAATGCCATCTTTCCTTAGGAATTTCTCATGCTAAAAGAGGGACAGTGGTGTGGATGTAAATAATCCAGAAGCTTGCCGCTTACAATAATTAGATGGGGGAAAAGGAGTTGTTGATGTTTGTATACTGTGACCAAAGCATGATTTGATGCTAAAAGGTTGATTGCCTCAACCGGGGTTTTCCTTATACGAAGCCTAAGAGAAGGCTAGTGACCCAATAAGAGGATGCTTTTGTGTCTCATACGAAGCCCGAGATAGAGGCTAAAAGGGTTGACTCAACAAGAGAATGTTTTTATATGTGTCTTGTACGAAGCCCAAGACGGAGGCTAAAAGGGTTTGACTCAACAAGAGAGTCTTTTATACTCACCAAGAGAATGATTTGTATCTCGTACGAAGCCCGAGATATAGGCTAAAGGTTATCGACTCAACAAGAGAGTCTTTTTATACTCAACAAGAGAGTGATTTGTATCTCGTACTAAGCCCGGGATAGAGGCTAAAAAATGTTTGACTCAACAAGAGAGTGATTTGTATCTCGTACGAAGCCCGAGATAGAGGCTAAAAAATGTTTGACTCAACAAGAGAGTCTTTTATACTCAACAAGAGAGTGAAAAGGTCAGCTTAGCTGGGGAGAATCATTGTACAAAGCCCAAGAGAAGGCTATGGTTACTGTTTCAGTTGAGTGACAGGTCCAGTATTTTGGTTAAAAGAGAAAATCAGTTCTTATATGGGTAATGTTGTACTCATGGATTTGATCTGAGGACCGGGACTATTTCTTGTTCTTTAAGGAAACGGGAAATCCAAAGGGGTATTGAGACTGTCCAAGTCTACAGATGTTTTCTTCCTATTTTTGAAAGGCACTAGAGAATGTCTTCGAGACTCAAGGAGATTAGACTGTCCAAGTCTAGAGTTTTATCTTTTGTACTATGCTTAAAGGAGATCAAGAGACAGTACGTTCGCGGTAGAAAGATCTAGACTCTTTGAAAGACTGTTCTATTAAGATGACTAATTTCTGTTCCTATACCTTTTAGAGGTCGTCGAGACAATTTGTACGAAGCCCAAGAGGAGGCGAGAAAAACTTTTAAGAAGCCGAAGGGACAATTTGTACGAAGCCCAAGAGGAGGCTATCTTCCCAGAGGAAGAATCATTATACGAAGCCTAAGAGGAGGTTGTGAAAACTTCTAAGAAGCCGACGGGTCCTTGTACAACGCCTAAGAGGAGGCGGGGATGCTTTTAAGAAGCCTGTGGGTCCTTGCACTAAGCCCAAGAGGAGGCTGATGAACAGTTCCAGAAGGGGTTTCACTTGGAACATTGGCCTTCTGTATATGAACTGTTCAAGGGGGAGATTTCTTAGATCTAGTTATCTAAAATTGTTGTAAAAGAAAATTCTCATGGTTTAGGTTGAAATATCCGAGAAAACGTCGGATGTAAGGAGATGAGGTTTTGTCTAGTTCTAGACGTAGTTGCCGGGGAAACTCTAAATATCTATACTAGTATTACACAGTCGATATGAGTTTGTGAAAGAAGACTTACAGTGAAACAGCCCCACAATACAGTTATATACATATGAAAGCGGTAAATGAAAGCGGGTAAACACTTACTCGGTTGTAGAGCTTCCATGCTGTTTTGTTAGTTGTTCAACAAAGAAAGCTTTGATAACAATATTATATTCAAAATCAAAGGAGAAAGTGCTTTTGAAAGGAAAATTGGGGCTTACAGCTCAAGGAGAGGCCCAGGGTTTTATCAGTGATCACACTGTCGTTTTGTACAGAGACTTATACAAGTGACTGAGGCCCAAAAAGGTTTTCTGTACAAAGGGGATGGGTCTTACACTCTCTCAAGAGGCCTATTATGATTGAAAGAAAAAGAAATGAGGCTTATAACACGAGAGTAGGCCCAGATGATTTGAAAAGGGCGACGATCGCGCCGAGGTTTTGAAAACACTGTGGGTCTTATACAATGACTGAGGCCCAAACTATTTTGGTTTCAAAGAGGGATTGGGTCTTACACTCTATTAGAGGCCCAAAATGGTTTGAATGGGTCTTATAGCTCGAGGAGAGGCCTAGTGATTTGTGTTAAACGAGCGATGATCGCGCCGAACTTTTGAAATACAACGGGACTTATACAACATTCGAGGCCCATAATAGGTTTGTATTTACAAAGGATTGGGTCTTACACTCTATTAGAGGCCCAAAGAGTTTAAAGAAAAGAAATGGGGCTTATAACACGAGGGTAGGCCCAGATGATTTTTAAAAGAGGCGACGATCGCACCGTTGTTTTTGAAAATACAGGGGGACTTATACAATGACTAAGGCCCAAAAAGTGGTGTATTTATAAAGGGATTGGGTCTTACACTCTATTAGAGGCCCAAAGTAATTGAAAGAAGTTTGATGAGGGTTGAATTAATCAAAACCCTAATTTTTTTCCAAAATGTATTTTAATTGAATAAAAAATTCAATTAAAATGATCAAAATTGTTTAACATGTGGAAAACAAATTGTGATCTTGGATTAATGTTTCAAAAATCATGTTTTGACCACTTGCAGCTGGTGATCGTGTTTTGGGTTAGAGGTGTTACAGCTAGGTTCCAATGATCTTGATAGCTTTCCTAGGTGCCATGGAGTGTGTCTGGATGCTTGGAGTGGATTGATTTGAGCTAAAACTTGATTTGGCACCTCAATTGTAAATCTGTCAAAGGCTTGAGCAGTTGGCTGGTATTTTGTGATTTTGGTGTTCCAGATGTTATGTGAGTGTTTGGATTACTTCTATATGATGTATGTGAGGTGTGTGTGTGTGTGTGATTGGTTTGATTGGAATTGCTCTCAAACTCAAAACCCGATGGTGACTTGCCTTAGAAGGCAAAATTGGAGTGAAGAAGGATATTTTGAGGAAAGTATATGTTTGATGGCTTTTGTGTACTCAAACTAAGCACAAATTAGCTCTATTTATAGTAGAGCGAGTTTTTTTTGCAAGGAATAGTGAATGGCAACTGCTGCATAGGTTTGGCCAATGTTGAGTAATGAGAATCCAAGTCTCCTCTAGCCATTGACTAGAGGTTAGGGCACAGGCTGCTGGTTCCCTTGGTCTTAGATGAGTCTTGACTGAATTCAGTTGGCAATGGCTCAGTCCATGCCACCTTGGTGTATGCATTGAACACTCCAATCCAAAATTGGAGTCTTGTCCCTTTTTTAGGTAATTCTAGGTTTAGCATGCTATTTTTGGTTCCAAAGACTTGGGAGGCTTGGGATCAGAGTTGGTTCCTCCTTGGTCCCCCCTTGAGGTGTTCAGATGGATAGAGTTGCTTGCCCTTTGCAAAATTTGGGCAAATCGAGCAAAACTCCAAAATTTGCCTTGCTTTGGCAGTTTTCAGCAAGGCATATTGCCATTGTCATATCTCATGGCTCAAGTGGAATTTGATGGAGTTCTTGGCCATTTGGGAAAACCCTCATATGATACAATAACTATTTGATCATAATTGGTTTTGATACTTTTTGGATCCAAGTGAAACATGCCCCTACATTTGGAAAAAAGTGAAGGCAGATTCTGACTTAGTGAAAATTTCACTAAGTGTTGGAAAAAGTGGCATTTCATGTTTTCAGCCACTTTGATCATTCCATAACTCAAAATCCATAATGAATTGGAATGAGGTGTAGTTGAATATTTTGTAGAGGGTAATGAGAGGTACAAATCCAGCTTTGGATGGGGGAAAAATGGCCTTGTGGTTTAGGAGTTATGATCCTCCAAAGTTGGTACCCTAGCCACTTTGTTTCATAACTTAGAAAATTTCTAAGTTTTTTTTATGGTTACCCCTTTTACAAGTTATCCAACTTTTCTTTATTTTTCTTGATGAATGTTGATTCTAATCACACATTAACATCATTTTGGGGTTAAAATACCATAATTGTGAAAAATCTCAAAAAGTTAAAGTTTGACTTTTGTGCACAGTTGACTTTTTGTCAGATGAATTCCAAACTGTGCGATCCTTTATGAAATCAAATCCTTCAAACTTGATGGATTGATTTCATAGGTGTTATAGAGTGTATTGAATCATGTCCTAGGGTTTGGGAGCATGTCCTGGTCAAAAGTCAAAGGCACAATTGACTTTTCCCGTGAAACCCTAACTGTGGTTCAGATGAATTTAAAACTTGTTGCTCAAGCTTCTTGGATCAATCCATTGTTGCAAATGGATCAACGTAATGTTTTAGGGACCCTCAAATCATGTCTTGAGGTCTTGGCTCATGCTTTGTCCCAAAAGTCAACTTAGGGGTGAATTAGGTCAAGAAACCCTAATTCCAGATTTTTTATGAATGCGTCCCCTAAAGCCAAAATGACTTGATGATTGGGTTCATGATGTCCCTTGGAGCATCATAGGTTATTCTTTGAAGCATTGGCTCATGCCCAGAGGAAAATCTCCATCTGGAGGCCCTGGTCAACCAAAACCCTAATTTGGTGACACTGTCGATCTTAAGGCTTAATCCACTTGGAATGCTGCAGCCTTGTGCTTGATTCTTGAAGTGGGAGTCCTCTTGATCCTTTGTGGATGTTTGAGAGGCTAGACAAGTTAAAGATCATGTCATTTCTTGATTGATCCTTTGTCTAAGAGCTCTAAGAGGGTTTGAAACCCTAATCTTTGATAGTAGTGAATGCTCACCCATCTTTGGGGAGACTTATGAGGTATGATGGTTTAACCATATTGTGATGATGATTTGCACAATGATGGGAAATCTTAGTGGTCAAAATTTGGGGTATGACACTATGCAAGAAAAATATTATGGAAATGCATCTCCGTGTAATTTACGGAGATGTGTCTTCAGACGTTGTTTTAACCAAAAGGGTGTCATACCCTTTCTCCTTACTCACTTCCCAAAATACTCTCTCAACCTATCAAGTCTCAAACTCTCCTAACTTTCATTCTCTCAAACTCATTCAACTCACTGCAAAGTTTCTTCCATCAATATCAAATTGATCAAATAGCTCACTTATTTTTCTAAATATTTTTTATTTCTATATACATTTGTAGAAATTGGACATTAGGTTATGTAATAGGTAGTTTATATATGTTATTTAAATAAATAATGTGTCTGCTATGTAGTTTAAATGATCAATGCATCTTCATGAATGTTGGCATTAACTGCATTTTCGTCATTGTTTGAGTTGCAGAACCTTACGGAGATGCATCTCCAGAATTTACTAACATTTTGATTTATAGAATCCAGATATGCATCTTTGAAATTTATTAGTCTGCATTTTTTGGCTTGACATCATTGTGTTTCATATGTATAATGCATGTGTGGTACATGAAGGTGAGAAATATAGAAGAAGAGGTGTCAAATTGTGTTGGCTTTTTCTTCTCTAAGATTCACTAGTATAAAAAACACTTTATAAATCATACATTTTAAATCATATGCTTTCCACTTGATTTAAAAACTTGAAAAACTAGGATTTGGTTTACATATTTTAGTGAATAACATTTAAATTAGTTAATCTGATTTAAAAATAATTTTAAAAATAAAAAAAAAACTAGTTAAGAGATAAAAGCCCCAAATACATAAATCATTCTCTGTCTTCTCACGAAAACATTACTATTCCCTCTCTTCTCACATTGCTTTAAACTCAAAACTTTTTCCTTTTATCTCTCTCGGCGGCGGCAAAAGAAACCCTAACATCTCTCTCGGTGGTGGCGAAAGAGACCCTTTTTTCATTTCCTTTTAGTTCTCTCTCTGTCTGTGTGTGCAGCGAAAGAACTTTCTCTATCTGCGACGACGAACACATTGCTGCAGTTTCTGTCGACATTGAGAGTTCCAGATTCTCCACCCTGCCTCTATTCATATTTTCCCATGTTAGTTTGTATTTTGGTCCTTTTCAAGGTTAATTTAGGTTTAGAGTTCTCTTTTTGCTGGAATTTTTTAGGAGATAAGTGGGGTGTTGTTAAAAATTGGGATTGGTGTTGTTAGTGTTGTTGTGAACCATGATTAGTGTATCGACTGTTGTTAACCGTGTCGGTGCCATCAAGGAATGGTGCCAGTGCCACTATACCCTACTTTTAATGCCATGTATAATATATACCTAGAATAATACTATACAAGCATTTTATTTGGCACTGACACCATCATAAGTGCCTAATGGCGTAATTCACATACTTGACCATTCTAAAAACATAATACAATCTATGGTACAAGATATGGAAACTAGCCAAAACGAAAATCTAAGATCAATATACAATATCCTCAATTGTATACAATAATACACAGCGGAATACTAAATCCAAGCTTCTCTTGTAACATCCAAGCATAGCTCCACTTGTAAATAAAACCTGCAAACAACGCCTGAAAAATAACAACAACAATGGGGTGAAATATTAAATATATGTGAGTTCCCCATCTTATGGATTCTCTCGGCTTTACAGGGTTCTAGCCAAATCCTAACTCAAGTCAAGGGGAAGGAAAATGACCTTGAGTTCTCAATCTCACACTATATGGAAACATGTTCATGAGTTCACCAACTCAAAATTAATTATCACTAATCGGTAACACATACCAAGGCATCTTTCCCCGGCCAACCCTACAAGAGAGTTCAACCCGGGTCACGGATCCTTAAAAACGTAGACATCCATTCCCGGCCAGTCCTTCCAAGGGGTTATGGACACGGGTCCCAGAAGCAAACATAGATAATTTTCCCCGGCCAGCCTACTCAAGAGGCCCTTCAACACGGGTCACGGTTACCTACACATGGTACTTTCCCCGGCCAGCCTTCACAAGAGGCTCTTCAACACGGGTCAACAATACCACCCACTAAGTAACTTTCCCCGGCCAACCTACACAAGAGGCCCTACAACACGGGTCACGGTCACTTACTTAATAAACACTTTCCCCTGCCAGCCCCTCCAAATAGTTATGGACACGGGTCACGATATTTATTAAGGGATAAAAACGGTTCCGATTACGTGATCTCACACACATACGTGATTGTATTCAACAATCACAAGGCCACATTCGCCTTTCACAAAGAACACAAGGTTCATACACATGTTCCATACTAGTGTTTCATTGTCTCCTAGACCATTACTCGTCACGGATGCACCTTTCTACATCGAATGCACGAGCATCGTTATCTAGGTTATCTACTCTAGACCATTACTCGTCAAGGATACACCTTTCTACATCGAATGCACGAGCATCGCCATCTAGATTTTCTATCAATTCCTAGCCATTACTAGGTTCCACTATCATGTTGTTATGGGGTAAAGTTTCCTCACTCTTTCTATTCCATATTTTAACATGTATACTCTCTCGATCATGTTTAACAACAATTGATTACACATAGCATAATACAATTTGCATAATAGAATCACATATAATAATTCAATCATAAGTGACATAACTCTTGGTTTCCCTCCGATCATTTAATCGGGTATCAAATCAATATTTCTCACTCTTATCCCGTAGGATATCTTCACAGTTTTCCAACGGCTATCATTATGCCTTGATCGGACTTATGATCCAAAAGATATCAATTTCTATACATTTTTGAAAATCAACACAGTGGTAACCGGTTACCTCAGAATGAGTAACCGGTTACCCATTCTCACTGCGCATTACAGTAGCAAAATTTCAATTGGGTAACCGGTTACCTCAAAATGAGTAACCGGTTACTTAGTTCATTTCTAATTTTATTTTATCAATCCATGGGATAAATCTATGTTTTTACTTCACTATTAAATATATCATTTAAATAGCTTCCCAACGCTTCGAACGGGGACCAAAACGGACTTACAGTTCAAAAGATACGCCCTTTTTAAATTCTATATTTTCACACAACAGTGGTAACCGGTTACTCTATAATGGGTAACCGGTTACTTGATCAAAAACAGCCCAGAAATGTGATTTTTCAAAGGGTAACCGGTTACTCTCAGTAGGGTAACCGGTTACTGCTGTAACATGGCCAAAAATATCATTTTTCTTCATTCCAAAACACTTCTAAACCATACTCTATCAACCAAAACATGTTCCAACATAATCGATAAGTATTCCCATATACAACCCGACTATTTTACTCGGTTTATTTCATGTTTTATCCGTTAGAACATTGATTTCAAACAATTATTCATTTTCTCTTAAACTCTAACCTAAGTTCATCATGAATTTCTAGAACTTATAGTTTCTAACTAGAACCCACCTGATAATCGAAGAGGAGGTTGAAGAAGATGATGAATATTGAAGATGATCCATGAGCTTTTCTCTCTTCTTCCTCTTTCTCCACTTTCTCTCTTTATCTTCCTCTTCTTCTTACTAACTTCTTCTTCTTTCCTTTTCTTTCTCTTTTTCTAACAAATATATATATATATATATATATATATATATATATATATAATACTAATATTATATAATATAATCCAATAGAGTAAAATATCTCCAATTGATATTTTGTCGTCTCAAACCAATTGATCAATTATTAAAGTTACCTTAAAATCCTTTCTCGAGTTAAAATAATTGATCTGTCTCTTTCATCAATAATTGATCTCTTCAGAGTTCACCAGTTGCTCTATTGATCCCAATTGACCATACTTAAAACACTTAGAGAATTCCATTATTCCAATTGATCAGAGATAGAGCACATAGACACTCATCTGATCTCATCTGGTATCCAATTGAGCGTTTAGATAATATGGGGTATTACACTCTCCCCCCCTTAAATTGAAATTCACCCCCGAATTTTCTTTACTCGACAATAACCGCAACTTGTATCCTTGGCTTAGATTCACACTTATCTTTACTTCCGTTCAAATTTCTGACGTATTCCAATTCCAACTTGACTTCACAAACCAAAATCCTTATTTTCACGAATTATCAAACTTCACGTCCTTAGTCATACTCTTGGTTCAATAACGGTTTAACTTTCAACTTGTTTTTCCTCAATTCATCTGTTGTTTCATACTAAGACACTTGGTCGCATTCTACCTTCAGAAAGCATGTACCATTCCATATTCCTCTACTGAGTCACAAACGAAACCGTAACATCTTACCTTGGTTCAGGATAACAAACACTCATCAAATTGCGTAAGATAATTTAGTGATTCCTTGCCTTTATGCAATTACCGACAACTATCTTTTTATAAATCCTTTAACATTCAAAACCACTTCATAATTAGCCAACGACTTCTTTTACCAGTTCCCTCTGGTCTGATGTTGTACATGGTACTTATTAAATCTTATATTTCCTTTCTTTCGTGTCACATCAAAAGGTAACACGCTTAAAACAAGATCTTCTTATTTCCATACTTACAAGCAATAATCCTTCTAAATTCTTATTATTCTGACTTAACTCTTTCGTCTGTCACCTTCCACTGCGTAACCCACATTCTAACAGTGGAACACCACAGATTCTCAAGCACTACTAAGTAGCTATAGTTAGCAAAGAAATACACTTATCCATTGGGGTCCTTACTAACCAACGATACGAGAAACTTATTGACGTCCTATGGTAGAACAATTTCCTCGCCAACACACAATATCTTAACATCGGTCCAATACTCTCCAGACGGTAGAGGTACATGAATTATACTGTTACAACCATAACATATACAACTCCAATCATATGCGAGTCACCACTTATCAAAACTTAAACCATTCAAGGTACAATTGTGAGTTTCCATACTACTCACCAATTCACATACAACACTCCACATACACCCACACTTTCGAAGGCCATGCCATTTTTCTCAATTGAATCCACTTTTCTTAATTGTTTTGTTTCATAAACGATCCAAGTTATATGCTTAACTTCGGAATGTCCAATTCTTACTTATACTTGGAAGGATAACTTTCAAATTTCTTCTCTGGTTAGAACACAACTGCACACAACTGGTACTACTTTCACGGTCTAAGTCTGATGCCATGAACTCACGGAAGATAACAAATACTAACTCTAACCAACCGTTCATACCTCACCAACACCATAATTAAAATACCGAAATATTCCTTGCGAGATCAATACTTCGTGAGTATTTTTCCAACTTTGTCCTTAAGACTCGCAACGGTAATACACCTAAGACCTTCCCATACTCAACACAGTTCACAAGATTATTTCCCCAAGGTCAACTCTCTTAGTGTCTGAACAAATGGTCAACTACGCAACACCTTTCCACAAGTTCCAATTTCAAAACACAATCCCGTTTTACATTCGCACAATACTCTCCACTCGGAGCAACATAAGGTACCAAAACACAGATGATGGTTCCTAAGGGATTTCACAATTTACACACATGTTAATCGATTAACCTTCTGAGCTAATCGGTTAACTCCTCAAAATTCAGTGCAAAGCATCATCCTTGCACGTGTTAATCGGTTAACCATACTGTGTTAATTGATTAACACTGCTGCAGAAACTGAAAACCAATTCCTTTTAGTTCAAAAGCCCTCCCTACTCAAAATCATCAATCCGGTTTGTTCTAACCCACAATACCATTCTCAACTTGTGGCTTTTAACTTGTATAAAATTCACTAACCATGATCCACTCAAGGTAAAATCGACAAGGTCAAAACATTCAGACGACACATTCCAACCAAATGACAAGGCAAAATTCCAAATTCTGACGCGGTCACACTACAAAACTTCAGCGGGATAGTTCATTTTTCTGCTCAAACAACTACACTAGCGGGAAGTCAATAATGACGACATTTAGGGTTTTAGCCACAACTCATACTTGATTTGCCCATAAGCAAAACCCAACACACAACCATTATACGATACTACAAAAGCGATGGACATAACATGTTAGCACACGACCTTGTTCCCTCACTTGAATTTCTTGGTGAGAACTAAAACAACTACGTCCTTGGTTCAACAAAAGGTAGATTTCAAATATTCCGATTATTCACAATTACAGGAGTTTCTCTATACTTGAAAATAAATCGGGGTAATGCATCCTCTTGAAGAACCTTTCCATCACTTCGTACACATTAACCAGGATTTATTACCCTTCACTATCCATTGCACATCCCACTTACACCAAATTACTTAATGAAAGATTCACAACCGACAATTCTCATCAACGATTTACAAAACCCATTCCATGATTTACGCTTAGTCCGTAATAAGTCCTGATTTGCTTTTCGTTGTTTTACCGTAATCTTGCTTCTTAAAATACAATATTCACTGTTCCACAAAGTACTTCTCATCACACTCGTCTCAAGAATAAGAATCCTTCACGTACACTTGTGACCACGATGCTACTACCACGATTGTTCTTAATACCAAGGTGTAACTTCTCTCATTCCTTGTCATACTACTAGGTGTGAGAACAAGATTTGGTTCTGCAACTTTATCTCTAAGTTTTGATGATATCAAAGTGTATTTCTGTATGAACAATTTTGTACAGCTAATGATTGTTATTTGTGAGAACTTACCTAAAAGGAAAATAATTCGCCTAAGAAGCATAACTCAATACGAGATAATACAAAGTTCAGATGCTAATACAAAAGAAAAGGAGAGCGAGTTCTGAAGATTTGAAGACATAGGTTCTGATAGAACGAAGTCTAGATGCTGAAGACTTGCGCTCTCTGATCAAGGTTCTGAAGGCCTAATCAAGTCTCTACTCATGCTTCAATTAGATACTATCAGAAGCCTCTGAAGATATGAGGACAACGCACCAAGCAAACAAGGTTCTGAAGACCAAGTGTCGAAGACTCTGAAGACGCTGCTCTGAAGATCCGAAGACTTGAGAAACTCAAGAACCTAGCTAAGTTTTCCCTTCTTACTCATGCTCATGAAAAGCCTCTGAAGTTGAGAAGCCAAGAAGACAAAGCTACATAGTACAGCTATACCTCAATTCTAGCGAAGATATCTTGGTAACAGTGCAACGGTACAATCGAAGACAGAAAGCGCAGCACGCAAAAGTTTTTATCTGTCCTCACGCTTCTAGCCGCCAACCTACTTAGATATAATGATTACACTTCAACGGCTCTTTTCACACGGCTATAAAAGGAAGCAAAAGACTTGAAGAAAGACACACACGAACGCTACCACATACTTTCTCTATCTGAAATCTTTCTTAATTCATTCTGGTCAAAAACGTGTTTACATTTTCAGCTTGTATAGAAGCACATTTCTGTAAACGTAATTTGTTCAAACTTAGGTTTGTGTTCCTTGAGAAAGACCTTATGGTGGTATTTCTTGAGAAGTCTAAGTCGTGTGTCTTAGAGGTTGTTCCTTGAGTAAGACCTGTGAGGTTGTATTACTTGAGAAGTCTAAAACTTGTGAGTTTTAGAGGTTGTGTTAGTCACCAGCAATTGGGCTCGTGCATTGTACTGATTTGAATGAATAGTGGATTAAGACCTCGTTGAGAGAGGAAAAATCACCTTGGCGGGTGGACTAGACTAACTTGAGGGTTTCTCAAGTGAACTAGTATAAACATATCATGTTCATCACTTGATTCTTAACATAGGTCACTACCATTAAAACGAACGGTTTCTAAAAGAATTTATTTTAAGAAACAAGTTTATTTTTGAAAAACCAATTCAAACCCCCATTTTCTTGTGTTTTTCACTCCTTCAATTGGCATCAGAGCTCCAGTTCTTAGGTGATAAAAAGATTGAATTTTCATCAAGCACTTAACAGTGTTCAATACCGATCCAAGTGTGAAAAACAATGTCTATACCAAATGCTGAGTCAAGTGTTATTGTAAATGAAAGAGATTCTTATAGTGTAAAACCTCCTATCTTTGATGGAGAAAATTTTGACTATTGGAAAGATAGAATTGAAAGTTACTTTTTGGCGTTTGACTTAGATCTATGGGATCTAGTAGTTGATGGGTACAGTCACCCTGTAGATTCTGCAGGTCAAAAGATTGATAGAAGTGCATTTACAGATGCACAGAAGAAAACTTACAAAAACCATCACAGAGCAAGAACGATTCTGTTAAATGCAATTTCCTACACAGAATATGAGAAAATTACCAACAAAGAAACTGCAAAGTCCATCTTTGACTCTCTTCGTATGACTCACGAAGGCAATGCTTAAGTCAAGGAGACGAAGGCTCTTGCACTAGTTCAAAAATATGAGGTCTTCAAGATGGAAGATGATGAATCTGTGGAAACCATGTTCTCAAGATTTCAGATGCTCATTGCAGGACTCAGAGTTTTGGACAAAGGCTATTCTACCACTGATCATGTCAAGAAAATTATCAGAAGTCTACCTGCTAAACGGAGACCAATGGTAACTGCCTTGAAACTAACAAAGGATCTAAATAGCATAAATCTTGAGGAACTAATCAGTTCTTTAAGAAGTCATGAAATAGAGCTCCAAGAAGATGAACCCCAAAAGAAAAACAAATCCATTGCTCTGAAAGCTAAATCTGAAAAGAAAAAGGCGTATCAAGCAGAGGAGGAAATGGAAGAATCTGAAGAAGAATCAGACGAAGATGACATATCTCTCATATCAAGAAAAATTAGTCAACTATGGAAGTACAGAAGAAATAAGTTCAAAGGACCAAGAAGAAGATCTGAACCTACATACGGTCAAAGGAGAACTTATGGAAGAGATGTCACGTATTTTGAGTGCAAAGAACCTGGATATATCAAAAATGACTGTCCAAAGGTTAAGAAAAATGAAAGACCTAAGAAAGCTAAAAAGGGTCTTATGGCAACTTGGGATGATTCAGAATCCGAAGATGATTCTGATGAAGAATGTGCTAATGTAGCATTCATGGCTAAAACCAACGACGTTCTATCAGAAGGAGAACCTTCAGACTCCGACGACGAAAGAGAGGTACTTTCTTCCCTATCTCGCTCTGAACTTGAAATAGGATTATATGAACTTATGGAAAGATATCAAACTCTTCGAAGAAAACACAAAACTCTGAAAAAGACTCTTGTGGTTCCTTAGAAGATCTTACTAAAAGCAAACAAACCATCCTTGAATTAAATGAAAAACTACTTTCTCTTGAAAATTTAAATACTACCTTAAAAACTAAAATCTCTAGGTTAGAAGAAGAAATCACCTCTAACAAGACCAATACTAATGAAGTAGTCAAGTATGATAGAGCTTTTCAACGCTTTCTCACTAAAAGCATTGACAGAAGCAAAATGGCTTCAATGATCTATGGAGTCAGCAGGAATGGTAATAGAGGTCTGGGATATTCAGGACCATCACAACCATATGATGAGACCAAGAGTATCAAGATAATACCTCTGTCCAAACATTTTGTGCCATCCGACACTATCTTGAAATTTTTTGAACAAAAAGGTTCAAAATCTATCACTACACAAACACAGACACTGAAGAAAGCTTCTAAACTTAAACACTATGCACAAGTTCCACACTATTATCCTAATAGAAGGAAGTCCAAAGGTGTCAGAACCTCTGGAAAAACTAATGATAAAGGACCCACAAAATGGGTACCTAGGAATAAGATAGTTTATGTTGCAGACATCCTTAATGGCACCATTGAAACACCAATCATGGTACCTGGACAATGGATGCTCGCAACACATGACGGGAGAAAGGTATATGTTCCAAGATCTGAAACTTAAACCCGGAGGTTTCGTCGGTTTCGGAGGAAATCAGAAAGGAAGAATCATTGGCTCCGGAACTATTGGAAATGGTAAGCTCCCCTCTATTAAAAATGTTCTGTTAGTTAAAGGTCTAATGCATAATCTATTGTCAATTAGTCAACTTAGTGACAATGGTTATGACGTCATTTTTAATCAAACATCCTGTAAAGCTGAAAGTCAAAAGGATGGATCTGTCCTGTTTAACGGAAAGAGGAAGAACACTACTTACAAAATTAAGTTATCAGATTTAAAACATCATGTAGCGGCAAAATCGTGAGTGCAAGCTATTGATTAACTTAACTCGAAAAGCAAGAGTCGCCACCGCACTTTTATTTTATCCAAAATGGAAAGGAAAATGAGTGAACAAAACCTACACAAGCTCTACAACAAGAACAAGTGAAGAGTGTCCGGGTAAGGGGGGTTGGTTACGCAATGGGAAGGTGTTAGCACCCAAAACGTCTATAGTACTCTATAGGAACCCTTTGAAATATCTACCGCTTTTGGTCTGAAAATGGTTTCCTTGAAAAGTGATTGAGGAGATGAAAAGAGAAATTGTTTTTAGGATTTTTGTGTTTGGAGAGACTTGTCGTCTCATGCCTACGTACCCACGATGTGCAATGTAGGATCAAAACCCCGTAGTTCGTGGTACAAAGAATAAAATTTGTTTTTTTTGGTCAATTTTAAATGTAAAGACAAGTCGTCATTTCTAAGTGAATAATTCCGCTTAAAGAAATGAATCATGTCTAAACTTATGAAAAAGTTAAAGGAAAAAGTGCGCGAGGGAACAAAAAGAGAGTGATGAGTTTGATGTTTTTAAAGTCTTTTGAAAAAGGTGTCAATATGCTTATGTAGTTTAGCATTTGTTAAGAAATGAAAAGAAAAGAGTAAAATCACTTGACAAAGTCAAGGTTTGATTATGAAAGAGGTGATAGTTTGAAATCAAGAAGATTTTGAAAAAGAGAGAGAGTTTTGAAAATTGAAGAATGGGGAGGAGAAGAAGTGACTATCCTAAAGCATAAAGTAAAAGCTAAGGATAAGAATAGCCTAACCATACAAGTCTTCAAAGTCTTCGAACCATAATTCCAAAGCAAAGGGAAAAGGTCCTAGTTCTAAGTCCAAGGTTCCAAGAATTGCATTGGATGTCCAAGTTCTAAGTCCAAGGATTCAAGAATAGCATTGAAGTCCAAGGTCTAGGTGCAAAACTCCATGTCCATTGTATAGGATAGTAACCATAGTCCAAGATTAGAAGCACCAATTTTTTTTAGAGGTTTTGGCCTTAATTAATGTTTTTGGTCCAGGTGGACAAAGAGAAAAAGGCATAAGCATAAACATGTGTTCAACAGACAAAGTGAAAAATTGCGGAAGCATAAACATATGTCCAACGGACAAAGGAAAAATTGCGGAAGCATAAACATGATATGAAATGATAAAAATGAAGCATAAAAGTAAAAGAGATAAGGAGCGAGAAGGAATTGTAAAGGATTAGTACAATAGTAATATTAGTCAGTTAGTGATTAGTTGTTAAAGTTAGTGATCAATAATAATTGAATAATTGCACTTAGGTCAAGGTTAACGAGAACTCATTAGAGGATTGATAAGACCAAAGCCTCCTAACAACAAGTTTCATAAGTTTTGAACCAAAATACAAATAATCAATATTCTTGATCGTTTTCCGATGCGGGACAAATATTGTGCTATGTTAAGCAATCGCCGAGTAATTTACGGAGTAATTACCCTACAAATGAGGCCGGTCAATAGCTCTTTATGCTAATGCATGCTAGATGAACGATATGTAGATCGTCATCCGAAAGCAATACCGCACGAAAAGAAAAGTGGTAGTGATCTCGTCTCGATCGAAATTCAACAAAAGAATTCCAAGATCTTTTAGACTTTCATCGATCAAAAGAAAAGAGGAATAGATGAAGAGAAGGCCAAATTAAATCACACAATTATGTGATCTAAGGCTAAGAACAAAAGGAGAGGGAAGAAAATGGAAAAGGAACCAAAACAACCCCAAAAACAAGCCAAAATATGCATTCTGTTTCGAAGTAACTGGTTACAGCATAACTGCTAACCGGTTACTTAGTTCAAAATAAGTGCAGTTTTTTCAAAATTTACACAGTGTAACCGGTTACAGCATAACTGCTAACCGGTTACAGAGCACCAGAATGCAGAAAAATGTGCAAAATTCAGCATGATCCATTTCCAAAACTTTTTACAAACACCTTATGATCATGGAACTGAAATTGCACGAAATTTAAAGTAAAATAACAGCCAAAACCAGCAATTAAACACAATTACAAGATCCAAAGGATCAAGTAACAAGGATCTCCAAAGTCTACATTATGGAAGATGAAGATGAAGCTTCAACAATGGTGAAAGATGAATTACCACTTCAAATCTGAAAATTCCTTTAAATTGCTTCAAGATCTACACTCCAAAGCCTTGATCTACTGTAATTGATGAACAAAAACAAGAATGGATGAAGGTTTAGCTCAAAGTTGAACAAGATTCAATGTGAATTCTTGTTAACTTTCAAAGAAAGAAATGTGAGCTTTGGTGAATTTTGTGGTTGGGGAGAAAATTTGCAAGAGGTTTTTTGGCTATCAAAAGCTTGAATGAAATTAGTGAAATGAAGCCTCTATTTAAAGAGTTTAGGTTTGGGAATTTGGTGGTTTGGAATTAGTCTTGGAATTTGAAAATTAGGATTGGAATTCAAATTTGGAGGGAATTATCAAAAGAGTGGTGATTAGTGGAGGTGTATGGTAGGAAATGATCAAAGTGATGTATGGAATTAATGAGATGGAATGGAATATTCCAAAATGTGATCAAAATTGGTGCCAAATGCTGAAATTTGAATTTGCTGCCATTTTTCAAAATTTCACGATGGTAACTGGTTACAGTATATCTGCTAACCGGTTACTTAGTGCAAATTTTGAAAAAAATTCCCTTTTTGAATGCACTGTTGTGGTTCGGCTCGATTCTTTTGCTCGTCAAAGAAGGCATGGAAATAAACACATGAACCTTGGAATTCTTTGAATAATAATCAATTAAATCTTGGAAACTCTTGATCAGATGAATTTTGAATTGTTTGCAGATCAATTTTGACTTTGTCAGGTGAAATTCAATCGAGCTGTGGGACTGTTATTTTGGCATTTTTGACCTGTTCTTCCCCTGAAAATGTTAGTGAAAGAAAACAAAATATTTTTTGGATTTTGATTAATGGTTAGTAAAATATAAACAAATAAAGCAATAAAGTGAATAAGAAAACACACAGATGATCAGTGAACCCTGCAAGGCATAAACCCAAAGATGAGGGGGACGAGGGAATCAATGTGTGATCTTGTTTGTGGTAAAGATGCAAATGAAAATGCGAATGATATGTGGAATCTTAGGGGTCAAAATTAGGGTCTTACACAGCAAAATGTAAAATGTCTTCTTTTTGTAAATGAAGAGCAATGGGTCAGGCATAGACGTCTTGGTCATGTTAGTTTGAGAAGAATTTCTCAACTGAACAAGCTAGGTCTTGTCAGAGGCTTGCCAAATCTGAAGTACTCTTCAGATGCTCTTTGTGAAGCATGTTAGAAAGGCAAGTTTTCAAAAACCTCCTTTAAAGCAAAGAATATTGTTTCCACCTCCAGACCGTTAGAACTTCTTCACATTGATCTTTTTGAACTAGTGAAAACTGCTTCGATCAATGGTAACAAATACGGACTAGTCATCGTTGATGATTACAGTCGTTGGACATGGGTGAAATTCTTAAAACACAAGGATGAGTCACATTCTGTGTTTGCTTCCTTCTGCACTCAAGTACAAAATGAGAAAAATTGCAAAATCATCAAAGTCAGAAGTGATCATGGTGGAGAATTTGAAAACAGAGACTTTGAAAACCTTTTTTATTCACACGGGATATCCCATGATTTTTCTTGTCCTAGAACTCCACAACAAAATGGAGTTGTAGAAAGAAAGAACAGAACTTTACAAGAAATGGCTCGCACCATGATCCAAGAAACTGACATGGCTAAGCATTTTTGGGAATAAGCAATCAACACAACATGTTATATTCAAAATAGAATCTCTATTAGACCTATCTTGAATAAAACTCCTTATGAATTATGGAAGAATAAAATCCACAACATTTCCTATTTTCATCCATTTGGATGTACTTGCTTTATGTTAAACACTAAGGAGAATCTTGGCAAGTTTGATTCCAAAGCACAGAAGTGCCTGCTGTTAGGATACTCTGAACGCTCAAAAGGCTACAGAGTTTATAACACTGAATCTCAGATTGTGGAAGAATCAATTCATGTTAGATTCAATGACAAGCCTGACTTTGAAAAGTCAAAGCATGTTGAAAAGCTTCCAGGTTTGGAAATTAGCTTCTCAAAACCTAAAGAAAAGGCAGATGAAGTCAAGGACCAGCTGGATCCTACACCAAACTCCACTAATGTAACTCCGAATACTCCACATTAATAGAAGAGAAGAATGTCCATACCTCATCCTGAGGAACTAATTCTTGGTAACAAGGATGCTCCAGTCAGAACCAGATCAACCCTCAGACCATCAGAAGAAACACTCTTGGGACTGGTATCGTTAATCGAACCAGCTACTGTTAAAGAAGCGCTTATGGACAAGGACTGGGTTCGGGCTATGGAAGAAGAACTGAATCAATTCTCAAAGAATGATGTTTGGGATCTAGTTTCAAGACCTAAGAATTTTTATGTTATTGGAACCAAGTGGGTATTTAGGAACAAGCTAAATGAGAAGGGAGAAGTTATCAGAAATAAAGCACGACTTGTTGCTCAAGGTTACAGTCAACAAGAAGGGATTGATTACAATGAAACTTTTGCTCCAGTTGCCAGACTTGAAGTAATACAGTTATTAATTTCTTTTTCAGTAAATCATAACATCGCCCTATATCAAATGGATGTTAAGAGTGCATTCTTAAATGGTTATATATCAGAAGAGGTCTATGTCAAGCAACCTCCTGGCTTTGAAAATTCAGAAAAATTAGATTTTGTCTTTAAACTCAAAAAATCACTCTATGGTTTAAAGCAAGCTCCCAGAGCTTGGTATGATAGATTGAGCAAGTTTCTCTTAGAAAACAATTTTACCAGAGGAAAGGTTGATACAACTCTCTTCTGTAAATCATATAAGAATGATATTCTTATTGTTCAAATCTATGTTGATGATATTATCGTTGGTACTGCTAACTCCTCTCTTTGTGAAGAATTTTCAAAGTTAATGCAAGCAGAATTCGAAATGAGTCTGATGGGTGAGTTAAAGTTCTTTGTGGGAATTCAAATAGATCAGAAACCAGAGGCAACTTACATTCATCAAAGTAAGTACACAAAAGAACTTCTAAAGAAATTCGACATGATGGATTGCAATATAGCTAAAACACCAATGCATCCAACATGTGTCATGAGAAAGGAAGAATCAGAAGCTAAGGTTTGACAGAAGCTCTATCGTGGTATGATAGGCTCTCTCTTATATCTAACTGCTTCCAGGCCTGATATATTATTTAGTGTACATTTATGTGCCAGACTCCAATCAGATCCAAGAGAATCTCATTTAACTGCTGTTAAACGAATTTTGAGGTATCTGAAAGGGACAACTAACCTTGGCCTGATGAATGAGAAAACATCAGAGTACACTCTTTCTGGTTACTACGATGCAGACTATGCTGGAGACAGATTGGAAAGAAAGAGCACATCTGGAAACTGTCAGTTCCTAGGAAACAATCTAATCTCATGGTCAAGTAAGAGGCAATCTACAATTGCTCTCTCTACAGCAGAAGCAGAATACATCTCCGCGTATCAATACAGTACACAAATTCTCTGGGTGAAAAATCAACTGGAAGATTATCAGATATATGAGAGTAACATTCCTATCTTCTGTGATAATACAGCTGCTATTTGTTTAAGTAAAAATCCAACTTTACATTCTAGGGCTAAACACATTGAAATAAAACACCATTTTATCAGAGACTATGTTCAGAAGGGAACCTTATGCTTAAAATTTATTGATACATACCATCAATGGGTTGATATCTTTACAAAACCCTTAGCTGAAGATAGATTTCAAATTATTTTAAAGCATCTGAAAATGGTGTATTGCTCAGAATGAGATTATTTCAGAACCAAATGTGTTTAGTCAGAGGAAATAAGTATTTTTAAATCATCAGAACCACTTTTGTGAGAAGTATCTCAGTTCTGATTAATTTTTCTTCTGAGTCAATTCTGACGCGTCATTTAATTAGAAAATGACTTTTTGCATGTGATTAGATTACATCTAATTCACTATATTTACCCAAATCAAACGAACATCAATTTTCTTCGGAATGACTCAAAACATTATTACATTTATTCACTTATTCCCTGTACGGTGTTTATCTCTTTAAAATTTCAAAAAACCTTTTGTATTCCCTCTTTCACCTAAACGAAAACCCTAAAATCCTAATCGTTTTTCCTCTTCTAAACCAACTCAATCCTTGTTCTCATCCTCTCTGTTCTTAACCACCATCATGACAAACATCGATCAACAAGAAACTGTTCTCCTCTCCAAAGAAGTTGAAACGTCACTAAATGTCTCCCAAGAGCTGTCGTCTTCATCTATCGCACCATCTTCCACCTCTAAAACCACAGCGACGATCACCTCGACTCCATTATCTCTTCCCACGATTGATGCAACCCATGTCACACAAAGAAATTCCTCTGTTACCTGTATTATGCATGCAAATGAACTAATTGTTCTGAAAGAGCTGTCTGTCGACTTTGACAATCTTTGCGATAATTGGTTTAACCTAATTGATCAACTTAATACTCAAGGATGGAAAAGTTACTCTGAAAGACTTAGAGGTCCAACCTTTGATGACCTAGTAAAGGAATTCTGGAGGCACGCTGAAACATATGATCTTCATGTTGTATCTTTTGTCATGGATCAAAAGATCATTATAATTGAAAAATCTATTTCAGACCTACTAGGGATGGAACTCCTGGAAGGAAAAAGAGTTTATGGAAAAACTGAAATATCTGACTCCATTATCAACAGAGTAATCTTCAAAAATTGTCAAGCTGGGACTACAAAATACAAAAGCAAGAATCTGCGTGACAATTTAAGAATCTGGCATAAAATCATTCTTGGATGTATCAATCCAAGACCTCCAAAAAGTGCTGCAGATTTCTTCAACACAAATCAAAAGTACATGTTGTACTACTTGCACAAGAATGAGAAAATGTGTCTTCCATCCATTCTTTTCTGCTACCTAAGAGATATGGTGCGCAAGACGAGAACAACAGCTTTACCAGATAGGAAGATTGTAAACTATATTCCATTTGGAAGACTTCTCTCTGACATCTTCATTGAAAGTGTCCTAGTGGAGTATCTAGTCAAAGAAGCTAAGTACACAGACTATCTGACTAGCAAAGTAGGAGAAACTTTCAATGCTGTGAACCTTAAGCATATGAAAATGATTACCAATGTTGATGTGAAACCCATACCTAACCCTCACGACACTACGATCAAACGTTCAGTACCGAACTACCCCTGCTATCGCAAAGAAGATAATCCAATAACAATTGCTTCGTTTGTGGCTATAATGAGAGAAGAAGGGCATGACATGCCAAAATACAGAGTTGAAGAGGTTGCTTCCAAGTCTAAATACATCACGAGGAGTAAGAGGAAGCAAATTGAAGAGGATGCTGAGCCTAAGAAGAAGAAAAGGGGTGAAATTGAAACATCCAAAACCTCTAGACCGGAAACTCTTCATCTTGAGAAAATCAATAAATCAGCTGTCAATTCTTCTGGATCTATGAATGTGACAGATACTGTTACTGCACCATCATCATCTCAAAACACCGTCATTCCTACCTCCAATCCATAGGTGAAGTTTAAACCACCATCTGTCTCAATTCCTCCTTTAACTACCACTATCCAATCTTCACCTAACTCATCAATCAGTACCCCTATCTCGACTGAAGTCATTCCTACCTAAATCTTGTCAATAACCGCGTCAATCATTCAGCCAAATGAAAAAAGTTCCATCAACCTAATCTCCGATTCTCAAGTCCTCAGTATTGAGTCTATCTCTGAGGAGACAACCTCTGAATCTCTAGAGATCATCACCCCTGAATCTCTCATGATCTCAGACACTCTAGAAGTGACATCTCTTACTGATTGTTAGTTCTTGGATTGGCTAGAATTTTGGTAAAACAAAGTTTGTTCAATGCTGAAGTCAAGGTAGTGATGCTACAACATTGAGTCTTAACACTGGGTTGTGTTAAGTAGTGAAGCTGTTAAAGGTTTGATGTCATATGGATGATGTCACAACATTGAGTCTTAACACTGGGCTGTGTTAAGAGTTAAGTTGGATGTCTGATGTCACAGGCAATGTTGTGACATTAGATCTGCAGAATTAATAACATCAGGTTTGTGATGTTGTTAGGGTTTGCGTGTTAGCTGGAATTGTGGAGAGTAGGATGTCTCATTGGATGCGAATATCTTGGGATAGATATTTTCTGTTGCATAGAGATTTGATGCAGATTTGTAGGAGATTTAAAAGGTTGAAGATTTGAAAAGATTTTAGGAGAAAATCTGTTTTGAATATTCGGTTTTAAATAACAAATCAGGTCAGATATTGTAGCAGGTCCAAGTCCAATTCAAAGAGCTATATAAAGCGCACCAGTACTGAAGGAAAAGTAACGAAGAAAGAGAGCTAAAGACTGAGTGTCGATTGTGTCTTCGTGCATGTTTTGTAAACCATTCTAGTATGAATTGGTATTGTTGAATTGAGTTGTTCTTGATCAAAGTTGTGAAGAAGAATCAAGTAGTGTTATTCAAAGTGTGTGATCTTTGAATTATATCACTGAAGTGTTTTAGGGATTGAGTAGTGTTCTCATATCTAAGTGGTTTCTTAGGTAGAAAGTCACTAGTAGGAATTAAGATTAGGAGATTGTCAACTGGGTTGTTGAGTCTGTAATTTAATTCTACAAGTAATGAATTTCATCCCTGGCTTGGTAGCCCCCAGACGTAGGTAATTAGACCGAACTGTGTGAACAATTCATTGTGTTGATTTATTGTTGTTATTGCACTGTCCATTGTTCAGAGTGTGTTGTTGTGACATCGCACCTTAACATCACACATCTGATACCAGAATTTCAATTGGTATCAGAGCAGGCATCCTGTCTGTCTCTAGGTGAGATCTGGGGAAGTTACTTTCTGGTGTAAAGATGGACAAAGAAGTTGGAGGATTTGTCAACAGACCCCCTATCTTGGATGGCTCGAATTATGACTATTGGAAGCCAAGGATGATCACCTTTTTGAAATCCTTGGACAGCAGGGCTTGGAAGGCTATAATTAAAGAATGGAAAGCACCTGTTGTGTTTGAAAAGGATGATGCTGGGAAAGATAAAGAGGGCACCTCAAAGCCGAAGCCTGAAGAAGAATGGACCAAGGAAGAAGATGAGCTTGCCCTTGGTAATTCCAAAGCTCTAAATGCAATCTTCAATGGAGTGGATAAAAACATATTCAGGTTGATCAATACCTGTGAGGTTGCTAAGGAAGCGTGGGATGTTTTGACGGCTACACATGAAGGAACATCTAGAGTTAAGATGTCAAGACTTCAGGTCCTAACATCGAAGTTTGAAAGTCTGAAGATGAAGGAAGATGAGACTATCCATGACTTCCATATGAGTGTGCTTGAGCTATCCAATGCATCAAGTGCTCTTGGTGAAAAGATGTCAGAAGAAAAGCTTGTAAGGAAGATCCTTAGGTCCCTTCCTAAGAGGTACAAGATGAAGGTGACTGCTATTGAAGAAGCTCAAGACATCAGTAAAATGAGGGTTGATGAGCTTATTGGATCTCTTTAAACATTTGAACTAGGGCTAAGTAAAGAAGAACCTGAGAAGAAGTCCAAGAGTATAGCTTTAGTTTCCAGTTCTGAAGAAGCCAAGAAAGAGAAAGTAGATGACTCACAGGAGGAGCTGTCTCAGGCTATTGCTTTGCTGGGTAAACAATTCAACAAAGTTATGAAGAGGATAAATAGGAGTTATAATCCCAATGTCAAGAACATTACCTCTGACATCAACAGATCAGGAGAACAAGGGAAGAAGTCTAAAGATGAAGAAAAATCCAGTAATGACAAAGGGGTACAATGCTTTGAGTGTGAAGGGTATGGACATGTCAAGAAGGAATGTCCCACTTTTCTAAAGAAGCAGAAAGGGTTATCAGCTTCTTGGTCTAACAGTGAGAGTGAATCTGAAGAAAATTCAGCTAAACTTGCTAGAGCTATGGTTGGGGTTTATGAGTCAGATGATGAGTCTTGTGATGATGAAGTCTCTTACGATGAACTTGCTGTCATTTACAAAGATCTTTTCGTGAGAAGTGAGCAAGTGTGTCTTGAAGGAGAAGAGCTGAAGAAAAACATAGTACAGTTGAAAGCAGAAAAGACTGAACTTGAAGCTGAAGTCAGTATGCTCAACTATAAGCTGGACTCTATGACCAAAACTATCAGAATGTTGAACAATGGTACTGATGCGTTAGACAAAATTCTCAGTATTGGGAAGATGGCTGGAGACAAATGTGGTTTGGGATTCACCAGTGATACAGGTTCTATCAACCTAAAACCTGTGATGTTAAAATAGATGTTAAAACATCATGACAGAACTCCATCTAAGAAGAAATACAGACGCTGGAGATGTCACCATTGTGGATGTTTTGGACACATTAAGGCTTATTGTTATAAGCTACATGGGTATCCACATAAGGCTCATCAGGAAGTTCCCAAACATAACTTTTATAAAGGAAGGCAGGTTTCCAAGCCTAAGTGTAGCGAGCGATTTTGGACGCGGTTCTTAAGCGCTGGTCGCTCTCTGCGGTTGAGCTTAAACTACAGGTCGATTCATTTTTTATCCTATTGTAAGCTGAATAAGGAAGGGAAATAGATGTCTCCAATTAACCCTGCTTGCATACTGAGTTTAAACAGCGGCCTGTTAGGTTACGGATGCTATCAATGTGGGGGGCCTTTGTACTGGTTGTTTGTATTTTCGCCAATATGGTTTTCTTTCTTTCTAGGACTTTCTAGCGGGGAACAAGGGTTAGGATGTTAGGACTGATGCTTTTTGAATTACTGCTTTTGATTGATGGAGATATGGGATTTGGGTTTTTTGTTGATTGTGCTCGCTAAGATTTTTCTTTCAATCTTATGCCTACGTATTCCCGTTTACTGAAACAGGGAAATCAGAGCGTTCGTAGTTCCTCCTATTCTGTGGGAGGAAATTGGTGTTTTTGTGTCTTGTTCAAAGCCCAAGACGTGAAGCGAAAGGTGATTTGTATCTTGTTCAAAGCCCAAGATGTGAAGCTGAAAAGTCTATTTGTGTCTTGTTCAAAGCCCAAGACGTGAAGCTGAAGGACCTCGACTTTAGAGAGAATTTGTCATCTCTAAAGAAGGGTTTGTCTATCACAACTGTTGGGTTACTGGTTGTAAAGGAGGATTACTTTAACCAGGATACGCGGATCCTAGCAATGCCATAATTTCCTTTATAGGGGGTTTTAACCCGATGGAGAAGACTTTAACTCAGTGTAGAGCAATACTATCTTTCCTTAGGAATTTCTCATGCTAAAAGAGGGACAGTGGCATGGATGTAGATGATCCAGAGGCTTGCCGCTTACAGCGATTAGATGAAGGGGAAGGAGTGGTTGATGTTTGTGTACTGTGAACGAGGCACAACTTTGATGCTAAAAGGTTGATTGGATCAACCAGTGGTTTTCTTATACAAAGCCTAAGAGGAGGCTAATATGTGTCTCGTACAAAGCCCGAGAGAGAGGCTAAAAGGGTTGACTCAACAGGAGAATCTTTTATACTCAACAAGAGAGTGTTTTTTGTATCTCGTACAAAGCCCGAGATGGAGGCTAAAAGTTTGACTCAACAAGAGAGTCTTTGTATCTCGTACGAAGCCCGAGATGGAGGCTAAAAGTTTGACTCAACAAGAGAGTCTCTGTATCTCGTACGAAGCCCGAGATGGAGGCTACAAGGTTTAACTCAACAAGAGAGTCTTTTGGTATCTCGTATAAAGCCCGAGGTGGAGGCTATTGTTTGTTTGGCTTAATAAGAACCCTTTTGTATCTCGTACAAAGCCCGAGATGGAGGCTAAAGGGGTGATTGACTTAACGAGGGAGTCTCTTATGTGTCTCGTACAAAGCCCGAGAGAGAGGCTAAACGTTATTTAACTCCGCTGGGGAGAATCATTTGTACAAAGCCCAAGAGGAGGCTATGGTGACTGTTTCAGTTGAGTGACAGGTCCAGTATGCGGATTTTGAAAGAGAAAATCAGTTCTTATATGAGCAACACTGTACTCAAGGATTTGTTTCAAGGATCCGGGTTATTCCTGTTCTTTAAGGAAGCGGGAAATCCGAAGGGTATTGAGACTGTCCGAGTCTGCGGGTTTCCTTCCTATTTAACGAAAGGGGCACTTGAGAATGTCTTTGAGACTCAAGGAGATTAGACTGTCCAAGTCTAGAGTTTCATCTTTTGTACTATGCTTTGAGAAACAGTAGTAGACTCTTTGAAAGGACTGTTCTATGCAGATGATTAAGTTCTGTTCCTATACCTCTAGGAGGTCGTCGGGAGAATTTGTACGAAGCCCAAGAGGAGGCTGGAAACTTTTAAGAAGCCGACGGGTCCTTGTACGAAGCCCAAGAGAAGGCTATCATTCCCGGAGGAAGAGATCATTATACGAAGCCTAAGAGGAGGATGTGGATACTTCTAAGAAGCCGACGGGTCCTTGTACTAAGCCCAAGAGGAGGCGGGGTTGCTTTTAGGAAGCATGTGGGTCCTTGTACGATGCCCAAGAGGAGGCCGATGCTTTTAAGAAGCCCATGGGTCCCCAAACCCCGAGAAAATCAAGGCAAGCTATTCACAAGGAATAGATCAAGTCAGGAAAGTTTGAGAATTTGGAAGAAACTCAAAGATGCCATTCACGGAGAATACATTCATCTCTGGGAGTAGAGTTTCTTGACAATTCCTAATGAGGACAGCTGAAGAGAAGACTGTATCTGGTGATCCTATTTGGGGATCTAGGTGTCTATTTCTATGAATAAACGAAACGGCGTCACCTAGTTCTAGACGTAGTTGCCGGGGAAACTCGAAATATCTATACTATTATTACACAGTTGATATGAGTTTATGAAAGAAGACTTATAGCAAAACAGCCCCACAATACAGTTATATATATATATGAGTTTATGAAAGGAGACTTACAGTGAAACAGCCCCATAATACAGTTATATACATATGAAAGCGGTAAATGAAAGCGGGTAAACACTTACTCGGTTGTAGAGCTTCCATACTGTTTGGTTAGTTGTTCAACAAAGAAAGATTGAAAACAACAGTATATTCAAAATCAAAGGAGAAAGTGCTTTGAAAAAGAAAGATTTGGGGCTTACAGCTCAAGGAGAGGCCCAGGGTTTTATCAGTGAGCGCACTGTTGAATTTGTACAGAGGGACTTATACAAGTGACTGAGGCCCAAAAAGGTTTTCTGTACAAAGGGATGGGTCTTACACTCTCTCAAGAGGCCCAAAGAGTTTTTAAGAAAGGAAATGGGTCTTACTACTCGAGGGTAGGCCTAGTTGGTTAATTTTAAACTGGCGACGATCGCATCGTTTATTTGAAAATGTACAGAGGGACTTATACAACGAATGAGGCCCAAAAAGTTTTCTGTACACAAGGGGTTGGGTCTTACACTCTAATAGAGACCCAAAGAGTTTAAAGAAATGAAATGGGACTTACAACACGAGGGGAGGCCCATGGTCTTTATTTTCAAGATGAATATTCACTTTTAAAATGCTTAAAAATAATTAAAAATGAATTTATTCACAAAAATACCAACTATATTAAATAAATAATATAAATTTGATTTTTTTGTAGAATAAAATATTTTACTATTTTTGTGATTTTTCAGAAAAAGAACCAATAAAAAATAATCAAAATTGAAGGAGTTATTAATTTTCCAAATCATTATAAAATAAAATGAGAAAATATAAAAAAGAGGGATTGGGTCTTACACTCTATTAGAGGCCCAAAGTGTATTTTTGTACAAAAGATGAGGCTTACAACTGAGGGAAAGACCCAAAATATTTTCAGTTTGAAAATGGCGATCGCGCTGAGATTTTTAACGTATCGGGACTTATACAATAACTGAGGCCCAAAAATGTTTTGTAAAAAAAGGGGATTGGGTCTTACACTCTAATAGAGGCCCAAAGTGTTTGAAAAAGATTTGTTAGGGTGAAAATCAAAGAAAACCCCAATTTCATTTTTTTAGGCATTTTTCCAAGAAAAATTAAGTAAAAAATGATAAAAATATCAAATAAAATCATTAAATAATGATTAAAGTTTATGAAAAAAATATTTTATCAACATAAATATTTAAAATCATTTTGGTTTTAAAAAATAAGAAAAAAAGAAATCATTTTAAAAGCATTTAAAACAATTTAAAACACTATTTTTAAATATATTAAAAATAATACTTTTTTTGTGATTTTTTGTGGATTAAAATATTATGGGGTATGAATTGGAAAATGATGATTTTTTGCTATGTAAAAAAAATTGGTTGAGTTTTGAAAATAAAAAGTAAGAAAAAGAGGAAAGATATCAAAATATCATCTCCGACATTTCTTTTGGGGTAAAAACGAGTACCGAAACTTTAATTTTCAACACGTTTTTTATCAAATTTCAAACACTTATAACTCTCTCAATTTTTATCGGAATCAAAATCCGGAAATACCTATCTTGACCGATTTTTCGCAAGGAATCCGATTGTACCACACATACACACTGAAACTCGACGTACAAAACACGCAAATCGAAAAACCAGAACTGCGCGTAATTCGAAAACATCGTTTCGCGCCAAACTTCCGACACGCGTAACTCTCTCGATTTTTAACGGAATTAAGATCCGGAAGAGCCTATCCTGACCGATTTTTCGCGAGGAATCCAATGGTATCGTACATACACGCTGAAACTCAACGTACAAAACGCAGCAACAAAAAAATCAGAACTGCGCGTTAGTTGAAAACATCGTTTCGCGCCAAACTTCCGACGCGCGTAACTCTCTCGATTTTTAACCGAATTAAGATCCGCAATAGTCTATCTTGACCGATTTTTTGCAAGGAATCCAATGGTACTACTCACTCACATGGAAAATCAACACACAAAATGCAGAAATACAAAAAAAATAGACTGCACTGTTAATTCGACATCGTTTCACGTCGAATTTCCAACGCGCGTAACTCTCTCAATTTTCATCGGAATTGAAATTCGTAAAAAACTATCTTGACCGATTTTTCGCAAGGAATCCAATGGTATTACTCACGCACACGGAAAATCAACACACAAAATGCAGCAACCAGAACTGCACGTTGTTTTCGGCGCCGTTTCGCGTCGAATTTCCAACGCGCGTAACTCTCTCAATTTTCATCGGAATTGAAATCCGTAAAAACCTATGTTGACCGATTTTTCGCAAGGAATCCAATGGTGTTACTCATGCACACTAAAACTTAATGTACATAACACATCAATAAAAAAAACCAGAACTGGATATGATTTTAAAACAACCAAAATTCCACATATAAACATGTTAAAATGCAAACAGTGGGAGGATCACAACATACACATTATGGACTACATTTTTGCCTCATGAATTGTTCAATATGATGCATGTATGTGGACAACAAAGGAAAGCATGATTCAAAGAATTCAAGTTGTGGATTTTACCTCTTTTTTGGAGATTTTGGGCAACCTACCAAGTACTTTGTTCCAGAAATGATTTGATGCTTTGGACAACCTCAAATGACCTCTTAGAAGCTTTTAGGATGGTTGGAATCGGCTGGAAACCTCTGGAGCAAGTTTGTGCACTTTCTCGCAAAATGGTCAAAAGTGGCCAAAATGCCAACTCTCTCAAATGGCGTTCCAGATGTGTGGCACCATTTGGGATAGTTCAAGGATGATATTTAGAGTGTGTTTGAGGTTTTATCTGGTTTGGAAAGTGACTGAATCAAGACATGGCTTGAAAAATGCAAAAAAGTGTCATTTTGAGGTTTTGAGAGGTGACTTTGTGATGTTGTGATTACAGGTCACTTTTGATGGTTTGCACAGCTTACATATGATATATATATATATATATATATAAGGTGTGTGTGTGTGTGATTAGTTTGAGTGGAATTGCTCTCTAGCTCAAAAACTCAGAATTTCCTTACTAAAGAAGGCATTTTGGAGTGAAAGAGAGAATTTGAGGAAAGCATCTGTTTGATGGCTTTGGTGTACTCAAACTGAACACAAATGAGCTCTATTTATAGTGGAGCAAGTTTGTTTTGGGATCCACATTGAATGGCAACTGCAGCAGGTGTTTGTTCCATGTTGGCCAATGGAAATGCAAGTCTCCTCTAGCCATTGACTAGAGGTTAGGGCACAGGGTTGTGGTTCCCTTGGTCTTGGATAAGTCTTGACTGATTTCAGATGAGAATGGCTCAGTCCATGCCACTTCTAAGCATCCATTAAATGCTCCAAACCAAAATTGGAGTTTTGTCCCTCTTTTAGGGATTTCTAGGTTTTGGCATGCTTTTTTTTGTTCCTTGGACTTGGGAGGTTCATGGATCAGATCATCCCACTTGGATTTGATCCTTAGATGTGTCTAAACTGATGACAAGGCTTGAAAATTCGTGTGGCACACAAAATGTGCAAATCTGCCCCTGAAAAATTCAGCTTCAGCAAGCCCTTTTGTAAGATCCATAACTCCCTGCTCGAGTATGCTACATGGACGTTCTAGGACTTTCCGGAAAGCTTAGATGACGTACTTCAACTTTGATGTTTGACATTAGACCTGTTTCAACTTGGATCATGGAGAAAAATAGCCTTGACGTTGGGATATTGTGCTGAAATTACAAGGCAGATTTTTGGCTAAGTGCTGAAAAATGTCAATTTTAGGTTTTTAGCCATTTTGATCCAACCATAACTCAAAATCCATGATGAATTGGGATGAAGTGTAGTTGACACTTTTGTAGAGGGCCATGAGGGCTACAAATCCATCTTTGGATGGGGAAAAATGGCTTTGTGGTTTAGGAGTTATGATCCTCCAAAGTTGGTACCCTTGCCACTTTTTTTCATAACTTAGAAAACTTTCTAAGTTTTTATGGTTACCCCTTTTACAAGTTATCCCACTTTCTTTGATTTTTCTTGATGAATGATGATTCCAATCACACATTAACATCATTTTAGGGTCAACAAACCATTTTTAAGAAAAATCTCAAAAAGTCAAAGTTTGACTTTTGTGCACAGTTGACTTTTTATCAGATGAATTCCAAACTGTGCGATCCTTTAGGAAATCATGTCCTTGACCTAAATCAAAATTGATGGACATGTTCCATGGGTGTTATAGGGTATATTTAATCGTGAAACCCTAACCGTGGTTCAGATGAAATTGAAACTTGTTGCTCAAGCTTCTTGGATCAATCCATTGTTGCAAATGGATCAATGTGGTGTGTTAGGGATCCTCAAATCCTCTCTTGAGGTCTTGACTTATGATTTGTCCCAAAAGTCAACTTAGGGGTGAATTAGGTCAAGAAACCCTAATTCCTGATTTTTTATGAATGCATCCCCTGAGGCAAAATTGACTTGATGATGGGGTTTATGATGTTCCATGGAGCATTTTAGGTTATGCTTTGAAGCATTGTCTCATGCCCAGAGGAAAATTCCCATCTGGAGGCCCTAGTCGACCAAACCCTAATTTGGTGACACTGGCGATCCTGAGGCTTGATCCACCTAGAAGGGAGCAGCCTTGTGCTTAATCCTTGAAGTGGGAGTCCTATTGATCCATTGTGGATATTTGAGAGGCTAGACAAGTTGAAGATCATGTCATTCCTTGATTGATCCTTTGTTTAAGAGCTCTGCGAGGGCTTGAAACCCTAGTTTTGATTGTAGTAAATGCTCACCCATCTTTGGGGAGACTGATGAGGTACAAAGGTACATCCATATTGTGCTGATGATTTGCACAATGATGGGAAATCTTAGTGGTCAAAATTTGGGGTATGACACTAAGAAGCAATGGGTCCCTAAAGTTAAGGTTACCAGCTTGATAGCTCACACTTCCTTAAGGGTTTCTACCAAAGAAGACTGGTACTTTGACCGTGGGTGTTCAAGGCACGTGACTGGAGTAAAGAATCTGTTGGTAGATGTGAAACTTCAGTCTTCAGGCTATGTTACATTTGGTGATGGGGTCAAAGGAGAGATCAAGGGGATTGGTAAACTAAACTGTGCTGGTGCTCCCAGACTGGAGGATGTTCTTCTTGTTAAAGGACTAACAGCAAATTTGATTAGCATTAGTCAACTCTGTGATCAAGGATTCAAAGTAGACTTTACAAAGTCTGAATGTATTGTCAAAGATGATAAAGGAGAAGTCATTATGAAGGGAGCCATGTCTAAGGACAATTGTTATCTTTGGGTGCCTCAAAACTCAAATTCTTCCACGTGTGTGCTTGCTAAAGAAGATGATGTCAAAATCTGGCATCAGAAGTTGGGACATCTTCACCTAAATGGAATGAAGAGAATCATCTCCTCAGAAGCAGTCAGAGGAATTCCCAAACTTAGTATTGAGGAAGGAAAAGTATGTGGAGACTGTCAAAAAGGGAAGCAGACAAAGATGTCTCATCCGAAGCTTCAACATGACACCACCTCCAAGGTATTGGAACTACTTCATATGGACTTGATGGGACCTATACAGGTGGAAAGTCTGGGTGGAAAGAAATATGCATATGTAGTTGTGGATGACTATTCAAGATACACCTGGGTGAACTTCATCAAAGACAAATCAGAGGTGTTTGATGTTTTTAAAGAGCTTTGTCAAAGACTCCAAAGAAAAAAGGAGAGTAAGGTTATCAAGATAAGAAGTGATCATGGAAGAGAGTTTGAGAATAGCAAGTTTGAAGAATTTTGCTCTGCTGAAGGTATAAGTCATGTGTTTTCATCTCCTATTACTCCTCAGCAAAATGGAGTAGTTGAGAGGAAGAACAAAACTATCCAAGAGTCTGCTAGAGAGATGATCCACGCCAAGAAACTTCCTTATCATTTCTGGGCTGAAGCCATGAATACTGCCTGCTACATTCACAACAGGGTTACCCTGAGAAGAGGTACTTCATCCACTCTGTACGAACTATGGAAGGGAAGAAAACCTAATGTTAAATACTTTCATATTTTTGGAAGTAGATGTTATATACTGGCTGATAGAGAACAGAGAAGAAAATTGGATTCCAAAAGTGATGAAGGAATATTTTTGGGATACTCTACTAACAGCAGAGCATATAGAGTTTTCAACTCTAGAACCAAGGTGATGATGGAGTCAATCAATGTGGTAATTGATGACAGTGACAAGCAGGAAGATGATGATGTCCCAGATGTTGTTGAGACATCAGTTGGTAAAGTTGCACCAGAAGCTGAAGACAGAAGTCAAACTCCTAGTGTTGCTGCTGAGCTTGAAGCTGAGCAACCTCATAAGGATCCCTCCATCAGAGTGCAGAAGGACCACCCAAAGGAGCTCATTATAGGTGATCCAAACTCTGGAGTGAGGACTAGGTCAAGAAATGTTATAGCAAGTTCATGTTTTGTCTCCAAAATTGAGCCAAAGAATGTCAAGGAAGCATTGACTGATGAGTTTTGGATAAATCCAGTGCATGAAGAGCTGGAGCCGTTCAAGAGGAATGAAGTATGGGAGCTTGTTCCTAGGCCTGATGGAGTTAATGTGATTGGCACCAAGTGGGTCTACAAGAATAAATCTGATGAACTAGGAGTGGTCACCAGAAATAAGGCCAGATTAGTTGCTCAGGGATACGCTCAAGTTGAAGGAATTGATTATGATGAAACCTTTGCTCCTGTGGCAAGACTGGAATCTATCAGATTGCTCTTAGGCGTGGCTTGTAATTTCAAATTCAAGCTCTTTCAGATGGATGTTAAAAGTGCCTTCTTGAATGGTTACTTGAATGAAGAGGTGTATGTTGATCAACCAAAAGGATTTATTGATCCAACATTTCCTGACCATGTGTTCAAACTAAGGAAAGCTCTATATGGTTTGTAGCAAGCACCAAGAGCTTGGTATGAAAGACTTACTGAATTCCTGGTTGTGAATGGCTACAGAAAAGGAGGGATTGACAAGACCTTGTTTGTTAAAGAGGAAGGAGGAAAACTGATGATAGCTTAAATCTATGTTGATGACATAGTATTTGGTGGGATGTCGGATGCGATGGTGAAATATTTTGTGGAACAGATGCAGTCTGAATTTGAAATGAGTCTTGTTGGTGAGCTAAACTATTTTCTTGGCCTACAAGTTAGACAAATGGAGGACTCCATATTTATTTCGCAGAGCAAGTATGCAAAGAACATAGTGAAGAAGTTTGGTTTGGAGAATGCTAATCACAAGAGGACTCCTGCTCCTACTCATCTAAAATTATCCAAGGATGAACATGGTGTCAGTGTGGATCAAAGTTTATATAGAAGCATGATTAGGAGTCTACTGTATCTCACAGCTAGCAGACCTGACATTGCTTTTGCTGTTGGAGTTTGTGCCAGATATCAATCTGAACTGAAGGCCAGTCACTTGAATCAAGTGAAAAGGATCTTGAAATATGTTAATGGCACTAGTGACTATGGGATGCTGTATAGTCATGGTTCTGGGACTGAGTTAAAGGGATATTGTGATGCTGACTGGGCTAGGAGTGCTGATGATAGTAAAAGCACTTCAGGAGGTTGTTTTTTCTTGGGGAATAATCTGATATCATGGTTTAGCAAGAAGCAGAACTGTGTGTCTCTCTCTACTGCTGAGGCTGAGTACATAGCAGCAGGAAGTAGTTGTTCTCAACTGGTTTGGATGAAGCAAATGCTGACTGAATACAATGTCAAGCAAGATGTTATGACATTGTACTGTGATAATTTGAGTGCAATCAATATTTCTAAGAATCCTATTCAGCATAGCAGGACTAAACACATTGATATAAGGCATCATTTTATAAGAGAGTTGGTTGAAGACAAAGTTGTTGTCTTAGAACATGTAGCTACAGATAAGCAATTAGCAGATATTTTCACTAAAGCCTTAGATGCAAACCAATTTGAAAGTTTAAGAAGTAAATTGGGAATTTGCATTTATGAAGATTAAATGTGATGGAGAGTGTATTGTGCAGTTGAGTACTTTATTGAAAATTGATTCAACTGCTGAAGGCATACAAGATTGGAGTGCATAAAAAGTTACAGGTTGTCAAATTGTGGCTAAAAAGGGGGAGAAGTAGCCAAGGGAGTTGATTGTTGCTGCTAAGGAATGAAGTCAAGAAAGTTGTTGCTGAGGATGTAGCTGATTGCTAATGTTATGGTGCAGAAGTGCAGAAATTAAGGGGGAGTATTTGCTGAACTGCTGAACAGCTGCTATGCTGGTTGTTGCATTGAGGGGGAGTGATGATTGCTGCTAATGTTGAAATATGTGCAGTTGTTGAAGATGGTACTGCAGCAGAGCTTTGTGTGAAGTGCAGTCTTTATGTATTGAAGATGCTGCTGCTTGAAGATTCAAAACTATTCAAGTTTTTTTCCGCTGCTAAAGTCTCTGAAGGTGCAGAGATTATTTTAGCCAAAATTAGCCAAAGGGGGAGATTGTTAGTTCTTGGATTGGCTAGAATTTTGGTAAAACAGAGTTTGTTCAATGTTGAAGTCAAGGTAGTGATGCTACAACATTGAGTCTTAACACTGGGTTGTGTTAAGTAGTGAAGCTGTTAAAGGTTTGATGTCATATGGGTGATGTCACAACATTGAGTCTTAACACTGGGCTGTGTTAAGAGTTAAGTTGGATGTCTGATGTCACAGGCGATGTTGTGACATTAGATCTGCAGAATTAATAACATCAGGTTTGTGATGTTGTTAGGGTTTGCGTGTTAGCTGGAATTGTGGAGAGCAGGATGTCTCATTGGATGCGAATATCTTGGGATAGTATTTTCTGTTGCATAGAGATTTGATGCAGATTTGTAGGAGATTTAAAAGGTTTAAGATTTGAAAAGATTTTAGGAGAAAATCTGTTTTGAATATTCAGTTTTAAATAACAAATCAGGTCAGATATTGTAGCAGGTCCAAGTCCAATTCAAAGAGCTATATAAAGTGCACCAGTACTGAAGGAAAAGTAACGAAGAAAGAGAGCTAAAGACTGAGTGTCGATTGTGTCTTCGTGCATGTTTTGTAAACCATTCTAGTATGAATTGGTATTGTTGAATTGAGTTGTTCTTGATCAAAGCTGTGAAGCAGAATCAAGTAGTGTTATTTAAAGTGTGTGATCTTTGAATTATATCACTGAAGTGTTTTAGGGATTGAGTAGTGTTCTCATATCTAAGTGGTTTCTTAGGTAGAAAGTCACTAGTAGGAATTAAGATTAGGAGATTGCCAACTGGGTTGTTGAGTCTGTAATTTAATTCTACAAGTAGTGAATTTCATCCCTGGCTTGGTAGCCCCCAGACGTAGGTAGTTAGACCGAACTGGGTGAACAATTCATTGTGTTGATTTATTTCTATTATTGCACTGTCCATTGTTCAGAGTGTGTTGTTGTGACATCGCACCTTAACATCATACATCTGATACCAAAATTTCACTGATCAACAAAGCAAGCGACATCCTCCTACTGAGATCGTTCCATCTCAGCAAACAACACCTGAGTTGAATTCTGCCAAGACTGACCTTGCTTTAGTTATCTATACTAAACCTCCTCCAACATCTTTTGAAGAATGCACAAGTCAATTTTATGACAAAGCATTAAGGAAGTTTGCAGACCTAAGAGCAGAACTTAACACAAGTACCAAGCCTATGGAACTTGAAAGATCTTGTCAAAACGTCCAGAAATGGTTGAGCAGTGAGCTTACAAGAATTGTAAGCTTCTCAGATGCAACCATCAAAGATGCCATTGGAGAAATAAGAGAAGAACAACAGAAGTTCAGAGAAAGCCTTGAGGAACAGAGGACTGTCAATGCTGAACTAAAAGGCATGCTTCAGAAGATGTGGGACAAGATGTCCTCTGGAAGCACCTAATTCTTATATCTTTGTTGTCCTTAAATCCTTAGATCCTTGTTTTTCACCCTTGCACCACTTATCTTTTTTATCAATGACAAAAAGGGGGAGAAGTAATATAATGTGATATTTTGATTCCATAGTCAATCTCTGAAAAATGTTGTTTACATGCTAACAGATAAAACTGTTATTTCTATTAGAGTGTTTTTCTTTTCAGGTATTCTGGTCCAAATTAAAGCCTTGTTAAGAAAAAGAAAATCAGAACTTTGCTGAAAAGAGAATCAAGTCTAAGAAAATCAAAACTCATGATCTAGTAAAATCAGGGGGAGCCCCAAGCTCAGAAATTCATCAAGTCTAAGACTCAGGGGGGGCACTTTATACGAAGGATAAACTATCTTTAGAATCTGTTATTTTCCCTGCATTATATATATCAAAATTGTGTCATCAAAATACATAGTTTTGTCATCATCAAAAAGGGGGAGATTATGAGAACAAGATTTGGTTCTGCAACTTTATCTCTAAGTTTTGATGATATCAAAGTGTATTTCTGTATGAACAATTTTGTACAGCTAATGGTTGTTATTTGTGAGAACTTAACAAACAGATTATGCTTCCGTAAAACGGCGCGAACTCAATACTTAAAAGAAAATACTTCGCCTAAGAAGCAGAACTCAATACGAGAGAATACAAAGTTCAGATGTTGATACAAAAGAAAAGGAGAACGAGTTCTGAAGATCTGAAGACATAGGTTCTGATAGAACGAAGTCCAGATGCTGAAGACTTGCGCTCTCTGATCAAGGTTCTGAAGGCCTAATCAAGTCTCTACTCATGCTTCAATCAGATACTATCAGAAGCCTCTGAAGATATGAGGACAACGCACCAAGCAAACAAGGTTCTGAAGACCAAGTGCCGAAGACTCTGAAGACGCTGCTCTGAAGATCCGAAGACTTGAGAAACTCAAGAACCTAGCTAAGTTTTCCCTTCTTACTCATGCTCATGAAAAGCCTCTGAAGTTGAGAAGCCAAGAAGACAAAGCTACATAGTACAGTTGTACCTCAATTCTAGCGAAGATATCTTGGTAACAGTGCAACGGTACAATCGAAGACAGAAAGCGCAGCACGCAAAAGGTTTTATTTGTCCACATGCTTCTAGCCGCCAGCCTACTTAGATATAATGATTACACTTCAACAGATCTTTTCACACGGCTATAAAAGGAAGCAAAAGACTTGAAGAAAGACACACACGAACACTACCACATACTCTCTCTATCTAAAATATTTCTTAAGTCATTCTGGTCAAAAACGTGTTTACATTTTCAGCTTGTATAGAAGCACATTTCTGTAAACGTAATTTGTTCAAACTTAGGTTTGTGTTCCTTGAGAAAGACCTTGCGGTGGTATTTCTTGAGAAGTCTAAGTCGTGTGTCTTAGAGGTTGTTCCTTGAGTAAGACCTGTGAGGTTGTATTACTTGAGAAGTCTAAAACTTATGAGTTTTAGAGGTTGTGTTAGTCACCAGCAATTGGGCTCGTGCATTGTACTGATTTGAATGAATAGTGGATTAAGACGTCGTTGAGAGAGGTAAAATCACCTTGGCGGGTGGACTAGACTAACTTGAGGGTTTCTCAAGTGAACTAGTATAAACATATCGTGTTCATCACTTGATTCTTAACATAGGTCACTACCATTAAAATGAACGGTTTCTAAAAGAATTTATTTTAAGAAACAAGTTTATTTTTGAAAAACCAATTCAAACCCCCTTTTCTTGTGTTTTTCAATCCTTCACTAGGGTCCTCATGGGTGAATTATCTTTGATAACACTTCCTTAATTTAAGCCTCAACAACAACCCAATAGCTCTATTGCACATTCGTCCAAAAATACATTTCGTTGTCATTTCCTCATAATATACTGTTGGTACCGTTTTCCATACTGTAGTCCGCGCCACTTCTCTGGCTCACGGTGAGTATAATTAGAGTCTTGTCTGGTTTGACATATCGGTGTTAGAAATGGGTTTTTCCATTATAATCCTCTTATGTCCAAATATAAAATCATCATACTAAAATTTCCTTATATCCAAGATACTTACTCTGTTGCACTCGAAGTATGTAAACACATCCCTGTGTTTCTTCCCACACTTCTCTACTACTTTAGGTTCCCATAAAAGTTGAACGTCCTTGACCCTCAACTTTTAACCAGTAGGAAGATATTGTTCTGAACACATTCCTTAAGGTACTCTCGCCCATTCAAGATACCATAGTGACCTTAGAAACTGAAGCACCAATACTTATCTCACTTCCGGACCTTACATCACACGTTTCACAAAACAACTTTTCTTTTTCACGGAATGAGATTACTTGAATTCCTTGTCCATACAAGTGGCCAATCCAGCACTACTAGCGACTTTACATATTCCTCAATATCTTGACCAATCGTCTGATAGAGATCCTTAACTTTCAGACTCCATCCATACCAAGGGATTGCTTGAACAACACACCACTCTTTAATTCCATGCTACCCAAAACACAACTTCTACTAAGATCTCAATTGAGCTGACCAAAACTCCTCACTACTAACTCTTGGCTTGAGCCTACACTCATAGCACAAGTTCCGACAACACTTCGGAGTCCTCGTGGTCGCTCAACCATGATTCTACCTATCACATACATAGCATTACGTTGATCAGCCCCAACACTACATAGTATGATATTAAGAGTCATGTTGGCAAGACACACTTAAGAGGCAGAAATAGATTTACTTATGATGTTTCAAGGCTAGGTCGAGGACACGACCTGCTCTGATACCAACTGTAATGCCCTGTATAATATATACCTAGAATAATACTATACAAGCATTTTATTTGGTACTGACACTATCATAAGTGCCTAATAGCGTAATTCCCATATTTGACCATTCTAAAAAGATAATACAATCTATGGTACAAGATATGGAAACTAGCCAAAACGAAAATCTAAAATCAATATACAATATCCTGAATTGTATACAACAATACACATCAGAATACTAAAGTCAAGCTTCTCTTGAAACATTCGAGCATAGCTCTACTTGTAAATCAAACCTGCAAATAACGCCTAAAAAATAACAACAACAATGGGGTGAGATATTAAATCTCAGTGAGTTCCCTATCTTATGGATTCTCTCGGCTTTACAAGGTTCTAGCCAAATCCTAACTCAAGTCAAAGGGAAGGGAAATGACCTTGAGTTCTCAATCTCACACTATATGGAAACATGTTCATGAGTTCACCAACTCAAAATTAATTATCACTAATCGGTAACACATACCAAGGCATCTTACCCCGGCCAACCCTACAAGAGAGTTCAACCCGAGACACGGATCCTTAAAAATGTAGACATCCATTCCCGACCATTCCTTCCAAGGGGTTATGGACACGGGTCCCAGAAGCTAACATAGATAACTTTCCCCGACCAGCCTACTCAAGAGGCCCTTCACACGGGTCACGGTTACCTACACATGGTACTTTCCCCAGCCAGCCGTCACAAGAGGCTCTTCAACACGGGTCACTAATACCACCCACTAAGTAACTTTCCCCGACCATCCTACACAAGAGGCCCTACAACACGGGTCACTTACTTAATAAACACTTTCCCCGGCCAACCCCTCCAAAGAGTTATGGACACGGGTCACGGATATTTATTAAGGGATAAAAACGGTTCTAATTATGTGATCTCACACACATACGTGATTGTATTCGACAATCACAAGGCCACAATGCCTTAAGGCCACATTCGCCTTTCACAAAGAACACAAGGTTCACACACATGTTTCATACTAGTGTTTCACTCTCTCCTAGACCATTACTCGTCACGGATGAACCTTTCTACATCGAATGCACGAGCATCGTTATCTAGGTTATCTACTCTAGACCATTACTCGTCAAGGATGCACCTTTCTACATCGAATGCACGAGCATCGCCATCTAGAGTTTCTATCAATTCCTAGCCATTACTAGGTTCCGTTATCATGTTGTTATGGGGTAAAGTTTCCTCACTCTTTCTATTCCATATTTTAACATGCATACTCTCTCGATCATGTTTAACAACAATTGTTTACACATAGCATAATACAATTTGCATAATAGAATCACATGTAATAATTCAATCATAAGTCACATAACTCTTGGTTTCCCTCCGATCATTTAATCAGGTATCAAATCAATATTTCTCACTCTTATCCCGTAGGATATCTTCACAGCTTTCCAACGACTATCATTATGCCTCGATCGGACTTATGATCCAAAAGATATCAATTTCTATACATTTTTCAAAATCAACACAGTGGTAACCGGTTACCTCAGAATGAGTAACCGGTTACCCATTCTCACTGCGCATTACAGTAGCAAAATTTCAATTGGGTAACCGGTTACCTCAAAATGAGTAACCGGTTACTTAGTTCATTTCTAATTTTATTTTATCAATCCATGGGATAAATCTATGTTTTTACTTCACTATTAAATAGATCATTTAAATAGCTTCTCAACGCTTTGAACGGGGACCAAAACGGACTTACAGTTCAAAAGATACGCCCTTTTTAAATTCTGTATTTTCACACAACAGTGGTAACCGGTTACTCTATAATGGGTAACCGGTTACTTGATCAAAAACAGCCCAAAAATGTGATTTTTCAAAGGGTAACCGGTTACTCTCAGTAGGGTAACCGGTTACTGCTGTAACAGGGCCAAAAATATCATTTTTCTACATTCCAAAACACTTCTAAACCATACTCTATCAACCAAAACATGTTCCAACATAATCGATAAGTATTCCCATATACAACCCGACTATTTTACTCAGTTTATTTCATGTTTTATCCGTTAGAACATTGATTTCACACAATTACGCATTTTCTCTTAAACTCTAACCTAAGTTCATCATGAATTTCTAGAACTTAAAGTTTCTAATTAGAACCCACCTGATAATCGAAGAGGAGGTTGAAGAAGATGATGAATATTGAAGATGATCCATGAGCTTTTCTCTCTTCTTCCTCTTTCTCCATTTTCTCTCTTTCTCTTCCTCTTCTTCTTACTAACTTCTTGTTCTTTCCTTTTCTTTCTCTTTTTCTAACAAATATATATATATATATATATATATATATATATATATATATATAATACTAATATTATATAATATAATCCAATAGAGTAAAATATCTCCAATTGATATTTTGTCGTTTCAAACCAATTGATCAATTATTAGAGTTACGTTAAAATCCTTTCTCGAGTTAAAATAATTGATCTCTTCAGAATTCAACAGTTGCTCTATTGATCCCAATTGACCATACTTAAAACACTTATAGAATTCCATTATTTCAATTGATCAAAGATAGAGCACATAGACACTCATCTGATATCCAATTGAGCGTTTAGATAATATGGGGTATTACACTACTGGTCTGTCACACGGTATACAGAAAATGAAAAGGAAAATTTGATATCCACTTTGTCCCATCGGAACACCTCGCTTTTTCTTTTTTTCTTTGTCCTTTGATGGTGTTTGTAGGGGCACTTCAGGTATTGCTATATAAGTAACAAACATGTGTTGGAAGTGGAACCTTAGAAATTCAGTTACAAAATATAAACACTTGAGTGTGATCATTTTCATCCAATGAATGAATTAAGTTTTTCTCTCATTAACATTCTAGATCCTTATAACATGTCATTTTGATAGGGTAGTCCTTGGATATCTTTGCCACTGTCAGATTATCTCCATCATCCACTAATTCAGATAAACTAGTGGTTAAGCTTTGCTTCCTTTTAGTAGAAACTTCAAAATTGAGGGTGTTGAGCAATGAAAGTAGTATTCAATGTTAAACCACACATATTCAACTTAGTACAAAAATGCAACAAAGCATAATACAATGAAACAAAGTACGAATTAGTCTGTTAGATTAATAAACCTTTGGTGGTGGCAGTTGGAGTTTGAGAAGCAGGAAACCTGTAGAAGTAAAATTTCTCAAATTTATAAATAAGATTTGAATAGAGCTTTTCAACTTGAACAATTAATTTTGCATTGTTTCCTTCCAGTTGTAGAGCATACACAATTTCAGCCCATTTCTTTTCTTTACCAACTTGGAAACATTCAACTGAATCAATCCATTGAATTTGAACACCTGAGACAAATTTATATGATATACAAAAATTACTTGAGCCTCAAACAAATACATATTTAGATTGATAAACTTAATGTGCTAATAAATAGAAGCTACATACTATAATATATAGACATACATCAATGAGAAATTAAGAGATGAATAAATACAACAAATTAGCTGATTGAATGAATCAAGTCATTGATTCTTGACCCATTTATTAATTCCGATGGTTGGCATAGATCTAATGAGACTAGTGGCCCACTCACTTCAAAAATGTTATTCTAGCACCACATCTCTGTAGGCTATGAACAAAACTATATTGGGGAAATTGATATCCATGCATACTGAGAAATTTAATTGTTTGGAATACTTCAATTAGTTTTTTCATTTTCATGATCAGTTGATCCTTTTGTAACTTTTGCATGTTTTAATCTTAAGCTAGCAGTTTAGTATACTTGATTTTTCTTTGTAAATTAGCTGCAATATCTTTTTAGTTTTGTTGTCTGGACATAATGCCAGGTCACTATTCTCCCAGGTGTGTCTTTGCAAGTTGCTGCCTCTTACAATCAGTTGTTTTATAATTAAGCTGCTGCAGATTAATATATCTACATTTTTCTTTTGCTTTAGTCCTTGCTATGTATGATATTGCTTTGCTTTAGTCCTCTCCCAATGTATCCAACTCAGCAATAGCCCCATCAAAAGTCTAATGAATATAGAAATGAACAAGAATGTTCTTTAGTACACACCATAAATTATAGAGAACAGTAGGACATACATAAATATTGAAGAACAAACAATAGATAAATATGTATATAGTAACCAAACCCCTACCAAAACGATAGGACATACATAAATATTGAAGTGCAACAATGATAACTACTTTTTGAAGTGCATCGGCTCTTATAAAATGATAGTTCGTAGAATAGGGATCATTGGATGCTATAAAATGAAAAACCAGTAACAAAACTATGAAAAGTGAGATAGAACTGCTTATTCCAAAACATTGATCAGGTGTGAAGATTTTCCACAAACATTGATCATAGGTCGGCGCCATTTGTTTGTGTACTTCTGTTGTAGGTCTCATAGTTTGTTTAGCTTTTTTAGACCAGCTAGTGTTTTGATAGTATCATAGTTTGGTTTTGGCAAGAGGTATTGAGTTCCATGGTATTGTTTGTGACATAGTTTCCTGAATAATTTAAAACTGATGGAATTTATTTAAAACTTTGTTCCATGCTACTGTTTGTATTAATGGTTGTGTATTAAATATTTGATTAGTAATTGGTTGTGATGAAATTTTGTATTATTCATAATTTTTTGTACAATATTGTGGTAGAAACAAGAATTAAAAAAAATAACAATCAGTCAAAAAAATGACATTGTGATTTTAAATCAGAACAATCGATTTAAAACAACAATACTAAATCAAGTGAATCAATTTAAATTTGAGATTTTAAATCGGGTCATATAGATTTAAAAAATTTCACTTCTTTTTTATTTTTTTTAAATGTGTCAAACTGTTTTAAATAAACAATTCTAAACCATACTAACTGATTTAATAAAATATTTTAAATCGAATCAAACCTGATTTAAAAACAAAAAACTTTCTAAATCGTTCAGAATTAAATCGAAACACCAGCCGATTTAAAAAGTCATTTTTAACCGATTTAAAAAGTATTTTTTGTACTAGTGATTTTTCTTCTTATGCTTCTGATGAATCTCAATCATATTCTAAACACTTGGTTCAGAGTCTGACTCAGAAAAACTTGGTTTACTTCTGAAAATCCTTATCAAATTCTAAACTAGAATCTGACTTAGAGTATCAAAGTTGAAAGCAGCGGAATGTTAAGTACAAAAGTAAGGAAAATAAAAGCAAAGACACAGTGAAGTTATCCTGGTCCCTCTCACAACTTGAGAGTAGACCAGTCCCCTTGCACTTCCAAGGGATTTTCACTATAACTAAAATGATTACAAATGCTCAAGCACAAAGTAAGAGACTTCTAATGCTCAAACCCACAAGTAAGAGACTTCAATGCTCAAGCACACAAGCAAGAGACTTCCAATGATCAAACCCTCAAGTAAGAGACTTCTATGCTCAAGCACACATGCAAGAGACTTTAAATGCTCAAGTACTAAAGCGAGAGACTTATAACTCTATAACAAACAATTAAGAGATTTGGGTTACAATTACACTTGATATACAATCATAGGTGTAGACAGGATACAACTTAAAAAGACTCTAAGACTTAAGAACTTCTAAATATATACAATGTTAAGATGTTCTAAGTCTAGCAAATTTGTCCGAGTGACTTCTCTTTAAAATGTCAAGGTTCAGAGTCTTGTTATGCAGAGTGTTATATTATAGTGTAGTAGTCTTCTTCTTCTTCAGGACTTCTGCTCCTAAAATTGAGAGGAATAAAAGAGATGTTGAAGAATTTCGCCAAAAAGTTGGTCTAGCTTTATACTTGATTTGACACATCAAAAAAGCACACTTCTGCAAGAGGAATTATCCGTTGAAGCTCATACAACAAAGAAGAGGTTTTTCTTTAAGTCTTCACATGATAAAAATGCCTTTGAGTCTGTTACAGTTGCCTCGATAGAAGAGAAAATGCTTCAGAGGTTGACTTTCTTCAGAGTTCACTCTTCAGAGGTTGATCTCTTTAGAGTCTGCTTCTTGGCTTCTGAAGCTTCAGAGTCTGGATCATCAGAGGATGACTTTCTTTAGAGTTGACTTCTTTAGAGTCTGGATCTTCCATCAGAGCCAGAGTCTTAAAAGGTGGTCTTCAGAGCTAGAGTCTAAACTTTAGATTCAGAATCCTCAAGCTTCTCTTCATCTGCTTTCAATCTTATCATCCTGCATACATGAACAAATGTTAGAAAATCCAATTATTCTTTAAATACTTTGTTATCATCAAAATCCAAGGGATATGGTATCAACCATTTTTGTTCCATTAATCTCCCCCATTTTGATGATGAAAAACATAAGTATTTAAGAATAATGATTGTTAATTTAATTAACATGTTGACTTTAGGGTCTGAGGTTTGTAAGCTCCCCTTGAGTCTGATAGTCCAGAGGGTGAGGTTTGTAAGCTCCCCCTAAGTTCTATTCAGGTTATTAAATTCCTTTAAAAGCATAATATCATTAATCTTAAGAAATTAAGCAGCAATAATAATAATCATCAGATTCATGTGCTTAAATACTCTTTGATGCATATGCTTAAATACTCTTTATTTGCCCCCCTTTTGTCATCAACAAAAAGATAAATAAAAAGGATAGAAAATATAGTGAAGAAAAGTTTTCATTAATAAAAAAAAAAAAGATGCATAGGATATGTTCAAAAAAGATAAAAGAAATGATGACTAAATCCTAGAGCCTAAGGTTTCTGCTTCATAAGCTCCAGAACTGGTTTCAGATCAGCACCAATGACATCTTGTCTGGCAGTCATAACCTTCATCTGATCGTCCATCTCCCTTTGCTTATTAGCCATTACTTCATGATTAGCAACAATAGAAGCCATATTTGCTTCCAAAAGCTCTTTCCTCTGACTGGAAGAAGCAACAGACTCTGAAGAGGTGTACTTCAGATTTTGAAGAAATGATACCATAGAAGTTGTGAGAGAATCCCATTCTGCAGCATAAGTTATTGGTTCAGAAGCTAAAATTCTCTCAACAACTAGATTCTGCAATATATCAAAGAGAACATTTCTATATTCTTCCATTTGGGCTTGGATATAGGGTGGATGAGGTGGAATGTCTGTTTGTGAGGGAGTGAATAGGATTACTATGTCAGATTCTGGTGGAATGTCCTGGTTGCCCATGTGTATGAGTTGCAGACGTCTTTGGAGGCTAGAGAAAGACCAATGAGGAAGCAAAGGTTATTTAGGCGACTATGGCTTTTCAACTAGCTCTAGCTGAAGAAGCTTTAAGGAAGGAGAATGGTTCTTATGCTAAGGAGCAGAGGATTCATGCAGATAAGCTGAAGATAGTGTAGAAGAGGGTCGATGAGGTCATGGACGAGGGTTTTAAAGCCAACTTCGACGCTTTTGAGGATGTTTCCATTCTGGTAGAGCTATTGAATCCAAGTATCATGATTCCTTGGTCAAAGTTAGATCTGAAGAAAATGGTCAGGGATTGGGCCATTTTAGGAGATAGTGAGGATCCCAAAGAAGTTCATGGCTTGTAATTATTTTATGTTGATCCAGCCTGCATGTCGTTGTTATTCATTCAGGTTTTGTAATGATTTCACCTTTTGTACTATTTAAACATCATACCCACTATAGGGTTTCTTTAAATGGTCTGGCTTTCTGGAATTATTTTTTTTCTTCACAGGTCCGTCTGTCCTTGAGCCTAATATTGTACTAAATGGATTTGCTTTCTGTTTCTTCCTTGTTGAGGTAGAGGCGACTCTGCTAGGTTTTGTCTTTCCCATCTTTCTTTATTAAAAGTCGATGTAAGTTCTAAGTATTATGTTATTACACGTTCCGACTATCAGGAGCTAGTGTAATCCTCACTCGTCCTATTCGCGGGGAGCTGGCATATGTTTTACCCATCTTTTTAGTTTGGAGCTAACGCAATTCTCACTTGTCTCATTCTTTAGGAGTTAGTGTAAGTTTTACTTGTCCCTTCAATCGGGAGCTGGTATAATTCTCCAGCGTTACTGGGAATCATCTCCGGCCAAGAGTGAGGTCCCCTTCCCTGTCCCAAATTTGAGCCTAGATCGAGGTGGACATCTTTGGGCTCCATAACCTACCCCTTGCAACGACTGGCTTCTAAATGGGGTGTGCCAGTTGCGGCATAATGCACTTATCTTTTTGACCATGTTCTCAAAAGAAATAGGATAACCCATGGAATTTTAACAGGTTATAGCGTTAGTCATATTAGAGAATAATAAATATGATTAAGAATCTGAATGCCTTTAAAGTATTTAACCTAAATATTGTTTAAGGACGTGATTTAGGGTTCATTCTTGGCATGTGATTTGAGGGACCAAGGTTGACCATGATTTCCTAGAAAGTACATCGATGAGACATGTGCCCGCCGCCCTTCTACCTCTTAGCCATTTGGTCAACTTCGGCGAGTTCATTCTCTCGCATTGGTGAGTGGCAGTATCAAGATACGCCCGAAAGACTCGAATCCTTTCGTTAATTTGCATTATTCTTCATGTTCTTATGCTCCCCGATTCCATTCTTTATTATGTTTGTGCGGATCGAAGGAAGTTTGACGACAAAGGCTTCTCTTTATGTGGTGAATCCCTTTGGTGTCGTCGACGTTAGGAATTTGGGGGGATGTAACACCTGAGGCCAAAGAAGGCGGAGAGTGGTTACATGCAACAAACGAGGGCGAGGGAGTGGTTATCGGTGCACGAGGCATGATAATGAGACACTCCTAGCAGTTTCTAGGGAAAAACCGAATTCACATCGGAATGAGAGGGATTTTGAGGTTGTCCAGGTATGAGACTGCATGGTTGAAGAAAGGCTTATAAGGATTACTGCATGGTTAGAACTTCAACGCCTAAATCAGTGATTGAAAAAATGGACTCTTTTGAAAAATTAATGGACCTCTTCTTATTGGGTCTTCGATTGGCCCAAAACAGAATTATAGTTATTTTGTATGAGAAAGAGAAATTAAAATTGATTTTACAAAATTGTCTTTCATTAATGATATTGAAAAAATAAATTTAAACAATTAAAAAATTAATAAATATTAAAGATATAATAAAAAAAGAATATTAATTATTCATTTATTAACGTATACTTTAGTGCGATTTTTTAAAAAATGATTTATAATTAAAAATGATAGTATTTTCCTACTTTATCTTATTAATTTTTTAACCCAACTCAAAAAATTAAGATAAGGTATGATACAATTACCATATCATGTCTCTTACTCCGTTCACCTTGACATCAATCAGACTTTATATATTTGTTTGTTTCAATTTCTTTTTTAAAATAATTTTGTTAATATTACATATATTTGTTTAAAAAATTATAAAAATTAAAAAAAAATCAAAAGAAAAATAAAATTAGGTATATTTTTTCATTTAGTATTATTTAAGATATTTCTTTCTTTTACTATAACTTTATTTAGATATCAAAGTTTCAAAAAATCAATCAAATTTTAAATTATTTTGAATAAATTTTTATAAAAAGTACTTTTGAGATATATCTTTTAAAAAAAATATATGTGATTTCATTATGTTTTAGTCTTTAATAAATTATTTTATTTTACTGAATAGAAAAATTAATCTTTTAATTTATAAAAAAATCAATTTAAAATAACTTTGACTATTGAGTTTTTTTAATAATTGTTTTCTGTAAATAAAAAGAAAAAATATTTTTTTTAAAATAAAAACAAACAGATCCTAAAACATTTAAGATTAAGTTTCTATATAAAATGCAAGTAAAGCATATTCACTTTAACCAATTTTAATTAAATTCAAATGATAAAGCCTTTACAAATTCTTTTGACCAAAACAAAAACTTTGTTTAACCTTAATAATCCTACCAACCCATTTCCTCCTCCCTATAAAATTCAAAAATATAAAGGAGAGATTGAACAGGTGAAGAGTTGCATGCATGAAATGGCTAAGAAGGCATTGTTGATAGGGTGCAACTATCCAGGAACAAAGGCTGAGTTAAACGGATGCGTTAACGATGTCTGGAGGATGCATGAATGCCTCATTCACTATTATGGATTCTTAGATGAGGATATCACAGTTCTCATTGACACAGACTGTTCTTATACTCAACCTACCGGCAAGAACATTCGATCTGCCATGTCTAGATTGCTTAGATCAGCTCAGCCCGGTGATGTGCTATTCGTCCACTACAGCGGTCATGGCACCCGTCTCCCTGCCGAGACTGGAGATGAAGATGATACTACTGGCTATGATGAGTGCATTGTTCCCACAGATATGAATCTCATCACTGGTTAATTTTCTTACTTCCTTTTACTTTATATTTGATGTCCTCCCATTATTATTATTATTATTATTATTATTATTATTATTAGAAAGGATATATCAAACTTGTTCGAGTTGTTTATGTTTTCAAAATAATAGTTTTTCTCTATCAAAATGCCATTGTGCCTATTTGTTTTAACTTTAAAAAAATTATGTTTTTTCATTTCTAAAAGTAGTTTTTATATAAAGTTTTTTTTAAATAATAAAAAAAAAAATTTTCCTTCTTTTTTTAATTAAAAGATTAATATTGACATCTAATAGCATAAATATGCATTATTAAAAGTTAAAAAATACAGTAAAAATTCCATGTATTAAAATATCTCAAAAATAATTTTTATAAAAAAATTATTCAAAATAGCTTTAAATTTAAGTGATGATTAAAAAAGTTACAATAAAATGACAAAATTATTTAAATCAATTTTTTTTTTTTTAAATTCATTGTAGATTTAAGAATTTTATTTTATATATTCATTCAACAATCAATAAAATGTAAAATGATATATCTTTGTCAAGCCATGCTAATTTTTATTTTGGTTGCCAAACAGACGATGATTTCAGAGAGTTTGTAGCAAAGGTGCCTAGGGATTGTAGGATCACAATCGTATCAGATTCTTGTCACAGTGGTGGATTGATTGAATTAGCAAAGGAGCAAATAGGAGAGAGCACACATGAAGGAGCACCAATTTCATCACCAGGCTTCAAGAACTTCCTTCACAGAACAGTGGAAGATACACTGGAGTCTCGTGATATTGGTGAAGAACATGGTGGACTTCATCATGAGAATCAAAACTATGTGAAGAATAGGTCTCTGCCTCTTTCAACTCTTATTGACATACTAAAGGAGAGAACTGGAGAAGATGATGTAGAAATTGGAAAGATAAGGCCTACACTGTTTCATATCTTTGGAGAAGATGCTAGTCCTAAAGTGAAGAGCTTCATTAAGTTTTTCTTGAACAAAATTCAACAGGGAGATGGTGAGAGTGGAGGCCATGGTGGGATTTTGGGGTTGGTGAAAAACATTACTCAAGGACTTCTCAACTATAAGTTGAATTACAGTGATGAGGAGAATGAAGATCCTGACAACTGTACGCCAGAAGAATATGCTACATCAACTAAGCATAACACTGTGGAGAGTGGAATTCTACTGAGTGGTTGCCAAACTGACCAAACTTCTGCGGATGCTAGTCCACATGGGAATCCTGATGAAGCTTATGGGGCTTTTAGCAATGCCATACAAGCTATAATTGCAGAAACCGGGGGTGCGGTTACAAATCGACAGCTTGTCTTGAAGGCTAGGAAGAAACTTCATAGGCAGGGTTATACTCAGAAGCCAGGACTTTATTGCAGTGATGATAATGTCAGTGCTCCTTTTGTGGGTTGATTTGATTGATAGTGATACAAGTTATATTGATTTTCATGTACTTTTATGAGTTTTGGACAATCAATAAATATTTATTTTATCTATCATTACATGTGTAGCATGTGATTTTTAATACATAATGTGTTAAACACAAATACACTTGATCCTGGTGTGCAAATAATGTGTTTACTGTATTTAAGTTTGTTATTTGTTCGAATTCCTTTCCTAAAATAGGATTTACTTCCTATTTCGAGAATTTCTTAATGCACCATGGATATTACTTAAGCATTATTAAGCATTATGTGAAAATTCAGAATTTTGGTCCCTCTATTTTCATTTTTTTTTTAGTTTTGATTCCCCTATTTTAAAATTCAGAATTTTTTTCCCTCTATTTTTAATTTTTTTGAGATTTGGTCACCTTATTTTAAAATCTAGAATTTTGATCTCTCTATTTTCATTTTTTTATAATTTTGGTCTCCTATTTTAAGTTTTGTTTTGGATTTTAGTCTCCATTTTCAATTTGGAACTAATTTAATAGAGGACCAAAAGTTTAAAAAAATGAAAATAAGAGGACCAAAACTCAAAAAAATTGAAAATGGAGGGACAAAAATTTCAGATTTTAAAATAGGGGGACCAAAACTAAAAAAACTGAAAATAGATGGACAAAAATTTCAGATTTTAAAATAGGGAGATCAAAACTCAAAAAAAATAAAAATAGGGGGACTAAAATTGCAATTAAGCCTTAAAAATATTTCTCTAATTCTAGAAATACATCTCTAGACACATCTCATGCACACACAATTCTTTCTTTTTTGAACCACACCTCAATTCTATGAATAAATTTAGTTCGAAAATGCATTTTTGAAAATTTTTCATAAATGCATTTCTGTAATCTACTGATTTTCTTTCCAAAAACAGGGGTGTCTGCAACCGTGTATTGTAATGGGCTTCCTATAAATTCTTCCATTTACAGTTACAAATTATCAAGGATTGTAGTGTGTTTGTACATCCTTGCAACCCATGCACACTTGGTCGGACTTAGAGATAACAATGGGTAGGGTTTGGGCAGGGTACTATAGTACTCATCCCCATACCCGCAATTTGAAAAAATATTCGTACCCGAGCTCATACCCGCTTAGTTGCCAAAGTTAGTACTCGTACTCATGCCCTATGGGTACGTAAGTACCCATTCCCGTACCCGTACTTGTTACCCGCATCTCTATTAAAAATAAATAGATCAATTATAAAATATCATATCATTTTAAATTTTTAAAAACATTAAAAAGTTTTCAAAAAATTTATTGTTGAAATAAATGAACACTTATATTAAATACGTAATGGTTTAACATTGATATACTTTTTAAAATTCATAGACATACATTTTTATATAATAATATAAATTTAAATATATAAATATAAATTAAAATACATAAATATATATTGTGCGGGTATGGGGCGGGGTGAGTACCAAGGTGCACATACCCGCATTCATACCTACTTATTTTTGTGGTTAATTACCCGAGCATGTGGCCGTGCCCATTTTTACGGGTTTTTACCCTACCCATTGTGGGTAATTTTGCGGGTGCCCGTTCGGGATGGGTCAAATTGCCATCCCTAGTCGGACTTAAGAAACTTGTTATTGCATCACAGCAATCTCAATTTTCAGATAAAGAAATTTCAAAATTAAATTCACTTGAATTTTTATCTGTGAACCATTGTGTCAATTTTGAGTATCTATTTCATGAAACACAACTTCCTAGTCTCAAATTTTTGAGTATTTTTTCCTATAAGAGTTTAAATAATTCGTTGTTGCAAAAAGTTGGAATTGTCGGTGGATCATGACAACCAAATCCCAAAGTTTAATTTGAAGTTTCTTACTCTTGAATCTTTGCCACAATTTGTGACTTTTCCTCGATGGTTTAAAGGATGTACAAACACACTACAATTCTTAGTAATTTGTTATTGTAAATGGAAGAATACATAGGAAACCTACTACGATACACAGTTGCGAGACACCCCTGTTTTTGGAAAGGCAATCAGTAAGTACTGGAAATGCATTTCTGAAAACTTTCTGAAAATTCATTTACGAATTGAATTTATTCATATAATTAGGGTGTGGTTCAAAAATGAATGAATTTTGTGTGCATGGGGTGCGTCTGGAGATGCGTTTATGGAATTAGATGGGCATTTTCAAATTTTCACGTGGTGCCAAAGTAATATATAGGGTGCATTCATAAATTCCCTCTATTTTTATGTAAAGCCTAATGTCTATATAGACTACAATGGGGCCTCGTTTCAAAATTAATTGATTATGATATTTTTCATTCAGTTTATTTATAACAGTTCTTTTTCCTTTTCAATGATAATGTTCCTTTATTGGTGTCCAATGAACATCAATTAAAATGGTATCAGAAGAGTTTTTTTTTATATTTTCCATATCTTCCATAATCAATGGCATCATGTTTCCACCCTGCATGTTCCAATTTCAAAATATGTCAACTCTGATTCTCCTTTTACGTGTCAAGAAATCCATCACTCATCAAGATTTCCTCTGGTCAACCTTATCATCGTCCCTGTACAAATTGCCTTATGGCCCTTTCCTATTGGCGATTCTCATATTGCACATTATCTCTAACTTTGTTCTGATAATCAAAAGAATAGGTACTATTCTCATTTCATAAAAATCTTTATCTCTCATCTTTCTTCGATCTCTAAACTTCTCTCTAACATTTAAAAAATCCCTCTATCTCATTCATATCGTTCCCCAGAAACATTCATATATTCATTCAAGATTCAAGCCATAACCTAGAAAATCACCACATACTCATCAAAACTTCAACCTTTCATTCAACCTTCATCACTCTACCAAGAAACCCTCAAATGTTCAAATAGTATTCTTTAAATTTACCAGCAAATCCTTCAAACCTTCATATCATATTCATCACTCTTCTCACAAATAATAAAAAATTCATCCAAACCTTCTCTTTTCCGTCTCGCTTTAATATATATTCCCAGAAAACTTTCAAGATTTCACTGGTTTCCCTCTTTCTCATACCCATTTGTGTAACACCCCGATTTTTGTAAGAATATTTATTTACTTTATTTAAATATTATATTCGTGAATTTCTGTGAACTTTGGTGATTCGTGTTGATGGCGGTGTTTTGTGAAGTTTTGGTTATTTAATTAAATAATAGTATGTATTACGGAATATATTGTATTATTATTTATTTTAAATAATATTGGAGGAATTAAGGGTAAAGTGGACATTTGAGGGGAACTAGTGAGGGCATTATGGAGAAAGCTCAATTTTGAGGCCCAAGGGTTAGAGTGGATATAAAAGGAGGAAAGAAGGAAAGCTCTGAGGAAAAAGGGAAAAGACGAGGATTTCGTGAAGGTTTCCAAAGGCTCAAGAGAGAACACTTCGGATCGACAATCTAAGGTATGGGGAGTAATTACCTTCATTGTTTTCAATATAGGATTCGATGTAATTGAAGTGGATGTTTTGTGTTCAAGGGTTTGTGGGGTTTTGTGATGAATTGATGATTTTGAGGGTATTTTGTGAATCGATTATTAAGGGTTGAATTTAATTGGATGAAATAGACTTTGAGGCGGATTCCCTGTCGACGTTGTCTTGACCCTGTGGAAAAGAGGATTGTAAAGGCCGTAAGGGCAATTGAGGTTTTGTGAAGGTTTAGGGAAGTTAAGGTTCCCGCAGTGTCCTGAATCGACCTAATATATGTAGGTTTTATGCCGATGATTTCCGTGATGCATTAGGACTGTTGTAAGGATGTTTTTGGGTCATTTGGGGTTGTAATCGCATGTACCTTTGAGGCTAGGGAGCTACTGATGCATAGCAGCGATTTGCTGTAATCGCAGGTTCGCTAAGCGAACCATTCCTTCGCAAGGCGAATGTTCGCCAAGGCTCGCAAAGCGAGCAATGCAGCGAATGTGCGATAACATGAGTGTGGGTACTGGGATGATTCTAGAATGGAATTGGGGATTCGCTGGAAGTCTCGCAAAGCGAATGAGCCAGCGAGTGGCTTCGCACAGCGAATAAACCAACGAGTATGACAGATGATGTTTTCTGGTGTTTTAGTGTGGTGACTGTGGGATTCGCTGACCGCTTCGCAAAGCGAAGGTCCCAGCGAATTGGTTCGCCTAGCAAACTCAGTAGCGAACGTTTGCTATTCGCGATGTTTTGTTTATGTGCTATGCTTTTTTGATGCCTTTATGCTGTGATTTTTATGATGATTTTCCATGACGTTACTGGTGAATATATGATGATGTTTTGGTGATTTATTTGACGAATATGTGATGACATGACGTATATGAGAATTGGTGAATGATGATGCACATTATGATGTTTATTTGATGATGATTATTATTGATGTTGTGTATCATACATTCATATGCATACTCTGTGATGACGTTTCATTCCCATTGTGCAGATATGAGGTAACTATGACGTGCTCCGGTTCCAATTGCGGGATCGATCCTATTGACGGGGATCTTTGGAGGGGTTATGACGATTGGTACCACATGCATGAGTCTTGTTGTGCATTTGCATCTAATTGGCATTGTTGTATTTTATGATGTTGTTTGTGACTTTGATGTTTTCCTTGTGATGACCCTGAAGATGTTGTATATGAAGATAATGTCGTTTTATGTATATATTGTTTTATACTGATTATTATGAATCGTGATTACTCACCCTGCCTGTTTGAATGTTGCTTCCACGTGGGTAACGTACAGGTGATCAGGTTTAGCTGTGGATGCCTTCGAGGACCTTGAAGTTTATTTGCTTTTGGTCAATTTAGAGGGTCTTGCTCTGATAGTGTAACATCGGGTTGGGGTCCTTTAAGTCAAATTATGTTGTTTCCTTATTTTTGTTGTTACTTGATGATATGGTTTCATTTTGAAAACCTTTTTGAGTATTTGTGGTTATGGTGGATTTGCTGCCTATTTTGAGGGCTTTTATTAGAAACCTTTTTTATTATTATGATGTTGAATGAAAACCTTTTTATTTGAAAATTTTGAGTTCTGCTGCCATGTGAAGGCTTTTGATTTGTTCTGAGGATAAACCCTTTGTTTACAGGGCAAGTGTATTATTTTGATTTAAATGATAAATGTGCACCCTTTGAGGTATTTTTGATGTTTTACTCTGATAATTGAGTTGTTTCTGCTGCAACATAAGTGGGGGTAGAAAAGGGTGTTACATTAGTGGTATCAGAGCAGGTCAGTCCGTCCGGCCAGGTTTTTACGCGTTGTCAGTCCCCTGTCAGTCGACGAGTGTGTGTACACTGTCGATGTTTTGTTTCTTCTAACCTTGTTGATGGTGTGCAGGATGGCTGGAAGAAATGATCGTGCAATTGCTGATGCGTTGGAATCGGTTGCTAATGTGGTGGCGCAGCTGAATCCGAATGGTGGAGCTCCAGATGAGTTCCGTGTATTGGGGAAGTTTCAGAGGAACAATCCACCGACTTTTGCAGGTACGCATGATCCAGTAAGTGCACACAAGTGGCTGAAGGCGATCGAGAAGATCTTCAGGGTGATGGGGTGTTCTGATGAGCAGCAGGTTCAGTTTGGAACGCATATGCTGGAAGAAGAGGCTGAGGACTGGTGGGATAACACCCGTCAGAGACTTGCAGGTGTGGGCACTGTGATAACTTGGGTTGTGTTTAAGCATGAGTTTCTGGGAAAGTATTTTCTAGAGGATGCCCGTGGCAAGAGAGAAGTGGAATTCCTTGAGCTAAAGCAAGGAGATATGACTGTGGCGGAGTATGCCGCGAAGTTCGAGGCTTTGGTGAAGTTCTGTCTGCACTACAATTGTGCAGATACTGAGATGTCCAAGTGTCTCAAGTTCGAGAATGGGTTGAGACTAGAGATTAAGCAGGGTATTGGGTACCAACAGATCCGCATGTATGCTGAGTTGGTTGACAAGAGCAGAAACTACGATGAGGACAGCCGAGCTCAATCTGCTCACTACAAGCAGTTGAGTGAGAAGAAATGGCAGTATAGGGGGAAGCCTTATACTACTTCAGCTGACAAGGGAAAGTAGAAGGCTACAGAGGGGAAAAATTCAAGTGGGGGAACAGCTCCCGCTTCAGGAAAGTGTCATAAGTGTGGAGAGCAAGGTCACCGTGCTGATGTGTGTACCAACAATGTGCTGAGGTGCTATAGATGTGGCAAGAAAGGTCATAGAGCTACTGATTGCAAAAATGAGGGTCCGACCTATTTCAATTGCGGTGAAAAAAGTCATATCAGTACTCAATGCAAGAAGCCGAAGAAGACTGCAACTGCCGCTCAGACTAGTGGCAGAGTGTTTGCTTTGAGTGGTGCAGAGGTGCCAGAGAAAGACAACCTGATTTGAGGTACTTGTTTTATTAATAATATCGAGTTGATTGTTATTATTGATACTGGTGCTACTCATTATTTTATCTCAATTGAATGTGCTAATAGATTGGGTTTAAAGTTATCTGATATGAATGGTAATATGGTGATAGAAACTCTAGCTAATGGTTCTGTTACTACTACCCTTGTGTGTTTGAGATGTCCTGTGATGATTTTTGAGAAGAACTTTGTGATGGATTTGGTGTGCCTACCCTTGCACCAGATCGATGTGATCTTTGGAATGAACTGGTTGGAGTTCAACCGTGTTCATATCAATTGTTATACCAAGACTGTAGAGTTTTTCGAGTTTGATGATAGTGGGGAGTTGATGTTCTTATCTGCTAAGCAAGTAGACGAACTTGTGGAAGAAGAAGTCGTGGTGTTTGCAATGTTTGCATCGTTGCAAATTGATCGTGAAGCTGCGAGTGTGGAGTTCCCTGTTGTCTGTGAATTTCCAGATGTGTTTCCAGATGACATCAGTGATTTGCCTCCAGAGCGTGAAGTAGAGTTTGCAGTGGACTTAATACCAGGTACGAGTCCAATGTCGATGGCTCCTTATCGGATGTCAGCTTCTGAGCTAAGTGAATTGAAGAAACAGCTGGAAGAATTGCTTGAGAAGAGGTTTGTTCGACCAAGTGTTTCTCCATGGGGTGCTCATGTGCTGTTAGTGAAGAAGAAAGATGGTAGCATGAGGTTGTGTGTTGATTATCGGCAGTTGAATATGGTGACGATCAAGAATAAGTATCCACTACCGAGAATCGACGATTTGACGGATCAGTTAGTTGGTGCCTGTGTGTTTAGCAAGATTGATTTGAGGTCAGGTTATCATCAGATTCGAGTTAAGCCTGATGATATTCCGAAGACAGCTTTCCGAATGAGGTATGGTCACTATGAATACACGGTGATGTCGTTTGGTGTATCCAATGCACCTGGTGTGTTCACGGAGTATATGAATCGGATCTTTCATGAGTATTTGGATAAGTTTGTGGTGGTGTTTATTGATGGCATTCTGATATATTCTAAATCGGAAGAAGAGCATGTTGAGCATTTGAGAACTGTGTTACAAGTCTTGAAGGAGAAGAAGTTGTAAGCAAAGTTGTCTAAGTGCGAGTTCTGGATGAAGGAAGTAAGCTTTCTTAGCCATGTGATTTCAAGGGGTGGAATTGTTGTTGATCCTTCTAAGATTGATGATGTATTACAGTGGGAGACTCCGAAGTCTGCTACTGAGATACGAAGTTTTCTGGGATTAGCGGGTTATTACCGCAAGTTTATTGAAGGCTTTTCTAAGTTGGCGTTACCTTTGAATCAGTTAACTCGAAAGGGTCAAGCTTTTGTGTGGGATGTAGATTGTGATGAGAGTTTTGTGGAATTAAAGAAGAAGTTGACGAATGATCCAGTGTTGATTTTGCCCAATCCGAGTGAATCTTTTGTGGTGTACTGCGATGCGTCAAAGATGGGTCTTGGTGGAGTATTAATGCAGAATGGACAAGTTGTTGCCTATGCTTCGAGACAATTGCGAGTTCATGAGAGGAATTATCCTACGCATGACTTGGAATTGGCCGCTGTGGTGTTTGTGTTGAAGATTTGGAGACATTATCTGTTTGGCTCTAAATTTGAAGTGTCCAGCGATCATAAAAGTTTGAAGTACTTGTTTGATCAAAAAGAATTGAATATGAGGCAGAGAAGGTGGTTAGAACTGTTGAAGGATTTTGATTTTGATTTGAGTTATCATCCGAGCAAAGCAAATGTAGTGGCCGATGCGTTGAGCAGAAAGTCATTGCATATGTAGATGCTTATGGTGAAAGAGTTGGAATTAATTGAACAGTTCTAAGATTTGAGTTTGGTTTGCGAGAAGACTCCTGACAGTGTGAAGTTGGGAATGTTGAAGTTGACGAGTAGTATTCTGGAAGAAATCCGAATGGGACAGCAATCTGACTTAAAGTTGGTTGACCAGTTGACTTTGATTAACCAAGGTAACGGAGGAGAATTCTGGATTGATGAGAATGGTGTGATGATGTTTAGAGATAGAGTGTGTGTTCCAGATGTTCCGGAAATCAAGAAGAGTATTCTAGAAGAAGGACATCGGAGTGGGTTGAGTATCTATCCCGGTGCTACGAAAATGTACCAGGATTTGAAGAAGTTGTTTTGGTGGACGGGTATGAAGAAGGATATTACAGAGTTCGTCTATGCGTGTTTAACTTGTCAGAAGTCGAAGATTGAGCATTAGAAGCCTTTAGGTATGATGCAATAGTTGAGTATTCTAGAATGGAAGTGGGATAGTATTTCCATGGATTTTGTGTCGGGATTGCCGAGGACTGCTAAGGGAAATGATTCGATTTGGGTAATTGTGGATAGATTAACTAAGTCGGCTCATTTCTTACCGATGAAGATTAATCATTCTATGCAGAAGTTAGCCGAGATGTATATTTAGGAGATCGTGAAGTTGCATGGGATACCTTCGAATATTGTGTCGGATAGAGATCCGAGATTTACATCGAGGTTCTGGAAGAGTTTGCAATATGCCTTGGGTACTAAGTTGAGGATGAGTTCTGCCTACCATCCGCAGACTGACGGTCAGACAGAAAGGACGATCCAATCTTTAGAGGATTTGCTAAGGGTTTGTGTGTTGGATCATGGAGGATCTTGGGATAGCCATTTACCGTTGATTGAGTTCACGTACAATAATAGTTTTCATGCTAGTATTAGGATAGCACCCTATGAAGCTTTGTATGGGAGAAGGTGTAGAACTCCTCTGTGTTGGTATGAATCGGGCGAGAGTGTTGTACTCGGACCTGAGATTGTGCAAGAGACGACTGAGAAGATTAGGACAATACAAGAAAGGATAAAAGCTTCGCAGAGTCGTCAGAAGAGTTATCATGATAAGAGGAGGAAAGCACTTGAATTCCAAGAAGGAGATCATGTGTTTTTGAGAGTGACGCCAGTGACTGGTGTGGGTCGAGCTTTGAAGTCTAGGAAGCTCACTCCATGTTTTGTTGGTCCTTATCAGATATCGCAGAGGATAAGAGAGGTAGCCTATCGAATTGCTTTACCGCCGTCACTTGCGAATTTGCATGACGTGTTCCATGTGTCTCAGTTGAGGAAGTACATTCCATATCTGTCGCATGTGATTCAGATGGATGATGTACAAGTTAGGGATAATCTGACTGTGGAAGCATTGCCTATGCGTGTTGATGGTCGAGAGATGAAGCAGTTGCGGGGTAAAGACATACCTTTGGTAAAGGTGTTGTGGGGTGGACCAGCTGGCGAGAGTTGGACTTGGGAACGTGAAGATCAGATGAGAGAGTCGTATCCGACTCTGTTTCCTTGAGGTAATTTTCGAGGGCAAAAATTCTTTAAGTGGGAGAGAGTTGTAACACCCCGATTTTCGTAAGAATATTTATTTAATTTATTTAAATATTATATTCGTGAATTTCTGTGAATTTTGGTGATTCGTGTCGATGACGGTGTTTTGTGAAGTTTTGGTTATTTAATTAAATAATAGTATGTATTGCGGAATATATTGTATTATTATTTATTTTAAATAATATTGGAGGAATTAAGGGTAAAGTGGACATTTGAGGGGAATTAGTGAGGGCATTATGGAGAAAGCCCAATTTTGAGGCCCAAGGGTTAGAGTGGATATAAAAGGAGGATTTTGAGAATAGGGTTCTTTTTTGTTAGAACGTGAAAAGAAGGAAAGAAAGAGAGCTCTGAGGAAAAAGGGAAAAGACGAGGATTTCGTGAAGGTTTCCAAAGGCTCAAGAGAGAACACTTTGGATCGACAATCTAAGGTATGGGGAGTAATTACCTTCATTGTTTTTAATATAGGATTTGATGTAATTGAAGTGGATGTTTTGTGTTCGAGGGTTTGTGGGGTTTTGTGATGAATTGATGATTTTGAGGGTATTTTGTGAATCGATTATTAAGGGTTGAATTTAATCGGATGAAATAGACCTTGGGGTTGATTCCTTGTCGACGTTGTTTTGACCCTGTAGAAAAGAGGATTGTAAGAACCGTAAGGGCAATTGGGGTTTTGTGAAGGTTTAGGGAAGTTAAGGTTCCCGCAGTGTCCTAAATCGACCTAATAGATGTAGGTTATATGCCGATGATTTCTGTGATGCATTAGGACTATTGTAGGGATGTTTTTGGGTTATTTGGGGTTGTAATTGTAGGTACCTTTGAGGCTGGGGAGCTACTGATGTGTAACAGCGTTTTGCTGTAATCGCAGGTTCGCTAAGCGAACCATTCCTTCGCAAGGCGAATGTTCGCCAAGGCTCGCAAAGCGAGCAGCGCAACGAATGCGCGATAACATGAGTGTGGGTACAGGGATGATTCTGGAATGGAATTGGGGATTCGTTGGAAGTCTCACAAAGCGAATGAGCCAGCGAGTGACTTCGCACAGTGAATAAACCAGCGAGTATGACAGATGGTGTTTTCTGGTGTTTTAGTGTGGTGACTGTGGGATTCGTTGACTGCTTTGCAAAGCGAAGATCCCAGCGAACTGGTTCGCCTAGCGAACTCAGTAGCAAACTTCTGCTGTTCGCGATGTTTTGTTTATGTGCTGTGCTGTTTTGTTGCCTTGATGCTGTGATTTTTATGATGATTTTCCATGATGTTACTGGTGAATATATGATGATGTTTTGGTGATTTATTTGACGAATATGTGATGACATGACGTATATGAGAATTGATGAATGATGATGCACATTATGATGTTTATTTGATGATGATGATTATTGATGTTGCGTATCATACATTCATATGCATACTCTGTGACGACGCTTCATTCCCATTGTGCGGATATGAGGTAATTATGATGTGGTTCGGTTCCAATTGGGGGATCGATCCTATTGATGGGGATCTTTGGTGTGGTGATGGCCTAGTGTCCATCGATTATGACGATTGGTACCACATGCATGAGTCTTGTTGTGCATTTGCATCTAATTGGCATTGTTGTATTTTATGATGTTGTTTGTGATTTTGATGTTTTCCTTGTGATGACCCTGAAGATGTTGTATATGAAGATAATGCCATTTTATGTATATCTTGTTTTATATTGATTATTATGAATCATGATTACTCACCCTGCCTGTTTGAATGTTGCCTCCACGTGGGTAACGTGCAGGTGATCAGGTTTAGCTGTGGATGCCTTCGAGGACCTTGAAGTTTATTTGCTTTTGGTCGATTTAGAGGGTCTTGCTTAGATAGTGTAACATCGGGTTGGGGTCTTTTGAGTCGAACTATGTTGTTTCCTTATATTTGCTGCTACTTGATGATATGGTTTCATTTTGAAAACCTTTTTGAGTATTTGTGGTTATGGTGGATCTGCTGCCTATTTTGAGGGCTTTTATTAAAAACCTTTTTTATTATTATGATGTTGAATGAAAACCTTTTTATTTGAAAATTTTGAGTTCCGCTGCCATGTGAATGCTTTTGATTTGTTCTGAGGATAAACCCTTTGTTTACATGGCAAGTGTATTATTTTGATTTAAATGAGAAATGTGCACCCTTTGAGGTATTTTTGATGTTTTACTCTGATAATTGAGTTGTTTCTGCTGCAACATAAGTGGGGGTTGAAAAGGGTGTTACAATTTGTAACCCAGACATTCGTCTCTTGAACTTCTCTCTTTCAACCTTTACCTTATTCACCTAAAATCATCACTTCATACCTAAATTTGATCCCAATTTCCATTTACATAATAAAATCCTATTTTTTCATTTCAAATTCATCAACAATCAAATTCGTTAGAATGACATCCACAGAACCAACTCAAGACAAAACCACAATCACAAATACACCTTCTCCTCATACAAATCACTACTACCTCCGTCTCATAAAAAGTGTCTCATTTCCACTTTTTTCATGTCTCAAAATAAATGTCTCTTTAGAATACCAATACAATATTTATTAGTTTTTTCCACTATTATACCCCTATTCATTAAATTTCACGTTTTTCAACTACTCTACTTACTATAATAAATAAGGGTATTTTAGTAAAAGATATCAATTTTATCATTAAAATCAACACATCTAATCATTTTCTTAAGAACCACGCACAACTCAAATAAGACATTTATTATGAGACGAAAGGAGTAAGAAACTTGAAACATCATTCAATCCACCAACACCATAAAAAACCTAATAATCATACATGTTATACCCCTTACTTCATCCACCATAGTGACAACCCGGGTCTCGATGTCGTGTCTCTTCCTCTGAATAATCAAAATGTCCACTCTTGGTCAATATCCATAATTAGTTGTTATGCGATCTAAAAACAAACTTTGATTTCTCAAGGAACACTAACCCGACCTCCTGAATCTGACGTTTATCTCTCGCTTGGGATCGTTGAAACATGATAGTTATGGTGTGGATGACTGACAAGGCCACAACAGATTTGCCAGTTTTAGTATAAAAAGTATCGAATCCCACAAAGACTAATTGACAAGTACTGTATTTTACTATTATGATGTTTATCTAAGGCGATGTGAATGTGTTTGTTTTGCATAAGCAGAAATTAAGCTAGTTTTTAAAATTTATTATAACGAGAGACTATAATGAGATTCTCGTCGACCGTTAGTACCCACAAAGTCGTGTTTTATGATTATAACGAGAAAATATTTTCTTTCTGGCATGGATTAATTTAAAGGTATTGCCCGTTTTCGCATTAACGACATTGAATTTCGACTCTACAATCTATTCGACCGTTTTCGCGTGTGCGGATTGCAACTATGAAATCCCGTTTGAAAATAATCTCTTTTTGCTTAAAAAGTTGATTTTAGTAGAAAATTAATTTAAAGGTGTCATCCACTTTCGCGTGGTCGGTACCGGATTTTAAAAGTATAAACACCCGTTTTCGTGTGTCCGATTATAAGTTTAAAATTGCCTTTTTGAAAATTAGATTTGTCCAATATATGTTGAAAAGTAGTCATAATGATGATGACATATGCATACAGTTGTGAACAGTGTCGAGATGGTAATAAAAGCGCCACATTTCTTTCATCTTATGAACATGATCGAAAGTTGCATTTTTAAGGGGCATCTGTTAGCCTGCGGTTTATGACAATATGCTAAAACCCACTAAGTCTGGGTTGGAAGAATCTCAATAGAATATCCACAAGATTAGGATCACTCTCCATTCAAAATCTTGCCAGAATCTCTAAAAAGTTCGTGTTGGGTTAGCATTTTGACATCAAAATGTGATGTAAGTGTGGTGAGTTCAAATTGCCTATCAAGTGTTTCAGGACTTAGTGTATTATTGATTTCAGAGAATAGGTAATCTAGAGACATTTTGACACCACTACAAGATTCGACAGAGAAATTCCTAGACGATGGTAGTTATAGATTAAAGACGGTTTCAATAGTAGAAACAGTTTAGAGGTTGTTCAAAGACCAAGTACACGTGGAAACATAACAGAGAACAGAAGCCCACATAGTAGGACATGTGTCGAGTTCTAGAGAAGCAACAGTTATCAATATTTATTGATGTATTTAGTATATAAGTCGATTTCAGTTATGAAATAAAGCTTTGCAATTTTTATCACTATTCTCTATAGAACTTGAGTATCTAAGTCACAGAGAGAAAAGAGTTTGTAAAAGAACAAGTATGAATTTGCATCCCCCTTTTAATTCTTTAATTATAGCACTTACTTTTATTGTTTTTCTTTGTTTTACTTTAGTTTTTAGAACAATTATGCATTTTTTATTGGGATTTCTACCCAATTTCTTTTCACTCAAACATCAAATACCCAAGCACAAACATATTTTCTTAAATCTATTGCACGAATTGTCTAGAGATTTTTTTTTTTAATTTAATCCCTTAAATGAACAAAAACTTTTGATTTGATTTACGAAAAACAAAGATAAACACAAACACACTTTAAAGGTTCTGGTGTCATACCCCAAATTTGTCATACTTGTATATAACTTTCATCTGTACTTCCATCCACTAACGTCTATTCAAAAATCAAAAAAAATATGTTGTCGCTTTCAAGTTTTCGTTGAAGATATCCGGTCAGGTGTATGTAGGCAGTAATGATTGAAGTTCTTCTGGTTTTAACCTAATTTTGGTCTAGTAAGAGTTTGTTTCGTGGTTAAGGTTGGGATGTGCATAATTCAAGTGGTGTGAGTCTGAGGTCCGAATTAGGGTTTTGTGCGACGTTTTGAAAGTTCATATCTCGATTCATAATTCCTCTTATTTCAAGGCATGATTTTTTATCAAGGTTCACAGTGAAGTTTTGGGTATTTAAATGAAAAAATTCAGATGAATTCATGTTGATTCAAAGTTTCAATTCATTCAAAGTGCAAGGTTGGTTCATGGTTGTTCTTATTTCTCAAAGGATTGGTTCCAAATTTTATTTGGTTCTAATTGGAATTTTAAGTCCAAGAATTGCAAATGTCATTCATTATCATCATTCGGGATTTAGGAGTTTCAAGATGGCCAAAAGTGGTTTCAAAGATTAGTCTAGTAATAATTTCAAGATATTCAATTGGTTTCAAGAATGGTGTCCATATGGAAGATTCGATCAAATTTTTATCCTTCAAGTTCAATTTCCATGGTTATCATGGTTCAAACAAAAGTCCCATTATTCATCATTGTTTTACATTTCAAAATTTGCAACCGAAAAAAGAAAAGTCCAACAAAAACTCAAGTCATCTACACCAAGGCCCATGACAAGCTTTTAAGTCCGTTTTACAAAAAAAAAAAACATTACAATTGCAATGTGCAAAAATAATAAAGGATTAATTACACTCTTCCAATTCACAAAAGCTACAAAGAAATACCATGAAACATACAAAAACTAGCCAATTTCCAATAGCTTGTCAAAGCTCTTACATGCATCACTCCAAAACAACTTGTCAAACCACATTAAAAAAAGTAAGCCTTTACACATCTTGAGCCATGACCAACTTGATAACCATGACACAACGTTTCCTGCGCATAGCCTCCAAGCCACATATCCTACATAAACAATTCACAAAATAAGGAATCATACACCACTTCACAACAACATCACCAGTAGCAGCATGAAATACTCCAAATTTCAACAAGCCATATACTACACGACTCACAATATACACGCAGCAAAAGAAAATGATACATAATGCAAATACACACAAAACAGCTGGCGACTCTGCTGGGGGCAATTGCTCCATTCAAGAGAGAGTCAAGCCTAACTTAGTGCGATTTGTGGAGAGCGTTATCTTCGCTTGTTTGTTTTCTTCTTGTTTTCTCTTATCATTTACGTATTTGTTCTCTTATGGCTTTCTCTTTTATATGCTCGTTATTATTCTTGTCTGTTGGATCTTGGGATGATATCATGAGTAAAGCTCTACACCTGAGCTTTGGTAAAAGCAGAGGGAACACATAGCTTAGAATTGGAATTCGAGTAGTGTTAGTCCCCAAGGACTCGCTCCTTGTGTGCTTAGCATGAAAGCACCCCTAGAGGAGACATTTTCGTAGATCTTGTTGTAACACAGCTAGCCTGTCGCATGACTTGATTCATGAAGGGTCCCTGATTCTAGGAACCACTTTTAGCACCAATTTTTGTATTGGTGGTCGCGTAGTGTTAGTCTCCAAGGACTCGTTCCTTGTGTGCCTAGGATGAGGACCCCACTCAGGAAAGACCTTGATGTCACTATCGTCGTAATTCAGCTACCTTGGTGCCTGATGTTGATGCGATTAGTGTCCGTGATCCTGGGAACGTTATCTGTCAACATAGAAACTATCTTGTGAGTGGGCTTATGGGTAAAGAACTTAGAACTATCCTCATAGAGCCTACCTGTAGGGTTTCTTTGATCAGAGACTTTGGTTATCTACCTGTGACTGACCAACCTCAGAATTCATTGAATATGCAATCCTGGATCTTGCATCTTGCATACATGTCATTGCATTGCATTGCATCGGTTATGCATCTTGCATTTCATTCTAAGATTAGAAACTCATTTCTACTTCCTTCATCTCCAGTAAATAAAACTGATTTCTCGACATTAGTACGCAACTCGAGCCAATAATAGACGAATGATGGAGCAGATTCAACAAGAACAAGCCACCTTCATAGAGGAATTGGACTCTATCAAAGGCAAGATTAACCAGATTCTCGAAGCCATCGTTATGGCTAGAAAGGAAGAAGAACTGCGTGAAGCCACTACCGCAAACAACAATGTTCCTGTGCAGGGATCTACCTCAAGACTTTCAGTTCCCGTTCCCAACCCTATCACCTATGGAATACCGATGAACTTCACTCCTGCCACTGAAGGAACTATTTATCAACCATTTCCAACCTCTAGAGTTACTGTTGGAGCCATCCCGCAAGCCCAACCTGCTGTCACTCAGATTCCTATTTCGCATGCTGAAGAAAATCTGCAAGATCAGTATGATGAGGTGCAAAACTATCATGTTGTTATCCCGATTGTCAATCCTGGTGCAACTCAGAATTCTGAAGCCATCAAAATGTGCCGCGATTTAGTTTAGAAACTCCGAATTATGGAAGGGCACAACTCAACTTCTCTGAATACTCTGGAAATGTGCTTTGTGCCTGATGTTGTGATTCCTCCCAAGTTCAAGGTACCAGAATTTTCGAAGTACAAAGGTCTCAGTTGTCCAAACATCTACCTGAAGATGTATTTTCACAAGATGGCTGCCTATGCCAGAGACGAAAAGTTGATGATTCATTGCTTCCAAGACAGCTTGTTTGGAGCATCTCTCGAGTGGTATATGCAACTGGAGTGTAGCAATGTGCGCATTTGGGCTGAGCTAGTTGATGCGTTTGTCAAGCAATACAAATACAATACTGACCTTGCTCCGAACTGTACTCAACTTTAGAGTATGGCTCAGAAGGACAACGAATCCTTTAAGGAGTACGCACAGTGCTGGAGAGAGCTAGCCGCAAGACTGCATCCACCTCTTGTTGATCGTGAACTGATTGACATCTTCATGGGCACCTTGCAAGGCCAATACTACGAGAAGCTGATCGGTAGTGTTTCTACTGGATTCTTTGACTTGGTGATTGTCGGTGAGAGAACTAAAGAGGGTCTGAAAAGCGGAAAGATCCCAGGAGGTTCTAGCAGTAAGTATGGAGCCAAGAAGCCTTTCAACAGATACAAGAAGAAAGAGGGTGAAGCAAATGTTGTCTCTACTCAGAAAGGGCAAGCTCGCGTGTAACGCCTTGAAATTCATAATTTAATTATTGGTTAATTAATTGTGAATATATGGCAATTGTGTGGAATATGTTGTTGTGTTGCATGAAGAGTATTTGGGTGTTTATTTTAATGATAGTGATATTAGAATAATGTAGGGTATATTATTTAAATATTATTATTAAATTAAAATAAGGAAGTTAGGAGTATTGAGGGTATCTTGGTCTTTTGTGGAGGATAAGTGAGGGTAAAGATGGAAGAACCTATTGAGGGGTATTTGGAAGTTAAGAGAGGAAATTGTGAGAGAGATTCTGAATATACGTGTTTTTGGTTGCTGAAGCAAAAAGGCTCTGAAGAACAAGGAGGCTAGGGTTGAAGTGTTGCAGAAGGAGAAGAGGAATCAAATTCTACTCTAAGGTATGGGGAGAATCATTGTTTATTAGTTTGGTATAATAAATTGATCATGATAGGAAGTTGGGGTTTAGGGGTTTTGATGGGATTTGATTAGAAAGAGGGAGATTCTAATGAGTTAGGATGATGAGGTATATTCATGAGGTTGTCTATAATATGATGTATGTTATTGTTGCTAATTGTTGTTGTGAATTGAGGAGAATTTCGTTCATTATGAGAATTGGTATTGTGGAGATTTTGGGTCTGGTGTGGTACAAAAACGCATATAGTAGTTCTGCTACCGCGCTCGTACCGCCGGGCGACGCGATTGGACCGTCGGGCGATGGTCTTTTCGCTGGGAGATGCAGGAGGGGCAAAGCATGGAACGCTACTGGAACTTGATGGAATCTGAGGGATGTGCTACGCCTGTGCTCCGCCGGGCGAAGCACTGAGCGCCGCTGTACTCCGTCGTGCGACGTGGAGGTGCAGCGTGGCTGTTGTGCATTTTTTTGTGTTTTCTTTGTCGTTTCGTGTTGTTTTTTTGTTGTTGTGTTGATGATTCCTTTTGATGTTATATTTTGGAAGATTATTATGATGATATATGAGGTTACATGATTTATTTTGGTGGTATGAAATGATGATGCAATATGTTGATTATGTTGGATTGGTTGAGAATGACGCATCATTGCATTTCATAGCATCCTATGTTGAGAATTCGGTATGTTGATGACTCCAATCCCACTGTGTGGATTGAAGTAAATATGTTGTTTATGTTGTGCTCCTTAGTGGAGGGTTGATGTCCCGGTGTCCATTACATGTTGTTGAAGTCGATACCGCATTGCATTGATGTATGACGCATAACATTGCATTGACCTTGTATGATTAACGTGTGATGTTGTTGATGATTTTGTTGTGATTCCATGTATGTCTAATTGATGATATGATGTAGTCCTACGTATTTCCGTTTGTTATACTATTATAATAAAATTTGGTTTCTCACCCTGCCTGTGTTTGGTGATGATTTATACGTCATCCTGCAGATACTCAAGGATAGCTTTCGTGGTACATGGAGTTTGGCTTTGAATTATTTCCGTTCATTTGTTTCTGTTAGATGTAAGATGGTGTCATGCTCTATGTCATGTAACATCGGGTTGGGAACGGTTGTGAACCATAGTGTTCGTTTGTTTTCTTTTGGTTTAAAATGTTGAGTTGAAATGTGGAATGAAGTTTTTTGAATTATTTAGATTATTTTTTTAATGAATGAAGTATGATTCCTTTTCCGATGCGTAGTATATGATTTTGTTGAAATGCATGAGGAACCCGTGTTACGGGATAGGACAAAGTTATTTTGATGTTGTATATAAATGTGATGCCCTTTTTGGATGTTGTTACTCTGATTTACTTGAATATTTATCTGTATATTTGATGTGGGGTAAAAAGGGTGTTACATCGCACTCCAACGCCTTTTCAAATCCCTTACTTCCAGTATCCGTATGTTACTACTGCACAATATGCTTCAATGCCTTATCATCCAGTTGTTTAAGCTGTTCAAGCTCCAATGCCTCAGCAACAAGCTCCTTAGCAACAGTCATATAATCAGCAAGGGTATCAGTACCCGCCTAAGAATCAACAACAACGAGCTTCCCAGCAACAACGTTAGCCCAATCAACAGGGGATAAGGAGGCCAGAGAGAAACTTTGATCGCCTACCAATATCGTATGCTCAGATCTTTGCTAGATTATTGGAAAAGAGGGTGATTACTCCGAGAGACCTAGCTCCTCCAACTGTCATTCCCCCAGATTATGATGCTAATGCTCACTGCGAGTATCATAAGGGCGCTCCAGGGCACACGATCAAAGAGTGCAGAGCTTTCAAACACAAGGTTCAAGACCTGGTCGATTCGAAGGCTCTCACATTCAATGGGAAGCATCCAAATGTCATCATCAACCCTCTGTCGCCGCCAAGCTAGTGCCAGCATCAAGTCAAGTCAAGTCGAGTTCACTCCCCGAATAAGGCAGTCATCATGTTATCCCATCATTTGCATTCTTTTATTTTATCTTTGTTTGTTTAAGTACTGTATGCTTTAAACATTTTCGTTTGTATTTGGTTTTATTAATGTAGTGATTATGCATGTTTTGAATTAGTTATGTCGTATTCACTTATTTTCTCCATTTACTGCAGATCACCGACACACATTTGTCCACTTCACTCTCTTTATCATACTGTTATTTAGTAATGATTGAAGTGAGGATGATGAAAATGAAATACCCATAATTGTAAATTGTATGCTTTTGGACCAAATCATGCCGATGATGTACAGACATTGTTTCAATCCTCCAAACACTGAAGATACAAGGAGGTAATCCCTAGTTAACCGCTTCGAGCCAAGAAGTAGCAGTTTCCTTCGGATTCTAAACCCTTACACTCAACCTGGGGCAAGGTAGTGTTCAGTTAATCCAACTACGCACCCAAATCACAAGACAAAATCCAAAAGACATGACGGTTGTTCATCGTAACCCATGACTTGGCAATCACAATCCTCCAACAAAATCGAAAAACAAAATAAATAAATAAAATCAAAAGCATGCTAAGTCGAACACCTCGAGAGGAAACTTAGGCAAAAATCAAGGCAATCCCGATGGACTTAAAAAAGCGAAATCAGTCCATGCAAAAGTTAGGGATCAAAAACAAAATCAAAAGAGGCCCTCGAATGCTCAACAAAAACAAAATAAGATCCTGTGACCATCAAATCAAAACCAAAGGGTCACTGACATCCATCAAAAACAAAATAAGGTGATTGTCATTTCGAGCATACCTTGAATCATCACTCCTACACCGTCAACCCTTTTGCAAGACAAACATGTGCAGAATTAACTGAATGTAGGACTAGAGTTCATCACGAAGAAGGGGTGGGTACAAAAACGTTTTGAGCCTAATATCCTTTGTTTCAATAACCGTGAACCAGACCACGTTACAACCCTTAAAAGACCTAATTGAGGCGGGGTTTATTCTGAAAGCATACTATTGCAAGGTTGCATAAAGTGACTCCCCACATGTTTGCTAATCTTCAGCATTGGTGTCATTCTCCTTGCTATACCTTTCACACCAGCAAAATCAACACAACGTCTGAGCTAACGGTCCATTCGTCTCACACTATCACAACACTTCAATAAACGGCTCTTTTTCAAAACTTGCATGAGCATTGCATTAAGATTACCATTTAAGAATGAACAGTTTTAACTGCAAATCAGTGTTAGACATCAAAGCAATCCCAACAGGGGTCTATCAAAGAGGAACTTGAACTTTCAATGGTGCCGACCTGAAGAAAGACTACCTCAAAACCCACAATCAGAGGCAAATCCTTCAACATCTCAATCAAAGGCAAGCCATCTCAATACATCAAAGCTCAGCTTCCATAAGATCAAACTATTTCAAGGACTGGTTAATCAGGGGCAGACCATTACCACATTCAAACTGGGGCAAGAACCAGTTGCAGAAGGCATATCCTCTCCACACCTTCAGGATGGACAAGCATATCTTTCCAGACATTATCAATCATAGAGTTCAGAGCAAAAGCACGACCTTCATGAGTTGATCACGTCGCTACGCTCATTTTCTAGGTCATCCTGGCCATCAAGCATAACAGTTGTGGTTCTTTCAGAACGAATCCACGACAAATCAATTAAGTGATCAAACTCAATGCATCAAGAGCATCTTCGTCTGCTTCAATCATGGCGTCTTCAAATATCTGATGTTAAGGAAATCAAGCCCTCCCACCACCCGTAGTCTAATCCGCATTGGCAACTACCTAAAGTCCACCATGTTGGCACCTTCACAAGACATATTCAATCACCTGTCTGCAATCATACGCATCATATGCATCATATGCATCACATTCAATATCAATATAATCATGTGCATCATATGCCTACCAAAATCAAATCATACTTCCCCAACACTTGCATCTTCGCGTGTCAGCATTTGCATTGCATTTCCATTCGATATGGAATATCATTACAAAATCAAGCATTCATACATGCAGAAGTCAAGGTACAGGATCTATCTCAAGATTCCAAGACGATCTTCAGCCCAATTAGGGGCATTTTTAGAAAATCCGTGAGCGTTCCTCACGAAGTTGTTCAACCTTTTGTCGATCAAGCTCAAGATGATCTTCAGCCCAGCCAGGGGTATCTTCTTCAAATTCATGGGTGTTCCTCATGAAGTTACTTCAACCTTTTGTTGATGAAGATGTGATCTCCAATCAAGTCAATGAGCATTCCTCATTGAGTTGTTTTCCTCAACCGTTTTTGACGAAGTTATCATCCTTAGCTCAACCAATAAACATTTCTCCAAGTCAGTGGGTGTTCCTCATTGATTTATTTTCCTCAACCTTTTGTTGACGCCTCTGAACAAGTCGTACTCATTATATCTCCAGCAAACTTGACCTTTTGTCGATTGCCTTACTATCATCCTTTTGGTGGTAGTCATTCCTGTTAATTCAACCTAACCCGCATCCTTTTGATGTTGGTAATTCTCAAAATCAGAAATTTACTATCATCCTTTTGGTGGTAGTCATTCATGTTGTTTCAATTTAACCTTCATCCTTTTGGTGTTGATAATTCTCAAAATGGGGAAGTTTCTATCATCCTTTTGATGGTAGCAATTTGTGTTGTTTGATCTTCCTGTCATCCTTGTGGTGTCGGTGATCCGTGAATCTTTGGTTTGTGTATCATCCTTTTGGTGAAGGATAACCTCCGATATCGTTATGTACTTACTGTTATCCTTTTAGTAATAGCAAGTCTTGTTGACCTCACTTTCATCCTTTTGGTGAAGGGTCATTGAGTCGTATGTGTTTACTATCATCCTTTTGGTGATAGGTTTGCCATCCTTTTGGTGTCAGAAATCTCGTCTTATGTTTTCTATCATCCTTTTGGTGATAGATCCATCATCCTTTTGGTGTCGGAGTCATGTGTCTTCTATCATCCTTTTGGTGATAGGTCTGCCATCCTTTTGGTGTCAGAGATCTTGTCGCTTGTTTTCTATCACCCTTTTGGCGATAGATCTGTCATCTTTTTGGTGTCGGAGTCTTGTGATTTTGTATATCATCCTTTTGGTGATATATTTGTCATCCTTTTGGTGTCGGAAATCTGCTTGTATGCGTACTATTATCCTTTGGTAATAGCAAGTTTGGATCTCACTTTCATCCTTTGGGTGAAGGGTCGTTGCGTGTGTTCGTTATCATCCTTTTGGTGATATGTATGTCATCCTTTTGGTGTCGGAGTCGTGTGAGTCCACTATCATCCTTTTGGTGATAGGTCTGTCATCCTTTTGGTGTCGGAGTCGTGTTTTTCTATCATCCTTTTAGTGATAGATCTGTCATCCTTTTGGTGTCGGAATTGTGTGCGTACTTATTATTATCCTTTTGGTGATATCGAGTTTTGACCTCATTTTCATCCTTTTGGTGAAGGGTCTCTATGTGTACTTACTATTATCCTTTTGGTAATAGCGTGTTTTGACCTCATTTTCATCCTTTTGGTGAAGGGTCTCTGTGTGTGTACTTACTATTCCTTTTGGTAATAGCGAGTTTTGACCTCATTTTCATCCTTTCGGTGAAGGGTCTGTGTGTGTGTGTGTGCTTACTGTTATCCTTTTGGTAATAGTGAGTTTTGACCTCACTTTCATCCTTTTGGTGAAGGGTATGTGTGTGTGTGTGCTTACTGTTATCCTTTTGGTAATAGCGAGTCGAGTTGTGTGAGTTTACTATCATCTTTTTGGTGATAGGTCTGTCATCCTTTTGGTGTCAAAACTTTATGTTATCATCCTTTTGGTGTTAACGATCTTTGCAAGTCATTCAGTGTCTACTCGAGGGTTGACATTGATCCATCATTCCATCTTCCAAGCATTTTCTTTCTTTTCGGACAAATTCGTGGTCTTCTTCATATCTAATTGACTCCTACCTTGAAAGAATGAACGTCGTAGCAGTTCATCTTACTAGGTTCAAGTCAATTAGATAGGGGCATCTTTCATGCCCCAAATTTGTCCTACTTGTATATAACTTTCATTTGTACTTCCACCCACTAACGTCTATTCAAAAATCCAAAAAATATGTTGTCGCTTTCAAGTTTCCGATGAGGATATCCTGTCAGGTGTATGTAGGCAGTAATGATTGAAGTTCATCTGGTTTTAACCTAATTTTGGTCTAGTAAGAGTTAGTTTCGTGGTTAAGGTCAGGATGTGCATAATTCAAGTGGTGTGAGTCTGAGGTCCGAATTAGGGTTTTGTGCGACGTTTTGAAAGTTCATATCTCTATTCATAATTCCTCTTATTTCAAGGCATGATTTTTTATCAAGGTTCAGAGTGAAGTTTTGGGTATTCAAGTGAAAAAGTTCATATGAATTCATGTTGATTCAAACTTTCAATTCATTCAAAGTGCAAGGTTGGTTCATGGTTGTTCTTATTTCTCAAAGGATCGGTTCCATATTTTATTTGGTTCTAATTGGAAATTTAAGTCCAAGAATTGCAAATGTCATTCATTATCATCATTCGGGATTTAAGAATTTCAAGATGTCCAAAAGTGGTTTCAAAGATTAGTCTAGTAAGAATTTTAAGATATTCAATTGGTTTCAAGAATGGTGTCCATATGGAAGATTCGATCAAATTTTTATCCTTCAAGTTCAATTGCCATGGTTATCATGGGTCAAGCAAAAGTCCCATTATTCATCATGGTTTTACATTACAAAATTTGCAACCAAAAAAAGAAAAGTCCAACAAAAACTCAAGTCATCTACACCAAGGCCCATGACAAGCTTTTAAGTCTGTTTTAAAAAAAACATTACAATTGCAATGTGCAAAAATAATAAAGGATTAACTACACTCCTCAATTCACAAAAGATACAAAGAAATACCATGAAACATACAAAAACTAGCCAATTTCTAATAGCTTGCCAAAGCTCTTACACGCATCACTCCAAAACAACTTGTTAAACCACATTAAAAAAAGTAAGCCTTTACACATCTTGAGCCATGACCAACTTGATAACCATGACACAACGTTTCCTGCGCATATCCTCCAAGCCACATATCCTACATAAACAATTCACAAAATAAGGAATCATACACCATTTCACAACAACATTACCTGTAACAGCATGAAGTACTCCAAATTTCAACAAGCCATATGCTACACGACTCACAGTATACACGCAACAAAAGAAAATGATACATAATGCAAATACACACAAAACATCTTGTATGAGTGAATCTTAATGAATACAAATATCTCCCTGTCAGGGTGATACTCCACTAAGAAAAACAACTGAAGTAGTAGAAAGAACTGTTAAAGAGCGAGAAATTAATGAAGAAGAAGATCGCATGAAAGAAGAGCACATAGATGTTATATGTTAATCAGAATAAGAAGTCGACATCTGGAAAGAGCCCTAACGAGATTTTTTCTTGAATAATCACATTGACCATGGACAATTATGAAGTTTCATGAATTCTCTTCGACGAGGGGGATAGGGTTCATCTGACATCATATATGCGGAGTTGTTCACCAATTTGGTCTTGAAAAAAAATGTTTGGTATCATATATGGGAACAAATTTACAAGGTTTCGAGAGCTCTATTCTTGGTTGTTCCGTGAAAATCTGTATACAAATGCATTTCAGGAAGGCCAGCCCCAGCAGTCCTAGGGAAAGTACTATACATAGTTCATCTTAAAATGAAATACCGAATATCAAAGATTAAGCTATGACATTGTGCACAGACTTAGTGAGAGTAAGACTTTATCACAAACCTTTATAGAGAAACTTGGACGCCGCAGATTTTATCCATGGAAATAAGAATGTGAATGAGGTCGGTTCTTTTAGAGAACACCCTTTAGACATCAATGTTGTAGACTTTGACACATCTCTAGAGGAAACTATGTTCGAAGACAATAAAGGCCTAGAGATACCTTTCCTCGTCGAGGCGAATATCAAAGATTAAGCTATGACATTGTGCACAGACTTAGTGGGAGTAAGACTTTATCACAAACCTTTATAGAGAAACTTGGACGCCGCAGATTTTGTCCATGGAAATAAGAATGTGAATGAGGTCGGTTCTTTTAGAGAACACCCTTTAGACATCAATGTTGTAGACTTTGACACATCTTTAGAGGAAACTATGTTCGAAGACAATAAAGGCCTAGAGATACCTTTCCTCGTCGAGGCGAATATCAAAGATTAATCTATGACATTATGCACAGACTTAGTGGGAGTAAGACTTTATCACAAACCTTTATAGAGAAACTTGGATGCCGCAGATTTTGTCCATGGAAATAAGAATGTGAATGAGGTCGGTTCTTTTAGAGAACACCCTTTAGACATCAATGTTGTAGACTTTGACACATCTCTAGAGGAAACTATGTTCGAAGACAATAAAGGCCTAGAGATACCTTTCCTCGTCGAGGCGAATATCAAAGATTATGCTATGACATTGTGCACAGACTTAGTGGGAGTAAGACTTTATCACAAACCTTTATAGAGAAACTTGGACGCCGCAGATTTTGTCCATGGAAATAAGAATGTGAATGAGGTCGGTTCTTTTAGAGAACACCCTTTAGACATCAATGTTGTAGACTTTGACACATCTCTAGAGGAAACTATGTTCGAAGACAATAAAGGCCTAGAGATACCTTTCCTCGTCGAGGCGAATATCAAAGATTAAGCTATGACATTGTGCACAGACTTAGTGGGAGTAAGACTTTATCACAAACCTTTATAGAGAAACTTGGACGCCGCAGATTTTGTCCATGGAAATAAGAATGTGAATGAGGTCGGTTCTTTTAGAGAACACCCTTTAGACATCAATGTTGTAGACTTTGACACGTCTCTAGAGGAAACTATGTTCGAAGACAATAAAGGCCTAGAGATACCTTTCCTCATCGAGGCTAGGATGAAACGTCAAAGACTAATCTCATTTGGCAGTTTCATACCCCATCCATCTCGACGACAACCTGTGTTGGGGGAGTTTTTCACTATGGAGCATTGAACATTGTGAAACTTCTTCTTTTAGAGCAACAACTTTGTGAGAGACACGCCACATATTCATCCAAAACCTTTAGGTGATAGGTGTGTGGGTTCTCCCACTTATAAATGCTTAAGTCTCCACATTTCTAACCAATGTGGGACTATTACTCACACTTGCTACATTCTCAACAACCTGTCACGTACTATGATTGAGCAAACCTCCCAAGTTCGTGGAGGACAGACTCATCAAGATAAACACATACATGTTTACATGATCCCCCAAGGAAGTGTTAACATCAATCCTTGTGCAAGATACGTTGCCCAGTTTGAATATTGTGGTTGTTCTTGTATTTTTAGGGATACTTTCTTTAGGGGTTTCAGAAGAATTAGAGTTGAAGTTGGGCGAAAACTCAATACGGACATGTGATCTGGTTGGAAATTTTGTGGTTGAGATGGTAGAAGTTCATGTTACAAAATGGTAAAAACTTATTCATGTTCAGAGGGTTGATCATAACCAAATAGCAATGGGATCCTCCCAGTTTGTAAATTCTTTTGGTTACCCAACGATTAATTCAAGTCTGTTTTTATTTGGTTTATGTGATATGCTTTTAGTCCTAGTCTAGTTGTGTTGGATATTTCTCAGATTTTAACTAGATCTATGGTTGGGTTTTCTTTTGTATGAGGTGAGCATGTTTCCTAATATATATATATATATATATATATATATATATATATATATATATATATATATATATATATATATATATAGATAGATAGATTAAAATAAAATATATTAAAAGAGAGAATTTCTTACCACACCCCTTGGGGTTTTTAGGCACCACGTGCGCTTCCAAAAATACCACCTGCTTTCGGAGATGTATCTCCAGACGCACATTTTTTCTGTTTTTTTTTTAATTTATTCCGTAGATGCATCTACGGAATATTTCTGTATGCGTATATACGGAAGAAAACAAGAATCAGAAAACCAGAAAATCAACATTGCAACAATAAAATCAACATTCATAAAATAAAATCGGTGTTACATTGATAATTTTGACAGAAATCTAAATACTACATTTCAATTTCCCGGTGGACGCTTGCACATCTCTAAGATGTCATAGACTGTTCTTCGGACCGTCGCCTCCAACTCGAGCGGAATTTTCTCTTCAAAATCGAAATACATTCGCCACATCGCCCTAACATCGTCTTGATTCTTGAGCTCAAACTTGATGTAAACAACGTTCCCTTCGTTGTCAACTGAAGGTGAACGGTACTCAAGCTTCACAACCTTCTTTTTGTCATTGTAAGACATACGATATTGGATTTCGTCTATGATATCGGCGAGGGGGTGAGATCCATGAGCTTGAACGTCCTCCTGGGTGTTTTGTCGTCGGAAAAGGATACACTTGTGACATACCAACGGATCTTGATTTCAAACAATTGAGACATTTGTGTATTTGTGTGAAAGATAACAAATGAAACCCCAAATTTATAGAAACCCTAAGTGAATATGGACCAACCATTTTCTGTCAAACTTTTTTCCGGAGTTATATCCACGGAACGACCCCATAATTATTGGTTCCGGAGGTGTATCTCCGGAACTTTCTCTGATACTGCAAAATTAAGAACCTTCCGTATATACATATCCGGAACTTTTCCTGCTATATTTTTAAACCAGAACTAAATATAGAAGCACATCATAATAGACAAATAAAAGGCATAACTACATAAATAAGGCATAAGAATAAAAAGTGACTATTTTGCACTTCAAAAATTTACAATTAGTCGTCCGATTATACAATAATTCAAAACGAATCAAAATAAGTGTCGCCGACTAAATCTATTGGTGGTTCCCCTTTGGACTTTTACGCATTCGATTCCTTTACAATGTTGTTCAATCTTTCGAATTCGTGCATCCTTTCAACAAAACGATATGGCCACGTCTCAACATTTGCGGTTGAATGAGTCGCTCATTCTGATGATGTAGGTGGTATGGGACATCCCAATTTCAAGTAAACTTGTACAAAATGTCTTGATTTTGTAAGCCATCTAATACATATGATGCGATCATTTGGATTTTGAGGTGGTGCAGTGCGGAGTGGAAAAAAGGTTTCCGAAAACCCGTATCACGTCAAGTCAATGCACACCCTATCATATGCACATGCAATAAGATGACCCATATCAGGGAAGGTCATCCATTTCGACACATGTGCCTGACTACTCAAGCAAGGTACAAGAGATTCATTAACCGCATTGAATTTTTCTTTCTTTCCATACAACCGCGTGTATGATTCTCTATGCATCTTCAACTCTTGGATTAGTTGATGACGGACAAGCGCATGACAATCCTCTCCTTTACCAAGCAAAGCCGAAACGGCTCGGTAACCACAATTACCATCCCCCTTAATATTGATGATACGGTCGATGTATTTGTGCATAAAAATCGGCATCTCTTCGATGAATGGAATTTTCGGTGGAATCGGGGTTGGAGGCGGTTTGCTTATGTGGGCTCCTTTCATGAAACTTGTTTGAGATTTAGGAGTCGGTGAGTCGGGATAAAGTTTGTAAACGTGCTCACAATAAGAAGGAGACCGTGTTATTAAAGTCAAAGCCGGCATCTACCGACTTTACGACAACCCCTTGAACATTCGGAGAAACATCGTTTGTAGAAACTAATTCTTTTGAGATATTATCGGGTTGCACCATATCTATTCGTAAACAATAAGAAAAATAAACAAAAGTTACAAATCTGCTGTAAAAAAATAGGTGACAGACACGTTGTGAAGATGTATATCTGAAAGTATTCATCTTCAACACGTTCTGAAGGTACAGCTCTAGAAGCAACATTACTTTTTTTTCCAAAAGTTTGATGCTTAATGTGAGCAATGTAGTGGACAAAGTGCAATCTTTACCTGAAATTCGATCTTTTCTTGCTCCCTTTGATTTGTTGCACGAAAAAGTTGGAGTTTTGGAGTGAAAATGATATTGATAATGTAGGGTTTTTTAGGTTGGTGAATGTGCGTGTGGAAGAAGAAAAGACAACAATGGAGGGAGTGATCATGCAGGTTTAAAATATAACAGAAACTTTCGGAGCTGTATCTATGAAATATTCTGGCGGTTAGACGTTCCGGAGGATCATGGAGCTATATTCTGGCGCTTATTCCTCCATGAACATTCTAGCGCTTATTTCGTAGATGTAGCTCCGGAAACAACTAAATTTTGGCAAAAAAAAGATGCGTTCGGATGTGTATCTCCGGAAGTAAGAGGCATAAAAGGAAATTCACTAGGTGCCTAAGAGTATCAAAGGGAGGATTAAAAAATTCTCTTAAAAGAAGTATCATAAAAAATAAAATATGAATAATATAACTTTCTTTTTTAAAAAATATATTTTGAAAAGAAATTTATCAAGCAAGTTTTTACATTTTTTCATTTCTAAAATAATTTTTAAAAGTAAGATATTTTATTTTATTTTATTCTTCAAAAGAATTTTTTAAAATTAATTTATAAATATTAGGAAAATAATAATATAAATGAGGAAAGTAGTGTCTAGATAAATGAATTATAATTGGGAAGAATAAAGGAAAAAATATTAGTATGAAAAATTTTGACTTTTCTAAAAGAGATAATTTTTTATACAATATAAGTATAAAAAGTTTTACATTCTCAACAAATCACATAAATATGTATAATTTTAAAATAATTTAAAATTAAAAATAAATAATGATCAATAATTATAATTGATTGATAATGTAAATTTTGTAAGTTTAAATTTATTATAATTGACTCAATTAATTTATATATATTACCCTTAGGAAATGTAGAAAATTTAAACTTTTAAATAAAAATTCTTTTATGCTAAATGTAGAAAATTCAAACTTTTAAATAAAATTTCTTGTATGATAAATCATTAAAAGAATTAGATTCAGTTTCTAGATATGATAAAATCTACCATATATACAAATAAATAAAAAGCATATAATTTCTTTTATGATAAAAAATTATACTAGTAGTATTTAGGATATGGTAAACATACAATAATTAAAGTATATTTACTTTAACCATTTTTAATAAAAACTTTGAATAACATCAATAATCCTACCAACCCATTTCCTCCTCCTATAAAATTCAAAGATATAAAGGAGAGATTGAACAGGTGAAGAGTTGCATGCATGAAATGGCTAAGAAGGCAGTGTTGATAGGGTGCAACTATCCAGGAACAAAGGCTGAGCTAAAAGGGTGTGTTAACGATGTATGGAGGATGCACAAATGCCTCATTCATTATTATGGATTCTTAGACGAGGATATCACAATTCTCATTGACACAGACCGTTCTTATACTCAACCTACTGGCAAGAACATTCGATCTGCCATGTCTAGATTGCTTCGATCGGCTCAGCCCGGTGATGTGCTACTGGCTATGATGAGTGCATTGTTCCCACAGATATGAATCTCATCACTGGTTAATTTTCTTACTTTCTTTTACCTACATATTGACTGTCCTTTCCTAACTGAGATTTTTTTTCTCTAATTTTGTTTTGATTCAAACAATTTACTTCAGATACTAATCAATAAATCAATCTTTTATTTTATATGCTATCTAATTGTTTATTTTAATTCATATGAACTTTCAAGTTAAAGACTACTGAAATTTTTATCTGTATATTTTAATTCATTTGAACTTTCAAGTTGAAGACTACTGAAATTTTTATTTGGATTTGCAATATAAGGAAGCACACAACAGATTTGTTTGACTTAAAGAAGTTTATATGTAAATATGGCGATTTTGTTCAAATCTAATTAATTAATCAGACTCGTGGCTCAAATATGTAAATATTGAAGGCAGAATATAAAGATTTTGTAAATCAGACTCCTGACAGAATACGGTGATGGTGATTTTGTAAATCAGACTCCTGATGGAATATGGTGATTTTGTTTAAATCTAAAAATATTGAAGGAGGAATATGGTGATTTTGTTCAAATCTAATTAATTAAGACTTCTGGCTCAAATTTTGATGCCTCTTAACTTGAATGCTTTGGTGAACCAAAAGCGTTAAAATCAATGTTTTCTATGAATTTTTTTAAGCTTTTAATAAGATTACTGTACAACATAACGCTTAGAAATAGAAACTTACAAGGGATAAAAAAAACTGCAAAATGATATTATCTTTGCCAGGACTCTGTCAAATGATGCTGATTGTTATTTTGGCTGCCAAACAGATGAAGATTTCAGGGAGTTTGTAGCAAAGGTGCCTAGGGATTGTAGGATCACAATCGCATCAGATTCTTGTCACAGTGGTGGATTGATTGAATTAGCAAAGGAGCAAGTAGGAGAGAGCACACATGAGGGAGCACCAAGTTCATCACCAGGCTTCAAAAACTACCTTCGTAGAACAGTGGAAGATACACTCGCATCTCGTGATATTGAGGAAGAACACGGTGAGCTTAATCATGGGGACCGCGGCTATGTGAAGAATAGGTCTTTGTCTCTTTCAACTCTTATTGACATACTAAAGGAGAAAACTGGGGAAGATGATGTAGAAATTGGAAAGATAAGACCTACACTATTTTATATCTTTGGGGAAGATGCTAGTCCTAAAGTGAAGAACTTCATTAAGTTTTTCTGGAACAAAGTTCAACTAGGAGGTGATGAGAGTGGAGGCTATAGTGGAATTTTGGGGCTGGTGAACAATCTTGCCCAAGGACTTCTCAACTATAAGCTGAGTGACAGTGATGAAGAAAACGAAGATCCTGCTAAGCATACACCAGAAGCATATGCTACATCAACTAAGCACGACATAGTCGAGCGTGGAATTCTACTGAGCGGTTGCCAAACTGACCAAACTTCTGCGGATGCTAGTCCACATGGAAATCCTGATGAAGCTTATGGGGCTTTTAGCAATGCCATACAAGCTATAATTGCAGAGACTGGTGGTGTAGTTACAAATCGACAGCTTGTCCTGAAGGCTAGGAAGAAACTTCATAGGCAGGGGTACACACAGAAGCCTGGACTTTATTGCAGTGACGACCATGCCAGTGTTCCTTTTGTGTGCTGATATGAAAGTGATACAACTTAGGTTGATTTTCAAACAATCAATAAATAATGTGTAGCATTTAATTTTCAATAAATTATGTGTAGCATATGACACAATCCAGTTCATACATCTCATTTGAAAGGAACCCATCAATGTCAGTGATCAGCCATATAGTTATACAATTTTGAATTATACACACTTGATGTAATCAAAATATTGAAATGGAGATTGCACGATTGTGCTAATATCAATGAGAACAGGGACTTCCCTTTCTGCAAAATTCAGCAACAAGCTTAAGCTTTTAGCTAAAACAAAAATTGTTTCTGATCTTCAAAAAAGGGAGAGGCGCGCCTAGTGCCTCAGGTCAATCATCCAGTTCAATAACCCATGTTAAACCTACAGAAGATGTCAAAAGCAAATATATAAGTATACGCATCGCCTTGGAATGGAAAAAAAAATTTGACCAAAATTAAAACAGAAGTCTATCCCATCATTGCAACAAAGAATAATTAAGAAAAAACTAATATTATTAAGCTTTTAATGTTGAAGTATTCCAAGGGAACAAAAGTCAATCCTTTCTGTTTGAGCATGAGTTTTTTTGTTGCAAAAATATAAAAAGAAAAAGAAAATGTATTCCTCTTCTAGGAAAACAAACCATGAAAGCAAATCCATGTGCAAATGTGCTTTTAAGAAAAAGGGGGTGGGCGTAAGGGTAGAGAGTGAAACTGACCATGAAGGACAGTTTTAACTGCTGCATTAGGGACAAGAAGTCCAACTATATGTTTGTTATCTGATGTAGTTTCAACACGAACAATGCGTAGCCTCTTATGTATTTGCCGGGCCTGTACATTAAACAAACCACCAGAGGCTCAAAGAATCAGCATATTTTCATGATAAAGAAAGTTTTAGTTCCGAAATTTCTGAAAGGTTAGTTATATCATGTTATATCACAACAAAAGCTATCTATTACAATTTTCACATTGCCAACATGACCAATTCAAAACTCAAATAATTAAATCTAAAAGATATCAGTGACAAATTGATACATCATTCGTCAATTAATAATTTTAGCTACTGCATATCATGATCTTTCCCATGAATGATTTATGAGTTGGTGAAATACCTGCTTAGAGAGAGCCGTTTGTATGTTTCCCCAAACAGGAAGAATAACGCCACCTAAGACATTTACTTCCTGTAGTCTTGAGCCAACTGAACAGAAGCTACCAAGCTTACAATTGGGACCATGCATGCACTGACAACAAAGGCAATAAGTAAGATTACAAGTCAAAATTTGAGATAATGTGAATTTGAAAAATATACATATTTTTTCATCCCATGACTAAATGAGTGAGGCACGCTAACTTATGGTATATATACCTGCTTAGATGAAACTTTATAATCGTGTTCCCAACCAATTTGAGCCTCCTCTAAAGATGAAACTTTTGAATATTTTCTAGTTAATTCTGCCAGATGCATATCCCTGTAATTGCATGGGGGAAAATAGGTAAAGAATAAAATTAAATTAAAAGAAGGTCAAGTAAATGAAATACATACCGAGGTGATTCTCCGACAGGGGGACGAACTATCTTATACATAGCCAGAGCAGAACTAGAACAGAAAGAACAAACATAATGACATCAGTAAATGAAACCAGAAAGTTTTACTATGTATTTGACTGGGGAATCTACCGATTCATCTTGAGTAACTGTATTTCTTGAATTCAGAAATTGAGACTGAACAATCACAGTCACAGACATAAATACGAATAAATTTATTTAATTTCTCCGATCCTTTCTTAGTAGCATGCCAAAAGAACTTTATCCCTTTGAACCCTTATCCTTTTATCTCAGGATTAAACATGTTAATTCAACACATCCAAGTGATATTGTCACAATCCTTTTTTTTTTGTATATAGCATAATCTTAGATGGAGAGTTTAGAAAATAAATAAATGGACAGAAACAAGAGTAAGAATAGAACACATGAAATGTAAAGGCAATGACAGAAATAAAGATAGATGTAATGTATAGGATTCAAGCGTAATTTATATTGTAATAGAAAATAGCCACTCAAGATTACATGAAACTTACCATACAATGCAAGTTACAACTATAAAACAAGCAATATTACATGGGACTAAATTTTGGGCAATTAATAATCAATGAGAAAGAAATTCTAAAAATGCTGGACAAAATAAACGGTTATTTATTTAAATTGAATAGTTATATAACAAGTACTACAAAAACCAGAAACGATACCTTTCAAATGCTAAAATAAAATGGCGTTTTCCTAACCACTCCCTCTTTGACTTGTAGAAGCCATCACCGGATGAACTAAATCCAGCCTTCTGCTTCTCATTCAGCATGGTATTTGCTAACTGATGCGTAAATGATATCAACAAAACATGTCTATTATAGTTAAGTACTACAATTTAGTTAGGACATCTGAGAAAGTGTGTGTACCTCCCATGAAACACCGCGATCCAAGATGAATGTGAACAAAACAGTTGAAGCCCCACTCATTTGATCAACATAGACTGTCTGCATCAAAGGAAAGTTATCTTCAGGCTTAAATTTGCTATACAAGTAACATATGAAAATAGGTGGCAGCAAGAAGTTTAGGACAAAAATAAATACCTTTGGAGTCCCTCTCAATTCAATTACATTAGCTTTCAAGTCAATAATGCCTGTGTCAAGGTTACCATCAATGCGAGCTTTTTGAACAAGAAGATCCAAGATATTCACAAATAACTCAAATAGCCTGTTGGTACAGAAAAAGTTAGTGTATTGAACCAAATGCTGAAAGCAAAGGTATCAAATCATTTCATCCACAAAATACAAACCTATTCTGAGTCTCAGGAGCCATTCCCAAAAGCCGGTTGAGAAATCGTCCAATATCATGTATATCTTTATCATTAATTTGGCAAGATAACCATCGAGAGTCAATATCATCTCCTTAAAATATAAGAAGTCAACATTTAAAAATGATGAAAAACACAAGGAATGCGGCATCATAAACTTTACAACAGTGAATGATGAAGCCTGAAATATATTTTTATTAGATATCACTAATATTATAAATAATAACTATAACTACAACTATTCAATCTAACATTAGATCAGGGGAAATAATGCATTACCAAGAATGGCATCCTTGAAAATTCCAACAGAAACAAGAGCAGCTCTTGCCTGCTTGATAAATTCTTGGATTGTATCTGGTCTATCAGATAAGCATCCTGGAGGTACAACAGGAAGAGGATCCTACATAATTACTTATCAGTAGATGGATTCAACTTGTTTGTTTCCTATTAAACTCATTGTCAATATGCATATTTGTTATTTTCAACAAAAACCACATACCAGCTCCATTATTCCTCTGTACAAAATCATCAGAGCCCTCTTCCCATAAGCACTGTCATAATTATATGCATTTAATGAAAGTCCAGCCCTGCAATGAACATAGGAACATCATTGATTAAGGTTTTAAATTTATCCAAGTTGGCTCACTAAAAAAAAAAAAAAGGAAATCCAACTTACCTGCGATCCCCCTGAGTTAGAGCTCCAAGGGATTCTAATCTCTTAGCAACAGCTGACGCAAACCGGCGTTCTCCACCAAGATTTGTAAATAGTATCCTGAAGAACATTTACAAGGATAAGAAATAAGATCTAAAGTGCTTCCTTATTAACTAAAAAATATTTACATGGCATAGTATCATACAGCTCGCACCAGATAGAGGAGGATTGACTATTGAACATGTGGGTCATATCAAGCCACCTATACAGAATAAATTTTAGAAGGAGGCGGGTGCAGCGAGGAAATTTTCTGTGAAGGGGAATGGTGACGTGGCTGAATAACTAGGCATCATGGGAGAAGGGTAGAGAGTTGGGAGGCAGTTTTTTGAAGAAAAGCGTATTCAATTAAAATAAACTATCAATTTAATCTCTAAGCCACCGCTCTCTCTCTCTCTCTCTCTCTCTCCAATTTAGCCCCTAAACTATATAAATATCATAGGTATCCTCTACAGTATATAAAATACATCAATTTAAGTATATGAAGCATATTCAATTAAAATAAACCATCAATTTAATCTCTAAGCCACCGCTCTCTCTCTCGCTCTCCAATTTAGCCCCTAAACTATATAAATATCACAGGTATCCTCTAAAGTATATAAAATACATCAATTTAAGTATATGAAAATCCATCACTTAAGTCCCTAAAATCTTAATAGCAAGGACTAAATTGAATGACTTTACATATTTTAAGGACTACTTATTTTTTTATTTACAAAAATTTAGGGACTAAATTGGAGAAGGGGTGATATTTTAGGGACTAAATTGATAGTTCGACAAATTAAATAGTATCTCAGAGGGGCCTTGGACTTTGTTAGGAGAATTGCACTCTCTGGGTAGTGGGTACCATTAATAAAACCATTCCCAATTTTTTGTTCTTAGTGAAATATTTGAAATACTAATTGTCACATTTGAAATATTTTCGTGTATCGTTATTTGTTTTTTTAGAACACCATTGAAGCCTTAATTACTTTTTTCCACAAATACTCTTATTTATTGTATGTCAATCCACCTAACTACTTTATTAACGAGATTATTTTAGTCGATGAAACTCATTTTATCATGAAGACTAGTGCACTCAAACCAAATTAATCAATGATGCTTAGTACGCTCAATAACCTTAAACAACGCTTAATTTGAGCAAGAAGCTCACTAAAGGCAAAGCAAACAGGTGTTAAACGTATATCATCATACAAAATTCAAAAACCAAATTAACCAATGATGCTTAGTGACCTGTATTCTGGTGCTGAGACTTGATTTGATCTATGAGTTCTTCCAAACTGCTGAATTGCTCTGTCGGCACTCCATGGAAGTTCTAGAGTTAAATGAACTCTTCTTTTCTATTTTGTAAAGGTCAAAGGGAACAAAAACAGCAAAAGAAGCATAAAGCAATAATAAAGTTTACAAAATATTATAATATCACCTGCTTTTGAGTAGAACTTTGCAAAAGCCATCAAAATAATAGGACCAAAAAAGCTGGTGATTCAAAGGATAGAAATATTTCCATACAGTTTGATTACCTGATTTTTCACTCTTCTGTCTGCCTGCAGCGAAACGCCAGCTGATCCAGCTTCAGAGATGATAGCAACTAACTTCTTAGCTTCCATAAAGAGCTTTTTTTCATGCATGTTAACCATCTCGGCAGTGACATCTTTTCTAAAGGGAAACACACAAAAAGCTAATTCAGCTAGCATGAAACGAAGTTTATCAATTAGATATGGACACATTTTGCAACTCACGAATTTCGAGTTTGATAAACAACACCCATTCCACTAGGGGCTCTGACAAGCATTCCTTTCCTTCCTGTAATTTCTGCAACTTTGTCATGTCCTCCTAACTGCATCAAAATTCATTTATAGTCTAGTAAAGATCTACACTTTCACATTTGGCATTAGTTGCAGAGCATAAAATTGCTACAACATACATCTTTTTATAGCATACTTGCTTAATTGTTACTGGACTAGCATACTAGCTGTCATCTGCCTAATGACAGTTAACAAAATGCCCTGAAAGATTTCTAACTTTAAAGGGGAAGATGAGGATGAATCAACTAATGATCATTACCTGGTCAATAATATCATCCAAGGGATTACTTGGAAGATCCATAGCATGAATCCTCTCTAATACTTTTTTCTTGCACTCCATGGCTGTGTCATAACTGCAGCAAGCCAGTGAAAAAATTAATCACTGGCATACACTTTTTTTATTTCTAACTTTTTACTGACTAAATTCTATTGATTTAAAAAATGGCTTAAAATTGTTACTAAAGCTAGTTATTGATACATAAAATTAAAAATTATGCCATTGAAACCAGAGAGCCAAACTAAAATAATTTATCTAAATTCTAAACCTCTTCTGTTGTTCAACTATGTCTGTTGCAGAAGGGAGATATTCAACAGTTTTATCCTTGCACAAATGACATGCCCATTCCTCAATATCAATATCACCAATTGGAGGCACCAAGCATGATTGATGAGCGTATTTTCCACATTGGGAACACTGCAACAAGTTTTCCCTTTCCTGCACAGAAAAATATGTGAATCCTACACATGGCAGGCAATTCAAAAAGGTTTTTTCAGAGAATAATTAAATAAAAATTACCTCTTCAGTACTGCAAATTTCACATTTCTGAAACTCTTCAAAATCAGAGTCGGAAGATTCAAGACCAGAGGCAGCTGCATCAAATCAATGGTAAAATCAAATGGTTCTCATGACAATTTTTGATGTATTGAATACTACCATCACTAATTTAATAGAGAACTTCAGACACTCAATTCATAAACAGCATTTATTTAACAGTTCCTCCTCATAATAGCAGGCATGTGGACATGCACAATAGCTCTTGATGATAACAATAATAATACCAGAATAACAACAGAGGGTGAATTTTGTTATTTGCCCAAAAATAGAAATGCTTGTTAATCTATTATAACATGAGATAGACAACGCACCGCTTTCATCCCCTTCGGGTCCGTAATCAGAATCAGAAGATTCAGGAACAGAGGCAGCTGCATCAAGCCAATGGTGAAAATGAAAAGGTATCATTTAATGTTGATGTGTACTGAATATTATTAACATAGTAACACTAAGAAAACTTTGGATATTAGCAATAATAGCCCTCTTATAGCAGCTCTTCACAAACCCCAACATTTGATTACTTGTTTATATAAAACAATAGTTTTTATTCTTAATATTACTCCCTCCGTCCCAAATTATAAGTCACTTTGCCAAAAAAATTTGTCCCAAATTATAAGTCACCTTACATTCCCAATGCAATATAAATGACATCTTACCCAATATACCCTCAAATATTTATTATTATTTATTCTTTCAACTCTTTCTCCTATATAATTATGAGGGGCATTACTGTAAAGTTATACATAATTTGTCTTTCCCATAAAGTAATAATTAAGTTTCTTAATTTGTGTGAAAAGCCCAAAACGTCTTATAATTTGGGACGGAGGGCGTAATAAGTAATAAATTTAAAAGGGAGAATGGACAAAAAGAACAGATCATGGTCTCCAACTTTTATTTACTCAATTTAATTAGATGAAAAATATCCTAGTAGAAATGTGGCCATGGTGCTTGCTTTGTTGTGCATCTGTTTTGATCAATTCCATATGTGCCACTCTTATTAAATTATTTCATTGGAAAAGGTTTACAAAAAATAATAGAATTTTAGAAACTATTGTATTTTTATAAATTCAATAACTTTTTTAATGATGAAGTTGATCCGCGCCCTTTCTCGCCCCACATAAAGGCTGAGAATAAGCCTGCATTAATGTATTAGGAGCCATATAGCCCTGACGCCTCTAAACAAAGGCATGTCCGGTGTTTAACATGTGTCCAACACCAATGCATGTGCTACATTTAATTTATTCATTTTTTCAAATTATTACCAGTGTCGACGTGCCAATGTTAGTGGCCGGTGTCGTTACTGCTTCATAGGTTAGGAAAAAGGGTTTCCATATGCACTTGAAGCATGACAAGAAAGAACGATAGCTGCAAAAGATTAATCAAAATTTGCCTGAAACTCACTTTCAGATTCTTCATCACTTTCAGTATCACTATGAGGCTGCGACTTAGCTACTTTTCTAACTCTAGATTTTCTTGAATCGTCGGGACTTGCCAAGTGCCTCTTCCTTTGAAGCTCCTTTACACCTTCGTCTATTATAATAGAAATCAAAATAAAAACAAATGATTGCAAAACAATGAAAATAAATGAAACATATATAACAAAACATGGCATGTAAATACCGGGGAGAAGTTCAGGCTTTTTTGGCAATGGGTAATTTTCTTCAACATATTTTAGCAGCAACTCACGAGGTCCAGAAATAAAGTCATCAAGTTCAGAACCCTACCCAAAATAATAATAAAAATAACACATAATGCAACTGAAATGCAAGAAAAACTGCTTTAAATTAAATGAAAAAGGATCCAAATACACACTAATTTTGAAACAGCTTCCTCTGTCCTTGCTTCCCCCGTACTCTGCAGACCTATGACCACACACTTGTCTTCCATTAATGCTTGTTTCACCAGTCTTACTGCAGTAGGGACTTTAGCAGACATACACAAGTGTCTGAAGAAGTGCTACAGTTTTACCAGGAAAAGGGACAGTCCAAAAACCTCAATAATAAATGTCTAATAGACATGAAGAACTTGTCTCTAGGAACCAACTTAGACTTAATACCTGGTGGCTTGCCCAGTAAAGTCTCCATAGTTGCCTAGTATTAGGTTTCTCGGGTAGTAAGTTAATGGCAGACAGCAACTTATCACGCAAATCCACCCAAACTTCTGTAGCCTTTTTATACATGTCCTACAAATTTGAAGAAAAAAAAACATACATCATCAAATGAGAATACTGAATTCAAAAGAAATTCTATTAAAACAAATTTTGTAACATAGCTTAATACACATAACTGATGTAGCAATTGAAAAGAGATTCGAGCTAAAACTTTTTGCATGCATACACGTTGACTATCATAAGACAACAATCTATAATTGAGCCTTGCTTGATAAAAAAAAAAAGTACACTCTTTGATATGGGTGCAAAGTGTGTAGAAATGTACTTAAAAGATAGTTGATCCATAAAAGACAGTGTAAATCACGAGAATATCTTCTACTCTAAGTAGCTTAACAATGTTTGAGCATCATCCAATGGCTACAGCATTGGATGAAGGATGAGCAGCCACTAGGATCGTATTCCTTTTGGTTGAATTAATGGATGAGCAATCACCACATAGGCACACTGGGAGATTATGGTGCAGGAACAGCCCGTCTGAGATTGGCAATCGATTATCAATTAGCTGCTGCCAATGCTTTTGAACACAACCCATCACTTCTCAATGTACTGAAGCTAAATCAATTTATCTGCACTGCAGCTGAAGATGGAATAGCCTTCAACAAACAAGAGAAATTGTTGGCAATTGACCATCACTTCTCATTGTACTAAAGCCAAATCAATTTACCTGCACCCAATCTGAAGGTGGAATAATCTTCTTCAACACTAAAGCCAAATCAATTTACCTGCACCCAATCTGAAGGTGGAATAATCTTCATCAACACGAGAAAGTGGAAGGAAGATGGAATGATAGAATTGACTGATGATCGTGGTGCTATTCTTCAAAGGACGTTTCTTTATCAAAGGCCAAGGGAAAGGAAACAGAAAAAGTTGTTCTTGTGCCTTCATTTTGGAATTGTGGTTTGTAGTCTCAAAGCGATGGCACCTCTTGTTCAAGAGCATTATCTTGTGGTCGGTGAAAGAAAATCAGCTGTGGGCTATATTTATGAAGAAATTGAGAAGGCAAAAGAAACTATAATGACATAAATGTTCTGATTCAGATGACATTTTAACCACTACTATAGTACTATTCAAGGCATACACAGATGCAACTACAGCATTCCACCCAAACAATGAACAGTTGAACATTTGACCACAAACACTAGGAAAGTGGAGAGCCTTTCACCCCAGTCCATGCCAGCACAAGCCAGCAACTTTGACTACTAGTTTGGTGATGGAATTTTGCTTTCTTCATTTAATTATGTAAAGAGGAGACTATTAAAATGAAATAACTAACAAGTAACGGTAATTGTTATTAACAAAGAACGACAATTACCACTTCAGAATACAGTAAAGAGCCATCAATATGTTCAAAGAAACTAGCCGGTCATACCATCATTCTGTCTTCTAATGGTGCATCAATAATTTCAAACTCAGCACCCTTGTAGCTAAGCGTACGACATAAATACATCCCCCTGAAATTTAAAAAAAGAAGCAGAATAATATATATTTCAGATACAAATAAGTGCATAAGGCTGGGAATGAGTGTGTTTGTAGAAATATTACCTTGCTTTCATGTCCATTGCAACTAATTCTAGAGCTCCAACCCCCCCTTTTTCAAGAGCACCTGGATTCATTACCTTGCTAATTAACTTCAAACAATTACAGGGTGAGGGCCAATGGCCAAATGAAAGAAACACGGGTACGTGTGGAAACAATTAAATAATAACAATATATAAAATGCTGTGTGATGCAGCAATATCTAAAAAGCTCTATATGATGCAGCAACATCTAAAATGCTCTATGTGATGCAGCAACATATATAAGCAAATTAGTGCATGTACTCTATTCACAATGCAAATATTCTTCAGAAATAGTTCTGTTAAAAATTGGTACCAAAATACTGTTTAGTTATAGAAACTGACTTTTGTTGATGGCAGAATGCGTTTACAACAGAAACGGAATTGCACGCACTAGAGAATGCAAAATTCACACATAAACTAATTAGAGAAAGTACATTATTACAAAACAAATTCTATCCAAGAAATTCGGACTCTCCGTTCCAAGAATTAGAAAGCTTGGTCTCTCCCTCCCATAACCACTCAATAACTATCCCATAACCATTTCCCTTTTCTCTCTCTATCTACTCCTAAAAAATAATAATATAACTGACACATAATAAAAACATAACTGCCATAATAAGCTATGCAAAAAAAAAAAGCAAGATCATAGGCCAAAGCCTCTATTAAACCCAAATCAACATTAGAAGGGCAAGAATAGAACATATTCCAAGGATTTTCAACATCACCATCACAAATAACACAAAGCAGTAGGTCAGTTAACACCTAATAAGACATCTAAATTTTCTACATTAAACAATTCAAAATATAATTTATCTATCCGGCCGGTTCTTATTGGTCTAAATCATTAAAATATGCAAAAAGTGATTGTTGAGCAACAATGCCATTAATTAAATACAACTGAAAATATTAAAAACTGTTTGCATTGTTTCTTGTCTTTGTTTTCAGTGATATATTCAGTGTAATAGTAAAAATGTCACATGACATGTTTTTACCTTGTTTTCATCATTTTGTAAGAAAAATATTAGAACAAAGTGTTGTTTTCACTTTTGATATAAAACTTAAATATAAAACTGAGATTTCCTTATTTTGATAATGATGAAAAATACCAATGGAAAATGGAAAATAAATCAAACAGTCTCTTTTAAGACTAATTGTCCTCTTGATTCAAACATACTCTTAGAGCTATCTTTTCCAACCAATAGAACCTAAATATCAAGTAGGTGCCAATTGATATAAAAAGATGAGTAATTATCTCCACATGTAGCATGTTACATACAGATAAAAAATCAGAGAATAAAAAACTTGAACTATCATTAAAAATTGTCATAATTTACAATATACCATGTGGCCAAATCACATGATCAACTACAGAAGCATGTCTTCTTCCATTAGTATAACTTTTGAAATAAAGAAAAAGAAAATGTGAAGAAAACAGATGACTAGCAATAGTTACTGTTTTGAAAACAAATGGAAAAAGACAAGACAAAGAACACTACCTAGAAATTCACCAAAATCACTGAAATAAGTCCCAGCTCCCCAAAGGCCAAGTCGAACCATATAAGCCATATTGCGAGGTTCAGATGCACCAGTAGCTGAGCAATAAACAACACGAGCTTCAGGTAGTCGAGCCTGTCAAATTAGATTGAAATAACTTGGAATAATCCATAAACTCGAATAATTATTTCATTTATAAATGAACATTGACACAATTAGAGTATAAGCCAAAGGGAGAGCATGAATGAAGAAAGACAGAGAGGAAGAGGTTTATCTTAGAAACTTAGTGGCTAGCTGTGTAAAGGTTTCAGTTTAAAAGACTTAAAATGCCATTTATAGGATCTTTATTTACATACAAAAATACACGGTTAAAAAAGGTACAGTATTCCTTTGCATCTAAGCTAGGGGCTTATTGTGCAAGCTGTCTTGTAGAAATACAAACATAACCTATTATCTTTGTAACTGTTTTATAGAGTTCCTAGTTTATATATTGTTCTTTATTTGCTTAAATCTACCTATAAGGAAAATACTCCCAAAATTGAAGTATTCATCTACAGCAACAAAAACCTTTTAACGCCACATAAAAAAGATTATCACTGCATAAGATAATGTTCACATAAAGAAGAAATTGAGGATCAAAATGGTAAAAGAAATAAATATAAAAAAATGCTATTTCTGGCCATAATGAATGCCCAACTCAACTTACAATCAGTATCATTTGAAGTAACAGCAATAGTATTAGAAGCTTTCAGCCACATAGTAAGATGAACAAACCTGGATATCAAGTACGGCTTCACCAGTTCTTGTTGACTTCTTACCAGCTTCGGGAACCAAATTTTTTGCTTTATGACACTGTAATGAAGCCACTCACACACTTAAGCAATAAAGGGTAAATAAATATAAATTAAATATTTGAAATACCTTTTAATAAAATTATCTTCAAAACTAAATAGAGGAAATACAAATTTTATTTTGGTGTGAAGATTAAACAGTGGAAATACCAATTGATTATAGGAATAATTTCTATTTAAAAAGTCTGATACCTCATCAAAAATTATAAGACCGTCAAACCCTGGTCCACACCACTGGACAAGTTGTTGGATACGGGTACGACCTCTGTCAGATGATGCTATGAGGCTGCTGTATGTCGAGAAAATAACTCCCTCCCTAACTCCAACAGACTTTGAATCAAGCTTAGAATAAGGCAGCTTATTCAAAGCATGCACTGGACAGATTCAATAAAGAAATGTATTTAAATTTAAATGCATAACAAATCTTGCAATATACAAAAAAGAGAAAAAATCACAAGAACTTTTCAATGAAGAATCTTAACCACGGAAGCCAGCAAAGCATAAGATAAAACTTAGTTTTTTGGATAAAATAAGAATTATTAGACTCAAGAAAATAAATAATAGGAGGATTCGGTATGCTGTAAACCAAAATACAAGACAACACAAGAAACAACATAATATTAAAACAGTGAAGTTCTCCAGTCCCTTGCAGTATCTGCAATTGAAAGGAACGCGTTCTAATATGAGTCTTTCATATTAATAAAATTAAAGATGAATAGAAAGATATATTATGAGGAAATTTTGTAAATCTTAATTAAGGTCATTGCTGAATTTTAGCTTGAGTCACATACCAAAATTATGGGCTAGACGTCAATTGTCATTGTGGGAAATTATTTAAACAAAATTCAATTTATGAAGACAAAATTCTTAGGTCTCAGTATCGGTTAGAGAAAAAAATAACTAAAAGCATATCAACTTAAGTTCTTTATTCAATTTCTCCTTGAAGCCCCCACGCCTTTTAAAGGTCTAAAGGAGGACCCGAGGGTTTGGTTTGATTCCTTAGCTACCATTATAGGGTTGAATGCAGTCTCCTTATCACATAATGTTGTACTTCATCCCGGAATCAGGCATATTGAGTTGGAAATGTTTTTGCCAAAAGCATAATTGCTTGTTAAGCTACATACCAGAAAATGCTTACATATGGCCTATACTTTTTACTGTAGATATTTTCCAAACTGAGTTGAGGAGTAATAGTTAGAATATATAGTTACTTTCTTATGTATCTAGTTGAGGAACTCCACAGTTAGCTTTGTTTAAAGCAAAAAAATTTAGGGTAAAGCAAAAGATGAAGGTACAGAAATTCATCTAAGTTAGCACCCCAGTACCCACACACCCCCAAACTGCTCAACTCTAATAAAATATTATTTAAATAAAAAGAACAAAGAAAAAAAAAAATCGGGGGACTAGGCCAAAACCAAGGTAATAACAATGCAGATCAAAACGATTGGTCAACTGCCACATTATTATCAACTGCATAGTTAGTCTAATTACTTAGATACTTGGTTTATTGGAAAGTGCTTTTGGTTGCAATTGACACATACAAATATTACCATTGTTTAATTTAATGCACTGCATGTCTGTATAACTACCTGCTTGTACCACAGTAGTTCAGTCAATCAGACTCACAACTTAGAAACTATCTAGTTTCATTTTTCTCTCAAATACTCTCTCGTTTTCTGTTGTTCTCTCTTGCTACCCCTGGTGGTCAATACTTATCCACTGTTCTTGGAACATTTTTTCATCTCTAATTGAAAAGTGTGTATGCTTTTCAAATGTTGACTTTGTATACCACCTTGCGTTTGATGAGAAAATGGCACGTAGGTCATATTTTTTTCCCAAAATTAGCAATTCAAAAATTATAAAGAGACCAGCATTTACAAAATAGAGTCATAAATTTGGAAAAACATGCAATAAATTTGAAATCTTTGTATTCGGAGTCCTAGTACCATTTTATGGGCAATGTTGACAAAAATTCCATGAATCACTCATATATATTATAATTCTAAATATGCAAAATATCAAGTAAATAAAATAAAGATTTTCCACTTCAGTATTACTAACTTTAACTCTTTCCTTCACAACAGAAACTGAATCCCTTCTATCGCTGTTAAATGACATTTCTTTTTAACTAACCACGTGACAATGACATCAAATTGTCAAAGAAGTTAACCATATCATAGGACTTTAGTTACACAAACCCAAAAAAGCATACCTTCAATGCAACTTGCACCCATATCATCCAAATCTCTTCTGGCATCAAACTTCAAGTCTGAGCCAACAGAAATCCATCTGTGAAAGATCATTGAAACATGAAAATAGGAATTAAAAAGAACAAATGAAATCTCAATGCATAGACCCACTGCAAGTTGAAATTACAAACAAACATGTATATGGATGCAAGTACAATAAAGTATATTGAAATATGAATGTTTATCTCAATTCTTAATAGCACACCCATGTTTTCATGCTCAAACTGTGACCTAAACTTACAAGGCTTTTCTCCTCCCATGGTGCCAGTTCTCCCAAATTAGCCCAGCAACTGTTCGACCTTTACCTACCCCAGCTCCATCTCCAATAAAGAACCCAGCCCTAGCACCATTAGGAACGTGTTGAAGGTGTCTCTGCCATGGAAACAAGAACCATAAATATGAAAGTTAAATTGTAATTATTAATATTCAATCATGTGGCGAGAGAGACCTGACAAGCATAAACCAAAGTCTCAATCTGCAAGCATGACAAAGTCTTTGAACATTCCAAATCATTCTTAATCTTTGGATCATAAGTAGGCTCAGGTGGCTGCACAGCGGACAAGGAAGATGTCTCTACAATCAGATCCGGGTGTGGAGGTCCGATAGATATCTTTGCTGGTCGCTGCATGACAAGAAACCATGGTACCAATAAAATGTGTTGTTTGATAAATTAACCCAGACAAACTTTCAATATAAACGGCTCTCTAGAGTAAAGTGTCTTTAACTCACATAATCTGTAAAAGTTTCTCCAGCCATACCACCATCATCTTCATCCTGCTCCACTTCATTAAGTAGCTGATACATTTTAATATTAAAAAAGAAAATGAGATACAAATACAAGGATAATAAAACTAAAAAGATATACAACAACATTTCCAAAGACATCAAACCTTTAAAAATAAATTGACAAACACGATCCATGAGGAAATAAAAGAAAGGAAGAAAATATAACTGAAATGTTGAAGAAAATATAGAAATAACAGAGGAGAAAGTCATCCATTTATTTATTTTTAGTTTCTTATTTCAAATCCATCTCCAGCACATTTTAAGACAGGAACAATAAACTATTTTACTTATCTCTATTCTTTTGATTCTAGCTTTACTAAAATATCCGATCATCCTGTTTGTACTCTTTCCTCTCATATGAATTCTTTTTATTAAGAAAAGTAAGAGATATAAAATACTAGGAACAATAAACCAAAAAACTTAAGAAATGTTAATCTCTAAAATCATGCCTCCAAAGAGTCATTATTGTGGATGCAGCATGTAAACTTTTTAATTGCCTACATTTGAACACTAATCTCGTGAAAATCCAACATGATTCAAGAAAGTCTATTACACTTTTTATATAACCAAGAAAAAGCTAAAGAAAAATGGATGTCCAATGTAGCATTGGCGTGGAGGGCCACTCTCCAAGACCCACAAACAACTTCAATTTCATAATGAATAAAACTTTTATAACAAGCAACTCCATGCCGATTCACACCTATTCCCTTCCAACAAACAAACAAAAAATAAGGATTTGATAAAAGAAATGAAGTATCTGTGTGCCAAAAAACTAGATCACAAAATCACTAGCACAACTATTAAGTTGATTTTAACATTTCCCACTGAAACATTGTTGTATATTCTGCTTATCAATAATGAAAATGAAATCAACCTATGAAGCACGGACACCCCGAACACGACACCAACATTGACACAGCGTCAGTGTCCACCATTTTTTCAGAAGTGTCGGTGCGACAGAGAAATCAACATATATGCAGTATTTGTTGAACCCAGAAGTCTTATTCCTCGTTCATTTGTAAATGTAATCGTAAACCATATATAATACTAACAACTACTACTACTATAGTAACAACAAATACAAAAAAAGGAAAGGTTAAGTCAACACCTAGCAGCAACTAATCAAAACGAACTAACAAACTCACGGAAACAATATAAAATCATTCTCTCAAAAACACATCATCCATTATATAGAATTTCCCGATCTCAAAAATTAGGTCAAAATCAAATCATCAACTACAGTAAAAAAACGAAAGTAGCAAAAACCCATAGTCAGAGTAAAAACCTCGTTGACGTCTTCACTATCAACAAGAAAATCGAGCTCAACGTGACACTGAGGACAAGGGAACTTCGAGAGGTTACTAGGTCCGATAACAAGAGCCTTACAAGCGGGACATCGAATCCGAGCAGCGGAGGGATCGATGGAGAATACGTGTGGCATTTGACATTTAGGACATGGTAATTCCGTCACACCCTGCGCCGCGTGAAAGTAAGTCCGGCAACCGGCGCATCGAGCCCTAACGGCGGGAAGAGGTTGTGGTGGCGGTTGATTCATCATTGTGAGAGTGGGAAAGACTGAGCGCTAAAATGGTGGAGTTGGCGGGCCTTTTTACTTTCTTATATAGGTGAGTTATTTTTACTTTTTAGAGGAATATGAAGGGTCTTTGATAAATAAATACTGCTGTAGTATTTTTATAAGATATAGTAAGTCTTTTAAGAGTGATATGCGTAAAGGATAGGAGATACGTATTTTGTTTTTGGTTTAAATAATTTTCTTTTATTGTACTGCTTTTTTCATTTTAAGATAAAAATATATATACTTTGTAAAGTTTAAATAATTTTCTTTTGTTGTACTGGTTATTTCATTTTAAGATAAAAAAATATACTTTGTAAAGTTTAAATAATTTTCTTTTAGGCTAAAATACAGTTTTGGTCTCTCTGTTTGTCAAAATTCACGGTTTTGGCCCCCCTATTTTATTTTTTAACAGTTTTGGTCCCCCACCCCAATTTTGGCCCAAAAAAATGATGAACAGTAACTGGTCCGTACATGAACAGTACATATCCATACATGAACAGTACATGAACAGTGAGGAGTGAGGGACCAAAACTGTTAAAAAATAAAATTGGGGGACAAAAACCGTGAATTTTAACAAACAGGGAACCAAAACTGTATTTTAGTCTTTCTTTTATTGTAATGGTTATTTCATTTTAGGATAAAAAAATATACTTTGTAGAGTTTAGGTTTAAAAAATCAAAGGGTAGGTAAAACGGCAGACATGAGAAGAGTCTTGTAAAAATTGTTACACATAAAAATGAGTTATTTGAGAGAAAAAAAAACATTAAACATTCATTTATTCTAACATTTTTTTTAGATGTACATAAAAAGGAGTTATTTTAGAAAAAGAAAATATTAAACATTCATTATTCCTTAACATTCCCTCTTGAAAGTTGTTTAAAATACGATTTGTTAAAACCTTTTTAATAACACTCAATAGAAAATATAGCTAAATAAAAAGAGTATAATAAAAAAAAATTGACATAATGAATCCTTTGTTAGGGTTTATTTTGTCGGAGACGGTACGAAAAAATGCATATGAGATCGATCTGCAAGAACGAAATACTAAATAGATCAAAGATGGAGGAGTGGTGACAGGGGGTTGTCAGCTGGGCTAAGCAAATCTTTTTTGACATGGTGACTGGCTCTTCAACCATTCATGATATTAACATGGAGGTCGAGGATGAGCAGACTGAAAGTGAATATCAGGAGAAAGGTGAAGGCCTGCAGGTAATTGAAGACAAGAGAGTACGATTATCCAACCTTTGTCATATCTGATCTGAAGGAAAAAAGGATATACAAACCTTGGAGGAGAGATATTATTATCAAGCTTTCAGGGCGGAAGATTGGCTACAAAGCTTTGGAGACGAGATTAAAACAAATGTGGGTAAATAATGGTGTTATAAGAATTATTGACCTGAGTAATGACTACCTTCTGGTAGCATTCTCACATGAGGATGATAAGAAGATAACGATGGATAACGGGTCATGGTTTATATATGATCATTACCTAACAATCATATGAGATATTGGATCGAACTCTAGTTAGTATGTCGTTGAAGTCTGCTCACATGTTGTTGTCGAAGACCTACATGCTGTAGTCGAATTGTGTTCTAGTATGTAGCTGTCGGATTAGGCCTTGTGTTAAGGATCCAATTGTTTAAGTTAGCTTGTACCCTAAGATAGCTTGTAATGGGTAATTGTTAAAAAAACTCATTAGTTTAGTATGTTAGGTTTATTATAAATAGCATACTAGTCTTTCATTATAAGTGTGGTGTGACAAAACCTAATTAGGGTGAGAGGATTATTTGTTATTCTTGAGTACTTGTAATATGTTTTATAGAGAAAGTAAAGCATAACAGTTATAACCAATCCTTGTTGTTCTCCTTGTTCTTCCTTAACCCTAACCCTTGTGTGTTTCTTGATCATAAAGAAATAATTCATACTTTGTTTCAAGGCATCCTAATTCACAACAGATTAAGAATTGGTGCCCAAATTTCCAGTCAGAGAAAGATTTCATTGATGAAATAGCGGTATGGATTAGAATTGCAGTATTACCAATAGAATACTATGATACGAGAGTTTTAACATTTATTGGTGATCGAGTATGGCGCACGATCAAGGTAGACAAGACCATTATGCAACAAGAAAGAGGAAGTATGCTAGAATTTGTGTCCAAGACAATTTGTTTAAGCCTTTGCTTACCTTGTTTCGCATCAAGAACAGAATATATCGCATTGAATATGAGGGTCTGCATCTCTTGTGCCTGAGTTATGGAAGATATGGTCATTATAAGGAGGGTTTCAGCTTTAATATACAAGCTAAATAGTTCTTGCAGGTTACACATGGAGGTCAGTGTTCAGGGGCAGCGGTTGGGCCTGATAAGTTGGTAGGAGATGAGGTTGCTGGTGGGGAGGAAGGGTCGTAGAGAGTGGTGTAGAAGTAGAGAAAAGGTAAAATATAAGTGGATGGACGACAGAACATTCCTCAAGCAAGAGTTAATGCGGAATTGAACGTGTTGGGATCGAGATTTTCTTCCTTAACCAATCATAACGCCAATGAATCACGGACGTCTAATGTTGATATGAAGGCTGAAGCTGGAAAAGGAAAACAATATTGATATTTCTGATAATGGGATGGGAGAGAATCAGGGCAATGATGAGGCAATTCTTAAGGAGAATAAATTAAAAGAAGTAATCATTAGGAGTAGTAATGGCTCCACTAGTGAGACAAAAAAATAGTGGAGTTAAGCTGGGAGCAATTAAGGAAACATTAGTGGAGACAAAAAAAAAAGATGTTATGGTGTGTTCATTGGGTTATTTAAACATTAATGGAAGATAAGGGGACAGTAAATTCAAGGATTTGAATAATATCCCATGCAATGAGCGGGGCAATGATATGGCTAGAAAAAAAGCAGGGAAAATGGATAAGAAAATTCACAAAAAGGTAAAAAAAAAAATAGCTACACATGTTAGTGATGGATTCAAAGGAAAAGTGAGTGGAATTAATAAAAAGGGTTTGAAGGGTATTATGGGAACTGAAGCAAAGATGAACATTAGTCAATCAAATCAGGTCAACGTGATCATGAAATAGAAAATTTTAAGGGACAAATATGCTTCTCATGCAAATGCAAACGTGAGCAATGTGGTTGGAAAAAAATCTCCATCTACGACCATGCAAGGTAGGGAGATCCAAAGCAAGAATTTCTTCTTTATTCGTCCACCTGATGATAACAAAGTTGTAATCGGCACATTGAAGGTGGGTGTGGTGGATGATAATGGAGAAAGTATGAGAATGTAACAAGGTGAGCAGCTACATAATAAGAAACTGCCAATGGGAATGGATGAGGTTAATGAAACTTAATTGAAACTCTAGGTCTCTCCTTGGACTATGTCTACCTCATCTAACTATTGTCGATGTTAAATACGGAAGATAAAATTTTAGTGTGGAATTGTCGTGGAGCGGCGAGTAAAGTTTTTTATAGATATAGTAAATATTACATGGATATATATAAACCTTTTGTGTATATTGTGCTTGAAACGAGATGTGACCCCAATAAAATCCATAAGAGCCTTAAGTTATTAGGTTTTAATGGTTACCTTGTGATGAATAATCAAGCCTTTGTTGGTGGCATACGAGTGGCATGGAAGAAGGATCAGATTAGTATGGATTTATGTGAGAAGGATAGTCAATACACGCATCTCTTGAATATTCCTAGTCGTCACTTTATCTTCAAGTTTAAGAACCCTCAAAAAGCTAGCAAAAATGTATTTATATAGCAATTGTGTGTGTCAGCAAAAATCTCATAAACGCGCCACAATGCTACTGCATCACACTGTGATGCAAACGTCATTGCACCACGATGGGATGCATCGCATGCGCGTGCAAGAATTCTAGGGGAAAATGTTTTTTTTCCTTCAATATTTTTACTAAGTCTTTATCTCTTCCTTGTGGTATATTTTTGCTTAATTAACCACACTTTAACATGGCTTTTGCTCTTTGTGAAGAAGTATTAACTGAAGAAGTGTATGTACACCAACCCCCTAGTTTTGAAAATCCTAAAAATCCAGACTTTGTTTTCAAGCTTAAAAAATCATTATATGGTATGAAACAAACTCCCAGAGCGTGGTATGAAAGACTGAGCAATATTATTCTTGAAAATAATTTCACCAGAGGGAAATTTGATACAACTTTTTTTTTGTAAGTCATTCACAAACATTCTTGTTGTTCAAATTTACGTTGATGATATTATGTTTGGTTTTGCTAATGTTACTTTGTGCAAGGAATTTACTAAGTAAATGCAGACAGAGTTTGAAATGAGCTTGATGGGAGAACTCAAGTTCTTTTTGGGGATTCAGATCAATCAGAGTCCAGAAGGGACATACATTCATCAGAGCAAGTACACCAAGGAACTTTTAAAGAAGTTTGACATGTTAGAATGCAAGATATCTAAGACTCATATGCAACCCACATGTACTCTTGAGAAGGATGAGGTCATTGCTAAGGTAGATCAGAAGTTATACAAAGTATGATTTGATCTCTCTTATACCTAACTATTTTTAGACCTGATATTTTGTTTAGTGTCTGTTTGTGTGTTTGCTTCCAATTAAATCTTAGAAAGTCCCATTTAAGAGCTGTTAAAAGGGTCTTCGGGTATCTGAAAGGTACAATTAACATTGGCTTGTGTTATAGAAAATCTAAAGATTACAAGCTAGTGGGTTATTGTGATGCTGACTAAGTTGGAGATAGACTTGAGAGGAAAAACACTTCTGGAATCTGTCAGTTTCTGGGAGATAAATTGCTCTCATAGTCTAGCAAAAGGCAATTAACAATAACATTATCAATTGCTGAAGCTGAATATATTGCAGCTTCTGGATGCAGTACTGAGATGCTCTGGATGAAAAGTAAGCTAGAAGAATTCCAAATATATGAGAGTAACATTCATATACTCTGTGATAATACTTCTGTTATTTGTTCATCTAACTATCCCATTTTGCATTCTAAATCTATACATATTGAGATAAAACATCACTTTATTTGAGACTATGTTCATAATGGAATTTTAGATCTAAAATTTATTGATACAGACCATCGATGGGATGATATCTTCACAAAACCCCTTGTTGAAAATAGATTCGTTTTCATTCTGAAACATTTGAAAATGGACCTATGTCCAGGATGAAAAAGATGTTCTCAAAATGTTAAACTCTCAGAATGGTTAAATGAGACTCTGAGATTTCTTTTTGGTTCTGAATGTGTGAGTCTTCTGAAATGAGAAGGTTTCATAAGTTCAGATGTATCCATTCAGAATTTGTTTGGTTAGACAAATCTACTTTATGGATACTGATCAGTTTCACATTAAATAGTTTTCAATCAGTCTTGGATAATGGGACAATTTTTAAAGACAATTGTCTTAGAAAATTGAATTGTTTCTAACGTCTGCGTGACATTTTGGGTTAAATCATTAACCTTGGGGTTAGGTAAAATCTTCACACTTTACTCCATTGTCATTATTGTGTTTTTTGTCATGATTGCAAAAATCTCTATTTAAACCCATCTCACTCACTTCACACACCTCCGCTACTTTCACTTCCCAAACTTTCTTGTTTTTAAACTGAAAAGTTCTAAAACCCTAAAACTTGTTCTCTTTTCATCAATGGCTTCCTAACAACAACAATCTACTCAAGGTCAAGAACAACATCAACAAGCACAACAATCCGTTCCACGACTTTCTACTGAACAGCTACACAATGCTGCTTTTCAAAGGGTTGTTCGTAAATCTTCTTCGTTGCAACCATCAAAATACATTTCTCATATTCTCCAAACCCACAGAACATAATCTACCTTGCATCTTGGCAAGGCTTAGTATATTGTGGATGTTTATGACTCTCGTGAAATAACACTTACTCCACTTGAAAATGACATGGAGGTATTGTGTAAACTTATGGTTGATTTTGACAACCTGAAAGATCATGGCTTCAATCTTTTACCTGCTGTTAAAGTTCAAGGCTGGGAAAAACACTTCAATTGTCTTCAAGGTCTAGTTTTCCTTATCTTGTTAGAGATTTCAGGATTCACGCTAAGACATTTTCCTGCCAAGTTACTTCTTTTGTCCTTAGGAAGAAGATTGTCATTACTGAGAAACTCATAGCCAAGCTCATTGGCCGTGATGGAAATGGAATCAAGTGCAAATTGATGGGAGAAAGGAAGTCTGATCACGTTGAGATGGCCAAAGCGGTTTCCACTACTAGAATTCATGCTGGCAATATTAAGAATTTTCACCCTACTATGAGGATTTGGGCAAGAATTCTTTTTGGATGTGTCAACCACAGAAAGTCATCTAATTATCCTGACTACATCAACATCAATCAGCAATATGTTCTTCATTTTTTTGTTACTGATAAGAAAGTGAACCTTCATACACTTCTCTTTCGGTTCTGTAGAGATACTATTAAGGAAACGAGGAATGAAAGCAGAAAGGTGAAATCATGGATTCCTTTTGGTAGGGTTATTTCAGACATTATGATGGAGAGAAAACTGATAGACTCTCTAACAGATGCTAAAAAGTCTCAAGGACTAGTTTTCATTCTTCAATGCCAGGAGCTTGAAAAATATGGGCATGATTTCTACATTTAAAAGCCGAGATGTTGAAATCCCTAAGGAAGACATCCGCAAAAGAAGGATTCCTCTATAAGATTTTCCAATCTTCTCTAATCCAAAGTTTCTGGATTATGTGGCTAGCTGTCCTAACAGTAATTCTGCAAGTGCTGCTCCCACAACCTTTGAGCCTTCGAAGAAGAAGAAGAAAAGGAAGTTTTTTCAAATGCATTTCGAGAAGACTACTAAGAAGGCTAAGGCTATTGAGAAAACTCTAGAGACTTCTTTTGAACAACCAATAACTGTTGTTGTTTCTGTCTCTGCTGGAACTGTTGTTCCTTCTGATACTCGTCCACTTACTGTTGTTAACAGTTCATCCACCTCACTAACCATTATCACTTATTCAATTCCTTTTGTTCTGGAACCCATTATTGTTTCTGCTCCCCAAACTACAAATCCAAATTTCACTACTTCACCACCCTCACCACCAATTGCTGAACTTATGACTTTTCCACCTTTTCTCTTAACCTAATCTCAAAATTCTCAACTATCTCAGCTAGGAATCTCTCTCCCTCAAACTTCTTCAATAAACCTTCAACCAACACACCCCTCTCACTCTGATATCCATGTTTATGAATTAAATATTGATTCTGACACTAAATCAGATGTTGAGCTCATAGTCTACCCAGATAGAACATATAAACCCTACTCTGACCAAACACTTTCTCAAACCAACATTTGTCCTACACATGTGGATGAATTGTTTGAACAGTTTGAAGACGAGGTTGCTGGCAGACTCGATGTTCTCATGGAGGCTTGCAAGGATAACACAAACCTCTTTGAAATGTGTGATCTGACCACCAACTTTAGAAGATGGATAAATGTCAGCTTTGAAGAGTTAGAGTTTGTTTGGATGAAGAAACTAATAGGAACTTACATGCTAGACTCTCTGGTATAGTTGAACCTTGGCTTTATAAGGTTCCTTCCAATCTTCTACTTCCTGCTCCAAAAGTGATTCCTCCCCCGTGTCCAGTTCAGACTACCTTGGTTGCTTCTGAGACTTCTTATGAAGTTGCAAGTTACTCTGGCATCAAGAAGACTTTTGATTCTGAGGAGTACATTCTACAGAAATTGGAGCATCTGGTTGCTGTGAATTCTGAAGTGAAGGAAACGACATCAAAGATAGAAGGGTTGCTTGGAGAGATCTTATCAAGACTACCTAAACCCTCTTAAACCTTAGTTTTTAAAACTCTGTGTTGTCTTTATTTTGTCTTTCTTTTTCATTTATGTGTCTGTATGATTATCATTAATGAAATGAAGTTTGTTTTGGTTTACTTTGTCTTTAATTTCTTTTTTAAAGATGACAAAGGGGGAGAAAAAGTGACTGACTTTGATATATCTAATTCCATTGTGAAACCCATGCATATTTCTAACTGTTTTCTAACCTGGTAATATTTTTGAGAACTTTGTGAAATTTCATCATTCTAACCAAGTGTTTCAGGTTCTAAGGCACCAACCTAACTTAAGGATGAGACTTATGTTTAGGAACCATATTTTTTAAAAAACAAAGGTGAATCAAGCATATAAACTAGACTATTACAAGCTCTGAACAACATATTATTCTGAAACCATGCATATACAACTTCTGATTAGCATTATACTTAAGTTATATAATCTGGCATCTATAACCATACTATGGAAACCAAACATCTGAAAGCTCTGACAAATCACACTTTGTGACGAGGCTGATAACCATGCATATACAAGTGCTTTACAAGATGTTGTCAAGTTCTAGAAAGCTCTCAGATAACGGTTCTGAAGAACATTTATGGTGAAGCTTCTGACTGTGACTCTAATTGAAAAGCCTCTGAAGGTTTGTATGTCTTCAAGATTATGCGCTCAAGTTCTGAAGACTCTGAATAACAAGATTTGAAGACTCTAAAAACCAGGTTCTGAGGAACTGTGTCAAGACTCTGAAGACCTGGGTTTTGAATATTCTCTCAAATATCTCTTGATCCTTCTAAGCATGTTTCAACATCATTTTATCAGAAGCCTCTGAAGATTAGAAGATGATATCAAAAGGTTTTGCGTCAGAAAAATAGTACACAATACAAGATCACCATTCCCTCCACTACCCTGATTTTGTGGGCTAAGGACAATACTATTGTACCGTTTTGCCTCCTGTATGCAAACCGTTGTGAAAAAGACAACTGTTATTTTCTATTCCAATTCCACCCTCCGACTGATCTTTTAACTGCCTATATAAATGAGACTTGAAGATTGGAAGAAGCTGCTAGTTTCTCATGCCTGTTGCTCACGCTATTGAACATACACAAACTTTGTCGAAGTAAATATTATTTTCTGTGTATATTCATTGTAAACACACAAAGATTTTTTGCTCGTTATTTGTGTGAGATTTTCATTGTATTAACTCATGTTAATCTGCTTCCTAAGAAGCATTCTTTGTAAACACAACTTGTAAATCTCAATATTGTTAGAGTGGTTTCCTAGAGTGACTGGGGTTTAGTCAGATATACTCGAGAAGAAAAAGACAGTTTGTCTTTGCGGTGTCTGTAATCAATTTCGATTATAGTGGATTAAGTCCTTATTGAGAAGGCAAAATTACCTTGGTAGGGGGGACTGGAGGTAGCTTCGTTAACAGGGAACCAGTATAAAAATAACTTGTTATTTTTATTGTTTGTGTTTTTGTTTGTTGACTTGGTTTTGAAAAAGCTTTTGTTTTTAGAAACCCAATTCAAATCCCCCTTTTTGTGTTTCTCGCCACGTTCACGCCATCCATTCCTTTATCCAAGTTTCTTTATAGTGTTTTAATTGGAAAACGAAAATTCGAGCAATATGGAGAGCGCCAATCATTCAATTATTTGAGGAATAGTGAGACAAACGCCTCTCATTCCCTTTTCATCCAAAATTTAATTATGAAAAGAAAAGAAGTATGTTTATTAAAAAAAATATTTGAATTTGAGTTGATACGAATTAATCGGGTTTAAAAGAAATCACTTGACATTCGACCATGGTTTTGGAAAGCCCACTTAGCGTTTGACCAAGGGCTTCGTTTATTTTCATGCGCAATGGATGTGAACACTTGATTGAATGAGTAAAACATATTGAAATCGACTAAATAACAATCATGTGATTCTAATTAGAAAACCAATGAATATAATTTAACCACTAAATAAATAAGCATTCAATCAATTAATTACTAATTAAGTAAATCCAAAAAAATGATAAATAAAATAAAAGAGATAAAAGAGAATAAAATAAAATGAGTGTTGAAAGGTTTGATAAGAGGTGTATGAGCAATAAAGCCCTAAAGGTCCAAAACAATCATAAGACCTAAAAAGCTAATAAATAAAAGACAAATAATTATAAATAGATACAAAAAGAAACTTAAAACATATGGGAGGGGTGACGCCCCTCAACCCTCCTTTAAGCAGTAAATAAGCTTTGAATATATTCAATTTGGTATGGAAAAACAATTAACAACTGCCCAATCATAGGGCGACACATGGTGTTGGATATAAATAAGAAAATTACACACAACCGACCCCTTTCTCTCTCTTTCTCTCTCTCTCTCACTACTTTAGTCTATTCTCACTAACTTCATACTCTCAGTAACAAACTCAAGTAAGAGCAATCGAAACACACCAATAACGCATGATTCAGTAAATAGATATGACAACAGCAAAACAAATTAAAAAAACAAATTTGTTATTGAATGGAGAAACACAAATGATTCGAGGAATAACAACATGTTTGCGAGGTGGTACATAACATAGTGTCGTCATCATGGTGGTTATGATGTCTTTATTTATTGATCAAAACATGGCCAGAGTCGCCACTTGTTAGTTATCTTTGTTGTGTGTGTCTGCAATGGTGGAGGTGAGAGTTTTGAAAGTTACTTGGTTTGCTATGACAGAGGTTTGTGCGGATCGTGAAATGTTAAATGCAATAGTGATGGGATGTATATGCTCGAACAAATGAAATTAAGGTTGATGAATGGTTTGAGTAAGGGTGTGGGGCAGATCAGTTTCAGATCGTGTTTCGTGGTAAGGTGTCACCGAAAAAGTTGTTGAGGGAGAGGATAGTTATTGCAATGATGAAGATATGATTTATTATTAATGAATAACCATCATGGGGTCATTTTATTGTGTGTGGTTTCCACCTTTTTTTATTGTAATTCAAAAAGGAGACATAAGTTCTCTTACTGTATGGAGGTGATTTATATGAGTAGGTTGAAAAGTGAAAAGTGTAGGGTGGTTGGGTTGTCGTGTATGGATGGGTTGTTTATTTGGTGCATGAAGTTGATAAAGTTGTGGTGAGTGAGATGGAATGAAGATGTGGTTGTTGAGTGTAAGTGGTTGTTTTATGGAGAGAGAAAAATATGAAGGAGAGTGTGAGGGTGGATAAAAGGAGATGAAATGATAGATTGATAAATTGTAGGTGGTGTGTTTTCAATATTTTTTCTTTCTCTGTCAAAACCGAAAAAATTAGGGGGAAGAGATGATCAAGATAAAATAATGTTTGTTGTGGTTATATGAAAGAGAGTATTTTTGTTTTATGGTGGTCTTTTGTTTATTATATGAAGGATGTATCACAAAGAGAGAGAAGAGTATTTATGATGGAATTTATTTCTGAGTGCCCACCCCCTCATCAAGGTTTATTCCTTTTCTTTTTCAATTGAATCTCTCCACCAGTGGGAGTGCACCGCTTGGTCATGTTCATGGCTGCTTTTTTTCCACCTTTTAGTGAATCACCTGTTATGGATCAATGAGAGAGCACTACATCGGAAAACTCATTTAACAAAGGTTGGGAATGACATATAATGACGCGGGCGAAGGCGTTGTTATGTAGATTGTCGTTGTAAGTTTGCTGTTTCTACAACGGTTTGGAAACCGTTGTTGAAAGGCAGGACATGCGCCATATATCACAACGATTATGATAATAAACCTTTGTGATACATACACTTAGGTACTGGGTTCGAAACCCAACAACAACGAATTATGTAAATCATAAATTACCTATGATCTCGGTTACAATAGATAACCGTTGTTGTAAGTACCCTGAGTTTATTATATTAAATGTAGATTGCTTGTTTTCCAAACACCTCACTAAAGAAATATACATGGAATCAATTTGATGAAGAAGTCTATAATCTGTAAATTAAATTGTTCTTGAAAACTAACTTAAACAAACCAATGTTTTCTTATTGCAATCGTCTCACCGTGCATTTCACGCTGTTTTACATATATATTGTGGTTTATTGATCTGGCTCATTCGATATATCGTTATCTTCGATTATAGTTAAATTTCCATAAGAACAAGACATTGGATAATCTGCCTCATCATCATCACTTATCATCATAATTTTTATAATCGGAAGTCTTACGATTATAAGTGTTGGTGGAGAGGCTGATTAACTAATAATTTATTGTTAATAAAATTTAACTATAATGAAAGATGGCGATGCATCTAAGGAGCCAGATCATTATACCATAATATATATGTTAAACATCGTGAGATGAACGATGAAAGGGATGCAATTTGAAAACATTGATTCATATAAGTTGGTTTTCAAATACAACTTAATTTGCAGATTATAAGTATCTATGTCAAATTAAATGAATGTATTTTAAGTGAGGGTTAGTGGAACAAACAATCTACATAGAATATAATAAACTCAAACAACATTCTATACCAGATCCCGATATTATAAACTACCACCAGCAAACTTTAAGTGAGGGTTAGTGAAACAAACAATCTAAATAGAATATAATAAACTCAAACAACATTCTATACCATATCCAAATATTATAAACTCATATAATACGCTTGCTACCACCAGCATCATCACCCTATATCATCCCCTTGACCTGTAAGGAAACACAGCAAACTTCAAAAATGAGCATCCTCAATTGAAAACAAACCCTAAAACCATAATCCAGTGAAGAGTAAAGAGAGGAACAAGAATAACGCACCTTTTAATGAAACAAATCGCGGAACAGGAATCAATTATGATGTTCAACTAGTTTAGGAATCAATGAAGAAGAAATATAAGGAGGAAAAAGCTTACACAAAAGCTTCATACTTCTTATATTTCTTTTCATTGTTTCTAAAACTAGATGAAATTTGCTTACACTGTTGTTTCTTCATTTACTAACATCTTGTTCGTGAAGCTATGAAAAAAAAGTATAAGGTGGATGAAGTTTCCATCATAGCTTCATGCTTCTTATACATTTTTCCATAGCTACACAAACATGATAAAGTTTCCAAAGTATGGTCTTTGTTAAGGTAGTGAAAACGAATCTGAAAAAATGAGAACAATCAACAAAAACAACATGCAACAAACGAGATAATGGAAAATATCTAGCAATAGATGGAAGAAGAAGAATACCTTAATGTATGAAGCACAAGATTCACAACTAATGGTGAAAACGAAGAGAAAAAATGGGTTTTAGGGTTTCACTTTGAAGGCAACGACACTACTGTCAATAAGTGAAAGTTAATTCACTTATATATGGGTAAACTATTTCACAACGGTTAAAAATACCAACCGTATAGATAGGTATTTATTTATTATAAATATATCACTACGGTTAACCAGAAGAACCGTAGTGATAACCCTTTTAATTGTGAATTTTAAAATAAATCAAAAAGAAAAGGTGCGCCTTAACGTTAAAGGAATAAAATATTTTATGGTGTTGAGGTTCGAACCGACGAAAGTTTGAGTATATCACAATGGTTGGTTCTATAATTTTATTAGTTGCATTCCTGTCTTCATAATATAATTCAAACATCAACAATGTAATTCACAATGATGCATTTGCAGTTTAAACATCGCCAATGTAATTCAAACCCTAATTCAACTATTACATTTCATAACAAAGTAAACATTAAACATAAAGGAGACAAGAAAACATAACATCTTGAAATTTTCAGAAAATATCTCTGATTTTAGTTTGTTTTTCAAATTCTTGTTCTTTTTCTTTAAATCCTCATACATAACCTTCAAATAGCCCGCAACTTCTAACTCTGACTTCATAATGCTCTCATCTTCATTTCCATCTCTTTCTCCCACGTCTTTATCCCATATGAACAAATTACACGTTTCATCGCTCCTCCAAAATGGACATCTCCAAAAAAGCATTCCTTTATTTTGTCCCTCTTGCATTGGTACGAAACCATACGACCATCACAACCACAAAAATGTCCAGATCGAGATTTTATAGAGGAAGAAGACATATAAACACCTTTGGATGATTTTGTCCTCAAATGCGACATTGCAACACCTTAAATTAGAACACTTTCTTGTTGTTGTTGTCTTCTTCCCGACAATGGTGACAACGTTGGTGTTAGGGTTGTTTCGTCTTGTTTCTTTTTTCAGTGGATAAATTGATATATACTTGGTGTTTAAAATACATAAAAAGAAGCTTCAGGTTGTAACAACGGTTTTAAGAAATAACCGTAGTGATATCCTTATTATTTTTTAGGTTAAATATAAATAAAACTTAAAAAGGGCGCATTTACGTAAAAGGAATAAACTATTTGAGGGCGATGATGTTCGAACCCATGAAAGCTTGATTGTATCATTACGGTGTTTACAACAATCGTTATTATACCCTTGAAATTTCTAATTAAAATAATGTGCGCGCATCCAGTACGCACTATAACAACGATGTATAGGATGTCGTTGTAAACCTGACGTTGTTGTTTGGGTGTTTTGTAGTAGTGGAGGAATTTTAATTAGTCATGTGAGATATTGGATCGAACTCTAGTCTTAGCATGTCGTCGAAGTCCGCTCACATGTTGTAGTCGAATTGTGTTCTAGTATGTAGGAGATCGAATTGGGCCTTGTGTTATGGATCCAATTGTTTAAGTTAGCTTGTACCATAAGTTAGCTTGTAATTGGTAATTTTTAAAAAGGCCATTAGTTTAGTATGTTAGGTTTATTATAAATAGCATACTAGTCTCTCTTCCTAAGTGTGACAAAACCTTATTAGGTTGAGAAAGGTTAATTGTCGGTATTCACTTGTAATCTTTAAACCCTATTGAGAAAGTGAATAGTAAAACAGATTTAACCAATTCTCTATTTTTCTTCCTCTTTTCTCTTCCTTTGTGAACCCTAATAGGGTTTCAGTTGTTTTTCCTTGTTAACCCTAACCCTTGCGTGTTTCTTGCCCATAAAGAAACTGTTAATATTTTGTTTCAAGGTATAGTTTTTCATACCAAATTAGTGCGGTGAGTGTGGAGAAGATGCCTTCAACAAAGTAAGAGATTGAAAAGTTCACCGTAGTGAATGATTTCGGTCTGTGGCGCTTAAAGATGAAAGCCCTACTAGTTCAGCAAGGTTGTTTGGAAGCGTTAAAGGAAGAGGCATCCATGGATGCTGTGTTAACGGTAAAAGAAAATAAGTCATAATAGAGAAAGCCCACATCGCAATATTGTTGAGCCTTGGTGATAAGGTTCTTCGACAGGTATCAAAAGAGACTACGATCGGGGTTATGGTTGAAACTTGAAAGTTTGTACATGACCAAATCTCTGGTGAATCGACTCTACCTGAAGCAAGCTTTGTATTCATTCAAGATGAGTGAAGACAAAGTTTTGGCTGAGCAGTTGGATATGTTCAACAAGCTGATTCTTGATCTTGAAAATATTGACGTGAAGATCGATGACAAAGATCAAGCACTGTTGCTGTTGTGTGCTTTGCCCATAACACATGCTCACTTCAAAGAAACTCTCTTATATGGAAGGGAGTCCCTGAGCTTTGAAGACGTTCAATCAGCCTTGTATTCTAAGGACCTGAACGAACGAAAGGAGCATAAACCTTCGACGGTTGGTGAAGGTTTGGCCGTTAAGGGAAAATTCTTACGAAAGGATGGCAAGTTCGACAAGGAGAAAGGTAAAAGTCAGTAGAAGTCTTATAGTGGCAAAACATCTGGTATTCGATGTTATCACTGTAAGAAGGAGGGTCACACAAGAAAGTTGTGCCATAAATGCCTAAAAGATCATGGAGGTAAGGATAATGGCAACACAACCATTATTCGAGATGACTTCGACTCATTTGATGTCCTTGTAGTTTCAAGCGGCGACTCAAGAAAGGAGTGGATTATGGATTCAGGTTGCACTTGGCACATGACTCTAAACAGAGAATTGTTCGAAGAGCTATGTGATCAAGATGGTGGATCGGTGCTGCTGGGAAACAACAAATCCTGCAAAATTGTAGGTATTGGATCTGTGAGACTCAAGCTCCATGATGAGTCAATAAGGTTATTGACTGAAGTCAGGTATGTACCTAATTTGAAGAGAATTTTGATTTCTCTTGGTGAATTCGACAGGAAGGGATATGTTTTCCAAGGAGAGAAAAGTGTCCTAAAAGTTATGAAGGGGTCGAAGGAAGTCTTAAGAGGCGTGAAGAAACAAGGCTTGTATACCCTTGAGGCCGAGGTTGTAAGTGGTTCGACAAATATTGCATCCACAAAACCTATGTCGAAGACAGAATTATGGTACATGAGATTGGGCCATGTCAGCGAAAGAAGCCTGGTCGAATTGGGGAAGCAGAACCTGCTAGGTGGTGACAAAGTCGAAAAGTTGGAGTTTTGTGAATCTTGTGTATTTGGTAAATTCTGTAGGGTGAAGTTTAATAAAGGCAAACAAAGAACATATGGATCCCTGGATTACATTCATGCTGATCTTTGGGGGCCTCCAAGGAATCCTTCACACTCAGGTGCAAGGTATTTTCTATCCATCGTTGATAACTATTCCAGAAAGTTATGGGTATTCATTCAGAAGACCAAGGATGAAACTTTTGAGAATTTCAAAAGTTGGAAGGTTCTGGTTGAAACTCAAACTGGAAGAAAGGTTAAGAAGTTGAGAACCGACAATGGCCTTGAGTTCTGCAACGAAGCGTTCGACAGTTACTGTGTTGAGTCTGGGATTGCAAGGCATAAGACTGTAGCAGGTACTCCTCAACAAAATGGCTTAGCTGAGAGATTCAATCGAACAATCCTTGAAAGGGTTAGATGCATGTTGGTTAGTGTTAGATTGAAGAAGGTGTTTTGGACGGAGGCTGTTTCGACAGCAGCTTATTTGATAAATAGATGTCCCTCGACTGCCTTGGGAATGAAGACACCTGAAGAAGTTTGGTTGGGACATCCACCTAGTCTCGACAGACTTAGAGTATTTGGCTGTGTGGCCTATGCTCACATTAGGCAAGACAAGGTCGAACCTAGAGCTCTGAAATGCATGTTCATGGGATACCCTGAAGGAGTCAAAGCTTATAGGCTATGGTGCCTAGAGCCAGGTCATAGGAGGTGTATCACCAGTCGAGATGTAGTTTTCAATGAAGCTGAGATGGCTTTCAAGAAAACTGACGATGCTGACGAAGAGCTGGAACAGGAAGAGATTCCTGTTGAGGTGGAGCATGTTGATGCTGAATTGCGTACCCCAGATGAAGTTGAAGAAGAAGTAGAAGATATTGTCGAAGATGAGGAGACTGATAATGACTACTTGCTAGCAAGAAACAGGTCGAGGAGAGTCATCAAGCCACCTCAGAGACTTGGGTATGCAGATCTTATAGTTTATGCATTAATCTTTGCAAGTGAGGTTCTCGACGAAGAACCTATAGACTATAAGGAAGTTATGAGGAGTCGAAAGAAGACTGAATGACTGAAGGCCATGGATGATGAGATGAAATCTCTTCATGACAACAACACATGGGAACTGATCAAGAAACCTGCTGGAGCAAAGTTAGTCAGCTGTAAATGGATTTTCAAAGTTAAGGAAGGAATCGAAGGAGTGGCGTCGAAGAGATACAAGGCAAGGTTGGTTGCTAGGGGGTTCACTTAGAAAGAAGGTGTTGACTTCAATAATGTGTTCTTACCTGTTGTGAAGCACATGTCAATTAGAATGTTGCTTGCCATGGTGGCACAATTCGACCTTGAACTGGAACAGATGGATGTGAAGACTGCGTTCTTGTATGGTGATCTAGATGAAATAATCCTGATGAGGCAACTTGAAGGGTATGTCGAAAAGGGGAAGGAAGATTATGTGCACAAACTGAAGAAATCTTTATATGGACTGAAACAATCTCCTCGACAGTGGAATAGGAGATTCGACAAGTTCATGGCACGCATAAGTTTCATTAGAAGTCAGTTTGACCACTGTGTATACTTCAGATTTAGACCTGGTAATTCATTTGTTATTTTGTTGCTTTATGTGGATGATATTCTAATAGCAAGCAACAATGTCGAAGATGTAATTAGGGTGAAGGCTAAACTTAATAAGGAGTTCGACATGAAGGATCTGGGAGTTGCGTCCAAGATTCTTGGGATTGACATCCAAAGAGATAGAAAGCAGTCGGAATTATGCTTATATCAAGAGGCATACCTACGGAAGATTCTCGAAAAGTATGGTATGTCGAATTCAAAGCCTGTTGTGACTCCGACAAACCCTTAATTCAAGTTGAGTATAGATCATTGTCCTAGTATTGATGTCGAAAGAGCTTATATGAATAGCATTCTATATGCTAATATAGTGGGTTATTTGATGTATGTTATAGTCTGTACTAGACCTGACATAACATATGTAGTAAGTCTTGTAAGCAGGTGCATGGCGAATCCTGGAAAGGCTCACTGGCAAGCATTGAAGTGAATTTTAAGGTACATAAATGGGTCTCTGAATAGAGTCCTAATTTGTGGTGGAGCCTTGGGTGAAGATAGTAAAGCAGCAATAAAAGGATATGTCGACTCTGATTATGTAGGTCTTATGGATTCCAGAAAATCTATTTCTGGATATGTGTTCACTATGTTTGGGACAACAATCAGTTGGAAAGCAACACTTCAGAAGGTTGTTGCCTTATCAACCACTGAAGCGGAATATATCGCCCTAACTGAAGTTGTAAAGGAAGCATTGTGGCTTGAAGGTTTTGCAAAGGAGCTGAAACTTCAAGGTCCAGTTATCACTGTTAAATGTGATAGTCAAAGTGTAATACATCTGTCGAAGAATTCAACCTATCATGAGCAAACCAAGCACATTGATGTGAGGCTGTATTTCGTCAGAGGGGTAATCGAGCGTGGAGAAATCCAAGTGCTGAAGGTTTCGACAGATCATAATGCTGCTGATATGATCACCAAGACGTTGCCCAGTTGCAAGTTTTTCCACTGTATGCAGTTGATAAAGCTGCATGAAGAAAACTAGTTATTTCTTGAGGATATAAAGTTAGATCCAAGGTGGAGATTTGTGAGATATTGGATCAAACTCTAGTTTTAGCATGCCGTCGAAGTCTACTCACATGCTGTAGTCGAATTGTATTATAGTATGTAGAAGATCGAATTGGGCCTTGTGTTATGGATCCAATTGTTTAAGTTAGCTTGTATCCTGAGTTAGCTTGTAATGGGTAACTGTTACAAAGCCCATTAGTTTAGTATGTTAGGTTTATTATAAATAGCATACTAGTCTCTCTTCCTAAGTATGACAAAACCTTATTAGGCTGAGAGAGGTTAATTGTTGGTATTCACTTGTAATCTTTAAACCTTATTGAGAAAGTGAATAGTAAAACAGATTTAACCAATTCTATATTCTTCTTCTTCCTATTTTCTCTTCCTTTGTGAACCCTAATAAGGTTTCAGTTGTTTTTCCTTGTTAACCCTAACCCCTGCGTGTTTCTTGCCCATAAAGAAACTGTTAATATTTTGTTTCAAGGTATCGTTTTTCATAACAGGTCCCCCCTTTGGTGAGTTGACCGATTTTGACGTATGTGTATTGGGTGTCTCAATAGTGATTTTAGTTGTCAAGGAGTGAGATATTTTTATTATTTATTCTGACAATTGGTGTGTGTGTGTGTGTGTGAGAGAGAGAGGCTGGGATTCTTGGAAATGTGGGTGCAATTTTATTGGTTGCTGAGTTTTTCCTCCCAATGCCATGTGGTTTGTTGCATCATATATGTGTTAGGCTTTTCACAAATTGCATTTAAAAACTACAATTCCCTCCCTTTGTATATTTTATAGGATCCAATTCAATTCAAATTGTCACACCATAATCATAATATCATTATATTATTTTTCTTTAAGATAGAAACAAAATAAATAAAAACAATTTGATTCAAAAACAAAAATGAAATGAATTAAATCGAATAAAAGTTGGGAGGAAAATGCACGAAAATGTAAAATGAATGCAATAAAATGATCAGCGCAAAATAAACTTATCGGAAACATACAAGTTTTGGTCAAGTTTTAAAGTAACAAACACCGGTTAAAAGGCTCAGACTGATCAAAATGCGACCGAAAAAGTAGTAAAAAAATAAAACGAACATGCCATGTTAAACTACATGAACCGTAGATTAATAATATTAACGTTTGCAAGCTCGATTTTGAAACTTTTTGCACGCTAATTTTATATACATTTGAAAATTGATTCAACTGATCTGTCTGTAGATCTGAAAATTTATTATGGTTGATATTTTAGGTATTATGCATGATGAAAGACATGTTATGTTATACAGATGATGCAAAGTAAAGTAAATTCAGATGCATGAAAGTTTTAAAATGCTCGGACAAAATGAGGGTATGACAACTGCCCCTATTTAATTACCTTGAACCATAAGGTATAAATGACAACGATCTTCGTGCATTTACGGTGGAAGATAATTAAATATAAAAAATACCTGAATTTTGTTCTGCGAGATGCAAAGATGAAGTTTAGAGATAAAATGTAGATAGAAAATGTAGTTAAGATAGTCAACAGAAGGTAATGAAACAAATTAAGACTCCCTGAGAATCATCAGAGCAGTATCTTTTGTGATATAATTGAAAGTTTTCTAGAACGAGACAGTCTTTCAAGTTATAAGACTAAGATTATATGAAGATTAAGAGTTCGGTATCTTGAACAAAACACGTGAGATTCCATAAGGATCGGCGAAGCAGCATCTTACGCGATATAATTGAAACTTTCCCAAAATGGAACATCATCCCAATTGTATCTAAGATTCTCCGATGATAATTGGCGCAACGCCAAAAATAACCGGCGGAAAAACATAGTCGCCATCAAACGTAATTTATCCCGACGGGGGAAAGGAAACGATCAAAGAAACCTCAAAAAGGAAAAGACATGGTCATTGCAACTAAGTCCTGGGTTCGGGAGTCGATTACGCGAGAGGAAGATATTAACACCCCCTCGCGTCCGTTGTACTCAACGAGATCCACGCTTGTTGTCTAATCAAAAGACGGGTTATCTAAAGCTCTACTGCTAAATGAAAATGAAAGAGAGAAAAAACAAAATGAGACTCGGTAGGACATCGCTATCTTATGCCTACGTATTCCCTCGTGCAATGGGAAAGTCAGAGTCAACGTAGTTCGGAGGACTACGGGTGGTTGGGGGAAGGTTTTTTGCCAAGACTTTGTCGTCTTGTGCCTACGTATCCTCATTAGGACGAGAATGAGGAAGTCAGAGCATCCATAGTTCGTGGCTACGACCACAAAAAAGGTCTCGATCGCACTGGGGCAAGAGAAAAGACTCGGTTAACTGGTTGGTCTCAATTGCACGGGGGCGAGAGAAAAGGGAAGTTAGTTGTTAGTGTGCTCGCCGAGGATAGGAATCCTCGTGCCAACGTATCCTCATTAGGGAATGAGGAATCAGAGCATCTATAGTTCACAAGACTACGGGAAAATGGGATCTCGATCGCACGGGTGCGAGAGAAAAGGGAGAGAATGATGCACAAAAGGTCTAAGGGAAACTCGATCCTACACGTTATCATGCATTGTGGCCCTAAAGTCAAGATTAGGAGGGAAGTTTACCTATTGTTGTCATGCTTGGATTGTGAGCCTAATGTCTATCCTACTCCGAGCTTAATCAGAAATTAAGTCAGACTAGGAGCCTTAAGGGATCATGTGAATACAAAGTAGCCAACAAGTAAACACGAAGCAACTCAATCACGAGGGAAAATTGAATACGAAACCATGTTAGGAGAAAAACAACAATTAATCAGGAATTAATTGATACAAAGTAAAAGAACCTCAAAACAAATATCTAAAACAAGTATCTAAAATAGGTATCAAAACTAGCATCAAAATAAATAAAAAAACAAGGTATAGTCAAAATTAGAACAAAACTAATCAAAGTTATCAAGGTTAATTCCTAAAACAAAAATCAATTCGAGTTAAGATTAAAAATTAATCAACAATTAAAATCAAGATTAATTCTAAACTAAAATTATATCCCAAATCTAAAAAATAAAATCTAATTCTAAGAATTTAGAAATAAATCTAATTAAAATCCAAAATTAAACTTAAACTAAATTCTAATTGAAAACAAAACAAAATAATCAAAAAGAAATGGGCGCAGCAGTTATTGGGCGGGGTGTAACTAGAATTTGTGGTGCATGCTTATCTTAGGCCCAAAGATCCTTTGTTCATAAGCCAAGGAGGGTGCAAGGAAAGTTTTAGGGTGTGGAAAGGAGCCTTTCACGGGTCTCTGAGCTCGGTCCAAATAGTGAAGACTTAACCTAAGAAAACAATATGCACTCATTCCTCACTCTCCTTCAACGCCATTTCAGTCATCACCTTCGTTCTCTCCTCTCCCAAACCTGCTTCCATGGCCTCTCACAAAAAAACCTTGTCACCATCATGGCAACACAATGCACTACCGTGAACTTCTCTTTCCACTCTCATCTGTGACCTTCTCCAACCTTTCAATCTCCTATTTCATTCGCACAAACCTCACCGCCGCCGGCAAAAGTGACGTCGCACCGTGAACAAACCTTTTGCCGAATCTCATTCCTCTCATCTCCACTCGCTCACTCATCCTCTTCAGTCAATCATCTCTGCACTTAATGGAATCCTCAACGCACGAAACTCATCAGCGCAACGATTCATTGCTTCGTCGCATCGTCGACAAACCTTGTCGTCCTCAACACATCCGAAACTTATCACACAACTCAAATCGAAGCTCAAACAGACAACAAGTAACTCAGCCTAGTTGGAAACAATCAATATTTACGCGAAGGAAAGAAAAACTTATGAATCGGAGTCGCTCCGATGACGTCTTCGACGATGGAAAGAGGTCTCACGACTCAGGTACACTCGATTCCATTTCCATCTTCTACTTTCTTGGCTCTGCTGCATTTAATTTGTTGTCGTCGTGTTTCAAATCTTCGAAATCATTCTTCGTGTTGCATTCTTCTTCTTGTTCAATCTTCTTCTTCTTCGATCCTTGAACTTGTTGTTGATGTTGTGAACATTGTTGCATGTTTGTGAACGTGAGGTGAAGATTGATATGAGATTTGATGAAGCTTGTGGTTTCTGCAGGTTTGTGAATTTGAGGCGATGAGTGATGAAGAGTTAGCTACAGAGAGATGAGGAGAATCAAGAAACGTGCGAGTGAAGAATATTTAAAGATTTGGTGCAGCTTGATTTATCTGGGATTTGGACGGTAGAATAGTATTTTGAGTGAAATTCTGTTAGGAAATGTTGTGAGTGGTTTGTGAATTCTCTGTTACGATTTGGTTTTTTGTTATTTCTGTTACTGTCATGAAAATGCTACTGCTATTGAAATGGATTTTTCACTGCTTGTAATTCCTTTTTCCGTCCGCGCGCGTGTTTTCAGGTGCTATGAGTGAGCTATGCATTTTGTATTTTTGTACATTTTGCAAGCTGTTATTTTTTGGAATGAATTAGGGGTAGGATTGGCTTTAAGCAAAATTGCTTCAAGAAGCATGCTTACTGAATGCATTGACATCAAATTAGGAAGCACCGTACCCGCCTTGGAGTGAGGTTTTCTTGGCCTGTTCCTTTCAGCTATAGCCCTGATCATCCTTGGGGTCAAAGAACCAATATCAATACCCTGAAGCACTTGAAGGGCGGCACCAAAGTTCCCTTTTTGATATTCCAGCCTCCCCGACAAAGCTCTAGATTCCTCATAGTTTAATGAAAGATCTTCTTTTGGATACTTGAATAGAAAAAAAAAATTGGAATGGATATTTATAAAAATGAATTGAAAATGTGTATTTAAAATGGATATGGAAATGGCTATTTGGAATTCGGTAATTATTTTTACAAATGGACATGGACATAGATTTGTATTTGGAATTTGAAAAATATGGATATTATATTGGTTTTGGAAATGGAATTAGAATTGAATATGAGTTTTTTATTTTTGAAATGGCTTAAATATGTTTTCGTCCCTGTAAGTTAGCGTCTTTTTGGTTTTCGTCCCTGAATCTTTTTTTTTGGTATGAGTCCCCGTATGTTCATTTCTCTTTGACGTTAGTCCCTGCTGTTAATGGGACGTTAAAAAAGGATGAGATGGCAGACGGTGATGACTTGACTTATTCCTTATCATTCTTATTTATATTTGCTTTGAACACGTGGATATAATGTTTTCCCCCAAAAAATAAGCCATCCAAAAGACATTTCCCTCTTTTATGTTTAGTTCCTGTAAATTAGGTTTTCAATTTTAGAAAGGAAATCAGCTCAGAGAAGGTGAAGCGACTGGTGCGATAGCTTGTCTGGGCAAGGCGACGGAGGGCGAGGAAGCTACAATCAAGATTGAGGGACCTATTTGAATCTACTAAGTATGATCTTTACAGTGAAGATTCATTACGGGGGGAAGTTTTTTTAAGGATAATGTCGTGTACTACTTAGGTGGGGATAATGTTGAAGTAAATATTGACCCTGATAGGTGGAGCTTCTTTGAAGCAACTGGTATTGTGAAAGATCTTTGCAACCTTGAGTCCACTGATTATTGGCTATGGTGGTATAACAGTGTATCGGGTAAGCATGCAAGGATAGTTAGTGATATTGATACTGCTGATGTTTATGAAAAAGCTGTTGAAACTAGTTGTAGTGTGGATTTATTTGTTGAGCATAGGGTAGTTGTAGTTGATAATGTTGTTAATGATGCTGAAAAAATTGTTAATGATGCTAATAATGTTAAGGATAATCTTGATAATGTTGAAGCTGATAATTTTATTGAGGATGATGTTAGTGATAATGCTGGTGATGGTAATGTTATTAAGGATGATGTTAGTGATAATGCTGGTGATGGTAGTGTTATTGAGGATGATGTTCATGATAATGTTGGTGATGGTAATGTTATTGAGGATGATGTTCATGATAATGCTGGAAATGTTGATGGAGTTGAAGGAGATGATATTGATGATAGTGATGATAGTGATTAGAATGGTTTATTATTTAAGAACAATGAGGATGAAAGGTCCCTTGGTATGGATGATGGATTTGATGTTGTAGACAAACCAACTGGAAGGGTTAAGCAGATAGCAAGGAAACACAGGAATACTCCAACAAATATAAGAAATGTTGATGCTAACCTGGGTTCATCAAGTGGAGTTAGTGTTGGTAATGAAGGGATTGAAACTAATTATTTAAGTGATGGTCTAGGCAGTAGTGATCCAGATGCATCAGACGGAGAGAAAGGACAAAAGTATCCTAGGTTTAAGATGGAAGAGTTAGATAAGGACTACAAGTTCAGAGTTGGTTTGGAGTTTGTGTCTCTTACTGAATTTAAGGAGGCAATAACTGAATGGTCGGTGCTAAATGAAAGAGAGATAAAGCATGTGAAAAATGACAAGGTTAGAGTGAGAGTAGTTTGCAAGGGCAATTGTGGGTTTTTGGCTCTTGTTAGTAAAGTGGGGAATAAGCACACGTATAGAATGAAGATATGGTTTGGTGCACACACGTGTGGTAGGGTTTTGAATAACACTAGTGCTAACTCCAAGTGGATTGCGAAGACTGTGGCGGCTAGGATGGCTTCATCTGATGGAATCAAGCTTCGTGATATTGTGTATGAGATTAGGAGTACTTACTATGTAGGTATAACTATGAACAGTGCATGGAAGGCTAAGCAAATTGCAAAAGCTTTGGTTGAAGGTGATGCAACAAAGTAGTATACACTACTGTGGAGGTATGCTGTAGAATTAAGGAGGGTCAATGCAGGGAACACCTGCAAAATCAATGTCTCTAGGATTGATCCAACAATTCAACCCAGGTTTGAATGCTTTTATTTTTAATTTGATGGGGTAAATAAGGGATTCACTACTACTTGCAGGCCATTCATTGGTGTTGATGGATGTCACCTAAAGACAAAATACGGAGGCACGTTGCTTGTTGCTGTTGGTAGGGATCCTAACGACCAATATTACCCATTGGCCTTTGGTGTATGTGAGACTGAAACAAAGGAGTCATGGAGGTGGTTCCTGACCTTGCTTTTGGAAGACATTGGACAAGACAAAAGATGGGTATTCATATCAGACCAACAAAAGGTACTTTCCATATCTATTTAATTTTTCAATTCATCCTTAATCTATGTAATTGTGTTTTGATTTGGTCCTTGTATATGTCAACTTGTTTTGATCTAGGTCCCTGAATATGTCAATTTGTTTTGTATTAGGTCCCTGAATATGTCAATTTGTTTTATATATTTCTGTTTTCTTGAAACAGGTACCTTATTTTATTGTTTGTTTTGATTTGTAGGGCTTAATTCCTGTTTTTGAAGAGATGTTTGAAAGGGTGGAGCATAGGCTTTGTCTTAGCCATTTATATGCCAATTTCAAAAAGAAGTTTGGTGGTGGCACACAAATTAGAGATTTGATGATGGCTGCAACAAAGGCCACGTATATACAAGCATGGGAAGCAAAGATGAAAGAGTTGAAGGTGTTTAATCTTAAAGCTTGGGAGTGGTTGATCAAAATTCCTACAAAATCATGGTGTAAGCATGCTTTATCATTCTATCCCAAATGTGGTGTGTTAATGAATAATGTGTCTGAAGCTTTTAATAGCACAATCCTAGTGGCTAGGGATAAACCAATCTTAACCATGTGTGAATGGATAAGAAACTACCTTATGAATAGGAATTCAAAATTAAGAGAAAGGTGGATAGGTGGGAACATAGGATAATGCCAACTAATGTTGCTAGTGTCCATGCTTTAACTGTTGAGGCTGCTACAGAGGTTTGTGTCTCACAAGGAGTTGGTGACTCATAAGCAAACTACATTTTGTCAGCACCTGTTACAGAGTTTGAGCCTACACCTAATGTACCTGTTCATGCACCTCCTCAAAAGGAACCTGCTTCTGCTCCTCCTAAACCAGTTGAGTATTGCTACTGACTAATTGACATAATGTGTATGTTTCTCAGTTTTAATTGAATTAATGAACCTGCTCCATTGTGTCTTTGTAGGCAAAATAACCCAAACAAAAGGTCGCAAGGAAGTTGGCTTTGAGGAAAAGTGATAGACCAAGGGTGCTCAGAAGCAATAAGCACAAAGGAGGAGAAGGAAGTAACCCTGCTAAAAGGAGAAAGAAGTAACCCTGCACAAGGGGGTACCATGGAATTTGTAGACATTGGTGTACTTAAGCCTTGTAGTTTTTTGTTTTGACCTATGTTTTATTGAACAACTTTACTACAATGGTGTACTTAAGCCTTGTAATTTTCTATTTTGTATTTTGATGCCAATGTGTATTTTGGCTTAGGACTTAATGTTTATACTACAATGTGTGTGTTGGCTTAGGCCTTTATGTGTATGATACAATGTGTTTATGATACATTATCAAGTTTGTTTAATGAAGTTTATCAGGTGTGTTTAACACCCCCTCGCGTCCGTTGTACTCAACGGGATCCACGCTTGTTGTCTAATCAAAAGGTGGGTTATCTAAAGCTCTAATGCTAAACAAAAACGAAAGAGGGAAAAAACAAAAGGAGACTCGGTAGGACATCGTTGTCCTATGCATACGTATTCCCTCGTGCAATGGGAAAGTCATAGTCAACGAAGTTCGGAGGACTACGGGTGGTTGGGGGAAGGTTGCTCGCCAAGACTTCGCCATCTTGTGCCTACGTATCCTCATTCAAATGAGAGGAAGTCAGAGCGTCTGTAGTTCATGACTACGACCACAGAAAAGGTCTCGATCGCACTGGGGCGTGAGAAAAGACTCGGTTAACTGGTTGGTCTCAATCGCACAGGGGCGAGAGAAAAGGGAAGTTAGTTGTTAGTGTGCTTGCCAAGGATAGGGATCCTCGTGCCTACGTATCCTCATTAGAGAATGAGGAATCAGAGGATCCGTAGTTCACAAGACTACGGGAAAACAGGATCTCGATCGCACGGGTGCGAGAGAAAAGGGAGAGAATGACGCATAAAAGGTCTAAGGGAAACTCGGTCCTACACGTTATCATTCATTGTGGCCCTAAAGTCAGGATTAAGAGGTAAGTCTACCTAATGTTGTCATGCTTGGATTGAGAGCCTAATGTCTATCCTACTCTGAGCTTAATAAAAAATTAAGTCGGACTAGGAACCTTAAGGGATCATGTGAATACAAAGTAGCCAACAATTAAACACGAAGCAACTCAATCACAAAGAAAAATCGAATACGAAATCATGTTAGGAGAAAAACAAAAATTAATCAGGAATTAATTGAGACAAAGTAAAAGAAACTCAAAACAAATATCTAAAACAGATATAAAAACTAGCATCGAAATTTAAAAAAACAAGGTATAGTCAAAATTAGAACAAAACTAAAGACAAATTAGACAATCTGAACATGTTTGATTCTAAGGCACAAAAGTTTATAATGTTAGGATAATCTAAAACACGAATTATTGAAGATTCAACTCATGTTAGATTTGATGATAAACTTGACTCTAGAAAGTCAAAGCTAGTTGAAAAGTTTTCAGATATGGAGATTACCTATTCAGGATCTAAAGGTAAAGAATCAGAAGCTAAAGAACTTGAGGCAAAAGACTCTGAAACTTTTCAACCATAAATTACTCAGACACCTCTGAGAAAACATAGACAAAAATCTTCATATTCTAAAGATTTTATTCTAGAAGATAAAACTAAACCAGTCATAACCAAATACTCGGCAAAGCCTTCTGAAGAAACACTTTTGGGTTTGGTGTCCCTCATAGAACCTACATCTGTTGATGAAGCACTTCCAAACACTGGGTGAATTTTAGCAATGCAATAAGAATTAAACCAATTCTCAAAAAATGGCGTGGAATCTTGTGGAAAAACCCAAAGGAATTCATGTCATTGGGACAAACTAGGTTTTCAGAAATAAGCTAAATGAAAAATGAGAAGTGGTAAGGAACAAGGCCAGACTGTTAGCACAAGGTTATAGTTAGCAAGAACGAGTTGCCTATACTGAGACCTTTGCACCAGTTGCCAGGTTAGAATCCATTCGTCTCTTCATTTCATTTGTTGTTAATCTTCTGAAGAAATGTAGTTGTACCCGACGAGTCATTTTTAAATAATTGTTTTTGGTTATATAATATATATCATTCTATTTCCAAAAAAAAATGCATTTTTGAATGGATACATAACTGAAGAAGTGTATGTACACCAACCCTATGGTTTTGAAAATTATAAAAATCCATATTTTGTTTTCAAACTTAAGAAATCTTTACATGGTCTGAAATAAGCTCCTAGAGCATGGTATGAAAGAATAAGCAATTTTCTTTTAGAAAATGATTTTACTAGAGGAAAGGTTGATACTACTTTTTTTTGTAAGACATTAAAAAATGATATTCCAGTTGTTCAATTTATGTGGATGAGATTATATTGGTTCTGCTAATGCTACCTTGTGCAAGGAGTTTGCTAAGTCAATGTAGGCAGAATTTAAGATGAGTCTGATGGGAGAACTCAAGTTCTTTATGGTTATCCAAATTAACAGGTCAGAAGGAATAAATATCCATGAGAGCAAATATACCAAAGATCTTCTGAAGAAGTTTGACATGTCAAATTGCAAGATAGCTAAAACTCAAATGCATCCTACTTGTATTCTGGAGAAGGACGAGGTAAGCAATAAGGTAGCGCAAAAGGTATACAGAGTTATGATAGGTTATGTCTTATACTTAATTGATTCTAGACCTGGAATTTTATTCAGTGTATGTTTTTGTGCTCGCTTCTAATCAGATCCTAAAAAGCCCCACTTAACAGTTGTTAAGTGGATCTTCAAGTATCTGAAAGGTACAACTAACTTTGGCTTGTGTTATAGAAAATCAAAATAGTACAAGCTATTATGTTACTGTGATGCTGATTACGCTGGAGATAGACTAGAAAGAAAAAATCACTTCTGGTAGCTGTTAGTTTTTGGTAGATAACTTGATCTCATGGTCCAACAAGAGACAATAAACAATTGTATTATCAACAACTGAATCCAGATACATCGTAGCATCTGGATGCTACACTCAGATCCTCTAGATGAAACGCCATCTAGAAGATTTTCAGATACATGATAGTAGCGTTCATATTCTTTGTGATAATACCTCAACTATTGGTTTATCTAATAATCCCATTTTACATTCTAGAGTTAAGCATATTGAGATTAAACATCATTTTATATGAGACTATGTTCATAAAGGAATTTTAAAATATAAATTTATTGATACAGACCATCAATGGGCTGATATCTTCACAAAACCCCTTGTTGAAGATATATTTGTTTTCATTCTAAAGAATTTGAAAATGGACTTATGGCCAGAATGAAAAAGATGTTTTTCTCATAATGTTTTATTTCTTAGAATGATTAAATGAGACTCTGAGATTTTTGGCTCTGAGAAATGAGTCTTCTAAAGTGAGAAGGTTTCCTGTATCAAAAATATCCAGTCAGAACCTCTTTGTGTAAACGTTATGCCTTCTGAATACTGAAGAGTTGCTATTAACAAGCTTCCAATCAAATGTGAGCTTATGGTTCAGATTAAAGATAAGTGTCTTAAAACTGAAACACTTTAATGCTTGAGTTACACATTAGGAGAAGTAATTTCTGGGAAATAGGTAAAATCTCTCTATGTCTTCCCCTAGGTTAGTTTTCATGCACTTATCTATATTATGTCATCATTGCAAAACCTATCTATAAACCCACTCCACTCACTATTCACACACTAAAGCTACTCATTATCCAACACTTTCTCTCTTTCAAACCAAGTTCTCTAGAACCCTAAAAATATTTTCTTCGCCATGGCTGATATTACTCAAGATCAAGCTACTCATTTTACTCAAGAACAACAACAACAGTCTACTTAAGGACAAGAACAACGGAAAGAAAGTCTTCATAGATTTCCTTATCTACTCCAGTCAATGAGCTAGAAGTATTATGTGAAATGATTGTGGATTTTAACAACCTGAAGGCAAATGGTTTCAACCTCATTGGAAGTGTTAAAATCTAGGGATGGGAATAGTTCTTTAATAGTCTCAAAGGACCAGTTTACCCTGAACTGGTAAACAAAATTGGATTCATGCCCATGCTTCAAAGTTTCAAATTTCATCATACATTTTAGGGCACAAAGTCTGCATTTCTGAGAAGTCCATTTCCAAGCTTCTCAACCATGATGGCCCTAGCAAAAGGTGTTTTGACATGCCTTCTAAAAATGGAAAGTTGAAGGAAATTGCTGCTATAATCTTTCAAGATGGAAAGAATTCGTCAAATGCAAAAAATCTGCACAACTATCTCAGTGTGGTTGAGGATCCTTCTGGGTTGTGTACATCATAGACCTTCAAGTAACTCCTCAGACTACATCAACACATATCAGAAGTATATGTTGTTCTACATATTTTTTGGAGTCAAGATGAATCTACCTTCAATTATCTTCAAATATTTGAGGGAGATGGTCAAGGAGACCAAATATAATGGTCTTGAGAACAGAAAGTGGATTCCTTGGGGAAACTCGTTTCTGATGTGCTTTTTGAGAGAAAGTTAGTAGAGATTCTGATAGAGCTGAATATGACTAAGGAGGTAGACATAGACATAAGGAAAGTCTTAAATGGTAAGAATCTGAAGAATATGTCTCTGTTATCTGATGTCACTAACCCCTCAAAAGTTATGGATAGGAATGTAGTAACCTCCAGAAGGATACCCATTGATGATTATCCAATCTTTACCAAGGTGGATCCCCTATAAATCGTTGAATCGTACATTGTTGACCACTTAGCCTCAGGTATCATCCCTGTAGTGCACTCCTATGAAGAACTTCTAGATGCTTCTCCTGATCTTCCTCTCAAATGGAAAAGGAAATCATATAAGAAGATGGGCGAAGGACCTTCTGGTACTGCAAAGAAGGCTAAAACTTATGAAGTTATTAGAAGAAAGCCTTTGGAAATAATAACTGAAGCTGAAGTTGAAGGCTCTGAGACAAGTGAGCAAGTTGTAGTAGTTCCTGCTCATAATCAACCTTCTGCTAAGTCTTTCTATCTTAGACCTCTTAGTCTTCTGAATAAACTATTAATAATACTTCATCTTCTTTCAACCTTGTGCAATCTACTCCTCTTGTTAATAAACCTTTTGGAACCATCACTACCCCTATACAAAACTAACCTTTTGTTATTCAACCATTTGTATATGAACCTTCGCTACAAATATCTGAACCTGAATAAATTCAACCTTTTGAAATCATCCCTTGTGAACATCCCACTCATGAACCCACTTAACCTCAATCTTACACTGATAAACCATTTTAAACTACACAACCATAACCATCTGAATAACCACAACCATCTGAACAACCATAACCATCTGAAACTATCCTTGCTGAACCTACACAAAATCAAATCCTTGAACCACTCATTTCACAAATTAAACAAACCCAAACACAACATGAGAATCCACCTTCTGAATCTCTCAATCCCATTCACACATCTTTCATAATTATTATTCCTGAAATTCGTACTTTTCAAGACTCAACACTCTCACCATCAACACCCATACCTCAACTAAATGTCATTTATATCCATGTCATTGACACTTTTATGGAACACATAAAAAATAATTCCCCCTATACTACTGACTCCTCATATAAGACTATTACAGTCTCATCTGAATATGAGGATGAATTTATATCTGACCCAACCTTCCTCAAAACCCAAATAACCATAAACAGACATAGTATTTATGAAGTATTGTTACAATTTGAGTCTGTAGTAAATTATCATCTTCACACTCTCACGTAAGTATGCACAAACTGTGTAAATTCTGCTGAGAGTGATGCTTATTGGAATGACTTTGGATGCTGGATCATTTCTCGCTCAAGGCAGCTCAGAAAGACTTGTTATAAGTGTGCTCAGAAGAAGTTCTATGAACAAATATGTGGTACTATGAAAAGTTTTATGGAATGGATCAATCCACCACTTCTTCATGCACCTGAGCATGATTTAACCATGGTAGTTTATGAACAAGAAGCCCAGATTGAAGAACAACTTGATATGGAATTGGACGCTGCTGAAGCTACTTCTGCTCATGAAGCCACTTCTGCTCCTGAAGTTACTGCTTCTCCTGAAGATACTCCTTTTCCTGAACAAAAAATTATTTCTCATTATGATATTGTAACTACTTCTAGAATGAAGCCTTCTGAATATGAGCCAATTCCTCTTGTGCAGAAGACTTTCAAAGAACTAAAGCAAGAGAATATATTTGTTAGGTTTCGTTTGGACAAGCAAGATGACATGTTCAAGGAATAAGTCCAGATCAACACCAAGATAGAAGTCTTGCTTCAAGTGAATATGTTAACACTACCACCTCCCTCATAATACCATTTAGTTTTAAGAAACTTTTAGTATTATCTTTCTGTATTTTTATTTTCTTTAGTGCTTCTCTGCATCTTTATCTTTTATTTCAATGAAATTTCCTTTTCTCTTTCTATTTATTTTCGTTTTTCTTTTTGCTTGATGACAAAGGGGGAGAAGTAAATATGATTTTGATATACCTATTTTCATTTCTAATCCCAAACATTTAACTCTAACATTTCTTTTTGACATTTGATAACTCTGAATGATTTAGGAACTTTAAAATAGTTCACCAATGTTACTAGAAGATTTTAGTTAACCATGTTATCAAGAATTCAGTGTCATAAGTAACCAGGCTATCCAGATAGGAACAAATTTAGATGTGGTTTTGAACCAAGTTTTGATACAAGCCAATTTCTAACCAAGCCAGATTCTGATACAAGGAATGAAGAATTTATAACCAGACTCTGATGATTCATCAAGTTATGATCAAGCTAAGCTTAAACGATTAAACCAGACTCTGATACAAGTCAGATTCTTGACAATCAAGTTTTATGATACAAGAAAAAACTGTCGTAGAAGGAAGGTCTTACTTTAATGTTGATTGAACTGTTTTATGTATTAATTTTTTTAATAGTATAAAACTTATAGGGAGCTTACAAAAATCACTCTAAAATATTTTTATGTGATTAAACCGAGTAAAACTTGTTCATCAAAAAGAGAGATGTTGTAAGAACAAGATTTGGTTCTACATTTGGCCTTATATTTTGATGATAACAAAGCATAGATTCATAAAGAACAATTTTGTACCCTAATGATTTTGTTAAAGTGTTCAAATACTAGTTACAAGTTCTGACTCTGATAAAGTGACATGTGACGTCATTAGACTTTGAACCTAGTGCACCCTGACTCTGAGATATGGGTTCTATAAGATTGCTCAACGCTTCTGACACAGTCAAGTTTTGAAGTCTTGTGCTCAATACTCTGATGACCAAGGTTCTAAAGTTTCAGAAGACCAAGCTCTGAACATTCTGAAGACTAAGTTCTGAAGACTTTAAAGACCAAGGTTCTGAATACAAGGTTCTAAAGACTCTCTCATGCAGGCTCTGATTCTTCTTTTATGCATACTTCATCATCTCCCTATCGAAAGCCTCTGAATAAGTGAAGATAAGATCAAAAAGTTTTTACGTGAGAAAATAGTACACAGTACAAGGTCAATATTCTTTCCACTACACTGATTTTATGGGAAAATGATTGTACTATTATACCACTGTGTCTCTCATTTTCACAAACCGTTATGCAAGGATATAACTACATATGTGGATTCCATTTCTGCCCTCCAACGAATCTTTTCATTGCCTATATAAAGGAGTCTTGGAAGAATGGAAAAAGAACAAGATAATATACACATTTTGGCAAAAGAGCTATCACGTAAACATTGTTATACTGTGAAGAAAGAAAAGCAAACAGACGGGGACTTTTGTTCATACACATTCATAGAAAATATTTTGTGTGTAATTCTTTGTATTTCATTTGTGTAATCTGCTTTCTTAGAAGCAACTTGTAACACACTTTGTATATCAACTTTTGAGTTGTATTTCCTTGAGAGACTAGGGTATAGTAAGAATTTCTCAAGAAGACATTGACAGTTAGTCTGTGTGGTTGTAATCAAGTTTGGTTATAGTGTATTAAGTCCTTCTAATAAGGCGAAATCACCTTTGAGGGTGGACTGGAGGTAGCTTTGTTAATAGCAAACCAAGACAAAAATAATTGTGTTCATTATTTTTGTTCTTAGTTCTCTCCTTGTTGTTTTGGGTAGCAAAAGTTTTCATTTTAGAAACCCAAATTCAAACCCTTTCTTGTGTTTCTGTTACCTTCATTTAGGCAGGCCATTCATGAAAACATCAAAAACAAAAATTGATGTTGATAATGGCACAATGTCCATGAAGTCTGGTAATACCATTGTTAAAACATTTTTGATGCTATAAAACATCCCATGGAGGAACATTATGTTTTCCACATCGAATTCGTTTCTGAGTTAGTTGATGATACTTAGTCTGACTTATTTTCAGCTGATTTCCCATCATTGTCTGACTTCAATGATACTTACTGTTGTGATTTATGTACTGACACCAACCTTTGTTCCATTTGTGGTGGGATTAAGGCTGCCTTGCAGGTTAACATTTTTCCTATTGATAAAGTCGTAGATGAAGCTGTTTATGCAGTTAAAACTCTCGACATCCCGATTGCCCCAACCAAACCATCCATTGAAAAACCATCGTCCTTATAACTTATACCACTTCTGGACAATCTAAAATATGCATTTTTTGAGAGGAATGAAAAGCTAATGGTAATACTTTCATCTAAGATTGATTTTGATAAGGAAGAGAAGCTTTTGAGGGTTTTGAAAAAACATAAGAAGGGGATTGGGTGGACCTTGGCTGACATACCTGATATTAGCCTATCCAGGTGTATGCATAGGATTTTGCTTGAAGACAAAGTTAAAGCAGCGAGGCAGTCCCAAAGAAGACTTAACCCTTTGATTCTTGATGTTATTAAGAATGAGATAACCAAGTTGTTGCAAGCAGATATCATATATCATATCTCTGACAGTAATTGGGTAAGTCCAGTACAGGTGGTACTTAATAAATCTGGCCTCGCAGTGGTAAGAAATGAAAAAAATGAACTTGTTCCCCACTAAAGTTCAAAACAGTCAGAGAGCTTGTATTGATTACAGGAAATTGAACCAGGAAACCGTAAAGGATCACTTTCTTTCCCGTTCGTTGATCATATGCTTGAACGATTGACTGGTAAATCACATTATTATTTTCTTGATGTTTATCAGGTTACTTTCAGATCCATATTTCACACGAGGACCAAGAAAAGACAACTTTCACGTGCCCATTTGGTACATTTGCTTACAGGAGGATGCCATTTGGTATGTTCAATTCTCTTGGCACATTTCAACGATGCATGATTAGTATTTTTACTAAATTTATTGAAAATTCCATGGAAGTGTATATGGATGATTTTACTGTTTATGGTTATTCATGTGATGCATGCTTGAAGAGTTTGTATATGATTTTAGTAAGATGCATTGAAACTAACCTTGTTTTGAATTATGAAAAATGTCATTTTATGGTCGAACAAGGAATTGTTTTAGGGCACATAATCTCTGCAAAAGGAATTTCAGTGGATCCTGCTAAGATTAATGCGATTTCTAATTTACCTTACTTATCTGGCATTAGTGAGATTCGTTTGTTTGATGGTCATACAGGTTTTTACATGCGCTTCATAAAGGATTTCAGCAAGATAGCTCTTCTGCTGTCAAATTTGTTGAAAAATGACGTGACTTTCAACTTTGATGACAAATGCAAAAAAGGTGTTTGATTTCTTGAAGAGAGCACTGACCTCTACTCCTATCATCCAACCACCTTACTGGACCCTCCCCTTTGAAATATTGTGTGATGCATCTAACTATGCAGTGAGGGCTGGCCTAACACAAAGAGCTGATAAGGCTACCCATGTCATTTACTATGTTTCTAGGACTTTAGATTATGCGCATGATAATTACACTACTACTGAAAAGGAACTTCTAACTATTGTTTTTGCTCTTAGTAAATGTAAATCATATTTTCTAGTGAAATTCAGGCACGCAGATACCAGATGTCGAGACAGATGTCACAACACCAGGATCAACAATAGCTTGATCACACAAGTAAAAATTGCAGGAATTTAAATGACAGAAAACGAAAGAAAAAAAACAACACCAGAATCGTTAACCCAGTTCGGCGCAACTCACCTGCATTTGGGGCTACCAAGCCAGGAAGGAAATCCACTGATAGAATTAGTTAAAAGTTAAACTCCCCTATTTACAACTTATCACCTAATCACTACCCGTGCAAACTTCTACCTAGACACCCTCTAAATATGAGAATCCCCTCTCACTTCCTAATCACCTCAGTGATATCAAATAGTCCCAATCCCAGTAACTATATAAACAACAACAAACAATAGAAGTAGCACACTTCCAAGACAATACTCGATTTTGCTTAAAAGCTTCAACCAAGAACAATACAGTCTTGCTTAAAATCTTTAGAGTGGACAATGAACAATCAGTCAACCTCAATGTATCAGAAGATACATGAGTGACATACAATTAACAAACAGAAAACCCTAAAGACCAACCAAAACAACGGCCAATCCTTATTCCCAAAATTCTCACGTTATGCTCTTTTTTTTCAATAAGGTTTTTCTTCTCTTTAAATAGCCTTCTGACCTACTGGACTCGGGCTTCATGAGGCACACAAATAGCAGCAATCAGTATAAACTGGCTGCAAATCAACTTGTATCAAATTAGAAGGAAAATACAAACTTTCCTAAAAAGGCTCAAGGATCCTTTTTACGAAAAGTAACAGAATCTGCACCAGATGACTTAGTCACTAATGTCCCAACATTAGGTGCATCATCAGGAGTCGTCTTCCCTCTTAGAATATCAGACAATAACCTACATATACTTCTCTCAACTTCAATGTCCACCTGGTTGGATCTTCCAGGAACTTTTCCAGACTCCTTGATTAAGTCAGTGACATTAGGTTTAGTTGAACCACTATGCACATCACCAGATATGATTTCCTTATAGATCCTTTTAGTAGGAGAAATTACACCAGACAAGTGAAGTTATTTTCCTGCCTGAATCACTGTTCTGCGCTTCTTCAGAGTTTCACTTGGAATGATAGAGACAGGAACAACGTCTGTTATCACATTAGGCATTTCTTCAGAAATCTTTGGGGGTATAGGGAGTGGAAGCGAGCACATCTTCTTTGTTAGACATATTTTGTTTTTGAAATCCTGAGGAAAAGATATCAAGAATGATGTTCTGAGCAATTTCTTTATGGAAGAACAGATTTAACCACTGTTGAGGCTGAAGTTTAAACAAATAGCGCGAATGATTAGTACAGTAGGTGAAAGGGTTTGGGTAGCGTGTAGACGTGAGAAACCCAAGGCTAGGTAATGATGTTTCTGATTTTTCATAAGTCACTAAATGGAGAAAAAGTTATCCGTTGCATGTCTGCACCTTACTGCTTCCTCCTTTTTTTGCAATATACATTCCAACAACACTCTTCAGCTTCTTAAATTGATATTTGTTGAAAATAAAACTGTTTGCTGGAATTTTTCTCAGTTCAACACCTTTAATGACCTCAACTTTAACCAAATTAAAGGGTGAATGAGACATATTATTCCATTCCTTAATTCCATATGAAGTGAGGGTCTTCACCTCATTGAGGCATTTCACGTGATCATAGTGAAATATCATAACATTCTGTGTGACATTTGATATCTTTGAGATTTTCATCTCAGCTTGATACTTATCATAGGCTTTTCTCATAGAGGTTACCCAGACCCTTTCTAGATGCTTCCATAAGTTACAGTGGTCTTCAGATCTTATGAAATACCTCGAATGTTGGATAGGATGCTGAAGCTTTCTCTTTTTAACCATAGTGTTTTTTCTCCTCTCGAAATAGACATGTCTAGACGCAGATTATTTCACCTTTTTGCTATATTCAATTTCTGTTGGATTCTTAGCATTTTATCTAGCTTTTAGCATGTTATCCCACACGTAAGTTCCCTTGTTTAACATTCTGACAGGCTTGGTCATATGTTCATGTTTAGAGATCACTAGGGAGACTTCACTCTGAAAAACATATATTTTAGTAAGCAATTCCTTCTTATCAACCTGTAGCTGTCTTATGGCAAGCTTTCATTTTTCACCCCCTTGCACACTTCTTCAGTTTTGACACATAAGTCTTTGTACTCGACAACTAGGTCTTCATACGACATCTTCTTTCCTCCTACTGAGTCATTTCTCCCAGAAAAGGCTTTAACAATCTTGATGTCTTCATTATCCTTTCCTCCTTCAGAGTCGTCCTTAGTCCATGAACCAGTTGTTCCTTTTTACAGTTTCTCAAGATATGTTGGGCATACTACACTAAACTGCTCAAGTTATTGACACTCATAATATTAAACACTTTTGTCTTTTTCATGAGGTTCATAGTTCTTGCTAATGTCATGAGAGATATGATTGCCATCTAATCTTGTTCTTCTTCCCATCTCCTTCAGAACTTGGTTACCAATAGTTTTTGACATTCCTTTCTTAGTGTCAAGATCATATCGAGTCTCTATATCTTTCATACTAGATAAACATTATAGGCTCTTATTTTTCTCCTTTGACTTGTCACACATGGCCTGTTCAATGGTTTGAAAATATTCAATAAGATCACCATTCCTCGTGGTGCTTATGTCTTTAGCTTCTTCAATAGTTGTCATCTTCACCTCAGATCTCTTAATCAGCATTTCTTCAGACATCCTTTCTTTAGTTGTGCATTCATGAGCTGTCCTGAGGATTTCCCAAGCCTCTTTAGCCACAATACATTAACTGATCAATTTGAAAGCATTATTGTCCACTCAATTGAATATGTTATTCAAGGCTTTGGAGTTTCCAAGAGCTAATTCATCTTCCTCTTCTGACCAATCTTCTTCTGGCTTTAAGGACTCATTGCAATCCTTGTCCTTCACACTGGGGTGATCCCAACTGCAGTGTGTGATTTTTGTCGGTGATGCGACCACCTTACCGCAATGGAATTTGGGTGTTACTTTCTGATTTCTTATTTATCCTATGAAGCAGGAAAGGAAATGGAAGATATCTAAAACTAACCTTGCACGCAAATGTTTCTTTTAACAAATGCTAAGAGATTGGGGGTCGAGGTCAGGTTATACAAAGGGAAGTTGTCAACACCCAGTGTATATATGGTTATCCATAGAATTTTTATTGCATGTTTCTCTGTTAATTTAAATAATTTATGGTATTTATCTGTTGTGGTTTGGGAAAGTTTCTCCTTTGGGAGTTTTGAGAGAGTGTTTTTGTTGTTTTCGGGTTTTTCGTTGATTTTGAGAAAGTACTAGACCTAAAGTTTTTAATTTGTGTGCTCGCTAAGATTTCGCAATCTTATGCCTACGTATTCCCGTAAAGATATCTGGGAAATCAGAGCAATCGTAGTTCCTCCTATTTCTATGGGAGGAAAGGTGTTTGGTGTCTTGTTCAAAGCCCAAGATTGAAGCTATCGGAGTATTTGTGTCTTGTTTAAAGCCCAATATTGAAGCTATCGGAGTATTTGTGTCTTGTTTAAAGCCCAAGATTGAAGCTAAAGGGGTGATTGAGAGAGAGAATTTGTCATCTCTAAAGGGAGAATATCTCACCTACTCATCACAAATGTTGAGAAATTGATTATAAGGGAAATTACTTTAACCGGGATATGAAAAAAAATCCAGCAATGCCATAATTTCCTTTATAAAGGTGATGTCATGAAGGAAGAAACTTTAACTCAGTATTGAGCAATGCCATTTTTCCTTATAAATTTTCCATGCTAAGAGAGGGACATTGGCTTGGATGTTAGGAATCCAGAGGCTTGCCACTTACAACAGTTAGATGAAAGATGATTTTTGACCAGGATAAGAGAAAGACTCCAGCTTGGATTTTGAATCAACAAGTGTGCCACTTATAACAATTATCTGGGAAAAGGATTTTGATTGTTTATTTTGATGTGATCTATAAAGGAAATGTCCTCTTGCAGAGTGGACTCATGGTCTCATATGAGGGGATATTGATTTTTGTGTGCCTTGATCAAAGCCCAAGGTTGAAGCTAAAAGAATCTGACTCCACTGCGGAGGGTTTTATCTGTCTTGTACAAAGCCCAAGATTAAGGCTGAAGGAAATTGACTCCACTGGGGAGTGTTTTTTATCTATCTTGTACAAAGCCCAAGATTGAGGCTGACTGACTTTACTGGGGGAAATTCTTATATAAAGCCTAAGAGGAGGCTATCTTTTGCTGAGGATTATTGAAATCCAGGAGCGAGTCCAAATAGTGTTGGGGAATCCCAAGGTTTTACTCTTGCTGGGAATCAGAGAAGAGTTGGAGTATTATATGCCATAAGGTTCTGATACTGGTTGGGGATTTGTTGATAAGTTGACCCTAGCTGGGGATTAAAAATGAAAGCTTAGGCCTTGTTGGGTCAATGGGGTTTAAAGGTGAGTCTGAAAACCTATGGAGGTTTTAAACTCTGCTGGAGACTGATATAGTGGTAACTTGATCTGGGTTTTTTCTATGCTTTTAGGAAACTTGAGGGTCTCTGTAAGATTTAAGAGGAAATGAGACTTTCAAAGTCTACTTGAATGAAGAGGTTGACTCTTAGCTGGAGAATGATCTTTGTATGATGCCAAGAGGAGGCTGAGACTGTCCAAGTCTCTCAAGAAATGGTAGGCTCTAGTGTAGAGAGAGATATTTGTATGATGCCCAAGAGGAGGCTGAAGGTTTAAGGGATAAAGATCAACCCTAAAATGGTTTGATGTTTGGGAATTCTGACTCTCCTGAGGATTGAACTAGCAAAGATGACTAATTTCTGTCCTATACCTATAGGAGGCCTTTGGGGTCCTTGTACTAAGCCCAACAGGAGGCTGAGGAACTTCTAAGAAGCCTGTTGGTCCTTGTATTAAACCCATGAGGAGGCTGGGGAACTTTTAGGAAGCATGTGGGTCCTTGTACTAAGCCCAAGAGGAGGTTGGGGATGCTTCTAGGAAGCCTGTGGGTCCAAGCCTAAGAAAAGTTCAAGAAAGGTTTCACCGGAAATAAGTCCTTTCTTTGCTGAACAGTTATAGGGTTTGAAGAAATTCAAAAGAGGTTTCACCGGGAATTAATCCTCTATGGGGAAATGAATTTCTTGTACAAAATATAATTTCTAAGTTTGACAGTCTTGAGAAAAGTTTCACCAGGAATAATGCCTTTCTCTGTTCCATATTGTATAAGCCCAAGAGGAGGCAAGACTGTATAGGGAATTTCCTATGAGGGAACTAGTTTGGACTATGTTGAAAGTAACCTCTATTTTGATCTAAACCTAGACCTAACTGTCGGGGAAACTTTAATCAAGATATGTACAAGCATATATATATACAGACAAATATATTGACAGATATATATAAGAAATAAGCACTGAAAAAGATATGGGGACATACCTTCTGAGAAGAAGCCCAAGCATAATGTGATATGTTGTATTTGCTACAACTGTATTCCCTTTTTCAAGTTTTCAAGAAATTGAAGAAAGTTTTGATAAAACTTGAATCTAAAATTTGAATTAAAAAAAAGTTTGTTTGAAAGAATGTCCGGGGCTTATAGCTCAAGGAGAGGCCCAGATGACTTATTTGATAACATTGATTGTACTGCGATACCGACAGACGTTGTGGGACTTATACTACTGTAGAGGCCCAAAAATTATTTTTGTACAAAGAGGATTTGGGTCTTACACTCTAATAGAGGCCCAAAAGTATTTGTAAAAGCTATGGCTGAGAAACTTTTATCCATGTGGATTGGCCCTTTTGTTGTTACTCATGTTTTCCCGAATGATGCAGTAGAAATAAAAGTACAGGTACAAAAAAAGTTTTCAATGTCAACGGAAAACGCTTGAAGTTACTCCATAAAAGCTTTGTGCTTGAAGATGAAACCATAGAAGAGCTTTCTTTGGAAAAGCCTGCCTACACTGTAGTTTGATCAGGGAGTTATTCTTCCTCTCTCTCTCTCTCATCCTTATTTTATACTTATGTTCTTTCATTGAGGATAATGTGTGTCTTAAGTGTGGGGGAGAGAATCATTTACTTGTGTGTTTTCTTGTTTTCCATTTACTTATTTTCTTATAAAAATAGAAAAGAAGTTTTACAAATGCATGTTGTTTCTTTGGTTTTTGGGTTACAATTGTGAGTATTTTCCTAGTTATATTGATTAAATACTCGTGGTGTGATGTGAGTGATATAATGTGCATTCTTAATATGTTAAGTAGGGCTAAATTTTGAATTGTGCATCATTTGTAGTTGATTAATAGCCTTTGTGATATTTTGAGCCTAATAATGGATAACATTAAAAAAAATCCACCCTTTTTTTTGTATGATTTCACTCATGTCTGTTAGCCTCTAAAACTTGATATGATTTTTTTTTGAAACTGTTTGATTTTTTGTGCATACTAATATGATAAAGGCAAGTTGTTTTTGTTTTATTTTTAGCTAGTTAGCCAAAAAGGCAACCTTAAAAACATTATCCCTTGTTTGAAACTCCTTTGAGCCTTTTTTATCATATTCTTTGGTTGAAACTCATCACAAACCTAAAAGTGAAAAACAATGATATCACCATATTTAAGGGGATGAAAGAGTCTTGTTTGGAGTTGTATGGGGTTGAATTAGCATATGTTTGATGTTTCAAAGTTGAAAAAAAAAACAAATATAAAGAAAAGAAAAGAAGGAAGAATATTCAAGTTCTTATCATGTTCCTTCCAAAGAAAAATAAATAAAAGAAAGAGAAAAATAAAAAGCAAAGAAAAGAGAAGTTGGCTATCAGAAGTGATGTTGAAGGAAAATGAATAAAATATTATTTAGTTTAGCTCCTACAATCCATTTCAATTCTCTTTTGTTCCATTAAATTTTAGCCTTGTACCCCTTAGGATTATCTTACCCTTACCTTGGCCACGTTACAACCTGAATAAATCCCTTTTGATATTTGTGTGCATGTAATTCAAGTGTGGATGTTAGAGCCTTTTCAAGTTTATGGTAGTGCTAATTTTCATGTTGTACTTTGAGTGTAAACAATTAACCTAAACACTTGAGAGTTGAGGGAATTTTATCCTGTGAGAATCTTGTTGCTTATGATGTACTCTTTGGTAAATTGCCTTCTTATTTGCTTTGTTTGTCACAAAAATTTACTCACTAATATTGTACATGCCAAATATATTTGGTGCTGAGTTGTATGGTCGGCCAAGAGTAAGCATGAACTAGATTACTGTAGCAGGAAAGGCCGTACAATGTAGAGAGCTAGAGAAGTATCATTCACAACCGGGCCGGTCAGGGAGCCCGACTCCCATCAACCGGGTTCCTATGAGGCCGGGTACTATACCCCCATCAACCCGGCACCGATGCCGGTTATGAACTCAATAAGTGCCACTCCAACAGTTGTAACGGCGACGCATTAATGCAGACGTTACCATGTATTCAAGGCATGCATTCATGAAGAAGAGTTACGGTAATGATGGCCATGCAACGTCAGAAGGCCAAGAGACTTCTCTTAATGACATAACTTAAATGAAGACTGGAAAATGCTATAAAAGGGGCTCCCACATGAGGGTTAAGTAAGACACATTCATCTTGAGACAATATACAACACCTGTATAGCTCTCAAATCCCTAAAGATACTCAGACAGTATTGACAACGTAGTCTTCTTTGCCCTAAAGTATAAGACTAGCACTTTTGGTGTATCTAACCATTTTTTGCTAGATCATTTGGTGCCCGCCGTGGGGCCTAGGTAAAACTCTCTCAGGCCATACCTTACGCTAACAACATGTCCTCTAAAGGAGGTCCTCTAGACGTGGCTCAACTACTAGTCATGATGGAGACCATGCGACAGCAGAATGAGACGTTGCAAGACAGCATACAAGTGTTGTAGCAACGAAGTCAAGCTGACGGTGACTGTGAGGAGGATGTTCTCGAGCCTCAGCCTCTTTATCAAGAGATTTGGAACAACCACATCCCAAAAAACTTCAAAGCACCATCATTAACCTCTTATGATGGGAAAACGGATCCTCGGTAGCATGTTATTGCCATTAACAATCAGATGGCCGTAGTTTCCCCTTCGGATTCACTAAAGTGCAAACTCATGGCTGGAACCTTTAAGGATGTAGCTCTAAGATACATGAGCCATCCTCGGCTCTTCATCGTAAGCTAGCAAGATTTGACTAAGAAGTTAGTATAACACTTCCCAGCAAGCAAACGCTGAAGGTGTCCACGACCACATTGTTCAGTGTTCGACATAAATAGTTAGAATCACTACGTGAGTACCTGGCTCAATTCAATGAGGAAACCATCAAAGTATCTCATCCAAACCAGGAACTGTTTGTGGGAGCTTTTCAACATGGATTAAGAGCTAGACAATTCAATGAGTCGTTAGCTCAGAAGACGAATATCAGCATGGACGAGATCACTACTCGGACTGAGTGTTACATCAAAGGAGAAGAAATTAACCAAGAGAAAAGAGCCCGGGACAACAGTGAAAAAACAAAGAGCAAGGATGATGCATCAAACAGGAGGAAGGAGCATCCTCGGGGAGCTACGCGCGAGCGACATGCTCCTAGGCTAACAGACAATCATACGAGCCGGACAGAGACCTCACCCCATTAAATACAAGAATGGGAGATATCCTTAAAGAAGTCAGCCATATGAATCTGTTACCAGATCCTCGTCATCCTAAAAGAGCCAACGCTATCATGGGAAGGCAATCTAAGGCTTGGTATAATTACCACCGTGTACGGGGACATCACACCGAGGACTGTCAACAGCTAAAAAAATAAATTGAAGCTCTAATCCATAGAGGTCATCTTTTGGCATATGTAAAGGATTCTCGACCACAAAATAACAAGAGAAGTCCCCGCCGAGATGATCAGGGACCATAAAATTCATCCCGAAAGAAGAGTTCAGATGCCGAAGAGGGTTACGAGACAAAGGTAGCTCGACACACACTAAACACCATTTCTGGAGGGTTTGTTGGTGGTGGAGAGACAAGTTCATCTAGAAAGAGATATGCTAGGGCAGTCATGCATATCGACCAGAGATCCCCAGAGAAATCGAAGGGCAACTTAGATGCCATAACATTCTCCAAACAAGATACCATAGGAGTCCTAGCTCATGAAAATGATCATATAGTTATCAAAGTACAGATAAGAGATCGGAGCGTGAAAATGGTATTGATAGACCCCAGAAGTCCAGCCGACGTATTATATTGGGATGCTTTCAGAGGAATTGGGCTTTATGCGATTGAGTTATTACCATTCAAAGGCAGTCTAGTAGGATTCTCGGGAGAACAGGTTCAGGTGCTCGGACATCTAGCATTGCCGACTACCTTTGGTAACATGGCTAATGCGAAGACTGTCTGAGTGAGGTACTTTATAGTCAATGGTGCTTCACCCTATAACATCATTATAGGCCGACCATCATTCAAAGCCCTGGAAGCTTTGCTTTTAACTCTATATTTGACCATGAAATTCCCACTTGGAGATGGCCGGGTTGAAATTGTTAAAGGCGACCAGGGGTTGGCGAGAAAGTGTTATAAGGATAGCTTGAAGCTGAAAACAAAAGAACCCGCAGGGGAAGCTGATCCCAAGAATTCCCTCAAAGTTCATCTGGTCGATATAGACCCACATGGTGATTCAGTTGAAGACAACATAGTGCCCAACGAAGAAACAAAGCAAGTTCAGATTGGGCATCTACATTCCCATGTTACACACATCATAGTCAACTTGTCCCCCAAAGAGGAGAAAGAGATCGTCCAAACGCTAAAAGACAATGTGGATCTTTTAGCCTGGAAGCCTTCGGTAGGGATGGCAACGAGTCGGGTCGGGTGCGGGTTTCACACTACCCAAACCCGCACCCGAAATCACCACCCGAACCCGAACCCGAACCCGAACCCAAAGGCAATTCGGGTGGCAAAATAACACCCACGCCCACACCCGTTAGGTTCAGGTTTTTCCACCCAAACCCGAACCCGTAGCAAAAACACAAAAATACAACAACAACATTGAAATTAGAAACACAAGAGTTCCATCAAGGTCTCTCAAAGAAATTAAGGAATTAAATTACAACTTTCCATCAAGTTTGGTAACATTACAATTAAAATTAAGGTCTTTAACATCTTAACATTACAATTAAAATTAAAGTCTACATATATATTTAGGAGCACTTATGTAATTTTATGTCTAGGCGGGTGTGGTTTCGGGTTTCGGGGGCGGGTTTCACACTACCCAACCCGCGCCCGAAAATATCGGGTGACATCCGAACCCGAACCCGAACCCGAACCCAGTTAACTCGGGTTTTCACCCGTTGACTCGGGTTCGGGTGCAGGTGGGCCCCACAGATTTGGGTCTGCCTGCCATCCCTAGCCTTGAGACATGCCAGGGATAGATCCCAATTTCACGTGCCATCACTTAGCAATCGATCCAGATATCAAGCCAGTTTCCCAAAGGAAAAGAAATGGTGGTGATGAAAAGAGGAAGGCAATTGCAGAGGAAGTCGAGAAGCTGTTATAGGCTGGGTTTATCAAGAAGATCAAGTATCCAACCTGGTTATCCAACGTGGTGATGGTAAAGAAGAAATCCGGGAAATGGCGAATGTGTGTGGACTTTACGGACCTCAACAAGGCGTGTCCTAAAGATTCGTATCTACTGCCAAACATTGACCGGATGATAGATGCTACATCTGGTTTCTGTTTGCTCAATTTTATGGATGCATACTTCGGGTACAACCAGATCCACATAAATATAATAGACGCACCAAAAACTGCTTTCATGATCCATCAGAGCAACTACTATTATGAGGTCATGCCTTTTGGACTCAAAAATACTAGGGCTACTTACCAGAGGCTAACGAATAAGGTGTTCGCTACTCAGATAGTTTAGAATTTAGAGGTCTATGTAGATGACATAGTGATTAAGACAAGTGCAAACTAGTCACATGTAAATGATTTAATAGAAACCTTTGCATCCATAAGAAACTACAACATGAGACTGAACCCAGACAAGTGTACCTTTGGAGTGCAAGCCGGGAAGTTCCTCGGATTTATGCTCACCAACCAGGGAATATAGGCAAACCCGAACAAATGTCAGGCTATAATAGATATGAGAAGTCCAACCAAGAAAAAGGAGGTCCAACGGCTGACAGGGAGACTAGCCGCATTGTCACGATTTTTATCATGTGCAAGAGACAAGTCAATACACTTCTTTGCAGCCATAAGGAAGTCTAAAGAGTTTGAATTGACAGAGGCATGTGAAGAATATTTTCAAGAAGTAAAGTGTTTTCTATCCTCGCCTCATATCCTAGTAAGGCCTAAAGAAAACAATCCTTTAGTCTTATACTTGTCGGTCACGGATAAAGCCCTGAGCTCGGTTTTAGTACAAGACGGAGAAGATGGAGAGCGACCTGTATACTTTATAAGCGAAGTTCTAAAAGGGGAAGAGCTAAGGTACCAGAAGATTGAACGTCTAGCGTTGGCAGTAGTTATCACAGCCCGAAAGCTGAGACATTATTTTCAAGGGCATCCCATCATAGTAAAGACGAATTACCCAATCAAACAAATACTGAAAAATCCCGACTTAGCAGGAAGGATGGTCAAGTTGGAAGTAGAGCTTTCCCAGTATGACATCAACTTTGTGCCCATAACCAATATCAAATCAAAGACACTGGCCGATTTTATGGTAGAATTAAGTGCACCGGCTGGAGAAGAAATCTCAAACAGATGCATCCTTTATGTAGATGGATCTTCAAATCTTATGGGAAGCGGAGCCAAAATAATTCTAGAAGGACCCGGAGATCTAACATTAGAATACTCTTTATGTTTCAATTTTCAAGTTAGAAACAACCAGGCAGAGTATGAAGCCTTGATTGCCGGAATGAAATTGGTAAGAGAAGTCGGAGTAACACACTTATTAGTGAAAACCAACTCCCAGTTAGTGGTCGGACATATGAGAAGTGAGTACCAGACGAAGGATTCCACCCTGATAAAGTACCTTCAGAAAGCTTCAGGGATATCCAAAGCATTCTCAGAATTCGAAGTCGTCTACATCCCAAGAGAAGATAATACTTGAGCCAACCTCCTAGCTCGGTTAGCAAGCTCAAAGAATTCAGGAATGAACAAGACCGTGATTCAAGAAGTTCTTGAAGCACCCAACATTCAGTCAGAGGAAGTATTAATAATAGAGGATGTCCATGAATGGATGAGACCCATCATTAGCTATTTGACCCAGGAAGTATTACCTAAAGATGTCAATGAAGCCCAGAAGATTAAAAGGATAGCTTCCCGGTACATCATAATCTCAGACACGCTGTACAAAATGGGCAGGTCAACACCTATGCTCAGATGTGTACCAGATCCTGAGGTTTAACTGATAATTAAAGAGGTTCATGAGGGAGCCCGTGGTAGCCACATCGGTGGGAGAGCACTATCCGGAAAAATCCTAATAGTCGGGTACTACTGGCCACATATGATGCGAGATTGCATCGAATACGTTAGCAAGTGTGAAAAGTGCCAAATATTCACTCCATTTAAACATCTACCAGCTGAGTCGCTCAATCTGATTTCATCACCATGGCTATTCCATCAGTGGGGATCAGACATCCTAGGGCCATTTCCAGTTGCTTCAGGACAACTCAAGTTCCTAATTGTTGCAGTTAACTATTTTACAAAATGGGTAGAAGCCGAGGCTGTTGCTCGGATCTCTGCCGAGAAGGTTCGCAATTTTATTGGAGGAATATCATATGCCGGTTTGGTTTTCCGGGAATCATAGTCTCGAACAATGGAGCTCAATTTGCAAGCACTTCCGTCATAGACTTTTGCAGGGATTATGGAATACAAAACATGTTCACATCAGTAGAACACCCCCAAACCAATGGCCAAGCAGAAGATTCCAACAAGGTTATACTAGGTGGAATAAAAAATAAGCTGGAGGAAGCAAAAGGAATGTGGGCCGAGTATTTACCTGATATCTTGTTGTCATACCACACAACACCCCATTCTACTACTCAAGAGACACCCTTCAGGATGGTGTATGGAGCTGATGCAATGATACCGGTGGAAATCATCACCTCGACTTGGAGGCGTGAACACTTTGATGAAATCGCCAACATGGATAATTTGAACATCTCGACTGATCAGAGAGATAGCACGGATCAGAGAAGTCGCTGTAAAATAGAGGTTAACAAGAAGATACAACCTGAAAGTCAGGCAGAGGGAGTTCCAGAAAGGCGACCTGGTCTTGAAGAAAATCACAGACCAAAAAAAAACAAGGGAAAGCTCGCCCCCAATTGGGAAGGCCCATTCATGGTACTTCAAAAGTTAAACAACTAAGCATACAAGCTGGAAACATTAGAAGGAGTAGAAATACCTAGGACATGGAATGTATCTAATCTTAGGCAGTATTTCAGCTAAACATTATGTAATTCAATAATGAATAAAGGATCAGGGTTGCACTATTTTCCCTTGCAAGGGCAAGGGTTTTTAACGAGGCACATGGACTTAAAAAACTTTTATGTCTTGTTTATAGGTATTCGGCTGGAGATAATGAGTTATAACTCGGAAAACTCCTATAAACGTGTTGACTTGTTCCGCATACATAGGTCGCCCATGAACGGGTTGATTAAACTCCTATAAACGTGTTGACTTGCTCCGCGTACATAGGTCGCCCATGAACAGGTTGATTAAACTCCTATAAACGTGTTGACTTGCTCCGCGTACATAGGTCGCCCATAAACGCTCCGCGTACAAGGGTTGATTAAACTCCTATAAGCATGTTGACTTGCTCTGTGTACATAGGTCGCCCACATATGCTCCGCGTACACGGGTTGAACAAATATGTTTGCTAGTTCATGCACACAAGCCGGACAGTCAACTATTAAAATGATGAAACATCCAATCCTAAAACACATCAAAAGATGCTTGGGGCTTGTGAGTAAAAAAGTCATACACGACCAACTGCCAAAAACTAATAAGAATAGGGAGCAAATCTTTGATATAAGGACACTCGAGTCCATCCCATAATCGACATCTAAGCATACAAGAGGTCAGGACTCTCAAGAGTGGCAAGGCTATACATACGCGATAGCTAAAGGCTTCTTAAATAATAATTAGCTTCACGGTTAGTTATTCAAAAAGGCTTAGAAATCAAGCATAAGCAAAGTAAATTAATACCCGACACTCTATAATCGGACACCTTAAGTTAATCTAACTTAAGTGCCCGAGGGGCTGGATATATGCACGGGATTATTTTGCAGATATATGCATAGGATTATTTTGCAAAGGAATAAACAACAATGACATAAACAAAAGCCTCAGAAGGGGCAAAAGTTGTACATTACAAAGCTCGAAGGCTAAAAATTCATGAGCATAAGAGGGGGACAATACCACACTTCCTCGCCAAAATACAATACCAAAATACATCAAAAATGCATCCAGAAGGATGACTAACAAAAACAAGGAGAATTTCAAAATCAATCAACAACTGAGGTGCCATTCGCGCCTGCATTACCCGGGGTCTCATTCCCACCATTGACAGGAGTAGGAATCTTCTCTGGATTGTTCTTTTCAAGCTCGTCCAGATCTATAAGGCGGCCATTCTGCACCACCTTAAAGTAATCAACTTCGGACATATCCAAATCGGGATGGAGACACAAAACTTGGTCCTTTTCCCTGTCAAAGGCCTCGTCACCAGCAGAAATAACTTCAATCTGATCCTTCTTAAGAGACTCAGTGAGCTCCGTGTTGGAAACTAAAAGCTCTTGGTGAGAGACTTTGACTTGCTTCAACTTCTCAGTAACCTTAGACAAAACCGACTTATGTTCGGATTCAAGAGTCTCCTTGTTATTCTTCTCGTCAGCTATGTTTTTCTCTAAACCGGAAAGCTTTTCTGATTGAACCTTGAGGGCTTCCTGTAGCCGGGTAATCTCTTCTCTCAGCTTAATTTTTTCTGCCTCAGAATCATCACCAGATTCAAATAGGCCTATAGCAAAAACAACACACCGCATGAGGTATGGGCTTATATTTTGCGTAATCTTCTGCCGACCAATAGATTTCACTTTGTTGACGTCCTCGGTGGCGTTAAGATGATCGTACAAAAATCTAAGCCCGTAAAAGTTGTTGGACCAGAATTTAAACTCCCAGATGCAACATTTTCCCCAGGAACCCGCATAAGAGAGTTGATCTCCATGTCGGCTTGACAGACTTCGTCAATCATAAGGGTTTTTAGCCTTTTGGGAGCACCTTGCAAAGTTTCTTCCTGGGCTGGAGAAGCAAAAGGTTGAGGTTCATTCTTGCTCAGGGTCGCCTTTGTACTCGTTCCCCGGGTCCATTTTGGTTGTCGGATCTCCAACCCGCCCATATCCAATTTAGAAGAGGCAACTCCTCCAGATCCTTTCCGAGCAGCACGAGCCTCAAGCATTAACTTCTTCTGTTCGGCCACTGATAATTTAGTCATCGTATCTGCAAACAAAAATCATAAACATCAAAACGAGAGTAATTAAAGGTGTTAACAAATAATAGGTAAGCAATTACCCAGGAATGTGAGTAGTTGTTCATCACTTAAAGGTAACAACTCCTTAACCTTCATCATACGGAAGGAATCAAGAACAATCAGAGATTGAGTTTCCAATTCACTCAATTTCTCACAGTTGAAACCAGGGATCGACAGTGGATTTTCGGCCCAATAAAAGGGAAAGCGAGGTTGGATATCCAGGGCATATAGCACTTGTGGACACCTCGACCCACTATTTACCCTTAAGAATCAGTTCTTATAATTTTTATAATTAGAAGTGTATGCATGGAGGAAACTCCGCCCGAGAATCCCACTGATTTGTATCCAACTAAAATTATCGACACCTTTTACTTCAAAGAAAGAGAAAAATATACCAATTGTGGGGGTGATATCTAAAACCTCACAAACCCTTTCGAAAGTCTTTATAAAACCCCAACTGTTGGGGCAAAGTTGAGAGGGAGATATGTTCACAACTTTTAACACACCCGCTTCAAAATCAGAAAAGGGTATTTGTAAATTAAAATCCTCTAGAACCCCATCATAGAAATAGAAAAAGTCTTCTTTAACACCCTTAGGGCAGAGTATACAAATGCACTCTCCGGGAATATATGATTCCAAGACAATATCATCTTCAGACCCAATTGAAGATATTTGCCTTTTGGACCGGAGTTTCGCGATTTCTACATCATCAAAGGTACTATTATTATGATTCATGACCTCAAGATCGAAAGGAGCAGGAGTCATCATCTAAACCTCTACAAACCTGAGGAAGACGAGCCAGAATCAAAATTATTCCCAGAAGTGAGAACATCGCCATAAATTCCATTCATGACTCACCTATACTCCTCTGGCCCTAAAGCACTTTCTATTTCCCACATGCATTGTTCCCACAACTCTTCCTCTCCATGGCATTCATATGGACATCACTACCACTACCCTCACCATCTCGTTTACTAAAGACTACCATACTCTCTAAAAACAAAATTGAAGAATAAAATAAAAATCAGGAGTAGTGGAAAGATACATGTGAGTAGTGAAGCCTTGGAGATGGGAAAAACGTTCCGCTTGATAAAGAAGGAAGATGATTTGGACGTAGAAATGAGAAGAGGGAGAGAGGAGGATTTTAATAAAAGGCTCGACACCCAAGAGTAACTAGGGAGTAGTCTTTAACAGTCATCATTATATTGGGGAATTGAAAGGACACGACCCTCCAAGGAATTTATGACACATAAGGACTTGAGATGAAAAGTCGATCTATAGCTCGACACCTAGCAAATATATCCAGGCTCATGTTACTTTCGAGTACTGTACCCTTGTAAATGGATATAGTACTCGGGGGGCTTAAGTACCTGCCAAATATATTTGGTGCCGAGTTGTATGGTCGGCCAAGAGTAAGCACAGACTAGATTACTGTAGCAGGAAAGTTCATACAATGTAGAGAGCTAGACAAGTATCATTCACAACCCGAGTCGGTTAGGGAGCCCGACTCCCATCACCCGAGTTCCTACGAGGCCGGGTACTATACCCCCATCAACCCGACACTGATGCCGGTCATGAACTCAACAAGTGCCACTCCAACAGTTGTAACGGCGGTGCATCAATGTAGACGTTACCATGTCTTCAAATCATGCATTCATGAAGAAGAGTTACGATAATGATAGCCATGCAATGTCAGAAGCCCAAGAGACTTCTCTTAATGACATAACTTAAATGAAGACTGAAAAATGCTATAAAAGGGGCTCCCACATGAGGGTTAAGCAAGAAACATTCGTCTTGGGACAATATACAACACCTGTATAGCTCTCAAATCCCCAAAGATACTCAGACAGTATAGACAACGTAGTCTTCTTTGCCCTAAAGTAGAAAATTAGCATTTTTGGTGTATCTAACCATTTTTTGCTAGAACAAATATCGTATTACTTGAAGCTTAGAATAAATATTTTATTTAACCCTTTGTGATCCCCGAAAGTCTTTGAAACTACATGCTCTATTTTGTCCTTGTATTTACTCTATTTTGAATTTTATGTTTTGCTCGGAATGCAAAAGTTTAAGTGTGGGAGAATTTGATTGGTGTATTTTAATACACCATATTTAATTATGCTAAGAGATTTTTAATGACTTATTGATGTTATTTTACTGTTTTGAGTGTTTTTCTTAAGTTTAACTTATTTATGCTTTTTTTAATTCGATTATTTATTTTATGAGTAAGCGATAATTTGACACCTTCTCGCTTTGCAGGTCATAACTTGAGCTACAACAATTTGATTGACACATTCTAAAATGCGTTGGAAAGATGAAAGGATAAATTACAAGTTTTGTGTTGAAGTCAAAAGCTGATTCGGAGTTCAAAATGATCGAATAATTAATTTATATTCAGACTTAATAAAATAATTAGTTTTGGACCAATTTTTATGTTTTTTCGGGTCGATTTCTATTAGGGCCCGAATTTCTTGTAATACTTAAACTAAAACCACAATTTATATTAGGGATCCAGTTTTCTTTTCACGAAATAACAATTAGACGCATAAATTCCATGGAAGGCTAAACCTCATATTGATAGACATACAAAACCATGATTGGATGCATCGCACAAGTAAGAAATCCAAGGGAAAATGCCTTGTTTTATTTGTTTTTTCTTTAATATTTTCACTAAGTCTTTAGTTCTTCTTATGATAGACTTTTGCTCAATTCTTCACACTTTGGCGTGACTTTTTCTCTTTAATCTTCCGATTTCATCTGAATTTTCATGTAAAACTACATAATGATGACTGTCATTACAACCTCAAACTTAATTTGTTTCTTATCCTTAAGTAACCTATCTACACACTGTCGCTCCCGGGATTTTCATCCAAGTACAAACGCGAAAGTGGCACCGAAACAGAGTCGCCAGCAATGTGTATTTATCCCAAGAGAGGGAAAGAAAACACCGCATAAACTTGAGAGAAGGAAAGAGCGTGGTCTTGAACCAAGAGAACTGGGTTCGGGAGTCGGTTACGCGTGAGGAAGGTATTAGCACCCCCCACGCGTCCATCGTACCCAATGGGATCCACGCTTGCTGCTTCGATCAAAGGGTGATAAAAAAAGATTCTGGAAAAGGAACTGCTAACTGGAAAGAAAGGTAACGGGAAAAAGGGAACAAAGAAAAGAAGAGAGAATAAGAAGCAAATATAGGGAAAATAAAAGAAGTGCTCAAATGAGCCCTACCCCACTGCCTACGTATCTCATCGGTAACATGAGAATCAGAGCGACGTAGTTCCCCTCACCTAGGGAAAATTGTTTGTGTTTTTTAGTGGACTACATCGACGTTCGCGTCCTAGCAGTGTAGGTGTTGCAGCTTGCTGTCGGGAGACTTACGCGTTACCGGTTTGCGGTAGAACGGACTTGACGAGTCCTTAAGGAAGGAGTGAAGAGATGAGAAAAGAATTATTTGTTTGTTTTTGTCTTTTAAGAAATAAGTGTTTTAATTGTTTTGTGTTTTGTAACGCACATTGTATTTAAGTCCTTCATGTAGGATCGAATGCCTCGCATATCGACCCAATGAGGGACGTACGCTAAACATTCTAAGAAAGTGAGAGAAGACCCCTCACTATCTCATTCTTACATGAAAGGCTCAAATACAATATTTGTTAGGCCTTTATTAAGTGTTTTTTTACTTTTGTTTTAAGATGAGAAGAAGAGACTCAAAAGGTCGATAAAGGTAAAAATATAATGAGGGAGACTAAGACTCAATCTTAATGTTATCATACATGGTGATCCTATGGTTAATGAGGTTTAAGGAACCTAATCCTAAAAGAAAGGAGAAGAAGAAGATAGAAAGCAACTTACTTCCAAGATGGAAGTTAAGCTATTTCTAAGAGGGAAGAAAGAAGATTATGAAAGCAAAGCATCATTAAATGCTTAAACAACACAAATTGAATGATTAAAAGATGAAGGAAGAAATTAGAATGTGGATGCATATCCACACTCAAGTGACTTACCATTAGCCCCTGAAATAGTTAGTACAATTATTTACAAGTGAAGAAACAAGTTAAGATGAACAAGTAAGGCTTAAACAAGTCAAGAACCAAAGTAAAAGCATCTTAAAGGTTAAGGAAAGCTTAAGGTCAGAATGTACATCATAAGAATGTTCTCTAATGCTATGAGATCAAACACAAATCAAATGCACGCAAACAATGCCTTAAACCACAAAGAAATGCATTATGAAAGAAGTAGATGAAGAATGAGTGGATATGCAAAGTGATCATGCATTAATGCTTCATGAAAGGTTAAAGTCAGAACCAATGTCATTTAGGAATAGTTTTACAATGCTTATGAATCATCATGTAGTTCATAGATGAAATGATGTAAGAAGAAGAGATGAGAAAGAGAAAAGAATGAGAAACAAGTTTCACTAAGATGCACAAAGTTACATATCAAAGATGCATATCATGTAAAATGATTGATGAATGTATATGGGCAGTCACATATCATTGGTGAAATGCAAATGGAAAGAATGAAATGGCATACCAAATGCAAACACAATTCATGTTGAGCACAAGAGTATATAAGATGTGAAAACATGTCAAAAAGGTAAGTTAAAATGCATAAACACAAACCAAATGCAAGTATAAACCACATGACCTATAATTGAGTTAAGAAAGAACTATAATCTTCTAAATGAAACCTCTAATCTCACACAAAGCAAACAAGAAAGGGTGGCACAAGTGCCTCATTAAAATTAAGCTAGAAGGACATATAAGAATATGCACAAAGATAGCTTCAAATGTAAAGCTATAAACAAATATCAAAAGTATATATTAAAATCATGAAAATTGGTTCTAAACAACCTAAATTAGAAGCAAATCAAGTATCAAAAGCTCATGGCAAAAATCAAAATGAAACATGCTCAAACTAATCAACAAAGTCATATTGAAACACATCACAAGAAGGTGTAAAGATGAACATCAAAAGGTATGATATAATGACTTTAAAAATCAGACAAAATCTTCTTTAGGCAATTTAAGATGTTATCTAATCAATACAAAAAGGATGAATAAAAAATATGATATGAGATGAGAGAAAGAAATCATGCAAGTGCAAGTGTCAATGAATAAGAGCATTCAAAAAGAAATTACAAGAAAATATGAAATTATGCTAAAAAATTCACAAAGATCAGAATTAAAAAATATAGGAAATTATTTAAACATGTTAAGATGTCACATGAATTAATTTGTAATTTTTATAGATCATTTAGTATTTTTAAGAATCAATTATGAACCAAGTATGAAAAAGAAATTAAAAGAAAAGAAAAAGAGAACAGGGGGTGCAGACATAGCAATTCTCATGTTCAGAATAATATTGGGCTCAGTAAGGGGGTGTAAACATCAATCAATGAATCCAGTCCACTAACGTGTGATTGTGTGTGATAGTGCGCATGTAAGTCAAACACGTGGAGGTAATTTGAGCCACACAATTAGGTCAATCCATATCAATCATTAAAGCACGCTAATCCAACAGTCTATGAAGCAAGCACATGATAATTCCCTTACACGCACGCACACACAATTAATTCAGAGATCAAAAGAACACACGTGATAAGCAACACCTTCATTAATGCGTTGGAAACGTTTAAGCCATTGGATTAATCTCATGGTGATCAAGCAGGCAAGATGGATGGTTCAGATTAGAGACACACATTAACAAGCATGATGCACACACACACAACCACTCAGGTCACACAATGATTTTAATACGTTGGCAACATGACAACCACAAGATGCACAAGATCAAACGACCAAGATTTAAACTGAGGAAAACCCTAACATTAAACCTCACCGGCCGAAGAAGGACCTCCGGTCGTCTTCTCCGGCCACTCTCCGGCCAATGCAAGTTTCACATCTCCCCAGAAATCAACAAAAAACATATCATTCAAAAGAGGAACTCATGCACATCACGAATCCACTAATATTTTTCACATATCAATCACATATGAGGAGAAACGAAGCGATGAACATTGCCCCAAGTTTTGAATCTATGCCTCTAAGAGGCCTATCAACTATCCAGAACTCACGCTGCTTCTAATAAGCCACAAACGCCATGAAAACAAGCTAAACTCAGTGGAAAAGTTGAGCAAGAAAAAAACCTGAAACTGTGAAGGACTTTGAAGTGTTGAGAAAACCAGAGATATCTTGAGCTCTTGAACTTGTTGAGCAAAATAAATGCTACTTGTTCTTGAGATCTTGAAGAAAATCACGATGAAAACTCAACTGAACTGAAGCTACACTTGCTGAATTGAATTCCTTCTCTCTTGTTCTTGATCAGGAATAGAATATTGATGATGATAGAGATGGAATGTGGATGAAGATTGATGAGTTCGTGTGAAATCAGAGAGAGAATAGAGAGAAAAGGTGAGAAGGATTTTGGAGAGAGAGTGGAAAATGAAGTTGAAAATGAAATGGTGAGTGAGATTTAGTTATATAGGTTGAGTCAGAATTAAACCATGGTAGTTAAGTGAGTTAGTTTAGTGAGTTTGGGCATGGTTAACTGAGTTCACCCTAACTAACTGAGTCAAGTTAGTTAGGGGCGAGTGAGGAGAGGTTGGTTATGGTGTGGTTGAGTTCCATGAAGTTATGGTGAGGTGGAAGTGAATGGTGATGATGAAGTTATGTTGTTGCTACAGAAACTTGCACCATAAGTTTTCCCTCTTTCCTCTTGTATGCATGATGATTGGTATGTACATGGTGTGTAAGAAGGAATGTATGGTCAAATGAGGCAATGCGAGTACATGAACATAGAGCTATGTTTGTTGTGTGACTGAACCAAATCGTGCACACAATCTGCTAACATTAGTCAATGCATCTATGATGAGTTGGGTAGTTTGCAGATGAAATTCTCCCTACTCAGTGAATGATTTGATGAGTTCTTGAGGTCAATGGATTAAGGATGTGTAATACTACAAGTTTGGTGTGAAACATGATTGGAAATGAAACTTCTATCTTGCTCAAAAAGGACTTGAAACATTGGGAATCAAAACTGGTGTGTGGCGAGCAACTTGACCTGCAGGCAAGGCATGGTGACTTAGGGAATTTTCAGTGTGAAGCAACCAACTTTGGACCCTCATAACTCCATCATAACTTGCTCAAATGAAAATTTGTCCAACATCAAAGTTGAAGAGGGCATGGAGAGAAACAACTTTGATGTTCAACATTTTTTCATTTGAGGCATCCTTTATTGAGAAATTAAGCTTGACATGTGGCACACCAAGTGTTTGACAAAATTATGGCGCATGGGCCTAGTCTTGCCTTGCCATGACTTGATTTTTGACCTAGTTTTGTCAAACTTTGATTGATCATAACTCCCTCAATTTTGATCCAATGGAAGAGTTCTTTATATGGATTTAAAGCTTAGAACATGAACTTTAATTGGCTTAACTTGGGCCTGAGGTTTGGAGCTTTTATCTTGAAGAAAGAGAGCCTCAAAGTAAGGTGCAAAATGGTCCCAACTTGCCATTTTTGGGAAACCCTAAAGTTTCTATTTTTGGCAGTTTTGTAATTTCTTGATTTTTCATGATTCCTCCATCATTGCTTGATCAAATCTTGTCCAATGAACATATATAACTTGAATTTCATGAATTTGACCTTAAAAAGTCAGGAGTTGACTTTTTTCACTGCACAGTTGACTTTTTTCCCCAATTTCTTGATTATCAAGCAACTGATCAATTGAACCTCTTCTGAAATGAATCAATGGCCAATCTTTCATCCTTAGACACTTGCTATTATGTAGAAAACATTGAGATTAAGTTTGAATCAAAATTTCATCAGGAGACCACTTGAATTCAAAACCCTAATTTTGACTGTTTTTGATAGGAGATGATGCACTACCCCATCTTCTTATTGAGTTCCCATCTTCCAATGACTTGTGAGATCAAATGGGATGATATATGATGTAATAAACCCTTGGGGCTTATTGAGAGACCCTTGGCTCTTGTTCTCTTGCTTTAGATGACCAACACCTCTTTGAGAAACAACTGATCACATGCCCTTATGCAAGATGCAATGCAATGCTTAATGTTTTATTTTTCTATACTTGAATGCAATGCAATGAAATGAAAGCTCATGCTAAATGATATGGAAAATGAGAGGGAAAATTTTGGGGTATTACAGCTGCCCCTATTCAATCACTGTAGACCTGAATGGATGATAGCGATTGCTGTCAGACTTTCAAGGTATAGAGGGATTGAATACCAAAAATAACCAAAAATTTGCACTCTGTGGAGAAGAAGATAAGGGATATAAACCCACTCAAATGAACTCTGCTTGAATAAAACTCTGATGATGAATAATAACACTGAAGGGATGTCTTTTTGAACAACGCTAGACGACTACTGGCCTGCCACACTACGGGTGGACTTTAGCAATGTCTTTTGTACAACGCCAGACGACTACTGGCCTGCCACACTACGGGTGGACTTTAGCAATGTCTTTTGTACAACGCCAGACGACTATTGGCTTGCCACACTACGGGTGGACTTTAGCAATGTCTTTTGTACAACGCCAGGCGACTACTGGCCTGCCACACTACGGGTGGACTTTCGCAATGTCTTTTGTACAACGCCAGACGACTACTGGCCTGCCACACTACGGGTGGACTTTCGCGAATCTACGGTTGGACTTGAAACTGTCTTTTTAAATGGAGTCAGACGATTACTGACCTGCCACACTGCGGGTGGACTTTCGCCAATCTACGGTTGGACTTACAACTGTCTTTTTGAATAGAGTCAGACGACTACTGACTTGCCACACTGCGGGTGGACTTTCGCCAATCTACGGTTGGACTTACAACTGTCTTTTTGAATGAAGTCAGACGACTATTGACTTGCCACACTGCGGGTGGACTTGCGCCAATCTACGGTTGAACTTGCAGCTGATTTGCCACCCTTGGATGGACTTTTTCCAATCTACGGTTGGACTTTGCCTTGCTTTGCCACCCTTGGATGGACTTTTGCCAATCTACGGTTGGACTTTGTTGCTTTGCCACCCTTGGATAGACTTTTGCCAATCTACGGTTGGACTTTGCTGCTTTGCCACCCTTGGATGGACTTTTGCCAATCTACAGTTGGACTTTGACAAAATTCCAATACTGGATAATGCTATGCATGCACGTCAGACATCCCTATTGACTCTACTGAGGAACAATGATCAATGATTTTGACCTTAGAGACTCCTGAAAGGATGGTATCTCTGCTGGAGAATAAATGAACAATCTGTTTGCTTCGAATTGTCACGCTTGCCAAAAATAAATTAGACTTTGAGATATAAGGGAGTGATGACTCTTCCAGGAATTACTTTAACTGACTGGGAACAAATTCTGGTCATAGCAACTCCGCTGAGGATGATAATTTTCTGACTTGGCTAGGGAAAGAATATACTAATACTCTGCTGAAGAAAACAAGTCATTAAAACTCTACTTGGGGATCTATTAAATCCGAGGAGAATATGCTAACACTCTGCTGAGGAAGAGATTCTGTTGACCTGCTAAACTTCTGCGGGGAAGAAAACAACTCAGCTGGGGAGTATTGTTGATAAGATTCAATGCTGAACTCTGTGGGGAGTACAATTACTAGAGACACGATCTTGCTGGGGGACCGGAACTACTCCGTCAGGGATACACAAATCCTAGTTAGAAGACATTCTGTTGTGATATGTTGGGAAAGAGCCCCTAGGGATCTGCTGGGAGAACACACAGAAAATTCACGGTAATCTGTTGAGGAACAAAGCTATCGAGCTTAGAATAAGAGCCACAATGTCCCATGTTAGGCAAACCTTCTACTTGACGACTCCATTTGGGATAATGAGTCGACAACAAACTCTGCTGGGGAAAACCGCTTCAAAGCGTCTCTCGCTAGGGAATGTCTCTTAAGAGGATTTTACAGAAGACCACGCATCTTTAAACTCTTGGACAAATGCCGCGACTTGAGCTAGACGTAATAACAGGGATGTCACTCTACTGGGGATAATAGATCCAGGACTTCCCTGGTCGGGGAACTTCATGATGCCCCATGTTTGGGAGAGTCAACAACTTACTTATGCTCCAGATTATGCGGTAGATCTGAAAAAATCGTCCCAAGAGGATTTTACAGAAGACTTGGCATCTTCAAACTCCTGGACACTCACTGAGTCTTGCAAATTAACGGCGAGGCCTGCGAAGTAACTCTACTGGGGAATTTGCAACCGTTATCGACACAGAAAAGCTTGTAGCTGTTGGAAGTACTGAATAGGAGAATCGACTTAATAAGATACAACACTACCCAGTTGATATTAACTTGTCGATATCGAATCGCCGCGAGCGATCGTCGGCCGAAGATGGACTCAATCAGTAAACTTTGTGACAAAAGGTGACATGTGAACTTTTTCCTGAACCTGCCTGCCCCAGCCTTCTCCATGGGGATAAGTGATTACCTGTCTAGAAGACATGATCCCTGCTCTTGGAGGACTTGTACCTGTTACCTACAACAAAAGAATATGCACACGTGCCCCAGGATATTGCGTGGTTTGAATCCACCATCCAGGAGTACTCAACATTCAAAGTGATTTTAAATGTTTTTATGCGCATGTTATTTGTAAGGCCACAGTGTTTTCAAATGCAATGTTTTATCAAAAATTCGGACGTTTTTGCAAACAAAGCAGTAAAAACAAAATAAGAAGCTTTTGACTGACATTCAATTTATTGATTGAAAACGCCCAGAATAGGCAAGTACAATTGGGAAGCAAACCCTGGAAAGAGGAGATTGCTGTAAATTGAGAAAAGAAACTATCCTAATGGCAATGTGAAAATGGCATTCCACTGAGTTTCAATTCTGCTATGGCCAGTATGTCTTCAAGACTCCCCGACCTTGCCTTTTGAGGAATGATTAGACTGATTCCTACCCTTTGGAAAGTCAGTTGCTGAAACGGTGATGGAGTATAGATAACTCAAACCGTAGTCATTCGCTTAAATCCCTCTTTTGCATGGACCGCCCTTTCGGGTTTTCAATCCATCGGGATACCCTTTTTTGCCTGAGTTGTCCTTGCGGATTTTCAACTCACCGGGTGTACAATTTTTTTATTTTATCCCTAATTTTTGCCCGAACCTTTTTATTCTGTTTTTGTGGTTCGCCGGGATGCCCTTTTTTGCCTGGACTTTTCTTTTTTTGTCCAGCGGGTCTATTTATGCGAAGTATTTTTTGACTACGTTTGAGTTGACAGGGGATGGAAAGTCTTCGCCGTTCATGGTTGTAAGTAATAAGGCTCCGCCCGAGAAGACCTTCTTAACCACGAATGAACCTTCATAGTTGGGAGTCCATTTGCCCCTGTGATCTGTACTAGGAGGAAGGATCCTCTTGAGTACCACATCTCCAACCTTGTAAACCCGAGGACGTACTTTTTGGTCGAATGCCTGCTTCATCCTCCGCTGATATAACTGCCCATGACACACAGCTGCCAGTCGTTTCTCTTCAATAAGGCTCAACTGGTTAAATCTGGCACGAACCCATTCAGCTTCGTCTAACTTGACATCCATCATGACTCTGAGAGATGGAATCTCAACTTCAACCGGTAGTACTACCTCCATACCGTATACAAGTGAGAATGGTGTTGCCCCAGTGGACGTGCGTACTGACGTTCGGTACCCATGCAAGGCGAACGATAGCATCTCATGCCAATCTTTGTATGTGACAACCATTTTCTGCACAATCTTCTTAATATTCTTGTTGGCCGCCTCCACAGCGCCATTCATCTTCGGGCGATACGGAGAAGAATTGTGATGTTCAATTTTGAAGTCCCGGCACAGCTCAACCATCATTTTGTTGTTCAGATTAGAACAATTATCAGTAATGATCCTCTCGGGCACTCCATAGCGACAAATGATATCCCATTTTAGGAAACGAGCTACCACCTGCTTTGTGACATTGACATAAGATGCTGCTTCAACCCATTTAGTGAAATAATCAATGGCGACCAAGATGAAACGATGGCCGTTTGAAGTAGTAGGCTCAATCTTTCCGATCATGTCGATGCCCCACATAGCAAAGGGCCAAGGAGAGGACATGACACTCAACGGATTTGGAGGAATGTGCACTTTGTCTGCATAAATCTGGCATTTGTGACACTTACGGGCGTACTTGTAACAATCTGCCTCCATTGTCAACCAGTAATACCCCGACCTCAATAGTTTCTTTGCCATTGCGTGTCCTCCGGCATGGGTACCGAAAGAGCCTTCATGTACTTCCTGCATTAATAAGTTTGCTTCGTGTCTATCCACGCATCTAAGCAGAACCATGTCAAAATTCCGTTTGTACAACACGTCATCTTGATTCAAGAAGAAGCTACCAGACAACCTTCTCAACATCTTCTTATCTTTAGTAGATGCCCCAGGCGGGTACTCTTGACTTTTCAAGAAACACTTGATGTCATGAAACCATGGCTTGTCATCAGACGTTGCATCAACAGCAAACACGAATGCAGGTCTGTCAAGACGAGACACTTCAATCTTATGTACATGGTTCCACCTTTGCACTTCGATCATGGCAGACAATGTGGCCAAGGCATCAACAAACTTATTCTCATCTCGAGGAATATGGTACAACTTCACTGTTGTGAAAAATGTCAACAATCTCCTTGTATAATCTCTATACGGAACCAGATTCGCTTGGTGCGTGTACCAACTCCCTTTCCCTTGATTGATTACCAAAGCTGAATCACTGAAAATATCAAGGGTTTTAATTCGCAAATTAATCTCCTCCTCAATCCCCATTATACAAGCTTCATATTCTGCTTCATTGTTGGTGCATTCAAAAGTTATTCGAGCAGTGAAAGGCATATGAACACCTTTCGACGTGATAAGAACTGCTCCAACTCCACATCCATTCATATTGACGGCCCCATCAAACATCAAGCTCCATTTGGATTCAGGGTCTGGCCCCTCCTCCGGGAGTGGTTCCTCGCAATCTTTAGCTTTGAGAAACATGATGTCCTCATCAGGGAAATCAAACTTCATGGGTTGGTAATCATCAATCGGCTGTTGCGCGAGATAGTCTGACAAGATACTTCCTTTGATGGCCTTTTGAGAAGTATACTGGATATCATATTCTGTCAAAACCATTTGCCACCGTGCAACTCTGCCTGTTAGTGCTGGTTTCTCGAAAATGTATTTGATAGGATCCATTTTTGAAATCAACAAAGTTATGTGCCTGATCATATACTGCCTCAATCGCTTAGCAGCCCATGCAAGTGCACAACATATCTTCTCAAGAATTAAGTATCGGGACTCGCAGTCATTGAACTTTTTGCTCAGGTAGTAGATATCATGCTCCTTCCTACCTGTCTCGTCGTGTTGACCGAGAACACAACCTATAGAACCTTCAAGCACTGTCAAATACATTATCAAAGGTCTTCCTAAAACTGGAGGCATGAGGATTGGAGGTTCCTGCAAGTATCCTTTTATTTTATCGAACGCCAATTGGCAATCGTCATTCCACCTGACCGTTTGATCTTTTCTTAGCAGTTTGAATATTGGTTTGCACGTGGCTGTTAGGTGAGATATGAACCTTGCAATGTAGTTCAATCTACCCAGAAAACCCCGAACCTCTTTTTCTGTTCTCGGTTCAGGCATGTCTTGTATTGCTTTCAACTTGGCAGGATCAACCTCAATCCCTTTTTCACTCACAATGAAACCTAGCAGCTTTCCAGAAGCACCCCGAAAGTGCACTTGTTCGGATTCAACCTTAAACGGAACTTTCTCAACCTTTCAAACAACTTTTTCAAGTTGATCAGATGTTCTTCCTCCGTTCTCGACTTGGCAATCATGTCATCCACATAACATTCTATTTCTTTGTGAATCAAGTCGTGGAATAATGTTACCATTGCCCGCTGATACGTTGCCCCTGCATTTTTCAACCCAAAAGACATCACCTTATAACAGTATGTACCCCATGGGATAATGAACATGGTCTTCTCCATATCCTCAGGTGCCATCTTAATCTGGTTGTACCAGGAGAAACCGTCCATAAACGAGAACACTGAAAACTGAGCTGTATTGTCAACCAACACATCGATGTGGGGTAGTGGAAAATCATCTTTCGGACTAGCTTTGTTAATATCTCGATAATCCACACACATTCTCACCTTTCCATCTTTCTTTGGTACCGGCACGATGTTGGCTACCCAGGGAGGATAATTGGTCACAACCAGGAATCCTGCGTCCCACTGCTTCTGAACTTCTTCTTTGATCTTTATGGCCATATCGGGATGAGTCCGACGAAGTTTCTGCTTAACTGGCGAGCATTCATCTCTCAATGGCAGCCTGTGTACAACAATATCGGTATCCAACCCTGGTATGTCTTGATACGACCAGGCGAAGATATCAACGTATTCACACAACATTTCAGTCAAGGCCTTCTTTACATCTGCTTGTAGGCTGGAGCCAATCTTGATCTCTTTCTTAGCATCCTCGGTACCAATATTGATGATCTCTATAGTCTCTTGATGAGGCTGGATGACCCTTTCCTCTTGTTTTAACAATCTGGCCAGTTCCTCAGGGAGTTCGCAGCCCTTCTCATCCCCTTCTTCGGCTTGATAAATCAGTTTGTCAAAGTCATACATAGCCATAGCAGAACTGTTATCAATGGAATCCGGAGGATCAAGTCTGCACGAACGGGTTTATGCTTTATTTTAGAATTTATTTTAAAACAAAAAGAAACGAAACATTGCCATATTAAGTTTTTTGTGCAAAAATAAAAAATGAAAGACAGAGAACGAAATTTGAGTGCAAAACGTCCTTTTTTGATGATTAAAATTGTAAATGCAAACAGGTGGCCCTACAAATGAATCTGTACGCCTTGGGCATAACGCAAGATTTTAACATGCATTATGGTTAGAAAAATAAAGAAAATTACTCTGTTTGAAGAGTAACTTGAACGACTTCTTCAACAGACCAGTTCTGCAATGGTTGTCCCGGAGCACGTGGGCGTACCCAGTTGTCCAAGTCACAGTCACTGTCAATGCCATCTTCTGTAGCCGCACAAGATTGATCTGTATATATGATTCCCCCACTGTTGAAAGTGATGGGTCCACTGTTCTCTGCAACTGAAGTCATAGAGGGTTAATAGCCAATACCAAACTTATCCTCATTCATTGGTGTCTCTATCAGCTTGCCCCAGCCTTGGGCATTACCTGCTCTGACAACCTCGACAGCTTGCTTATAGGACGAAATGGATGTGCCGGCTCTATTTGGTGTAAGGGAAGATTCAGCCACTTTATCAATATTCACCGCCTCGAACGACTGGCAAAGCATTTCGTGGATTTCCCCATCCATCTCAACATACTTAAATGTGGACAAATGACTGAAAAAAATATCTTCTTCACCACACACAGTCACTACTTGTCCCTCAAACTCGTATTTCAGCTTCTGGTGTAAGGTGGATGTAACAGTCCCGGCCGCATGAATCCAAGGGCGACCTAAAAGACAGCTATAAGCAGGCTGTATATCCATCACGTGGAATGTAGATTTGAACATTTGCGGTCCAATTTGCACAGGTAATTCCACTTCACCAAACACAGATCTTTTCGTCCCATCGAACGCTCTGACTACCAAATCACTTGGCCTTAAAATCAAACCATCAACATCCAGCTTCATTAGCGCCTTCTTAGGCAAGACATTGAGCGAGGAACCAGTGTCTACCAACACGTGCGACAACACTGCACCCCTACACTCCATTGTAATGTGCAAAGCTTTGTTGTGGTTTCTTCCTTCAGAAGTCAAGTCTCTGCTTGTGAAACCCAATCCGTGGCTGACATTGACATTAGAAATCACACCCTCAAGCTGATTGACGGTAATTTCCTGTGGAACATAGGCTCTCTTCAACACTTTCATCAAAGCCTCTCGGTGTGCGTCAGAACACATCAATAATGACAAAATTGAGATCTTTGAGGGCGTTTGGTTCAATTGATCGACAATTTTGTAATCACTTTTCTTTATTATCCTTATGAACTCTTCTACCTCGTTGTCAAAGGTAATCTTGGTCTCTGTTTCAGGCACAGGCACACTCTCAGCCACCTATTTTCCTTTAGCTTTTGCCGCAGCCTCAACTTCTTTATCACTTAACAAAGTTTGGGGAGCAAACAACCTTCCACTCTTGGTAAAGCCACCTACACCACCCACATTATCAATATGTGAACTGGATGATGTCCCGACTTCCTGCTTTTTCCCTTCATAATACACGTCTACCCCATAGTGCCATGGGATTGCTTTCGTAGATGTAAACAGAACTGGTCCTAGCACCGTGATGGTAACAGGACTGGATCTTTCTTGCACAACACTTGCCACAGGAGTTGTACTTACAAGCACCTGAATTTCTGCGGGAGTATAATAAATGGTCACAGTTGACACCTCATCAATATCTTTCACAACCCGGTCAAACTGTAGACGACCCTCATTAATCAGACTCTGCAAACCGATTCTCAACTTATCGTAGCCATTCTCTTGGCCCATATATTCAGAACAATCTTGATCACAACCTGGGAACACCTGTCCCTTCAACAGACGATCCTTCACTAATAGCAATGAAGTCTTCACCTGACTGATATCTGCCACCAAGTTAAATCTCTTTCCGTCCTCCATAGCGTGCACTTCTGCCACACCATGATTAGGCATGGGGTTCTGGATAACATTAGGAGGCAGAGAGAAATTAATTGCTTTAGCATCGATCAAGTCTTTCACCTTATTCTGAAATGCCCAACACTTTTCAGTGGTATGCCCCTGAGCACCTGAATGGAAATCACAGCGAGCGTTAACATCAAAATTAGGTGGCAAGTTGTCAGTGGCAGGAGGTCTCATAGTACAGAGCTCAACCAACTTCAGTTGTAGTAACTGAGGTAACAACGCTGAATAAGTCATAGGGAGAGGGTCAATCTTACGGTCCCTCTGCCTAGACCTTTGCTGGAAAAGAGGTTGCTGCTGTTGCTGCTGAGCTTGCTGTTGTGGTTGTTATTGCTGAACAGATGGTGTTGGGATTGTTACTGCACCTACCTGGTGATAAGCCTGAGAACGTCCTCTTCCCCGTCCTCTATACACAGTGTTTGTATCACCTTCTCTCCTTTTCTGACCACTAGCAAATGGTTTCTTTGTTCCAAAAGAACCAGCCCCACTTACATCTTGGATCTTCCCAAGTTTCAACAAACTCTCAATCCTTTCCCCAGCAATCACAATATCAGAAAATCCGGTCGATGGACAAGCAGCCAATCTTTCAAGAAATGCCCCTTGCAGGGTGCCCATGAACATATCTGCCATTTCTCTATCCAGTAAAGGAGGTTGAACCTGGGCAGCCATTTCCCTCCACCTTTGAGCGTATTCCTTGAAACTTTCCTTAGCATTCGGTGACAACCCTTGCAGTTGAGTGCGGTTGGGAGCCATGTCGATATTATACTGGTATTGCTTCAGAAACGCTTCTGCCAGATCCTTCCAGCTTCTCACAGCAGCTCTGTTCAATATCATATACCAAGTCAATGAAGCTCCGGCCAAACTGTCTTGAAAGTAATGCATCCATAACTTCTCATCGTCAGTGTGGACTGAAATCCTCCCAAAATAAGCCTGAATATGTGTCCGGGGACACGTATTGCCATGATATTTGTCAAAAGTGGGCGGCTTGAACTTTGGAGGAATTCTGACTCATGGTACCAGACCCAGACTAGTAACATCAATACCCAGAAAATTCTTGCACTCTATAGCCCAGATCTTCTCAGCCAACTCATCATACCTTCTGTCACCAGGATTACCCATATCAGCATCCAGTAGGGTGAATTGGTCTTCCTGAACATCTTCCTGAACACCACCAACACTTCTGCCATTTCCATTACCCAGATTACCAACAGGAGGAGTGCCATGTGTTTGTGAATTGTCATTCTGATTACCTCCTGGCGTGGCCTCTGGACGCTCGACCAGAAGTCTCAATCTCTCTTGAGTCTGTGCCATACCAGTCATGAGAGTCATGAACTGGTCCATGCGTGCCCTTATCTCAGCTAAATCATTCTGCATTTGATCCATAATCCTTGCTTGATTCCTCCGAGTTGCGTATCGGTGAACGTGGGTATCAGCTATAATGTCTGAAACTAAATAAAGGTTAGAAACCCCGCCACGAGTACCTGAAAAGCAAGCAACAAAATGCAAAATGATATGCCATGCAATGCAAAGGCCATGTTTATCACTTTCGACGTGCTCTACACCCTGATCCCAATCTTAACCACAAAAATCTGAAGATCAGAAATCGTGATATAAAGAGGCGTGCCGTGATTATGTGCTCGTGTACAAATAACAACCAGAGGAACCTTTCTGAATAAATTGCTCATTTCAATTAAAAGGAAACATACACACTGTGTTCAACAATGAATTCAAACATCATACATAAAAAAGGTGGATTCATCAACACGCCTGATGATATCCATCAACAAAATTACATCAAGAGAAATAACAAACTGTCAATCTGACAACTCTAAATCTTTTAACTTGTCACTCGAATACTTGCTCTCCTCGAATAGTATACGAGTACGCTGGTGATTTGGTCTTTTGATTAACTCCTTGATCAGGACATCTCTTCTCATGAGAGCTTCGTTCAGTGAGCCCATATGCATCAGGAGAGCTTCATCATCACAAACCCCCTTCTGCCTCTTCACGCCGGCTTGTATCTTGAGTTTCTCCACATCTACCCTGGCCTCTTCAAGCTCGCTCTTGGAAGTCTTCAGCTCCTATCTGGCGCTTACCAATTGCTCTTGACTTTCACCAAGGTTCTCCCGATACTTTCTCTATTGTTCATGTGCCTTTTTGAGTTCCTCCTCCTTGATCTTCAGCTGTTCTTGCAACTCGGCGTTTTCGATCCCAACCTCATCCCAGGCTTGCTGAAGCTTGGCTAGCGTATCCTTGGTCTGACCTAAAGACTGTTTGGTCTTCTTATGAGCTTGAGTGGCGGCATCGGCACCTTTACTAATTTTCTGGAAATATTGAGCTCTTTCGGCGAAATCCTCTTCTCTTGCAGCTAAGATTCTTCGGCGTCTTGGGCTCTATGCTCCAATTCTTTATTGGCGTGCAAAGCGTTTTGAAGAAGACTACTCAGATCTGAATTCTCCACCCGAAGCTCCTTTACCAACTTCTACAGCTTGTCAAACTCCTCAATGGCTACCATGGTAGGCTGCTCTGGCATTACAGGATAGAGAGGGGGTTCCCTTGAAAAAGGCAAGAGCAACTCGTTCACCTTCATTTCAATCCATCTTTCATACTCAGGGTAAGATCTGCAATCCATCTTTCCAAATATTGTTTTTCCTGTTCTATGTTGGTGACCCCGGGCATTCACAATTTCTCGCAACATTTCCTCATTTTCGGTCCCTGTAAAGAACAAAGATTTCTCAACATCCCGATCTGTGGGAGGAGACCTGGAAGCGTATCCAAACTATCTAATGGCCAGGATCGGGTTATAATTGATTCCCCCTTTCTTGCCGATTAGAGGCACATTGGGAAAGTTCTCACAACTGGTGATAATCTCTATTCCCATCAGCTTACGATCGAACCAGACAATGTTATCAGTAATCAATCCCATTATCCGCTTAGACCATTTTAAGGAATCCTTTGTTTCTACAAAAGCACCCGCCTGAGATAAATGTTTCAAGAACGAACGAATTAAAAGCGGAGTGCAACAATTGACAGGTCCCCCCCTTCTTTTTTCATTCTTGAAGTTCACCGAGTAGTAAAAATCTCCTAACAAAGTGGGAACCGGATTTTTGAGAACAAAAACTCTTATAGCCTGCATATCCATAAAATCTTGTTGATTAGGGAAAAGAACAATGCCATAGATGCATAAAGCCAGGATAGAATTGTAAACTGCCCAATTCTTTACTTCAGCAGCCTCTTGAGCTTGGTCAGTAAGAAAGGCTAAGTGAAAACCTTTGACCCCATTTTTGATAGCCACATTTCCTTTTAACACTGAATGTTTCACCTGTACTACAACTGCAATTTCTTCTATGCTAGGATGACTTCCAGAAAAGAATGGCAAAGCTGGTTCAACCAGAGTTCCCAAAATAAATTAGAACTCTTCCAAAGTAGGCATCAGAATGTAATCAGGAAAAAGAAAGCATCTCAACGAAGGCTCATAAAACTGTAGCAACGTGTGAAGAGCATCATGTTCCTACTGTGTGATTCTGTGGACCATCTCAACCAGTTTCCCATATTTCTTCTGGAAGTTGACAAGCACACCTAGGTCAGCCATGGCTATCACCTTATGCAGTAAACCCAAAGTAGGCTCTGGGAACTTGTAGGCAACATTGCGCTTTCTCTCGAGAACTGTCTCTGTCGAGCCCATTGATTGGAATCAGAAGTGTAATAAGCACTTGAAAATGATAAACATGAATGTTATGAGATGATAATGCAATGCAAAAGGGCATGGTATCAGCGTGCTCTGTGTCTGTGTTGGACTGTGTGCACGGTGTCTGTACAAGTCTGAGAATAATACTGCAGATAGAAACCCACTGACTCTAACAAGTTACATCATCTGTCTGTGAAAATATTAGAGTATCAGGGTATGTGGGAAGCATGGTTACCTGCAAACCTGTAAACACCCGCCCATACTCACATGTGGGTACTAGAACAGCGGTTCATCAGTTTCGGGTTCTCTATTTTGAGAAGCAATAACACATTCAGCCCGTAGGATACAATGCTATCGCCAAACAAAGAAATTGTCCACTGATTCCCCAAAAATAAAGGCCATTCTATGCAAGTTCCAAAGTGGACCCTCGGGTGCGAATGGGTTTGCCACAAAATGTGGTCTGCCACTGTCATCACTAAAGAGGGATGTTTCCACTAAGGTCCTTAATGATCGGTCACCAGAGTCGACAACTTTCTAGGTTAACACTCCGAAATGCACAGGACGCGCAAATCAGAACATCTCCCAAGAAAACCTCGTCTGGTTGTGGATTTCGTATAAACCATACATAACAAGATGCTACCTAGGCCACACTACCGTCCACTCTAGTCCTATGTATATACTCAAGCCCGTGTAATGGGCTTATCTCTCAGAATACCCATCCCTCCAAACAGAAAACCAGCACAGCACAGTCCAGTATAATAATGATATGTAATGTAAATACAGTAATGTACAGTAAAGCAATAATACAGTAAATAGCAATACAGTAAAAACAGTAAAACAGCAAAATACATCATCATAGTAAACACCCAATGAAAGAAAACCAGACAAGCGCTAGGATTGACTCGCTAAGGAAACCAGAGATTCTGGGTTCGATCCCCAGCAGAGTCGCCAGCTGTCGCTCCTGGGATTTTCATCCAAGTACAAACGCGAAAGTGGCACCGAAACAGAGTCGCCAGCAATGTGTATTTATCCCAAGAGAGGGAAAGGAAACACCGCATAAACCTGAGAGAAGGAAAGAGCATGGTCTTGCGACCAAGAGAACTGGGTTCGGAAGTCGGTTACGCGTGAGGAAAGTATTAACACCCCCCACGCGTCCATCGTACCTGATGGGATCCACGCTTGCTGCTTCGATCAAAGGGTGATAAAAAAAGATACTGGAAAAGGAACTGCTAACTGGAAAGAAAGGTAACGGGAAAGGGGAAACAAAGGAAAGAAGAGAGAATAAGAAGCAAATGTAGGGAAAATAAAAGAAGTGCTCGAATGGGCCCTACCCCATTGCCTACGTATCTCATCGGTAACATGAGAATCAGAGCGACGTAGTTCCCCTCACCTAGGGAAAATTATTTGTGTTTTTCAGTGGACTACATCGACGTTCGCGTCCTAGCAGTGTAGGTGTTGCAGCTTGTTGTCGGGAGACTTACGCGTTACCGGTTTGCGGTAGAACGGACTTGACGAGTCCTTAAGGAAGGAGTGAAGAGATGAGAAAAGAATTATTTGTTTGTTTTTGTCTTTTAAGAAAGAAGTGTTTTAATTGTTTTGTGTTTTGTAACGCACATTGTATTTAAGTCCTTCATGTAGGATCGAATGCCTCGCATATCGACCCAAGGAGGGACGTACGCTAAACATTCTAAGAAAGTGAGAGAAGACCCCTCACTATCTCATTCTTACATGAAAGGCTCAAATACAATATTTGTTAGGCCTTTATTAAGTGTTTTTTTACTTTTGTTTTAAGATGAGAAGAAGAGACTCAAAAGGTCGATAAAGGTAAAAATCTAATGAGGGAGACTAAGACTCAATCTTAATGTTATCATACATGGTGATTCTATGGTTAATGAGGTTTAAGGAACCTAATCCTAAAAGAAAGGAGAAGAAGAAGATAGAAAGCAACTTACTTCCATGATGGAAGTTAAGCTATTTCTAAGAGGGAAGAAAGATGATTATGAAAGCAAAGCATCATTAAATGCTTAAACAACACAAATTAAATGATTAAAAGATGAAGGAAGAAATTAGAATGTGGATGCATATCCACACTCAAGTGACTTACCATTAGCCCCTGAAATAGTTAGTACAATTATTTACAAGTGAAGAAACAAGTTAAGATGAACAAGTAAGGCTTAAACAAGTCAAGAACCAAAGTAAAAGCATCTTAAAGGTTAAGGAAAGCTTAAGGTCAGAATGCACATCATAAGAATGTTCTCTAATGCTATGAGATCAAACACAAATCAAATGCACACAAACAATGCCTTAAACTACAAAGAAATGCATTATGAAAGAAGTAGATGAAGAATGAGTGGATATGCAAAGTGATCATGCATTAATGCTTCATGAAAGGTTAAAGTCAGAACCAATGTCATTTAGGAATAGTTTTACAATGCTTATGAATCATCATGTAGTTCATAGATGAAATGATGTAAGAAGAAGAGATGAGAAAGAGAAAAGAATGAGAAACAAGTTTCACTAAGATGCACAAAGTTACATATCAAAGATGCATATCATGTAAAATGATTGATGAATGTATATGGGCAGTCACATATCATTGGTGAAATGCAAATGGAAAGAATGAAATGGCATACCAAATGCAAACACAATTTGAGTTAAGCACAAGAGTAGATAAGATGTGAAAACATGTCAAAAAGGTAAGTTAAAATGCATAAACACAAACCAAATGCAAGTATAAACCACATGACCTATAATTGAGTTAAGAAAGAACTATAATCTTCTAAATGAAACCTCTAATCTCACACAAAGCAAACAAGAAAGGGTGGCACAAGTGCCTCATTAAAATTAAGCTAGAAGGAAATATAAGAATATGCACAAAGATAGCTTCAAATGTAAAGATCTAAACAAATATCAAAAGTACATATTAAAATCATGAAAATTGGTTCTAAACAACCTAAATCAGAAGCAAATCAAGTATCAAAAGCTCATGGCAAAAATCAAAATGAAACATGCTCAAACAAATCAACAAAGTCATATTGAAACACATCACAAGAAGGTGCAAAGATGAACATCAAAAGGTATGATATAATGACTTTAAAAATCAGAAAAAAAATTGATTTAGGCACTTTAAGATGTTATCTAATCAATACAAAAATAATAAATCAAAAATATGATGTGAGATGAGAGAACGAAATCATGCAAGTGCAAGTGTCAATGAATAAGAGCATTCAAAAAGAAATTACAAGAAAATATGCAATTATGCTAAAAAATTCACAAAGATCAGAATTAGAAAATATAGGAAATTATTTAAACATGTTAATATGTCACATGAATTAATTTGTAATTTTTGGAGATCATTTAGTATTTTTAAGAATCAATTATGAAACAAGTATGAAAAAGAAATTAAAAGAAAAGAAAGAGAGAACAGGGGGTGCAGACATAGCAATTCTCATGTTCAGAATAATATTGGGCTCAGTAAGGGGGTGTAAACATCAATCAATGAATCCAGTCCACTAACGTGTGATTGTGTGTGATTGTGCGCATGTAAGTCAAACACGTGGAGGTAATTTGAGCCACACAATCAGGTCAATCCATATCAATCATTAAAGCATGCTAATCCAACAGTCTATGAAGCAAGCACATGATAATTCCCTTACACGCACACACACATAATTAATTCAGAGATCAAAAGAACACACGTTATAAGTAACACCTTCATTAATGCGTTGGCAACGTTTAAGCCATTGGATTAATTTCACGGTGATCAAGCAGGCAAGATGGATGGTTCAGATTAGAGACACACATTAATAAGCATGATGCACACACACACAACCACTCAGGTCACACAATGATTTAAATACGTTGGCAACATGACAATCACAAGATGCACAAGATCAAATGGCCAAGATTTAAACTGAGGAAAACCCTAGCATTAAACCTCACCGGCCGGAGAAGGACCTCCGGTCGTCTTCTCCGGCCACTCTCCGGCCACTGCAAGTTTCACATCTCCCCAGAAATCCACTAATATTTTTCACATATCAATCACATATGAGGAGAAACGAAGCGATGAACATTGCCCTAAGTTTTGAATCTATGCCTCTAAGAGGCCTATCAACTAGCCAGAACTCACGCTGCTTCTAATAAGCCACAAACGCCATGAAAACAAGCTAAACTCAGTGGAAAAGTTAAGGAAGAAAAAAAACCTGAAACTGTGAAGGACTTTGAAGTGTTGAGAAAACCAGAGATATCTTGAGCTCTTGAACTTGTTGAGCAAAATAAATGCTACTTGTTCTTGAGATTTTGAAGAAAATCATGATGAAAACTCAACTGACCTGAAGCTACACTTGCTGAATTGAATTCCTTCTCTCTTGTTCTTGATCAGAAATAGAATATTGATGATGATAGAGATGGAATGTGGATGAAGATTGATGAGTTCGTGTGAAATCAGAGAGAGAATAGAGAGAAAAGGTGAGAAGAATTTTGGAGAGAGAGTGGAAAATGAAGTTGAAAATGAAATGGTGAGTGAGATTTAGTTATATAGGTTGAGTCAGAATTAAACCATGGTAGTTAAGTGAGTTAGTTTAGTGAGTTTGGGCATGGTTAATTGAGTTCACCCTAACTAACTGAGTCAAGTTAGTTAGGGGCGAGTGAGGAGAGGTTGGTTATGGTGTGGTTGAGTTCCATGAAGTTATGGTGAGGTGGAAGTGAATGGTGATGATGAAGTTATGTTGTTACTGCAGAAACTTGCACCACAATTTTTCCCTCTTTCCTCTTGTATGCATGATGGCTGGTATGTACATGGTGTGTAAGAATGAATGTATGGTCAAATGAGGCAATGCAAGTACATGAACATTGAGATATGTTTGTTGTGTGACTGAACCAAATCGTGCACACAATCTGCTAACATTAGTCAATGCATCAGTGATGAGTAGGGTAGTTTGCAGATGAAATTCTCCCTACTCAGTGAATGATTTGATGAGTTCTTGAGGTCAATGGATTAAGGATGTGTAATACTACAAGTTTGGTGTGAAACGTGATTGGAAATGAAACTTCTATCTTGCTAAAAAAGGACTTGAAACATTGGGAATCAAAACTGGTGTGTGGCGAGCAACTTGACCTGCAGGCAAGGCATGGTGACTTAGGGAATTTTCAGTGTGAAGCAACCAACTTTGGACCCTCATAACTCCATCATAACTTGCTCAAATGAAAATTTGTCCAACATCAAAGTTGAAGAGGACATGGAGAGGAACAACTTTGATGTTCAACATTTTTTCATTTGAGGAATCCTTCATTGAGAAATTAAGCTTGACATTTGGCACACCAAGTGTTTGACAAAATTATGGCGCATGGGCCTAGTCTTGCCTTGCCATGACTTGATTTTTGACCTAGTTTTGTCAAACTTTGATTGATCATAACTCCCTCAATTTTGATCCAATTGAAGAGTTCTTTATATGGATTTGAAGCTTAGAACATGAACTTTAATTGGCTCAACTTGGGCCTGAGTTTTGGAGATTTTATCTTGAAGAAAGAGAGCCTCAAAGTAGGGTGCAAAATGGTCCCAACTTGCCATTTTTAGGAAACCCTAAAGTTTCTATTTTTGGCAGTTTTGTAATTTCTTGATTTTTCATGATTCCTCCATCATTGCTTGATCAAATCTTGTCCAATGAACATATATAACTTGAATTTCATGAATTTGGCCTTAAAAAGTCAGGAGTTGACTTTTTTCACTGCACAGTTGACTTTTCCCCCAATTTCTTGATTATCAAGCAACTGATCAATTGAACCTCTTCTGAAATGAATCAATGGCCAATATTCCATCCTTAGACACTTGCTATTATGTAGAAAACATTGAGATCAAGTTTGAATCAAAATTTCATCAGGAGACCACTTGAATTCAAAACCCTAATTTTGACTGTTTTTGATAGGAGATGATGCACTGCCCCATCTTCTTAATGAGTTCCCATCTTCCAATGACTTGTGAGATCAAATGGGATGATATATGATGTAATAAACCCTTGGGGCTTGTTGAGAGACCCTTGGCTCTTGTTCTCTTGCTTTAGATGACCAACACCTCTTTGAGAAACAACTGATCACATGCCCTTATGCAAGATGCAATGCAATGCTTAATGTTTTATTTTTCTATGCTTGAATGCAATGCAATGAAATGAAAGCTCATGCTAAATGATGTGGAAAATGAGAGGGCAAATTTTGGGGTATTACACACACTGAACATTTTTCAAAATTAAAATGCTTACCCTTACAATTGTACATCACTTTTTCTCTGATCAAAACTTTAGTTCCCTACTTCAATCCAATACACTCGAAAAAGTTCTTCAGAACATACAAGTATTCAACATGACCATCATCCCACTGATTTACACTCAATTTGACAAGGTAATCACCCAATCAACATACAAAACCAGTTAACAATGAATTTGGAAAATTTTTAATTGAATAATTCAAAGTCATATTTAAACACACACCTTTGAGCTGTTTTAAAGGTTGTAACGTGTCTTATGTTAGGATAGAATAATTTGGGAAAGTAGGCTTAAACCTTTGGAGTTAGATACCTAGTTTTCCTGATGTTATCTGATTTGTTTCATATCACTTTTTTATTATTCACTTGGCACTAGATAATGCATTAAGTTAGTCAGTTTCTTCTTTCTTTTATCACAATTTTTTTAAAGAATTATTTTTAACTTCTTGCTATTTTTTATATGACATTGTGTCTAACATCTATTCTACAAAGAATCTATCATCTGTCATAAACCAGCTATACATCCAGCTACGAGGCTTTCCTCTTCCAGGATTCATCAAGTGTAAATTTTATCTGCTTCAAGATTTTTCAAGAGGCATCAAGTGATTAAGGTTTCATCATGGTATTAGTTGAGACTGAGGAATTAGGGTTTTATTGATTGTCAACATCTCAGGCTATTTTCTTCATCAATATGCACCCGAAGCATGGAGTTTAGGGTTTCTTACTCCCTTGTGTTCAAGATGAGCACGTGTCGTGCAATTTAGGTTCACTTGAGGCTAGTAGGTTAAGTGTGTGTGTGTGTGTGTGCAGTAGTGTTCAGTTCAATGGGATGGAATTTGATCTTGGTCGAAAAAAGAGGAGATTGTTTCGTTTTAAAGATGGATTTATCATGGATCAATGCTTTATGTCTGAAGATCATCGAGTCGGGGTCTCGTGTCAATTCAAATTGTTTGTTAAAGTCAGGGTACAGAGTCATCAAAGGTCAAAATAGTTGGTACATTTAAAAGTTGTATGGTTCAGTTTCTTGTCATTAAAAGTTCAAGCTTGTTATTCAGTTCATATCATCATTTCAAGATGGATTTAGGGTTGTGATGTCTTTCATCAGAATTTGATTCAAAGTGATTTCTTTTTTATTTAATTCAAGACTTGTGGTGTTCAAGTTCAATTGCCAAGGCTTTAAGTGTTATCCAAACATGGAGGCGCATTACTAAAACCCATTCCTTACCATATCCATTTTTAGTCCAAATAAATTCCATTAAACCATTTTAAAACCATTTTAAACCAATTACCCATTTCAAATTCAATACCCATGTCCATTCACTTTTAGTCATTTTCAAATCCATTTATCCATTTCTTTAGACCTAAATCCATATCCATAATTATTATCCAAATTCCAATTTTAGATCCATATTCAAAACCAATCCAATTCCATTTTTAGTCCACTTAACCCATTTTAAATCCATGGAAAGACACATATCCATTTTGAAAACCAATTATCCATTTCTAACCATTTTAATTCCATATTCACTTTTTAAATCCATTCTTCTAAATAATTCACATTTTTTACAAATCCATTATCACCACAAAAAAAATCTCTACAAAAGTCCATGATCCATAAACCCGTCACAATGTTACTATTACATATTTTACAAGAAAAAGTAAAAAAAAAAAAGGGACATGAAACCATGACCCACCAAGACAAAATTTCACACTTGCACAGGCCAAGACAAACCGTACCCCTTCAACAGCACCAACACGAAATAACTTCAGAGACCAACAACTTGCCACTCCAAGACACAAAACAACATACTGCAAATCATACAATTCCCACCAAAACTTGCAGAACTGTATGTTCAAGGCCACGCGAGGAACAAAACCTACACACAACAGTTGTAGCATCGACCAAAACTTGCTTAAATACATACCATAACAAGACAAAAGGCAAAGAAAAAAACAAGGTTGAATATATAAACACCTCTGGACAGTTTTGCTGAAAAAAGGGAGGGACTGGTTTTCTCACCCAAGATTTTCCTTGATCTTTTTGGCTCACAAAGACAAAAATTCTTTTTTCTCATTCCATCTTCACAACCATTCTCAAAACCTTTGCCGCAAGTCTTGAACTTGAAGCCATAATCTCGTTCTTCAAACACCAACTAACCTCAAACAAACATTTATCACCTCCTCATCATCTCTCACTCAAACAAACCAATAATTTGTCAACCATCATCAAACATAAACCACCATTATCACAAAACCATCTAATCCACTCTTTTATTTCACTCCTCGAAAAACAACTTGATTTTCACTATCACCTTCATTCAACCTCAGACCCATAACTCTCCTTTCACCAAAACCTTCTCTAATCCTTCTTTAAACCAAATATGAATCCATTCTCAACCATAAACACAAACAACAACTCAAACTAAATCATTTAATACCAACTTCAGAAACCAAATCGTGAAATCGATCCAGAAGGAGATGAAGAGAGAATGAAATTCAATAAAACCAAACCCATACGAACTTGAATCGGAACATAAAAAAATGAAGACGCAAGAACAAGTTGGATATAAGATGATGTGATGATATTTGTTTCACTTTGACCTTGTTTCATATATTTCCTTATAATATTGGTTATGGAATTAAGAAGTTTACTTTGTGCGTGTGTTTTAAAGGTTCTATGCTTTTTTTTTTGGAAATCTTGGTATCCTGCCTTGTGACCGACTAATCCAAGAGGGACCAATCCCACCGTCCACTAGCGGGGGCCTCGTTCTATGTTCTTGTTCCTCACTTAATTCCTTGTCGTCTTCATTGTTTTAGGTTTTTTTTGTTGTTTTAATTAGATAATTTGTCATGTGGGTTGGGGCTAAAAGCTCGTTTTTCTTTGTTTTGTTGTTGTTGAGTGATGGTGGATAAATGGGCCGTGAGGCCCATGATGATTCCATAGGATTTCTACTCACACCATCAGTTCTGCCTGCACCTCCTTTTTGTCAATTTTTTTTTTATTATTATTATTTACTATCATTAATGTTTTTTCTTTATCTTTTTAAAATTCTTAATTTATAATATGGTGGATTCTTGGTCGAATATTTTCTCTTGATAATCTATTGTCGCTTATCATTTCCATCTGGATTTCTTTTCATTTTTGTCGATGAAGTCTAAATATCACGAATATTGGTTATCGAGGCTGTTTAACCTTCATTATTTCAAATTTGTAGGGAATGATTCTTTCGATCGTTTTCTATACTTTGGGATCGTGATAGGTTACCTTTAATTAATTGATGAAAGATTGTGGTTAAGACGAGACCGTTCTCTTTTCTTTTCGCGTGGCACGATTCTTGGAGAATGATCTACATATCATTTCTCTATCGTGTTTTAGCTCGAACATTATGATTGAACGACCTCATATAGCATGATATTCCTCATAGATTATGCTACGATGGTTTAGTGCTATAGTGGACCCGATTCATCCGATCAATGACAATTAACGACTAACCACTAACTTTAAGTTTTGTCTAATATTATCTTGCTTCATCTTTCTATCAATATATCACTCTCATATTATTATTCATACTATATTGCTCATCTCTTATCATACTATTCATCTTGTCATTTTCATCTTATTCAAAAACACAAAACATGATAATTTTATCGAAACCCTAAAATACTTTCAAGTGGTGGACTGTGTTATTAGCTTTAGCATTAGGGATTTGAGACACCGGTCATAAACCCTGGCAGAGGATATTTTTTTTTCAATAACCAAAAACAACTAAATATTGTAAGGAAGCACTGACTGCTATCTTAAGAGTCCCTTGATTTATGAACCATCATCATCACTATCATTAGTACATTTCCCAACCCTTGGGAACCTGAGCGCATAGTCTGAGTTAACTGAACGTAGGATTGGAAGTTCATCACGAAGATTGGGTGGGTACAAATAAACTTTGAGCCTTTATCCTTTGTTTCATAAATCGTGAACCAAGTCATGTTACAACCCTTAAAAGACCTAATTGAGGTAGTTTTGTTTTGAAAGCATACTACAACAAGGTTGTGTTAACCTGACTCCTAATGATCTTTGCTAATTGTTTGTACTGATCTCCTCATCTGCCATTATGTAAATGGCTAGATACACTACGTTTTTTGATCATTAACTCATTCCACTATATGCCATATCAATAAATTTTGATTTCAAAAGCTTGCATGAATGTTGCATTAAAGTTGCCAACTTTTAAATGAACAATATCGTTTGCAAGATAATCCTACATCAAAGGAATTCCAACAAATGCAGCCAGTTAGGGAATTTGACTCGGTAAAAGAAGTCCAGTCAGGGGTGAACTAATTTGAGAATTTATCAATCCGAATCAACCACTTTAAGGGTCGGCTAATCAAAGGTTGAATCTTCTCAAGACTCAGACTAGAGCAAACTGTCACAAAGAGCATAATGAGCCCGCTCTCCAAAGGTCAGTCAATCAAAATCAAACCATCCCATGAATTGGTTAGTCAGGGGCAGACCTCTTCAAGGTTCAAAATATTGGGGCAAGCCATCTTGAGGTCATCTCTTGGAAAGTTGCTTCCAAACTCCTTTCAAGGTAACAACTTCAAGGATCCAGTAATAGGGGCAATATTAAGCCACAAACGGGCATGTTGCTTAAAGACTTTGCTAAGCAGGGGCAAACTGTTTCCCATTCATTACTGGCGTTGATTGACGGAATCTAATTGTTATTGGTATGCAAATCCCAGTCGTCGCTGGCTTCCTTGTTCAAGTTGCTTCCCCGTTATCGTTCTTGCAGCCTGACTACGCCTAAGAGACAAGTTCAAAGACTCCGTTGTGCAGAATACAGTCGATCTGGGCATTTACGTTGAGATTTGTTAAATCTCTCCAATAGTTTGAAGACACTAGAGCATCGTTATGCCAAGTTTTCTGTAAAATCCTCTTGAGGTGACGTCTTCTTATAAACCATGTGATTTGGGGCATTTGAGAATTGAAGCTTGTTCTGATCACAAGAGTTGTGGTTGTCCATCATGCAGTTTTTTCGATGTAGAACTAAGTGTTCTCTTAAATAGGTGTGTTCTTGCAACCTGCCTTACACGTATCCCCAATGGGTCTCTACCCCAGATAACTCTCACATGTTTGGGTGATTCCCTAGAGAGTATCTACGTCAAGTGGTTATGGCAACTCCCCGGTGAGTATCCACCTCCAACAGTTGTAACAGGATTGATGCAAGACTTCCTAGTTGGTGACCTAGGAATTCCTGATGAATTTTCTTGGCTTCATACTTCTTCAGAGAAGGAGATGTTTATTTCATCCACCAGTGAATGTCTTACAAACTCCACTCTTCTCCAACAAAGTGAATATTCATTCCTTTCTCTATGGAGTTTCAACTTAGACAACTACAGCCACGACTTTGGTCTGAGCTTCCTGTTAGGTGCAGATTTGACCTAAAAATGACACATCTTTCTTTGCACTTTTTCTACTCTTTTCTCATGTTTTCATTCATTTTACTCTTGATTGATGTTATTCTTCTAAACATTGAAAATACCTTTGGTGCTTGTAATATGTGTGCTATTGTGCAGAAAATAGGCATAAAACATCAAATGTTGTAAGACACAAGAAAGGGTGCAAGCTGCTAAAGAAAAGAGAATAATATCAGTTGGTTCACCTAGCGAATATGAAGGCGAGTCCCAGCAAAGGTTCGATTTGCAAACGCTGGCGAAGCTCCCAGAGAATGGACCCAGATTTTGGTAGCGGCAAAAAGAGACAAAATTCGCTTTGCTAGCTAGAAAGCGAATGTTCGCTTTACGAACACTCCTTCGCTTAGCGAATGCACGTGAATTTCTGGGGCGGTTTAACTGTTTGAGGCACCTGAAGTGCCTATTTTTAACCATTCGCTTAGCGAATGAAGGGTTTGCCTAGCGAACCTTGCGAATTCCTGAATTGTATAAATAGGATTTTCACCCTTTTTAGGTTATGATGTTTGGATTTTGGATAGAGAAACTTGTAAATAAAAGATCAGAGCTTATATCTTCTCATTTCCAAGGGAGAAAATGTAGGATCTTTGATTTCTTGCTGGAGAAGGATGTAATCTTTTGATACCTTATGTATTTCATCTAATGTATGTTTGTGAATGAATTTTGATTTTCTATTGTTGTTGTCTTTGATTGATTATTTGTGGTCTTGACAAAACCTTTACAAATCTTTGGTCTTAAATTTTCTTCTATCAATGAGCAAGCTTTTGACATGGTTTTGTGAGTTGATATTCATTTTATCTTTTGTTGTATTGTGTTGATTAAGTAGCATGGGTAGCATGAGTAGGATCGATACAGTATCGCGAAGATGCGTGGTAATAGTGATGAAGAATGATATTCACATTCATTGGGCAAATTAGTTGAATACATGTAAAAAGGGTTAAGCATGTGTACGTATTCTGATCTTGGTTTAATACGAAGCAATCATTTATTTGATATAGATGTTATAGTAATATCTGTTTTGTCCTGAACTCTAGACATAGATTTAGGATTAACACTTGCGTGAGTATCAGCTCCTAATGCTCTGTGTTGGTTTTGTTGCGTGAGACATCACTGATGAGACAATACAGTTGACCTCTCGACTTTGCGTTAGACATAACCTCTGTTGTGAGTGATACGTGAGGATATTAGGCGAATGATTAATTTGTGTTTACTTAATTAGAAGAATGCATGTGTTATCAATTGATGAGATCCAATTCCAACAAGGCTCCGTTTATAATTCAGTCTTTACTTTATATTTTCCATCTTTACATGTTCCGCATTTGCTTTTGGTTCTGCTTTAGATCAAAAATTTTGATTCATGAGCTTAGAAATATAGAAACCGTTGAATGGCATTCTTTCCCTCGCACTGATCCCTATGGAGAACGATAAATTGGGTTACTTATTAATTTTTGCTTGCTGCTATTCTAGCACCAACACTTCCCCGATGAGGTGGATATTTATTTTATCCACTATGACGTCTCTAATCATGGGTGATCCTTGAAGGTACGAGAAGGTACGAGAAAGACACAAGAAATGGGGGGTTTGAATTGTGTATTCACTCTTTTACATCTTTTCGCTTCTTATCGTTAAAGAACTTAGGATAACATTAGAGTTCGTTGAGAGACTCTGACCAACGACGTTACATTCAGACTTGTTATGTGTGAAGCATAAGAATCAACAAGAGTCTAAACATAAAATACATTTCTCAGAACTTGCAGTGCGAAAGCGTATCAGAGTTAAGCTGCAAGGTTCTGACTTGCTTATGTAAGGTTCTGAGACTCAATATAGAAACATAAACAAAGACGTTAAACATAACAAGAGTAAGGAGCACATGATATATCCTAGTTCACCACAAGGTTAATCCAGTCCACCCTCAGGTGATTTCGCCTTGAACACAAGGACTTAATCCACTATAATCAATCTCGATTACAGATGCACGGGCAACAGCCGGTGACTAACAACTTGCACAGCCGCACTGTGACTAACCCATAATGAACCGTTCAGGGATTCAACTTAATGAATATAACGAACATTGACCTGCAGGTTCCAATCTCGCAAGATCTACTGCTAGGATTTCAATAGCTAGACGTTCAGGGATTCATCGCAATGAATATAACGCTAGTGACCCTATTTCAGGCTTTTCCACAATGACATCTCGCCATTGTATTCTCAAGTATCCGGTCACACTGACCACTCAAGGAATCCTAATTCACCAAGAATTAGTTATACAGGAGATTACAAAGATGCTTCTTAACAAGCAGATTACTCCTAAGTTTAAGTACAAAAGAACACATAAATGTTCAAGCAAGATGTGAGCAGCAGCTCCTTGCTATCTTAAGAAACTACATAGATGTATGATGATTTGACAATTGTTGACATCTTGTAGATCTTCTTCTTCTTCGTCTTCTTGGGTGAGCAAGCTTCGAGCAATAACTCCTTGCTTCAGATCTTCAATGTAGCACTGACGAGAAGGTGGTTGATGACTTGACTGATTTGCAATGTTGTCTTCTTCATCAACAGCTTATGTACCAATTTATTGTTGTTGTGTTGATTTGGTCTTTGAGCTTCAACAACAATGGTTATGTGTAAATGGTGATAGCTTTGGATATTAAGTGTTACAACGAGAACTCATTGTTGCAACTATCATCACACCAATACTTTGAAGCATTTTCTTCTTTCCTTTAAATAGCCAAGTAAAATATAGCCGTTGAAATACTGTTGGTTGTTAGAAAAGAGACGTTGTTTAATAATTAGCTGTACTGACACATCTCCTTTTTACTGTGGAGGAAGTGACATAATATATCTTCTTGGGCGCAATGTACAGTCGTTTCACAATGGTAACATTTGTCTTCAAATCTTCAGAGGCTTTTGATGGTAATTAATTGAAGCATGAGTAGAGACTTCTTAATAGGATATCTGAAACTCCAAGTCTTCAGTCTTTTGAAGAAGTCCATTAGGAATCAGTCTTCAGAACTTCAGCACTTGTATTTAAGAACATTATCCTTTACTACTTCAAGTCTTCCGAAACTTCAGAACTTGTCCATTAGGAATCTGTCTTCAGAGTCTTCAGCACTTGACCTTTGGAACCGTAATCTTCAGAACACATAAGTCTTCATAGTCTTTCTGGACTTGGTCTTCAGAGCCTTCTGCCTTCAGAACTTCAAGTCATGAGAGTCTTCAGCACTTCGGTTCTCCGGAAGATTATCTTCATCAAAAGCTTCACAATCTTCAGAATGTCGACCACTTTCAGAGAGCATCCACAAGAGCATTGCAACAAGAATATCAACATCCTTGGATCTGACTGATCATGATCAGATACAAAAGCGTTATTGCTTCTTGCGACTTATGTCACACATAGTAACTTCGCATATTATCAATCACGCACATCTGGCTGGTGCTTGTTGGATCTGATATCTTCTATGATTATGATCTGCACACAACACACGTTAGAACATAAAATAGTTCTTTCACAAATACGTATTATTATCATCAAAACATAGATTGACTTGTAGAGATAACTTTTGCTCTAACAATCTCCCCCTTTTTGATGATGACAAAACCATGTATTTTGATTGAACATTTTATACAAGGTAATCACCAAAAACTAAACATATTCAGAGTCTGGAACAACAGCTCCCCCTGAATTTGTTATCCTCAAAGTTTTATCTATGATCATCTAGAATCTTATATGATCCAAAGATATACAAAATAACAACTTGAGTTGCCAGAACAAAGAATAGAAAAGGACTACTTCTCTATCTTGTCTTTAAGGAAACAGAGAGTCTTCAGCATCTGGACTAGTTCATCAGAACTTCCATCTTCAGATCTTCAGAACTCAGTTCCTTTGTAGTCGTATCAGAGCTTATAATTTTCAGAGACATCTGAAGCATTTCTACTTTTTAGCAGATTCATTTAAGCACAAGCATAACAGTTCTTATCTAATAGCATAGCATTACTATTCATCAGAGACAGACACTGTCTTTTGAGAAACTCCCCCTGAGTTTCAGACTTTGTGAAGATTTTAGATTTTGCAAATGAATCTTCTGGGTAGTCTCCCCCTAATTTCCATAAGTCAGATATTGGGATCTTCAGAATCGTAATTCAGGAATGAGTTTTTAATCACCAATATGGATCATGACTTTTCCAGAGTTTGACTTTTGAACACAGGTCTTCATCTCAGAACCTTGTTACTGTCACAACTCAGTGGTTCATCAAGGCTTGATTTTTGATCAGATACCAATTGAAGGTTAATTTTTGTGATCAATTAATGCTTGATTCTGAAACTGGTACACATGTTTTAATCTTAGTCTGATACTGAGTTATTCCAAAGTATGCTGTGTCTGATTCCAACTGAAGGAATTCTTTTCATACCACTTGAAGGGTATTTCCTTAGTGTGCTGAGATTGATACCAATGAAGGTATAGAAAACATTTCACAGCTTAGCTCTGATTGATATTACTGCAGACTTAGTCTGATACCAATCTTTATGTATACTGAGTCTGATTATCATTTGTTGATTTAGTCTGATACCAAATCATTTTCTTCTTAATTGGTTCTTGGTAGACATCAGAACTACTTCTTCTTGGATCTTCAATTCGGATCTTCAGACAGTTCTTGACTCCTGATTTGCACAGTTCTTCTGAAAAGCATCTTGAGATGTAGACTTATCTTGACTGCTTTTAGAGCTTTCCTTTTCCTGATTCTTACGTTCTGAATCTCATATTCTCAGACAGCTTACAGCTTCTGAACCAAGTGAGACAGAGATCACGATAAACTTTGACTTTCAGAAAGTTCTCAACTTCTGAACAGTACTGGGTAGATCTGATTTTGAACACGTGTTCACGAAGTGTACAACTTCGATCATATGAACAAACAGTTCATAAGAACTTTTGGCAAGTTCTTCTTTCTTAACCTGTTATGAGAATGCCTAGTGAACTTGTTCAGAGTTCCTTGGTTAAACATCAAACATCATCGTTAGTGGTAAACGCATTTTATATGATTGATTACTTGTTTGAGTTTGCATTCTTTCTGTTTTAAGATTTCTTCTTTCCAATCAATATTCATATTTATCAATTCATATTAATCAAAATCATATTATATTTTCTCCCCCTTTTTGACATCATCAAAAAGTTCAAAGCGTTTTGAGCTTTGAGCATAATACGATAAAGAATAATATAGAAAAAAATGAACATGTTCCTAATTTAAACACAAAATATTTTCATTGATTAATAAGGAGTCATACATGAGGTAGAGATAAGTACGTCAACACAAAATATTATAAAACTACAATCGACAAATCATAGCAACTACTGGAAGATCAGCAAAAACTTAATCATTAAAATCCTCAACATTATCCACTCTATCACATCTGGTTTCAACAGGCGAGGGTCCTGGTCCTAGGAAGCTTATTAGTCCCCAAGCCTTTTCTTTCAAAATTATTTCAGATATTATTCTTCCATATGGAATGTAGGCATGCATCTGATTCCTTGAGACCTTGATGAAGCGTCTCATATGGTTAAAAATGGTCTTGGGAAGATCTATTGTAACATGATGGGTTAGGAGGAAGATGAATATTATGTCGTCGTGAGTCAGAGTGCCTCTCGTAGATGCTCGTGGACGAAGGTTGGTCAATGAAAATTTGAACCAGGTTTTGGGAGTAGCAAGGAGCTTCTCAGGATTGTTTGGTTCGTAAGGAACTGAATCATCAAACAGGATTCTGCACCTTTCCACCATGCTTAAGTCAGACTGAAAGTTATCAATCGTGACTCCGTCGGAGATACAACCAGTGAATTTCTCTATCAAGGAGACAGAGATTGCGATGGGGTGATAGTGGACCTCAGACAAGATGGTGTTTCCATCGTTGCTGACCCTAGCAAAATTCCAGAACTCTTTAACAAGGTCAGGAAAGATAGGACCATTTAGTAGAGAGTAATAACACTGCCAAGACTGTGCTTGCATGCTTCTTATTATCTCTAAGCCATCATTTCTGAGACGAGCGAGGTTGGGTCTTTTCTCAGGAATGACCTCTAAGTTTTCTTTTCTACCTAAGAAGGTTGGACCATTTCTTTGGGAATTCATCATCTTTGTTGCAATAAGAGTTTTGAGATGATGACGAACTAGGTTTTGAGGATGAATTAGAGTGAAACAAAATCCTATTATTTATAGGCGAATGAGAGTAAAGGGTATAATAACTAAATTGGTACTCAAGGATTTGGGTTTACTATTTCCTAGGTAGTCAAGATTACTTAGGGTATGCTAAAAGGCATAACTGTGTGGGAAAAGAAAACGAAGCAGTTACTAATTTATTTGAAGAATTGATCAGTTATGGATAACACTATTTTATGGTGAGTGGTAGCTAGCTAGGGTTAATGAATTTTGATAATGATGGTTTTCTTGAGCCACTCAAATATTTATCAGATATCTTTAAAAAAATCAATCTACCATTAGAGCTTGTCAGATATTTGATTTGCTTAAGTTTAAATATTTAGGATTATATATCATTAATAGGAGAAAAGATATAAAATGTTCATAATATAGTTTTTGACCATTCATTAATCTTAAATAACTTAAGGCAAACTGACATGATTACAGCAACTTAGAACAAATACAATTTGAATTAAGAACATGCATTCCGCATACGTAGTTAAGATATAGATAGGTATAGTTTTCCTAGTTACTAAAGATTTCACATTTAGTCTTCAACAAACAGTTCTCTGGAAGGCTTTCAGGACCATCTTCTTCAATTTTCTCTTTGATCATATCCACAATTCCCTCTCTGAAGAAAATCTCGGATAAAACTCTTGCATAAGGAATGTAAGATTTTGTGAGGTTTCTGGATTCAGAGATGGATTTCCAGAGACAATTAAAGATAGTGTGTGGTAGGTTAATCTGAAATTCATTCATTAGCAAATGAATAAATTGGTGGTCATGAAATCTTAGTATATCATGGCATTCTCCTCTGGGAAGGAAATTTGATACAACTAGTTTGTACCATGCTTTGGGAATGGGTAGAATGTTTTCAGGATTGGATGGTTCATATCCGGATGAAAGGTTATGAAGGGAGGTAAATCTTCTAGCAACAAAGAATTTGTTTAGGTCACAATCAACAGTGATTCCAACATTCTCACATCCAGTTGCTAGAGTGACTGAGAACGGGTTGATGGTAATTAGGACTTCAAAAACAAAGGAAGTGATGCACTTACTTTCAAAATCAAGATCAGCATGTTTCCAGAAGTCCTTAACTAGATTTACATAAATGGGTTTTTCTAGCATAGTGGAGTATCTAGTCCATTGTTGAGTGTAAAGCACATCTGCTATACTGCAAGCAATGTGACTTGGAAGAGGAGGGGTGTTGATTACAAATTGTTTTTCAGGAATAATTTCAAGAAGATCTTGGTCTCCAAGATAAGTTAGTAGAGGCATGATGATGGATGGATAACTGAGTCTTGACACTTATGTTTTATGATAGAAGGACTTGAGTGTGAAAATGTTTGACAGGGAGAAGCGATTTTTATACACATAGATAGATAGGATGAGTTGTGCCTAGTCTAGGGAAAACATAGATCAAATACTAAAAGATTTTAATAAGATTTCAAAAAGCTTATGCTGTCAGAGATATGTTATGATTACTCAAGTTTTGTAATTATTATTGAGGTTACTTTTGAGTGCACGCATTGTCAAAGAATTTTTCTTGTAAGACAAAAATATTTTAGATCATTTATTTCTACCAGATCAAATTCTTGCAGTGGTGTTTAACTATTTTAAAATGAAGAGGATCATACCTTTAGAAAATCTGAAATCTTTATCATCATGCTTGTACTCAGTTCTGATTTTGAGCTTCTGATTATCATCCTTCCGCTTCTGCTTCCTTCTGGTTTATAGTTCCCTCATTCTGTAAAGATTCATTTGTATTCTGGCTTCTGAAGAGTATAATTTATTTTATGAACTTCTGATCCTGGTTTGAGAGCAAGAATCAATCTACTCAAAAATCCTTTCTTATTTCCTATTCAGACCCATTCATCTGATTTCTGAGAACAACCAATCAGAAACTTTGAACTTGATTGTCAGAAGGACAAACCTTCCACAAAGCTCTCTCATTTTCAGAAGGTCATTAAACTTAATTTTATCATAAGCCATTGAGAGGTTATGTGCTGAGAGGATTTGATCTTCATCTCATAGCATCTTCTGACTTTGTTCCTTTGAGCAGATGCAGATCATGTTCAGAAACAAGTATCATCAAACATGTGTGTAACACAATATATAGTTTGCATGACATTTCTTGATCTCACAATGCTGATTTAACTTGGTTAGAATTAGTCTATCAAGGATCAACAACATATCTTCTTCTAAAAGAATGTCAACTGATTTCTTCATTCTGAAAACATTAGCAACTTAAATCCTTTTGACTTCAAGAGATGCCTTTAGTTAATGCATCACATTGAACATCTTCTAATTTCGGATTAATGAGGTTCTGAGAAACTTATCAGATAGAATTTGACCAATAACAAATGGTTCAACTAAGATAGAATCTCAAGTTAACAGAACTTAATTATGATAAACAAGACTCAGAAATCTTTCTTAACTAATTCTTGATGATTCGTCGGATATCATCTTTCTGAATATTCTTTTTATTTTCTCCAAAGCTTTCCAAGAAAATAATATTCAGTTCTTCATTGAATCTCTTAACTTCTTGATTAGTTAAAATTCAGATGTTGAGTTATTTTGAATTCTTCAGTTTTCTGAATTCTGCATACGTCATTCTGAAGTTCAACATCATAGAACAACAATCTTTCTTCTTTACATGAAAAAGTTCTGAATGAGTTTCAAACGAGAAAGTCAAGGGTGAACCTAATCCGTTTCTTGAAAACATCTCAAAAACTCATAAAGAATTAATCTTCAGCAAACTAGATTTCTTATTTTCTGATGATTCAACTTTGAGCAAATACGTGGTTCATCCACACGTATCTTCCAAGATTAGCATTCAACAGATACTTCTTCTTATCTGATGAATCTATCCTATCAGCTGATTCTTCAATCTTCAACAAAGCTTTAAGTGAGGAAGATTTAGTTGTTTGACAACTGCAAAACTTCCAGAATCAGTGATTTGCTCAAGTACTCAGATTGATTACAATTTTATAGACAGTCATCTTCTGAACTGTTACAGAAATTGTAAGTGGATTTCAATCTCACCCAGAGTATTTATATGCACCGCATCTGGATCTTTTTCTGACACTGTTAAGTGTTTAATATCCATCAATAACAGAACTGGAGCTCTGATACCAATTGAAGGTGCGAGAAAGACACAAGAAAGGGGGGGGGGTTGAATTGTGTATTCACTCTTTTACATCTTTTCGTTTCTTATCGTTAAAGCACTTAGGATAACATCAGAGTTCGTTGAGAGACTCTGACCAGTGAAAGTACATTCAGACTTGTTATGCGTGAAGCATAAGAACTAACAAGAGTCTGAACATAAAATACATTTCTCAGAACTTGCAGTGCGGAAGCTTATCAGAGTTAAGCTGCAAGGTTCTGACTTGCTTATGTAAGGTTCTGAGACTCAATATAAAAACATAAACAAAGACGTTAAACATAACAAGAGTAAGGAACACACAATATATCCTGGATCACCACAAGGCTAATCCAGTCCACCCTCCTCAGGTGATTTCGCCTTGAACACAAGGTCTTAATCCACTATAATCAATCTCGATTACAGATGTACGGGCAACAGCCGGTGACTAACAACTTGCACAGCCGCACTGTGACTAACCCACAATGAACTGTTCAGGGATTCAACTTAATGAATATAATGACTATTGACCTACAGGTTCCAATCTCGCAAGATCTACTACTAGGATTTAAAAAACTAGACGTTCAGGGATTCATCGCAATGAATATAACGCTATTGACCTTATTTCAGGCTTTTCCACAATGACATCTCGCCATTGTCTTCTCGAGTCTCCGGTCACACTTACCACTCAAGGAATCTTAATTCACCAAGAATTAGTTATACAGGAGATTACAAAGATGCTTCTTAACAAGAAGATTACTCCTAAGTTTAAGTACAAAAGAACACACAAGTGTTCAAGCAAGATGTGAGCAGGAGCTCCTTGCTATCTTAAGAAACTACATAGATGTATGTTGATTTAATAATTGTTGACATCTTATAGATCTTCTTCTTCTTCGTCTTCTTGGGTGAGCAAGCTACGAGCAACAACTCGTTGCTTCAGATCTTCAATGTAACACTGACGAGAAGGTGGTTGATGAGTTGACTGATTTGTAATGTTGTCTTCTTCATCAACAGCTTATGTACCAATTTGTTGTTGTTATGTTGATTTGGTATTTGAGCTTCAACAACAATGGTTATGTGTAAATGGTGATAGCTTTGGATATTAAGTGTTACAACAAGAACTCATCGTTACGACTATCATCACACCAACACTTTGAAGCATTTTCTTCTTTCCTTTAAATAGCCAAGTAAAATATAGCCGTTGAAATACTGTTGGCTATTAGAAAAGAGACGTTGTGTAATAATTAGCTGTACTGACACATCTCCTTTTTACTGTGGAGGAAGTGACATGATATATCTTCTTGGGCACAGTGTACAGTCGTTTCACAATGGTAACATTTGTCTTCAAATCTTCAGAGGCTTCTGATGGTAATTAATTGAAGCATGAGTAGAGACTTCTTAACAGGATATCTGAAACTCCAGGTCTTCAGTCTTTTGAAGAAGTCCATTAGGAATCAGTCTTCAGAACTTCAACACTTGTCTTTAAGAACATTATCCTTTACTACTTCAAGTCTTCCGAAACTTCAGAACTTGTCCATTAGGAATCTGTCTTCAGAGTCTTCAGCATTTGACCTTTGGAATCGTAATCTTCAGAACACATAAGTCTTCAGAGTATTTCTGCACTTGGTCTTCAGAGCCTTCTGCCTTCAGAACTTCAAGTCATGAGAGACTTCAGCACTTCGGTTCTCCGGAAGATTATCTTCATCAGAAGCTTCGCAATCTTCAGAATCTCTACCACTTTCAGAGAGCATCCACAAGAGCATTGCAACATCAATATCAGCATCCTTGGATCTGACTGATCATGATCAGATACATAAGCGCTCTTGCTTCTTGCGACTTGTGTCACACATAGTAACTTCGAATATTATCAATTACGCACATCTGGCTGGTGCTTGTTGGATCTGATATCTTCTATGATTATGATCTGTACACAACATACGTTAGAACATAAAATAGTTCCTTCACAAATATGTATTGTTATCATCAAAACATAGATTGACTTGTAGAGACAACTCTTGCTCTAACAATCTTTTCCCAGTGGACATCTCTCTTCCAACAAGGAAATCAAATTCATGACGGCAATCCCTCAGGTGAAGTCATGATGTTATATCCCCGAGTGGAATACTCTTTTCCTCAGAGAAGGTTGAAACCTTAAAGTAGGACTATGGTTCTGCGTGTGGTTTTCTATTTATCTCTTGCTAGATGTCTCCATCTTGTGAAGGTTGACCGAGTATCCTCGTCGAGACATTTATTTCATCTCCAGTTTACTTCTCCTTGTTTGTTTTGTCATCATAAGCATAACATGACATACATACGTTTATACAGATATACATGGCATATGAGCATATTTGCTACCTTGATGTCTTTTGTTCGTTTACTTTGGTTGTGTTTATCACCAAGTAACCTGGTTTGTCTCATCTATCCAGTAGAGTCGTCGACCTTAAGAAAAAAGTGCACATCTTTTCTTATTCCTTCTTATACTCCCCTACAGAGTTGTCTATTTAGATTTCTCTTTTCCCCAGCGGAGTCATCTTTGTAGATCTGTTGATTCTACTAATCTTTGGAGTCCCCCTTCGGCCGGTCTCCCTTTTCGAGTTCCCCTTCGGCCGTTCTCATATTCTTTTGTCGGTTAGACCCCTTCGGTCGGCCTTTCCTTTTCGAGTTCCCCTTTGGTCGTTCTCGATGTTATTTTGTTGGAGTCCCCCTTCGGCCGGTCTCCCTTTACGAGTTCCCCTTCGGCCGTTCTCGTATTCTTTGGTTGGTTAGACCCCCTTCGACCGATATTTCCTTTTCGAGTTCCCCTTCGCCGTTCTCGATGTTCTTTTGTTGGAGTCCCCCTTCGGCCGGTCTCCCTTTTCGAGTTCCCCTTAGGCTGTTCTCGTATTCTTTCGTCGGTTAGACCCCCTTCGGCTGGTCTTTCCTTTTCGAGTTCCCCTTCGGCAGTTCTCGTATTCTTTTGTCGGTTAGACCCCCTTCGGCCGGTCTTTCCTTTTCGAGTTCCCCTTCGGCCGTTCTCGGTGTTCTTTTGTTGGAGTCCCCCTTTGGCCGGTCTTTCCTTTTCGAGTTCCCCTTCGGCCGTTCTCGGTGTTCTTTTGTTGGAGTCCCCCTTCGGCCGGTCTCCCTTTTCGAGTTCCCCTTCGGCCGTTCTCGTATTCTTTTGTCGGTTAGACCCCCTTTGACCGATCTTTCCCTTTACGAGTTCGCCTTCGGCCATTCTCGTATTCTTTGGTTGGTTAGACCCCCTTTGGCCGGTCTCCCTTTTCGAGTTCCCCTTCGGCCGTTCTCGATGTATTTTGGTGGAGTCCCCCTTCGGCTGGTCTCCCTTTTCGAGTTCCCCTTCGGCCGTTCTCGTTGTATTTTGTTAGAGTCCCCCTTCGGCCGGTCTCCCTTTTCGAGTCCGCCTTCGGCCGTCCTCGTATCTTTGTTTGAAAGTCCACCTTCTTCCAGTCTTTCATTTTCGAGTTCGCCTTCGGCCGTTCTCGTATCCTTTTGTTGATTAGCTCGCCTTCGGCCGGTCTTGTCTTCCTCCCCAGCGTAGCTCGCCTTCGGTCGGTCTACCTTTATTGGAAATTCCTCCTTTGGCTGGTATTTCTTTTCGAGTTCGCCTTCGGCCGTCCTCGTGTTGTTCTGTTTGTTAGTCCGCATTCGGCCGGTCTACCCCCGCAGAATCCGCCTTCGGCTGGTCTTTCTTTTCGAGTTCGCCTTCGGCCGCCCTCGTAATTGCCTTATTTAATTGCCCCCATAGGTTGCAAATTTCCAGGTTATTTTGGTATTCAAACCCCGTGTATCTTGATTGTCTGAAAGTCGTTGCTATCATACCCTCAGATCCAAGAAGTTTGAATAGGGGCAGCTGTAACACCTCAAAATTTGCCCTCATGCTTTAGCTTTAACTGGCTTATGTTTCATTTCATTTTTGCATAATCATCTTTGCATATCATTGGCTCTCGACATGGGATCAGGGTAGCTAAGTCCAATCCAAGGAACCTTGAGCCTCAAGAGATCTTAACTGAGGCCATCACCTCACCATATGATCAAGCTTGACAAGAGATTTCAAGTGAATCAGCCTCTCCTAACTAGTGCAAAATTAGGGTTTTGGGATTCTTGAGTATAACACCCCAATGGGCAAGATCTTTGAGCTTTTATTATCTCCAAATGACATATCTCATCTTTGTTTGAGAGGATACACTTCATACTCAGAGGCATTAGGATTTGGAGAATGTGTTAATTGCTCCTATACTGAGGGCACCAAACTAGCGTTTGCCATAAAATCGGTTTATTTCTTATTCTTTGGGCAAGACTTGATTTCATGGTATTCTACATGTCCTTAAGTGTCTAAGGATGGATAATTGTCCATCAATTTGTTTCAGAGGATATTCAATTGGTTAATTGATTGAAAATTAGGAGAATTGGGGAAAAGTCAATTGTGCAGAGGAAAAAGTCAACTCTTGACTTTTTGAGGTCAATTTCATGTTCCTCATTTCAAATATGATCATTGGTGAGGGTTTGATCAAGAAATACCAAGGGATTCATCAAAAATCAAGAAATGTGCAAAGTTGCCAAATTTAGAAACTTAAGGTTTCCATTTTTGGCAAGTTTTATCAAGTTGAAGGGTCACTTTGGAGGCATTCTTTTTCCATGTTCCAAGCTCCAAATTGAAAGGTTATGGAGGCCTATCAAAAGTTCATATTTCAAGCTTCAAAACCATACCAAGAACATCCTTATTGGATTAAAATTAAGAGAGATATGATCAATTAAAGTTGAGGCAAATCAAGGCAAATTGGCAAGTCATGACCAGTTAGCACGCAGTCATATCATCAAACACCTTGTGTGCATGTTTTGTTCAAGTTCGTAGTCAATTATCTCATTGATGGAGGCTTCAATTGGAAAAATGTTCAACATCAAGCTTATTCCTCTTGATCTCCTCTTCAACTTTGATGTTGAACATTTTTCCATCTGATCAATCTTTGGAGAGATATAGTAGCTCAAAGTAGGGTTCCAAGCTGATGCATGTCATGCGCATAAAGGCAAAATATGACCAGGTCTGGCTGACCTGCCAAGACAGTTGTGTACAAGCCATTTCATGAGCCATTTTGAGTATGTTAGAGGTTCCAGTTGCAATTATTTTCAACATCAATGGTGTTCTACTCCATACTCTCTTTCCAAAGGTCCCAAGATCCTCCATTTACACCTATTGATCTTCAAGATACAAGGTTACAAAGTCACCCTCATGGCAGCTGCTTTTCTTTCATCCCAAGCAAATAATTCAGTCAAAAAGAACTTGGCATTGTAGCTGTCATCACCCATGCGTATAATGTACAACCATCTCATGTCAAAAACCTCGCCTTTTTGAGACCAACATAGCCTTACATCACATACCATGCTCATGTACCATGCTTTCCTTATATGTTCAAACAAGATAGAGAGGAAACTTGTATGAGAAGTTGTTGCAAGTTCAAAAATAACATCACCACCCTACATCCACTTTAATCCACACCACAAGCTGCCATAATCCTTTCCACACTTAAGCAAAACCACATAACTCATGCCATAACAAATTTAACTCACTCCCAACTCATTTAACTAAGCTTCTAACTGTTAACCACAGTTGGTTAACAGTTAACCTCACATATATAAACACATCATAACAAAAATCATGAAAAAGACTTTGCTCATTCTTCACATTTCCAAAGACTGCACACTCTTTCTCTCTGAGTTCTTCTCTCTCTCGTGTTTATTCTCTCTGCAACTGGTTCCATTTCTTCTTCTCCATTCACCAATCATCATCAAAGAGATTATTGAAGTGAAGTTGCTTACAGCATTGAATCTTCTTCCAATTCAGTTGCATTTTGTTTCTTCGAAACCTCAACTTCATCAACCGAGTTCAGGCACTTTAAGCCTTTATTTGGCCAGTTTGAAGTTCAAGAAGCAAGGACTCTCTCCTCTGGTTTTCTTGTGTTGAAAGAATTCATCAATAAAACAGGTTTTATCTCAAACTTTTGCTCTCATTATGCTCTGATCTGAACTTATTTTTGGTTGTTTGGAGCTTAATAGGAGCGATGTAATCATCCGGCTAGTTGATAGGCACTTAGGTGCATAGAACTCAATTTCTAGGGCAAACTTGTGGCCTTCGATCTGCTTTGTTTATGCATTGTTCGTAAATTCTAATGATGGATTCGTGATCTACGTGGAGAGATGGAGAGGATGATGTGTGGTTCATCCATTTCTGTGATGTTGAAAGGCTGAGCACGACGGAGATTCACCGGAGAAGACGACCGAAGTCTTCTCTGGCCACCTGAGGTCATCAACTCACCTGAACCTAGCTGTTTCTCAGATTAGAACGCAGCCATCCGATTGCTTTGATCCAATGCACCAGAACGTGCCAATGCATTAATAAAGACACTCTCCCTTGCACGTGCTCCTTTTTCTGAGTGTTTTTGAATTATGTGATTCCACGTGGTTGTTGCATGTTAGCATATCATGTGTTTGCATTATGGGCCACTTGATTGCCATACCTTTCCTGATAATCATTATTGACTGGATCTAGTGGTTCTCTTTGAGTCAACTTTATTGACTGAGAACATATCATGCTCTGCAGGCTCCAACGTGCTTTGGGCTTTGTATTTTTGTTATTCGCACCCTCCAATATTAAGCCCAACGAGCTTCTGAACTGAGTAATTGCTATCTGTGATCCCCCTGGCTTATTTCCTTGTTTTTTTTACTTTCTTTTCATATATGTTTGCTTTTTGATTTTTAAAAATACTTAGAAACATGATAAAATTCATGGAGCTTTCTAATGCATTTAAATAATTGTTGCATATTTTTATTCCTGATTTTGATATGTTTTAATGTTTTTTCCATAATTTCCTTTTATTTTCTTTTTGTATGATTCTATGTTCATATGCATGCATGGTGGTGGATTTATTTGACATAGTTCCAAAGTGAATTTGCTTCTGAGACTTGACACACACTTGTATAATATCTTGATGCACTTTATTATTTTTTTGTGTGGATTTTTAAAATCATTTTTGAATGGTGTTTGACCCCTATCTTTGTGCACTATTGTTGTGTGGCTTGAATGAACTTGTGGAGTACATTTGAACATGTTTCTTAGTGATTTTTGTACCATACTTTTGGGAAATGTGTACATACTGTTTGAAATTCATTTTACTTGCATATGGGAATTTTCTCATTCTCCTAACTTGGTTTTGTGAATTGTTTGAGTGCATCTACATATGTATGTTGTTATAAGATCATGTGCTAGGGTTTTGAGATACATTGTGTGCAATCCTATTTGGTACTAGTTTGCTTCTAATCTTCTATGTGCTTCAACATGGTGCTTGTGTGGACTTTGTACATGCATTCTTGACTTCTAAATGTCATTTCAAATGTCATATGCTTCTGACTTGCATCCATTTGCATGATTGTTCATCTTACATCTTCATTTCTTACTTGCATTACAAGTATGCTTCATTGTTGGAACTTGGATGATGTTTGCTACTACTTCTTCCTACTTGATTAATGTTTGCATTTATAAATCTCATGCTATCTTAATGACATCTCTATGCATTCTTAAGTGTCATTCATTTCTGACTTTGATGTTTACATGTACATTCATCCATGTTCATCCATGTTCATGATTCATTTGCATTCATCTTGCATTAGTAGCACACAACTTGCATTTGCATGATTGTTTGGAACATAGTTTGCTTTTGTTTGATTTCATATGGCATGTTTACATTAGTAGGATCCCTTAACATGTACCTACTGACATTGAGTGTTCCTTAACCATTAGAACCTTTTCCTTTTGGTTTGAGTTTTATTTTCTTCTTAAGTTGTCTTCTTAAGACAACTAGTATTGTTTGGACTAGTTTCTTTCACTTGTTTTTATTACTCGTGATGATTTTATGCTAACCTTTTGTGTAGGGGCAGAGGTAAGGTACTTGAGCATGTGGATGGTTATCCATGTTCATCTCTTCTTTCATTTCTCATTTATCTTACTTCTCTTTCTCTTAGGTGAATAACATGATGTGATGCTTTGTGTAGAACTTTCTCACACCCTTTGGTATCCTAGTTCATCCTTAATTTATGATTAAGGTGAGGTAGGATAAGCATTAGGTAGTTCTATCCCTCTCTTATCTTTAGACTTAGGTTCCCAAACCTTGACCTTAGGGCCACGTTTGCATGATAACATTAGGAACGATTAGTTTCCCTTTAGTGTTTTCTTTTCGACTTGGGTCTTCTCTTCTCATCTCACAACACTTCTAAAACACTTAATAAAGTTAACATGTATTGCGCATGAGCCTTGTACATGGGAAATGGAGAGTGGGGGGCTTCCTTTCACTTTCCTAGAGTGTTTAGCGTGCGTCCCGTCTTGGGTCGATGTGCGACGCATTCGATCTTATGTTGTAGACTTGGGTGCAATGCAAGTTATGAACTAACTTCAATCCATTTCTTGTCTAAAAAACACAAAACAAATTCAATCCCTTTTATCCTTCGGGATCGCTAAGTTTTAAACCTCATTTTCATAAAAGGGCACGTTACTTCCGTCTCGTCGCAAACAAGCATCGACCCTAACTGCCGGACACGAACTTAACGTCTCTCATAAAAAATACTCCGACCCGTAGGTCGAACTACGACTGCTCTGATTTCCTCCTTCTGGTTAGATTGAGGATACGTAGGGACAATACGGCGATGTCTTGGCGAGCAACCTCCCCCCTTAGTTTGTGTCCGAACTACGTTGACTCTGACTTTCCCATTGCACGAGGGAATACGTAGGCATAGGACGAGCGATGTCCTATCGAGTCACTTCTTTTTCTTTTCTTCCTCGATCCTTCGTTCTTTTTCGTTCCCGTTCCTTTTCCTTTTTAGTAGTAGTGGAGCTCCAGATGACGACACCTTTTGATCGAGACAACAAGCATGGATCCCATCGAGTACGATGGACGCGTGGGGGTGCTAATACCTTCCCCTCGCATAACCGACTCCCTTACCCGTTTCTCTTGGTCGTGAGACCATGCTTTTTCCTTCCCTTAGGTTTACGCAGTGTTTCCTTTCCCTCTCTTGGGATAAATACACATTGTTGACGACTCTGTTTCCGCGCCACTTTCGTATTTGTACTTGGATGAAAATCCCGGGAGCGACAGCTGGCGACTCTGCTGGGGAATGGTTGACCTCTTACTGGTTCATCCTCTAGGCGAGTCAATCATAGCGCTTGGTTATTTATTTTCATTGGGTGTTTATTGTGGTGCTCTGTATTACTGTATTACTATATTACTATTTTACTATTTTACTGTTTTTACCGCATTTATTGCATTGCATGTCATTATATGCTGGACTGTGTTGTTGTCTTCTGTTTGGTGGGCAGGGTATTCTGAAAGATAAGCCCATTACTCAGGCTTGAGTGCACTTATATGACTAGCGTGGAAAGTAGTGTGGCCTACGTAGCGTCTTGGTACGTATGGTTTACATGAAATCTACATCCAGACGAGGTTGTCTTGGGAGAGGTTCTGATTTGCGTGTCTTGTGCATTTCGGAAGATCAACCTAGAAAGCTGTTGACTCTGGTGACCATTCCCGAGGACTCAGTTGTGGCACTTCTCCCGAGATGTGATAATGGTAGACCAGAAATGGAAAACCCATTACACATTCTTGATCCGAGTACCCAATGCTGGGAACTTACTATAGGATATCCTTTTTGAAAGCGAATCAGTGGAGGCGCTCCTCGATTGGCGATAGTACTGTACCCCGAGGGATTAATGTACTATTACTTCTCGACCTCAGTGCCAGAAGCTAAGGACCTTTCATTTTCTAGTACCCACATGTAAGGATGGGCGGGTGTTTGCAGGTTTGCAGGTAACCATAACCTCCCACATACCCGGTTTTCTGGTACTATTCATCCTACTGTATTCAGATGGTTCTTGTCCACGGTTCTATAATATTCTCAGATCTACACTGACACCGCTCACAGTCTAGCACAGACACGCGGCACCTTGATCCCATGCTTTTTTCATTGCATTATCATGTCATAACATTCATGTTTATCATTTACAGGTGCTTACTTTACCTCTGATTCCATTCAATGGGTTCGACAGAGACAAATGCTGAGAGGAAGAATAATGTTGCTTACAGATTTCCAGAGCCAACCTTAGACTTACTTCGCAAGGTGGTAGCCATGGCTGACCCAGGTGTTCTTATTATCTTCCAAAAGAAGTATGGGAGATTGGTGAAAATGGTCCGCAACATTACAAAGTATGAGCATGACGCTCTCCACACATTATTGCAGTTCTATGAGCTGTCGTTGAGATGCTTTGTCTTTCTGGAGTATATCTTGATGCCTACACTGGAGGAGTTTTCGTTCATCTTGGGTATCCCAATCAAATCAACAATACCGTTCTTTTCTGGGGATCATCCTAGCATAGAAGAAATTGCAACTGCCTTACAGGTGGAACAATCAGTGCTGAAGAGAAATGTTGCCAGTAAGAATGGAGTTAAGGGTTTTCACTTGGAATTTCTTGCCAACCAAGCTCAAGAGTGTGCCAACACCAAGAATTGGGAGGTCTATAATTCTATCCTGGCCTTGTGCATCTACGGTATTGTTTTGTTTCCTAACCAACATTACTTTGTGGATATGTACGCAGTAAGGGTTTTCGTCTTGAAAAATTCGGTTCCTACTTTGTTAGGAGATTGTTACCACTTTGTGCATTTCAAGAATGAGAAGAGAAGGGGAGGATAGGTCAACTGCTGCACTCCACTCTTATCCTACTGGTTTTTGAAGCATTTACCTCAGGCCGGCGCCTTTGTAGACACGAAGGATTCTCTGAAGTGGTCTAAACGGATAATGAGGTTGACTACTGATAACATTGTTTGGTTTGACCATCAGTTGTAAGGAGTAGAGATTATTACCAGCTGCGGGAATTTTCCGAATGTGCCTCTGATAGGCAGGAAAGGGGGAATTAACTACAACCCGATCCTGGCTATCAGACAATTTAGATATGCCTCAAGGAATCCTCCTGCTGACCGAGATATCGAAGAATCCTTATTCTTTAATGAGGTTAAGGACAAAGAGGTGCTAAGGGAAGCAGTGAGTGCTTGGATGCATTTGCACAAGATAGGAAAAACCGTCTTAGGGAAAGGGGACTGTAGAGCCTACCCTGATTACACAAGGTGGGTCTAGCTGAAGGTAAAAGAGGTGCTCTTGCCTTTCTCAAGAGAGCGCCCTCTATACCCAGTGATACAGGAACAACCTACCACAGTGGCCATTGAGGAATTCAACGAATTACAGATTCTGGTGAAAGAGCTTAGAGTGGAGAATTCTGATTTGAGCAGCCGTCTTCAAGACGCTTTACATACCAACAAGGAACTGGAATCCAAAGCCCAAGACGCAGAAAATATCTTAGCAGCGAGAGAGAAAGATTTTGGCGACAGAGCCCGACATTACCAGAAAGTTAATTGTCAAAACTTCTGCTCAAACTTACAGGCAGACTAAGCAATCTTTGGCCGAAACAAAAGCCAAGCTCATTAAACTTCAGCAAGCATGGGACGAAGTTAGAATTGAGAATGCAGAGATGCAAGAGTAATTAAAGACCAGAGACAATGAACTTTGGAGAGCACATGAACAACGAAGAAAGCATCGTGAAGACCTCGGTAAAAGCCAAGAGCAGTTGAAGAAGGTTAAAGACGAGTTGAAAGCTTCCAAGAAAGAACTTGAAGATGCTATGGCAGAGATGGAAGAGCTCAAAGTACAAGTGGGTGTGAAAAAGCCTAAAGACGTGAATAATGACAAGGCTCTCTTAATGCACATGGACTCATTAGTTGAAGCTTTGAAGAAGAGGGATTTTTTTATCAAGGAAATGATTGAAATACCAGGCCATCAGCGCACCAGAATACTCTTTGAAGAAATCAGGCATTCTAGCGAGCAGTTGAAAGATTTGGAGCTAAATGATTGATAGTTCTATTTCCATTTTCCTAATGCAGTTTTTGTTGATGTACTGTGGTAATCATCAGACCTGTTGATGGAACCACCCTTTTGATGTATTTTCAATTTATGAACTCGTTGTAGAATGCTTCGGCACACATTGGTTTCCCCTTAATTCGAATTGACTGGTTTAGTCAGAGATGATTCCTTGGCAATGTTGATATTCACAAGCACATTATCACAACACTTTTCTTCTCCACAAAATTCTCTCAACAAAAATATGTCTATTACTTAGCTTCTTGTGTTTAAGACTGGAATCAGGGTGTGAAATGCCCTACAAATGAAAGACATGGTATATGCATACATTTCATAACATATCATTTTGCATAGCAGGTAATCGTCCCAGGATTCGCTAACCTTTATTTGGTTGCAGGCAGAATACCTGATCTCAACGTTCATCGTTACGCGACTCGACAAAATCAAGCCAGATCTATAAAGCAGATGCAGGCTGAGATGGCTGCCATACAGACTCGCATGGCCCAATTCATGGAACTGATGCAAGGAGTTGCACAAGGGCAGGAACAACTGAGGACCCTTGTCCAACCCTTGGTGGCGAGAGTTGACGAGGATGGTGTACTACATGGTGGTCTCCAGAACGATGTCATTCCTCCGGGCGGAGGTGTCGGGGGTAATGGTATTCCTACTGGTCCTCCGGGCGGAGGTGTTCCCATTCCTTCTATTGTTATCCCTCCGGGCGGAGGAGAGCAGGTTGTGATTCCTTCTGTCGTAGGAGGAGGAAATAGTGTATGTGTTGTTCATGGTCGTCGATATGATGACCAACAGGATGACATATTTTCTATATATGGCGGGGAGGGTATTCCCCCGATTGTTGATGATCAGAGGATCAGGTTGATTGAGGAACAGCTGAAAGGGGTTGTAAATTAGAACTCTGTGGGTATCGATTTGGATGATCTGGGGTTAGTCCCCGGTGTCGTAATTCCGCACAAGTTTCAGGTTCCCACCTTTGAGAAATACAATGGTACCACTTGCTCAAAGACTCATGTCCGGGCATATGCAAGGAAGATGGTTGCATACTCTAGGGACGAGAAATTACTGATGCATTTCTTCCAGGATAGCCTGTCTGGGGCATCACTGGAATGGTATATGCAATTGGAGAGATGTAACGTCTACAATTGGAGAGAACTGGTAGAGGCTTTTGTCAAGCACTATCAGTATAATACTGATATGGCTCCTAATAGGACTCAGCTGTAGAGTATGTCTCAGAAAAATAGTGAAAGCTTCAAGGAATATGCCCAGAGGTGGCGTGAACTGGAAGCGAGGGTACAACCTCCCATGTTGGAGAAGGAGATGCTAAATATGTTCATGGCTACTTTGTCAGGTCATTATTACGAGAAGCTGCTGCCTTGCATGTCGGGAAAGTTTACTGATCTGATATTGGTTGGGGAAATGTTGGAAAGTGGAATTAAAACTGGAAAGGTGTCAGGCAGTGATGGGTCTTCTTTTAGTGGAGGGAAGAAACCTTATGTGAATTACAAGAAAAAAGAGGAAGCAAATTCTGTTTCATCACATCGCGGTAAGGGAAAGCAGCGTCAGAACTATAATCAGCAGGTGGCCTCAGTAACTATCCCTGCAGCACTTCCACCTCAAGCAGCGCCTCAGCATCAAAGAAGGCCTAAGCAGAATAGGCACTTTGATACTCCACTGTTGCCTTATTCCCAGTTGTTTCAACATTTGATGCAATTGCAGTTAATTCAGAAGAGGACTCTAGCTCTTATTGTTGGTGATCCACCTCCGGGTTACAATCCCAATGCCCACTGTGAATTTCATTCTGGGGCACCCGGGCACCACATTGAGAACTGCAAAGCTTTTAAGCATAAAGTCTAAGATTTGGTGGATTCGAAGGCCATCAACTTTTCCAACGACAGACCGAATGTCATTAAAAACCCAATGCCGAACCACGGTGGGCCGAGGGTTAATGCTGTTATAGAAGATGGTGAATCTTTGAATTTAGTTCTAGACGTGAATGAATTGAAGACCCCTTTGCTGGTAGTGAATGAGAGATTGCTGAAGGGTGAGGTGTTCCCCGATTGTGATAAAAGTTATTCAGAATGTACGGTGCAGACGAATGGTTGTGATCTGTTGAGATCAGGAATTCAGAATATGATTAATGAAGGTCGATTACAGTTTGATAGGTGTGATCAGAAGAAGGAAGTTATTAGTAGAAGGAATGATATTGCCACTGTTACTATCCCTTTCAAAACGATAACTATTTCAGCGCCGACAAGACCAGCGCCGGTCATTATCACCACTCCTGGGCCCGTTCCGTATGAGAGCACAAAAGTTATCCCCTGAAATTATGGTGCTGAAGTGTTTGTTAACGGGCAGAAGCAAGAGTTGATGGGAACGTCAGTAGTGAATTCCGGTTATGAGAATAGTGAGGAGACAGAAGCTATTACCCAGAGTGGTAGGGTCTTTATCCCATCTGATGATCAGGCTGGTGGTTTTAGGCCAGACAAAGGAAAACAGGTTATGGATAATTCTGTGCAGACACCGGTAGTGAATGATTTCGCAGTAAAACTAGCTGAAAACTCATTCTCAGAGAATGTAGAAGAGTTTATGAGGCTAATTTGGAAAAGCGATTACAAAATTGTTGACCAGTTGCACCAAACTCTGTCCAAGATATCCATATTATCTCTGTTATTGTGCTCAGAAGCGCATCAAAACGCGCTGTTGAAGGTATTGAACGCTGCGTATATACCCCAGGAGATCTCAGTTAATCAGCTTCAGGGGGTAGTGGCTCATGTTAATGCGGGAAATGGCTTGGGATTTACTGATGTTGATTTGACTCCAGCTGGGAGAAATCATAATAATGCTTTGCACATCTCAGTTGAGTGCTGAGGATCGTTAATGTCGCATGTGCTTGTTGACACTGGGTCATCTTTGAATGTTTTACCGAAGAAAGCACTGATGAAGTTGGACACTCGTGGGTTAATCTGCACACCAAGTGATTTAGTGGTGCGTGCATTCGATGGTTCCAAGAGATCTATCTTTGGGGAAATTGTGCTGCCAATTAAGGTTGGTCCAGAGGTTTTTGATGCTACCTTCTATATCATGGATATTCAGCCTGCTTATAGTTGTTTACTGGGCCATCCATGGATTCATAGTGCTGGGGCTGTGACGTCCACTTTACATCAAAAACTGAAGTACATGGTAGACGGACATGTGGTGACGGTTTAAGAAGAAGAAGATATCATGATAAGTCATCTATCTACTTTCGAGTATGTGGAGGTAGATGGCGAAATACATGAGACTTTATGTCAGGGTTTCGAAGCAGTGAATATCACTGGGGAATCTCCCAAGAAAGCCAACCAATCTGAAGTGGTACAGCAGCCTGCAGCGGTATATCAGCCAGAGGTCTCCATGTCTTCCTTCAAAGATGCACGGGCTGTGGTTAAAGCCGACAGTTCGTAGAAATGGGGTCAAGTTATTGAGGTCCAGAATAAGCAGAATACTTACGGGCTGGGATATAAGCCACCCAGGCGTCCTGAGGAGCCTCCCAAGTTTTATGGTCCGGTTCGTTTTACCAGTGCTGGTGTGTTCTTTGACAGAGTTAATGCTATTGATGAGGAAGGGGATATCGATTGCAATATGGATAATTGGATCTGCCCCTGCATTCCAGGTCAAAGTATTTGTAATTGGTCATTAGAGAAAGCCATTCAAGTGACCGGCCTAGTGTAATTGCCTTTATGTTCCTGTTATGACAATCCTACGCTCTGCCCAAGGCGTAGTGATTCTTGTTTGTAGGGCTTGAATATTTTGTGTGCTTTCTTTATCATTAATAAATGAAGTTTTTCACATTCAAATATTTTAATCCCTGTCTTTCTGTTTTTACTTTTTGCATTAGCTCACATCAAAATGGCAATGTGTTTTTGTTTGTTGTATACATAATAAACATGAATCATCAATCATGCAGGTTTCCTTGTTCAGATACCACCAATCATGATTCAGCTATGGCTCGGTATGATTTCGACAATCCCATTTATCAGGCTGAAGAAGAGGCTGATGAAGATTGTGACTTACTCGAGGAATTGGCCAGATTGTTGAAACAGGAGGAAATGGTCATTGTACCTCATCAAGAGGAGATTGAGAGTGTTAACTTGGGAACCGAGGATGCAAGGAAAGACGTAAAGATTGGGGATGCTTTGGAAGACAGTGTAAAAATAAGATTGATTGAAATGCTTCGAAAGTATGTTGATATCTTCGCCTGGTCTTACCAAGACATGCCTGGGCTTGACACTGACATTGTGGTACACCGGCTGCCGCTCAAAGAGGGATGTACTCCGGTTAAACAGAAGCTGAGAAGGACGAAACCAGAAATGTCTGTCAAGATTAAAGAAGAGGTTCAGAAGCAGATAGATGTTGGATTTCTGGCTGTGACGAATTATCCTCCGTGGGTTGCTAACATTGTGCCTGTACCTAAGAAGAACGGAAAGGTCAGGATGTGTGTTGATTACAGAGATCTGAATAGAGCAAGCCCGAAAGATGATTTCCCGCTTCCTCACATTGACGTGTTAGTGGACAACACTGCTCAATACTCTGTATTTTCCTTCATGGATGGCTTCTCTGGGTATAACCAAATCAAAATGGTCCCAGAGGACATGGAGAAGACGGCGTTCATAACACCGTGGGGAACATTCTGTTACAAGGTAATGCCCTTTGGATTGAAAAATGCTGGGGCAACCTATCAGCGGGCTATGGTGACCCTCTTTCATGATATGATTCACAAAGAGATCGAGGTATATGTTGATGACATGATTGCGAAGTCGCAAACGGAGGAAGAGCATCTGGTGAATCTTCAGAAGCTGTTTGAAAGGTTGATAAAGTTTAGATTGAGGTTGAATCCGAACAAGTACACCTTCAGGGTGAGATCTGGAAAATTACTGGGGTTTATTGTCAGTGAAAAAGGTATCGAGGTTGATCCTGCTAAAGTAAAAGCCATACAAGAAATGCCTGAGCCGAGAACAGAAAAAGAGGTTCGTGGTTTCTTAGGGAGGTTGAACTACATTGCTAGATTCATCTATCATCTTATGGCCAAGTGTGAACCAATATTCAAATTGCTAAGAAAAGATCAAGCGGTCAGGTGGAATGAAAATTGTCAAAAGGCGTTTGAAAAAATAAAAGAATATTTGCAGGAACCTCCGGTCCTTATGCCGCCAGTGCCAGGAAGGCCATTAATTATGTATCTTACGGTTCTTGAGAATTCATTGGGGTGTGTGCTCGGTCAACACGACGAGTCAGGTAGAAAAGAGCATGACATATACTACCTGAGTAAAAAGTTCACTGATTATGAGTCAAGGTACTCAATGCTGGAAAAAACATGTTGTGCACTCGCTTGGGCAGCTAAGCGTTTGAGGCAGTATATGTTAAACCACACAACCCTTTTGATTTCAAAGATGAATCCGATCAAATATGTGTTTGAAAAGCAGACGCTTTCTAGAAGAATAGCCCGTTGGCAGATGGTTCTGACAGAATACGATATTCAATATGTTTCCCAAAAAGCCATCAAGGGAAGTGTTTTGTCAGAATATCTTGCTGAACAACCAATTGAGGATTATCAACCGATGAAGTTTGAATTTCCCGATGAACATATCATGTTTCTGAAGATGAAAGACAGTGAAGAGCCTTTGCATGATGAGGGGCCTGAAATTGGATCCCAATGGAAGCTAGTCTTTGATGGAGCTGTTAACTCGTATGGTAACGGAATTGGGGCAATCATTATGACTCCACAGGGTTCTCATATACCTTTCACTGCCCGATTAGCGTTCATATGCACCAACAACGAGGCGGAGTATAAAGCATGCATCATGGGGTTAGAAGAAGCAATTGATTTGAGAATCAAGAACCTCGATTTTTATGGTGATTCTGCGTTGGTTATTAATTAGATTACAGGTGGATGGGAAACCCATCAAGCGAATTTGGTGCCTTATAACAACTATGCTAGAAGGTTGTTACCTTTCTTTGACAGAGTCGATTTCCATCATATACCCCGGTTGGAGAATCAGATGGCAGATGTGTTGGCAACGTTGTCTTCGATGTATCAGGTGAATCATTGGAATGAAACTCCCTCAATCAGAATCATGCGTCTGGATATACCAGTTTTTGTGTTTACGGTGGAAGGTGTGTCATATGGCAAACCTTGGTATCATGATATTAAGGTTTTTCTGAAGAGTCAAGAGTATCTGGAAGGCGCGTCAACCAAAGATAAGAAAACCCCGAGGAGGTTGGCAGGAAACTTCTTTTTGAATAAAGATGATGTGTTGTACAAGAGGAACTTTGACATGATCTTGCTACGTTGTGTTGATGAACACGAGGCAAACCTGTTAATGGAAGAAGTTCACGAGGGATCTTTTGGTACCCATGCCAATGGGCATGCTATGGCTAGAAAGCTGTTGAGAGTGGGGTATTACTGGATGACTATGGAGTCTGATTGTTTCAAATACGCTCGGAAATGTCATAAATGCCAGATTTATGCAGATAAGGTGCATGTACCGCCTACTCCTCTGAATGTGTTGTCATCACCGTGGCCCTTTGCCATGTGGGGCATTGATATGATTGGAAAGATTGAGCCGATTGCTTCCAATGGGCATCGTTTCATTTTAGTTGCCATCGATTACTTCACAAAGTGGGTGGAAGCAGCCTCGTACGCCAATGTCACCAGACAAGTGGTAGCCAGGTTTATCAAGAAGGACATCATCTGCCAGTATGGAGTCCCGGAGAGAATCATTAATGATAATGGCTCAAATTTGAATAACAAGATGATGAAGGAGCTATGTCAGAGCTTTAAAATTGAACATCATAATTCTTCTCCCTATCATCCAAAGATGAATGGGGCTGTTGAAGCAGCGAATAAGAATATTAAGAAGATTGTGCAGAAAATGGTGTTAACGTATAAAGACTGGCATGAGATGTTGCCTTATGCTTTACACGGTTATCATACTTCAGTGCGCACATCAACTGGGGCAACTCCTTTCTCGCTGGTATATGGTATGGAAGCAGTTCTACCATTAGAGGTTGAGATTCCTTCTTTGAGAATTCTGGCAGATGTGAAGCTTGACAAAGTTGAATGGGTGCGTGCCAGATTGAATCAGCTGAACCTTATTGAGGAAAAGAGATTGGCAGCCATTGCACATGGTCGGTTGTATCAGAGCAGGATGAAGAAAGTCTTTGATCAAAAAGTGCGCCCTCAGTGTTTTCAGGCTGGTGAATTGGTTTTGAAAAGGATCCTTCCTCCTCAAACAGATCACAGGGGCAAGTGGACTCCAAATTACGAAGGGCCATATGTAGTAAGACAGGTTTTCTCTGGTGGAGCCTTATTACTCTCAACTATGGATGGCGAAGATTTTACGTCCCCTGTGAATGCAGACGTAGTTAAAAAATACTTTGCATAAAAGAGACCCACTGGACATAAAAAGAAGATCCAGGCAAAAAAGGGGCATCCCGGCGAACCATAAAAAGAAGAGGTTCGGGCAAAAATTAGGGATAAAAAGAAAAAAAGAGAAAAGAATAAACCCTCAAAGTTGAAAACCTAAAAAGACAAATTTGACAAAAATGGGTATCCCGGTGGATTGAAAACTCGAAAAGGGTGATCCAGGCAAAAGTTAGGGATTTGAAAGTAAGAGGCTACGACCGGCGTTCAATCTGTAAACACTTTTGATACTTGGAAGTTTCGAAGGGAACGAATCAGTCCAGTCAGTCTCTACGAAGGTCAAAATATCTGCAGATAAACGAGCCATATTGGGTCATAGCTGAATTGAATCATGGTGGATATCTGTTCCCCACATTGCCGACATGTGTATTTTCTTTACTCTTTTCGTGCAATTACCTCTTTTCAGGAATTGCTTCCGGATGTAAATGCCTATTTACAGGCCAATTCATTCAATAAAATTTTCATTTTCATTCAAAGAGCTTTCCATTTGTGTTTTTACTTTAATTGTTTTTGTTTGTGAAAACATCCGATATTTTTGATAAACATTGCATGCGAAAATGTTAAGCTTTGCGAAGCATATCGGAAAACAGTTGAAATTGCTCAGACAACAGTCATTAGGATGGTAATCTAGATGGCCAGTTTGCATATACTGTTGATTTTGTTCGCAGGGTAGCAGGATTGCTCCCCAGTAGAGCTATTCTCCTCAGCATTGAAAGTTCATCCTCCTCAGCGGGTGTTGCTCTCCCCAGCCAGAGTACAGAGGATTATCTCCCCAGGTAGAGTTGTGATTGATTACTCTCTTAGCAAGCCGCCAGAAGTTGATACTTCTGCATCCCCAGCCAGGGACTGTTGGAATACCTTCTTTGGACAAAGAGGTTGTTTTCCCCACAGAGCCTGAACACCCACTTTCCTCAGCTAGTCAGGAAGTGTTTTTCTCATCAGCAACGGTATGATCTAATCCCTAATAGAGGAGTAAGCTTGATGGTATCCCCTAGCAGAGTTGATGTCGTCAATCACCATTCCCTAAGCAGGTTTGCTAATGGTGGCTAATATTCCCTAGCAGGGTGAAGATACATATGTCTCCCAACAACAGGTTAAGTTCAGTAATATCCCTCAGGCAGGGTCGGTATTATGGACTTGTCCCCCAAGAATAGTTTGGTGGTGATCTTTGCAGTGGTTTGTTCAACAGCGGTTGACATCCCTAGCAGGTCTTAAGTCCAATTGTTATTGGCATCCTTCAGATCCAGGTTTGGAGTTCTGTCTTCGGTAGAAGCCATGGGTAATCTCCAGCGGAGAGAAGTTTCTGGGGTTCCATCTTCAATATTCGTCTTTATCCATCTCCAACCAGAGTGGAATTTCTCTCAGAATTTTCATCTCCAGCAGAGTTTGGGATCAAGAAGTCATTCAATGAAATCTTCTTCAGCAGGATCTTTCGATTCAGAGGACAATGTAGTTTGTCATCCCAGTGGAGTTGCCTTCGTCTTCAGCATTTATTTTGCTAGAGCGCTTTTTGTGCATTGCATAAGCATTCTTGCATGGCATCCTCCCAAACGCGTAGCATTTCCATTGCGAATGGAGCATTACGCCATAGAAATTCAAACATATGCATTCGAAGCATAAGCCAGGTTTGATATCTTTTACCAGTTTCTTTCCCTAGCAGAAAGTGATAAACTCAGAAGGGGTTGTTTGGCATTACACCGCAACGAGTGGATTCGTCCTTCTTATTCCTTCTTATACTCCTTACAGAGTTGTCTGTTTAGATTTCTCTTTTCCCCAGCGGAGTCATCTTTGTAGATCTGTTGATTCTACTAATCTTTGGAGTCCCCCTTCAGCTGGTCTCCCTTTTCGAATTCCCCTTCGGTCGTTCTCGTATTCTTTTGTCGATTAGACCCCTTCGGCCGGTATTTCCTTTTCGAGTTTCCCTTTGGCCGTTCTCGATGTTCTTTTGTTGGAGTCCCCCTTCGGTCGGTCTCCCTTTACGAGTTCCCCTTCGGCCGTTCTCGTATTCTTTGGTTGGTTAGACCCCCTTCGGTCGGTCTTTCCTTTTCGAGTTCCCCTTCGGCCGTTCTCGATGTTCTTTTGTTGGAGTCCCCGTTCGACCGATCTCCCTTTTTGAGTTCCCCTTCGGTCGTTCTCGTATTCTTTCGTCGGTTAGACCCCCTTCGGCTGGTCTTTCCTTTTCGAGTTCCCCTTCGTCCGTTCTCGTATTCTTTTGTCGGTTATACCCCCTTCGGTCGGTCTTTCCTTTTCGAGTTCCCCTTCGGCCATTCTCGATGTTCTTTTGTTGGAGTTCTCCTTCGGCCGGTCTCCCTTTTCGAGTTCCCCTTCGGCCGTTCTCGTATTCTTTTGTCGGTTAGACCCCCTTTGGCCGGTCTTTCCCTTTACGAGTTCGCCTTCGGCCGTTCTCGTATTCTTTGGTTGGTTAGACCCCCTTCGGCCGGTCTCCCTTTTCGAGTTCCCCTTCGGCCGTTCTCGATGTATTTTGGTGGAGTCCCCCTTCGGCCGGTCTCCCTTTTCGAGTTCCCATTCGGCCGTTCTCAATGTATTTTGTTAGAGTCCCCCTTCGGCCGATCTCCCTTTTCGAGTTCGCCTTCGGCCGTCCTTGTATCTTTGTTTGAAAGTTCACCTTCGGTCAGTCTTTCATTTTCGAGTTCGCCTTCGGCCGTTCTCGTATCCTTTTGTTGATTAGCTCGCCTTCGGCTGGTATTGTCTTCCTCCCCAGCGTAGCTCGCCTTCGGCCGGTCTACCTTTGTTGGAAATTCCTCCTTTGGCTAGTATTTCTTTTCGAGTTCACCTTCGGCCGTCCTCGTTTTGTTCTGTTTGTTAGTCTGCCTTCGGCCGGTCTACCCCCGCAAAATCCGCCTTCGGCTGGTCTTTCTTTTCGAGTTCGCCTTCGGCCGCCCTCGTAATTGCCTTATTTCATTACCCCCACAGGTTGCAAATTTCCAGGTAATTTTGGTATTCAAACCCCGTGTATCCTGATTGTCTGAAAGCCGTTGCTATCATACCCTCGGATCCAAGAAGTTTGAATAGGGGCAGCTGTAACACCTCAAAATTTGCCCTCATGCTTTAGCTTTAACTGGTTTATGTTTCATTTCATTTTTGCATAATCATCTTTCATATCATTGGCTCTCGACATGGGATCAGGGTAGCTAAGTCCAATCCAAGGAGCCTTGAGCCTCAAGAGATCTTAACTGAGGCCATCACCTCATCATATGATCAAGCTTGACAAGAGATTTCAAGTGAATCACCCTCTCCTAACTAGTGCAAAATTAGGGTTTTAGGATTCTTGAGTATAACACCCCAATGGGCAAGATCTTTGAGCTTTTATTATCTCTAAATGGCATATCTCATCTTTGTTTGAGAGGATACACTTCATACTCAGAGGAATTTGGATTTAGAGGATGTGCTGATTGCTCCTAGACTGAGGGCACCAAACAAGGGTTTGCCATAAAATCAGTTTATTTTTGATTATTTGGGCAAGACTTGATTTCATGGTATTCTACATGTCCTTAAGTGTCTAAGGATGGAGAATTGTCCATCAATTTGTTTCAGAGGATATTCAATTGGTCAATTGATTGAAAATCAGGAGAATTGGGGAAAAGTCAACTGTGCAGAGGAAAAAGTCAACTCTTGACTTTTTGAGGTCAATTTCATGTTCCTCATTTCAAATATGATCATTGGTGAGGGTTTGATCAAGAAATACCAAGGGATTCATCAAAAATCAAGAAATGTGCAAAGTTGCCAAATTTAGAAACTTAAGGTTTCCATTTATGGCAAGTTTTATCAAGTTGAAGGGTCACTTTGGAGGCATTCTTTTTCCATGTTCCAAGCTCCAAATTGAAAGGTTATGGAGGCCTATCAAAAGTTCATATTACAAGCTTCAAAACCATACTAAGAACATCCTCATTGGATTAAAATTGAGAGAGATATGATCAATTAAAGTTGAGGCAAATCAAGGCAAATTGGCAAGTCATGACCAGTTAGCAAGCAGTCATATCATCAAACACCTTGTGTGCATGTTTTGTTCAAGTTCGTAGTCAATTATCTCATTGATGGAGGCTTCAATTGGGAAAATGTTCAACATCAATCTTATTCCTCTTGATCTCCTCTTCAACATTGATGTTGAACATTTTTCCATCTGATCAATCATTGGAGAGATATAGTAGCTCAACGTAGGGTTCCAAGCTGATGCATGTCATGCGCATAAAGGCAAGATATGACTAGGTCAGGCTGACCTACCAAGACAGTTGTGTACAAGCCATTTCATGAGCCATTTTGAGTATGTTAGATGTTCCAGTTGCAATTATGTTCAACATCAATGGTGTTCTACTCCATACTCTCTTTCCAAAGGTCCCAAGATCCTCCATTTACACCTATTGATCTTCAAGATACAAGGGTTCAAAGTCACCCTCATGGCAGCTGCTTTTCTTTCATCCCAAGCAAATAATTCAGTCAAAAAGAACTTGGCATTGTAGCTGTCATCACCCATGCGTATAATGTACAACCATCTCATGTCAAAAACCTTGCCTTTTTGAGACCAACATAGCCTTACATCACATACCATGCTCATGTACCATGCTTTCCTCATATGTTCAAACAATATAGAGAGGAAACTTGTATGAGAAGTTGCTGCAAGTTCAGAAATAACATCACCACCCTACAAAACCACATAACTCATGCCATAACAAATTTAACTCACTCCCAACTCATTTAACTAAGCTTCTAACTGTTAACCACAGTTGGTTAACAGTTAACCTCACATATATAAACACATCATAACAGAAATCATGAAAAAGACTTTGCTCATTCTTCACATTTCCAAAGACTGCACACTCTTTCTCTCTGAGTTCTTCTCTCTCTCGTGTTCATTCTCTCTGCAACTGGTTCCATTTCTTCTTCTCCATTCATCAATCATCATCAAAGAGATTATTGAAGTGAAGTTGCTTACAACATTGAAGCTTCTTCCAATTCAGTTGCATTTTGTTTCTTCGAAACCTCAACTTCATCAACCAAGTTCAAGCACTTTAAGCCTTTATTTGGCCAGTTTGAAGTTCAAGAAGCAAGGACTCCCTCCTCTAGTTTTCTTGTGTTGAAAGAGTTCATCAATAGAACAGGTTTCATCTCAAACTTTTGCTCTCATTATGCTCTGATCTGAACTTGTTTTTGGTTGTTTGGAGCTCAATAGGAGCGATGTAATCATCCGGCTAGTTGATAGGCACTTAGGTGCATAGAACTCAATTTCTAGGGCAAACTTGTGGCCTTCGATCTGCTTTGTTTATGCATTGTTCGTAAATTCTAATGATGGATTCGTGATCTACGTGGAGAGACGGAGAGGATGGTGTGTGGTTCATCCATTTCTGTGATGTTGGAAGGCTGAGCACGGTGGAGATTCATCGGAGAAGATGACCGGAGTCTTCTCCGGCCACCTGAGGTCATCAACTCACCTGAACCCTAGCTGTTTCTCAGATTAGAACGCAGTCGTCCGATTGCTTTGATCCAATGCACCAGAACGTGCCAACACATTAATGAAGACACTCTCCTTTGCACGTGCTCCTTTTTCTGAGTGTTTTTGAATTATGTGATTCCACGTGGTTGTTGCATGTTAGCATATCATGTGTTTGCATTTTGGACCACTTGATTGCCATACCTTTCCTGATGAGCATTATTGACTGGATCTAGTGGTTCTCTTTGAGTCAACTTTATTGACTGAGAACATATCATGCTCTGCAGGCTCCAACGTGCTTTGGGCTTTGTATTTTTTTTATTTGCACCCTCCAATATTAAGCTCAACGCGCTTCTGAACTGAGTAATTGCTATCTGTGCACTCCCTTGGTTTATTTCCTTGTTTTTTTTTACTTTCTTTTCATATATGTTTGCTTTTTTATTTTTAAAAATACTTAGAAACATGATAAAATTCCTAAAAAATTCATGGGGATTTCTAATACATTTAAATAATTGTTACATATTTTTATTCATAATTTTGATATGTTTTAATGTTATTTTCCATAATTTCCTTTTATTTTATTTTTGTATGATTCTATGTTCATATGCATGCATGGCGGTGGATTTATTTGACATAGTTCCAAAGTGAATTTGCTTCTAAGACTTGACACACACTTCTATGATATCTTGATACACTTCATTATTTTTTTTGTGGATTTTAAAATCATTTTTGAATGGTGTTTGATCCCTATCTTTGTGCACTATTGTTGTGTGGCTTGAATGAACTTGTGGAGTACATTTGAACATGTTTCTTAGTGATTTTTGTACCATACTCTTGGGAAATGTGTACTTACTGTTTGAACTTCATTTGAATTGCATATGGGAATTTTCTCATTCTCCTAAATTGGTTTTGTGAATTGTTTGAGTGCATCTACATATGTATGTTGTTATAGGATCATGTGCTAGGGTTTTGAGATACATTGTGTGCAATCCTATTTGGTACTTGTTGAGACCTTTTGACATATGATTGTATGAACATTATAGGTCATTCACATCAAATTATAGGTCATTGTTTGTTCATCCTTATATGACTTGTATGCACATGTTTTAACTTGAAATGTGTTGTGTAATTGTGCATTCTCACTTGACTTTCTTTGAGCACATGTTTGTATCAACCCTTGTATGGTTTTGCACATTCACTTTTACATTATTCCACTTATGTTTGTGATCATTCTTAACCATATTCCATGACCTATAATTGCACATCACATGCCTCTTAAGTTCATAAACTTTTGCATGCTTAGTTGAAATTGTCTGAACCTAGTTTGCTTATAATCTTCTATGTGCTTCAACATGGTGCTTGTGTGGACTTTGTATATGCATTATTGACTTCTAAATGTCATTTCAAATGTCATATGCTTCTGACTTGTATCCATTTGCATGATTGTTCATCTTACATCTTCATTTCTTACTTGCATTACAAGTATGCTTCATTGTTGGAACTTGGATGATGTTTGCTACTACTTCTTCCTACTTGATTAATGTTTGCATTTATAAATCTCATGCTAACCTTTTACGTAGGGATAGAGGTAAGGTACTTGAGCATGTGGATGGTTATCCATGTTCATCTCTTCTTTCATTTCTCATTTATCTTACTTCTCTTTCTCTTAGGTGAATAGCATGATATAATGCTTTGTGTAGAACTTTCTCACACCCTTTGGGATCCTAGCTCATCCTTAATCAAAGATTAAGGTGAGGTAGGATAAGCATTAGGTAGTGCTATCCCTCTCTTCTCTTTAGACTTAGGTTCTCAAACCTTGACCTTAGGGCCACGTTTGCATGATAACATTAGGAACAGTTAGTTTCCCTTTAGTGTTTTCTTTTCGACTTGAGTATTCTCTTCTCATCTCATAACACTTCTAAAACATTTAATAAAGTTAACATGTATTACGCACGAGCCTTGTACATGGGAAATAGAGAGTGAGGGGCTTCTTTTCACTTTCCTAGAGTGTTTAGCGCGCGTCCCGTCTTGGGTCAATGTGCGACGCATTCGATCCTATGTTGTAGACTTGGGTCCAATGCAAGTTATGAACTAAATTCAATCCATTTCTTGTCTAAAAAACAAAAAACAAATTCAATCCTTTTTATCCTTCGGGATCGCTAAGTTTCAAACCTCATTTTCAGAAAAGGGCACGTTACTCCCGTCTCGTCGCAAACAGGCATCGACCCTAACTGCCGGACGCGAACTTAACGTCGCTCATAAAAAACACTCAGACCCGTAGGTCGAACTATGACTGCTCTGATTTCCTCCTTCTAGTTAGATTGAGGATGCGTAGGCACAAGACGACGATGTCTTGGCGAGCAACCTCCCCCCTTAGTTCGTGTCCGAACTACGTTGACTCTGACTTTCCCATTGCACGAGGGAATACGTAGGCATAGGACGAGCGATGTCCTATCGAGTCACTTCTTTTTCTTTTCTTCCTCGTTCCTTCGTTCTTTTTTGTTCTCGTTCCTTTTCCTTTCCAGTAGTAGTGGAGCTCCAGATGACGAAACCCTTTGATCGAGACAACAAGTGTGGATCCCATTGAGTACGATGGACGCGTTGGGATGCTAATACCTTCCCCTCGCGTAACCGACTCCCTTACCCGTTTCTCTTGGTCGTGAGACCATGCTTTTTCCTTCCCTCAGGTTTACATAGTGTTTCCTTTCCCTCTCTTGGGATAAATACACATTGCTGGCGACTCTGTTTCCGCGCCACTTTCGCGTTTGTACTTTTATGAATATCCCAGGAGCGACACTTGAAAGCCAGTTAGAGAAGTTTTATTGAAGACCTTACAAGTGGTTTCTGTTTATTTGAGATATCCATTTACAAGGTTTTTACTACATTTGGTAATGATTCTCCCAGTAAGTCCATTACTCAATTTGCTTCCATCAAATAGTATCTCTCTGAGAAGTTTTATGAAGATCCAGATGATTTTTCTCTTTATTTGAGAAGACATGTTTGCAAATCAACCGACTTGTATCTCTTTTGAGGTCCCCGATGAAGCTTCCTAATCTCCAGTAAGGTTGTGAATCCCCAATAAGTCTTAAGGATGCAGAAGTACTTTTAGACCATTTCAGCAAAAATCCCCATTGAAGCATAACCTGACAAAACTCTTAGATTGATTCTTTGGTTATGTGTGATTTTCAATATTGCAGAGAATCTCCCTAGTGTACATCATGTGATACATGTTTATTGTTGTTAAGGATTTATTCCCCAGTGGAGTCATCTTTTGTTCCCCACTGAAGTTACCATATTTTCCCCAGTAAGCTACCTTGGCTTCATACTTCCCCAAGTGAAGTGGGTGTATGTTTCCTAGTGAATCTCTTGACTCTTATGTTCCTCAGTGAATTCCTGGACTCCTCTATTCCCCGGTGATTTCTTGTGACTCATTTCTTCCTCAGCGAAGTGGATATGTTTCCCATTGAAGCTCCAAACTCTGTGTCTCTCTGTAGAGTCAACATTTGCATATCATGAGCATTTGCATCATGTCATATCATGTGCATTTATCATTAATCCAGGTCTTTGTTGTTGGCTGTATCCCCTTTGACCCTAAGTTCAGTTGTTACTAGCGTCTTTGAAAAGATCTTTGGTCATCACTGAATTCCTGTCCAAGTCCAGTTGTCACTGGCATCTTGTTAACCTTGGTTGTTACCTGTATCCCCTTGAAGTCTAGTTGTCACTAGCGTTCATGTTTTAAAACCTAATCGTTATTGGTATTGTTAATTCGGTCGTTACCTCCGTCTTTAAAATCTAGTTGTCACTAGCGTCTTTATTGAAAATCCAATTGTTATTGGTATCTGTTATTTGGTTGTCACCTGTCTATCCTTGAAATACAGTTTTTTATTGACATTCTCTGTTTGACCCAATTGTTATTTAGTGGTAGTTTGTTTGGTTGTCAGCAGTCCCTTCTCCAAAGTCTAGTTGTTACTAGCATCCCCGATGAAAGTCCAATCGTTATTGGCACTTGTTGCAAAATCCAATTATTGTTCTGGTTGTCCCCAGTTTCCACGTGAAGTCCAGTTGATGTTGGTAGCGTTTACAAATCCAATGGTCATTGGTGTTTTAAAATCCAGCTGTGTTTGGTATTGGAGGTTTGGTTGTCGCCAACATCCCTTTGAAGTCCAGTAGTTACTGGCAGCGACCCATTAGAAGTCGGAAGTCACCTTTGCTTGCGGTCTAAGTCCAATTATTTTGGAATTTATAGGAGAGTTTGAATACCCTATTTCTTCCCTGATGTTTCCTGAAGATCCCGTTTGATCTCTTCGTTTTAAGGAATTTCCAACAGCTTGGATGTATTCTAGTAAGAAGCTCATGTGTTTTGTTTGATCTTTAGTAAGAAGATCATTCTTTGTTTTCTTGACCTCTAGTGAGAGGATCATGCTTTGTTTTGTTTGATCTCTAGTCAGAAGGTCATTCTTTCTTTTCCTGGTCTCTAGTCAGAAGGTCATCCTTTGTTTGCTTGGTCTATAGTAAGAAGATCATGCTTTGTTTGCCTTATCTCTAGTAAGAAGATGATGATTTATTTTGTTTTATCTCTAGTCAGAAGGTCATCCTTTGTTTGCTTGGTCTCTCGTAAGAAGATCATGCTTTGTTTTGTTTGGTATCTAGTAAGAAGATCATGCTTTGTTTTGTTTGATCTCTAGTCAGAAGGTCATTCTTTGTTTTGCTTGATCTCTAGTAAGAAGGTCATTATTTGTTTTGTTTGATCTCTAGTCAGAAGGTCATTCTTTGTTTTGCTTGATCTCTAGTAAGAAGGCCATTCTTTGTTTGCTTGGTCTTTAGTCAGAAGATCATTCTTTGTTTGCTTGGTCTCTAGTCAGAAGATCATTTCTTGTTTGTGTTAGATCTCTTGTTAGAAGATATTTTCCATGTTTATTTTGATTCCCCAGTGGAGACCATCTTTCTGGTTCCATCTTCAGCGATGATATTTTCTTATAGAGTGTCATTCAGTCATGTCTGAACCTGTTGATCAATTACTTTAGATATCCCCAGTTTATTTTAGTTTCCCCAGTGTTGTTGTCATCACCAGTGAGTTGTTACCCATTGTTGTTGACACTACCCTTTTACTTTCATCTTTGTTTGCATCTTGCATTTATCATTCCATCATAAAGCATCATGCTAGAGTTCATCGCATGTTTGCATTTTTCCTTTTTCAACCGGTCAGAATTCTAGGTATTCTAGTATTTAATCATCTTTTACCTCGAATGTCTGAAATGTCGTTACTATTCATACCTTCAGGTCCAAGAAGATTAAATAGAAGTAACTGTCATACCCCAAATTTTTACCAGGCATTTTTGAACTTGCATTCATTTTCACTTTGCATCATCTATAGCATGTTCCTGCATTTCATGGAGCTTCTAAGGCATGAGATCATGAGGTTCTTTGATTCAATATTCCTATTTTCTTTGAGGTACTTTCATTCAGGTTTGAGCTCGCAACATCATGAGTATCTTGCTATCAAAGTTCATCCAGCTACGAGGCTTTCCTCTGCCAGGATTCATCAAGTATCAAGTTTATATGCTTCAATATTTCTCAAGAGGCATCAAGTGATTAAGGTTTCATCATTGTATTAGTTGAGACTGAGGAATTAGGGTTTTGTTGTTTGTCAACATCTCAGGCTGTTTTCTTCATTACTATGCACCCGAAGCATGGAGTTTAGGGTTTCTTACTCCCTTGTGTTCAAGATGAGCACATATCGTGCAATTCAGGTTCACTTGAGGCTAGCAGGTTAATTGTGTGTGTGTGTGTGTGTAGTAGTATTTAGTTCAATTGGATGGAATTTGATCTTGGTAAAAAAAGAGGAGATTGTTTCGTTCTAAAGATGGATTTGTCATGGATCAATGCTTTATGTCAGCAGATCATCGAGTCAGGGTCTCATGTCAATTTAAATTGTTTGTTGAAGTCAGGGTACAGAACCATCAAAGGTCAAAATAGTTGGTACATTTCAAGTTGTGTGCAAGTACTGGTTGTGTGGTTCAGTTTTTTGTCATTGATTCAAAGAGTTCAAGTTTGTTATTCAGGTCATATCATTTCAAGATGGATTTAGGATTGTGATGTCTTTCATCGAAATTTTATTCAAGGTGATTTCTTTTTTATTTAATTCAAGACTTATGGTGCTCAAGTTCAATTGCCAAGGCTTTAAGTGTTGTCCAAACATGGAGGCGCATTACTAAAACCCATTCCTTACCATATCCATTTTTAGTCCAAATAAATTCCATTAAACCATTTTAAACCAATTACCCATTTCAAATTCAATATCCATGTCCATCCACTTTTAGTCATTTTCAAATCCATTTATCCATTTCTTTAGACCTAAATCCATATCCATAATTATTATCCAAATTCCATTTCTTAGATCCATGTTCAAAACCAATCTAATTCCATTTTTAGTCCACTTAACCCATTTTAAATCCATGTTTAGACACATATCCATTTTGCAAACCAATTATCCATTTCTAACCATTTTAATTCCATATTCACTTTTTAAATCCATTCTTCTAAATAAGTCACGTTTTTTATAAATCCATTACCACCACACAAAAAATATCTACAAAAGTCCATGATCCATAAACCCATCATAATGTTACTATTACATATTTTACAAGAAAAAGTAAAAAAAAAAAAGGGACATGAAACCATGACCCACCAAGACACAATTTCACACTTGCACAGGCCAAGACAAACCCTACCCCTTCTACAACACTAACACGTGTTAGTTCTTGTATTGGCTGGAATTTTGGTAAAACAAAGTTGAACAATGTTGATGTCATATGTCTGATGTCTTAACATTGGTTCCTAACATTAGTTGTTGCAGGGTTGAAGTTTTATATGCTGAAGTTAAACTTGATGTCTTGACATCAGTTATCAGAACATCAGAACATCAGGTTGTGATGTTTTAGGGCTGCGCGTGTTAGTTTGTTTTGAGGAGATCTGTTAGAGAGATTGGATGCGAATATCTTGGAGAAGATATTTTCAATCAGATATGGAGTAGATCATGTAACTACATTAGGGCTGATTTGAAAAGATTTAAAAAGATTAGAAGATCAAATCTGTTTTAAATTCTGTTTAATAACAAATCAAATCAGATATTTAGAAGAGGTCCAAGCCCAAGTCAGAATTATATTTAAAGCAGCCTCAACCCTTGTTGGAAGATAACGAAGACAAGAGAGCAAAGACTGAGAGTCAAATTTGTGTTTTCGTGTGTGTTTTGTAAACCTTTCATGGTTGAATAGGTGTTACTATTTCGGGTTGTAAGTGTATTCACTGTAGAGCTTTTAAGCAAGAGTGTGTTGTTCTTGATCAAAGCTATTAAGCAGGATCAAGGTGGGTTTTAAAGTGTAATCTTTGAATTGTATCACTGAGGTGATTTAGGGAGTGAGTGGTTTCTCATATCTAAGTGGTCTCTTAGGTAGAAGTGTCATTGGGTAGTGATTAAGATTAGTAGATGTCAACTGGGATTGTTGAGTCTGTAATTTAATACTACTAATATTGAATTTCCTCCCTGGCTTGGTAGCCCCCAGACGTAGGTAGTTAGACCGAACTGAGTGAACAATTCATTGTGTTGATTTACAGTTGTTATAGCCTTGTTCATATTAGCAGATTGTGTTGTTGTGACATCACACTTAACATCACACATCTGATACCAGAATTTCAATTGGTATCAGAGCAGGCATCCTGCTCTGCATCTGGGTGAGATCTAGGGCTGATACTTTCTGGTGCAATGGATAAGGAGTGTGGTGGATTTGTGAATAGACCCCCTATTCTAGATGGATCAAATTATGACTATTGGAAACCTCGTATGGTTACATTCTTGAAGTCTTTAGACAGCAGGGCCTGGAAGGCAATTTTGAAAGAATGGAAACATCCTGTTATTGTGGAAAAATATGAGAATGGGAAGGAAGTAGAGGGTAGCTCAAAACTGAAACCTGAAGAAGAATGGACCAAGGAAGAAGATGAACTTGCCCTTGGGAATTCTAAAGCCTTGAATGCCATATTCAATGGTGTTGATAAGAACATCTTCAGGTTGGTCAACACTTGTGAAGTAGCTAAGGAAGCATGGGATATCTTGAAGACTACTCATGAAGGAACCTCCAAGGTTAAGATGTCAAGACTTCAACTTCTGACAACAAAGTTTGAAAATCTGAAGATGAAAGATGATGAGACCATTCATGACTTCCACATGAACATTCTTGAGCTGTCCAATGCTTCTAGTACTTTAGGAGAAAGAATGACTGGAGAGAAGCTGGTAAGGAAGATTCTTAGATCCCTTCCTAAGAGATACAAAATGAAGGTGACTGCTATTGAAGAAGCCCAAGACATGAGCAAGATGAGAGTTGATGAGTTAATTGGTTCTCTTCAGACATTTGAATTAGGGATGAATGAGGAATCTGAAAAGAAGACCAAAAGCATAGCATTGGTGTCTAAAGAGAAAGAGTGTGATCCTAAGACTGAGGAGGAGCTTTCAAAGGCTATTGTTCTGCTGGGAAGACAGTTTAACAAGGTTCTAAAAAGGATAGACAGGAGCTACAAACCTAATGTCAAGAACATCACATCTGACACCAACAGATCAGGAGATCAGGGGAAGAAAACTAGAGATGAAGAAAAGACCAATAATGACAAAGGAGTTCAATGCTTTGAGTGTGAAGGGTATGGTCATGTCAAGAAAGAATGTCCTACATATCTCAAAAAGCAGAAAAAGGGGTTATCTGCTTCCTGGTCAGATACTGATAGTGAGAGTGAATCTGAAGAAGAATCAGCTAAGCATGTTAGAGCTATGATTGGAGTTTGTGAGTCAGATGATGATTTATGTGATGATGAGGTTTCTTATGAAGAGCTTGCTGCCTCTTATAAAGAACTATGCATGAGAAGTGAACAAGTCTGTCATGAAGGAGAAAAGCTAAAGAAAATCATAGTGCAGTTAGAAGCTGAAAAAACTGAACTAGAAAATGAAGCCAGTATGCTTAACTCTAAAATGGATTTTATGACCAAAACTGTCAAAATATTGAACAATGGTACTGATGCTCTAGACAACATTCTTAGTATTGGAAAACTTGCTGGAGACAAAAGTGGTTTGGGATTCAACAATAGTGCAGCTTCTAATGATGTTATTACCAGTACCAAACCAGTGATGTTACAACAGATGTTTAAACATCCTGACAGGATTCCTTCTAGGAAGAAATTCAGGCGCTAGAGATGTCATCACTGTGGGCGTTTTTGACACATAAAGGCTTATTTTTATAAGCTACATGGGTATCCTCAAAAGACACATCAGTATACTCCCAGACAGAAGTTTCACAAAGGTAATAAGGCCTTCAATTATAAGAAGCAATGGGTTCCAAAAGGTAAAGTTACCAGCTTAATAGCTCACACTTCTCTTAGGGTTTCTACCAAAGAAGACTAGTACTTTGATAGTGGGTGTTCAAGACACATGACAGGAGTTAAGAATTTATTGGTAGATGTTAAGCTCCATTCTTCAGGTCATGTTACCTTTGGGGATGGTGTCAAAGGAGAAATCAAGGGGATGGGAAAGATGAATTGTGCTGGTGCTCCTCGACTGGATGATGTTCTACTTGTCAAAGGGTTAACAGCAAATTTGATCAGTATTAGTCAACTTTGTGATCAAGGATTCAAAGTAGACTTTACAAAATCTGAGTGCAATGTCACAAATGAGAAAGGAGAAGTCATCATGAAGGGTGTTAGGTCTAAGGACAACTGTTATCTATGGGTACAACAAGACTCAAGTACCTCAACATGTGTGTTTGCTAGAGATGATGAAGTCAAAATCTGGCATCAAAAGTTAGGACATCTTCATCTGAAGGGAATGAAGAGAATCATATCTTCAGAAGTTGTCAGAGGAATTCCTAAACTCAATATTGAAGAAGGAAGAGTTTGTGGAGATTGTCAAATAGGGAAGCAAACCAAGATGTCACATCAGAAGCTTCAACATAACACCACCTCCAAAGTTTTGGAACTTCTTTATATGGACTTGATGGGACCTATACAGGTAGAAAGTCTAGGTGGGAAGAAGTATGCTTATGTTGTTGTAGATGACTATTCTAGGTACACCTGGGTAAGCTTCATCAAAGACAAAACAGATTTGTTTGATGTATTTAAATATTTGTGTCAAAGACTCCAAAGAGAGAAAGAGAACAATGTCATTAGAATAAGGAGTGATCATGGGAGGGAATTTGAAAATAGCAAGTTTGCTGATTACTGCTCTGCTGAAGGCATCAGTCATGAGTTTTCCTCTCCTATTACTCCTCAGCAAAATGGAGTTGCTAAAAGGAAGAACAGAACTCTCCAAGAATCTGCTAGAGCAATGATTCATGCCAAAAAGCTTCCTTACCATTTATGGGCTGAAGCCATGAACACTGCTTGCTATATTCACAACAGAGTTACTTTGAGAAGGGGCACTTCAGCTACTCTGTATGAATTGTGGAAAGGGAGAAAGCCAACTGTGAAGTACTTTCATGATTTTGGAAGTAAATGTTACATTTTGTCAGATCGTGAACAGAGGATAAAATTGGATCCTAAAAGTGATGAGGGAATCTTTCTAGGATACTCTACAAATAGCAGAGCTTACAGGGTTTTCAACTCCAGAACAAAGGTTATGATGGAGTCTATAAATGTAGTGATTGATGACATTGATAAGCAGGAAGATGCTGATGTCTTGGATGATGTTGAAACATCAGTTGAAGAAGTCATAGCAGAAACTGAAGACAGAAGTGGGTCTCCCAGTCCTGTTGATGCTGAGCCTGAACCTGAACAATCTAATAAAGAACCATCTATTAGAGTGCAAAAGAACCATCAAAAGGAGCTTATCATAGGTGATCCTAAATCAGGGGTTACCACTAGATCAAGAGAGGTTGTGTCAAATTCTTGTTTTGTTTCCAAAATTGAGCCCAAGAATGTCAAAGAAGCTCTGACTGATGAATTCTGGATTAATGCCATGCATGAAGAGCTGGAACAATTCAAGAGGAATGAAGTGTGGGATCTTGTTTCAAGGCCTGATGGAGTTAATGTGATAGGCACCAAGTGGATTTACAAGAATAAATCTGATGAACAAGGAGTGGTCACCAGAAACAAGGCCAGATTAGTTGCTCAGGGATACACTCAGGTTGAAGGAATTGATTATGATGAAACCTTTGCTCCTGTGGCAAGACTGGAATCTATCAGATTACTCTTAGGGGTGGCTTATAATTTCAAATTCAAGCTTTTTCAGATGGATGTTAAGAGTGCCTTCTTGAATGGTTACTTAAATGAAGAGGTGTATGTTGATTAACCAAAAGGATTTATTGATCCAACATGTCCTGACCATGTTTACAAACTAAGGAAAGCTCTCTATGGTTTGAAGCAAGCACCAAGAGCTTGGTATGAAAGGCTTACTGAATTCCTGGCTGTGAATGGCTATGGAAAAGGAGGGATTGACAAGACTTTGTTTATTAAAGAGGAAGGAGGAAAACTGATGATAGCTCAAATATATGTTGATGACATAGTATTTGGTGGGATGTCAGATGCAATGGTGAAACATTTTTTGGAACAGATGCAGTCTAAGTTTGAAATGAGTCTTGTTGGAGAGCTAATCTATTTTCTAGGTCTACTAGTTAGACAAATGGAAGACTCCATATTCATATCCCAGAGCAAGTATGCCAAGAACATTGTTAAGAAGTTTGGTCTGGAAAATGCTAATCACAAGAGGACACCTGCTCCTACTCACTTAAAGTTGTCCAAGGATGAACATGGTGTGAGTGTGGATCAAAGTCTATACAGAAGCATGATTGGGAGCTTATTGTATCTCACAGCTAGCAGACCTGATATTTCTTTTGCTGTTGGAGTGTGTGCCAGATATCAATCTGAGCCTAAAGTTAGTCACTTGAATCAAGTGAAGAGGATTTTGAAATATGTGAATGGGACTAGTGACTATGGTATGCTTTACAGTCATGGATCAGGCACTGAGTTATGTGGTTTTTGTGATGCTGATTGGGCAGGGAGTGCTGATGATAGAAAAAGTACTTCAGGAGGTTGCTTCTTCTTAAGGAATAATCTGATATCATGGTTTAGTAAAAAGCAGAACTGTGTGTCTCTTTCTACTGCTGAAGCTGAGTACATAGCAGCAGGGAGTAGTTGTTCTTAACTTGTTTGGATGAAGCAGATGTTAACAGAATACAATGTCAAGCAAAATTTCATGACATTGTACTGTGATAATCTGAGTGCTATCAATATCTCTAAGAACCCTATTCAACATAGCAGAACTAAGCATATTGACATACGTCATCATTTTATAAGAGATTTGGTTGAAGACAAAGTAGTTACTCTGGAACATGTGGCTACTGAAAAGCAGTTAGTAGATATTTTTACCAAGGCCTTAGATGCAAATCAATTTGAAAAATTAAGAAGCAAATTAGGAATTTGCATATATGAGGATTAAATGTGCTGGGAAGTGTTGTGTGCAGTTGTGATCTTTATTGCATATGGAAACAGAATTTTATTCAACTGCTGAAAGCATACAAGATTAGATTTTAGTACATCAAAAGCAACATATAAAGGGTCTAAAGATTATCCCAACCTCCTGCATCAAGAAAAGTTTTCCAATCTTCATCCCATTCATCTTCAGAAGCATGAAGTTGCACTGGAGGTTTTTTGATGTTTTTCATTCTTGTCTCTGATGTTTTTCTTGTGCTTGTTGCTCCTGAAGAAATCCCAACGGCTGTCATTGTTTTGTTCTTATTCTTCAGTGGATTTGGTTTCTTGACCTCCTGCATGTGGTTCTTCCCTGCATCTTTGTTAGACTGACTTATACTTATTTGTTGTCTGGTGCTGTTAGAAGGAAGAAGGCTTAGATTTTATAGTTCTATAAGAATCCATTGGTTGTATCGCCTGACCAGTCAAAGTGTTTGGAATTTGTGTTCCTTGAGAAGCTTGTTATTTGACCATGTCTTAATGGCTGTTAGATCTTTGTGTTTGATGTAGAAGTTGTCCATTTATGGCTAAAAAGGGGGAGAGTTAGCCTATGTGTTTCCTAGTTGTCTGTTGTGGTTCTAGGCTTGAGGGGGAGTGTGCATGTTTGAACAGCTGGTATGCTGGTTCTTGTGTTAAGGGGGAGTTTAGCTTTGTGTAGATTTTGGATGTGATTGCTGCTGGTTGTGTTTTGGAATGTTAGGAGTATGAAGTTTTTCCGCTGCAAGTATCTCTGATGTTGGCAGGGATTGTTTTAGCCAAAATTAGCCAAAGGGGGAGATTGTTAGTTCTTGTATTGGCTGGAATTTTGGTAAAACAAAATTGAACAATGTTGATGTCATATGTATGATGTATTAACATTGGTTCCTAACATTAGTTGTTGCAGGGTTGAAGTTTTATATGCTGAAGTTAAACTTGATGTCTTGACATCAGTTATCAGAACATCAGAACATCAGGTTGTGATGTTTTAGGGCTGCGCGTGTTAGTTTGTTTTGAGGAGATCTGTTAGAGAGATTGGATGCGAATATCTTGGAGAAGATATTTTCAATCAGATATGGAGCAGATCATGTAACTACATTAGGGTTGATTTGAAAAGATTTAAAAAGATTAGAAGATCAAATCTGTTTTAAATTCTGTTTAATAACAAATCAAATCAGATATTTGGAAGAGGTCCAAGCCCAAGTCAGAATTATATTTAAAGCAGCCTCAACCCTTGTCGGAAGATAACGAAGACAAGAAAGCAAAGACTGAGAGTCAAAATTGTGTTTTCGTGTGTGTTTTGTAAACCTTTCATGGTTGAATAGGTGTTACTATTTCGGGTTGTAAGTGTATTCACTGTAGAGCTTTTAAGCAAGAGTGTGTTGTTCTTGATCAAAGCTGTTAAGCAGGATCAAGGTGGGTTTTAAAGTGTAATCTTTGAATTGTATCACTGAGGTGATTTAGGGAGTGAGTGGTTTCTCATATCTAAGTGGTCTCTTAGGTAGAAGTGTCATTGGGTAGTGATTAAGATTAGTAGATGTCAACTGGGATTGTTGAGTCTGTAATTTAATACTACTAATAGTGAATTTCCTCCCTGGCTTGGTAGGTCCCAGACGTAGGTAGTTAGACCGAACTGGGTGAACAATTCATTGTGTTGATTTACAGTTATTATAGCCTTGTTCATATTAGCAGATTATGTTGTTGTGACATCACACTTAACATCACACATCTGATACCAAAATTTCAATACGAAATAATTTCACAGACCAACAACTTGCCACTCCAAGACACAAAACAACCTGCTGCAAATCGTACAATTCCCATCAAAACTTGTAGAATTGTATGTTCAAGGCCACGCGAGGAACAAAGCCTGCACACAACAGCTGCAACATCGACCAAAACTTGCTTAAAACCTGCAAAAGAAAGTGACATATCACCATACATATCATAACAAGACAAAAGGCAAAGAAAAAAACAAGGTTGAATATATAAACACCTCAGGACGGTTTTGCTGAAAAAAGGGGGGGACTGGTTTTGTCACCCAAGATTTTCCTTGATCTTTTTGGCTCATAAAGATAGAATTTTTTTTTTCTCATTCCATCTTCACAACCATTCTCAAAACCTTTGTCGCAAATCTTGAACTTGAAGCCATCATCTCGTTCTTCAAACACCAATTAACCTCAAACAAACCTTTATCACCTCCTCACCATCTCTCACTCAAACAAACCAATAATCTGTCAACCATCATTAAACACAAACCACCATTATCACAAAATCATCCGATCCATTATTTGATTTCACTCCTCGAAAAAAAACTTGATTTTCACTATCACCTTAATTCAACCTCAAAGCCACAACTCTCTTTTCACCACCCGCACTCTCCTTTCACCAAAACCTTCTCCAATCCTTCTTCAAACTAAATCTGAATCCTTTCTCAACCATAAACACAAACAGCAACTCAAACTAAATCATTCAACACCAACTTCAGAAACCAAATCCTGAAATCGATCCAGAAAGAGATGAAGAGAGAATGAAATTCAATAAAACCAAACCCATACGAACCTGAATCGGAGCAAAAAAAAAAACGAAGACGCGAAAACGAGTTGGATACGAGATGATGTGATGATATTTGTTTTGCTTTCACCTTGTTTCATGTATTTCCTTTTGATATTGGTTATGGAATTAAGAAGTTTACTTTGTGCGTGTGTTTCAAAGATTCTATGTTCTTGTTCCTCACCTGATTCCTTGTCGTCTTCATTGTTTTAGGTTTAGTTGTTGTTTTAATTAGATCATTTGTCGTGTGGGCTGGGGCTTAAACCCCGTTTTTCTTTGTTTTGTTGTTGTTGACTGATGGTGGATGAATGGGCCATGAGGCCCATGATGATTCCAAAGGAATTCTACTCACACCACTAGTTCTGGCAGAGGATATTTTTTGTCTGTTCCCTTACTCTTGCTTAGTTTATGACACCTTGCACACACACGGCTTCCTCTTAGGCTACCTAACAATGACCCCATTTATTTCTTGCATGTTCCCTTAGGATCTCCTAGTCCAACTTAATTTTTTATTAATATTGGAGTAGGATAGATTTAGGTTCTTAATCTTTGTATGAAAACATTTAGGATTCAGTCTCCCATAGATTTTCCTTTCTTTTTGCATCCAAAATCTTTTCTTAATCTAAATCCAAAGGAAAGGATCTTCTCTGCTGACTTTATGTCATAGCTTAGTTTAGCCTAGCCTTACCTTTCCCTTTTGACCTTGTGAGAGTCCTTATCCCTTCAACTTAGCCATGGGATAGATCTGTAAACTCTATGTAGGTGTTATTGCTACGAGCACCTACTTCCCTTTGGAACTTGTTAAAGTCCTTCCATCTTTCAATTTAGCTTTAGGCTAGAGTTTGTAAACTCTAAGTAGGTGTTATTGCTATGAATACCTACTCCCCATTTGGACCTTGTTAGAGTCCTTCCCGGTTTTAAACTTAGACTTAGGATAGAGTTTGTAGACTCTATGTAAGTTTCATTGTTATGGACACTTACCTTTTCCCTTGGAACCTTGATCACTATCAAGAGTTCCTCACCTGTAGTTAGGTGAACTACGAATGCTCCGATTCCATCCTTGTTAGGATACGTAGGCACAAGACGCGATGTCTTGGCGAGCATACTTAGCAATAAAACCTTAGGTCTTACCCATAGCAAGCAATAGCATAACACAAATACAAATAAGAGGTTCCTGTAGAGTGCTACATATACTTAGGGTGCTAACACCTTCCCAATGTATAACCAACTCCTTAACCTTATATCTCTTAGCTTTGTTGTTACATTGCACACTTAGGGTTTTCTTTCAATCTTTTCCCCTTCATTTGGATAAACTAAAGTTTGGTGGTGAACTTCAAAGATTTGTAATTCAAGTTAATTCAATAGCTTGATATCCGATTTTCATCGCAACACCAAGGAAACATGTCATAAGACCAAGCCCGGTAATCTCAAACTCCTTCATTAAATCCTCATTGAATTCGGTAATGTAACCTTTATTGTTGCTTGATATTAGTAAATCATCGATGTAGAGACATATAATGATTAATCATTTGCCTGTATCCTTCTTCACAGACCACCATGTTCGGACACACATTTATCAAATATCGCCTCCTTTAAGAACCCATAAATTTTCTCGTTCCAATATCTTGGTGCTTGCTTCATCCTCTACAATACCTTCCACAATCTATAGAACTTGGAATCCTGATTTTTTACAACAAAACTAGGTGGTTGTTCAATATACACATCCTCTTCTAAAGGACCATTCAAAAATGCATACTTTACATCCATTTGATAAGCGGACCAATTGTTGTTATTCGCAATATCAACAACTAGCCTTATGGTTTCAATTCTAGCTACTAGTACAAATACTTCTTCAAATATTTATATTCTCTCTGCAAAAATCCATTTGCCATTAATCTAGCCTTGTGCTTGATTACTTCACTTTTGAGATTTGCCTTCACTTTGTACACCCATCTTACACTAATTAACTTATTTCCTTGAGATATATCAACTAGTTACCATGTCTTATTCTTCTCAATTGACTCTAGCTCCTCCTTCATTGCAAATATACATTTTGGATCACTCAAGGCCTCATCTGTTTTCACCGTTCAGATTCAACCACGAGCACAAAATAGACTAGGTCACCATTATTGTTTACTTCATTATTTGGGAACAACTCACAATCTCACAGGCAGGCCTCTCTGCCTTATTAATTTTCTCAAAATTTCTTCAACTTGGACTTCTCTAGTTGCAACTTCTGGCCCTCCAAATATTGCATGAACAACTTTCAAAATTGTTGTAACCGATTTTAGCTAGTTGGTATTCAATTAGTACATGTTGCTAGTCCCTTAATTCATCAAACATCATGTTCATACTGATTATGGTTCTCTCATTAACTGTGTCATCAAGTTTGTAACCACTCGTAGAGTGATACCCAAAAAGTATAAATTGTTCTCCCTTGTCATCTAACTTATTTCTAAGCTGATCCTGAACATGTCTATATGCCACCAAACCAGACACCCTCAAGTGACTCATATTTGGCTTGAATCTGGACCATGATTCTTTTGGTGTAATATTTTTCAGCTTCTTCGTTGGACACCTATTCAACAAGTATGCAGTTGTGGACACTGCTTCTCCCTATAATTCTTTTAGAAAATTCTTCCTTTTAAACATGTTTCTCATCATATCCATAATTGATTGATTCTTCCTCTTGGCGACTTTATTTTATTGAGGCGTATAAGGTGGAACTGCCTCATGTACAGTACCCTATTGATCATAATTTTTCCCAAAATCATTTGAGACATATTCACATCCACCATATGTTTTTAAAGTTTTTATTTTGTGATCACTTTGTCTTTCTACCATAGATTTGAACTTCTTGAATACTTCCAGCACCTCATCTTTTCTTTTGATCAAGAAAGTCCACAACTTTATATTATAATCATCAATGTAATTGACAACTTAAAGTACCTATTGCCTCCGATTGAGTCAACTTGCATAAGTCAAATATACAAATACACCACATCAAGACAACAATTAGTTATGCATCCCACATATTTGCTAAAGCTGCCTCTATGTTATTCTGCCTACACACACTCTTCCTAAACTTCGGTTGGCATATTGATTAATGGCAACCCCGTAACCATGTTATTTTTCTACACAACATTGAGATCTCTGAAATTCAAATGCCCAAGCTTATAGTGCCATATCTGTAAGTATTAGAGTGCACAACCTAAGAAGTGGGTGAATTAGGTTTATTGATTTTTAGAGAGAAAGTAACAAACTTTCTACTTAAGAAATTTCTGGTTTACTTTTACTGGTTTTATGAGTAATGAAGATATAATTATTTTTCTGGTTTAAGATATATAAGTGATACGCAGAAAAATAAATGCAATAAAGTAAATGAACACAAATAATTATACTAGTTCCCCTTATCAACCAAGGGTACATCTAGTCCCCTCACACCCTGTGAGAGATTTCACTATTGTTAGATCTTTATACAAGCCTCACACCAAGACTTCTCGTAAAATCTTCTAACAATAACAAATAAGTACAACCCACTTCTTTGATTTCACAAACACCAAAAATAATGGTGGACTTTGAATCACTCTGATTCAAAGAAACTTTTACAATAATCACCAACAAATTGATGATCACACAAAACAAGAAAACACACCACTTTCTATTTACAATACTTAGAAAACACACTACTTTCTATTACAAACAAATATCACCACACACTTGATAATCAATACAAATTATGATTACAACTTTGAATAATCTTTTCAACTTGGTTTGAGTTCCAAGATATAAATTTTTTTATCTTCTCTTCCACTTCAATACAATTCAAGAATATATATATATATATATATATATATATATATATATGCACAAAAAGTTTCTCTAAAAAAAGTCACGAACACTCAGAAATAATAGATGAATTGTTTGAAAAATAAGATGGGAAGAGGTAATTTGAAAGGCGAAAATTCTTTGAATTTATATGGCACATCATACCCTTTTGAATCATGACAATGCTTAGAAAATAATCATGATAAAGTGTAATGGTTTAGGAAAGGTTATGAGGAATGAGTGCCATGAGAGAATGCGTAAAAAATAAGATTTTTTTAAAAATGCAGTAATGACAATCGTTTTCATAGTAACTACAATCGATTGCATCAGCTGTAACGTTTAAAAAATATTTGAAATTTGTTCTATGAAGAAAGGTTGTGCATCCCATGCAATAGATTGTCATGTTTGAAATTTTCACTTTTTCCTTTTTATGACAATTGATTGTGTTGAGTATGAAATCGATTGCTTTTAAGAATTAATTGATTGTCCCTTCTAGAATATGCATTTTTTCCAGGGCAAAATGTTTCCTTGTTTTTTGAAAATCGATTGCATCTTGATGACAATCGATTGTCAAATAAGAAATTTGAATATTTTTCTAAGCAAAATGACACACTCAAGGTTCAAACCCATGACACTTTAGTACTTGAACACACCCACTCAACCACTAGGATAAATATTTTCTTGTTGAATACATTTTCATTAAATATTCTCATGTAGAAAGATATGTAATGAAAACTTATGATGCATGAAAGTTTAGGAAAAAACTTTTAGAATGTTTTAGATGAAAAGATTGAGCACCTAAAATATATACACAAATTAAATGCCACTGGTACCTCAATCTTCGTGATTTAATCCTAAACTTTCCAAAGCTCATGCAATCTTGATATTTGATTTCAATCTTTTTCTTCTTTGATCTTTCTTCTTATAATGACCTTTTATCTTCATCAAAATCAAGTTAAGAAAGATGAAAATATCTTCTTCACAATATCCATTCTTCCTTACTAGTTGCAGTTGCAAAAGACACATTCTCCATTACTTTCAATTCAACCTTGAAAGTTCTATTTTGAGCCATGGGGGACCTTTAGGATCAAACTCCCATCTACATCCATAACTTTAAGCATTTTGTTTTCCATGTGAAGCTTGTAATTCCTTTCAAGCAATTGACCAATGCCTAAAAGATTACACTTGATTCTAGAAATATACAACACATTTTTAATCAAAGAATGCTCATCATTCTTTCGCCTGATTGATAAATCACCAATCCCCTCTATTGCTAGTGAGTTGTCATCCACAAATGTCACCTTGTTTTTCACCTCTTAATTTATTTTTACAAACCAATAATTCCTTCTCATCATGTGAGTTAAACACCCAAAGTTAAGTTACCGTTGATTGCTGCATTCTGCATCTTTTCACGTAGTCACCGTCACATTTTTAACCGATGGCAACTAATTATAGAGCACATAACTGATCACAACTGCCTCTTTAGTTATTTTTTGCTTCAGTGATCACCATCAACATTGTGCTCTCATCATCCTCTTATTTTGCAAACTTTGCTATAGTTTCTTATGGATCATTCTTGTTGGCATTACATTCACGAGCAAAATGTTCAAGCTTTTGACAATTATAGCATTAAAAATTGTTCTTATAGTCTATACTTCTTCCTCTTGATCCTTTATTGTTGTCACCTTTGTAATTGCTTGTTCCACCACCTCTAGTGCAAATGCTTTCACCCATTTTAAACGTTAAATTGTTGGAATTTTGGGAGCACAACTACAAAAAGGATATACAACAACGCCTACGTTACCACGTCCAAAGGATCCACCGTGATAGAATCTACTCAATTAGGCGTTTTCTTTTTAATTTCATTTTTAAGCCACTTTTCACCACGGTTGGAAGTTGAACCGTGGTAAAAAATGGCGCATGGTTATGAGTTCGAATCTTACTGTCGTTGTTGTTCTACTGCTGCATTTTTTTATATTTTATTAAAAGACATACATCAACATTTTTTTAATACAACTGTTGTTGTATGTAGCGCATGGTCACGAGTTCGAATCTTGTTGTTGTTGTTGTTATTCTACTGCTGTATTTTTTATATTTTATTAAAAGGCATACAACAACGATTGTTTAATACAACCGTTATTGTATGTAGTGTGTTTAGAAATCTCTCAAGGTCATGGGGAAATATAAGTGTGTTTATTGAGTTTCTTCACTTTCCTTAAATAAATCTTTGTCGTCCATTTAGTGAGTATCAACGCTCAAGAACCTACCTTTAGTGATCCACATGAAACCTAAAACTTAGACGAACTTCCAACTTAGATGAACTTCGTCTTCTACCTCAAAACTTCATCTTTCATTTATGACACTCTATTTCTCCATTAAACCAAGCTCGAAAATATAATTTCTTCCATAAACAATACTCGAAAAATATCATTTCTTTCATTAACAAATTTGAGAACTCCATCATCTCTTCTCCAACTTGAATGAGACGAGGAAAGTATGGATTCAAGTTAGCAATGTTAGTTGTTGTTGTTCTTTTTTTTTTGTTATTGTTGTCTTTGTTGTTGTTGTTACTATTGTTGTTTTTGTTGTTGTTTTATTGTTGTTACTGCTATTGTTGTTGTTGGTGTTGTTGTTGTTCTTCTTCTTTTTCTTCTTCTTCTTATTCTTCTTGTTATTCTCGTTGTTGTTGTTGTTGTTCTTATTTTGTTGTTCTTGTTGTTGTTCTAATGTTGCATTTTTTATTTTATCAAAAGACATATAATAACGGTTGTTTAATACAACCGTGGTTATATGTAGCGCGCTATCTAGTTTACTACCACGGGCAATAGACCGTGATTGTAAATAACCCACTTACAACCACACCCTACCTAACAACGGTTGTTCAACCATTATTATAGGTCTTTCGCAACCGTTGTTATATGCGTTTTTCGTAGTTGAGGAGTATCTTCCACCATTGTTTTAATGGTTTCCTCTACCTTTATTCATGGACCACTTTCCCTTCACCTTCCTGTCTTTTCCAACGAAACAAACCTGCAAAGCAATTTCAGCCTTTACTTTGTTAACATTCTTTTCCTTCATTCTTTGCTCATGAACCTCAAGAGACCTTTGGAACTCGTCTTGTATCATGATTGAAAGATCATTGAACTCTTCAATTGCAACCACTACGTTATGGAATCTTGATGTTAAAGATCTCAAGATTTTACCAACCACATACTACTTAGTGATTGTCTGTTCACATGCTTTCACTTGATTCACCAATCTTATGATTCTTGTAGTAAACTCACTAATGGTTTCCTTCTATTCCATCTGGATTAATGCAAGTTACCTCTTGTGAGTTTGTAACCTCACAACCTTTGCTTTATCAGCTTCTGCATAACTTTTCTCCAAATCTTATCAATCTTCTTTTGAGGATGTGCAACCACCAAACTTCTCAAAGTTATCAGTATCAACACATTGATGAATGAGATACAAAACTTTGAAATCTTTCGTCTCCTCCTCCTTGTGTTTAGTTCTTTGTGCAACCATTGCACCTTCTACAAGTGGATTAACACCATTCTTGATCACTTACATCTTGATAACCAAACAACATCTTTATCTGGTTACACCACTTATCGTAATTCTTCACATCGAGAATTGAAAGATTTGCAGAGATACGTTCATTGGAGATGGAAAGCGTTTTCGTAAACTATGTGTTTGATCAAAGAACCTGCCTTTGATATCAATTGTTGGGGCAAAACCCAATAACAAGGAGGAACAAGTGTGTGTGTGTGTGTGTGTGAGAGAGAGAGAGAGAGAGAGAGAGAGAGAGAGAGAGAGAGAAGAGAGACATTACTATTAACAATCCAAATTGTGGTATTTATACATTAATACACAACTCTACATCTAACCAACTAAGAGAAAAACAAATTTCCGAACATGTAACCAGTTACATAAAAGTTGTAATCGGTTACAAACACCACTGACTTATTTTAGCAAAGTCAGTAACCGATTACATGTCGCTTCTGTTTGGTTCTAACAAAAGTGATAACCAGTTACACTAAATCTCTAACCAATTACATGTTGTCTCTCTTTAATTATTTTATTATTGAGCAAAGTGGTAATCAATTACACAAAACCTTACACCCTAGATTATTTTTTTCTTCAATAGATTATTATATTCTTATAGTATACGTCATTTCTCTTTATATATATATATATATTGGAAAAGTTCTTAAATCTTTATTAAAGATGTTTCCAAGATTATAGACAGCATTGCAATTCAAAATGACAATATTGCTACAGTAGCATGTGGAGTTGATCAGAATGCTCAAGAAAGTTGTCCTTGAATTGACGCAAAGACTTGGAAAAAGGAATTCAAGATTGACCTCCACAATTTTATCCAACAATTTAAATCTGGAGATCATACAATTGGCCTATGGATTTGGAGCTTACATCCTTGTGGTGGATACTCCACCAATAATGCTTACATTCTACACATTTCTCAATCGTTATTTTAAAATCTTAGCTATCATAGAAATCAACTTTCCTCGTAATATCATGATTCCAATACAAAGTACTACCTAACATTTAAGTCCAATAAATTGATTCCATAAATATACATACGCGTGAAATAATATCCATAACTATGACACTTAATGACTTTTTTTATTTTTTATTTTTAGACATTTCCTATTCTATTTTGAGTAAAATAGCTCATTTGAAAACTGTGCAAGGACACATATACAGATCTAATTTGTTCACACATCTAATTTGTTCAATTCTAACTATTAGACTATTCTATCAAAAATAATAAATGACTCACTTAACTAATTTTTTTTGGTTCTCACTTAATTAATTTATATAAATTCAAAAAATATTTTTATTAGAACACATTTATTATATATATATATATATATATATATATATATATATATATATATATATATATATATATATATATATATATATATATATATATATATATATATATATATATATTTAAAAAAATGAATCTTTATCCTATAAATTGATATCACTAATATTTAGGCATTTAAAAAATTAAATTATGAATCAAATGATATTTCACTATCTATATAATTATATTTCTTTCCATTCTACTTCTTCTTTTAGAACTAAAACCCTTGAACACTCAACAATTCTTCAGCATCTTACTAATCTTATTAGGCAAAGCAAAGCACCAAGAATAGAATTAGATACCAATATATAGTAATCAATTTTTTATATGATATGATTTTCTAGGAACCACACCACTGACACTTGCACCTTCCTTTATGTTTCCTTTTTACTTTTTATTTCTTGTGATCATCATAAAAAAATTACATTACAATTTACCTATTTACATTATATTTGCACCTATATATACAAATCAATCTTTCAATATATATAGAGGGAAAAAAAAAGCTAGTTATTTGAATTGATGCTATGGGAAATTTGTTGGGTAAAAATAAAAAGCATGAGTCTCAGAGACAACATTCTAGGAATGATAAAGAGGGAGTTGGAAGAATCTCTTCTTCTAGTTTTCAAACTCAAAATCAAAAGCCTATTCCATTACCACTTCTACCACAAGTTGCTTCTTCTATGTCTAAGAAATCAAGTTTTGGGACACAAAATTCTGGACAAAGTTCAAACACCAAGAAACCTACCAACAAATATGCTTTGATTCCAGATAACTTCACTACTCTTGAACAGGTTTGTTTCTCTAATAATAATTACTTTTTCTTAATAGAAAATATTAGTGATTATCCAATAATTAAGTGCAACATTTTATTTATTTTTGTCTATAACTAGAAAGAATATATCATAATATGAGAGATTTTAGGGTTTTATGTTTCTTTTTGTTAAGATGTTTATGTGAAATTTAATATCAACCTTCTTTTTGAGTGAAATAAATTATTTGTTAGCATAATCTATAATTTTCCTAAAGAGTGTAAGTAATTATTTTTTATTTTCATAATCAATTTTAAACTAGCATCTAATTAATTACTATTTAATTGATACAAGTTTGATACAAAAAAACATATTGAGAGAGTATAGATGCAAATTAAGACAATACCAATATTATTAGTTTAAACACCATCATCAGAGTTTGGACACACTATGTGACAATTTTTGGTAGTTATTATCGTTTCGTCTACAAATTTCTTAATTATAAACTCTTAATGAAATTGTAAAAAAAAAAAAAAACTCTTGGATTGAAATTATTTGTTAATGGAAGTAATAACTATTAATGAACCCCTCTAGCTTGAACCATAGACCATTAATTAAATTGTTTGTCTTTAAATAAAAGGGAAAGGGAATATTAAAAGTATGGTGAAGCATGTTACTTTTTCATTTATTAGAGTTAACAACTTTTTTTAAAGGACATTATTATATATTAAAAACCTATGTTCTTTAGGGTGGATTTGGTATACTTGATTACCAAACCATTCATATTAATTAATGATTAAGATATTTGAATTGATTTTTATTTTGTAAATTTTTTTTAAAGAGAAACAATTCAAATATTGTGAGAAATTCTATTTTTATTATGAATTTAATAGAAATAATATTTTATAGGTTATTGCGGCCCTTAGGAAAGAAGGTTTAGAGTCATCAAATCTCATCCTTGGAATTGATTTCACAAAGAGTAATGAATGGACAGGTAAGTTCCACCACACAAACAAATAAGTGATTCCATCAATAATTCATTATCCATGCCATGCAAGTTATATGTAAAAAGCCATGATTAAGACCTAAAGTTTGTTATATATGGTTAGGCTTAGATTTTAATCAATGTTATAAAAGTTAATCCAAACGTCTAAATCGTCTTTCAACGACCTTACTAAGGTCAAATTAAAATAAAATTGTAATCAAATATCTCAAAATTTAATAATAGAATCGCATGTAATAGATAATAGACAATGCTGGTTGATGGTTTAACCAGACCAACTTTTCAGTTCGGTTTTTAAAACATTAGTGATAATTTATTGTTGAAGCCAATGAATCCAAATTTGTTTTTGAAGGTAAAATCTCATTCAATAATAGAAGCTTACATGCAATTGGAGAAACACCTAACCCTTATGAGAAGGCCATAACAATTATTGGCAAGACTTTGGCTCCCTTTGATGATGATAACTTGATTCCATGCTTTGGTTTTGGTGATGGTGAGTTCTTTATTCCTTAAAGTATAACATGTAAAAGGTGATTTTACTTAATATCTTTTTCAATTCATTATTCAGCTACTACACATGATCAACAAGTATTCAGCTTTCATAGTGATCATTCACCTTGCCATGGTTTTGAGGAAGTTTTGGATTGCTACAAAAAAGTTGTTCCAAACTTGAAACTCTCAGGACCAACTTCTTATGCTCCTGTCATTGAGGCTGCAATAGACATAGTTGAGAAAAGTCATGGCCAATTTCATGTCTTGGTTATCATTGCAGATGGTCAGGTATATATAACCTCTGTAGCACTGACACCGACACTTATGAAAAAAGACATGTCTGTGCTAATGTCCAGTGTCCGTGTATGTGTCCATGCTTCATTGTATATAACATATACTGACACTGACACTTGTGATTACATTTAATTTATTTATTTTTTCAAATTATTATTGATGTCGACGTGTCAATGTCGTGTTCAGTATCTGTGTGACTCTGTCTATGCTTCATTGTATATATCATATAGGGTAGCTTAATTAATTTCTTCATGTATTATGTTTCTCAAATCACATTGATAAGAAAATTTTGTTTCATTTTAAGGTTACAAGAAGTGTAGATACTAGTGATTATGAACTAAGCCCTCAAGAAGAGAAGACAATCAAAGCAATTGCTAATGCAAGGTAGCTAATTTGATGGACTAAAGAATTTGGAAACAGCTTCATTAGATGATTAATTAATAACACTAATTTATATTTATGTTCATTCTTTGTTTATGATACAGTGCATATCCGCTTGCTATAGTTCTCGTTGGAGTTGGCGATGGACCTTGGGAAGATATGCAAAAGTTCGACGACAAGATTCCAGCTCGTGATTTTGATAACTTTCAGGTATGACATTGCAATATTACAACATAAAATGTGCATAAGTCATAATCTACTTAAATTTGTATCTGGTGTTCTCTACTTTTGTATATTCAACTATCTTCGGTGAAACGTCAAATATCGGATAATCTATCTGATAAAGTCTCTAATCGTTGACTGAAGAAAACTATAACATTTTTGTTTGTCACTTGGTCAAATAATTTGTTCGTTTTGTACAGTTTGTTAATTTCACGAAGATTATGTCCAAAAACACAAGCCTTGCCGAGAAAGAAGCAGCTTTTGCTCTGGCTGCACTCATGGAGATCCCTTTCCAATACAAAGCATGCATTGAATTTCGAAAACTTGGGTATGATCCTTAATCAGGTCTTGTGCTAATGACACGCGCCAGAATTTCGCACATCTTTTTGACACATGTCTATGAAATCTTATGACAAAAAGTGAAGAAATCTATAATGTTTATGATATACTTTTGATTCATTAAAGTGATTATATTTTCTTCTGTTTGTGTATACATGGATAACAGGCGCGTAACAGGAAGAGCAACGAGAATAATTCCAAAAGCTCCTCCTGTTATTTATTCTCGTCCTGCACCAACCATTGCACCAAACAATTCAACAGTATCAACAACAACAGCAGCAACAACAACAACAGCTACAGATGAACAAAATCAATCTGCCTGTCCTGTTTGTTTGACCGATGGAAAAGATTTGGCATTTGGATGTGGGCACATGACTTGCAGAGATTGTGCATCAAAGCTAAGTCATTGTCCAATATGTAGAGTCAGGATCACTAGTCGTCTTAGAGTATACACTGGTTGATGATGTTGCTCTATAGAGTTTAAAAATTCGACATGAATTTCTTGTAAATTAACATAATGAGATTGGTGGACATGGAAAAGTGGATATGAATTTCTGTAAGTTTGAACTCCCTCCACTTCTAGTTGACTTTTTTTAAATTTCAAGAAACAGTTAATCTATATTTCTAGTTTTTCCTTTAAAAGTAACATTTCATGTACAAAAAAACTGAAAAAAAACTATAACGAAATGGAGGAAATATACATTACGGTTCTAAACTTTGTTCGTATTAAACCAAAATCATACTAACATTTTGCAGAAAATCTTGCATCAAAATGCAATTCATACTTTCACTTCAAAATTAAGTAAATCTGTCAATATTCAATGACTACAATTTCCTAGATTACATGTAAGTATTTCTAAACTACTATATAACTTAGGATACAACCCTTTTATTGGACAAATTCTTGAACCGGGTTAATCTTCTCCGAAATCATGACAACCCAGAACACAAATTAATATGAAAAGAATTTACACTTTGTGCAAATGAATACCGGAACCCTTCACCTTTGGATGAAGTATCTTCCATGATCAAAATCCATATACATTTACCTTTTCAAGAATTTTGTGCTGCTATAAAATCTAAACAAACTATCAACAGAGCAGTGTTATACAACACGAAACTAGTTCTTTTACTCGACAGGGAAATTCACCTCAGGCTGCTTTTTCCAAAAGAAATTTGCATCCTCTATCCATCGGGAATGAACCAAAAACTTTTTTTCTTTCAGTGCCCACCGGGACTCCCTAGTTCCAACATTGTTAGAAACTACATGTGTCACATTGGGCTCAAGTTTATTTAAACAAGTAGCTCCTAGCTTCTTTGCTATCTTCTTGAGTGTTGGCAAGTCACGACGTAAAGCACGGCTTAAAACGATCACACATCCGCTTAAGATTTCACTGCGAAGTGATGACAAAACCTAGAAAACATGAATTGATTGCAAGAATTAAATCATCAGAATATATCACACTAGCATGACAAATTAGCTTATATTTCCTTTAACAAAAAGCAAGAACTAGAAGACAGACCAATATCAACAAGATAACTGAGTACCTGCCTCACATCTCTGTCAACAAGATCTTCTTTAAAGAAAGTGCAGTGTATATGTCTGAGCACTTTGAGTATTTTGGCAAGCGCTCCATCTGTTTCACTTTCATCTATCCGCAATGCAGCAAGTGATTTACATTTGTAGCCAAAGTTCTCACAACTTGAATTGAAAAAGATGTATCTATGCATCAATATCAGATTATCTTTGTGCTTCGGCCATACCTAACAAATTTGTTTGCAAAACTTTCATACATCACAATAAAATGAGATAACTTTAGTTTTATAGATTCTCCAAGGTGGAAGTAGTAGTATTCTGTAAGCTTCAAATAAATAGATCTATTATGTATAGTCAAAACTTTCATTAAGCTGTCTTCCCAGGGCCTTTTATTTTATACTCCCATGGGCATAAAATCATGTTAGACCAAAATAGCAATGGAAGAATGAGATATGTGAATGTCGTGTATCTAGTGACTACACAAGAGTTGTATTTTTAATTGCTAGCAGTCATTATTTGGGTTGAAAGTCCTACACTAGAGGATATATGATTTGAAAATATGTTTATGAAGATTGAATCCGTGTGGTTTTCTTCCGTAAAATCCACACGATTCTTTTATGTAAGACAGATTTCCTACCATTTGTTTCCTAAAATTCTCATTGATAATTGATAATTTATTACAATTTATAGTAACCTCTATATAAGCGGTCCTTGACGGACGAATAAAACATAAGTAGCTCTAGTTGTCTTATCTATTTTCTACTATTTTCGTTTCTTTTTTCCCTTTCTCCATGGAAAAGCCAAAATGATTGGAAACAAGCCCTAGTTGCCTCCTATTTTCTACATGACATCAGTAGCTCTAGTTGTCTAATCTAGGATTTTCTTCTATTTTCGTTTCTTTTTTCCCTTTCTCCATGGAAAGCCAAAATGCTTGGAAACAAGCCCTAGTTGGCTCATCTCATAATAGCATCAGTCATGACTCCACCACAACAAGAGACGGTGCAGACAGGGGCAAAGGAGGCGTCGTTGGTGGCGATGCCAGAGGGGGAATAGGGAGCGCCATCAGGCCTGGTGTCGTAGGAGGCGGGGCACTGGTGGTGGCCCGGGATAGTTATTTGACGGTGGTTCGGACAACATCTTCAACACTAGCTTTTATAATCAGAAGGGATATTCAAATGATCTTGAGGTCAATGTTCCACATATAAACGGAAAAAATTATATCGAATGAGCCAAACAACTTGTCTGGTCTAGGAAATTTGGATTTCTTACAGGAAACACGGCAAAAACCGCAGACAAAAATCCTCATTACAAACAAGGAATTCAGAAAATTTGTTAATTTTATTGTTAGGTTAGTTAACTCTATGGAACCAACAATTGAATTAATGCAAGTAACAGAATTAATGGAAGCATTGAGAGAGAATTGAATTCATTCCTTCAATCTGATGAATACAATGGAGGGAAACTCCATTTATACAGTTGGAATTCATAATGGAAAAAGGCGGGAAAATGCTAAAATTGAAAAGTAGTTATAACTAACTACTAGTTTAGTTATTCAACTTACTACTAACTAAACATAATCAAAATTAAGCATTCTTAGGCATTGGATCTTAACATGGACCCAAACAACTTGTCTGGTCTAAGAAGTTTGGATTAACTGAAACATGGCAAAAAACGCAGATGAAAATCATCATCTCAAACAATGGAATTCTGAAAAACCGTTATTGTTAGGTTAGTTAACTCTGGAACTAACAATTGGTAAGCCTTTCACATTCTTAACATCTGCAAAGGAGGTCCAGGAAGCCGTGAGAAACACATAAAAGGTGTCAAATTTGCCTGAGATAAAAGGTGTCAAATTAAAAAAATTTGTTCTCACCGTATCATTTGAACTTATGATTGACGGTAGGTACTAAGGAGAGTGGAAGACTCTACTACTTTGACATTAGATTTGAATCACAATAACCTTTCAAACCAATAAGTTCCTACTTTTCTTCTTGGAGAGTCAGTGACACCGTAGATAGAGATTCCAATAATCAAAACAAAGAAGACTCTTATAGGTAGGTGATTTGTATGAAAAAATACTTTGAGGTGATGCAAACAACAAAGGAGAAGATGACACATGTTGTGAAGACTATGAGATATCATGTTAAGTGGCGGAGCCAACATGGTATGAGATGGTTCAAATGAACCTAAAAATGTCCACTTAATTCTACATGTCTTGAATTTTTGTTGCACTTTCTGGATAAAGTTTCTGGCTCCGCCACCGGTCATGTTCTCATATGGTGGCTTAGTTGGAATCAACGTCATCCGAAGCAAGTTGGGAAACTTTCATATTGGCATTTCATGGTGTTTTAAGTTGAAATATCCAAACGTGTTGCTAATATCAAATGATGAAGGGAAACTGGGTTCATGAATGGGAAGGTAGCATAAGCATGGACAACAAAGGCGTGGGTAACTGCATCCAAACAGAGACAACGTCGGAAAAGGAAGAGACGACAACAAAATGGGTACAAAAATTTAAGAGGAAACAACGGGTGATCATGGAACTTGAAAGGAGTGGGTACTAAATCATTGGCAAAATGATGAAGAAAGACGTCACCTTAGTTAAAATTGGGTCGCAGTACGCTAGCGACAAATCAGATCAAGGGTTGTGTGCGGCCACAAGAAAGAACCAAGGTTAAAGAGAATTTGTTTGCAAGAATTGAATAGGGAGCGAAGATCAAAGAAACCAGTGGTTTGAGCCAATGAGACTTTATTGTATTAATAAACTTCCTACTAGCATCTTAACTGAGTGTAGTATTATAGAATTTAATAGACACTTCATCAAAGAATAATTAGATAGTGACACTTCATATGTCTCATCCCAAGACAACATTTACAGATCTTCTAACCAAAATATTGTTGTAGTCATTCACCAGGTTGGGAGGGAGTCTTGTAAATAATATATTTTAATATTTATTATAAGTAATTTGTGTTCGATCTATTACCCCATTAATTAGATTCTTTAGGTTAGAATAGTATCTATAGAGATTATTGTTTGTAGATTATTCTAACTTGAAATACGTGTCCAGTTTTCACAAAATTATAACTTATACTTTCATAGTAAAGTTGCCGTTAGTATTTCTAATAATCCAGTTCAATTTAGTGTATGTTTGGATTGACTTTTGAATTACCTAGAATCAATTTTAGAGGTGTAGAATTGATTCTGGGTGATTTTGAAGTGTTTGTTTTATCAAAAGTAGAATTGATTCTACCGCCAGAATTGATTCTACTTGAAGCTACAATTTGTAGCTTCTACCTCCAGAATTGATTCTGGGTGATTTTTACACTGAAATTTATTGTTTAACTCACTTTTACATAAATGTAACCAAACATAAATCAATTCTGCTAAACTCAATTCTGTTAAAATCAATTCTACCAAACTCAATTCTGCTAGAATCAATTCTGTTTACCGCCAATCCAAACACACCCAGAACTAGGTGGGAATAGGTGAAACCAATTAACAGGGACCTACCCTTTATTCAACTACTCTTTTAACTATTCCTTCCGGTCACTATTATAAGAAAAAAAAAACATCTTATATCTTGGTTACTATTATAAGCAAAAGTCATTAAATTTTAGACTAATTAATACTTGTATTACTATTATACCCTTAATTTAATTCAAAAGCATTTAATGTTGAAAGTTGATTCATCAAATAAACTAAGGATATTATCATAAATTTTACTTTGATTGTACATGAAATAAAAAAAATTAATTACACTTAACGAATTTTCTTAATACATGTGAAAGTAGTTATTTTGGCTTATAATTGTGACCGGAGGGAGTACAATTAATAGGGGTATTCTAGTAAATGATATTAATTTTTTCATCAAAATCAGCACATCTAATCATTTTCTTAAGAACCGCGCATCGTTCAAATATGACATTTTTTATGAGACGGAGGTAGTATCAAAGAACTTGTAAAAATAAGTTGAAAAAACCTTACGTATAATGTCATATGTTATTTTCATAAGTTCTCCCAAACAAGTCAATGTAAACAAATATTTAGTCTCATTGTATTTTTGTTTCTCTAGTATATTTAAACATTAGATGAATTGCTTATTTGCATATGTTAAAATGATATAGGTTTTTTAAGTAGTCTAATAGGCTAATCGGCCTTCAAAAAGACCAAGCTCAGGCAAAAACATAAGCCTATGATAGACCACAGGCCAGACTTAGGCTTTGAATATTTTAGCAGATCAGACTTAGACTTGTCAAACCCTAACTCAGCTCAACCTATTCCCACCCTTAAATAGAACCAATCATATTAAGATTTATTGTTACTTCGTAAAGGAAAAAATAGATGCAGGAATTATATGTTTACCATTTGTGCAGAATTTTGGTTAAAATCCCATCTTTGAGCAAATGATAAGCATGTTGAACATGATAGATATCTATGCATTAATTTGATGGGGGTGTTGGAATCCGTGTGATTTTTTTCTAAAAGAATCCACATGATTCTTTTATTGAATACAAACTTCCTACCATTTGTTTCCTAAAATTCTCTGAAAGTTTAATATTATTTATTGTAATCTCTATATATAAGCAGGTTTCGACTAATGACTAACTGCATTTACCTCATATTCTCCACAATTGTAATCTACATAAATTAACTATCACCAAACATTCCAATTAAATAATTCAGCCAAAACAAGTCAGAAACTAGCAGTGCACTCACGTGTTCTGTATCATCAAGAATTAGGATTGCACTTTCTTTCTCCAACACCATACGAAGATCCTTCTTGCGTCTTTGAGTTCCATCATCTCGACAAATCACATTAGCATTGAAGTATTCCCTTTGAGGATCAAGCAGCTTGGCCATCTCTAACGCATAAGGTCGATCACCCATAGTGTATATGCACATGTCAAATATTTCACTTGCTTCTTTAAGAAATGTGTGGACAAAGGGCCTCAACTTGGTAACCTTTTGTATATGCTCCATCATGAAGAGGCTACCTTTAAAGAAATCAAGAATTTTATTGTTTCATCATATACAAGTTTAGGAAAGCAGTAGCATAAATAAAAGCCATACAACCCCAGAACATCAAAGCTGAAAGCAAGAATTTTTTAAAGAAAATACACAGATGAAGTGACGTGGAAGTATATAAATGAGCTTGAAATACCCTAATTTTACTAAAATGTAAGAATTTGAGTTAGTAAGTCGATCTATTTATAAAACTATTGTCTATATAGGAGGAGATGCTATTTTTAGGACACAAATCAACTCTATCTATATGACATGCTGTTCTATGTGACGATGTGCAGCTTGATACCTGCCTTTTAGAAACCAAAGAGCATGAACAAATGTTTCAGCAATTTTTTCATAAGAGAATCAAAGACAAAAAAAAAATCACAAAGCTAAGGCCTATTGCAAGCTTCAAAAAAGCTTTTAACAAACACGACTGTAAGATTAGATGGAATATACTCACACATTCCTCTGACCCACTTTTTCTGTAGTATCTTTGGAGATTGACAAATCAAGAAAAGTTTATAATGCATTTCATCAAAAGATGATCTAACAACACACAGTAGAACTAGCACACTTTATGTTGAACACGGGTCTCTTGTTCTATAAAGTTACAATGAAAAAATAATGAATTTTTACGTAATAAAAACAACAAAGATGAGGTGCATTAAGCAAAAGTTTTAATAAAAAATATGGACGCCAATTACCAAAAGAAAAGGCGCATTGGGTTGAGTTTACCTTGTAGATAACTTTTCTGAGTTATTATAGGCATTTCTTCTGGGCTCAAACGATCAAGGGAAGTAGAATTTAGCAGTGTGTGGTCTAGGTCCAGAACCAAATAAAGCTTTTTACGGCACAATAAATTCTTCATGTCGATATTGCGCAATCTAGAAACTTCCTCATCATGAAGTCTCAGTTCCTGATAATAAGAAAAATCTCCATCATGTTAAATAACTTGTTGCTTGGCCAAATTATGTAGAAAAATTGTGTTGTGTATATGACATGACACAACAAGAATTCAAAGAAAAAGACAGAAGAATTGAACGAAATAGGATTTTATTGTGAGGTTTGTCTGAATCAATGTGACCTAAAAGACAAAATGATACAATAGGACTAAATTTGAGAGTGCTCAATACCCTATCAAGAATGATACAATAAGGCTAAATTCTAGAGTGTCCCAATTCTAACTTACAACAATAACAACCTCTTCTATTCCCTATCCCTCCAATTTATTACAGCTATTTAGTTGTTAGTTATAGCTTCCAGCTCATTACCTAGTAGTTGCATTACCCTCTCTAGAGCTAATATCTTAAGCTATTCAACACCAAATCATTATTCCTAGCTCTCAGTAGGGGTGTTCGCGGTGCGGTTTGGGCGGTTTTGACGCTAAAAATCATCTGAACCGCAAGAAAAAAAAAACATGCGGTTTAGTTTGGTTCGGTTGGCTTTTAAAAAAGATCCGAACCAAACCAATGCGGTTTGGATTGGTTCGGTTTTTTACAAGATTTTTATTGAGTGATATTTACGTATATAGAGAACAACATAACTTTGTGTTTAGTCATTCACACATTGCCAAATAACAACAAAACTCATCATATTTAGACAAAAAGTTCTCATTCAATATACAAAAATCAATTTAAACAAAAGTGAAAAAAAATAGTAGCATAAAACAATATAAAAAATATTATAATAAAACAGAAAATAGAGGAGAATGGAGATTAGAGAAGATGACAAAGAAAGAACATAAGAGATGTGAGATTAGAGAAGAAATGTGCGATAAAAATATAATTAGAAGAGAAAATAGTAACATAAAAATGAGAACATGAAAAAGAAAAAACATGTGAGATCAGAGATTAGTGTAGAAGATGTGAGACGTACATGACAAAGAAGATGAGAAGAATGTGCAATACTATTAGGAGAGATTTGAGAAGATTAAAGCTAAAAAGTTAAGTGTGAGTAAGAGAAAATATTTCGTAATTGTAAGGTTAAGTCATAATGAGTTTAAGTTTTGGGTTAGATGTGGGATAAGTGAAGTTTGGGTTGTAACATAATGCGTTTTGGTTTGGTTTAGTTCGGTTTGCAAAATACAAACCGCAAACCAAACCGAACCGTGCGGTTTTGTTAAAAGATGACCCGAACAAATCCGAACCAAATGCGGTTTTTTGCGGTTTTGGTTTGGTTTGGTTTGGTTTGCGGTTTTCTATTGGATTTGTTCGGTTTTGAACACCCCTAGCTCTCAGAAAGCACATGGCTCAAATACTCCATCTCCCTTGCTTCAAATTCACACTTCTGTTGGTTGCCTACCAAATCAATGTCCCTCAACAGTAACAGCACCTTGCTCAAGTGGTCTTGGTGTTCTTCCAAATTGCGGCTATATTCGAGGATGTCATAAAAACCAATGAAACCAACTTACTCAAATAGGGTCTTATGACTTCATTCACGAAACTTTGTAACGCAGTGGGAACATTTGTAAATCCAAAAGGAATTATAAAGTATTCCTAATGGCCCTCGAATCCAAAAGGAATTATAAAGTATTCCTAATGGCCCTTGTGAGTCCTGGATGCTGTCTTGAGAACATTATTAGTCTAAAGTATACTCGAGAGATTTCTCTAGAACGCTGTTTATCATGAGCAGTATTTAATTACTAGTAAAATTTCAAAAAAATCATTCTTTAGGCTAATAAGCATTTACAGCCAATCAGTGTAATGTACTTTGTTTAGCAGTTTTAGAAATATCTCCATGGAACTAGCAAGTTAATGATTATTTTGTTAGTGGTTCGGGATTCGATTTTAATATCACCATGGAACAGATTTTATTTGTAATGCCTTTTGTGGTGTACTTCTATAGGCTCAATGTTGTTAATTTATCTATTGAACTTTTCTTACAGTATGGGTAACATGTACAAGTACTTTGGTACCCTGTGAGTAAAGTATTGAAGTTGGCTGTCCACACAAATACGTATATTTTTTTAAAACACAACGGGGACAGGCACTATCATACTCTACCTTGACACTATTTATTGCCGTCATTAGCCATTCAACTGTATGCTTTTATGCGAGACCCCTAGAACAATAGATAGAAATATTCTAAATGAGTGGTGTTACAGGCTCACCACAATAATTGTTGGTCAAGGTTGATAATAACCATTAAACCAAGTATTTCAATTGATCTTACAGTCATTTGAAAATACCGACATGCGGCAACAACTATCCAAATCTAAGTTACTAGTACCACAAGATAATCATCAGAAACAATGCGTACCTTGTGTATGTACCCAAATAGCAAACCAGATTCCCCATCCAACGTTTGCCCACAACATATACACATGCCTGCAAATGAGCCAGGATGTATACATACATCAACCTTTAAAGATGGCACTGCAACAATTTAGAGAGTCGTATGAGATTCATAAACATATTTCACAAACATGTGAAAAGATTGTGCATAGTCTAATTTGTTAGAACTTGGAAATAAATTGAAGGTATTCTTGTTATCGAATAGATTAAAAAATAGGTGGTATAACGTTTCCGGTATTGTTTCTGGGGGAGGGGGGACTGTTCAGTTAAAGCGCAGACTACATATAAGAATGCACGTCAAACAAGCTTAGGTTGTACCAGCGAAATAGTTCAACAAAGCCTTAAAGGCAGATAAACTATAATGGACATCATCACATCTTTTCTTAAAAATTGGTTTGGTTCACTTGCTCTAAAACAAAAGCTGTGCATGATGAGTACATTTTTGAAAATTTACATGCATATGTGGCTTGATGGATTCTCGTTCCTAGCAAATAAAATGAATGAAATAAAATGATTGAAATTACCTAATTTCTGTTCCATGGTACCTTCTGAAGTAGACCCTTCAATTTCATCGGTGCTTTCAAACTTGCGTATTTTAGTTCTGCTTTAGTTTGTAAGTTAAAGTGTAGCAGAGTGAAATTTTATTAGAAAACACGAAACAAAAAAAAAATATCAAAGAATACATAATTGTCTCTTAGGTTGACTCAAAATAAATAGGCAAAAAAACTAGGAAAAATATTTTATTTTCCTGGTTGTTTGTTTCCGTTTATTCTCATTTATTTTCCTTTATTCTCCATTAAGGAGATAATTAAGTGTAATGATTGTATTCTCACCATATAAACCAGCCTTTGGCTGAGAAATAAAACCCAACAGCTTTTACCTATTATCTTCGATAGAACCCTATAACCATATGTCCATATCTCTCCCATAGGTTGATGCTAATTGGTTTACCATTCCACAATAACAATAATCAAAGTCTTTTTCCAATAGGTGGAGTCCGCTACATGGATCAAACAATACAAAAATGTTCTCTCACGGGTCATGTCTAAAAATATGTCATTCGAGTCATCCTTCACCTTTTACTATTGGACTGTGCTACAAAAATGCCTCGTAGTGGTGCTTTCACAATGGAAGTGACAAAAACTTTCTCTTCAATGATTTTATTCTAGGTCCTATCACATATGGCTCTTAACTCGAGTGTTTCTACCAAATTCTAATCTATCGAAACATTCTAATCTCTATCACATTGCACTTATTTTGTTAGTGTCTCTTTATCCCCAGTATTTAGTCCCATACAACACTGGTTCTTAAAGTTACTTTAATAATTTTCCTTTAAGCATAAATGGTTCACAATTCCACAAACCAGAAAAGTAAGTTTTCATACAATAGTTAAGATACTTAAGCAAAACATAGATGAACACACTGTCATTTGACTTTTACGTAGTTAAGAAGAAAAGGCATTAGTAGATAATATTCATTCAATAATATAGTTGATGGTCATGCCCTAAATGTAATTAAAACCTTCCACTGTTATCTTTCACGAGTTTTTGGAAACAAGAATCACTCCTAAGACATTAAAAAACAGTCAATATGAGAATCATCGATGATAAAAGAAATCACTTAAAACAGGCTGAAAGTAGCTAGTGAACACAACTTACTAAAATATAATTAAAGTCACCCAACTACAATACTAAAAAAACTTTGTTCCTACTGAATTGGATCAGCTAAATTGATCAATGAAATGTCATTGTGCTCTATCAAAAAGCAAATTTTTAGACAAAATTCATCTATATAAGCACCATAGTACTCTATATCTAAACAAAATTTAGGCCTCTAAATTTCAATAAATTGGTAAAATCAAACTTGACAGCAGCTTAACTAATACCAATAAGAATATATATGAAATAGGTGATGGAGAGCACCTGAAACCCTCTAACTCATTTCGGCTTTCAGCTTCGTCATCTGATGATGAGTCGGATGAACTTTCATCTAGTTCATCCTCAATATATGCAATGAAATCATCACTGTCATCACTATCATCACTGTCAGATGAATCTGTCACAGCACTCATCTGTATTATTTCCATCCAACAGAGCCAAATCAGGAAGTAATATCCATAAATAAAGAGACTACACAAACCACAATCAATTGTAATGTAACACAAGAGAAGAGATGACATCTAGAAAGGCAGGTAAAAACAGAAAACAGTGTGGCAGTAAACATCAAAAGCAGTGTCTTAACTATACGAAAATTTAAAAACTGGCCCATCAAGTTGCCATTGCAACCTTTCAACAAAGCCAAGCTCAACCTAACTCCCATCCGCACAAGAAAGAGCACGAATGAACCCTTGGTGTATCAATAGGTTACCACCCACTCAATTATGCGTAATTGGCTCACATACAGTCAAAATTTTCAGCTGAAAATTCAACATCAATTTAAAGTATTGTACATTTTTTTTTTGTATACACACCTTATACACTATAGATATCATAGGAACACTATCAATATAAACTCCTAGAGTAGAAAAATTGATGATTCTCCCATTACCTTTGCTCTATCAGGATCTCCAAATTTCAGAGATTTCTTTTCTTTTCCTGATTCAACTTTCCTTGCTCGCAGGTTCTGGCCACAAGGAATTTCAAGTTTGTAAACTTGAGAACAAGAAAGGAGATACAACTCTGTTGAAGAGTTGGACGAAATTCCTGCATACAACAAATTGAAATGCATCAGATATACATAACAACATGTATTTGCATTTTCTACATTGCTCACATCTCAAATCAAGCCAAACAATTTAAATCAAAATAAATGAAAATCCAAATAACAAGAAGCAAGATTTCAAATAAAAACTTCGCAACAACGATCACGACGTAAAATCAACATCACAGTTTTTTTATGTTTATGCAAAATGTGATCAAAGCCGCGTTTTACCTCAAAGAGATTCTTTGCAATATCAAGAAAGGCTCATTGAACTGAGACAAGAAACTCAACTGTTAGCGCATACGGTAGGGGAAAAACCGAGAGAGATAGATAAATCATCGAAATCAAAGCTTTAGAATCAGTATAAACGCAAAAGATAAACTCGCCTGAGTCTTTGGTGATTGATTTTGGTTATTCCGAGGAGAATGCAAAACGGAGCTCCGGCAAAGTACCGTTACGGTGGTGCGGCAATGGCGCGGTTAGTTCAATGCTTTAGGAGGGAAGGGTTTTGGTAGTATTTGATTATTTGAACGTCGTGTTCGTTAAAAAGGTTCGAGGGAAACATAATAAGCAGACCCGACCGGTTCAAAATAAACCCGCCGGTTCACAAATCTTTGTTTTAAGATCTTCGGAATTAAACCAAAATTTACTACCATACACTTAAGAAATTATTTAAAAAAATAATAGTATTTAAATAAATTAATAATTATTGAATTGAATAAAGAATAATAAAATTATAAATAAAATAATATAATTTTTTTTATAATTTACTCCAAATCATAACATTTAATTTAGATTTAATCAAATATTATTTATAATTAAGAGAAAATAGATGGTGGACTGACATTGTAAAAATAATTTACACTGTCAACCAATGACAACCATATATCCCGCCAAGTCAGCCTGTAAATTTTAAAATACTTATATGATTTGGCACTTTAAAGTATTGTGATTGGATGTATGTGTAATATTATTTTACACTGACAGTGCACTACCATTAAACTCATTAAGAGAAAATGGATGGTGCACCGACAGTGTAAAAATAATTTACACCGTCAACCAATGACAACCATGTATCCCGCAAAGTCAGCCTGTAAATTTTAAAATACTTGTATGATTTGGCACTTTAAAGTATTGTGATTGGATGTATGTGTAATATTATTTTACACTGACAGTGCATTACCATTAAACTCATTAAGAGAAAATGGACGGTGCACTGACAGTGTAAAAATAATTTACACTGTCAACCAATGACAACCATGTATCCCGCCAAGTCAGCCAGTAAATTTTAAAATACTTATATGATTTGGCACTTTAAAGTATTGTGATTGGATGTATGTGTAATATTATTTTACACTGACAGTGCACTACCATTAAACTCATTAAGAAAAAATGGATGGTGCACTGACAGTGTAAAAATAATTTACACTGTCAACCAATGACAACCATGTATCCCGCCAAGTCAGCCTGTAAATTTTAAAATACTTATATGATTTGGCACTTTAAATTATTGTGATTGGATGTATGTGTAATATTATTTTACACTGACAGTGCACTACCATTAAACTCATTAAGAGAAAATGGATGGTGCGCTGACAGTGTAAAAATAATTTACAATGTCAACCAATGACAACCATATATCCCGCCAAGTCAGCCTGTATATTTTAAAATATTTATATGATTTGACACTTTAAAGTATTGTGATTAAATGTATGTGTAATATTATTTTACACTGACAGTGCACTACCATTAAACTCATTAAGAGAAAATGGATGGTGCACTAACAGTGTAAAAATAATTTACACCGTCAACCAATGACAACCATGTATCCCGCCAAGTCAGACTGTATATTTTAAAATATTTATATAATTTGGCACTTTAAAGTATTGTGATTGGATGTATGTGTAATATTATTTTACACTGAGAGTGCACTACCATTACACTCATTAAGAGAAAATGGATGGTGCACTGACAGTGTAAAAATAATTTACACTGTCAACCAATGACAATCATGTATCCTGTAACACCCCCTTTCTATACCCCCAAATAATCACATATTTATTTAGGCACATATTAAAAATTCTGTCAGAGTATAATTATAAACATAGTATAAAAGAGGTATGTCACATTATACATAAAATTAAAACATTCAACACCTACTCAACAATTGATATGCAACAGTGGGGTAACTTTGCAACAGAGGAACTTAGTCCTTATACCCACATCTCAATATTTAGAATTAAAAGCGGAAAATCTAAACATTGAATATCATCGAACATATATATATATATATATATATATATATATATATATATATATATATATATATATATATATATATATATATATCAACAAGTATTATCCACCAACATACTTCATGTTTACATAAACAATCATCAACGAGATACATGTACAAATGTATCACAAAAGAATCATAATCATCCTAGCTACCCGGTGCTACATATCAGAGCCGACCGACCAAAAGAATGAAGACACGCTCCACAAAAAGACCACCAGCATACCTACTCTGCAATGCCTCATAGAGCATCATAAAATAGCAGAAGGGTGAGAAACACAATTATAATATAAATGCATATAATTATATATCTTAGCATAAAAAAATACACATATTCTGCATTCTCACCACAATTCATCACAACTCACTCATATACATCACAATGTATATATATCTACAGAACCAAGCATATTCATCATGCATACTTTCAAAATTCTCATCATTCCACATAAACATACATATTCATGTTTATTCATCAATTCTCAATTATAAAGATGATAAATGCAAATCATAGAGACCGACTCACGACTCTATGCAAATACACTGCGGGTACCGACTCAATCATCTCAAGTTCACTCAGGAACTTATTGGAACCATCGCTCGTTACCAATGTAACTCCCCGTCGGGCCTACGATGTTCACCCATTGCTCACACCTCACATAGGCACACAATGTTTATGTATTGCTCACACCTCACCTAGGCACACAATCCGATTGCTCACACCTCACCTAGGCACACAATCGTTCGTAATCATCGCTCACACCTCACATAGGCACACGACGTTACAACGGATTCTCATCAGAATCACACAACTCAAGAATGTACATCATTATGCTTCACATACAAAATGACTCACGACATTCTTGAAATGCATACATATTCACAATATATTCATGCATTCATCTCATACTATCACATACAATCTATTTACATTCACATCAATGCACTATTGTATGATTCACATCCAAAACACACATTCAAACGGTAAAAGTCGTTAAATAACACTATTCCTGATTTTCCGACTTATTTAATCGGCCAACGATCTCAAAACCATCATCACAAGCAAGAACATTTTATAAGCTTTTCAACGATATAAATAACGCTTAAATCGGAATTACGGTTCGAGAGTTATGAATTTTAAAAGAAAAGAAAATTACTAAAAAAACAAAAGCGCCCCGCGACTGGGACATTTCGCCCGGCGACGCTTCAATTTCGCCTTCACTTCGCCCAGCGAAGTAGGGGCGAAGGAAACCCCCCCAAAAACGTGAACAAAACCAGCAGCGTGACACCCTCTCGCCTCTCAATTTCGCCCGGCGACGCAGGGGCCAAAATCGCGTTTCGCCCGGCGCTCTGGGCACTTCGCCCGGCGAATTACACTAGACAGCCATACCCAGCAGCGTGGCTTCATCATCAAAACCCCCATTTTCTCATTTTTTCCACCTTTGATCATTCACAACAGCAAAACCAAGCATAGTTATGGATCATACACATAAAGAGATCATTCTAAACACATCTTTATCGATTTTTAACCGTTAAAAGCACCGATTCCACAAATTGACCTAAAACTCACATATAACTCAAAACTCTTCCAAACATAATTTTTCAACCACAACTGTCATACATAATCACACACATGTATAGAATAAGCGAGTTTCAAACCCTTACCCGATTAAATCGATTCCTAGAAGTTGTTTTGAAGATTTCCAAGCTTTTCCACTTTTTCTTCTCTTTTCTCTTCTTCCTCTTTCTTTCTCTTCTATTTCCCTTTTCTCTCTATTTCTCTCCTATTTCTTCTTCTTAACTCTTTTTCTTATTTCTATTCTACTCAAATTCAATTAATTCATTTTCTCATATAATTCTATTTCCACTAAATTTCTAACTTATCATTAAATGAGAAATGTCCAAAATACCCTCCATTCTAATTTCCCCGAAAACTCTCAAAAACGGTAAAATATCATAACATGACAACATAGCATATTAACACACCAATTTCACAAATAAAATAATTTATCACACAATTTAAATAAAATACTCAACAAAATGGGAATAATCGAAATCGGGGCGTTACAACTCTCCCCCACTTTAGAAGTTTTCGTCCTCGAAAATATTACCTGATTCAAACAACTCCGGATACGACTCTCGCATCCTTCCCTCTAGTTCCCAAGTCGTATTGCCTTCCGCAGCGCCTCCCCACGCTACTTTCACAAGCGCAATATCCTTGCCTCTTAGCTTCTTAACTTCACGGTCCAAAATCCTAATCGGTAAAGCTTCAACCGTAAGGTTATCTCTCACTTCAACCTCGTCCATAGGAATAACATGTGACGGATCCGGAACATACTTTCGAAGTTGCGAAACATGGAATACATCATGCAAATTCGAAAGATTCGGAGGCAACGCCACATGGTAAGCCACAGCACCAACTCGTGCAGAAATCTGATACGGACCAATAAAACGAGAAGTCAACTTCTTCGACTTCAAAGCACGACCCACACCCGCAACCGGCGTAACTCTCAAAAACACATGGTCGCCTTCTTGAAACTCAAGATCTTTCCTTCTCTTGTCATGATAGCTCTTTTGTCTACTTTGAGAAGCTTTCATCTTCTCACGAATAAACCTTACTTTCTCCGTCGTTTGTTGTACCATCTCCGGTCCAATTATCGTCCTCTCACTGGTTTCGTGCCAACACAAAGGTGTTCGACATCTCCGACCATACAAAGCCTCAAATGGTGCCATACTTATACTTGAATGAAAACTGTTATTGTAGGTGAACTCAATCAACGCCAAATAACTATCCCAAGCACCACCTTGCTCAAGCACACAAGCACGCAATAAATCTTCCAACGATTGAATTGTCCTCTCGGTTTGACCATCCGTTTGCGGATGATAAGCCGAACTCAATCTTAGCTTAGAACCCAAAGCCTTTTGTAAACTCTCCCAAAACCTCGATGTGAATCTAGGATCTCTATCCGATACAATACTCTTAGGAACTCCATGTAACTTCACAACCGCAAGAACATAAATCTCGACTAACTTCTCCAAAGGATAACTAATATCAATTGGAATGAAGTGAGCAGATTTAGTAAGCCTATCAACGATTACCCAAATAGAATTATGACCTCTTTGCGTATTTGGCAATCCCGTAACAAAATCCATCGATATACTATCCCATTTCCACTCCGGAATGTCCAACGGTTGCATCAATCCACTAGGCTTTTGATGTTCCACCTTAGACTTTTGACAAGTTAAGCACGCATACACAAATTGAGCCACATCCTTCTTTAATCCGGACCACCAAAAGATTTTCTTCAAATCTTGATACATTTTATTCGCTCCTGGATGAATACTTAAGTTACTTCGGTGTCCTTCTTCCAATATCATCTTTTTCAACTCCGCATCATCGGGAATACAAATACGACCACGAAATCTTAAAACTCCAAAATTATCAACCTTGAAATCCTCATTCTCATTCGTCATCAAATCAACGAACTTCAAATCCAACTTTTGCTTTTCACATACGGTTGCAAGAAAATCATTCGTAACATGTAGCATACCAAGTCTCACACTTCTCGGCGTCATTTCACAAACCAAACTCAAGTCTCTAAAATTCTCTAAAAGTTCCCATTCTCTCATCGTCAATGCGGACATATGTAACGACTTCCGACTCAAAGCATCGGCCACCACGTTTGCCTTACCCGGATGGTAATTCAAACCAAAATCATAATCCTTCAAAAGCTCTAACCACCTTCTTTGTCTCATGTTCAATTCTTTTTTATCAAATAAATATTTCAAGCTCTTGTGATGGCTAAAAACTTCAAATCTCGCACCATAAAGATAGTGCCTCCAAATTTTCAAAACAAACACCACGGCCGCTAACTCCAAGTCATGTGTAGGATAATTCTTTTCATGCACTCTCAATTGTCTTGAAGCATAAGCCACAACTTTTCCATCTTGCATCAAAACACCACCTAAACCAACCAATGAAGCATCACAATACACAACAAATGGTTCCGTCGGATTTGGAAAAATCAAGATCGGTGCCGTTGTCAACCTTCTTTTTAGCTCATTGAAACTCTCTTCACAATGAATATCCCAAATGAAAGCCTTTCCTTTACAAGTCAATTGCGTTAACGGAAGTGCCAACTTCGAAAATCCCTCAATAAACCTCCGATAATAACCCGCCAAGCCTAAAAAGCTTCGAATCTCCGTAACCGACCTAGGAGCCTCCCATTGCATCACCGCATCAATCTTGGATGGATCAACACTAATACCACTACCGGAAATAACATGTCCAAGAAAACTTACTTCCGACAACCAAAATTCACATTTCGACAACTTAGCATACAATCGTTTCTCTTTCAAAATTTGTAACACAATCCTCATATGCTCTTCATGCTCCTCTTGAGACTTAGAATAAATCAAAATATCGTCGATGAACACAGCCACAAAACGATCTAACTGTTCATGAAAAATACAATTCATGTATTCCATAAACACACCCGGCGCATTAGAAACCCCGAATGGCATCACGGAATATTCGTAATGGCCATACCGTGTCCTAAAGGCCGTCTTCTGAATATCCTCTTCTTTAACACGAATCTGGTGATATCCCGATCTCAAATCAATCTTGCTAAAAACACGCGCACCAACCAATTGGTCCATCAAATCATCGATCCTTGGTAGCGGATACTTGCTCTTAATTATCACCTTGTTCAATTGTCGATAATCAATGCATAACCGCATACTCCCATCCTTCTCCTTTACCAACAATACCGGAGCACCCCAAGGAGAAACACTTGGTCTTACAAATCTCTTGTCCAACAAGTCATTCAGTTGCTTCTTCAATTCTACCAACTCCGATGCCGATATACGATACGGTGCCATCGAAACCGGTCTAGTACCCGGAACTAGATCAATAGAAAACTCAACTTCTCTTTCCGGCGGCACATCCGTAAAATCCTCCGGAAACACTTCTGGAAAATCACACACCACTGGGAACACATCGAGCTCAACTTTACTCTCCACCGACAATGATGCAAACAAACCAAACAATTGAGCTTCGTCCGCTAAAAGTTTCTTCAACTCTTTAGTGGATAGGAAACTCTCATCTTCATCATCTTCCAAAGAAGGAAACCTCACTAACTTGTGATAGCAATCTATATGAACTCGATTAAATTGCAACCAGTTCATACCCAAGATTACGTCCAATCCTTCCAACGGCAAACACACTAAATCCATAATAAAGTCTTTACCATACATGGTCAAAGGACAACTTACACACACCAAAGACATAGTTACCGACCCTGAAGCAGAAGTCTCAATAACCATCTCACCACCCCAAGAAGTCATAAACAAATTCAAACGCTTAGCGCACTCATGAGAAATGAATGAATGAGTCGCTCCCGTATCAATAATAGCAACTAAAGGTGTATTATTAATAAAGCATGTTCCTTTAATCAAACGGTCTGCACTAGTAGTGTCAGTCCCCGCTAATGCAAACACCTTTTCGCCCGCTTGAGCTTGTTTCGGCTTAGTACACTTAGTACTAATGTGACCCACTTCTCCACAATTATAGCACTTCACCATATTCCTTCTACAATCGGTAGTAGCATGCCCAAGGCCTCCACAGTTAGAACATTTCACCACGGTCTTCCTACACTCAAATGATTTATGACCCATTTCACCACACTTGTAACACTTAATGGAACCAGAACCTCCTCCTCCAGATCTCTTCTCAAAGTTTCCCCTATGCTTGCCCTTATCAACGGGTGTCACATAAGGTCCACTTCTAGCTTGTTGCTTTCCCTTCCTCTCATTCAAACTCTTGTAATGTGTAGAACGAGCCTTGCTATCTTCCTCGAAGATTCTACAACATTCCGTCAAATCCGTAAACCTTCTTATCCTTTGATATCCCACAGCTTGTTTAATCTCGGGACGCAACCCATTCTCATACTTAATACACTTTGAGAACTCAGCAGTGATTGCAGCATAGTGAGGATGGAATTGAACCAACTCCACAAACTTAGCAGTATAGTCCACCACGGACATACTACCTTGTTTCAGTTCAAGGAACTCCATCTCCTTCTTCCCTTTCACACTTTCAGGGTAATACTTCCTCAAGAACTCGGTACGAAATAAATCCCAAGTTATCTCTTCATCATCCACCTCAAGAACTTGACGCATACCGACCCACCAATCGTCGGCTTCTTCCTTCAGCATGTGAGACCCAAGCCTCACCTTATTCTCCTCCGCACAGTCCATAACTCTGAAGATCCTTTCGATCTCTTTCAACCAACCTTGAGCACCATCGGGATCAAATCTTCCTTTGAAGACCGGTGGTTGATTCTTCCTGAACTCGTCATTAGCATTCACGTTCGATGCACCTTGTACCGCCCTAGCCATTGCTTCCAAAGCAGCAGCCATCACATTGTCGTTTCTACCAGCCATATTCTGATCATTCCCAAAAATGACAACAAGGTTAAACAACAGTTCAACCATCACAACAACAAGACAGACACAACTGACTCAACACTGGCTCTGATACCACTTAATGTAACACCCCCTTTCTATACCCCCAAATAATCACATATTCATTTAGGCACATATTAAAAATTCAGTCAGAGTATAATTATAAACATAGTATAAAAGAGGTATGTCACATTATACATAAAATTAAAACATTCAACACCTGCTCAACAATTGATATGCAACAGTGGGGTAACTTTGCAACAGAGGAACTTAGTCCTTACACCCACATCTCAATATTTAGAATTAAAAGCGGAAAATCTAAACATTGAATAACATCGAACATATATATATATATATATATATATATATATATATATATATATATATATATATATATATATATATATATATATATATATATATATATATATATATATATATATATATATATATCAACAAGTATTATCCACCAACATACTTCATGTTTACATAGACAATCATCAACGAGATACATGTACAAATGTATCACAAAAGAATCATAATCATCCTAGCTACCCGGTGCTACATATCAGAGCCGACCGACCAAAAGAATGAAGACACGCTCCACAAAAAGACCACTAGCATACCTACTCTGCAATGCCTCATAGAGCATCATAAAACAGCAGAAGGGTGAGAAACACAATTATAATATAAATGCATATAATTATATATATTAGCATAAAAAAATACACATATTCTACATTCTTACCACAATTCATCACAACTCACTCATATACATCACAATGTATATATATCTACAGAACCAAGCATATTCATCATGCATACTTTCAAAATTCTCATCATTCCACATAAACATACATATTCATGTTTATTCATCAATTCTCAATTATAAAGATGATAAATGCAAATCATAGAGACCGACTCACGACTCTATGCAAATGCAATGCGGTACCGACTCAATCATCTTAAGTTCACTCAGGAACTTATTGGAACCATCGCTCGTTACCAATGTAACTCCCCGTCGGGCCTACGATGTTCACCCATTGCTCACACCTCACATAGACACACAATGTTTATGGATTGCTCACACCTCACCTAGGCACACAATCCGATTGCTCACACCTCACCTAGGCACACAATCCGATTGCTCACACCTCACCTAGGCACACAATCGTTCGTAATCATCACTCACACCTCACATAGGCACACGACGTTACAACGGATTCTCATCAGAATCACACAACTCAAGAATGTACATCATTATGCTTCACATACAAAATGACTCCCGACATTCTTGAAATGCATACATATTCACAATATATTCATGCATTCATCTCATACTATCACATACAATCTATTTACATTCACATCAATGCACTATTGTATGATTCACATCCAAAACACACATTCAAACGGTAAAAGTCGTTAAATAACACTATTATCGATTTTCCGACTTATTTAATCGGCCAACGATCTCAAAACCATCATCACAAGCAAAAACATTTTATAAGCTTTTCAACGATATAAATAACGCTTAAATCGGAATTACGGTTCGAGAGTTATGAATTTTAAAAGAAAAGAAAATTACTAAAAAAAAAGCGCCCGGCGACTGGGACATTTCGCCCGGCGACGCTTCAATTTCACCTTCACTTCGCCCAGCGAAGTAAGGGCGAAGGAAACCCCCCAAAAACGTGAACAAAACCAGCAGCGTGACACCCTCTCGCCTCTCAATTTCGCCCGGCGACGCAGGGGCCAAAATCGAGTTTCGCCCGGCGCTCTGGGCACTTCGCCCGGCGAATTACACTAGACAGCCATACCCAGCAGCGTGGCTTCATCATCAAAACCTCCATTTTCTCATTTTTTCCACCTTTGATCATTCACAACAGCAAAACCAAGCATAGTTATGGATCATACACATATAGAGATCATTCTAAACACATCTTTATCGATTTTTAACCGTTAAAAGCACCGATTCCACAAATTGACCTAAAACTCACATATAACTCAAAACTCTTCCAAACATAATTTTTCAACCACAACTGTCATACATAATCACACACATGTATAGAATAAGTGAGTTTCAAACCCTTACCCGATTAAATAGATTCCTAGAAGTTGTTTTGAAGATTTCCAAGCTTTTCCACTTTTTCTTCTCTTTTCTCTTCTTCCTCTTTCTTTCTCTTCTATTTCCCTTTTCTCTCTATTTCTCTCCTATTTCTTCTTCTTATCTCTTTTTCTTATTTCTTTTCTACTCAAATTCAATTAATTCATTTTCTCACATAATTCTATTTCCACTAAATTTCTAACTTATCATTAAATGAGAAATGTCCAAAATACCCTTCATTCTAATTTCCCTGAAAACTCTCAAAAACGGTAAAATATCATAACATGACAACATAGCATATTAACACACCAATTTCACAAATAAAATAATTTATCACACAATTTAAATAAAATACTCAACAAAATGGGAATAATCGAAATCGGGGCGTTACATATCCCGCCAAGTCAGCCTGTAAATTTTAAAATACTTATATGATTTGGCACTTTAAAGTATTGTGATTAGATGTATGTGTAATATTATTTTACACTGACAGTGCACTACCATTAAACTCATTAAGAGAAAATGGATGGTGCACTGACAGTGTAAAAATAATTTACACTGTCAACCAATGACAACCATGTATCCCGCCAAGTCAGTCTGTAGATTTTAAAACTTATATGATTTGACACTTTAAAGTATTGTGATTGGATGTATGTGTAATATTATTTTACACTGACAGTGCACTACCATTAAACTCATTAAGAGAAAATGGATGGTGCACTGACAGTGTAAAAATAATTTACACTGTCAACCAATGACAACCATGTATCCCGCCAAGTCAGCCTGTAGATTTTAAAACTTATATGATTTGGCACTTTAAAGTATTGTGATTAGATGTATGTGTAATATTATTTTACACTGAGAGTGCACTACCATTAAACTCATTAAGAGAAAATGGATGGTGTACTGACAGTGTACAAATAATTTACACTGTCAACCAATGACGTACTATATATCCTGCTAAATCAGCCTGTAAATTTTAAATTACTTATATGATTTGACACTTTAAAGTATTGTGATTGGATGTATGTGTAATATTATTTTACACTGAAAGTGCACTACCATTAAACTCTATAATTAAATAAAAATATTAAGAGATTAATTGAAATACACTGTCAATGTAAAACTACTTTACACTGTCATCCAATTAGAATTAGTTATTTTGACACATGAGAATGAAATTAAAAATAAAAAAAATTAAATTATAAATAAATCATTTAGATAACTACTTATTCCATATTTCTCTCTTCTCATGTGTCAAAATAACTAATTCTAATTGGATGACAGTGTAAAGTAATTTTACACTGACTGATAGTCTATTCCAATTAATCTCAAATATTAAATATTAAATTCAATTCAATTTAAAAACGATAAGTTAAAAAAATTTATTGAACCCCACTCATAAAATAATTTAAATGTAAATTAAATTTAGTCAATAAAACTTAACTTATAAATATCACTATTATTAAATTGAACACTCTATCACATGTTCAAACATGAGATCACACAATTTGTGCGCATAAATTTCTTACCCGTTAATGTCATTTCTTTTATGCATAAATTAGTAAAAAATTCACGCCTACACACGAGATTTAGTTATATATGGAATATGATTTTGTACCTGTCTTTCTTTGCAAACTATAATAAAAATAAGAAGGTAAAAAAAAAAGAAAAAAATTAAGAATAATAGTAAATTTAAATTAAAATAATAATATACGTATAAGATAAAATGTACACAACAATATTATAAATAATATAATTAAAAATAAAAACTATTGAAATCTGTATTAGATAAATAAGTCGTTTTAAGTTTTACAAATAATAATTATTTTACAAGAGAATACAATTTTAAAAAATTCACTCAATCTTTTTAATAAATCCCTTAACCTTTTTCACGTATTTGAAAAAAATGGTTGATATAATTCCATTATTTAATATTTGGATTAATAATTTCTTTTTTTCATTTCATATAATTTCTACAATATAAAAAAAAAATTTATTAAAATTTTATTGATTCACTACAACAATCAAAATTTATTATCATTTTCAAATTTAACTAACAAATCTTCAAGCAAAATAAAATAAAAAGAGAAGAATATTAATATCAATAGTGTTAGCGTGTGGGTCTCTATCTATATTTTTGTAAGATTGATTTTTAATTATAAAATAAAATGAAATTAATACATGGTTATCTCATCAATGGTATAAGACTATTACTAGAGCTGTCAAAATAGACTACCTGACCTTAAACGAGTCGGCTCTGACGGGCCTCAGGCTTTTTAGGGCTAAGTAAAAAAAATCCTTGTTGTGAATTACGACAAAATTCAATATAAATATGTGAGGCAAAGAACAATAGCAACCAAAATAAATGGTTTTCAGCAATAATAATTCGTACACAGATAATATAACAGAATAAGCAAGAAAAAACAGAAGGTTTGTTTACCTAGTTCGGTCAAACGATCTACTCTGGGGGAGAGAGCAACTCTCCAATTCACTATACTCAGAAAGTTGTTACAAGAGATTACAGATGAGTTACAAGAAAATAGCCTTCGACTTCAGTTTCCCAAGAACAACCATATTTTTTACCCAAGTGTTTCCCAACCTCTCAAATTCGCAATATATGAATCACTTAAACCCAAGGTGTAATAGTGTTTCACAATAACCTTAAACAACTCCAAAGGTTTCCCTAAACCTTTGCTTTTCTAAGGTTTTCCTTGTGAATAGCTGAAACCTTATGCTATGCCTTTAAACCCTTACTCTCCCTGTTTGGTGTAAACTCTAAGATTGTCACACACCAAACATATAAGAGATACATATTTATAATAACAAATACCCAACAAACAAAGCCCAAAATCACATGGATCCATGGACCGAATCGAAAAAGCCCGAAAACTAAAAAATACTATTTACCGTACGGGCAACACTATTTATCGTACGGACGACACTATTCACCGTACGGACGACACTATTCACCGACCGATTTTTTCCCTCGCCTTTTCGTCCGATTTTCGCGGTAAATGCAATCTCCAAAATATGTTTTCTTTCTCTTCATCAACAAAGGTTTTAAGGCACATTTACAACAATCTCCACCTTGACTTTAAACCGTGTTGATACCAATTTAACAATCAACAACATTGCTGCTCTCTACCAAGTTGAAACTTTAATCAATAACTTTGATCAAATTCAAGCAACCCTTGAATCTTGATCTCGCAACTTGCATCCACTTGTTCCCAATTACCCTTTTCTGCCTAGGTAATTTAACAAGCCTACAAGTATTATTTTTTAACCACCCTTGACTCCACCTGTTTTCAAATGTCTCCCTGAAGGTTTTTCTTCTTTTATTTTGCAGTCCTTCAGCCATATTAAAAACATAATATCCAAGGCTAGCATAATCGTCCCTTTGAGATGCTACAATAACCCTCATTACCTTATCATGAGTCAAATGATAATCAGAGATCTCTGTAACCGTTCCCTCACTACTGCTAGCATCCATAGTAGGAAACTCCACCTCAAACTGAGTTTTCTCCGTTATAGTTTCTCCCAGGTTTCTCCCTTGATTTTCATTATTCTTCTTCTCAAAAAATTCTCTACCAACCAAGTAAGTTGTTTTAACCTCAACTCTTCCCCAAAAACTCAATAACAACTCAGCGGTAACATGCATTTTTATCCCTTGATTTCTGCAAAATTCATTGTACACCTCTGAAACTTTCTCAAGGCATTCATAACGCCTTAAACTCAAATCCCATAGCTCTTCTTTGTCATGAAAGCCTCCACTAGTTAACGATGAATGAATAATAACATTTGAACCTTCTAAAATATATAGACCACATATTTTAGACCCTTTAGCAATAATCAATTCATCACGCGAAATCTTCAACACTCCACGTTCAACTCTAGTACAATAGCCTAGATCATCAAACATACTTATAGATAACAAATTTTGCTTGAGTTCTGGAACATACCTCACATTGTGAATAAGAAGTTGACGATCATTAAACATTTTAAATCTGACCTTACCAATACCATGAACCTTGCATGCCTTATTATTACCAAGGCGAACTACTCCACCTTGCACCATCTTCAAAGTTTCAAAGTATTATATTCTTGGACACATGTGATAAGAGCAACCTGAGTCAATGACCCAACTATCTTCAGTTTCCAAACTCGATACTACTAGTGCTTCGGCATCCTCATAACTTTCCTCACCCAATGCAACTACAGCTTGAACAGAATCTTCATTGACCTTTCTTTCAGGACAATCCCATTTAAAGCGGCTGATTTTTCGACAATTAAAACATTTTACCTTTGACTTGTCAGACCTCTTTGATTTGGACATCCCTTTACACTCACCTCCTCCTCTTGACACATTTAATCCTTCACCACTATCTTCAATCTTCAAATCTTTCGACTTTGAAAATTCTTTGGATTTCACCGCCGTCTGGACTTCATCCAAAGTAATAGTACCTTCCTTACCATAAAGAAGGGCATCCTTAAAGTGCTCAAAGGATCTGGGTAATGAATTCAACAAGAGCAAAGCCTTGTCCTTATCATCAATCTTCACTTCAATATTATCAAGATCATCGATAATCTTGTGAAATTCTATGAGCTGCTCAACTATGGATATGTTCTCCACCATTCAGAATGAATAGAGTTGTTATTTTAGATACAACTTGTGAGTCAAAGACTTTGTCATATACAATGATTCAAGTTTTGCCCACATAGCAACCGCAGTTTGCTCCCTGACGACTTCTATTAGAACTTTATCCCCGAGGCACAAGATAATGGCACTCCTGACCTTATCCACCATCTCGGTCTTCTGTACCTGTGTAAGCCCTGCAGGCATCAATGCTTCACTCTTCAAAGCATTGATACACTTCTCTTGAATTAAAATTGTTTGCATCTTAATTTTCCACAACCCGAAGTCGTTGTTACCAGAAAATTTCTCGACCTGCCATCTACTAACCATGGTGCTCACTTGTCAACAATATCTCTTTGCTCCATGCTCATCGCATCACTTGTTGTGAATTACGACAAAATTCAATATCAATTTGTGAGGCAAAGAACAATAGCAACCAAAATAAATGGTTTTCAGTAATAATAATTTGTACACAAATAATATAACAGAATAAGGCAAGAAAAAAATAGAAGGTTTGTTTACCCAGTTCGATCAAATAATCTACTCTGGGGGAGAGAGTAGCTCTCCAATTCACTATACTCAGAAAGTTGATACAAGAGATTACAGATGAGTTACAAGAAAATAGCCTTCGCCTTCAGGTTCCCAAGAACAACCCTATTTTCTATCCAAGTGTTTCCCAACCTCTCCAACTCTCAATATATGAATCACTCAAACCCAAGGTGTAACAGTGTTTCACAATAACCTTAAACAACTCCAAAGGTTTCCCTAAACCTTTGCTTTTCTAAGGTTTTCCTTGTGAATAGCTGAAACTCTATGCTATGCCTTTAAACCCTTGCTCTCACTGTTTGGTGTAAACTCTAAGATTGTCACACACCAAACATATAAGAGATACATATTTATAAGGCTAAATTATCTACTGGGTCCTTTAAGTTTTTTAATTGTAACAATGTGGTCCTTTATGTTTTTTTTGCTGCAAGTAGGTCCTTTAAGTTATTTTAAAATATCAAGTTAGTCCCTTAAGTTGTTTTTGTAACACTTTGGTCCCTTTTTTAAAAATCTCCGTTAAAATAAATTTTAAACTCATATACCATTTGAAATGGTTTTTCACGGTGATCACGAATATGTAATTAGTTTTGCGTTTGATTGTGTATTTTGGTCGGATCGATGATTTTTTCATTATATATTTCGTCCACTTTTACCTGATTCTCATGAACCGTAACTTGTTTGATAAATTTGATTGCATATTCGTGATCAGCGCGAAAAACTAGTTGAAATGATATATGAATTTGCAATTTATTTTGACGGAGATTTTTAAAAAAGGGACCAAAGCGTTACAAAAACAACTTAAGGGACTAACTTGATATTTTAAAATAACTTAAAGGATCTACTTGCAGCAAAAAAAACATAAAGGACCACATTGTTACAATTACAAAACTTAAAGGACCCAGTAGGTAATTTAGCCTATTTATAATAGCAAATACCCAACAAACAAAGCCCAAAATCACATGGATCCATGGACCGAATCGAAAAAGCCCGAAAACTCGAAAACACTATTCACTGTACGGATAACACTAGTCACTGTATGAACGTCACTATTCATCCGTACGGACGACACTATTTTTCGACCGATTTTCTAAAACTTCCAATTTTTGCGGTAAATGCAATCTCCAAAATATGTTTTCTTTCTCTTCATCAACAAAGGTTTTAAGCCACATTTACAACAATCCTGTTATAATATGGGCTCGAAAATCACTATCCCAAGTCCATAATGTAACACCCTTCTAAACCCCACATACAATCATCACATAATTTAATTAAAATCACAACCACAAGGGTATCACACTCATCAAAAACAAATCTTGCTCTGAAATACAGGTTACATTGATTCACATTAACCCTGTCATCGCATGCTCACTTCCATTTTAAAGTATCACCGCGGCGCAAATTTCATCAACAAATATGAAATACCACCTCCGTTCCTTTATATAAGAGACAATTCAGTTTTTAGGTTCATTGAAGAATCAATGTATTTGGTCAGTTTATAGACTAGATACATTGATTATTTAATGTACCTAAAAAGTGAGTTGTCACTTATAAAAAGGAACGGAGGTAGTATAAGGTAAGTAATGACATTTGGTCTCAAACTTCAACTTTAATAACACATAATATAGTTATAATCAATCCTCTCGACATGCTTAAGAATGCAACACAACAAAATTAGTCTTACAACTTCAACATAAACATATCATAAAATTAAAGCAAGCGTTCCCAAACAGATGTTACATGATCAGCGCAAGACGCTACTAAATAAAGCATTAAACTAAGAAGAAGTTCCATGTGTTGGCTTCCACTTACTTCAGCAATGCTACTCCTGAGTATCTGCACAATGCTTATGTAAAGGCTTGCATGATGCCTATGTAAATGCAACATTCAAACAAAAGGGGTGAGAATTTATTTCAATAATAAACAGTATAGAATGATGAATAGAGTACAACATCTACACAATCATGCACAACAACATATCACATTATCACACCTAATTGATCCTCAACGTCAGACACGACAACATCTTAATTATCATCAACATCATACGCAACCACATCTCAATTATCATTAACATCATATACAACAACGTCTCAATTATCATTAGCATCATATGCATCAACATCTCATCCAACAACACATCAACAATAATCAATACAAATGCAACACTTATGTAATGTACTCAACACCGACTGGCATGCATGTGGTACCAAATATGAACACCCAGGTTCATTTCAATCCCCGATCCCCATCATAGGATAAAATTCCCTCTTGGAACCGGAGCACACCAAATCACTATCATCACCATAGGTAACACTTCACTAATCCCCCATAATAGGAATTAAATACTCACACTCGATCCATCACCATAGGATCGAGGCTCACTGATCAGTCACCATTTATGCTATGTATATCACGATTTAACTGTGAATAAGTCAGGTAAACTGTGTGAATTTGAGTTTGTTTTAGTAGTATTTAGGTATGTTTTGATTTTGTCAAGTGTGTCATGAATTATGAATTTCTCGAGGATATTTTACGCTTTTGGTATGTCAGCAGGTCGAATACAAATTTGGAAGCTCAGAGGATCGAGCGTTGGATGTACAATCGAGCCGGTGCGAGAAAGCGGAAGAAAATGCAATATTTGGAAGACTTGTTGCCCATACGCGTATTGCTATAGGTGATACGCGTAAGGCCCTTCCTGGTACGTGTATGGTACGTGAATGGGCAGAGGGTTGATAAAATTGAGGAAAAAGAGAGCTTCTGCCCATACGCGTATTGGTCTTGTCAATACGCGTATCATGTTGCGTGTTGGCTGGCCTCTGGGTCCATACGCGTAGGGAATGTGGTGCAAAATAGACCAATACGCGTATGAGGTACGTCAATACGCGTATTGAGGCCCAAAATGGATGAAAGCCCTGAGTTGGACTATTTAGTCCCAGAACACGATTTTGCAAGGGTTGGACGATTTCTGGGAGCAAAATACACGTTTTGAAGGCTGACGACTCAGATTTTCACAAGGGATTCATATGTTCAAGAGTTTTCGGACAATTGAAGATTGATTCCTCGAGAGATTCTGTAATGACAACATTTTCATCTATTGTTTTATTTTTCTTTATGAGTAGCTAAACCCCCCATTGCTAGGGGGGTGACCCTGAATCTGATTGTAATGAATTCGATATTATGAATGCAATGACTATTTTATTCGTTAATTGTTGATTTGTTCTTATTTCTTTGCTTAATGCTTAAACTGTTAGAAAAACGGATTTTGAACCTTTACATATAATTTATGTTGGTCAGCTGTTATATGTTGATCTGACTAAGACCATTTGATAATAAATATCACCTAGGACTAGGGATACTTTATCTCAACCGGAATTTCTTGATATTTACAAACTTGATCATGAATGTAATTATCTATGGACATAGTAATTAGATTACATGATCAAAGATCTTTTCACTAAGGACTTAGGATTAGATAACCTAAAGAACCGGTAATCAACTATTATTGATTTTGTTATTGCATTTATAAGTCATAATTGTTGCATAAAGATTCATTCACCGAACCCTAGCAATCTACTCTTATCCGTTAAATCGTTTAACCATTTTAATCTTTTTATTTCACAGCAATTTTAGATATTATTCTATAATCCAAAAAATCCAAAGACTTTTTTGTTTAATTGAAAGTATTTTTAAACTCTGTATCGTCAAGCAGTCCTTGAGATTCGATACTTGGGATTTTTCCCTTTATTACTACAATAGGCAAAATAGTACACTTGATATTTTCCTATCAAGTTTTTGGCGCCGTTGCTGGGGACTGCCAAAGATTATAGAGTTTAACGATTTTTCAATTAGAATTTTGTTGCTCTGGAACCAAAATTTTATTTTCTGTTTAATTTTATTTTTCTTTTTATCGTTACTAATCTCTGTCTAATCTGTGAATGCGAGGTAAGGCCTCAGCTGATTTTCATTTTGACGCAGAACCAGAGAGAACTTTGCACGCTAGACTCAGACAAGCTAAAAAAGAAAAGCCGACAACATTTGACGCAGAACTAGTGATTGAAGAACACGTCTCGGTTCATTCTGAAGATACCGATTCAGAAACAGATTCACATCCAAACACTGTTAACATGGCTGCAGATCCACCTCCAGTGGAAAGACTCTTGGGTGACTATGGCAGAGAGAATAATCCAGCAGTGCGGTTGACAATAGTTAACTAACCAGTCAATGCTGCCCACTTCCAGTTGCACCCGTCAACTATCCGTCAGTTGGAAAGTGAGCCTTTTGCAGGAAAGATCAATGAAGATGCAAACAAGCACCTACAGAGGTTCTTGACTATGACTACATCATTAAAAATTGAGGGGCATTCTGAAGAGGCTAAGAGGCTGGTTATGTTTCCATTCACCTTATCTGATAACGCTGAAGAGTGGTTTTATTCCTTACCTGCAGGAAGTATTACTACTTGGCAACAGATGGAAACCGCCTTCTTAAATGAGTACTTTCCCGCTTCTGTGTATATTCGTAAGAGGTATGACATCCTAAATTTTAAACAGAAAGACGGAGAGTCACTTGGAGATGCGTACAAAAGGTTCAAGAGGTGTTTAGTTGCATGTCCTACACATAATTTGGATGCAACTGAACAAATGCAAAATTTTGTAAATGGGCTGAAGATGAAAACTAAGCAACTCATTGATACAGCTGCTGGTGGCTCATCTAACTTTTCAACAGCCACCGGTATAAAAAAGATCATTGAAGCTATTGCTGCAAATGAGCATTTGGAACTATATGACCGTACTGTGAGTCAACCTGAGGAAAAAATTGACTTGAAACTGACAAATCAGGTAGTGAAGATGGAAGATCAGATTGCAGCTGAAGTGGAAAGAAGATTGAAAGCTATGAATTTAGGTACCTAGATTGTATCTTAAGTTCAACCGGTTCAGACATTGATTTGTGAAATCTGTGGTGGACCACACTTTGCCATGCATTGTGTTGCCACTGCGGAACAAGTGCAGGCCATTAATTACCTGAGGCAGAATAATCCATATTCAAATACATATAATCCGGGGTGGAAAAATCATCCTAATTTCTCTTGGAAAGATCAGCAGGGTAATGTTCAGAAGCAGGGACCACCACAACAACAACCACCTCACCAGCAACAGTATCAACCGCAACAGCAACCCTATCAGCAACAGGTACCAAAGAAGGCAGATTGGGAGATTGCTATAGAAATGATGGCTGCTCAGAGTGTTCAATTTCAGGAAGAAACCAGAAATAATCAGAGGAACACCAATGCTTCTATAAAAAATCTGGAAGTTCAACTGGGTCAGATTGCACAACAGATAACAAGTTCTCAAGCACCAGGTACCTTACCTAGTGCAAGAGTGACAAATCCAAGAGATCATAATAATGTGAGTGTTGTAACAACAAGAAGTGGGAAATCAGCTGAAATACCTGAAGAGAAATCTGAGGAAGAAGATCAATTACTTGAAATGGATCTTGAAATCTTAGAAGGCAAGAATCCACCTAAGGAAGAAGTGGTTCCACAACCTGTTATGAAGGAAAAGCCCACTGAACCAAAACCCATCATAAAGCTTCCATTCCCACAAAGAAATAAGAAGAATAAGCAAGATGAGAAAAATTTTCAGAAGTTTGTAGAGATGTTCAGGAAATTAGAGATCAACATTCCATTCTCTGAGGCACTTGAGCAGATGCCTATTTATGCCAAATTCATGAAGGACATCATCTCAAAAAAGCGCACCACTGACACTGATCCTATTATACTAACTGAAACTTGCAGTGCTATTTTACAGGGTATGAAGATTCCAGTGAAGAAGCCAGATAGAGGCTCGGTTACTATTCTGTGCACCATTGGAGATAGGTCCTTAAAAAAGGCACTGATTGATTTATGGGCTAGTGTGAGCCTTATGCCGTTGTCTATTTACAGGAAGCTAGGAATTGGAAGTGTTCAAGATACCAGAATGACACTCCAATTTGCAGATCATTCAGTTAAGAGATCATTTGGGGTAGTTGAAGATGTTCTGGTCAAAGTTGATAAATTTGTATTTCCTGTTGATTTTGTGATTTTAGAAATGCCAGAAGATGAGGATATCCCTCTGATTCTGGGAAGGCCTTTCTTGGAAACAGGTAGATGTATGATAGACATTGAGGGAGGTACCATAACCCTCAAAGTTTACGATGAAGAGCTAAAAATTGATGTTAGAAATACCATGAAACATAAAGAGGATATAGGTACAAACCACTCAGTGGAAGTGATTGATCAGATAATGACCAGCACCATTCAAAGCAACTTCCCTAAATCACCTTTGGAAAGAGTTATGAGTTTGTCAGCAAAAGAGATTGAGGACCATGATGATGAGAAAGAAAAGGAAGTTCTTGCTATGCTAGATTCGCAACCACCTTGGTTGAAATCCAGACCACACCGGTGGGAGGATTTGAGAACTTCACCAGAAACAGAGACTGAAAAAGGAAGTGGAACAGGTACAAGTTCTGAACTAAAACAATTACCTGTGAATCTTAAATATGTCTTTCTGGAATCGGGAACAAGATGTCCTGCTATTATTAATTCTGAGCTAAATGAAAAAGATGAAGAAAAGTTGATGCAGGTCCTTAAGAAACACAAGAGTGCTATTGGGTGGACTATTGGGGATTTGAAGGGAATTAGTCCCACAGTATGCATGCATAAGATACTGATGGAGGATAATCAGAAACCAGTAGTACAACCCCAGAGGAGGTTAAATCCAGCAATGAAAAAAGTGGTGAGAAAAGAGGTTGTAAAGTTGTTAGATGCAGGATTGATTTATCCCATTTCTGATAGTTCTTGGGTGAGTCCTGTGCATGTGGTACCAAAGAAAGGAGGAACCACAGTGGTTGTGAATGAAAAGAATGAATTGATTCCAACTCGTACAGTAACAGGTTGGCGAGTATGTATTGATTACATGAGACTTAACACTGCAACAAGGAAGGATCATTTTCCCCTTCCTTTTATTGATCAGATGTTGGAGAGACTTGCAGGTCACGAGTACTATTGTTTTCTGGATGGATACTCTGGGTACAATCAGATTGCTATAGCCCCGGAAGATCAGGAGAAGACCGCATTTACATGCCCTTATGGTATTTTCGCCTACAGACGGATGCCATTTGGGTTATGCAATGCCCCAGCTACTTTTCAGAGGTGTATGACATCTATATTCGTCGATATGCTTGAAAAGCATATGGAGGTGTTTATGGATGATTTTTCTGTTTTTGGTTCTTCTTTTGATCATTGTTTAGCTAACTTGTCTCTTGTTTTGCAAAGATTCCAGGAAACTAACCTTATTCTCAATTGGGAGAAATGTCATTTTATGGTGCAGGAAGGTATCGTACTAGGACACAAAATTTCCCGCAAAGGAATTGAGGTGGACAGAGCAAAAGTTGAGGTGATAGCTAACCTCCCACCTCCGGTGAATGAAAAGGGGATAAGGAGTTTTGTGGGTCATGCAGGGTTTTATCGCAGGTTTATCAGAGACTTCTCAAAAGTTGCCAAACCATTGACTGATTTGCTTGTCAAAGACAAGCCGTTTAATTTTGATGACAATTGTATGGTGGCTTTTGAGACGCTAAAGAGTAAGTTGATCACCGCTCCTGTTGTAATTTCCCCCGATTGGTCTTTACCTTTCGAAATTATGTGTGATGCAAGTGACATCGCTGTGGGGGCTGTCTTAGGACAAAGGAAGGACAAATTATTGCATGTAATTTATTATGCTAGTCATGTCCTTAACCCGGCCCAAATGAAATATGCAACTACCGAAAAGGAGTTGTTGGCCGTGGTTTATGCTTTTGACAAATTCAGGTCATATCTGCTTGGTTCTAAAGTTATTGTGTATACTGATCATGCTGCTTTAAAGTATTTATTTGCTAAGCAGGAATCAAAGCCAAGTCTGTTGAGATGGATACTCCTCCTCCAGGAGTTCGACTTGGAGATCAAGGATAAAAAGGGGTGTGAGAACACGGTTGCGGACCACTTGCCTCGCATGTCACCAATAAAAGAAACTGAGGAGGAGCACCCCATTCAAGATACATTTGTTGACGAGAGAATACTTGCTGTTACTGGAGTACCATGGTTTGCTGACTATGCAAACTATGTGGTAGGTGGGGTTATACCTGATGACTTTAACTCTCACCAAAAGAAAAATTTTCTCAATGATTGCAGGTTATATCTATGGGATGACCCATTCCTATAAAAAAGGGGGTGGACGGTTTGATCAGAAGATGTGTTCCCGAATGTGAGCAGACGGATACTCTGAAAGCTTGTCATAATTCTGAGTATGGAGGACATTTTAGTGGAGATAGAACAGCGGCAAAAGTTCTCCAGTCCGGTTTGTATTGGCCCACTCTGTTCAAGGATGCTCATTATTTAGTCCGAGAATGTGACAGTTGCCAACGAACAGGTAATATCACGACGCGGAATCAGATGCCTCAAAATTCCATGTTGGAGGTTAAACTATTTGATGTTTGGGGTATTGACTTCATGGGACCATTTCCACCATCATTTGGAAAGAATTACATATTGGTGGCGGTTGATTATGTGTCAAAGTGGGTCGAAGCTGTAGCAATACCCACAAATGATGCAAACGTGGTGGTAAATTTCTTGAGGCATAACATCTTCTATAGGTTTGGGGTACCGCGTGATTTAATTAGTGACGAAGGTACGCACTTTCTGAATAAACTGATGGAGAATTTGTTGAAGAAGTATAATGTGAAGCATAAGATAGCCACACCGTATCACCCCCAGACTAGTGGGCAGGTTGAAGTTTCCAACAGGCAAATAAAGCAGATTCTTAAAAAGACTGTTAGTGCTTCTCGAAAAGATTGGTCTGTGAAGTTAGATGATGCACTGTGGGCATACCGAACAGCTTTCAAAACACCAATAGGTATGTCTCCTTATCAACTCGTGTATGGTAAAGCTTGTCATCTACCGCTCGAACTCGAGCACAAAGCTTTTTGGGCCTCCAAATTCCTTAACTGTGATCTTCTGAAAGCTGGTGAATCCCGAACGCTTCAACTTCATGAGTTGGAGGAGTTTAGGAATCAAGCTTATGAGAATGCCAAAATTTATAAAGAAAACACGAAAAATTGGCATGATCGGAAGATCCAGAAGAAGGAATTCTGGGAGGACAGTTGGTGCTGTTGTTTAATTCCAGGTTGAAGCTGTTCCCTGGTAAGTTGAAGTCAAGATGGTCTGGTCTGTTCATCATTCACAGGGTGTTCCCTCATGGAGCAATAGAGCTAAAGAATGAGAAAAAGGGAGACACCTTCAAGGTTAATGGGCAGAGGTTAAAACCGTATTATCAAGGCCAAGGAGGACCAATAGAAGAGGTTAAACTCATCTGAGCATGAGGTAACCCGTCGAGCCATGCGACGTTAAACGAAGCGCTGCTTGGGAGGCAACCCAAGGGAGTTTATGTTTTATTTTAATTTTATCCGGGTATTTTTAGTTTAATTTAAAAAATTGTTGGTTTGTGTTTCATGTCTTTTGAGTCAAGTTTCATCAAGGGAAGGCCTCGGAAAAAGGCGGACTTAGAAAAATCTTGAAAAAGACAAATTTTTGGAAAAAATCACATGTCCACTGCCAATACGCGTATGGAGTGAGTGATATGCGTATTGGTGTGAAAAAATAAGGGTTCCCTGGTGAAACGCGTAGCATACGCGTATTATTCTCTTACGTGATCCAGGTACGCGTAAGGAAAACTAATACGCGTAAGGCCTCATGAAAATACGCGTATCATCCTTCATACGTGATCTGTTACGCGAAAGTGCAATTTACACTGAGTTTTCGTGCGTAACTTACGTGTAACGGATATCCATACGCGTAACGCCTGCGTATAATACGCATATTAATTTTTGGTCAGGTTTATATTTATTTTTCGTACGCTTACGTCATTTTTGCATCTTTCTGTTACGCGACTTCATCGTATCACTCTGCTTCTCTGTGTTTTTGTTCTCTTTTTCTTCCAGTTTCATAGGAAATCGTCACGATGGCTGTCCCATCTGAAGAAACTAGGATCTTTCTCTCTGACGATCATGAAGTAAGGTACAACCATCTCAGAACTCACACATTCATAGAAGAGAAACAATGAAATTTTGGGGAAGGTGAATTGCCAGAAGTTGCTGCTATTCTGAAAAAGCAAAAGCTGGGCTATTTGAATAAGAACATAAGGCCGGTTGCAATGGATCTGGTGAGGGAATTTTACGCCAATGCCTACAAGGTACCAGGGCGAGCCGTAGAGAACGAGGTCGTTGAGATGACTTCTTGGATCCGCGGGAAAGAAATCAAATATGATTGGAAGACTATTAACAGTGTACTCAAGTGTATATTTCATGATTCGCATTGTTAGTTCTTCGACATGAAGCTTTCAGACAAGAACAGATAGCCCTACAGCACCATAAAGGATTTGATTGCACGACCAGGCAAAGATTAGCATCTGACCACCAAGTCACATCCATCAAAGATCTTAGTCGTTGATCTAGCCCCTATTCCTAAAGCCTGGGTTTATTTCATTCACCATACTTTGGACACGAATCGGAGTGGCTCAGATTCGATCACTGAGAGAGCCCTGATGCTCTATTTCTTTCTAGAGAAGATGCAAGTGAATATTGGGAGAATTATTTCTAAGGATATGGATGAGATAGCCCAATCATTGAAGAAGTCTCTAGGACACGCTTCGGTGATTCGGCTCCTGTGTAAGAAGGCTGGCGTGGCGGATTTGAGCGGTAATGTGATGGTGAGACCGGCACGTTGTCTTGATACTATGTGGCTGAAGGAACACACTATTTCCGTTGATGAGCGCCGACCCCTCCGACGCTTGCACGAACATGAGGCGGGTACCAGCACTCAGCACCAGGATGACCATCATACAGCGCCAGAGGCACCTCCAGTACCCCCACCAGTTACTGATGAGGATTCACTTGAGCATAGGATGGAGTTGTCCCATTTTTGCATGATGCAGGACTTCTGCTATCATTAAGGACTCTCTGGTCGATATCTGATGCATCAGACAGACGTGTAGGAAAGGGCTCAGAGATTCAGAGACAGGTTCGGTGGCGACCCTCCAGCACCTTATTATGGACAGTTTACTTTTCCTGGGTGGACTCACCCAGTTCAAATTGGTGGGCCGGTATCTCAGCCTCGACAGTCCACACCGCGACCGCATCATCAGAGTCCTCACCGACCTCAGCATCAGCAGACATCCCCATAGCGATCGGAGGAGATGACACCGGTCACTGCCTTTGTCCATGGGCGATTATAGATGGAGCTGACTGACCTCATAGACTTTGACGCTGAGATGCGGGATAGAGATGACGGAGCACAGTTATGAGTGATTGTTTTGAGTTCTTTTCTTTTTAGTAGTACTTTTATTTTTATTTTTATTCTTATTTATACTTTCTGGTATTTCTCTTTGGTGTATTTTTAGTTCTTTATGCTGTACTTTTATTTCCCTGCTATTTTATTTTTCTGCTTTTAGAAAGTCGTGTAAGTGCCTGTTTTCGGGCTTTGCAAATTTAATGAATTTTGTTTTCATACAGTTTCTTGAGTTATTTCAGTTGATATTTGATGGTTACTAGCGATAATGGATGATACTGATGACTTTCACAACTTACTTACTTGCCCTGGCATCCAGTCACCCTGACGGTTTGATACTGCTGTTTATGATCGGACGCATTGGTTAAATAAAGTGTTAGAACCAGGAGCAAAAGAGCCTTGAACACAGGACATTATGGACGCTGTCAGCTTTACCCATCCTAGTGAGATCAGAAAAAGCCATACACGACAAATCATCATGAGAGAAATATCAGGTATGACTTTATCTATCATAGTTTGCGTCCGTTCTTTTTGAATATTAACTGTATGAGTACACACACTGAGGCACTTCTTTTTCTTATCACCTAGAGCCTTTGAAGCCATCCCATTATTATTATTATCCTTCGTTTACCCCATTTGAGCTTGTATCCCTTGTTTTGTTTTTACCCGTTATTATTAACCCATTGGCCAACTTATTTTCCATACCCTGTTCAGAGTAAGTGTTTTTGTTTGGAGATCTATGTTAAATTTTAAGTTTGGGGTTGCTGTTGGAATAGCAACCTTTAAGTTTGGGGTAGCTATACAGACTGATAAAAGTAAAACACGGTGAGTGCAAAAAAAAAAGGGAAGAACAATTGTTCCTACTTCAATATATATATATATATATATATATATATATATATATATATATATATATATATATATATATATTGCATTCACCGAATGGAGTTTAAAAGTCCCCACACAAAAAAAAAAAAACATGGTGACACAACTGATCTCACATACTCTGAACCAAAAACCCTTGTTTTCCTTTTGATATCCTACCTTAACCCAAGCCCTGTTACAACCCAAAGACCTCAAAAAGTGTGTGTTTTGTGCATGTTGATAAGATTTGAGAATTTATTCAAACTGTTGATATGATATTGCTTACCTTGATTTGAGCGTGATAACACTTTAACCCCGAGAGAATTGGTGAGAGTGTGATATAAGCTGACAGGTGAAGTAGTGTTTAAGAGGAAAAGGTTTCTGGCTAGCTGGTTATGAGAAAAAAATTAGAAAACCCAAGGCAACATCGAAGGGTTCAATGCAAAAGATTTCAGCAGTATTGTGGTAAGAACTGTCTTTACAGTAAGTTTGGGGTGACGTGATATGTTTTATATAGAATGTTACTTGAGGGCAAGCAACAAGATAAGTTTGGGGTTGTGATCAGTCACCATTTATGCTATGTATTTCGCGATTTATGTAACGCCCCGATTCTGATTTTCCCATTTTGTTGAGTCTTTTATTTAAATTGAGTGATAAATTATTTTATCTGTGAAATTGGTGTGTTAATATGTTATGTTGACATGTTATGTTATTTTACCGTTTTTGAGAGTTTTCGGGGAAAATTAGAATGGAGGGTATTTTAGACATTTCTCAATTAAAGGATAAGTTAGAAAATTTAGTGGAAATATAATTGTGTGAGAAAATGAATTAATTTGAATTTGTGTAAAAAAAAAAGAAAATAGCAAAGAAAAAGAGATAAGAAGAGGAAATAGGAGAGAAAGAGATAGAAAGGAAAAATAGAGGAAAAAGGAGAGAAAGAAGGAGGAAGAGGAGAAAAGAGAAGGAAAAGAGGAAAATCAAGAAAATCAACTTCTAGGAATCGATTTAATCGGGTAAGGGTTTGAAACTCGATTATTCTATACATGTGTGTGATTATGTATGATTGTTGTGGTTGAAAAATTATGTTTGGTAGAGTTTTGAGTTATATGTGAGTTTTAGGTCGATTTGTGGAATCGGTGTATTTAACGGTTAAAAATCGATAAAGATGTGTTTAGAATGATCTCTATATGTGTATGATCCATAACTATGCTTGGTTTTGCTGTTGGGAATGATCAAAGGTGGGAAAAATTAGAAATGGGGGGTTTTTGATGAAGAAGCCACGCAGCTGGGCATGGCTGTCTGGTGTGAATCGCCGGGCGAAATGCCTAGAGCGCCGGGCGAAGCGTGATTTTGGCCCCTGCGTCGCCGGGCGAAATTGAGAGGCGAGAGGGTGTCACGTTACTGGTTTTGTTCACGTTTTTGGGGTTTCCTTCGCCCCTACTTCTTCGGGCGAAGTGTAGGCGAAATTGAAGTTTCGCCGGGTGAAAAGTTCCTGTCGCCGGGCGCTTTTGTCTTTTTTGTAGTTTTCTTTTCTTTTAAAATTCATAACTCTCGGACCGTAATTCCGATTTAAGCATTATTTATATCGTTGGAAAGCTTATAAAATGTTCTTGCTTGTGATGGTGGTTTTGAGATTGTTGGCCGATTAAATAAGTCAAAAAATCGGGAATAGTGTTATTTGACGACTTTTACCGTTTTGAATGTGTGTTTTGGATTTGAATCATACAACAGTGCAATGATGTGAATGTATATAGATTTTATGTGATTGTATGAGATGAATGCATGACTATATTGTGAATATGTATGCATTTCAAGAATGTCTTGAGTCATTTTGTATGTGAAGCATAATGATGTACATTCTTGTGTTGTGTGATTCTAATGAGAATCCGTGGTAACGTCGTGTGCCTAAGTGAGGTGTGAGCGATGATTACAAACGATTGTGTGCCTAGGTGAGGTGTGAGCAATCAGATTATGTGCCTAGGTGAGGTGTGAGCAATCGGATTGTGTGCCTATGTGAGGTGTGAGCAATCCATAAACATTGTGTGCCTATGTGAGGTGTGAGCAATGGGTGAACATCGTAGGCCCGACGGGGAGTTACATTGGTAACGAGCGATGGTTCCAATAAGTTCCTGAGTGAACTTGAGATGATTGAGTCGGTACCGCATTGCATTTGCATAGAGTCGTGAGTCGGTCTCTATGATTTGCATTTATCATCTTTATAATTGAGAATTGATGAATAAACATGAATATGTATGTTTATGTGAAATGATGAGAATTGTGAAAGTATGCACGATGAATATGCTTAGCTCTGTATATATATATACATACATTGTGATGTATATGAGTGGGTTGTGATGAATTGTGGTGAGAATGTAGAATATGTGTATTTTTATGCTAAGATATATAATTATATGCATTTATATTATAATTGTGTTTCTCACCCTTCTGCTGTTTTATGATGCTCTATGAGGCATTGCAGAGTAGGTATGCTGGTGGTCTTTTTGGTGAAGCGTGTCTTCATTCTTTTGGTCGGTCGGCTCTGATATGTAGCACCGGGTAGCTAGGATGATTATGATTCTTTTGTGATACATTTGTACATGTATCTTGTTGATGAATGTTTATATAAACATGATTTATGTTGGTGGATAATACTTGATGATATATCCATATATGTATATATGTTTGATGTTATTCAATGTTTAGATTTTCCGCTTTTATTCTAGATATTGAGATGTGGGTGTAAGGACTAAGTTCCTCTGTTGCAAAGTTACCCCATGGTTGCATATCAAATGTTGAGCAGGTGTTGAATGTTTTAATTTCATGTATAATGTGACATACCTCTTTTATACTATGTTTATAATTATACTCTGACGAAATTTTTAATATGTGCCTAAATGATTATGTGATTATTTGGGGGTATAGAAAGGGGGTGTTACATTAAGTGGTATCAGAGCCAGTGTTGAGTCAGTTGTGTCTGTCTTGTTGTTGTGATGGTTGAACTGTTGTTTAACCTTGTTGTCATTTTTGGGAATGATCAGAATATGGCTGGTAGAAACGACAATGCGATGGCTGCTGCTTTGGAAGCAATGGCTAGGGCGGTGCAAGGTGCACCTAACGTGAATGCTAATGACGAGTTCAGGAAGAATCAACCACCGGTCTTTAAAGGAAGATTTGATCCTGATGGTGCTCAACTTTGGTTGAAAGAGATTGAAAGGATCTTCAGAGTCATGGACTATGCAGAGGAGAATATGGTGAGGCTTGGGTCTCACATGCTGAAGGAAGAAGCAGACGATTGGTGGGTCGGTATGCGTCAAGTTCTTGAGGTGGATGATGAGGAGATAACTTGGGATTTATTTCGTACCGAGTTCTTGAGGAAGTATTACCCTGAAAGTGTGAAAGGGAAGAAGGAGATGGAGTTCCTTGAACTAAAACAAGGTAGTATGTTCGTGGTGGACTATACTGCTAAGTTTGTGGAGTTGGTTCAATTCCATCCTCACTATGCTGCTATTACTGCTGAGTTCTCAAAGTGTATTAAGTATGAGAATGGTTTGCGTCCCGGGATTAAACAAGCTGTGGGATATCAAAGGATAAGAAGGTTTACGGATTTGACAGAATATTGTAGAATCTTCGAGGAAGATAGCAAGGCTCGTTCTACACATTACAAGAGTTTGAACGAGAGGAAGGGAAAGCAACAAGCTAGAAGTGGACCTTATGTGACACCCGTTGATAAGGGCAAGCATAGGGGAAACTTTGAGAAGAGATCTGGAGGAGGAGGTTCTGGTTCCATTAAGTGTTACAAATGTGGTGAAATGGGTCATAAATCATTTGAGTGTAGGAAGACCGTGGTGAAATGTTCTAACTGTGGAGGCCTTGGGCATGCTGCTACCGATTGTAGAAGGAATATGGTGAAGTGCTATAATTGTGGAGAAGTGGGTCACATTAGTACTAAGTGTACTAAGCCGAAACAAGCTCAAGCGGGCGGAAAGGTGTTTGCATTAGCGGGGAAGGACACTACTAGTGCAGACCGTTTGATTAAAGGTACATGCTTTATTAATAGTACGCCTTTAGTTGCTATTATTGATACGGGAGCGACTCATTCGTTTGTTTCGTCTGAGTGCGCGAAGCGTTTGAATCTTGTGTTGTCTGTGATGGATGGTGAGATGGTTATTGACACTCCAGCGATGGGGTGAGTAACTACTTCTTTGGTTTGTGTGAGTTGTCCTCTGACCATTTATGGTAAAGACTTCGAGATGGATTTAGTGTGTTTGCCGTTGGAAGGGTTGGACGTAATCTTGGGTATGAACTGGTTGCGATTTAATCGAGTTCATATAGATTGCTATCACAAGTTAGTGAGGTTTCCTTCTATGGAAGATGATGAAGATGAGAGTTTCCTATCCACTAAAGAGTTGAAGAAACTTCTAGCGGACGAAGCTCAATTGTTCGGTTTGTTTGCATCATTGTTGGTGGAGAGTAAAGTTGAGCTCGATGTGTTTCCAGTGGTGAGTGATTTTCTAGAAGTGTTTCCGGAGGATATTACGGATGTACCGCCGGAAAGAGAAGTTGAGTTTTCTATTGATCTAGTTCCGGGTACTAGACCGGTTTCGATGGCACCGTATCGTATGTCGGCATCAGAGTTGGTAGAATTGAAGAAGCAATTGAATGACTTGTTGGACAAGAGATTTGTAAGACCAAGTGTTTCTCCTTGGGGTGCTCCGGTATTGTTGGTAAAGAAGAAGGATGGAAGTATGCGGTTATGAATTGATTATCGACAATTGAACAAGGTGACAATTAAGAACAAGTATCCGCTTCCAAGGATCGATGATTTGATGGACCAACTGGTTGGTGCGCGTGTTTTTAGCAAGATTGATTTGAGATCGGGATATCACCAGATTCATGTTAAAGAAGAGGATATTCAGAAGACGGCTTTTAGGACACGGTATGGTCATTACGAATATTCCGTGATGCCATTCGGGGTTTCTAATGCGCCGGGTGTGTTTATGGAATACATGAATCGTATTTTTCATGAACAGTTAGATCGTTTTGTGGTTGTGTTCATCGACGATATTTTGATTTATTCTAAGTCTCAAGAGGAGTATGAAGAGCATTTGAGGATTGTGTTACAAATTTTGAAAGAGAAACGATTGTACGCTAAGTTGTCGAAATGTGAATTTTGGTTGTCGGAAGTAAGTTTTCTTGGACATATTATTTCTGGTAGTGGTGTTAGTGTTGATCCCTCCAAGATTGATGCGGTGATGCAATGGGAGGCTCCTAAGTCGGTTACGGAGATTCGAAGCTTTTTAGGCTTGGCAGGTTATTATCGGAGGCTTATTGAGGGATTTTCGAAGTTGGCACTTCCGTTAACGCAATTGAATTGTAAAGGAAAGGCTTTCATCTGGGATATTCATTGTGAAGAGAGTTTCAATGAGCTAAAAAGAAGGTTGACAACGGCACCGATCTTGATTTTGCCAAATCCGACGGAACCATTTGTTGTGTATTGTGATGCTTCATTGGTTGGTTTAGGTGGTGTTTTGATGCAAGATGGAAAAGTTGTGGCTTATGCTTCAAGACAATTGAGAGTGCATGAAAAGAATTATCCTACACATGACTTGGAGTTGGCGGCCGTAGTGTTTGTTTTGAAAGTTTGGAGGCACTATCTTTATGGTGCGAGATTTGAAGTTTTAAGCGATCACAAGAGCTTGAAATATTTATTTGATCAAAAAGAATTGAACATGAGACAAAGAAGGTGGTTAGAGCTTTTGAAGGATTATGATTTTGGTTTGAATTACCATCCGGGTAAGGCAAATGTGGTGGTCGATGCTTTGAGTCGGAAGTCGTTACATATGTCCGCATTGATGATGAGAGAATGGGAACTTTTGGGGAATTTTAGAGACTTGAGTTTGGTTTGTGAAATGACGCCGAGAAGTGTGAGACTTGGTATGCTACATGTTACAAATGATTTTCTTGCAACCGTATGTGAAAAGCAAAAGTTGGATTTAAAGTTTGTTGATTTAATAATGAATGAGAATGAGGATTTCAAGGTTGATAATTTTGGAGTTTTGAGATTCTGTGGTCGTATTTGTATTCCTGATGATGCGGAGTTGAAAAAGATGATATTGGAAGAAGGACACCGAAGTAACTTAAGTATTCATCCGGGAGCGAATAAAATGTATCAAGATTTGAAGAAAATCTTTTGGTGGTCCGGATTAAAGAAGGATGTGGCTCAATTTGTGTATGCGTGCTTAACTTGTCAAAAGTCTAAGGTGGAACACCAAAAGCCTAGTGGATTGATGCAACCGTTGGACATTTCGGAGTGGAAATGGGATAGTATATCGATGGATTTTGTTACGGGATTGCCAAATACGCAAAGAGGTCATAATGCTATTTGGGTAATCGTTGATAGGCTTACTAAATCTGCTCATTTCATTCCGATTGATATTAGTTATCCTTTGGAGAGGTTAGCCGAGATTTATATTCTTGCGGTTGTGAAGTTACATGGAGTTCCTAAGAGTATTGTATCGGATAGAGATCCTAGATTCACATCGAGGTTTTGGGAGAGTTTACAAAAGGCTTTGGGTTATAAGCTAAGATTGAGTTCGGCTTATCATCCGCAAACGGATGGTCAAACCGAGAGGACAATTCAATCGTTGGAAGATTTATTGCGTGCTTGAGCAAGGTGGTGCTTGGGATAGTTATTTGGCTTTGATTGAGTTCACTTACAATAACAGTTTTCATTCAAGTATAGGTATGGCACCATTTGAGGCTTTGTGTGGTCGGAGATGTCGAACACCTTTGTGTTGGCACGAAACCGGTGAGAGGACGGTAGTTGGACCGGAGATGGTACAACAAACGACAGAGAAAGTAAGGTTTATCCGTGAGAAGATGAAAGCTTCTCAAAGTAGACAAAAGAGCTATCATGACAAGAGAAGAAAAGATCTTGAGTTTCAAGAAGGCGACCATGTGTTTTTGAGAGTTACGCCGGTTACAGGTGTGGGTCGTGCTTTGAAGTCGAAGAAGTTGACTTCTCGTTTTATTGGTCCATATCAGATTTCTGCACGAGTTGGTGCCGTGGCTTACTGTGTGGTGTTGCCTCCAAATCTTTCGAATTTGCATGATGTATTCCATGTTTCGCAACTTCGGAAGTATGTTCTGGATCTGTCACATGTTATTCCTATGGACGAGGTCGAAGTGAGAGATAACCTTACGATCGAAGCTTTACCGATTAGGATTTTGGATCGTGAAGTTAAGAAGCTAAGAGGCAAGGATATTGCGCTTGTGAAGGTAGAGCGGGGAGGCGCTGCGGAAGGAAATATGACTTGGGAACTAGAGAGCAGGATGCGAGAGTCGTATCCGGAGTTGTTTGAATCAGGTAATATTTTCGAGGACGAAAATTTCTAAAGTGAGGGAGAGTTGTAACGCCCCGATTCTGATTTTTCCCATTTTGTTGAGTCTTTTATTTAAATTAAGTGATAAATTATTTTATCTGTGAAATTGGTGTGTTAATATGTTATGTTGATATGTTATGTTATTTTACCGTTTTTGAGAGTTTTCGGGGAAAATTAGAATGGAGGGTATTTTAGACATTTCTAAATTAAAGGATAAGTTAGAAAATTTAGTGGAAATATAATTGTGTGAGAAAATGAATTAATTTGAATTTGTGTAAAAAAAAAAAGAAAAAAGAAAAGAAAAAGAGATAAGAAGAGGAAATAGGAGAGAAAGAGATAGAAAGGAAAAACAGAGGAAAAAGGAGAGAAAGAAGGAGGAAGAGGAGAAAAGAGAAGGAAAAGAGGAAAATCAAGAAAATCAACTTCTAGGAATCGATTTAATCGGGTAAGGGTTTGAAACTCGATTATTCTATACATGTGTGTGATTATGTATGATTGTTGTGGTTGAAAAATTATGTTTGGTAGAGTTTTGAGTTATATGTGAGTTTTAGGTCGATTTGTGGAATCAGTGTTTTTAACGGTTAAAAATCGATAAAGATGTGTTTAGAATGATCTCTATATGTGTATGATCCATAACTATGCTTGGTTTTGCTGTTGGGAATGATCAAAGGTGGGAAAAATGAGAAATGGGGGTTTTTGAAGAAGAAGCCACGCTGCTGGGCATGGCTGTCTGGTGTGAATCGCCGGGCGAAATGCCCAGAGCGCCGGGCAAAGCGTGATTTTGGCCCCTGCGTCGCCGTGCGAAATTGAGAGGCGAGAGGGTGTCACACTACTGGTTTTGTTCACGTTTTTGGGGTTTCCTTCGCCCCTACTTCGCCGGGCGAAGTGTAGGCGAAATTGAAGTTTCGCCGGGCGAAAAGTTCCCGTCACCGGGCGCTTTTGTCTTTTTTTGTAGTTTTCTTTTCTTTTAAAATTCATAACTCTCGGACCGTAATTCCGATTTAAGCATTATTTATATCGTTGGAAAGCTTATAAAATGTTCTTGCTTGTGATGATGGTTTTGAGATTGTTGGCCGATTAAATAAGTCGAAAAATCGGGAATAGTGTTATTTGACGACTTTTACCGTTTTGAATGTGTGTTTTGGATGTGAATCATACAATAGTGCATTGATGTGAATGTATATAGATTTTATGTGATTGTATGAGATGAATGCATGACTATATCGTGAATATGTATGCATTTCAAGAATGTCTTGAGTCATTTTGTATGTGAAGCATAATGATGTACATTCTTGTGTTGTGTGATTCTAATGAGAATCCGTGGTAACGTCGTGTGCCTAAGTGAGGTGTGAGCGATGATTACAAACGATTGTGTGCCTAGGTGAGGTGTGAGCAATCGGATTGTGTGCCTAGGTGAGGTGTGAGCAATCGGATTGTGTGCCTATGTGAGGTGTGAGCAATCCATAAACATTGTGTGCCTATGTGAGGTGTGAGCAATGGGTGAACATCGTAGGCCCGACGGGGAGTTACATTGGTAACGAGCGATGGTTCCAATAAGTTCCTGAGTGAACTTGAGATGATTGAGTCGGTACCGCATTGCATTTGCATAGAGTCGTGAGTCGGTCTCTATGATTTGCATTTATCATCTTTATAATTGAGAATTGATGAATAAACATGAATATGTATGTTTATGTGAAATGATGAGAATTGTGAAAGTATGCATGATGAATATGCTTAGCTCTGTATATATATATACATTGTGATGTATATGAGTGGGTTGTGATGAATTGTGGTGAGAATGTAGAATATGTGTATTTTTATGCTAAGATATATAATTATATGCATTTATATTATAATTGTGTTTCTCACCCTTCTGCAGTTTTATGATGCTCTATGAGGCATTGCAGAGTAGGTATGCTGGTGGTCTTTTTGGTGAAGCGTGTCTTCATTCTTTTGGTCGGTCGGCTCTGATATGTAGCACCGGGTAGCTAGGATGATTATGATTCTTTTGTGATACATTTGTACATGTACCTTGTTGATGAATGTTTATATAAACATGATTTATGTTGGTGGATAATACTTGATGATATATCCATATATGTATATATGTTTGATGTTATTCAATGTTTAGATTTTCCGCTTTTATTCTAGATATTGAGATGTGGGTGTAAGGACTAAGTTCCTCTGTTGCAAAGTTACCCCACGGTTGCATATCAAATGTTGAGCAGGTGTTGAATGTTTTAATTTCATGTATAATGTGACATACCTCTTTTATACTATGTTTATAATTATACTCTGACGAAATTTTTAATATGTGCCTAAATGATTATGTGATTATTTGGGGGTATAGAAAGGGGGTGTTATAATTTAACTGTGAATAAGTCAGGTAAACTGTGTGAATTTGAGTTTGTTTTAGTAGTATTTAGGTATGTTTTGATTTTGTCAAGTGTGTCATGAATTATGAATTTCTCGAGGATATTTTACGCTTTTGGTATGTCAGCAGGTCGAATACAAATTTGGAAGCTCAGAGGATTGAGCGTTGGTTGTACAACCGAGCCGGTGCGAGAAAGCGGAAGAAAATGCAATATTTGGAAGACTTGCTGCCCATACGCGTATTGCTATAGGTGATACGCGTAAGGCCCTTCCTGGTACGCGTATGGTACGTGAATGGGCAGAGGGTTGATAAAATTGAGGAAAAAGAGAGCTTCTGCCCATACGCGTATTGGTCTTGTCAATACGCGTATCATGTTGCGTGCTGGCTGGCCTCTGGGTCCATACGCGTAGGGAATGTGGTGCAAAACAGACCAATACGCGTATGAGGTACGTCAATACGCGTATTGAGGCCCAAAATGGCTGAAAGCCCAGAGTTGGACTATTTAGTCCCGGAACACGATTTTGCAAGGGTTGGACGATTTCTGGGAGCACAATACACGTTTTGAAGGTTGACGACTCAGATTTTCACAAGGGATTCATATGTTCAAGAGTTTTCGGACAATTGAAGATTGATTCCTCGAGAGATTCTGTAATGACAACATTTTCATCTATTGTATTATTTTTCTTTATGAGTAGCTAAACCCCCCATTGCTAGGGGGTGGCCCTGAATCTGATTGTAATGAATTCGATATTATGAATGCAATGACTATTTTATTCGTTAATTGTTGATTTGTTCTTATTTCTTTGCTTAATGCTTAAATCGTCAGAAAAACGGATTTTGAACCTTTACATATAATTTATGCTGGTCAGCTGTTATATGTTGATCTGACTAAGACCATTTGATAATAAATATCACCTAGGACTAGGGATACTTTATCTCAACCGAAATTTCTTGATATTTACAAACTTGATCATGAATGTAATTATCTATGGACATAGTAATTAGATTACATGATCAAAGATCTTTTCACTAAGGACTTAGGATTAGATAACCTAAAGAACCGGTAATCAATTGTTATTGATTTTGTTATTGCATTTATAAGTCGTAATTGTTGCATGAAGATTCATTCACCGAACCCTAGCAATCTACTCTTATCCGTTAAATCGTTTAACCATTTTAATCTTTTTATTTCACAGCAATTTTAGATATTATTCTATAATCCAAAAACCCCAAAGACCTTTTTGTTTAATTGAAAGTATTTTTAAACTCTGTATCGTCAAGCAGTCCTTGAGATTCGATACTTGGGATTTTTCCCTTTATTACTATAATAGGCAAAATAGTACACTTGCTATTTTCCTATCACTCACCAAAATTTGTTACCATCACCATAGGTAACACTTCACTAATCCCCCATTATAGGAATTAGCTACCCGCACCCAATCAATCATCATAGGATCGAGGCTCACCAAAACTCGACCAAAGGTCGTACACCATGATGCATGACTCTCAAATAATATGCATTAACATAACAAGGTTCACCAAAAGTATCCCTATACACATCTCACCATTTATACATCACATCATTCATCATGCAACAATCAATTCATGTTACAATGTCAATAACATTAAAAAATAGCAGCAACTCATCAACACCTTAACAACATTATCACAACATCATCGACACAACAACATCATTATCACACAACGGTATTACAATAATGCAATAATTCATCAACCAAACATATAAACCAATACATTTATCGATATAGTAGGCACATGAATAATATTTAAACATCTCACTAATCACTACCTTGTTATAGATCTGAGTGTTAGCTTTCTAACGCTTCAAACGACATGTCATTTGGGTATACAGATAAAAAATTATGGCCAAAATCGTCGAACAGTGCAAAACAACATTCTGGAAGTTACGTGTCAACACATAACATCTACAGGTCGGCTCATGACCTGCACAGGTCGGCACATAACATCTACATGTCGACTCATGTACTTCATTTTTAAAGCTTGTAATGTTCTGTTAGATGTGTGGACTGCATGTGTCGACCTATGACCTATACAAGTCGGCACATGACCTTCATAGGTCGACACATAACGCAAAATTTTCCCAAAAATCAATTTTTAAACCATCCAAACACTCCCTCACGTGCCAAAAACTTATGCTACAGAATTCCATCAAATAAATCCAATTTCTTATGGTTGTAACTTCCTAATTCATCATCTACTTCATAGTTTTCATAGATCAACAGCATATTACAACACATCATCATACTCATCATCTCTAAATCACCAATAACACAATCAAGGTCAAAACCTTCAAACATCAATCAATAACATAACATCATCAGCAACATCAAAACAAAACATAAGCATACATAGGGTACACGAATTTCGCACCAATTTCATCATACAATCAACAATTATAACATAAACATCAAAATTGAAATTTAATACGCCCAATCCTAAGGGGGTTAAGGGTTCCTCCATTCTACCCTTCAATCACATCCCTTATTATTAAAATAATTTCCCACCCTTACCTTGGTTCTCATAGCAGCAAAAGGAATATGAGTTTCTTGGCATTCTTCCATCTCCCATAGCTCTAAGTTTCCAATGTTACTCTTGCCTCTTCAAGCCAATTTTTCACGTACTGATCAAACCCTCACTTTTTCTCAACTTCTCTATTTATAATACAAAATCCTTATTTATATATTCTCTATTTTATCATTTCTTACTCCCAAAATCCCTACTTTGCCATTCTCCTTAATTTCCATTTTATTTTAAAGGTTAAATATGTAAGGGGTCCTCATAAATATGTAAACATTAAATTTTAGTTCCTCTAAAATTTTCCTTCAAACAATGGTCCTCGCAAACTTTTCCATCCCTGAAATTGGTTTCTCCCGTTAGTTTTCACTGACGGAGGCTTACGTGGCATGCCATGTGAAATTTTTTGATGATGTGGCATACATGTGACAATGCCAGCATTGAAAAAATGCTGACGTGGCATACATGTTTCCATTTTAAATTTTTTATGTTAACACCATACCTGTGGTATTTTGGATCGAACTCTAGTGTCGACAAGGGTAGTTTCATGGTTTGATAGGAGTTGTGCATGCTGGAGTCGAAGTTTGTTCAAGTATGCTGTCGAAATATGTTAGCTTTGTGTTTAAGTTAGCATGTCGAATTGAGTCTTGCTTGTAAGCCCAATTGTTAAGTTAGTTTGTAGTCTAAGTTAGTTTAGTAGTCTATAAATATACTAGTTCTCTCAGATTATTGGGAGGGGGTTAATTGTTGGTATTCACTTGTATTCTTTGAACCCTTATTAAGTAAGTGAGCAGTAAAACAGTTTTAACCAATTCTTCTTCTTCTTCTTCTTCTTCATCTTCTTCTTTCTTTTTCTCTATCTTTTGTAAAACCTAATAGGGTTTCTTGTGTTTGTTCAAGAAACTCAATCTTTTTCTCATATTTTGGTTTGTTTTGACGACATCAATTCACAACAAACTGGTGCGGTGAGCGTGGAGGAGAAGATGTTGTCAACAAAGTATGAGATTGAGAAATTCACTGGTGTTAATGATTTCGGTTTGTGGGGCATGAAGATGCAATACCATCTTGTTCAATAGGGTTTGTTAGAAGCAAGGAATCATTCACACTCAAGTGCAAAGTATTTTCTATCCATAGTTGATGAATACTCTAGAAAGTTATGGGTATTCATCAAGAAGACTAAGGATGAACTTTTTAAAATTTCAAAAGTTGGAAGACTCTGGTCGGAAACTAAACTGGCAAGAAGGTCAAGAGGTTAAGGACCGACAATGGTCTTGAATTTTTCAATGAGGCTTTCGACAACTATTGTGTTGCGTATGGTATTGTAAGGCACATAACTACTGCAGCGACTCCCCAACAAAATGGTTTGACTGAAAGGTTTAATCAAACCATTTTGTAAAGGGTGGGGTGCATGTTGGTAAGTGCGAGATTGAAGAAGGTGTTTTGGGAAGAAGTTGTTGTGACTGCAACATACTTGATAAATAGGTGTCCCTCGATAGCCTTGGGAATGAAGACACTTGAAGAAGTCTGGTTAGGACATCCACTTAGTCTTGAGAGACTTAGAATATTTGTTTGTTTAGCCTATGCTCATATTAAGCAAGACAAGGTCGAACCTAGAGCTCTGAGATGTATGTTCCTTGGATACCTAGAAGAAGTTAAATATTATAGGTTGTGGTGCCTAGAGTCAGGTCATAGGAGGTGTATCACAAGTCGAGATGTAGTTTTCAATGAAGATATGATGGCTTTCAAGAAATCTGATGACATTGTCCGAAGTTCGAACTTCTCTGAAAAAGAGCTGGAACAGGAAGAGATTCTTGTTGAGTAGAGCATAATGATGCTGAATTGCATAACCCAGATGAAGTCAAAGAAGAATCTCAAGTTGCTGATGAAGATGAGGAGACTGATAATGACTACCTGCTGGCAAGAGATAGGTCGAGAAGAGTCATCAAGCCACCTCAGAAACTTGGTTTTGTATTATCTCATAACTTATGGCTTAATCTCTGTAAGTGAGGTTCTTGACGAAGAACCTAGAGACTATAAAGAAGTTATGAGAAGTCGAAATAAGACTGAATGGATGAAAGCCATGGATGATGAAAACTAGTTTGTTCCCTTGTTAGTATAGAGTTTGTTCCAAGGTGGAGATTTATGGTATTTTGGATCGAACTCTAGTGTCGACAAGGGTAATTTCATGGTTCGACATGAGTTGTGCATGCTGGAGTCTAAGTCTGTTCAAGTATGCTGTCGGAATATGTTAGCTTTGTGTTTAAGTTAGAATGTTGAATTGGACCTTGCTTGTAAGCTCAATTGTTAAGTTAGCTTGAAGCGTAAGTTAGCTTAGTAGTCTATAAATAGACTATTTCTCTGAGGTTGTTGAGAGGGGGTTAATTGTTAGTATTCACTTGTAATCTTTGAAATCTTATTGAGTAAGTGAATAATAAAACAGTTTTAACCAATTTTTATTCTTCTTCTTCCTTGTTCTCTATCTTTTGTAAAACCTAATAGAATTTCTTGTGTTTGTTCAAGAAACTCAACCTTTTTATCATATTTTGATTTATTCTTGACGACATCAATTCACAACAATGCCTAAACCCAAAAATGGTAGCTAATCATTAGCTAATTCCTAACTAATTCCTAGTTAATTAAACACACTATTATATTATTAATACAAACAATGTCACAATACTTCATGTCTACAGTGGGAATTACAGGCTATTAGTAATGTTCACATTGAATTTATTTAAGGATACAATTGTAATTTTAACTAATTTATATAACAATAATATGACATTAAGTGATGATAATTAAAAACATGAAGTCATGAACCATATGAACCATAAATAGTATTAACTATTTGATAATTAATTTAGAATATGAATTGTAATTTGCTGAAATATTTACCAAGTGAACCATCTAATATGATAGGAGTAGTGTTTATAAAAATAATGGTGATTTCTTATCACATCACCCTTGTTTCTTAGGCACCACCTGAATTTCAGGTTTTGCCCCCTAATTCCGGATGTGCACATCTGGACGCACCAATTTTGTAAAAAACGTTGATGCATTTCGGAAGTGCACATCCAGAAACATTCTTGATTTACAGATCCGAAAAACAGCAGAACTTTATTTTTTTTTAAATCGGTTTTGTTGCTTGGTCGCATATGTTAATATATCGTCGCAACTTAATATACATTTGACAACATCCATATATAAAATAAAATGATATATATATATATATATATATATATATATATATATAAAATAAAACTCTGTCAAAATACAGTGCATACATCTAATATAAATAGAATACATCAAACAAAAAACTACTGCGTATGGCGAAGGAACTCTCCTGGCTCCCCTGCTCCTCTGCCCCTACCCACAATCCTGGATCGATGTCTGCGGTACTGAAGTTCCCCCCGAGCAATCACAATAATCCTATCCACGACAAGTCTGGCACCAGAGCCCTCAGGGAGGTGACCGGCCTCAATGGCCTGCCGCGCTATCTGCTCTATCTGACGACAGCGTGGTAGGACATCCTGAGTATGATCCAACTGAGACTGCCGCTCCTCTAATATCTCCTGATGAGCAGGTCTGAGTGGCGATCCCTCAGCAGTGGGCACCATGCATGGGTGTGAGATGGTGTAGAACCACACGATGTACCCGGCAGCAACGCTCCAGTCTCTCTCCGCTCTGGTCGCCCGAGCCTCTTCCGGTACCAAGTGAGACTGGTAGTCAGCATATAGCTCATCTATTTTCCTGCGGGTCAAGCCTAGAGCAGCAGACTCATGAGGCATCCCGGAGATCGTCTGCGTGTAACCGAACTGACGCAAGACGCGCTCCGGTAGGTATTGGGCAGTAACGGTCGAACTGCATGCCAACCATCCTGAGAACAAACAAACCTCATCGAATGGGCGCGTCACACGGTGATCGGCATATGGGCTATACAAAACGTCCTCAGCAGCCATCCGATCAAGATACACTCTGAAGGGGTCAGGCACCTGGTTCCCTCTAAGCAGGACAAATGCAGCAGCACGTGGCATATCCTCAGTGTACTCGACGACACTCCCCCAACCAGTAATGTTGGGAAAGTGCTGTAAAATCCACGCCTGAAATGGAAAACATAACATGGGTGTCAAACATTATAATGAATATAGAAAGAAAAGAAATGAAAAAATCACTTAGAATATTAGATTGTTACCACGTATAGTGTACCGCTGCCTGCCACAGTCTTGGCTGCCCAGTGGCAACCATCAGAGAGCCTGGAATAGGTGTATGCCAGCGCAGCCGCCCCCCAGTTGTACCCGTGGATCTCTGTCTGATCCAAAAGGTACCTGAGGTAGACGATATCAACATAATAGGCGCTGGTGTCCACAAACACCTGCGTGACGAGCAAAAATAGGTAGTAGCATCTCAGGGCATGCTAACTGTGGATCTTCACCTCAGCTGGACCCCCTACTGCCTGTCCTACCTCTACAAGCGCCTCACTAAATCTGTGTATCAGAAAGTTGAACCGGACGTGTGCATCCCTCAACTAGGTAACCTCCTCAAGTACATCATCTGCGCTAGCCCCAAGCTCTGTAACCAGCATCTCGATCGCCTCCGCCTTCGACATCCTACCGTGACGGAGAAGGGTACCCATGATCGGTATATGTAAAAGGCACGAGATGTCGTTGAGTATGATCGTGATCTCGCCGTACAGTAGATGGAATGAGGATGTCTCAGGGTGCCATCTCTCAACAAAGGCCATCAACATACCGTACTGGATCTGGGAATACCCAATCCTAGACAGGCCTCCAAGACTAGAGGCGGCAACTGCAGACATGAACCAGTGATCCTCTGGCAGCAGCTGAAGCATGTCTATAACCTTGCCCCCATGGTTATAGAACTTCTGGGAATCCTTCTCCTGAAAATTTCCAAATAAAACAATGTTACAAATGAAAATATTTTCAACGTAAACAATTCTATAAATAACCCAAGAAAGGTTACCTGTCCTAGCCAGACATATCTGGCAGTATGCTCAGAGTACCCCACGAGTAGGGACATATGAGACGGTCCCCCGGGGTAACCGCCCAGCTCATCGAAATCGTCATCGGCGTCAACACCATCATGTGCTGGGTGATCACCCTCTGGAACAGAACTAGGAACAGGGGAACGAGGAGGAGCAGCTGGTGGAGCTGGAGCCTCCCGACGACACCTGCGTGCGGGCTGGGACCCTGATGAACTACCAGCAGAAACACGACGCCTCCGAGATGTAGAATCGGCGGCTGAAGGGGAAGTGGCCTGTACCTGAGATGTGGAAATGGCCTGAACTTGTGATCTGGATGACTGTGGTGTAGAATGTGGTGTAGGATGTCCCTCAGCTACCCCAACTCCCTCTGCACCAGAAGCCTCGGCTGTAGATTGCATCTGCTCACGTCGTACAGATGCGTGCTGAGCTGTTCGTCCATGTATGATACGATCGTCTCTCCCAACCATCTAATCTGCAAAGCATAATAAATAAATTAGAATTTTTTAAAAATAATTAAACAAAAACAAACAAACAAACGCAAAAAAAAAAACCAAGTGTCTTCCGGATGTGAACATCCGGAAATTTGCAAAATATTTAACGTTGGGTGTTTCCGGATGTCACTATGCCATAAAAGCCTTTTGACAGCGCTTTTTTTGGCATTACACAGTGCTTAAAAGCTCTGTCTAAACTGGCGCTGCTAAAAGATTAGACAGCGCTTTGGTTAATGTCAAAAGCGCTATCTAAAGGGGTGCTTTGACTGAAAAAGCGTTGTCAAAGCACCGCTTTAGACAGCGCTTTTACAATAGGTAGCGCTTTTGCTTATATTTTAGACAGCGCTTTTATTGTAAAAGCGTTGTCTAAATGTTGCTTTAGACAGCGCTTTTTGTTTTTCAGACTAACATTAGACAGCGTATTTTGCCTTTTTATAGTATACCTTAGACATCGCTTTTGCTGTTTTGGTATACCTTATACCCCACTTTTTTGGTCGAAGCGCTGTCTAAACTCCACCTTAGACAGCGCTTTTTGTGTAAAGCGCTGTCTAAGGTATACAAATTTTTTTATATAAATTACTTAAAAAAAGCGCCGTTTGTTTTATACAATTTATATGCACCTGTTTTTAAACCCCAATTTGCACCAGGTTTTCAACCACAATTTTCACCTGTTTTTCAACCTCATTTTGCACCAAAATATCATAAATTGGAGCTTCAATCCAATATATACGCACCAATTTTGCCTATTTATATATACAATTTTCATCCAACAATTTATATATACAAAACAATTGATGATACAAATCATTTCATCCAACAAAACATTTTGCTTCAAATCTACATATTACTTATAGAAATGCTAAGCAAAAAGCAATGCACATCAATATAACTCTATCTTCTACTTTGCACATATAACCTGAAACAACATAAAAAGATTGTAATTCAATTAAAACAAGACATAAACAATGTTTATAGTTACAAAGTTATACATACTCAAAATTCTCATCAATTAAAGTAAGAGTACAATATACCTTATAAAACTCCGAGCTCAATAATGACTTAACACCAATCCTCTTTAATTTCATCCAAATGATCTCTTGAGTAATACGCACACTTGAATTCATCAAAGTACTACATAATAATATAACATAGTTTGATTTAGTTTCAACTATTTAATTATATGAGAAATATGTGTAAATATTAAAATAACTCATAAGTTAGAAATAACCGCAATCTATATCATTACGTTGCCGAGGACACTACACATGAAAAGAAAATATGGATAAATCCTAAGTTTTATCAAGTATCATCACTAATATAATAAAAAATGTGATAATTAATATACCTTCACTCCAATCCATGTAATGTTGTTGGCTCTCCTCTTTGGTACTTGGATATCTCTTTGTGCTCGGAAAGCTTGTATAATGCTAATAAAATATAAATGAATATTTAGAACAATTCACATAAATAAATAAATAAATAAATATACACATGAATATTTAGAACAATCTAACTTACGTATCAATCATATTCTTCATATCCGGGTATCATGAATAGAATCATCATGTGGGTGATCCTCGTTAGTAGCCATCTAACCTGTAATAAAGAAAACAAGGATATCAAATATAAATTATGATGAAAGTACTTGTCTAAGCTATAAATTATGATACCAAATGATATATAAAATGAAAAATAAAGAAGAGCATATAACATTTTATTATATTACCTCTTTCACTAACATCTCTTTCTTTTCTTGGTTGGAATATGAATTACTTGTTTCTTAGCAATGCAGACGGATGAATTGATCCAAATTCCCTCGTTATGATCATTTCTGATATATGACTCATCCGCTATAAGATCCTCATCTTGATCATTTCTATTATACAACTCATTTCGTCTATGCATGACTCATTCTCAACATCAATATCACATTGATCTACACCGCTATCATCAACCACTTTGTTAGATAAAAGCACTATAGACCATTTCGTACTCGTCGGGTCAGTGACATAGAACACTTGTTAGCTTGAGATGCTATAATAAAAGGCTCATCTTTGTACCCCACCCTATTAAGATCCACTTGCAAAAATCCTGACTTATCCATTCGTATACCACTAATATTTACCCACTTGCAACCAAAGATAGGAATCTGAAACTTCTCGTAATCAAACACCCAAATGTGCTCAATAACTCCAAAATATGACAGATTTGCATATTTGGGGTTTAAGTCTTTCATACTTGATATGTGCATTGCTTCAGCTAGCACGGTGACACCACTATTTTGCATAGTACTTTTATCATCTTGCTCTTTGGTATAAAATGTGTATCCATTAATTGCGTATGCGCTATGAGAAAACACATGCAAACTTGGACCATATGCCAAACATCTCAACATTTCTATTACTGAAGCGGGATCTGAAGAGCGCTTCGAATAAATATGATCCTTTAACCATTGTATAAAACTTTGATTGTGCTCTCGTACTATCCAATTTTCATTTATGTTCTGATTTAACCTTCGGAGTACATCCTTGTGCATTTCAACATATGGCTCAACCTCATTATCATTGTGCAGAACATACAAATGCACTTGATCCCGTTCATCCCTTGATACTGTCACAATTTTATTTCCAATTAATTTTTTACCTTCCTTTTTTTCGAAAATATGAGTTTTGGGGAGTCCAATCGATTAAACATTGGACAAATATTCAGTACAAAACTCAACCGCTTCTTCAACAATGTATCGTTCAACAATACAACCCTCTGGTCGACTTCGGTTTTTCACGTACCCTTTTAATATTTTCATATAACGTTCAACAGGGTACATCCATCTCATATAAGCTGGTCCACACAACTGTGTCTCTTTCACAAGATGAACAACTAGATGTACCATTATGTCAAAAAAAGAGGGAGGAAAATACATTTCAAGCTCACACAAGGTAATAAGTATTTCTTTTTGTAGTGTTGGTAAGATCTCAGGATCGATCACCTTACTACAAATTGACCTAAAGAAAAAACACAATTTAGTTATGGCGCTTCTTACTTTTTCTGGCAAAATAGAACGTATACCTATTGGTAGAAAATGTTCCATTATAACATGGCAATCATGTGTCTTTAAACTCTTCAACTTGAGGTCTTTCATAGACACAAGTCTTCTAATATCTGAAGAGTATCCTTCTGGAACTTTAACTTCACTCAGAAACTTACACAATATTTTTTTCTCCTTTCTAGATAGAGTAAAAGCAGCAGGTGGTAGATATGTTCGTCTTCCTTTCTTCACGGGTGCTAATTCAGTTCTTATTCCCATTTTTAACATGTCCTCCCTTGTTGTAAGGCCATCCTTAGACTTTCCTTTTATATTGAGTAACGTACCAATAACACTTTCAAATACATTTTTTTTCAATATGCATAACATTGAGAAAATGTCTCATGTACAAAGACTTCCAATATGGAAATTCAAAAAATATCGACCTCTTCTTCCACCCACCTTTGACAACCTTATATGCAAAAGGCTTGCCAAACTGAGTACGCACATCTTTCACCTTTTCAAAAACTTGGTCACCTGACAATGCAGGTGGAGCTTTACGCTGTTCGGTGTCTCCATTGAATGCTTTTCTCCACCCACGGTAGTGATGATTAGAATTTAAGAATCTACGATGACCGAGAAAAACATTCTTCTGACCAAAATCCAATCGCGTCGAATCTGTTTTATCTTCACAAATAGGACACACATCTTGACCTTTTATGCTGTAACCTGATAGATTTCCGTATGCTGGAAAATCATTAATTGTGCCAAACAACATCGCCCTCAAGTTGAAACTTTCTTTCCTATACCCATCATAAACCTCCACACTGTTCTCCCACAAAAACTTTAAATCTTCGATTAAGGGTGCCAAGTATACGTCTATGTCATTCCCTGGTTGTTTAGGCCCAGAAATTAACATAGATAATATCATGTACTTACGCTTCATACATAGCCATTGAGGTAGGTTATAAATCATGAGATTCACATGTCATGTGGTATGTGAGATACTTTGAAGACCATGCGGGTTCATTCCATCAGTAGATAATGCCAAGCGAAGGTTTCTTGCTTCTTCTCCAAAGTCAGGATAATCATTATCAATTTTCGACCACTGTGGTGAATCAGCTGGATGTCGATACTTTCCATCAATAATTCTTTCATCTGCATGCCAAGTCAGGTGTCTTGCATCGGTTTCACTACGAAACATGCGCCTAAATCTCGGAATTATAGGAAAATACCATAAGACTTTTGCTGGAGACAATTTTTTCTTATATCGAGACAAACCACATTTAGGGCACTCAGTTAACGATGCATATTCGTTTCGAAACAAAACGCAATCGTTTGGACAAGCATGTATCTTATCATAGCTCATGCCAATAGAGCACAACATTTTTTTGGCCTCATAGGTTCGATTAGGAAGAACATTATCCTCCGGTAGCATTTCCCTCATAAGGGCCAACAACTCTGTGAAACTTTTATCCGACCATCCATTGCCCGTCTTTAAGTTGTACAACTTTAATACCACAGACAGTCTTGTGAATTTAGTGCAACCTTTATACAACGGTTTCTCTGCAACGCTTACCAACCTCTCAAACATTTTGGGACAATCATGAAGATCTTCTTCAAGTGCTTCTGCAATCTCTTCGACTCGATCACAATCGTATGTTTCTGTGTCTTTGTCGTCTGAAGCATAGGTCGTATTACTTTTCCCCCTCGGTTCAACATTCTCGTTCATTTTCTCACCATGAAATATCCAACACTTATAACTTCGATCAATTCCATGCATTAGTAAATGCGATTTCAATCCATCTGCGTCAACCCGACCCACATAACAACAACCCAAGCAAGGACATTTCATTCGACTGGGGTCTTCAATGTGTTGAACAACAAACTTAACGAATTCCAATACCCTATTCTTGTACTCTTTGGACAATCGATCGGCAGACATCCATTTTTTATCCATGGTTTTCCTACTTATTAAGGCAAACAAAAACACTACTATAATTATTCACGCAACTATTTCAAAAGAACATAAAAGAAGATTTTCCTAAGAAAAACACTTTCGAGTCACAGAAAGAAGATTAATACAAACTTTTATTTCACGTATCGTCTACCATATGAAGATTTGAGTGCAAGAATAAAATACCTTTCTCGTAGTAGCACTTGGTTCAAAACAAATTCTCTTCAAACAACAATCTGAAAAGAACAATCACAATTGAAAGCAATCAATATCAACTTCAAAACTAAAACCATGAAGATGTTAGTAACACAAGAGAGATTAAAGCAGGAATAAGCCATTGAAGAATTCCAAAATTGAATCGTTTATAATTGTATAGTTTTGAATTTAATAGCATAAAACCAAGATATTAATATCCATAAGAGAACAACAAAACACTTAGTACCTATACCCCACTCTATATCTTGATTTAATTTTTTTTTGGTTAATCAAGGCATAGTTGTTTATAAAAGAGACAGTATGGTTTACATCAATCAGATTCCTCAAAGAAGAACCCTAAATGCAGAAATGTTCATATCAGAAAATGTAATGATTAAAGTAATGGAGTCTTGTTATGACCCTAACCATCTATCCCAAAAGTCAATACCGAGCTACATTCATGAGTAGAACCACTATTTATCATCTCTAACATTAACCTAACAAAAAAGAAGAAATCTTACCGAAACGGTGGAGTACGGTGCATGACGGTGGAGGACAATGGAGGAAGGACGACGGCGAGACTGTAACCGAGACGGTGGAGGACGGTGGACGACGGTGGCGAGAGCTGTTCTTCGTTCGTATAGCTAGTCGTTCGCAGTTCGCAGCAGAGAGGGAAAGAATAGAGAAATGAAAAATAGAATACTGATACTATACAATTTTTTATTTTAATTAATAAGACCTTAGACAACGCTTTTAAAAATCGCTGGCTAATGTGGTCCTTTACCAGCGCTTTTGAAAAAGCGTTGTCTAAGGTAGGCCTTTTAGCAGCGCTTTTACTCTTTTTCGTAAACAGTTTCCGTGTTTTATTTTTTATTTAACTTATAGCAGCGCTTTTGCATAAAAGCGCTGTCTAAGGGAGGCCTTTTAGCAGCGCTTTTACTCTTTTTCGTATACAGTTTCCGTGTTTTATTTTTTATTTAACTTATAGCAGCGCTTTTGCATAAAAGCGCTGTTTAAGGTGCGCTAGTAAAAGTCAGTTTTGGCGTAGTGTGTGCACATCCGGAAGGACACCGAATTTTTAACGTTAGGTATTTCCGGATGTGCACATTCGGAATCACTATGAATACTAAAAGTTACAATCTTTCTGGATATGCACATCCGGTACGTATTTTGAAGTTTAAAAATGGCAGTCATGACCACTGTACCATGCAAAAGGGCATTTTAATGCCCTGATCGTCCGTTTGAAGCAGTAAACAAGACCTACATTGTCTCTAACCTATGTTATTCATACAAACTAACAATTTCTACACCTAAATATCTACTCTAAATCTATTACTCGAAAATTACTCCGAAACTCTAAAATTTGAAAACTTACCGATTCAAATAAGATACGGAGGATTTAGCGTCTCTTGATCGTTGTCGATGTTGCTTTGCGCCGAACTCGAGTGGAAAATATCAAGATTTGAAGTGATTGAAAATTTGAGGGTTTGAGAGAGTTTGAGAGAGTTTAGAAATGAGAAAGTGAAGAATGAGGGGGAGGAAGAAGGTCTGACGCGAAGTTATAAGAAATCCTTCCGGAAGTGCACATCAGAATTGTTTCCGTATATGCATATCCGGAACACTTCAGCATTTTTTAAAAATTTGGTGCGTCCGGATGTGCACATCTGAAATCAGTGGGTAAAAAAATAATTTCACGTGGTGTCTAAGAAACTTGGGTGGTGTATTAAGAAATGCTCAAAATAATTTTGATATCAGGATGTATCTAGTGGTTAAATATTGCTACAATATTATTTACATTTTCATCACATGATCCATTATCATGACTAGTGGCTAGGACCATTGGAGTGCAACCAATTTTTCCAAATCCAACTACGGCAACTTTTCATCACATGATCCAGTTTTACAAACATTTTTTTAGATACTATGTGGAATGTATAACACCTACAAGCTTTGTAGCAATTTGAGCAACAACAGTTTTGTGATTTTCAATCTGTTGTCCAAAGGCAATATTATGTGGCATGTACCTGCACATATGTTAAACTAATTTAGTGATATTGAATATTATTGAAAATAAAAACAAAACAAATATATATATATATATATATATATATATATATATATATATATATATATATATATATATATATATATATATATATATATATATATATATAATACCTCTCTTAGTTTTTCAGTTTCATCACAAATTCCAGTCGAACTAGATGCATAAATATATATTCAACACCACTGTTAATTTTCCTACAATCTTTAACTCTTAGCTTCTCTGGGCAAGTTATATATATATATATATATATATATATATATATATATATATATATATATATATATATATATATATATATATATATATATATATATATATATATATAGGTTTTACTAGGATACACCCACCTATTTTTATGAAGGTGTGTTTTAGCAAACATTAATTAAAAAATGATTAAATACACTATAAGGTGCATGTTACTAAAACACACATTTTAAAAAGTAAGTGAGTGTAAGTTAGTATTTAGGTGCATGTTACTAAAACACATCTTCTAAAAAATAAGTGAGTGTAAGTTATTATTTACTTTAGACATTTTCTATAATACATCTATTTATTTTTTAGAAGAAGTGTGTTAGCAATTAATAACTAAAAACTCATTAAATATATCCTAAGGTGCATGTTACTAAAATACACCTTCATAAAAATAGGTAAGTGTATCCTAGTAAAACCTATATATATATATATATATATATATATATATATATATATATATATATATATATATATATATATAGGGTTTATATCCTATGAGAATGTCATTTTTATGTGAGAACAGAAGAATGAATCTGAACCATTAGATTTTAAAATAAATGGTGAAGATTATGTGTGGCTTTTATTTTTCTCTCTCATCCATTATTAAAATAATTGATGGAGGAGAGAGAAAAAAAATAACACATAATCTCCACCATTTATTTTAAAATCTAATGATTCACTCATGTTCTCACATAAAAATGACATTCTCATATGATACGTTTCCTATATATATATATATATATGGGAAATTTTGAATATTAATTTAGAGAAGTGATAAAAGCATCCATGAAGGGGTGTTTAAATATATAGCTGATTATTTCACTTTTAAAAAGATTATAAAGGTTAATAATGTATGTCGGCCTTATCTGATAGTAGTAACTGAAATGATCAAAGAAAAAGTAATGTGAAATTTGAATTTTGAAGTGACTTGGAAGGAATTACATGCATGAAAATAATAATTTAGAATGGTGTGTTTAAATTTGCTAGGATTAGTTAGGAATCAGCTACAATTTTTGGGTTTACGTATAACGTTAATATAAAAAATAAAAATGAAAATAACTGCCACGTGGCAGCCATGTCAATATTTTTCGCCACGTTGATATTTCCACGTGGATGTCACGTCATAAAAAAAAATCCATGTAGCATGCCACGTCAGCTTTTATTAACTGTCGTTAACAGGAGGGACCAAGAGTGTTGATAGAAAATATTAGGAGGACCGTTCTTTGAATAAAAATTTTAGAGGGATTAAAATTGAATGTTGGCATATTTATAGGGACTAAAAACATATTTAACCCTTATTTTAATTAAATTAAATAACTATTATTTTAAGTGATTAAAAATAATTCTAAACTACTTCTATCAACCTGTAACTCTTTCTCTACACCCCACAATTACAATATCCTTCTCAACCATCCCTCTACACCACACACACATGAAACACATAATTCATCACAAAATACATAATTAAATTAAAATAAATTACTTAAAAATAAATTATTAAAATTGGGGTGTTACAACTCTCCTTCACTTAGAAGAATTTCCGCCCTTGAAAATTACTTGAAGGAAACAGAGTCGGATACGACTCTCTCATCTGACTTTCCAGCTCCCAAGTTATGCTCCCACCAGCTGGTCCTCCCCACACTACCTTCACCAAGGAAATTTCCTTACCACATAATTGCTTCACTTTTCGATCCTCTACCCGCATGGGCGATGTCTCCACAGTCAGGTTTTCTTTCACCTGTATGTCGTCCACTTGGATCACATGAGACGAATCTAAAATGTATCTCCTCGACTGAGACACATGAAACACATCATGAAGATTAGCAAGCTGTGGTGGGAACGTAATCTGAAAGGACACCCCTCCTATCTTCTGCAAGATCGGGTATGGACCAACAAAATGCGACGTGAGCTTTTGAGACTTCAAAGCTTGACCAACACCGGTTACTGGAGTAACTCTAAAAAACACATGGTCCCCCTCTATGAACTCAAGGGCTTTCATTCGTCTATCATGATAACTCTTTTGGCGACTCTGAGAAGCTTTCATCTTCTCATGAATCACTTTGATCTTCTCTGTGGTCTGTTGGACAATATCAGGTCTAATCACAACACCATTTCCTGACTCATACCAACACAAAGACGTCTTACACCTTCTACCATACAATTCCTCAAACGGTGTCATTCTAAAACTTGAATGGAAACTGTTGTTGTATGTAAACTTAATCAACGGTAAAAGCTATCCCAAACACCTCATTGTTCAAGTACATAAGCCCTTAACAAGTCCTCTAGAGACTGAATAGTCCTCTCAGTCTGACCATCTGTCTGCGGATGAAAAGTGGGACTCACTCCAGCTTAGTTCCAAACGTAGCTTGCAACTCCAAGAATCTTGATGTAAACCTCATATCTCTATCCGACAAAATACTCAAAGGTATGCCATACATCCTCACAACCTCTTTGATATATAACTCATCTAACTTCTGCAAGGAATGATTGATCTTCATTAGTAAGAAATGAGTCGATTTAGTCAATCTATCCACTATCACCCAAATCAAATATTTGCCCTTAGCAGTAAATGGAAATTCTGGCACAAAGTCCATAGAAATGCTATCCCATTCCGCTTTGGAATACTCAAAGGTTGCATTAGACCTGACGGTTTCTGATGTTCAATCTTCGACTTCTGGAAAATCAGACATGCATACACAAACTCAATAACATATTCCTTCATTCATGGCCACCAAAAAAGCCTCTTTAAATCTTGATATATCTTCGTAGCACCAAGATAAATACTTAGACTACTCATATGTCCTTCCTCAATAATACTCTTCTTAAGTAAAATTACATTAAGAACACAACTCTATCTCTGAACCTCATCACACCATTATCATCAACTCGGAAACCACCTCTGTTACCTTGATTGATTAACGTTAGACAATTTATCAAACTCAAATCAAATCTCTGACCTTCTATGATCTTTTGAAAGATACCACTCGTCAGCTTCAAAATACTCAACTTCACACCATTAGAAGTTTCTTCACACACTAAACTCATATCTCCAAATTGCTCAATCAGTTCAAACTCTCAAACCATAAGCATCGACATGTGTAAAGACTTCATACTCATCGCATCAGCTACAAAATTAGCTTTACCCAGATGGTAACTCAACCCAACATCAAAATCTTTCAACAACTCGATTCATCTCCTTTGCCTCATGTTCAACTCTTTTTGATCGAATATATACTTCAAACTCTTGTGATCGTTGAACACTCAAGCGTAAAACCAAAAAGATAATCCCTCTAAATTTCAACATAAAAACCACTGTTGTCAACTCAAGATCATGAGTAGGATAATTCCTTTCATGAACTCTCAACTATCTAGAAGCGTAGGCCACAACCTGACCATTTTGCATCAACACACTTCCCAAACGCATCTTCGAAGCATCACAATATACAACAGAGGACTCACTTGGATTCGAAAAATTCAAAACTAGAGCAGATGTCAACTTCTTCTCAAGCAGATTTTCCAGTTGCTTCTTCAATTTGAAGGTGTGAAAAACACAAGAAAGTGGGGTGGGGGTTGAATTGGGTTTTAAAAACAAATGTTTTTTACCGACTTAAAAAATCCAACAATCAAAAGATTTAATAATGAGAAATGCACAGGGATTTTTATCCTGGTTCGCTTGAAATTCAAAGCTAATCCAGTCCACCCGCCAAGGTGATTTCGCCTTATACATAAGGACTTAATTCACTATTATCAACTGATTACAAATGTACTAGCAACAACATGTGACTAACAAACCATAATGAAAAATTGTCACAGTCTTCTTAAGGATTCTGACCTAACTGGTCCCTTAAGGAAATACAAATAACAAGTTTGAATAAAGATTGTGTTACAAGTTGCTTCTACACAAGCAGATTTTACACAAATGAAATACAAACACTTAAAGAAAAGTATGCACAAAGTTATAAGCTTTTCATGTAGAAACAGTCTTGTAAAAATTGACTCTTTTCTTCAAGTCTCCAAGTTCTCTTTATATAGCATGAAAAAGGAACCGTTGGAGGGCAAATCAGAAATACGAGAAATGCAACTATCCACTAACGGAATAGTGACAAGTGTGAAGAATAGTACATTCCTTTCACCCACAAAATTAGGCAGTGGAAGGAATGTTTTAGTTTTGTACCATGTACTATTTGATTACGTATCCTTTAATCTTATCTTCAAATTCATTGGCATCTGATGAAAATATGATGAAGCATGAAAAGTTGAAGTCAGAATCTTCAGAATCATTAATCAGAAACTTGATAGTATCAACGTCTGACTTGAGATCTTCAAAATCTTCAGAATCTTCAGCTAAGAACAGAAACTTCAGAAGCTTGCCGTTCTTCAGAAGCTTGATGGTCAGAGTCACCTCCAGAAGCAGAAACGGAGAGAACATTGCTGCAACAACATACCATCTTTCCAAAAACTTCTTAGCGTGAATTTTGGAACACAAAGTTTAGAAACTGATGACGTTGCACGACATGTCTTTAGAATCAAAATTGGTTGTTAAAGCTACACAGTAACAAACCATTAGGGTACCAAAATTGTTCTCACACAAATACTACATTGTTATCATCAAAACTCAAAGGTATAGATGCAGAACCAAATCTTGTTCTAACAATCTCCCCTTTTTTTATGATGATAAAACCATGTATTTTGATGAACAATTTGTACTAGGTAATCACAGAAAGATACATCAGAAAGAAGCACAAAGCTCCCCTTGAGATGTATAATCCTAAAAAAGATAAAATCAGAATGAAATAACACTTTCTTGATTAACCTTTTTGCAGAACCAAAATGATCTTCTGTCAGAATCTGGTTTTTCTTCATAAGTTGCTTGAGCTTATCCAGAACGCTGGTTATCAAAATCAAAACTTCTGATGAACTTTTACTTCAGAAGCTTGGCTAGTAATCTTAGCCTGATTTGAAGTCTTGTTGAAAGAGCTTCAGATCCTGGTTAAAACTTTAAGGTTAAAACTTTAAAACTTTTAACGCTAGGTTATGTCTGATTAAAGGTTTTTCTCAAACTTATGAAGTTAATTCTTAAGACTCAAATTGTAAACCATTTTTGCAGAAACTGGTAATCTTAAGAGCTTCTGATTTTTTGTAAACCATTCTTCTGATCTGACAACTTCAAGAGCTTATGATTTTTGTGACTTTCTCTGAAAAACAGCTAACAAAATATTCTCGAAGTAGTTATTATCATAAACATTTAAAAAATTTTAGGTTCTGATTCATGAACATAGATATATCAAAATCAATATGTTTCCCCCCCTTTGTCATCAATAAAAAAAAGACTAAGACTAACAAAATAAAGAAAAGAAACACAACATACATTGATAGATGCCAAAAGGCATAAAAGTACATGATGATCAGAACAGAAAATAAAAAGAACTAAATCAAAATAACACAAAGAGTGCATAAAATTTTTGAAAACTAAGGGTTTGGGTTCTGAGGAGGAAGTCTGGAGAGGATCAACTCAAACATAGAATCCTGCTTGTCTAAGCATTATCTGACCAGGGCTTTATCTTCTTTTAGATCAGCAAGAGTCTTCAAAATCTCAAAAAGTTACCCCAGAAGAAGACGAAGTTTCAGAAGCATGTTGATTTTCAAAAACAATAATTTGTTGTTCTGACACATTGTCCTCAAATTGTTGATGGTCTTTAGAGACGACTTGCTTGCCTCAGTCCAATGGAGCAGAAACATCTTCCATGATGACATCTGGATCTCCAGAACCTTCCTCAGTTCCTTTTGCTTGTTCCTTAATCTCAGGTGTAGGAAGACACAATGAAGCATGTCGTATAACACATGCATGGAAAGTACAACCTTTGTACTTAGCAACCTCTTTTCTAATCTCCTTCAAGTCGTTTTTTGTAATGACCCAAACAACATTTCCACCTAGAAGTGGATTAAATTGATAAAAGCATTGTTTCCCGTCTTCTCAGTGTGCATCATAACAGATCTCTTCATAATAGTGTTCTTCCTCATAAGAATCATTGAATCCCTCAGAAGTTTAAACATAACTGTTGGAAATATTGTCACTATATCTATCTTCAAGGAGAATAATATGAACTTTTGGGACGGGTTAATGTAATCAGCTGAGTTGGTGCTAGATCAGTGGTAAATGCTACCCAGGATAATCTTGAACCATGCCCTTAGGGTATCCTTCAAATCCTTAGCACTGGGACTCTTTCCTTCCTCAATCGCAGTGCCTTCTTTAGAGATTATTGAAGCCATCATTGCTTCCTTCTTGGGGTCTGTTTTTATGTTGTAAACCCGTTTTCCACTACCATCATGAGAAATCAAATCAACGATGGTCTTCTCCGTAATCTCAAATTTTCTGCCAAAGATGTAGGAAGTAATCTTGTCCTTTTCAGCCACAACATGAATCCGAAACTGTTTGACAAGGACTGGGTAAACCGAACCCTTTAGCCTTTCAAAGAAAGTATTCCAACCTTGGAATTCTAGCATTCCAGTAAGATCTAGACCGTTATCTTTAATATTTTGGAAGTCAACAATGCTTTCACACAAAACCATTAGGTCATCTACCTTAGTATCAAGAGTGATGACTGGTTCTTCAAGAATGACGATGGAAGAAACTTGTTATTAAGGTTTAGCCATTGTAGACAGTTGAAGGTTGAAGGTTGAAGATGAAGATTGAAATGTACAGTTGCAGAGAGCAGATTTAGGTTTAAAAGAGAGAAAAGTATGAGAGTAACGTGTGCGTAGTGTGAAATATGGGTTTATATATAAATTTTAAGAAATAAATGCAATAATTACAATAATTACAAAAAGTAAATGCGCAGACATAGGGGGAATGCGTAAAGATTTAACCTATTTTCAAGAAATTACTAAACCTAATGTGTCACATCATTAATACGCATGTTTGGAGAGTGGGACAAATGTCACCACTAAGAACCCCACGTTATCAAATGAAAGAACAACCATTAAATGTTGTAACTGTTCAGAATCCAAAAGACAAATCGATAGGATTTGCTTCTCATCGGAACCTTTCTATTCATAAAACTTCCTCACTTCATAAAGCTCATGTTTCAGAAATAAACAAACAACAAAACTTCAGAATCTTGATCAAGAATTTTGACAGCTCAATATTCTAATAACATATTTTCATTATAGACAAGTTTTCATAAACATATTTTTCATAATGAAAACAAATATATCCTCAGCAAGGGGTTTTGTAAAGATATCAGCCCACCGATGGTCTGTATCAATAAATTTTAAATGGAAAATACCCTTCTGAACATAGACACGTAGAAAGTGATGTTTAATCTCAATATGTTTAACCCTAAAATGCAAGATAGGATTCTTGGATAAACAAATAAGAGAAGTATTTTCACAGAAGATAGGAATGTTACTCTCAAAGATCAGATAATCTTCCAGCTGACTCTTCTTCCAGAGTATCTGAGTGCTACATCCAGAAGCTGTGATATACTCAACTTCAGCTGTTGAAAGAGCAATTGTTGACTGTCTCTTGTGAAGGTGTGAGAAAACACAAGAAAGGGGGGGGGGGGGTTGAATTGGGTTTTAAAAAATGAAAGCTTTTTGTGAAACTTAAACAAAGATCACAAAGATACTAACAAGAGAGAAAGACACACGATATATCCTAGTTCACTTGAAAACTATCAAGCTAATCCAGTCCACCCGCCAAGGTAATTTTTCCTTATACACAAGGACTTAATCCACTATAATCAACTGATTACAGTTTGCACTAGCAACTGCCGGTGACAAACAACCGCAAAGACTAATTGTCTCTTCTTAAGGATTCTGACCTAACTGGTCCCTTAAGGAATTACAAACAACAGTTTGAAAAATAAATGTTTACAAAGAGATGCTTCTAAACAAACAGATATAAACACTATGAATAACAAAAATGACTTAAAGAAAATTTGCACGGTAAAAATAGTATTCTTGCATTGTGTTGTAGTGCTTCACTGTTGTTATTTTCTTCAAGTAATCAAGTCCTTATATAGCCAGTAAAAGATTCATTGGAGGGTAGATTAGGAATAACCTTGAGAGAGCCGGTGAATTGAAAGAATGTCGTTACGTAGGGATGAAAATTGTACACAAAAGTTGTCCTTTGTACCACCAAATCATGGTAGTGGAATGGAACATTTTTGATACGTACTATGTATTATTTTCCCTCATAAACTTTTGATCTTATCTTCTGTACATCAGAGGCTTCTGAATAGAGATGATTGAAGCATGCGTACAAGAGTTGATCACTAGGTCTTCAGAGTCTTGAGTCTTCAGAACTTGTCCACCAGAACCTTGTCTTCAGAATCTTCAGCACTCAGTCTTCAGAACCCTTGGTCTTCAGAAACTTAAGTCTTTAGAGTCTTCAGAAACTAAAGTCTTCAGAATCTTCAGAACTTTGTTCAGCAAAACCTTGTTTTCAGAGTCTTCAGAAACTCAAGTCTTCAGAATCTTTAGAACTTTGTTCAGCAAAACTTTGTCTTTAGAGTGTTCAGCACTTAGTCTTCAGAAGATAACGACTTCAGAAGCTAGAAAGCCTTCAGAAGTAAAACATTAAAGTCACGCTCAGAACCAGAATCCAAGAGAGCATTGCAGCAACAACATATTGTCTTCTTAGAATCTTTCTGAATGTGAGTAGATTAGAAGTAGACTTGCTTCTTTGGCGCAGAGCGACTTTTGGTCAAACCAGATTGACGTTGCACATGGTCTCTATCAGAGTCAGAGCCTTCTCTATTAGAGTCAGAGCCTGTTTGTTAAACCTTCAGAAAAACTAATGTTAGAGTACCATAATTGTTCTCACACAAATACTACTTTGTTATTATCAAAACTTAGAGATATCCAGCAGACCCAAATCTTGTTCTAACAATCTCCCCCTTTTTGATAATGATAAAACAATGTATTTTGATGAAATAATTTTGTACAAAAATAATCAATAGGTAATGACAAAGATAAGTTTAGAAATAACTTCCCTTTATCAAGCTCCCCCTGAATCTAAGACTTAGAGAAATCTTATCAGATTTGGAATACCAGAGCATGATTATAAAGATCTGATCAAATTCAGGATAACAGAGCCTGATTATATAACAGAGCCTAATTGGTCTTATCAGAGCCTGACTGATCAATTTTCAAAGCAGGTTTAAGGTTGTTTCTTATCAGATGCATCCGTTAGTCATGATAGCCAAATTTTCAATATCGTTCCTGAAAAGAAATTCTAAGAAGGAACGTGTGCATTTATAATGTTAGAATGTCAGAATTATGATTTAGAGAACAAGATATTTTTATCAAAATTATTTTTCCTCTAATACTCCCCCTTTTTGTCATAATAAAAAAGGTAATCAGAACAAAATAAATACAAAATGACAAAGAAAATAACTAAGGGTGTCCTAGAAAGTGTCTAAGGTTGAGGAGGAGGAGGGAGCCTCTGAAGGATCTGAGCAAGTACATTCTGAATGTTGGAGGTGACTTAATCTTGTTTATCCATTCTGGTTCTGAACAACTCTTGTTCCTTCTGAATGCTTTCCAAAGTCTTTAACACTAAATCAGAGGTAGAGTTATCAGAGCGTTCAACAGCTTTCAGAGCATCTTCTTGATTCTTCAGTTCAGCTTCTCTCTCAGCTAAATCTTGAGCTTCCTTAGCTTTCCTTTCAGCTTCTCTGTTAAGAGCTTCCTTAGCTAGTCTCTATGCTAATTCCCTTTCAGCAGCTAGCTTTTCTTCATCTTCCCTATTAGCTTTCAATCTCTCTTCAGCTTGCTGGACAAAGTATTCTTTCGTCTGTACAGAGAGATTTTTAATCTTCTGAAACTCCACTGACATCCATCTATTGAATCGATTCCAGGGAGCACCCAAAGCAGAAGGGTCTTCGCTAGAACTCGATTCATCAGAAAGTTTCTTGAATCTCTTAACTACATTGTCTTTAAAAACATAAATGATTTCATCAAGGTTAGGAGGGGGGAGATCAGAAGGTTGATTTTCAGGGAGTGGTTGGGTTTCTTCATCAAAAGCTCACAAATTAGAGGGTGTTTGGTCAGAGTCATTTTCAGGATTTAATTTTGGTGAAGAAGGTTCAGAATTATCTGATATGGTTATTGTGTTTATTTGTGAAGAGGTTGATGATGTGGGTGATTAAGGGTTGGTTGTTTAAATAGGTTCATTGGTAACTTTTCTAGAATTGGTTGTAGGAATAGGTTCTATAGGAGGTTCTTCAGAAATGGGTTGAGAGGTGATAATAGAGGTTAATGGTAAGGTTATGGTGGGAGTTGGTTGTAAAGAAATGGTGGGAGTTATTGATAGGGAAATGGTGGGAGTTATTTGAGGAGAAATGGTTTGAGATATCTGAGATGGAAGTTGTGTAGAAGGTGCAGAAGATTGAATTATCTGAGATGGTGGTTCAGAAATAGATATGGGTGATGTTGTAACTAAGGTTGGAAAAAGTGGTGGTGGTGTTGGGATAGATGAAGATACATTTTTATCAGAAAGAACAGATGCAGTTAAAGAAGAATCAGAAGACTCATTTATCTATTATGGATAGGATGCTAGTGAAGGATTCTTCGAGCTGGCTTCTCCTAAATCTTTCTTCTGCTTCTTGACAGTCTTCTTCTGAGGAGTCTTATTGTTGGGTCTTTTCTTCTTCATCATATCAGGAGGATTATCTGGTAGATCTTCAATCCTGAATCCAGACAGATCATAACCTTCAGTTTCACGAAGCTTAATGTATTCCTCTATGACCTCCGGATTGTCATGCTTGGTGAACAGAGGAAATCCATTGATAATCATCCTTCTTAACTTCAAGCTGTTCTAATCTGTAGCCATGCTTGGTTCAACTCTGGTTTCATTTATAATTTGCATCCTCTTCAGATTTTTGCTGTTCAAAGGTGTTCCAGTTATGATAGCTAATTCTTCTTTGACATTCAACTTTGCCAGATCATCAATCATTCCACTCTCAATTAGAATGTCTGAAATAAGTCTTCCAAGAGGAATGTAGTTTTTGAGCTTCTTTGAATCATTCCTGGTTTCTCTTACAGAATCTCTGAGATATCTGAAGAGAATGGAAGGGAGGCAGATATTTTCTCCTTTCATCAGATAATACAACATGTATTTCTGATCAGTATTGATGAAATCAGATGAACTTGAAGTTGGTATATGATGAATATAACCCAGAATGATTCTGATCCAGACGCGAAGCTCCGTATATAAATCCTAACTCTTGAAAGGTGGTTTTCCATCAGATGATTGTGTGAAGATTGCTGGGTTTATCACATCAGAGAGAAATTTAGATTTTGAAGTCATCTTGTAGATACGCTTTCCACCAGATTTTTCCATTCCAAGTAATGTAGCTATGAATTTCTCCATGATGATGAACTTGTTCCCAAAACATGTGACACGATGAAGTGTTCATCAGCGTCAGTGAATCTCCATAATTCCTTGATAAGATTTGGAAAAATGGGACCGTAGAGACGATCAAAGTAGTTTCTCCATCCTTGAGCATTTAGTTCCTTGAACAAATCTATTCCATTTTCCAACAAGTTATCAAAGTCTACCAGTCATTCACACAGAACTTCCAGTTCTGAAAAAGGAGTAGCAAGATGAATGTGGGATGGACTATCCACAATATGAACTTCAGCTGGTTTCTGGAATGTGGATAGCGATTGATGTAACGACGTTGAAGTAGTTTGAGCAGTGGTTGAAACCATTTGAGACGATTCTGCAAGTGATTGTTGAGAAAATTCGTATACACTTTGTTGTTGAGGATCCATTGAAGAAGATGATGGAGTTTACGGAACACAAAGGGTTTTTGGGTTTAGGGTTTCTAAGAAAAAGTGTGGGAAGTGAAGAGTAGCGTAGTGTGTGATAGTGAGATTGTGAGTATTTAAAGAGAAAAAATTAATGATTATGAAAAATAGGGAGTAATAGAGAGCAATTATTTGAAACCTAGTCTCACGAAATCACAATGCTTGAGGTGTCTCTTCAACAGTAATATATGATTTGATATTGGACAAGTGTTACAAGAAAATCATAGCCGTCTTTTTAAGAGAACACGTTTGATGCTCCCAAAGTCAAGAATACCAAGAGGTATCTAACTAGACAAGTTTCTGATCAAGACATCTTCTAACATGTACAAGTATCGTTAATCAGGAAAACAAATAAATAAATTAGAAAAATATTCTTAACGTCAGAATCTCATTTTACAAAAAGAGATTAAGCACGTTCTGATAAAACTTATTCTGGACAAAAATCCATATTTAAGTTTTTTAGAATGAACTGAAATCTATCTTCAGGTAAGGGTTTTGTAAAGATATCAGCCCACTGATGGTCTGTATCTATAAATTTTAGAGTTAAAATCCCATTATGAACATATTCTCTGATGAAATGATGTTTAATTTCAATGTGTTTTGGTCGAGAATGTAAAATAAGATTCTTACTTAGGAAAATAGCAGTTGTGTTATCACAGAAGATAGGAATGTTACCCTCGAGTATTTGAAAATCTTCTAGTTGATTCTTCATCTAGAGTATCTAAGTACTGCAAAGTGACGCTGAGATGTATTCTGCTTTTGCAGTAGATAGTGCAATGGTTGATTGTATTTTGCTTGCCCAAGAGACGAGATTGTTACCCAGAAACTGATAGTTTCCAGAAGTACTTTTCCTCTCTAATCTGTCTCCAACATAATCTGCATCATAATAACCAGAAAGTTTGTACTCTTATGTTTTCTTATACATCAAGCCAAGGTTATTTGTTCCTTTTAGATACCTTAGGATTCTCTTAACAACTGTTAAGTGAGTTTCCCATAGATCTAATTGGAAACGAGCACATAGACATACACTAAACAAAATATTTGGATGAGAAGCAGTCAAATACATAAGAGAGCCTATCATACCACGATAGAGCTTCTGACAAACCTTTTTACTTACTTCTTTTTTCTCCAGAATGCAAGTAGGATGCATGGGAATCTTTGCAGGTTTGCTGTCTGACATCTCAAACTTCTTCAGAAGTTCTCGTGCATACTTGCTCTGATGAATATACGTTTCTTTTGGACGTTGGTCAATTTGAATTCCCAGAAAGAATATGAGTTCTCCCATCAGACTCATTTCAAATTCTGCCTACATTAACTTAGAAAATTCCTTGCACTAGGAAGTATTAGCAGACCCAAATGTAATATCATCAACCTAAATTTGCACAACCAGAATGTCATTCTTAAAGGTTTTACAGGGGAGTGTAATGTCCACTTTTCCTCTGGTAAAGTTATTTTCCAGAAGAAAGTTACTATGCCTTTCATACCAAGCTCTGGGAGCTTGTTTCAGACCATATAACGATTTTTTAAGTTTGAAAACGAAATTTGGGTTTTTAGAACTTTAAAAAACCAGGAGGTTGTTGCACATACATTTCTTCAGAAATATACCTGTTTAAGAATGCACTCTTTACATCCATTTAATATAAAGTGATGTCATGATTTACGACAAAGGAAACTAAGAGACAAATAGATTCCAACCTGGCAACTGGTGCAAAGGTTTATGTATAATCTATTCCTTCTTGTTGGCTATAACCTTGTGCAACCAGTTGAGCTTTGTTTCTTACGATCTCACCTTTCTCATTAAGCTTGTTTATGAATACCCACTTTGTTCTAATTACGTGGATCCCATTTGGTTTCTGAACGAGATCCCAAACATCGTTTATGGTGAATTGATTCAGTTCTTCTTGCATGGCCAGAATCCACTCATTCTCCAGAAGAGCTTCATCAACTGATGTTGGCTCTATGAGAGACACCAAACCCAGAAGAGTTTCTTCAGAAGGTTTGAATGATGAATGAGTTCTCACTAGATCAACTTTGTCTCCCATAATCAATTCTTAAGAACGAGAAGTCTTTAGTTTATTCTTCTTCTAATGAGATGGACTATTCATTATTTCTAGTGAGGTTGTATATGATTCTGTAGTTTCTGCATATTTTTCTCCTTCTTTAGAATCTTCCTCCTTGGATTCTGATAAAGTAATCTTCAAATCTATAAACTTTTCAACTAGATTTGACTTTTCAGGGTCAATCTTATCATCAAATCTAACATGAATTGATTCCTCAACAATCCGTGTTTCTGTGTTATAGATTATGTAGCCTTTAGAGCGTTCAAAATATCCTAACAATAAACACTTTTGAGCTTTGGAATAAAACTTGCCAAGATTCTCTTTAGTGTTCAACATAAAACAAATACAGTCAAAAGGATGAAAATAAAAGATGTTTGATTTTCTATTCTTCCACAATTCATAAGGAGTCTTACCCAGAATAGATCTGATAGAAATCTTGTTTTGAATATAACATGCTGTATTTACTGCCTCTGACCAGAAGTGCTTAGCCATGTCAGTTTCTTGGATCATGGTACGAGCCATTTCTTGCAAAGTCTTATTCTTCCTTTCCACTACTCCATTTTGTTGTGGAGTTTTGGGACATGAGAAATCATGGGAAATGCCACGAGATCAAAAAGATTCTCAAAGTATCTATTCCCGAATTCTCCACCATGATCGCTTCTGACTCTGACTATTTTGCAATCCTTCTCTGTTTGCACTTGTGAGCAAAAGGTAGAGAACACAAAATGTGACTCATCCTTGTGTTTTAAGAATTTTACCCATGTCCAACGACTATAGTCATCTACAATGACTAATCCATATTTCTTACCCTTGATAGAGGCAGTTTTCACTAGACCAAAAGGATCAATGGGAAGAAGTTCTAATGGTCTAGAGGTAGAAACAACATTTTTTGCTTTAAAAGAGATTTTTGAAAACTTTCCTTTTTGACATGCTTCACAAAGAGCATCTGAAGAATACTTCAGATTAGGTAAACCTCTGACTAATTCAAGCTTATTTAGCTGAGAAATCTTTCTCATGCTAACATGGCCTAAACGTCTATGCCATACCCATTGCTCTTCATTTACAGACATTAGACATTTAACATTCTGGTCCTTAAGATCAGAAAGTCTGATTTTGTAATGTTGTTTTTTATCTTTCCATTAAAAAGGATTGAGCCATCCTTCTGACTAATAACCTTACAGGACTTTTGATTAAAAATGATATCATAACCATTGTCACTAAGTTGACTAATTGACAATAAGTTATGCATCAAACCATCGACCAGAAGAACATCGGTAATATAAGGAAGTTTACCATTACCAACAGTTCTAGAGCCAATGATCTTACCCTTCTAGTTTCCTCCGAAACCAACGAAACCTTCAGGCTTAAGTTCCAAACTTTGGAACATATACCTTCTTCCCGTCATGTGTCACGAGCAACCACTGTCCAGGTGTCGCACCTGCGAAAATCAACCGGCAAAAAAATAGAAGAGTCGCCACTGAACATTATTTATCCCAACGCAGGGAAAGGAAACCATCGAAGAAAACCTCAACAAAGGGAAAGGAATGGCCATCACAACCATAGCCTGGGTTCGGGAGTCGGTTATGCGAGAGAAAGGTATTAGCACCCCCTCTCATCCATTGTACTCGATGGGATCCGCGCTTGTTGTCTAATCAAAGGGTGAGTTATCTAAAGCCTACTGCTAACTGGAAACAGAACGGGGAAAAAAAGAAAAAGTGACTCGATAGGACATCACCGTCCTAGGCCTACGTATTCCCTCGGGCGTGGGAAAGTCAGAGTCAACATAGTTCGGAGAAATGCAGAATTGATGAGGGGAAGGTTGCTCGCCAAGACATCGTCGTCTCATGCCTACGTATCCTCAATCTACTAGAAGGAAGAAATCAGAGCAGTCGTAGTTCGACCTACAAGGCCACTAAGTTTTTTTTTATGAGCGGCGTTAAGTTCACGTCCGGTAATTAGGGTCGATGCCTGTTTGCGACAAAACGGAAGTAACATGCTCTTTTCCGAAAATGCTTTGAAACCCTGTTAATCCCGAAGGATAAAATGATTTGAATTTTGTTTGTGTTTTTTAGACAGAAGTGACTTAAGTTAGTTTGAAACTTGTATTGCACTAAAGTCTATGACATAGGAACAAATGCGTCGCATGGTTGCCCCCAAACAGGACGTATGCTAAACATTCTAGAAAAGTGAAGGGAGACCCCTCATTCTTCATTTCCCATGTACTTAAGGTTTGTGGCGTACAATACTCGTTGTATTTATTATGTGCTTTGAACTTGTTTTGAGATGAGAAGAGAAAGACTCAAAGTTTAAAAGAAAAACAACTAAGGGAGACTAAGTCCTAATGTTGCCATGCATCATGGTCCTAAGATTGAGATTAAGAGGGAATTATTACCTAATGTTAGCATGCAAAAAGATGGACCTAAGGTGAAGGTTTAAAGGGGACCATCCTAATTGTTATCATGCATGGATTAGCTCCTAATGTTTATCCTACCCCAAGATTAATCGAAAATTAAGTTGGGCTAGGGAATCCTAAGGGAACATGCCAAAATCAAACCAAAACCAAGAAAATAAACCAAAAATAGGAGCTACAATAGCGCTCCAGCACCAATACAGCAGTAAAATCCAGCATACAAGCAAGACAACTTTTAACAGCGCAAGTTTTTCAGGCAGAAACAGGTGTAATAGGCAGCAAGTCAAGCAAGACAACATATAACAACTACTATTCAGAAAGACAATCATAGATTCACCAAGACAGCATGCAATGCAACAAAGCAAATGCTCATGAATAAACATCAAGCAAGTATGATCATATGGCAACACAACATCAAATTGAACATGCATCAAAGATCCATCGATTCACCATAAACATGTCCAATATCCAAGCACAATCATGCATCATAAGAATTGCACATAAACATGCCTTCACATTTAATCGGATATGTAACGCCCCGTTTTGCCAATTTTGTTTATTGAGTCGTTTTGATTATTTTATTATTATTTTATTGTATTTTCGACTTTTATGTGAAAATGTGTTATTTTTCGGCGGGAATATATTTTTTTCGCGTTTTGGGATCGTTTGCGAGAAATTTGAGTGTAGGGGTATTTTGGTCTTTTTGGGTGGCTAGATATTTTGATTAAGTTAGAATAAATAGAAAGTATAGAAAGAAAAAGAAAGAAAAACCAGAAAAATAGAGAAGAAGAAAAGAGAAGAGAAAGAAGAAAAGAGAGAAAAAACTTGTGAAGGAAGAAATCAATCTCCCGACTTTCTAGAACGCGAATTTATCGGGTAAGGGTGCGAAACTCGATTATACTATGATTGTGTATGATTATGTATGTTTTGTGTGGATGTTTTGGTTGGTTTTCCATATGTTCCGTTTATGCCGTATTTGACGAAATCGATAGAAACCGATGTTTTTACGGTCGAAAAGTCGTATAAATACATGTGTTGGTGGATTATATGTATGTGAGCTGCTGTTTAAAGTTTCATGAAGTTCGGTTATGTTTTGGTTAGTTTTCGTTATGTTTCCGTTGTTTTGTCCGTTTAGGTCGAATTGTAAGGAATCGATAAAAAACGATGTTTTCACGGTTAGAATTCGAAATAAATTACGTAGTTGTATCGAGCAAGGTTAGGTCGTCGTATAGCGTGCTTTTTATTCGATTCGGTGAGGTTTGAAAAATCTGGTTTTTGAAAGGTTGAAATTTAATCGAAAAATCGAACGTCGTAGAAATTTCGTCTATGTGTTCTAAATTGTTCTTATGTATTTGGTGGTTGTGCGTATATGTTTGTTTCGGTGAAAATGTTCGATTTAGTCGAGTTTCCGGGCATTTTGGAAAAATGACAACAAAGGTGCATTTTGAGAAATTCTGGTTTTTTAGGGAAAAACAGAGTATGAATCGATACATAACAGCTATGTATCGATACGAAATGGCTTATGTATCGATACATAGCCCCTATGCATCGATACATACTGTGAAAATTGGGAAAAACAGCATTTTCACTACAGCATGTGTCGACACATGCGTGCTATGTATCGATACATAAGGTCTTTTTGTATCGATACATAAAGCCTATGTATCGATACATACTGTGCTGAGCCATAAAATTCTGGTTTGTCGGGAAACTTCGGAAATTCATATCTCTTGAACCGTAAGTCGGTTTTGGTCCCCGTTCGAAGCGTTGGGAAGCTAACGAGATGTTCTTTCTTGGAAAAATAGTTTTGAGGTCTGAATCTAGTCCAATTGGTACAGTATTTTCGAATCGTATCGTAGTGTCGGGCGTACGGTTTATGTTTTTGCGTTATTTTGAAATATTCATATCTTCTTCGTTGGTTATCCGATTTAAGTGTTCTTTATATGGATGTGAAGCTAAAAATACGTTCTATGATTTGGTGAAGAAATATATTATTTTTAGCCGACTTTTGGCCGACTTTACTGATTAATCGTGAATAGTTGTTTTTGATGAGATGTTGTGATGATGATTTGTGGCCGAAAGGCAAGAAAATGCTATGTGTGATATTTGATGATATATGCATGATTGTTGATGTGTGTGAGCATGCAATGTGAAAGTCATGAGTCGTTGTATGCCAAACATCATATTGTGCATTGTTGAAACGTCCTGAGTGACGATTTGATTCTTGAGGGAATCCACTATACCATCGTGTGCCTCGAAAATATGAGGCGTTGCCTGAGGACTTAAAGCGATAAGTATAGACGATTGTGGGCTCCTTTGGAGACTTAAAGCAATCCTTAACGTCGTGTGCCTCGAAAATATGAGGCGTTGCCTGAGGACTTAAAGCGACGGGTGAACATCGTAGGCCCGACGGGGAGTTACTTGAGATTCTCAGTAACGAGCGATGGTTCCAATAGTTCCTGAGTGAACTGATGATGAGACAAGAGATATTGGAAGTCGGTACCGCATGGCATGTGCATAGAGTCGTTGTGTCAGTCTATGTGCATTGCATAAATCATGAATTAATTGTGTGTGAATTTGTGAATGTGATTGGCGAGTGTATGGTATATGTGTGGTGTGTAATGGTATTCGATGCTTGAGAATTGTGCGATATGATGTTATATGTGGTTGTGGTGAGAATGTGTTACTTGTACATTTTTGTGTTTATATATATAATCTTATGCAATTATATTATGGTTGTTTTTCTCACCCTTCTGCTGTTTTATAACGCTCTATGAGGCGTTGCAGATTAGAGTTGCTGGAGGTATTCTTTTGTGAAGAGTTGCGTCTTCATTATTTTGGTCGGTCGGCTCTGATATGTGACTCCGGGTAGCATAGGGTGGCCGTGTGTGATTGTTTTGTTTATCTGATGATATATTTTGGATGTACATGTATAACTTGATGTATGACGGACAAGTTTATATGTATATATGTATATGTGTTATTCAGATTTTAGATCTTTCCGCTTTAATTCTAATTTCTGAAAAGTAGGTGTAAGGAACGAAGTTTCCTCTGTATGATTGTTACCCCACGTTGCATATCTAAATGAGCAGGTGTTGCATGTTAGTTGTTTGGTTACTTTGATGTGATTCTCCCTTTCTATGCCATGATAATTCAATTATACTCTGATCAATTTTCAAATTTTCTTTTACCGCCTTAATTGTGTGTTTTGGGGGTATAGATCGGGGGCGTCACATTAAGTGGTATCAGAGCTAGTCCGTGTCAGTTGTGTCGTTTGTGGCTGTTGTGTCTGGCATATTGGGCGAGTTGTGTTGAGCGAGTTGTTGTTAACCATAGTTCTGTATTTGGACGAACAAAATATGGCTGGTCGTAATGATGCTGCTCTGGCTGCTGCGATGGAGGCTATGGCACGAGCTGTGCAGGGTGCACCGAATGCTGCAGGAAATGATGAGTTTAGAAAGAATAAGCCGCCGGTCTTTAAAGGGAAACATGATCCGGATGGTGCACAGTTGTGGTTAAAGGAGATTGAGAGGATTTTCAGGGTAATGGATTGTGACGAGGAGGATAAGGTGAGGCTGGGCACTCATATGTTACATGAAGAGGCTGACGACTGGTGGATCAGTACTCGTCAAGTGTTGGAAGCTGAGGAGGAGGAAGAAGAGATTACTTGGGAGGTGTTTAGTCGAGAGTTCCTAAGGAAGTATTTTCCGGAAGATGTCCGAGGAAAGAAGGAGATTGAGTTTTTGGAACTAAAACAAGGTAATTTATCTGTTGTTGAATATACTGCTAAGTTTGTGGAGCTTGTGCAGTTTTATCCTCACTATGTAGAAGCGACAGCTGAATTTTCTAAGTGTGTAAAGTATGAAAGTGGGTTGCGTCCTGAGATAAAGCAGGCGATTGGTTATTAGAGGATTCGAAGGTTTGCTGATTTGGTGGAATGCTGTAGGATCTATGATGAAGACAGTAAGGCTCGTTCAGCTCATTATAAAAGTGTAAGTGACAGGAAAGGGAAGCAACAGTTCCGTGGTGGTCCGTATGTGTCACCGGCTGATAAAGGTAAACAAAGGGGTTCTTTTGATCGGAGGTCAGGTGGAGGAGGTATGTCTAATCCTATTAGGTGTTTTAAATGTGGTGAGTTGGGACATCGCCAGCATGAATGTAGGAAGAAAGTGAATAAATGTTCTAATTGTGGTGGTATTGGACATGTTATAGCGGATTGTAAAAGGAAGAATGTCGTGAAGTGTTACAATTGTGGAGAACCTGGTCACATTAGTTCGAAGTGTCCTAATCCGAAGAAGGCTCAGACTAGTGGGAAAGTGTTTTCGTTGGCGGGAACTCAGACTTCAAAGGCAGATCGTCTGATAAGAGGTACTTGCTTTATTAATAATACGCCTTTAATTGCTATTATTGATACTGGAGTGACTCATTCGTTTATTTCGTCTGAGTGCGTGAAGAGTTTGAATCTTGTGTTGTCCGTAATGGATTTTGAGATGGTTATCGATACTCCAGCGATGGGGTCAGTAACTACTTCTTTGGTGTGTCTAAGTTGTCCTTTGGCCATTTATGGCAAAGACTTTGTGATGGATTTAGTGTGTTTACCGTTGGAAGGATTAGATGTGGTGTTGGGAATGAACTGGTTGCAATTTAATCGGGTGCACATTGATTGTTATCATAAGCTTGTAAGGTTTCCTTCTCTTGAGGAAGATGAAGACTCGAGTTTCTTGTCTACTAAAGAGTTGAAGAAACTTTTAGCGGATGAAGCTCAGTTGCTTGGTGTGTTTGCATCGTTATCGGTGGATAGTCAAGTTTCACTTGATGTGTTTCCTGTTGTGTGCGAATTTCCTGAGGATATTTCAGATGTGCCGCCAGAGAGAGAGGTGGAATTTTCGATAGATCTAGTTCCTGGTACTAGACCTGTTTCTATGGCACCTTATAGAATGTCGGCATCTGAATTGGTGGAGTTGAAAAAGCAGTTGAATGAGTTGTTGGAAAAGAGGTTCGTGAGGCCAAGTGTTTCTCCTTGGGGTGCTCTAGTTTTGTTAGTGAAAAAGAAAGATGGGAGTATGAGGTTATGTATTGATTATCGCCAGTTGAACAAAGTGACGATTAAGAATAAGTATCCGCTTCCAAGGATTGATGATCTGATGGATCAGTTGGTTGGTGCTTGTGTATTTAGTAAGATTGATTTGAGATCGGGGGTACCATCAGATAAGAGTGAAAGAAGAGGATATTCAGAAGAAGGCCTTTAGAACACGTTACGGTCATTATGAATATTCGGTGATGCCGTTCGGGGTTTCTAATGCGCCTGGTGTGTTTATGGAATACATGAATCGGATTTTCCACGAGCATTTGGATCATTTTGTGGTGGTGTTTATTGATGATATTTTAATCTATTCTAAGTCTCGGGAAGAACATGCAGAGCATTTGCGTATTGTTTTGCAGGTTTTGAAGGAAAGGAAGCTTTTTGCCAAATTGTCCAAGTGTGAATTCTGGTTGTCTGAGGTGAGTTTTCTTGGGCACGTAATTTCAGGTAATGGTATTGCTGTGGATCCATCTAAAGTAGAAGCAGTTCTACAATGGGAGGCTCCTAGATCCGTTACTGAAATTCGAAGTTTTCTAGGTTTGGCTGGTTATTATCGGAGGTTCATTGAAGGTTTTTCTAAGCTAGCTCTTCCTTTGACGCAGTTGACTTGTAAGGGCAAAGCGTTCATTTGGGATATTCAATGTGAAGAGAGTTTTTGTGAGCTGAAGAGAAGATTGACGACAGCTCCGATTCTTATTTTACCGAATCCTAATGAACCATTTGTTGTGTATTGCGATGCTTCTTTAATTGGTTTGGGTGGTGTGCTGATGCAGGGAGGTAAGGTTGTAGCTTACGCTTCGAGGCAATTAAGAGTTCATGAGAAAAACTATCCTACTCATGATCTTGAATTAGCGGCTGTAGTTTTTGTGTTGAAGATTTGGAGGCACTATCTCTATGGTGCAAGGTTCGAGGTCTTTAGTGATCATAAAAGCTTGAAATATTTATTTGATCAGAAAGAGTTGAACATGAGACAACGGAGATGGTTGGAATTCTTGAAAGATTACGACTTTGGCTTGAATTACCATCCTGGTAAAGCTAATGTGGTAGCCGATACATTGAGCCGGAAATCATTGCATATGTCCGCATTGATGGTGAAAGAGTTGGAACTTTTGGAATCATTTAGAGATTTGAGTTTGGTATGTGAAGTGACATCGGTTAGTGTGAGGCTTGGAATGTTGAAAGTTACGAATGAATTTTTGAAGTCGGTTAGTGAGAAACAAAAGTTGGATTTGAAATTTGTTGATTTGATGATGAATGAGAATGGGGATTTCAAGGTTGATAATTTTGGTGTTTTGAGATTTCGTGGTCGTATTTGTATTCCCGATGATGCGGAGTTGAAAAGAATGATTTTGGAGGAAGGACACCGGAGTAACTTAAGTATTCATCCGGGAGCGAATAAGATGTACCAAGATTTGAAGAAGATTTTCTGGTGGTCTGGTTTGAAAAGAGATGTGGCTCAGTTTGTGTATGCTTGTTTGACTTGTCAGAAATCGAAAGTGGAACATTTGAGACCTAGTGGTTTGTTGCAACCGTTGGATATTCCTGAGTGGAAATGGGATAGCATTTCGATGGATTTTGTGACGGGATTACCGAATACTCAGCGAGGGCATAATGCTATTTGGGTGATTGTGGACAGGCTGACTAAATCGGCGCATTTTATTCCGATTGACATCAGTTTTTCTTTGGAACGGTTAGCTGAGATTTATGTCAGTGTGGTTGTGAAATTGCATGGGGTTCCTTTGAGTATTGTTTCTGATCGAGATCCTAGGTTTACATCGAGATTTTGGGAAAGTTTACAGAAGGATTTGGGTTCTAAATTGAGGTTGAGTTCGGCTTATCATCCGCAGACAGATGGTCAGACCGAAAGAACGATTCAGTCGTTGGAGGATTTGTTGAGGTCGTGTGTTTTGGAACAAGGTGGTGCGTGGGACAGTTATCTTGCTTTGATTGAGTTCACGTATAATAACAGTTTCCATTCTAGTATCGGAATGGCACCTTTTGAGGCTTTATATGGGCGAAGATGTAGAACGCCGTTGTGTTGGCACGAAACTGGTGAGAGTTCTGTGGTTGGACCGGAATTGGTTCAACAGACGACGGAAAAGGTAAAGTTTATTCGTGAGAAAATGAAGGCTTCTCAGAGTAGACAAAAGAGTTATCATGATCGGAGACGAAAGGATCTTGAGTTTCAAGAGGGTGATCACGTATTTCTGAGGGTTACGCCGGTAACGGGTGTTGGTCGTGCTTTGAAATCTAAGAAGCTTACTTCTCGATTTATTGGTCCTTACCAGATATCTGCGAGAGTGGGTGCTGTAGCGTATCGTGTGGCGTTACCGCCAAATCTGTCGAATTTGCATGACGTTTTTCATGTTTCACAGCTTCAGAAGTATGTTCCGGACCCTTCACATGTGATTCCGATGGACGAGGTTGAGGTAAGGGATAACCTTACGGTCGAGGCATTACCAGTTAGGATTTTGGATCGCGAGGTGAAGCGGTTGAGGGGTAAAGAGATTGCACTTGTGAAAGTGGCGTGGGGAGGCGCTGCTGATGGTAATCTGACGTGGGAATTGGAGAGCAGGATGCGGGAGTCGTATCCGGAGTTGTTTGTATCAGGTAAGATTTTCGAGGACGAAAATTTCTAAGTGGGGGAGAATTGTAACGCCCCGTTTTGCCAATTTTGTTTATTGAGTCGTTTTGATTATTTTATTATTATTTTATTGTATTTTCGACTTTTATGTGAAAATGTGTTATTTTTCGGCGGGAATATATTTTTTTCGCGTTTTGGGATCGTTTGCGAGAAATTTGAGTGTAGGGGTATTTTGGTCTTTTTGGGTGGCTAGATATTTTGATTAAGTTAGAATAAATAGAAAGTATAGAAAGAAAAAGAAAGAAAAACCAGAAAAATAGAGAAGAAGAAAAGAGAAGAGAAAGAAGAAAAGAGAGAAAAAACTTGTGAAGGAAGAAATCAATCTCCCGACTTTCTAGAACGCGAATTTATCGGGTAAGGGTGCGAAACTCGATTATACTATGATTGTGTATGATTATGTATGTTTTGTGTGGATGTTTTGGTTGGTTTTCCATATGTTCCGTTTATGCCGTATTTGACGAAATCGATAGAAACCGATGTTTTTACGGTCGAAAAGTCGTATAAATACATGTGTTGGTGGATTATATGTATGTGAGCTGCTGTTTAAAGTTTCATGAAGTTCGGTTATGTTTTGGTTAGTTTTCGTTATGTTTCCGTTGTTTTGTCCGTTTAGGTCGAATTGTAAGGAATCGATAAAAAACGATGTTTTCACGGTTAGAATTCGAAATAAATTACGTAGTTGTATCGAGCAAGGTTAGGTCGTCGTATAGCGTGCTTTTTATTCGATTCGGTGAGGTTTGAAAAATCTGGTTTTTGAAAGGTTGAAATTTAATCGAAAAATCGAACGTCGTAGAAATTTCGTCTATGTGTTCTAAATTGTTCTTATGTATTTGGTGGTTGTGCGTATATGCTTGTTTCGGTGAAAATGTTCGATTTAGTCGAGTTTCCGGGCATTTTGGAAAAATGACAGCAAAGGTGTATTTTGAGAAATTCTGGTTTTTTAGGGAAAAACAGAGTATGAATCGATACATAACAGCTATGTATCGATACGAAATGGCTTATGTATCGATACATAACCCCTATGCATCGATACATACTGTGAAAATTGGGAAAAACAGCATTTTCACTACAGCATGTGTCGACACATGCGTGCTATGTATCGATACATAAGGTCTTTTTGTATCGATACATAAAGCCTATGTATCGATACATACTGTGCTGAGCCATAAAATTCTGGTTTGTCGGGAAACTTCGGAAATTCATATCTCTTGAACCGTAAGTCGGTTTTGGTCCCCGTTCGAAGCGTTGGGAAGCTAACGAGATGTTCTTTCTAGGAAAAATAGTTTTGAGGTCTGAATCTAGTCCAATTGGTACAGTATTTTCGAATCGTATCGTAGTGTCGGGCGTACGGTTTATGTTTTTGCGTTATTTTGAAATATTCATATCTTCTTCGTTGGTTATCCGATTTAAGTGTTCTTTATATGGATGTGAAGCTAAAAATACATTCTATGATTTGGTGAAGAAATATATTATTTTTAGCCGACTTTTGGCCGACTTTACCGATTAATCGTGAATAGTTGTTTTTGATGAGATGTTGTGATGATGATTTGTGGCCGAAAGGCAAGAAAATGCTATGTGTGATATTTGATGATATATGCATGATTGTTGATGTGTGTGAGCATGCAATGTGAAAGTCATGAGTCGTTGTATGCCAAACATCATATTGTGCATTGTTGAAACGTCCTGAGTGACGATTTGATTCTTGAGGGAATCCACTATACCATCGTGTGCCTCGAAAATATGAGGCGTTGCCTGAGGACTTAAAGCGATAAGTATAGACAATTGTGGGCTCCTTTGGAGACTTAAAGCAATCCTTAACGTCGTGTGCCTCGAAAATATGAGGCGTTGCCTGAGGACTTAAAGCGACGGGTGAACATCGTAGGCCCGACGGGGAGTTACTTGAGATTCTCAGTAACGAGCGATGGTTCCAATAGTTCCTGAGTGAACTGATGATGAGACAAGAGATATTGGAAGTCGGTACCGCATGGCATGTGCATAGAGTCGTTGTGTCGGTCTATGTGCATTGCATAAATCATGAATTAATTGTGTGTGAATTTGTGAATGTGATTGGCGAGTGTATGGTATATGTGTGGTGTGTAATGGTATTCGATGCTTGAGAATTGTGCGATATGATGTTATATGTGGTTGTGGTGAGAATGTGTTACTTGTACATTTTTGTGTTTATATATATAATCTTATGCAATTATATTATGGTTGTTTTTCTCACCCTTCTGCTGTTTTATAACGCTCTATGAGGCGTTGCAGATTAGAGTTGCTGGAGGTATTCTTTTGTGAAGAGTTGCGTCTTCATTATTTTGGTCGGTCGGCTCTGATATGTGACTCCGGGTAGCATAGGGTGGCCGTGTGTGATTGTTTTGTTTATCTGATGATATATTTTGGCTGTACATGTATAACTTGATGTATGACGGACAAGTTTATATGTATATATGTATATGTGTTATTCAGATTTTAGATCTTTCCGCTTTAATTCTAATTTCTGAAAAGTGGGTGTAAGGAACGAAGTTTCCTCTGTATGATTGTTACCCCACGTTGCATATCTAAATGAGCAGGTGTTACATGTTAGTTGTTTGGTTACTTTGATGTGATTCTCCCTTTCTATGCCATGATAATTCAATTATACTCTGATTAATTTTCAAATTTTCTTTTACCGCCTTAATTGCGTGTTTTGGGGGTATAGATCGGGGGCGTCACAGGATACACATGACTTGCAAATATGAACAACTACCACGCACGAATGAATGCTCCACATGCATACACAAATTAAGCACAAAGCAATTAAGCATGAACAAATTCAAAGACATTGCATACTTGAACATTCTCCAAAAGCATCGCGAACATTTCACCAAATCAACACTTAATCGCTTGAAATGAACACACCATCATGGAATCGAAAGCAAGCATGATCATGAATCATATATCCAGCAATGTAAACATCAAGAACAACAATCACAGTGGCACAAAGGATTATGCAACATGATTATCACACTAAGAATGCATGACGAACGAATCGTGCATATGCGTTATGAAAACCAAAAGCCGCGTGTCGAAGAATCGCATTCATACTGTCAAATAGGGTAAAATATCTCAAGAAAATTCCATAAATATGCATCATACAATGTCATGAAACTTGAGGGATCAAAGCATGCCAAAACAGCCCTTGAAAACAAGAATTTTCCAAACTAGCAGTGATGTAACCGGTAACATGGTTGAGGTAACCGGTTACATTAGACATTTAACATTCTGGTCCTTAAGATCAGAAAGTCTAATTTTGTAATGTTGTTTATCCTCTTTCCATTAAAAAGGATTGAGCCATCCTTCTGACTAATAGCCTTACAGGACTTTTGATTAAAAATGATATCATAACCATTGTCACTAAGTTGACTAATTGACAATAAGTTATGCATCAAACCATCGACCAGAAGAACATCAGTAATATAAGGAAGTTTACCATTACCAACAGTTCCAGAGCCAATGATCTTACCCTTCTGGTTTCCTCTGAAACCAACAAAACCTTCAGGCTTAAGTTCCAAACTTTGGAACATATGCCTTCTTCCCGTCATGTGTCGCGAGCAACCACTGTCCAGATACCATGATTGGTGATTTAAATGAGCTGCTAAGGATATCTGCAACATAGATTATCTTATCCTTAGGTACCCACTTTCTGGGTCCTCTTTTGTTAGTTTTCCCAGAGTTTTTCACAACTTTGGATTTCTGTGCAACAGGATAATCAAATGGAATTTGTGCATGATACTTAGGTTTAAGATCAGATTTCTGTGTCTGTGAAGTGTTGGTGCAGTAAAGCGGTAAGCAACAAATTTTTTTGGAAGTATTTATCAGGGAAATCATCGTGTCCACAAAGATTAGTGTTATTGAAATGTCGTTCGAAAATTTAAATATTATTGAGTTTGGGTTTAAATGGTTTGGAATAAAAGTGCAAAAGGAAAAACATAAAACAAGAAAATAAATACATTCTTAAGACATGAGAAAACTCGCCAGGAGTTGTATTTCGTTCTACCCATCATGTACTAAAAAATATATGGATTAAATGCACTCAACCTAAATCACTCGGCAAAACCCCCACGTATCGCTCACCATAGAGGTTATGTCTAACGCAAAGTCGAGAGATCAACAATATCGTCTCATCGGTGATGTCTCACGCAACTCAACAACACGAAGCATTAAGAACCGATACCCACACAAATATTATACCTAAATCTATGTCTAGAGTTTAGAATCTAACAAATGTTCATCTTAGATCGAGTTCGAACCGTATATGTCTATAGCAATCCAAACCCATTAAGTAAAAAATCAAAGATAATCATCGATAAAGAGTTGTAAAAGAGATTTTATACAAAGATCCATAAATATACATACAATCGAGATAAACTTACATACAAAACCCCAACAAATAGAGGGTACAAAGAGAAAAGAGAAGAAGAAAACAAATCTCACGGTTTGTCAACTCTGATTGAAGTGGATTCGACTCCGGATCGTCAAGATGCACACTCCATGTGTTGTTTCTAAGCTAAATCTACTCAAAAATGAAGGTTTGATGAATTTGGAATAAATACCCCAAAACATTACCTAAAAAAAGGTGTTTTTAGCCCTTTTAATGTGTTTCTGCCCAGGCAAATTCACCCGGCGAAGCCACGGTTCGCCCGACGAATTAAGACAGTCTTTTCTACCGCTTCTGGAATTTCTGGCTCGCCCGACGAGCTCGGGGCGAGAGCTGACAGTAGAAAAATTCAGCATATTGTTTTCTTCATAACTTTCGAACCGTAACTCCGTTTGAGGCCCGGTTGGAAGCGTCAGAAAGCTTATTCAATGCTCTATCTAACAATGACTAAATATCAATGCTTGAATACCTACAAAAATGAGATAAAAAATTAAACTCAATGATAGTTACACGAAAAATACTAGTATACACTAAATATATACTTTTACAAACAAAGTGGGGTTTTATTCAAAGAATTCAATACAAATGAATCAATAAGTACCTCAAAACTACTACTCAAAACACGAAATTTTGGCACTTATCAACTCTCCCCAACTTAAAACATTGTTTGTCATCAAACAAAGTCAAACAACTTAAAGAAACAAAAGACGATAATCCATGAATCATGAATCAACGGTTTTTTTAAAACGGAAAACAAATGTATGGTTCAAATAAAAATGTACAAGCAAAGTAAGCACGTACCACCATACTACAATGAAAACATGAAAACGAAACAAATCCTAAGTACAAAAATCATGCCAAACAATCTAAAACAACACAAGCTAAATCATTAATCACACCTACCAAAAATTCATCGAGGGATGAATAACACACAAAGGTGAGGATTTGACACTCATCCAACAATCTTGCAAACAAAAGACTAAATTATGCATTCATCCAAAAATTCACATTGAACATACAAAGGTAAGAATCACAAGGGCTTTTCAAGGTTGTAATGTGGCTTGGTTAACAAACATGGGGTAATCTCTAAAGCTAATTGAAACAAAAACTTGCCTAAACCTAAGGGAGTGATCAAATCACAAAAGTTCAAACACAAAATTTCAATCAAACTTCTTCTTTCATCCCAAGTGTTACCCCAAACACACCTTACTTATTAGCATAATTATTTGATACTCTTTTTGTTTTTCTTTTTCAAAACTTTTCTCTTTTTTTTTTCTTTTTATTTTCTTTCTTTTTCTTTTCTTTTTCACAACCGCATAGCAATCAACAACATAAGTGAGCAAACATTGCTCTCCCTAACTTGAATTCAACCAACATCAATGTGTGAATACTCCCTACTTTCTAAGGCAATGTAAAAATTCAAACAACAACACATGGTTGAGGGTTCAAGAAAACAAATAATCAACATCTATTCAAAAAGGTGAACTAATACTCATAGACAAGCATCAAGTTCAAAAACAACATGGACATTGACAAAAAGGCTCAAAAGGGATTAACAAAAGTTCACACACTCACAAGGTGAATTTACTATTTGATTAGGTAGTTATGCTCAACAATCAAACAAAATGCCTTGATCATTTTCATACTTTCATACAATAAACACAAACAAAAGATTAAACATAATGAAATCCAGTTCAAACAAGAATTGTGGCCTCCAGTATATATGAACAATGGAAAGCTTCCTCACATTTGGGGGTAAAAAGGGAACTAAAGTGATTCAATAAAAAAAAGAATGAATGACATGGAATTTGTACGAATGAAAAGTTTCCTAAACATCTTATGCTATAGAAAGTGATAAACGAGTACTTGGCGTGTACCAACTTCAAAACAATATCATTACCATACATCCGCAAGTTGAAATGGTCAACTTGGAAAATCACCTCAAACTTCCTCAAGATACTCAAAACAAGCTATTGGACAAACACAAAAATAAAAAATTAAAACAAACTACAATAAAAATACTAAAAGAACGGGTGAAATTGAATTAAACAAGTTGAAAAGTGAAGATGTGAGAATTTTAAGAACTGATCTAATTTCAATTTGTTTAACCAATTCACCACACTACCTATACTAATGTAATAAAAACAATAAAGAAACTAAAAACAATACAACATGCTTGTTTTACGTTGTAAGTTCGATGCCTATTATTTACAAACCAACACGTTGCTTTGGAAGAGCCAAATGCTTTCACTCCCGCCTTTGCTCTCATCTCTTCGAGCTCTAACCGGAACTACACATCTAACCACACTTTTGTCAAACGTGAAGAGAAACAAATATATACACTATATTCACAAGTATGCAAAACATGTAAAATTCACAAATATGGTAAACATATACAAGTATCAATATAAACAAGTGAAAATAGACAATATATACGATATCTACAAAACTAAAAAACAAAGAAACTATCAAAATACGATCCAATAAAAACACCAATCCCCGTCAACAACGCCATTTTGTTGGTGCGGTAAAGTGGCAAGCAACAAAAGTTTTTGGAAGTATTTATCTGGGAAATTATCATGTCCACAAAGATTAATGTTATTAAACTGCCGTTTGACAATTTAAATGTTATTGAGTTTGGGTTTAAATGGTTTGGAATAAAAGTGCAAAAGGAAAAACATAAAACAAGAAAATAAATACATTCTTAAAACATGAGAAAACTCGTCAGGAGTTGTATTTCGTTCTACCCATCATGTACTAAAAAATATATGGATCAAATGCACTCAACCTAAATCACTCGTCAAAACCCCCATGTATCGCTCACACCAAAGGTTATTTCTAACGCAAAGTCGAGAGATCAACCGTATCGTCTCATCGGTGATGTTTCACGCAACTCAACAACACGGAACATTAAGAACCGATACCCACGCGAATATTAGACCTAAATCTATGTCTAGAGTTTAAAATATAACAAATGTTCATCTTAGATCTAGTTCGAGCCATATATGTCTATAGCAATAAAGAGTTGCAAAAGAGATTTTATACAAAGATCCATAAATATACATACAATCAAGATAAACTTACATACAAAACCCCAACAAATCGAGGGTACAAAGAGAAGTAAGAAGAAGAACACAAATCTCACAGTTTGTCAACTCCGATTGAAGTGGATTCGAATCCGGATCGTCAAGATGCACACTCCATGTGTTATTTCTAAGCTAAATCTACTAAAAAATGAAGGTTTGATGAATTGGGAACAAATACCCCAAAACATTACTTAAAAAAATGTGTTTTTAGCCCTTTAAATGTGTTTTTGCCCAGGCAAATTAGCCCGGCGAAGCCAAGGTTCTCCCGGCGAACTAAGACGGTCTTTTCTGCAGCTTCTGGAATTTCTGGCTCGCCCAACGAGCTCGGGGCGAGAGCTGACAGTAGAAAAATTTAGCATATTGTTTTCTTCATAACTTTTGAATCGTAACTTCGTTTGAGGCTCGGTCGGAAGCGTCAGAAAACTTATTCAATGCTCTATCTAATAATGACTAAATATAAATGCTTGAATACCTAAAAAAATGAGATAAAAACAATTAAACTCAATGATAGTTACATGAAAATACTAGTATACACTAAATATACACTTTTACAAATAAAGTGGGGTTTTATTCAAAGAATTCAATACAAATGAATCAATAAGTGCCGCAAAACTACTACTCAAAACAAGACATTTTGGCACTTATCATGAAGGTGCTTGCACAAGCTCAGAACAATCAAGTTCAGTACTAGACGACACGAAATGATCATAGAGAGGTTTGGTTTTACAGGCTGACTTTTGTCAATTTCAAATGTTTCTGTACACCCCAAACCTTTCTTGCCATTTCTGCTAACTCCATAGATCATGGAAACTATTTTGCTTCTATATATGCTTTTAGCTAGAAAGTACTGGAATGCTCTATCATACTTGTTGACACAATTAGTGTCAGAGATATTAGAGACTAATTTTTATTCTAGTTTAGGGATTTTGCTTTTCAAAGCACAATTACTATTTTTTAAAGAAAAAATATTTTCCTTCAGAGAAGAATTATTCTGCTCAAGCTTATCTCTATCTTCAGAAGTAATTACATGGGATTTTTTAAGATCCTTGTATTTACTTTGAAGATTTTGATATCTTTCCAGCATTTCTGAAAGACACGACTCTAATTCACAACGAGAGAGTTTAGATAATACCTCTGAGTTAAAATCTGAATCTGATTATGGTTCTGATGGCATTTTGTCTTCTGGTTCTCCAGAGACTTCAGCGTTAATTGTTGTTGCCACTAGTGCAACATTTGCTTGTTCTTCATCAGAATCTTCTTCTTCAGAATCCGAGTCATCCCAAGTTGCCACGAGTCCCTTCTTGGCTTTGGTTAAGTTATTCTTAGGCTTCTTGTCTTTCTTAAGCTTTGAACACTCGTTCTTGTAATGACCTGACTCATTACACTCATAGCATATGACTTCTTTTCCAGAACTCTGCATCTTTTGTCCAGATGTTGAGTCAGCACGACTGTTGTTCCTTCTTGATCCTCTAAACTTTCCTTTCATATATTTCCAAAGTTTGTTGATCCTTCTAGAGATAAGTGATAACTCATCTTCTGAGTCTTCATCAGAATCTTCTGATTCTTCCTCAGCTTGATAAGCCTTTTCCTTTTCAGGTTTAGACTTAAGAGCAATAGGTTTACTCTTCTTCTGAGGTTCATCTTCCTCCAACTCTATCTCATGACTTCTTAAAGAACTAATAAGTTCTTCAAGACCTATACTGTTCAGATCCTTGGATAACTTTAGAGCAGTTACCATAGGTCTCCATTTCTTGGGAAAACTTCTGATAATCTTCTTGACATGATCAGCAGTTGAGTACCCTTTGTTTAGCACTCTGAGTCCTATTACCAGCATCTGCAATCTTGAAAGCATAGTTTCCACAGATTCATCATCCATCTTGAAGGCTTCATATTTCTGGATTAGGGCAAGAGCCTTTGTCTCCTTTACTTGAGCATTTTCTTCACGAGTTATTTGAAGTGAACCAAAGATGGACTTGGCAGTTTCTCTATTTGTTATTTTCTCATACTCAGTATAAGAAATAACATTCAGCAATATAGTTCTTGCCTTGTGATGATTCTTGTATTCTTTCTTTCGTTGATTTGTCATAGCACTTCTTGATACTTTTACTCCTGCAACATCAACTGGGTGAATGTATCCATCAACTACAAGATCCCAAAGATCTACGTCGTAACCAAGAAAGAAACTTTCAATTCTATCTTTCCAGTAGTCAAACTTTTCACCATCAAAGACTGGTTGTTTGGCACTGTAGTGATCTTTCTCTTCTGGAATAGGAATAACATTAGCGGCATCCATGATATCTCACACAAGTACTAGATCGATACTGAACATGGTTAAGTGTTGATAAATTTTTTATCATAATCAGAACCAGGCTCTGATACCAATTGAAGGTGTGAGAAAACACAAGAAAGGGGGGTTTGAATTGGGTTTTCAAAAATGAAAGCTTTTTGTGAAACTTAAACAAAGATCACAAAGATACTAACAACAGAGAAAGACACACGATATATCCTGGTTCGCTTTAAAACTATCAAGCTAATCCAATCCACCCGCCAAGGTGATTTCGCCTTATACACAAGGACTTAATCCACTATAATCAACTGATTACAATTTGCACTAGCAACTGCCGGTGACAAACAACCACAAAGACTAACTGTCTCTTCTTAAGGATTCTGACCTAACTGGTTCTGTAAGGAATTACAAACAACTATTTGAAAAATAAATGTTTACAAAGAGATGATTCTAAACAAGCAGAGATAAACACTATGAATAACAAAAATGACTTAAAGAAAATTTGCACAATATGAATAGTATTCTTGCGTTATGTTATAGTGCTTCACTATTTTTATTTTCTTCAAGTAATCAAGTCATTATATGGCCAGTAAAAGATCTGTTGGAGGGCAGATCAGGAATAACCTTGAGAGAGTTGACGACTTGAAATAATGTCGTTACGTAAGGATGAAAATCGTACACGAAATTTGCCCTTTGTACCACCAAATCAGGGTAGTGGAATGGAACGTTTTTGATACGTACTATGTATTATTTTCCCTCGTAAACTTTTGATCTTATCTTCTGTACATCAGAGACTTCTGAATAGAGATGATTGAAGCACGCGTACAAGAGTTGATCACTGGGTCTTTAGAGTCTTCCGAAATTTTTCACCAGAACCCTGTCTTCAGAATCTTCAGCACTCAGTCTTCAGAACCCTTGGTCTTCAGAAACTTAAGTCTTCAGAGTTTTTAGAAACTCAAGTCTTCAGAACTTTGTTCAGCAAAACCATGTCTTCAGAGTCTTCAACACTTAGTCTTTAGAAGATAATGACTTCAGAAGCTAGAAAGCCTTCATAAGTAAAACATCAGAGTCACACTCAGAACCAGAATCCAAGAGAGCATTGCAGCATCAACATATTGTCTTCTTAGAATCTTTCTAAATGTGAGTAGATCAGAATCATACTTGCTTCTTTGGCGCAGAAGCGACTTTTGGTCAAACCAGATTGACGTTGCACATGGTCTCTATTAAAGTCAGAGCCTTCTCTATCAGAGTCAGAGCTTGTTTGTTAAACCTTCAGAAAAACAAATGTTAGAGTACTAATATTGTTCTAACACAAATACTACTTTGTTATTATCAAAACTTAGAGATATCCAGCAGAACCAATTCTTGATCTAACATCTTGTTGGACCACGAGATCAGATTGTCACCCAGAAATTGACAACTTCCTGAAGTACTTTTCCTTTATATTCTTTCTCCAGCATTATCGGCATCACAATAGCCTACTAACTTATATTCACTTGATTTTCAATAAAATAAACCAAGATTAGTAGTACCTTTTAGATTCCTAAAGATTCTCTTAACAACAGTTAAGTGAGTTTCCTTAGGATTTGATTGGAAGCGAGCACACAAACAAACACTGAATAAATTATCAGGTCTAGAAGAAGTTAGATAAAGGAGAGAACCTATCATACCTCTGAATAACTTCTGATCTACCTTACAACTTACCTCTTCTTTCTCCAGAATGCATGTGGGATGCATTGGAGTCTTTACTAGCTTACATTCTGACAGGTTAAACTTCTTCAGAAGTTCTCTTGTATACTTGTTTTGGTGAATGTACGTTCCTAATGACTTTTAATCAATTTGAATTCCCATAAAGAACTTGAGTTCTCCCATCAGACTCATTTCAAATTCTTCCTGCATTAACTTAGCAAAATCCTTGCACAACAAAGCATTAGCAGAACAAAATATAATATCATCAACATAAATTTGCACAACCAAAATATCATTCTTAAAGGTTTTTCAAAAGAGCTTTGTGTCCACTTTCCCTCTGGTGAACTCATTTTGTTAAAGGAATTTACTTAGTCTTTCATACCAAGCTCTGGGAGCTTGTTTTAGACCATATAACGACTTTTTAAGTTTGAAAACAAAATATGGGTTTTCAGAACTTTCAAAGTCACGGTGTTGGTGTACATACACTTCTTCAGAAATGTACCTATTCAAGAATGCACTCTTAACATCCATTTGATACAGAATGATGTTATGACTGACTGCAAATGAAACTAAAAAATGAATAGATTCTAACCTGGCAACTAGTGCAAAGGTTTCAGTATAGTATATCCCCTATTGCTAACTATAACCTTGTATTACCAGTAGAGCCTTGTTTCTGACGACCTCGCCTTGTTTCTGACTAGTGCATCTTTGTCTCCCAGAATCAATTCTTCATAATGAGAAGTTCTTGGTCTGCTCTTCTTCTGATGAGATGGACCAATAACAACTTCTGGTTGAGTCATTTCTGAGTCTTTTGCTTCAGCAATTTTGTCTTTGCCTTCTGATTCTTTGTCTTCAGATTCTTTGTCTTCATAATCTTTGTCCTTGGATTCTGAGAAGGTGATCTTCAAATCTGCAAGTTTCTCAACTAGCTTTGACTTTTCAGGGTCAAGCTTATCATTGAATCTAACACGAATTGATTCCTCAATAATTCATGTTTCAGTGTTATAGATTTTGTAGCCTTTTGAGCATTCAGAATATCCTAAAAATAAACACATTTGTGCCTTAGAATCAAACTTGCCAAGATTCTCTTTAGTGTTCAAAATAAAACAAACACAGCCAAAAGGATGGAAATAAGAAATGTTGGGCTTTCTGTTCTTTCGCAATTCATAGGGAGTCTTACCTAGAATAGGTCTAATAGAAATCTTGTTCTGAATATAACGAGTTGTGTTAACTTCCTCTGCCAAAAAATTCTTAGCCATGTCAGTCTCTTGGATCATGGTAAGAGCCATCTCTTGCAAAGTCCTATTCTTCCTTTCTACAACCCCATTCTGCTGTGGAGTTCTAGGACATGAGAAATCATGGAAATGCCATAAGAATCAAACAAGTTCTTAAAGTGTTTATTCTCAAATTTGCCACCATGATCACTTCTGACTTTGAATATTTTGCAATCCTTCTCTGTTTGCACTTGTCATACCTCGAAAAAATGAGAGCGACCTCGCGAAGCGCAATCGCACGCCCGCGGGATGAACTTAACAGAGTCGCCACCGATCTTTATTTATTCCATAGAGGGAAAGGGAAAATATCGAATAAAACCCTTAAAAGAAAGGATAAGAATATGGTCATCGCAACCAATGTCTGAGTTCGGGAGTCAGTTATACAAGGGGAAGGTATTAGCACCCCTCACGTCCGTTGTACTCAACGGGAACCGTTTAGTTAAGGTTAAATAGTGTTAGCTTAAGTTTAGTTTCTAGTCTTCTACTTAATGGGAAAGGAAGGTAAATGATTATTGTTAAAGGAGAGAGAACCTAAAGAGGTTTTATTACTAGGGTGCTCACCAAGACTTCGGAGTCTCATGCCTACGTATCCTTATGAGGATGGAATCAGAGCAATCGTAGTTCACCTAACTAAGGTGAGGAACCATTGACTAAGATCAAAGTTCCAAGGGGAATGAGTATTCATGATCATGATACTCACATAGAGTTAAAGAACTCTCTAATTCTAAGTTGTGATGAGATTGAATGGCTATGAGGCCGGAGGGGAAAGTAGGTATCTTATGACTTTGAGGTCAAGGGTTGAGGGTGTTTTGGTCTCTTGATGAGAATCAAGATCTGTCCATAAAAATGGAGTTTTGAGTATGATTGGATGTATTTTAAGAATGATGATCATCAAATGATCAAAGAGTTTATGCTAAAGTGTTAAACTCTAACACTCTCTATCAATCAAGATTAGTTTGAGAAAATTGTTTGTTGGACAACGAACATTGATAAAGATCAATGGTTCAAAGAGTTGTGCTAGAGTGCTAGACTCTAACATCTCTTAGTCCAAATTGTTATTAAGTGTTTTAAGGATGAAAGAAAGAAATGATTGGCTACCTCAATGTGCAAGACTTGAGACCAATCTTTCAAAGGTTTATGCTAGAATGCTAGATTCTAACAATCCTTTTCTTCCAAGTTTATTCCAAAAGAGTATTGATGTATTTTGAAGTATTTTAGTTATCCTTAAAGAAGGAAGGAAGTCTTGAGATGACAACGCAATGAGAAGAAAAAAGGTAAAAGGTGGCTCGCCAAGAATTATGATCCTTGTGCCTACGTATCCTCATTAAAGAATGAGAAATCAGAGCGTCCGTAGTTCTGATTACTACGGGTTGTTGGTTGAGGTATGTTAAGTGACTGACGAACATTTGAGCAAATGTTCAAAGAGTTATGCTAGAGTGCTAGACTCTAACGGCTCTTATTCATTCAAGTTGATAATGAAAAATATTTGATGGATAATGAACACTTGATGAAAATCAATTGTTCGAAGAGTTGTGCTAAGATGCTAGATCTTGACGGCTCTTATTCATCCAAGTTATGATTAAGGTTGTTTTGAAGACAACGAGCTTTTGACGATGATCAATCGCTCAAAAGGGTTATGTCAAGATGCTAGATCTTAATGGCCCTTATTTGTCCAAGTTGATATAAAAGTTGTTCAATGGACAATGAACGTTTGATGAAAAATCAATTGTTCGATGAGTTGCGCCAAGATGCTTGATCTTGACGGCTCTTATTCGTCCAAGTTAAAATTAGATGTTTTAAAGACGAAAGAGGAGAATAAACAGCTATCCCAATGCACGAGGCTCGGAACTGATCATTCGAGGGTTATGCTAGAATGCTAGATTCCAACAATCCTCTTCTTTCGAGTTTATAAAAAAAAAGAGTTTTAATGTTTAAATTTGATTTAAGAGTCACTCGATATTGATCGAGGTTTGATTCGTGCTAGTTTGAAAATGATTTGTAAAAACTTAATTACAAAAAGATTTAATCAAGCAAGTTTGGAATTTACAAAAGTGCCTAACCTTAAAATTTCTAAAGTTTACATTAACAAAACTCAAAGTTGATTTTAAAATAAAACAAATACTAACATATTTACTCTAATGGACTAAAATTACCAAAAAGTAAAAAGAAAATCTAAATGGACGTCTAAGAACCACATAGTTAAAAAAACCATTTAAACATTATCAACACACAATATTATTAATAAATTATAATATAGTAAAACAAATCTGCTAGGAGGAAAACAACATGATACGATTTAAAAGCAACTCACATCATAACCGAAACAAAATTAATCTAGCAAACAAATGTAGATCGATGAACCCACAAATCAAGTTGAAATGATACAATCCAAACAGAAATTGTAAACGGAAGTCGAACCGAAAAACAGGACAATCGACATTCAGAACAACAATATTGAAATCAAACTCAAACTGGAAATCAAAATAAAATAATAAGCAACACAGTATCAAGGCAAAACCCATCATGAATCATTACCAACTCTTCGAACCGTTTCTGGCGAGTCAATCGTAGTAGCAACATAACGTCATCACCTTCATCAACTCGGTATGAACACACCATCCTAATTTCGCACTCAGTATTGAAAACGGATTCAACCAACAGCTCGTCGAAACAATTCGCAATACTGAAATCGGCATCACCACACCTGTAAACAACTTGCAAGAATAAACAGAAAAATGAAATCAAAAGCACATGATGGCAATGAGGAAATCTTCAAGACTCAGTGTGTTTATTTATCAATATCAGAACATCAGATCGAACGCCGTGAGTTTATCAGCAGAGAGTTAAAGTCACTAGCGAGCGGAGAGAAGAATACTCGATTTGGACGGTGGTTTTGGTTTAAGCATGAATGGTGGCGGCGGATAGAGGTTCTGGAGATTGAAGGTTGAATGGGGTTGATGAAAGGTTGCGTTGGAAGTAGTTCTTGATGGCGGTGTAGTTAGGTCGTTGGAGACGGAAGGTGAATGAAGGATGGGTGTTGTTGTTGCGATTTGGGGATGAAGAAGGTTGGTGTGAGTTATGGTTTCGTGATGTGGATGTTAATGGAATGGAACGGGTATTCAGCGGAGGAGATAGTAGAGGGAGAAAGCTTGAAGAAAGGGTAGTCCAAAAATTGATGATGATGATGGTTCACTGAAACTCGAAGATAAAAATGATGATGAATAGTAAACCACCCCCTTTTTTTGAACTTTCTTTTCATGTTATATGGGGTTCGTTCGCAGCAGGGTGTGAGTTGAAAGGAGGGTTCTTTTTATTTAATTTTTAAATCTTTCTATTTTCTGATTGGTTAATATGAAAAGTTGAGGATTGAGATCCATGTGCTTATTGTGAATTGATTGTGAGTTGTTGATTAAATTGATCTAATGGCTCCAATCAAAACAAACAAACACAACTTGCTCTTGAATAAAAAAAAGAAGTTTTAATTCAATAAAATGAGAATAAATTCAAATATTTTAAAATAGAGCAAATAAAAACCAACCGAAAATTTAAATAATTCTATTTATTTATTTTGAAATTTTTTTACAAAAAAAGGAAATAAACAGAATAAAATTCGGAAGTGTTCGAAAAACTAAAATGAATGCACCAAAATGATAAGCGTAAAATAAACGACTCGGAAAAATACAGCATTTGGCCAAATTTTGAAATAAATCAGGATCGACTTTTAGTTTGACTGATTTGTCCACAAGTTCATTCCAGCTGATAAATTGGGATATTATGCAATATGATTGACCTAGAATGATATGCAAAAGATCAACGAATCTAAGGGTAAAATTTGGGGTATGACAGTTGTCCCTATTTAAATATCTTCACCGAATGACACGAGTGATGATAATCATCGTGAAATCATGGTGAAAGATATTTAAATATAGATAACCGAAAATTTTGCCCTTAGATACACTGATATGCAATGCTATGGACAAAACTAGTCTAGGATGCTGACATGCCATGAACTCCTAGTATGGTGATATGATGCCATGATAGTGCGAAGATGCAGACAGACTAGACACCAGGGATAAAGAGCAAACAACCACAGGCGAGTATTGCCGGGGAAGGATGAAGGTTAGTATCCATGAGGCGAACTTACTGGGGATACAAGCTAACCAACAAAAGAGACTTAATGGGGAGACTCTGAGGAAACACTGGGAATAGAAAAATAAAAGGGAAAACCCCACAGGTCCTTACTGGAGATAAGAGCCAGAAAGGTATTCTCCACTGGGGAAAGATCCAGGGAGATGGACGACAGGTTCATATGTGACGGGATGACACTGGGGAAATGAAACACATTCTTACTGGGCATGAAACCAGAAAGAAGACATGATCTCCACTGAGGATCAGTTTGAAATAAAGGATAGACATCCTACAAAAGAGTCTCCGGGGATTTCTTATATTGAAGAGTTCAAACGGGATCTTCAAGAAAAGCCAGAAAAGACAGAGACCAAACTCTATGTGTGCCAAATGATGATCAATCACAAGGACTTTCAAAGAGATATTGATAATGACTGAACTTCTGCTAGAAACCAGATTAAAGTGCCAATAAGGATTGGACTCAGAAGTGATATGCCAGTATATACCAATTTGAGTTGGATAAGATAACAATTTGAGTTGGGTTGCCAGCAAGGACTGGACTTTGGACACCAATATGAGGTGGGATTTTGAATACCAGTATGAGCTGGATTTTGAGGTTTAGGTTCATATTGGACCAGGGTTCAAACAACGGGTCACGATAACTTGAAGTTTAGGTTCACATCTGACCGGATTTCAAACAACAGGTTCACGATAACCTGAAGTTTAGGTTCATGATAACCTGATTTCACACAACGGGTTCACGATAACCTGAAGTTTAGGTTCATGATAACCTGATTTCAAACAACAGATTCACGATAATCTGAAGTTTAGGTTCATGATAACCTGATTTCAAACAACAGATTCACGATAATCTGAAGTTTAGGTTCACGATAACCTGAAGTTTAGGTTCAGGATAACCTAAAGTTTAGGTTCACGATAACCTGATTTCAAACAACAGGTTCACGATAACCTGAAGTTTACGTTCATGATAACCTAATTTCAAATAACAGATTCACGATAATCTGAAGTTTAGGTTCACGATAACCTGATTTCAAACAACAGATTCATGATAATCTGAAGTTTAGGTTCATATTTGACCTGGGTTCAAATAATGCCAGCAGTTACTGGACTTTAGGTATCCATATGAGGAGATTAAGTATCAGATAGGTTAATACCGGGGTTGCATAAAAATGAAGATTAGACTTCCTGGGGAATACCCATTATGGTTGCAAAGAGGTTGAATAGTACCAGAGATAGATAAGGTTCTCAGAAGAGACTGCCACTTATCGCCATGGAAAAACAAGCTTCTCCAAGAGATTGCTATTTGCTGTTGGGGATAAATTCCAAAGAGATATTGATATCACAACACTATTGGAGAAATCATTTTGTCTTCAATGAGGATCTTGTAAAAGATTCTTCTTGCGAGAAACGGTGCAAAATAAATGCACGTTCAAACTAGGTTCAACAACCTAGCCTGCCAGGGACCAAAGCTCAATCTCGGAACAAGCTAGAAAGAAACGGTCAAACAAGACTCTGACCATTGAGGAATGAACTCAAATGGGGATTTATTTTATCTAAATGTGGAAAAGACAACTGAACCAACCATCATCCATGAGGATAAAACTCTGTGGGGAATTTAGAAAGGATGGGCATTTTATTCCTAGGGCTGCCAACTCTATTGGAGAGAATAGACAAACCCAGTCACTTGGGAAGATAAACACCAAAGTGAACAAAAACGTGTAAACACCAGGAAGGGGGAGCAAAATGCTAAGATGCTATGCATATGAATGTTCATGCCATGCTTATGCTTATGCTGACAAAACAGACAAAAAGCGAAACTGGAGATGAAAGAAACATCTCGACAAAGGATACCCAGCCAAACTCCTCAGATTGGGCCGTTACTGGGGATGAACTTGCAGAATTAGGGGTTCTACTTCAAGATTACAAACTTCTCCGGGGAAAAAAATGATCCACTTGGGGTATAGCGTCATGAATTCACTAGGATTGCCATCATGAGCTTGATTTCTTCATTGGAGGGAAGTCCATGGAGAATTGCCAAGATTTAGCTGGAGAGACAGCTTACTGGGGAGCTAGTAACAGATGTCATCTGCCCCAGAGTACATGGTCTATCAGAAGAACATAACAAGAGAATTTTATAGAAGAATTGGCATACAAGGTGTTTCAATATCTTCCAACTCTTGGAGAGGTTCGTGAATTTTGGCATAACTGCTCCAGATTAACTGTACTTACACAACAAGGTCCATGAACTTGTGCTTCAGACTGGTTATTGATAACTGGGGAACAAACTTGCCCCTGTCAGCTTGGTTGATCTATGAAGGAGATGCCCCAGACCAATTGACCTTTTAGAGATTTACTGAATCTCGACCTGATTTCCCCTGATTAACGGTATCCACGATACAAGGTCCTCAGACTGCGGTAGAAACAACTGGGGAACACAATTGCCCTTGTTGGAGTCTAATCTTGTCATAAGATGACCTCAAGAAGGCTTACCCCAATATCCTGAATTTGAAGAGTTTCTGCCCCTGATTTAGTAGCTCTTGGGATGCTTGATCTGCGAAAGAGATGCCCCAGACTAAGCCCTTTATCGAGTCATATTCCCTAGCTGGCTGCATTTATCGGGATTCTTTTGACTTTGAATTATTTTGCAAACAAGTATTGTTCATTAAAAATTGACAATTTCAATGCAACATTCATGCAAACTTTTGAAATCAAGTTTATTGATGAAAACATACGCAGTGGAATGATTAAATAAAAAAACAAAAGTGATCTAGTCATTTACGGAATGACAGATGAAGTGGTCAACACACGCGATTAGCAAAGATCATTAGGAGTCAAGTTACTCAACCTTGCTGTAGTATGCTTTCAACACAACCTTACCTCAATTAGGTCTTTTAAGGGTTGTAACGTGGCTTGGTTCATGGTTTATGAAACAAAGGATAAAGGCTCAAAGTTTATTTGTACCCACCCCATCTTCGTGATGAAATCTAATCCTACACTCAGTTAACTCAAGCTATACATTCAGGTTCCTCTAGGTTAGGAATGAATTGTTGATAGTTGACGATGATTCAGACACCTTTGTAGTCATTACTCCCTTGCAAAATTTGGTTATCCTTTATTGCTAAGGTTTTGAGATCTCTTCTTGTCTTCATTGAGGTCTTGAGACTTCTTCTTTGCTTAATTGATATTAAGAGATTCTGCTTTGTCTTGATAGTTGTACGAACCTTCTTGTATAAGGAGAAGTTTTGGGCTTCCCATCTTTCTTGGCTTTTACCTTGAAAGGGACTCGGCTCACCCTTCGATTAAGGATTTCTCAATGATCCTTCCTTATTTGTCGCTTTGGGAACAACTGGTACAACATTTATTCACTTGATTTGGAGAGAGCTGACTGATGTCTTGCATGAAGCGCTTGCGTAACCAAGTTAAACCGAGAACTACCCACCCCAAGGTTGAGATTTAAGGGTTTTTTGTGTCAGGAAAGAAAACTCCTACTTCTAGGTTCGAAGGGTCAACGAGGGATTATCTTCCTTATTTCTCTAGTGTTTGGGAATTGAAACAATGCCTTACATCCTCGGAAAGGTTTAATCGAAAGCATACCACAGCAATTATGGATAATATTTTCATCATCCTCCCCAATCTTTGCTTAAACAAACAGTTTGATAAAGGGAGTGAAACAAGATAAAGATATATTTTTGTTTTTATGAGAATCATAGTAAATGAGTGAAACGACTGGATTTAATCAAAAGATGCATAAACATTTCATTAATGCTGCCAATTTGAGAGTACAACAAAGCTTACAAGCAAACACAAATTCAACTGAAAAATACTGAAATGAACAAAATACAGCCAACTTCGGTGAATTGATTTCAAAAGATTTCAGTTTTCGGGCCCAGACGGGGGAACACCTCCATCATTGATCACTCGCTCCTTGTGATATAGAACCTTAAGAGGCCTGCTTTGGGAGTTGGGGCATTGGCATCTGACCCGCCCTCTTGAGGTTTCAGCAGCTTTAGCAGACTTAGTAGTTTCACTTCGAACTATTTGCACTCTTCAATGATGTGCCCCATTGTCCCAGTATGGAATTGGCATTCAATCTCCGGGCGATCTTCTTCAAGGATCAGTTTATTGTCATAGATCAACCCTCGCACAGTATATTCTAAGGCTCGGTAATCATCCAAGTCATGCCCTTCGGCCCCCTTGTGGAACTCACAATTCAGATTAGGATTGTGCCAAGGTCCTGACAAGGGTTTGAGAAGTCGGGGAGTTACCAACTTGTTTTGCATCAATAGTGGGAAGAGTTTGCTCAATGGCACCGGAATAGGCTGCTGGTTAATTTTTCCTCTTTTGAAAAAGTACTTCAACTTGTTTTGATTTTAGGAACCTCGAAGAGAGACAACAGTTGGAGGCTGGGACACCCTTTTGGTAGACACCTGATGACAACAATATTCTAGTGCAGGAACAAGACCAAAGGCTGGCTGGTACGAGGTTTCTCCAAAGGTAGATCCTTGGCATGGAAGAGCCACAGGAGATGGCAAAGGATTGTTGATTCGAATGCCTTGAGGCGTGAATGAGAGCCTCTCAGAGTCTATTAGGGTCTGAACTTTACTCTTGAGCATCTTACAGTCTTCAGTTGAATGCCCTTGTGCCCCAGCATGGTAGTCACATCGAGTGTTGGTGTCAAAACCTGGCGGGTATGGAAAAGGCACTGGCTCTGTTTCCTTTGGCACTATTAATCCACCTCTGATTAAGTCTGGCAAGAACTGACTGTATGACATTGGTAGCTGAGTGAAATTCCTCTCTGGCTTTCTTGGCCTTTGTCGTGCATGCTGACGCGGCTGACGGCGGTCTGACCCTTGATACTGAGGAGGCCCTTGAGTCACAGGAACCACAAGAGGTGATGAACTGACAACCTCTCCGGGAGTAACGGGGTGAGCGTGCGCTTCCTTCTTCATAAGAGCTTGCAAGGTTTCCAGAACCCAATTCATCTGGCATTTGAGGATTCTGATCTCCCCTTTCAGATTTTCCTGGTTCTTCAGAATTTCATTCATTGTTGCCATTGTCTTGAATAGGTGCTAGGTATTCTTCAGACATAGAGGAAGAGACTCAAGACCGAGAAATGCAAATGAGATGTGCATGGAATGCAAATATAAGCCAAGTGGTTTCAAGGAACTCAAAGGCAAGTTGTAAAAGTTTGGTGGAAAAACTGAAGAAGTTTTTATTTTTAAGATCCAAGCTCTGTTGATCTTTTGAAAAGGAAATGAAATTCTGAATTCCTTGAAACCAACAATGGATATAATGAGATGTATGCAATGCACAAACACGGGTACACAAAAACACAGGCATATATACATACAACGAAGCACACAAGTCCTAGGTTTAGAGGTCTCATGAATGCATAGTAAAGGTTGGAATAGGGTAAACACCTCTTAACTCCCTAATTGGTAGGCCTCTTAAAAGACGGTTCTATGGTAATTTACCCTTAAACCCACTCACATGATAGTTTCTAGGGTTTTGGTCAAGGTTTCAGATTCACGGACCTTAGTCGTATCAACGTTATGCAATGAGCTAGCCATTTTACAACAAGAGTAACGAAAAGGTCTCTTCTGATTGGGGTTTTCATATTGGTTGGAGCAAGGAGTTGTCCTTGAAGTCCAATATTACGCAACCACCAAGATAACACTGGTTCTAAATGGGGACCTAGAGTCATGGACCCTTCATGAATCAGCGTTATGTAACAGGCTAGCTGTTTTATAACGAGATCTACAAACAGGTCTACTCTAGAGGAGCCTTCATATTAGTTGCTACAAGGAGCTTGCCCTCGTAGTCTAACACTACTAACTGCCAAATCTAACCTTATGTTTTCTCTCTGCTTTTTCCAAAACTCGGGTGTTGCACCCCAAATTTTACCCTCAGATACTATGGTTTTCTGCACGTCATTTTTTTTGCCGGTCATTTTAGCATTTGCGGTCTTTTGGGCCATTGATCATTAATCATGTTTTTAGCCATTTTTATCTTTCCATTTTAGAATTTATCTTATTTTTAGATTTATTAAGAATTGACTGAGTTTAATTTTTCAATTTAGTTCGATTTTTAATATAATTATTTTAATATAGTTTACATTTTAATTAAATTTATATTTTAAGTCAATTAAGTTTAGTTTTTATTAATTTCATTTCCTTTTATTTTTAATTTAGTTTTGACTTTATTTTAGTTCATATCTTTTCAATTAATTTTTAATTTTTAATTATAACTTAGATTTAGTTTTAAGTAATTTCATTTAATTATTTTCTCTTTGTCAAAAATCATAAAGTATTGGATATTTAGAATCTCTTTTATACAAAACAAAGACAAAAAAAGAGCATCTTTTCCTCTCCCGTACACACTACACCAACACGCCACACAAGCCCTCTCCAAGACTATTGACCCACTCCTTGCCACACCTGCATACTGCTAAAGCAAAACCTGCAATTTCCGCATCCATCTACACCATTACCCCACAAACCAACAAAAAAACCTACAATTGAAAAGGAGATATCAACATAACAGGAAGGTTTGATTTAAAAAAAAAAGAAAGAGTAGAGAAGGGAAGAGAGAGGGGACCGAAAAGTCTCAATAAAAGGGACTATGGCCTCAAAGTCTTGGGGGCCGAAACCACAACATAACCTTCCCACAACTTCATATTGCTCCTCAATCTAAAAACAAAAACTCAGTCTTCCACGACCCTGTTTTCCACAATACAACAAAAACCACAACACACCACATACATATTCCCTCCAAACTTCCACCATTCTCAACCGCACCCCTTAAATGCTCCCTCTGCAGAATCACCTTTCCAACAACAACACAAAAACTCCTTTCAATCCTCAAATCTCTTCAAACCATCTTCAGAACCACCCTGTTTCTTCAACCCGTTCCAAACAATCAAAATCATAAACCCTCATCAAACCAAAACACTTTCTTCTCACAGACACTCCATCACTTCCGGCGCAAACCCTTTTTGTCATCACCTTCGCTCTTTCCTCACATCACAACCATCCTCAAACCGTTAGAACAACAACAACATTTAAACCAAATCCAACAAACCTCCAGCAATCCTTCGAAACTACCATAACCTTCCTTCATCTTCGCCTTGCTCATCTCCGTAACCACAAAACCCTTCAAACTTTGAAACCCAACCTTTCTCCATCAAATCTTCATCCAAACCCATACGAAACTCAAACCCGTTTCAAATCCATAACCAGAATAAACCCAGAAACAGAAAAGAGAAGAAAAGGGATGGATTGAAAGCCGAAGGAGACCCAAATCGTGAACGAGAATCGAAATTGAACCTGTTAGAAACAAGTTACCGTGAGACGGAGGGAGATCGTTTTCGTCGAGATTGAAGATGCTCGCACGATGATGAGGATGACGCCGATTTTCTCTGATAAAACCGTCTTAACCCATGTTTTCTTTTTTTCTCTTTCGAATTTTGGTTCTGTTTGAGAACATAAAGTAAATGGATTCCTCACTTTGTTTCTTTTGACTCGTCATTTTGTTTCTGATGATGAATACAAAACGTGTATGACCGACACAATGTTGATGGCAATGTTTTCTTTTATTTATTTATTAAACTTAAGCTACAAGTTGTGCTGCTATGGCCGTGTGATTTCTGTTGGGCCTCATGACCCATAGATTTCACCGGTTCTGCTTCTTCTGTTTTATTTTTCACGTGCCATGTAGAGGTGTGATGAATGGGCTTAAAGCCCATTATGATTCACGCTCTCCAATTTCTGTACACCCCCCTCTTTTCCATTTTATGTACCCTCTCCTCAATTTTACACCTCTTTTTTTTTTTATAGTTTTTTTGAAAAATCTTAGTATTTATTTGTTGTTTAATTTTTTTCTTTTATCTTACTAATCATTTATTAAGAATGTTCAATTAGCTTTGGTAATCACTTCTTATTTTATTTTTAGGGCCTATGACATAAAAAACTTCTTGATTTTGTTGATTTATTCAAGTCACAAATATCATGATTCATATGAGGCCATTTTTCAATTTATTTTTATTGGTAAATGAAAATCTAATAGAAAGGTATTCGATTTATCGATCTAAATCCTTATTTAGATGAGACCGATTTTATTTTCACTTCGAGCCCGTTTCTTTATTTTTGGGCCGATGATATTACAGAAATCACGACTTAGTCGATTTATCAAATTACTAAAAGTCATGATATGTATGAGGCCACCTTCATTATTTTATCGGTCGTGGAAAATTCGAATATCATAGATTATCGGTTTCTCGATTAAATCATGATTAAGACGAGACCGAATTTATTTCTACTTCATTATGTATTTTCTTATATCTTCATTTTCATTTTTTACCGATGAAGTCTTTCTATTCACGAACGTTGTTAGCGAAGCGACGAACCTTCATTATTTCAAATCTGTAGTGAGTGATCATTGAGATTTCTTTCTATACTTTGAGATCGTGATAGGTTACCTTTGACTAATCAACGAGAGTTTGTGACTCAAGACGAGGTCTCCACCTTTTCTTTTCGTGTGGCACGATTTCATCGGAGAATGATCTTCTATATCATTTCTCTATCGTGTTTTAACACAAAGATCAAATTGTGCATCCTCCTATAGTATGGTCTTCCTCATAGACCGTACTACGACGGATCAGCACTACATTGGACCCGATTCATCGATCCATTAAATTAATCAACAATCACTAAATTTACTTTCAGTCAATATATATATATATATATATATATATATCTTGATTTATTCTTTATGTCGATTATTATCCTTGTTAATATTATCATTGTTCATATTTATATCTTGTGTATATTGTTCATTTTATTTGTTCATTTAAAATACACTAATAAATATCGAAACCCTAAAAAACTCAATTGACCGGACTGTGGTTACTATTGTGTTTTGGACTAAGGACTTAGATTTAGGACTTTTACCCTATGCTCTTGGAGTTGGTATTCTGGTCTTCGGATCTTGCTTGGCTGGTCAATGGCCCATCAGTGGGAAGTGTTTATGCACTATTCTGGTCAGATCTTTCTATCTCTTGCTCATTTACATTGATGCATTTTTTATGTCTGCATGTATATATGTTTGCCTGACATTGTTTTTTAGCATGTTAACATGATACTATGTGGATACTATCAGTCTTTGATTTATTATCACTTGACTTTGATGTCACTGTATATACCATGTTCATATCTTGTTCATTCTATCTTGATCATATTCATGTTCATATCCTGTTCATATTATCTGGATTATATCTTTGTTCATATTCACACTGTTTATATCATATTCATGATTGTTCACACTTGACCCTCCTTCCAAAGGAAAGATCTTTACTTTGACTCCTAAGTCACAAACCTTTCCCATTTCATCCTTGGCCTTATAAGAGCCGTTCCCCTCATAGTTTAGTAATAGGACGGAGTTATCATGAACTCCATGTGATTCTCACTATCATGAGAACTCACTTTACCTTTTACTCAGACTTACAGAGTTATCATGAACTCTGCGTGGTTCTCACTATCATGAGAATTCACTTCCTCCCTTCATAACGTAGACTTAGAGAGTTATTGTGGACTCTACGTGAGCTTATGCTCATTCCCTTTGGAACGTTGGCCATAGTCAATGTTTCCTTTTCTTTCACCCTTAGTTAGGTGAACTAAGGTTGCTCTGATTCTTCAGTCAGATACGTAGGCACAAGATGCGACGTCTTGGCGAGCAAACTTAGTGTATATACATTTAGTGTTTTACCTTAGTACAGATTTCCCTTAGCAAGAAAACATAACATAACACAAACTAAACAAGAGGTTCCTGTAGAGTACTACAGATACCTAGGGTGCTAATACCTTCCCTTAGTATAACCAACCCCCAAACGTTAGATCTCCCCCCTTTAGGTTTTCTTCGATCTTGAACCTTTCCTTTGGATAAATCAAAGTCGGTTGTAAAAGAAAATGATGCAAGTTAATTAATAGTCTGTTATCCGATTTTCACCGCAACATCGGGTGTAGAGCTTTATTCAAGATATTAGATCCCTAAAGCCCACACACGATGTATATAGAGATATATAAATGTCATAAAGCAAAGATAAACATATAATCAAAGAAGAATAAGAAACAAACAAAGGTAACACATATAACACCTAAATAAACTAGGTTTGACTCACTTAGGGATAAATTCATTAATTCATTCCACAGCAGAGTCGCTGTAACACCCTTCTAACCCCACATAATATACGCGATAAGTATACTTAAATGAATAAGAGTACATCATAAAAAGGTGTCACATTTCTTCATAAAACATCAATTAAAATCATCCTGCTCCGTAACACGGGTTTTCAAAACATTTTTAAAATAATCGTTTCTTTAGTAATATCCACAACTAAATTCAAACTTTGCTGCAGAATCATAAATTCAAATATCTTCTTATATTTCATCAAAACATCAAGACCCTTGGCTCATTGTCAACAATCATCATCAATTAAAATCGGTATATGGTAACTCATAAGAATCATTCTAACAAAACAACATTATATTCACTTAGCGTTTCCCTACCCGATGTTACATCTATCAGAGCAAGACACCATACAACTCTGTGGAAATAACCTAAACAACTCCAAGCTAGAACTTCATGCACCGAGAAGCTACTCCTGAATATCTGCACGTTACCCACGTAGAGGCAACATTCAAACAGGCAGGGTGAGTAATCACAATTCAATATAAATCATATAAATAAAAGACATTAATGGATCAACATTCATCTTAAACAAACATCATAGCAACTCACCCAAAACATCATATAAATCACCAAGTCATCAATCATCACAAACATGCAATCATATAATGCCACCAAGAATGAAACGCAACGTCATAAAATGCATGTGGTACCAAATCATCATAATAATGGACACTAGGCCTTCAACCCTCCACAAGGGAGCACGTCACAAAATACTCCAATCCGCACAATGGGATTGAAGCCACCACTGGACCGAAGTCATAACATCGTCACTGGACCGAAGTCCTAAAATCGTCAATAGACCGAAGTCTAAATGCTATGAATGCATGATGCATAACGTCACAATCATCAACATCAATAAAAGTCATTACGTGCATCATCATTCTTCAAAACCTCATGTTACTCATATCATCATTAATTCATCGAAACATCATATTATAGCATCACTACTTCGTTTCACACTATATCATCCCAATTCATTTGATCGTAATGTTTGTCACATAGCATGTATGAACATCAAAACATGCACACCATCTATTTATTCCGTCATAGCATCATTATAGTAACATCATTCACATAACTCATACCCTCATAAGAAATCAACGTATAATCATCATATAAGTTCCCACATATAATTAACATCATAAAACAACAACACCCTATCGTTATACTCTAGATCAACATAAGCATCATATAGTCTTCAACACATAGCATCATATTTACAACAACAATACCCCACAACATTCGACTACATCACAAACAACCACTATTACCTTTACCGGTTAATTCACACCACATTACACCATAACCACTCAACAACATCCTCACGCAACATTATAAGCAACAACTATCACAATTGCATGGTATGCCACAACAAATTAACAACAACATCATACAACCTCATAATTCACAATCACAACACACATTCATGCGACCGATGTCCACATTTCACGGTTCGACACATTGGAACATACAAGAAAACACACATGGCTTGTCGAATAGTTGGAAATATATCATTGAAAATAATTTTAACATAAAGTACATAAAGTCAGCTTTCCAACGATTCGAACGGCGACCCAAACGGACTTACGAATCAAAAGTTACGAATTTTCGAAGTTTTGAAAACAAGATGCCCGAGGGGACCGCGCTAAGCGCGCTAAACGGGGCTAAGCGCCCTCTGCGAATTGGTCAAATATTTCTGCGATGACAGCACTTCTCCCACCTCGATTTCATACCCTTAAACTACATTTTCACCCCTATTAACACAAATTAAGTCACTATAACCTATATCTAACACACATACATCATTCACAACAACCACAACACAATAAATCATCAAAATAATCACCTTTAACCTCTAAACCCTAGGTTTTTCCCCCAAAACCCCAATCACCCACCAACACCTAATCTTTATATCAAAATATTGCAAAGTGATACTCCCCATACCTTAGAGTCCTGATTCTTTCGAGTTTCTCTTGGAGTTTCGCCAAAATTCTTCTATGCCCTAGCCTCCTTCTCACTTGTTCTTCAGAGCACCTTTGCCTCTTCCTCAAAAATAATACGAATAATGAGTTACTTTCACCATTCTCTCTTAAAATACCCCTAAATCTGCTCTGCCCATTATACCCTCACTTATCCATCCCTAATGACCAACATACCCTCAATACTCCCACTTCTATTATTTTAAATAATAAACAATAATTTGAATAACACTATATGATTATTCTTACTATTAATATTAGTAAAATAATTTCACCACAATGCATCGTGCCACATAACCACATATCGTCAAAATCACCTTATATCCTCAAATAAGCAACAATTAATCATAATCGAATTTGGGGTATTACAACTCTCCCCCACTTAAAGAATTTTCGCCCTCGAAAATTACCCGAAGGAAACAGAGTCAGATACGACTCCCTCATCGGATCTTCATACCCCCCTCCATGTCCAACACACGAGTCATCAACAAATCCTCCAAGGACTTGATACTCCTCTCTGTCTGACCATCCGTCTGCGGATGCTAAGCAGAACTCATCCTCAACTCAGTGCCCAACGCATCTTGCAAACCCTTCCAAAACCTCGAAGTAAATCGCGGATCTCCATCCCAAGTAACTCCGTAGTTCCCTCAATGTACATCTCAGCTAATTCCTGCATAGAATTATTAATCTTCATTGGTAAATGAGTTGACTTTGTCAATCCCTCCACGATCATCCAAATCGAGTCATTCCCCTTCGCGGCCTTCGGTAAACTCGGCACAAAATCCATGGAAATACTATTCCATTTCCATTCTAGAATATTCAACATCTGCATCAGACCTAAAGATTTCTGATGTTTCGTCTTTAGCTTCTGATATGTCAAACACACATACACAATTCGATAAAATCCCTCTTCATGAATACTCTTCTCAATCCTTGGAACATCTGGTATACACACTCTACCTCGGAACCTCAACACGCCATTTTCATCAATTCGGAATTCACCTCCGTTACCTCAGTTAATTAAAATCAATTGGTCAACCAACTTTAAATCATATTGCTGACCCGCTCTGTTTTCTTCCAAAATACCACTAGTCAACTTCAACATTCCCAACTTCACACTGTCAGTAGTCCCATCACATACTAAACTCACATCTCTGAACTGCTCGATCAATTCCAGTCTTCCTCACCTTAAGCATCGACATATGCAGTAACTCCCTACTCAATGCATCAACTATTACTTTTGCTTTACCAGGGTGTTAACTTAAATCAAAATCTTTCATCAACTACAACCACCTTTTATGCCTCACATTCCACTCTTTTGATTCAACAAGTACTTCAAGCTTTCATGATCACCGAACACTTCAAACATAAAGCCAAAAATATAATGTCTCCAAATTTTCATCACAAACCCCGAGGTTTCCAATTCTAAGTCATGCGTAGGATAATTTCTCTCGTGAATTCTTAATTGTCTGGAAGCGTAAGCAACAACCCGACCATCCTGTATCAACGATCCACCAAGACTCATCTTAGACGCATAACATTACACCACAAAAGACTCACTCGGATTAGGAAAAATCAATATCGGAGCGGTCTTCAATTTTCTTCTTCCGGCCTACAAAACTCCCTTCGCATGCAACATCTCACACATACGCTTTGCCCCTTTCGAGTTAACTAGGTCAACGGTAATGTCGACTTAGAAAAAAAAAACTTCAATAAACTTGCGATAGCAACTTGCTAATCCTATAAAGCTTCTTATTTCAGTAGCAGACTTCAGAGTCTCCCACTGCAACACAACATCAATCTTAGAAAGATCAATAGCTATTTCACCATTAGAAATCACCTGACCAAGGAACTTACTGTCTACAACCAGAACTCACATTTCGACAGTTTCTCATACAACTTCTTCTCCCTCAATACCTACAACACAACTCGCAATTGTTCTTCGTGTTCTTCTTCTCACTTAGAATATATCAGAATATCGTCAATGAACACCACCACAAACTTATCTAAATATTTATGGAAAATCCGATTCATATATCCCATGAACACGCCAGGTGCATTGGATACACCAAACGACATCACAGTGTACTCATGGTGACCGTACCTCGTCCTGATAACTATCTTCGGAATATCTTTAATTTCTTACTTCATTGCCAACTTGGCTATCTCCTTTATTCTTGATAGTCACCTTGTTTACGTCCCAACAACATCATTAACAAATCACTACAATTGGACCTTATAATCAACATCATGTTCATCCTCAATTAGCATGTCGTAACATAGCGACATCACTCAATAACCATCATACTCCTCATGTAACATACAACACAAGTTACAGCAACATCCCAGCTTTACGAAACATAGATATGCATAATTCCACTTAATTTCAATAATAAAAAAAAATGAGATTTTTCAGTCCCAGGCCACGCTAAGCGAGCCCCATCCACGCCAAGTGCGCTACTCACTGCCTCGAGGAGGCGAAATTCCTCCAGACCGCGCTAAGCGAGCCCATCCGCGCTAAGCGCGCTCTGCGATTTTGGCAGAAACCCTGTTATCTCATGGGAACACATCCAAAAGTCACACACCTTAGATAATTTACCAACCACTGCATTTCCTTATACTTTCAAAGAAACCCACGTCATAAACACTTTTGCACCATCCTTCACAAACTTATCCACTTGCTTAACGGAACAAACAACTTTTCACCTTTGTCGAACTTAAATTCATGCTCTGGAGACAAGTCGTGGATATCTTCAGGAAAACACCAGGAATTACACACCATTGGCACATCACTAGCCATCACATTGCTCTCTATGCCCCCGAGAAGCAAACATCAACAATACCTGATCATTCTCCCTCGAGACATTCCAACTTGACCGACAGACAAGAAACTCAAACTCTCTTCATCTTCAAATATAATAATCTGCATCGACTCATCAAAACCATCTATAAGCACTCATCTCAACTCCAATCAATTTTTACCGCACACACCATCTAAGCTGGAAAGACACGTCTATCTCATCCAACATGATTCCATCTACTATCAACAAGAGATTAAGGGTGATCAGTTCCTCAAATTGCCAATAGATAGCCGACAATCACGATGGGGCATAAACCATACCTCCCAAACTCCAATAGCGTTCCTTGCATCTTGTGCACTAAACTACCTAATGCATAAATCCTTAGTTGACACAAGCCTTATCTCCGCATTCCCTCCGGAATCGAGAACAACACCGTCCTAATAACATTTGCACTCTTACAATCCAGTACACACTGAGCCAACATTCCACAACCAAAACATCTCAGAGAAGCAATAGCTTCTCCCCCACTTGTTTCAAGCCAACACCTGGAGGCAAACAGTTAGAAAACAAGTAAGTACCGACAGTGTTTCAGACACATGTCGCATACTAAGGAACAAACATCATTAGACAATCTGGCCGGATAGACCGACCTGCTCTGATACCACTAATGTCACACCCTTCTAACCCCACATAATATACGTGATAAGTATACTTAAATGAATCAGAGTACATCATAAAAAGGTGTCACATTTCTTCATAAAACATCAATTAAAATCATCCTGCTCCGTAACACGGGTTTTCAAAACATTTTTAAAATAATCGTTTCTTTAGTAATATCCACAACTAAATTCAAACTTTGCAGCGGAATCATAAATTCAAATATCTTCTTATATTTCATCAAAACATCAAGACCCTTGGGTCATTGTCAACATTCATCATCAATTAAAATCGGTATATGGTAGCTCATAAGAATCATTCTAACAAAACAACATAATATTCACTTAGCGTTTCCCCACCCGATGTTACATCTATCAGAGCAAGACACCATACAACTCTACGGAAATAAGCTAAATAACTCCAAGCTAGAACTTCACGCACCGAGAAGCTACTCCTGAATATCTGCACGTTACACACGTAGAGGCAACATTCAAACAGGCAGGGTGAGTAATCACAATTCAATATAAATCATATAAAGAAAAGACATTAATGGATCAACATTCATCTTAAACAAACATCATAGCAACTCACCCAAAACATCATATAAATCACCAAGTCATCAATCATCACAAACATGCAATCATATAATGCCATCAAGAATGAAATGCGACGTCATAAAATGCATGTGGTACCAAATCGTCATAATAATGGACACTAAGCCATCAACCCTCCACAAGGGAGCACGTCACAAAATACTCCAATCCGCACAATGGGATTGAAGCCACCACTGGACCGAAGTCATAACATCGTCATTGGACCGAAGTCCTAAAATCGTCAATAGACCGAAGTCTAAATGCTATGAATGCATGATGCATAACGTCACAATCATCAACATCAATAAAAGTCATTACGTGCATCATCATTCTTCAAAACCCCATGTTACTCATATCATCATTAATTCATCGAAACATCATATTATAGCATCACTACTTCGTTTCACACTATATCATCCCAATTCATTTGATCGTAATGTTTGTCACATAGCATGTATGAACATCAAAACATGCACACCATCTATTTATTCCGTCATAGCATCATTATAGTAACATCATTCACATAACTCATACCCTCATAAGAAATCAACGTATAATCATCATATAAGTTCCCACATATAATTAACATCATAAAACAACAACACCCTATCGTTATACTCTAGATCAACATAAGCATCATATAGTCTTCAACACATAGCATCATATTTACAACAACAATACCCCACAACATTCGACTACATCACAAACAACCACTATTACCTTTACCGGTTAATTCACACCACATTACACCATAACCACTCAACAACATCCTCACGCAACATTATAAGCAACAACTATCACAATTACATGGTATGCCTGGCACACCCTAATTTTTTACCCAAAAATTTTGTTTTTTAACATTAAATAATTAGTATTTTATTTTAATTTTATTTTAAATATTTATTTTCATTATTATTATTACTTTTAATTTAAATACTGTTTAGAATAAATAAATAGGTTTTAGTTTCTATTTTAAATTTATTAAATTATTTGAATATCATTTAGTTTTAATATAATTTGTTAGTTCTGAATTGGCAGCATCTGTGCTAAAACACCCTGTTACATCAAGATGTCTTACTTGATGTCGTGACATGTTGTTTCTAACATTCTGCAGTTTGTGTTTCTTAAGGGTAGCAGGACTGTGTACTGATGTCAAACACGATGTCCTAACATCTGTTGACAGAACATCCTGTTAAGGTTGGTTTTATTTGCTGCAAAGTTTGACGTGTGTTTACATTCTGTTATTGGCGAGACAAAATTAGGGTCTGTCGTTTTGTAGCAGCAATATGTTTATTACTTGCTAAGAAGAACATGTTAAGCAAGAAGTCCTGTTGTATGCTGAGACATGTTGAAATGAGAAGTTCTCATCATCTGGAGCAACGTGTCGGATAAGATGTCCTATGCTGAATCATTCGACAACAGTTAAATTCTGTTATGATTTAACAGATGTAGAATATTATGGGAATATTATGTTATCCTATGTGGCGCTGTTTTGTTTGGTCTGGAAGATTCAAGTCAGAATCAAGAAGAATAATGACTCTCTAAATTATGGAGATAATTTAGGAAAGATTTGATTGAAGACCTATTTTGGTGCAGAAGTTATTGCAAATTTGTAACAGCTAATGAAGCTGTGATTGAAGGCCCAAATCCAGTTGGGTACAGGTTATAAATAGAAGGGTTTGTAACCTTGGAAGATACGGCTCAAGATGTAGAAGTCTAGGGTTCTGTCTAGGTAAACCTCCCGTCCTGTGGGAAGGTTACCCATATTCCTCCAAACCTGTAGGTAAGAGGCAGTACGTATTGTTCTTGGAGGAAGCTTTTAAGAAAGAGTGAGTATTGTTCTTGGAGGAAGCTGTTAAGCAACTCTAAGTATTGTTTTTAGTCATGTGTGTCATATCTAGGTATTTTCATGGGAGTGTGTCCTCTATTTTTATGTGTTTGAAGAGTTGTTGGAAATCAAGCTGTTGATGCAGTGGCTGAGGTGTTGACTGCTAGACATCATTGCGATGATTGGAAGTGAGATGGAGTCTCTTATCTAAGGAGGACTTAGGTAGAAAGGTCATTGGGTAGTGATTAAGTGAGTAGATCATCAACGAGTGTGTTGATTGTAGGGTCTATGAATTGAAACTGCTGATAGTGAACTTCCTTCCTGGCTTGGTATGCCCCCAGATGTAGGTTGTTAGACCAAACTGGGTGAACAAATTCTGTGTGTTGTTTATGCTTTTCAGTACTTTTATCGTTATATACCTTGCCATGTATGTTCATGTCAGACCAGATGTCTAATGACATGTTATAGGACATCTGAATTCTGCATATGTACCAGAATTTCAATTGGTATCAGAGCAGGCATCCTGTTCTGTTTCTGGGTGAGATCCTAGGGAAGATACTTTCTGGTTATGGGCAAGGTAGGTGGTACCTACTGAAAAGGGGTTTGAACTTGGAGAAGTTCATATTGTTGTTTGAATGGTCCCTAGAAGTGGAGGATGGACTGTTCATGACAGGGTGTGTATTGGACCTGTCTGCTATCAGGCTTGTAGCTTTGGTGGTGAGCTGTTGTGTGGTTTGATTTATTTTCAAACCTATGTTGACATGGAGTGACGTGGGTTATTATGTTTTGCCTGAAGGCTGTAGAGGAGTTTTCTGGTGTGTATTCCGCTGCATATATATATATATATCTGATGGAAAATTCCTGGTTGTTCATATTGCTGAGGGAGATTCTACAACAACTACGAAAGAAGTGGCTAGTTCTTTTGTTGATGTGTCTTATAAGATGTTCTGACATCTTATTAGGACAAGCAGGACCTGTTTCCTTGGTAGTTCCGCTGCATGAGGTTTAAATTGAAGAGCTCTAGAAGTATGGGATTCTGGTAGTTATGATTGAAGGAAGATTGTAGCTGTCCTTACTCGTTTTCTATTCTTGTAGATGCCAACCGGTGTGAAGTCACATAGCATTCCAAACTCGGGAGCAAAGGGGTGTCTTTGTGATGGTTGAGTCTTGTATGACTTGGTACATGGGTGAGTGGCTTTATCATGTATGCTGAAGTCAGATTGAAGAGGAAGGGTAAGTTGAATTATCAAACTCATGCTCTAGGGGTTTGATGATTTCTTGTTGATTAAGTTGTTGAAGACACTTGATATGATGATCAAGTCCAATCAAGGCAACTGAGTCATGTTCTGGAGTCATCTAGTTATTCTTCAGACTAGGAGGTGCTTCCTAGGAAGCATAGGGGTGAAGACCGTGGAGGTGATTTATTTTCACCTTTCACAAAAACAGCAAGGAAGGATGCATCTCTCTTGACCCTAAGAGTGAATCCAATATGATTGAAGATTTGTTGAGGTAAAGAAGACTTGTTCAGAGAAAGTCTTAGTTACTTGAGTCAAGAGTAGCAGCCTTGGTATCTCAACATTGTCATTAAAGAAGATACTTGAAACAAGACTGAATACTTTATAAGTGTTCATGACATGATCTGGTGGAGCTCAGCTACAGCATTAAAGAAGGGTTATTGTATAAGGATTTAAGATCAATTGCTATTTATGAAATCCACAAGTATTTAATTGATTATCCTTGAGATTCAAGATTGGGGATGTTTTGTCAGATGTTCTGACATCTTTTCATCAGAGGGTTGAAGAATCATGGGAGGGGTTCTACATTCGCTCAAAAGTCTCCTAGGTGTTGACCTGGGATTATTGGGTTAACATTTGTCCCTGGAAAGTATTGTGATTGAGTTTTCCAGTTGGTGATGCTGTTGAATGGTGATGGGAAGCAATTGTAACATCATAATTGTTGATGGTTATTTGGAAGATGATTGAGTTTGTGCACTTGGAGTTGGATGATCAAGCATTTTAGTCAGAAGAGGTGTTTCTGACTATGTGAATTAGAATGTGGAGACTCTGATCTTGTTTTTAGTAGTATGTTCTGGCAAAGCATGACTACCATTTTTGAAGACCTCACTAGTATCAACAACTACTAGTGGATGTAATGGCAGAGGAATTGGGTCAGATGGGGTGATTTGATCAGAAAGTTTTTTTTTGGAGCTGTTCTTTCTCTTGAAGAGATTGGATCTCAGTAAAGCTTTTAAGTAAGCTGAGAATTCGTGGAGGTTGTGAGCAGTGTCAAACCAGTCAGGATAAATGGATGTGTTCTCTAGGAGTGAGAGTATAGTATCTGACTGTGCTCAGCAAGTGTGTGAAGATCTGGTGCTCAATGGTTAACCTCCATCTAGAGCATTGGTTATCCATGACAGGGGGAGTACTTGTCTATGGATTTTGCTGCAAATGTGCATATATTGTGAAGCTTGCATGTTTGTGGAGATTGGTTGCCTCTTATGAAGATATAATGTCAGATAACATGCTATGACATTAGGTTGATGGATGGTGTTTTGATGTGTGAAGCAAATTGTTTGGATCATGTGCGCACATGCTTCTGAGGAGGAGTCTGAAGGACAGTTTTATTTGTATTTGGGAGAATTTATTTTTCTCTGCAGATTTTGGAAGAGCTCTGTGAGGGTCTTTGTTGATGGGAGTTGTCACACTTGTCTTGGTGTGTGTCATTAATTCTAAGTAAGAGGAGTTTACTTAGAGTTCAGTGGAAGGCAGTGTGTTTATGCTTTAGAACTTGAGGATGATTGAAACTGATTGTTCGTGTGTAGAAGAGGAGTTAGTTGAACTTGTAAGGAGGTTCTGGTTCTCTGGGAGCTTGTGGCAGAAGTTCTGGGTTGAAGCATATCTTCTTTTGGTGAATGAGAGTTTATTTCTCTCTGGGTTTCTGAAGTTTTCTTTGTTCAAGCTGGTGGCCCAGTGTTGTTTGAAGATCTTCAGTTGGATTACTATGCAGATAGTAAGTCCAGTGGTGGAGCATATCCAGAACCATGAGGTGTGGTGTCTATGATGTGTGGAAGATGTCCTAACCAATGTTAGAACATCTTTGGATTAGTTATCCTTGGAGTCGGATTTTGAGATCACTTTTTGTCTAAGAGGTGTTTATCTTATCACACGGGAGAATGATGAGTTAAGGACTGTCTTGGATGTCTGATGTGAATATAACATGCTAGAAGTGGATCAGTTTGGTGCTTGTGGAGCAAATGAGCTGAAGATTTTTGGAGCATCATTCGTGAAATGAAAGGTACTAGTGTGGTACTTGGTTTGCTTGAGGATCAAGCATTAAGTGAATGCGTTCAGCAGGTGTGTTGAACAGAGGGTGTGCTCTTGAAGACATATAGATGAGTCTTATGTTTTCCATTCATTTAAGGTGTTCTTGCAAAGGAGCACTGGGTATCTTAGATAGGGGGATTTGGACTTCTGTTTTGGATTTGTTGCTACAATAGTTCAGTTGTTTATCAAGATTGGTTGTGGTTTCAAAAATTTATGATAGTGTACCTCTGGTGAGGGTGTAATGTCAGACAAGATGTCATGACATTGTGTGACTGGTTTAGTTCTGGGTGGACTTGATTGGTTGATCTTGGTCATGTCATTGGGTTGTCAATGTATTGAATCAAAGTTGTACAAGCTTCTGAGTTGGATGTGTTCTGCTACTGGTTGATTTCCCTTATTGCTTAGTTGCTTTGTTTGCCAAAAAGGGAGAGTTAGCCAAGGAGTTGTCTAGTTGTCTGGTGTGATTCTAGTTTTGAGGGGGAGTTTGTAGTTTGTGCAGCTGTTATGCTGTTTGAATTTGTTTTTGGTGCAGCTGTTGGATGTTGCTGATGCTGGTTGTGTGTGATGTTGGCTGTTTCTGGTGTTGAGGGGGAGCTTCAGTTTGTTGATGGAATTTCTTCCTGCTGGCTTTTGGTTTGTCTAAATTCTGGCTAAAAAGGGGGAGAGTTGTTGCCTGTTTTTTTTGTTTTGTGTGTGCAACTGGCTTTTATTGGAATGTTAGAAGTGTTTGTATATGCCTCTGCTGCAGGGATTTCTGTTCATTGGTGATGCTATAGTGTTTTAGCCACAATTTGCCAAAGGAGGAGATTGTTAGTTCTGAATTGGCAGCATCTGTGCTAAAACACCCTGTTACATCAAGATGTCTTACTTGATGTCGTGACATGTTGTTTCTAACATTCTGCAGTTTGTGTTTCTTAAGGGTAGCAGGACTGTGTACTGATGTCAAACACGATGTCCTAACATCTATTGACAGAACATCCTGTTAAGGTTGGTTTTATTTGCTGTGAAGTCTGACGTGTGTTTACATTCTGTTATTGGCGAGAGAAAATCAGGGTCTGTCATTTTGTAGCAGCAATATGTTTATTACTTGCTAAGAAGAACATGTTAAGCAAGAAGTCCTGTTGTATGCTGAGACATGTTGAAATGAGAAGTTCTCATCATCTGGAGCAACGTGTCGGATAAGATGTCCTATGCTGAATCATTCGACGTCGTGTCTGTGCTGAGTTGGACAGTTAAATTCTGTTATGATTTAACAGATGCAGAATATTCGGGGAATATTATGTTATCCTATGTGGCGCTGTTTTGTTTGGTCTGGAAGATTCAAGTCAGAATCAAGAAGAATAATGACTCTCTAAATTATGGAGATAATTTAGGAAAGATTTGATTGAAGACCTATTTTGGTGCAGAAGTTATTGCAAATTTGTAACAGCTAATAAAGCTGTGATTGAAGGCCCAAATCCAGTTGGGTACAGGTTATAAATAGAAGGGTTTGTAACCTTGGAAGATACGGCTCAAGATGTAGAAGTCTAGGGTTCTGTCTAGGTAAACCTCTCGTCCTGTGGGAAGGTTACCCGTATTCCTCAAAACCTGTAGGTAAGAGGCAGTGCGTATTGTTCTTGGAGGAAGCTTTTAAGCAAGAGTGAGTATTGTTCTTGGAGGAAGCTGTTAAGCAACTCTAAGTATTTTTTTTAGTCATGTGTGTCATGTCTAGGTATTGTCATGGGAGCGCGTCCTCTATTTTTATGTGTTTGAAGAGTTGTTGGAAATCAAGCTGTTGATGCAGTGGCTGAGGTGTTGACTGCTAGACATCATTGCGATGATTGGAAGTGAGATGGAGTCTTTTATCTAAGGATGATTAGGTAGAAGGATCATTGGGTAGTGATTAAGTGAGTAGATAATCAACGGGTGTGTTGATTGTAGGGTCTATGAATTGAAACTGCTGATAGTGAACTTTCTTCCTGGCTTGGTATGCCCCCAGATGTAGGTTGTTAGACTGAACTGGGTGAACAAATTCTGTGTGTTGTTTATGCTTTTCAGTACTCTTATCGTTATATACCTTGCCATGTGTGTTCATGTCAGACCAGATGTCTAATGACATGTTATAGGACATCTGAATTCTGCATATGTACCAGAATTTCATAATTTAATTTTAATATTATTTAGTTTTAATTTAATTTAATTTTAATATCATTTAGTTTTAATTTTATTTAATTTTAATGTTATTTAATTTGGGCCTCCAATTGAATATTAGGGACATTATTGACAACTAAAAATTAACCCTAATTCAGTCTCTATATATACACATGTTAGCATTGGTGAAAAGGGGACGAAAAAAAGATCAATCAAAAAGCACCGAAACGACCGGACATCACCGATCAATTGTGTAAGTTGGTATCACTTTTTTTCTTACATGATTTGATCTCATAACATGTTAAGTGGATTGGCATATTAGTCTATATACTACTTCTATGCTATATACATATCAACCTGATTTGCTTTTTCTATTGTATATACCTATCAAATTGATTTGCCTCTCCACTATGTACAAATCGATTTGCTAGTTATATATATATGGTGTCGGTTCGCCGTTCTTTCGTATATTTGTATTTTGTGAATACTATTTTTTTATATATTATATAACTTTTGTTTTACTGACTCACATTGCAACGTATATTATAGTATGTGTAACATTTTGTTTGACTATATATACATAACATTTGTTTTAATATAATATAGTTTTGTTTTAATTTGTATATACGTATTGTTAATTTTATTTTTCTTATTTTTTATTTTCGGATCGAATTATGTCGATACGCTGTTTTGCATATTGGTTTGCATGACGCGTGACATTTTTGTTGATTTGATCCAGTTGCGATGATCGCATTTTTGCGTTAGCAACATTATTGCTTTAAAATGTTTTAAAATTTATTTTTCTATGCATTTCCTATTTCTAAAAATATTTTAGATTCTTACGATTTAGATCCAGTTGCGATGACCGTGTTTTCGCGATAACAATATTGTTGAGGTTTTATCAAAGTTAAATTTCTCTTTTTTTTAGTTTCTTTTTTTTTATTATTATATTTAGATCCGTACAATTTGGATCTGGTTGTGATGACCGCGTTTTCACGATAGCAATATTGTTGAGGTTTTTATCAAAGTTAAATTTTTCTTTCCTTTGAGTTGCTTTTTTTTATTATATTTAGATCCGTACAATTCGGATCCGGTTGCGATGACCGCGTTTTCGCGATAGCAATATTGTTGAGGTTTTATCAAAGTTAAATTTCTCTTTTTTTTTTTTTTTTGAGTTGCTTTTTTATTATTATTATATTTAGATCCGTACAATTCGGATCCGGTTGCGATGACCGCGTTTTCGCGATAGCAATATTGTTGAGGTTTTTATCAAAGTTAAATTTTTCTTTCCTTTGAGTTGCTTTTTTTTATTATATTTAGATCCGTACAATTCGGATCCGGTTGCGATGACCGCGTTTTCGCGATAGCAATATTGTTGACGTTTTTTTTTTTTTTTTTTTTTTTAATTTTCTTTTCTTTGTAATAATATTACAATTTTTAAACGCTTTAAAATTTCTTTTTTTATTTTTGTTTCTTTTTTTATAAATTTAGATCCGCATAATTTGAATCCATTGCGATGACCACGTTGAGTGTAGCAAACCATTTGTCGATTTTCATCGGTTTTTATGCGGATTTATATTTGTTTATCGTTGCATTTCAATTTCGGAGTTAAAATCTAATTTAACCTTTGAAAACCGCTTGAGTGCATATAGTCATTTGCTCGGCTTCTCATAGAGTGATTCCTACATGAATCCACTCTAACTTAGCTCCAGAGCTAAATTCAGTTGCCATTCGATTTCGGTTGGTCATCGGTCCCGCATTTACTTGTTTGATTGTGTAGTTTTTCAGTCATTTTCTTACTTCCCATTTGATAAAATGTATCCCTCACCCCCATGTGTAATTATTATTTGTTTTTACTGCCTCTATTTCTTTAGATAGAAAATTAATAAAAAAACAAAATAAAATAAATAAAATCAATCTTTAAAAAAAAAATTCAAAGAATTTGGTCAACACCAAATTCCATTTTCAAAAACATTGGTCAACACCAATTGAACAATTAACCCAAGCATCCTTGATCCATATATCAAGTGATACCCTTAGCAAGCAAACAAATAACATAACATAAATAAAACAAGAGGTTCCTGTAGAGTACTACGGTCGTTTAGGATGCTAACACCTTCCCTAATCGTAACCAACCCACGAACTTAGATTCTTTTATTAGGATTTTCAATCTTTAACCCTTTCCTTTGGATAAAATAAAGACCGGTGGTGAACATTAAGATTTGTGATCCTAGTTAACATAATAGCTATGGTATCCGATTCTCACCGCGACAGAAATGGCGACTTCACTGGGGAGATTTTATTTTTATTGAGGGTTTCCCCTAACTTGTTTATTTATGTTATTATATATATTATTTGCTTGCTTGATTTTCTTTTTTGTGTAGGTTTGGCACTTAGTGTGGTGAGACAAATTCCTACCCCCGGACTAGAGTGAAATTAAGATAGGAAAACAGTGAGAATTCAAGGATACTTTGAGGGAGTCGATTCTTGAAAAAGTGAATTGAGACTTCACCACTCAGTCTAGGCCCTCTCGAATAAAATATTTGTCCAACGAGTTCATTCGTGAAGACAATATGGTTTCGATCTAAAGGCCGTCGGGACTGGGGACCGTAGTTACCTTTAAACCAACTTGGCCTATTAGGGCGTAGTGCGGGGACTATGCAGGAGTCTATTTCTGCAATAGTCGGTACGCGATACTACACTCAGACAAGATTCTCTTGAGGATATTATTGACTACCAAGTGATCTGGAAAATTAATAATATCTGAAAGATGGGTTGCAGACTCTGGGAACTTGGTAGAACCCGTTCGGCAGGTACAAATAAACATCTAGTACATACCTTTGGAAGGGTAGACCATGGCTCCATGCTCGTGATCTTCAAGCCTAGGCCTTTGTTTTCCTGTATATGTGTATACCTGTGCTTATGCATCCATTCATGCATTCATCCATAACCATTCGGTTTCAAGAAACTCAATTGTTCTGTCATTTGCAAAATCAATAAAAATCATGGATTATAAAATAAAACTTTTTCAGCCTTTCCGAAATGTTTGCAACCTACTCTTGAGTTCCTTGAAACCATTACATTGCATTGCATATCATTTGCATCTTTGCATGATTCATTGCATACATCCGTTTGTCCAGTAACTCATTCCTAGTTGTCTCTATCTTCCAGTGTTACCTGTGAGTCGTCAAGCTGATTCCTCGACATCGATACCAGACTAGAGCTAACTACAGATGCATAATGGCAGAGCAAGAAGCACACAATACTGAGATGCGAATGGAGATCGACGACCTTAAGTCAAGCATGGCAAAGCTCACTGAAATGCTCCAAGTTTTGATTGCTAGAGGAGAACCACCTCAAAGGACTGTCATTCAGGAAGTTTCAAATGCAGATCCTCACCCTGTTCAGGTGCAACCTTCAACTTGGCCAGAGTTTGGTTTACCTTCCAACTACTCACCACCTCTTGCATCTACCGGCATGATTGGTCAGACTGCTGGACCAGTTTTCAAGCTCCTATTTTTGCCGAGCCTCAACCTATAGTTCAGACTACTCGGTCTCCTTTTGAGAACCCTCTCTATGAGTACAATTCTGCCAGTGCTCAGGGTGAAGACCGTGAAGACTTTGTTGAACCTGAGATTGTCCGTGAACATTTTCAAACTATAGACAAGAGACTTAAAGCCATAGAGGGTACTGATTTCTTCAACATAGATGCAGAAAACATGAGTTTGGTTTCTGACCTTGTTATGCCTGCTAAGTTCAAGGCTATCGATTTTGTGAAGTACAAAGGTGATTCTTGTCAAAGAGCTCATTTGGTCATGTATACCCGAAAGATGGCTGCTCATGCAAAGAATCAGAAGTTGCTTATCCACTGTTTTCAAGATAGTCTGAGTGGAGCTTCTCTCAAATGGTATATGAATCTTGAACAGAACAACATTCACTGTTTCCAGGATCTTATTAATGCCTTCATGAAGCAATACAAGTATAACCTCGACATGGCTCCTGACCTCCGTCAGCTGCAAAACATGTATCAGAAGGATAAAGAGTCTTTCAAGGAATATGCTCAGCGCTGGAGAGAGTTGGCTTCTCAAGTTGAACCTCCTTTGGCAGAGAAAGAATTAACTGGGTTGTTTATGGACACCTTGTCTCTATTCTACTGGGAGAAGATGATTGGTAGTGTTTCCTCCAGCTTCACTGATTTGGTTACTATTGGTCAGAGACTCGAGGAAGGACTTAAGAATGGTAAAGTATCCAAGGCTGCTGAATCTCCTAATGGTGCTAAGAAATTCTATGGGAATTTCCAGAAGAAGAGAGAAGATCTGACCAATGCTGTCATGTTTGAAACAAGAAGGCCTCGTCCCCAACCTCAGTATGCTGATCATCCTGATATTGCTGCTGTTACTCCCGTGGTTACTGCTCCACGACCAGCTCAAGCTCCTCAACGTCCAGCTGTAGGACAAAATCAGTACCATAATAGGAATAATTTTGATCCTATCCCAATGACATATATTGAACTTTATCCTGGGCTGGTTCATAAAGGTTTGATTACTACAAGGCCTTTGCCTCCTCCTCCAGATCCACTTCCACTTGGATTCAGATCTGATCTCCATTGTGCGTTCCATGAAGGTGCCGCAGGCCACGACTTGGAACATTGCTTTGCATTGAAGGCTAGAGTACAAGAGCTTATCAGAATTGGTATTCTCTCCTTTCGTGACACCAATCCAAATGTCAAGAACAGTCCTTTGCCAGAGCACGCTAAGTGAAGCTCCAGTTGACTTCAGCAGACCTCAGTGTTTCAGACAGGACAGCTCACTCTTGTTTCTGATTAGTCACTAGACCATGTTTCTTATCGTTTTCATTTTTCTTATTTGTATTAGTTGTTTGCTTTCGATTTATGTTTGTACTTTCATAATTAATAAAATGAGCATTGCAACTTTTGGATTCAATTCATTCATGTGTGCTATTTACATCTTTCCACTTTCGAAAAAAAAAACAAAAAACAAAAAAAAAATTCTCTCTTTTCCACTTTCCTTTCAATTATGCAAAGATTGGAGGGAGGATGATGAATACAAAATATTCATAATTGTTGTCGGTATGCTTTCAAATCAAAACTTTGCTGAGGATGTAAGGCATTGTTTCAATTCCCAAACCGTGGAGAAATAAGGAAGATAACCCTTTTGTCTACCCCTTTGAGCTTTGAAGTAGGAGTTTCTTTTCTTTGCAAATAAAAACCCGCCATCTTAACCTGGGGCAGGGTAGTTCTCAGTTAGCTTGATTGTGCATTCAAATACAAGAGTTTCATACAAGACACCTTTCACATAAAGGTTGCATTCTCAAATTTTCCTTCGCACATAACAAGCAAGTGTCGAAGATGTCTTTCAAGTCAAAACGTCAATGATGGTTCACCGTAATCATTAAGCCAGGCATTCACAACCTTTCAACTCTTCCAAATTATAAATGTTATACAAGTTGTTCCTAAAGTGATAAATGAAGAAGGATCGTCAAGAAATTCGTATTCAAAGAATGAGCCGAGTCCCTTTTGAGGCAAAAGCTAAGAAAGATGGGAAGCTCATGACCTTACCTTATTCAAAGAATGAGCCGAGTCCCTTTTGAGGCAAAAGCTAAGAAAGATAGGAAGCTCACGACCTTACCTTATACAAACAGAAATAAGAACAAGCTTGTATAACAACCAAAAGTTGTAAGGAAGCAGTGACCGCCATCTCAAGAGTCCCTCGACTTCCGAACCATCATCATCACCACTATCATCAGTGCAATCCCTAACCTATGGGAACTTGAGTGCATAATTTGAGTTAACTGAGCATAGGACTGAAGATCATCACGAAGATTGGGTGGGTACAAATAAACTTTGAGCCTTTATCTTTGTTTCTCAAACCGTGAACCAGGCCACGTTATAACCCTCAAAAGACCTAATTAAAGCAAGGTTATTTTGAAAGCATACTACAACGAGGTTGCGTAAACTGACTCCTAAAGATCTTTGCAGATCATTTTTTTGGCATCACGCCTTTTTGCTTTATCTTTCACTTTTAAATGTCTTGAACCACCGTGTTCTGACCAGTGACCCTATTGTTTTACCTCTTTCCAAAAATGATTTTGATTTTAAAAGTTGCATGAACTTTGCATTTACTATGTTTGTATGAACACTTTTGTTTGCAATCTGGCTTCCGCTTAAGGAATTTTCAAACATTTGAGAAACTTGGTCAGTGATCCAATCAGGGGCAAGTTCCTTCCAGATCCTATTGAGAATCAGTTCAAGATTTGTTCAGTGCAAGTCCTTCTCGGAATTGGTTTATACAGAAGACTTTTTGAAGACTCATACTGGGGCAAGTTTTCCAAGTGCACAGTAATTCAGTCATTTTCAGCATCCATTCAAGCTGAAGCAATTTTCAGTTCATATACAACAATCAACTAATCTGGGGCAGTTTACTTGAAGAATCCCCATGCAGCTTTCCATTCTTCCTACAAGGATCGTCAACTTAATACAGTTTACCAGTGTGGCAGATTTGTGCTCAGTAGCATCTTTAGTTCCAAAGCAGAATGACAGTGATCTCTGTGTTGAGGAATCAGTATTCCAGTTTTGTCTTCTCCACAAAAGAGTCAAGTCGTGTCTTCGAAATCTGCATTACATCTACATTTGCATTTGATCATATTCATATATATATGCATAGCAAGAGAGTCATCCTCATTTGCACTCATTTGCATTATCCATTGGTCGTGTTGTTATCCACGTCTTACCTTTGTAGTCAAACTCGAACTCACTTGGAACCTACCAGACAGATATTTTCGTGTCTATCCAATGCTTTCTTGGGTACCTCCTTGTTCATATTCGTCTAATGCTTTCTTGGGTATATCTTTGTTCACATTCATCTAAAACCATTATTAGATATTGTGATTGTACCTTTCATTCAAGGCCACTATTGGATGTCTGGTTTCTTTTCAATCTGATGTTTTTCCGGATGGGTCCCTCTATCCGATGTTCTTCCGGATATGTACTTTTGTTCTGATGTTTCTCCCAGAACATTCTTTGTGTCTATCTGATGTTCTTCCAGATATGACGTTGTGTCTGACGTTTTTCCAGATGTGTCCTTTATTCTGATGTTCTTCCAGAACTTATCTGATGTTCTTCCAGATATTACCTTTGATTCTGATACTTTTCCAGAATCGCTCCGATGTTCTTCCGGATATGTACTTTTATTCTGATGTTCTTCCAGAACCTATCTGACGTTTTTCCAGACATTCATATCGATTATGATGCTTTTCCAGAATCTATCCGATGTTTTTCCGGATATGTCTCTATTTCTGATGTTCTTCCAGATTGAGTCTTTGTTATCTGATGTTCTTCCAGATATATCACCTTGTTTATCTGATGTTCTTCCGGATATGTGACCTTATTCTGATACTTTTCTGGAATGACCTTGCTTTTACCGTCTGATGTTTTCCCAGATGTGTCTGCTCCTGATGTTTTTCCAGAGCCCTTTTATGTCTATCTGATGCTCTTCCGGATATGACCTTGTTTATCCGATGTTCTTCTAGATATATGACTTTATTTTGATGCTTTTCCAAAACCCCTTTTGTGCCTATCTGATGTTCTTCTAAATATGACCTTGTTTATCTGATGTTTTTTCCAAATATGATGTTCCTTATCTGACGTTCTCCCAAATATGTCTTCAAATCTTTACCCGTACATTGAATGATTTTCTAGATGTTTCGGGTGTATCTTCAAGATCTCTGTCTTTCATTTCATATCATATCATATCACAAGGCATCTTAGGGCAAAAAATTGTGCATGTTTGTATTTAAGTCTCTCCTATCACGCCGAGACGAAGATTTCAATCCCCGTATCTCTGGATAGAAGAAACTTAAATAGGGGCATCTGTCACACCCTAATTTTTTACCCTAAAATTTTGTTTTTTAACATTAAATAATTAGAATAATTAGTATTTTATTTTAAATATTTATTTTCATTATTATTATTACTTTTAATTTAAATACTGTTTAGAATAAATAAATAGGTTTTAGTTTCTATTTTAAATTTATTAAATTATTTGAATATCATTTAGTTTTAATATCATTTAATTTTAATATTATTTAGTTTTAATTTAATTTAATTTTAATATCATTTAGTTTTAATTTTATTTAATTTTAATGTTATTTAATTTGGGCCTCCAATTGAATATTAAGGACATTATTGACAACTAAAAATTAACCGTAATTCAGTCTCTATATATACACATGTTAGCATTGGTGAAAGGGGGACGAAAAGAAGATCGATCAAAAAGCACCGAAACGACCGGACATCACCGATCCATTGTGTAAGTTGGTATCACTTTTTTTCTTACATGATTTGATCTCATAACATGTTAAGTGGCTTGGCATATTAGTCTATATACTACTTCTATGCTATATACATATCAACCTGATTTGCTTTTTCTATTGTATATACCTATCAAATTGATTTGACTCTCCACTATGTACAAATCGATTTGCTAGTTATATATATATGGTGTCGGTTCGCCGTTCTTTCGTATATTTGTATTTTGTGAATACTATTTTTTTATATATTATATAACTTTTGTTTTACTGACTCACATTGCAACGTATATTATAGTATGTGTAACATTTTGTTTGACTATATATACATAACATTTGTTTTAATATAATATAGTTTTGTTTTAATTTGTATATACGTATTGTTAATTTTATTTTTCTTATTTTTTATTTTCGGATCGAATTATGTCGATACGCTGTTTTGCATATTGGTTTGCATGACGCGTGACATTTTTGTTGATTTGATCCAGTTGCGATGATCGCATTTTTGCGTTAGCAACATTATTGCTTTAAAATGTTTTAAAATTTATTTTTCTATGCATTTCCTATTTCTAAAAAAATTTTAGATTCTTACGATTTAGATCCAGTTGCGATGACCGTGTTTTCGCGATAACAATATTGTTGAGGTTTTATCAAAGTTAAATTTCTCTTTTTTTTAGTTTCTTTTTTTTTTATTATTATATTTAGATCCGTACAATTTGGATCCGGTTGCGATGACCGCGTTTTCACGATAGCAATATTGTTGAGGTTTTTATCAAAGTTAAATTTTTCTTTCCTTTGAGTTGCTTTTTTTTATTATATTTAGATCCGTACAATTCGGATCCGGTTGCGATGACCGCATTTTCGCGATAGCAATATTGTTGAGGTTTTATCAAACTTAAATTTCTCTTTTTTTTTTTTTTGAGTTGCTTTTTTATTATTATTATATTTAGATCCGTACAATTCGGATCCGGTTGCGATGACCGCGTTTTCGCGATAGCAATATTGTTGAGGTTTTTATCAAAGTTAAATTTTTCTTTCCTTTGAGTTTCTTTTTTTTATTATATTTAGATCCGTATAATTCGGATCCGGTTGCGATGACCGCGTTTTCGCGATAGCAATATTGTTGACGTTTTTTTTTTTTTTTTTTTTTTAAATTTTCTTTTCTTTGTAATAATATTACAATTTTTAAACGCTTTAAAATTTCTTTTTTTATTTTTGTTTCTTTTTTTATAAATTTAGATCCGCATAATTTGAATCCATTGCGATGACCACGTTGAGTGTAGCAAACCATTTGTCGATTTTCATCGGTTTTTATGCGGATTTATATTTGTTTATCGTTGCATTTCAATTTCGGAGTTAAAATCTAATTTAACCTTCGAAAACCGCTTGAGTGCATATAGTCATTTGCTCGGCTTCTCATAGAGTGATTCCTACATGAATCCACTCTAACTTAGCTCCAGAACTAAATTCAGTTGCCATTCGATTTCGGTTGGTCATCGGTCCCGCATTTACTTGTTTGATTGTGTAGTTTTTCAGTCATTTTCGTATTTCCCATTTGATAAAATGTATCCCTCACCCCCATGTGTAATTATTATTTGTTTTTACTGCCTCTATTTCTTTAGATAGAAAATTAATTAAAAAAACAAAATAAAATAAATAAAATCAATCTTTAAAAAAAAATTCAAAGAATTTGGTCAACACCAAATTCCATTTTCAAAAACATTGGTCAACACCAATTGAACAATTAACCCAAGCATCCTTGATCCATATATCAAGTGATACCCTTAGCAAGCAAACCAATAACATAACATAAATAAAATAAGAGGTTCCTGTAGAGTACTACGGACGTTTAGGATGCTAACACCTTCCCTAATCGTAACCAACCCCCGAACTTAGATTCTCTTATTAGGATTTTCGATTTATAACCCTTTCCTTTGGATAAAATAAAGACCGGTGGTGAACATTAATATTTGTGATCCTAGTTAACATAATAGCTATGGTATCCGATTCTCACCGCGACAATGCCACAATAACTTAACAACAACAACACACATTCATGTGACCGATGTCCACATTTCACGGTTTGACACATTGGAACATACAAGAAAACACACATGTCTCGTCGAATAGTTGGAAATCTATCATTGAAAATAATTTTAACATAAAGTACATAAAGTCAGCTTTCCAACGATTCGAACAGCGACCCAAACAGACTTACGAATCAAAAGTTACGAATTTTTGAAGTTTTGAAAACAAGCTGCCCGAGGGGACCGTGCTAAGCGCGCTAAACGGAGCTAAGCGCCCTCTGCGAATTGGTAAAAAATTTCTGCGATGACAACACTTCTCCCACCTCGATTTCATACCCTTAAACTGCATTTTTCACCCCTATTAACACAAATTAAGTCACTATAACCTATATCTAACACACATACATCATTCACAACAACCACAACACAATAAATCATCAAAATCATCACCTTTAACCTCTAAACCCTAGGTTTTCCCCCCAAAACCCCAATCACCCACCAACACCTAATCTTTATATCAAAATATTGCAAAGTGATACTCCCCATACCTTAGAGTCCTGATTCGTTCGAGCTTCTCTTGGAGTTTCGCCAGAATTCTTCTATGCCCTAACCTCCTTCTCACTTGTTCTTCAGAGCACCTTTGCCTCTTCCTAAAAAATAATACGAATAATGAGTTCCTTTCACCATTCTCTCTTAAAATACCCCTAAATATGCTCTACCCATTATACCCTCACTTATCCATCCCTAATGACCAACATACCCTCAATACTCCCACTTCTATTATTTTAAATAATAAACAATAATTTGAATAACACTATATGATTATTCTTACTGTTAATATTATTAAAATAATTTCACCACAATGCATCGTGCCACATAACCACATATCGTCAAAATCACCTTATATCCTCAAATAAGCAACAATTAATCATAATCGAATTTGGGGTGTTACAGTCGCCATCTGTCGTACCTCGAAAAAATGAGAACGACCTCGCGAAGCGCAATCGCACGCCCGTGGGATGGACTTAACAGAGTCGCCACCGATCTTTATTTATTCCATAGAGGGAAATGGAAAATATCGAATAAAACCCTTAAAAGAAAGGATAAGAATATGGTCATCGCAACCAATGTCTGAGTTCAGGAGTCGGTTACGCAAGGGGAAGGTATTAGCCCCCCTCACGTCCGTTGTACTCAACGGGAACCGTTTAGTTAAGGTTAAATAGTGTTAGCTTAAGGTTAGTTTCTAGTCTTCTACTTAATGGGAAAGGAAGGTAAATGATTATTGTTAAAGGAGAGAGAACCTAAAGAGGTTTTATTACTAGGGTGCTCGCCAAGACTTCGGAGTCTCATGCCTTGTTATTTCTTTGATTTTATGTTTGGCATTTATTTTGCTAAAACTGTTCTAGCAACAAGATGTTGAAACAAGATGTTCTAATATTCTGCATTCAACATGTCGGATAAAGATGTCCCATCTCGGATCATAGGACATCGTGTTTGTTATTGGATTAAAAGGAAGATTCTGTTAGTTGTTATTTGTTACTGAATATTCTATGAATATTTAGTTATCCTATGTGGCATCCAAAGTATTTTGGGTTGAGTTTGTGTGTTGGTTTTCGGATTTTCAACATTTTCTAAATATGGAGACATATTAGGAAACTTTAGATTGAAGGCCTATTTTCTTGGAGTTTATTTTGCAGAATTGTGTGCAGTCTCTTTGCTGCGTTTGAAGCTTAATCCAGTCCAGATTTAATGCTATATATTGACTGGTGTAAACCTAGTTTAGGTGTGGAACTTACGTGTGTTTTGTTAGGGTTTTGAGTGTTATTTGTGAGCCTAACTGGTATCATTCTGATAACAGTACAAGGACTGGTTTTATGTTGTAAGTTCTGTCAGTTACTCATAAGCTTTTAAGCATTGAGCTTCTTGTGTGTCGATTCTCATAAGCTTTGAAGTATTGAGAATTGTGTGTTTTGAAAGTGTGACTTTCGTTTTGTTACTTGTGTTGAAAGGAACCAGTCACGGTTTGTGATTGAAGAGGGATTTGAGGAGGGCCTCATACCTAGGTGAGTCTTAGGTAGAAGTCATAGGAAGGGTAGTGATTAAGTGAGCGGATTGCAACCGGGTGTGGGTGTTGTATGATCTATGAATTGATACTATCGTATATTGATTTCGTCCCTGGCTTGGTAGCCCCCAGAGTAGGATTGTTGATCCGAACTGGGTAAACATATCACTGTGTTCTTTACTTTCTGCACTGTTATTATTATTGTTAACTTGTTCATTGTGTTGGATATTAGTGTCTCAACATCTGTGTAGGACATCTGATATCTGTGCCAGAATTTCAATTGGTATCAGAGCTTGCACCCTTGTTTGGTTCTGGGTGAGATTCAGGGAAGGTACTTTCTGGTGCCATGGACAAGGATGGAGGATTTTTGAACAAACCACCTCTGCTTGATGGTTCCAACTATGACTACTGGAAACCAAGGATGGTAGCATTCATCAAATCCATGGATGATCAAGCATGGAAAGCTGTTATCAAAGGATGGAAACCCCCAAAGGTTAGAGATGCAAAGGGTAATCCTACTGATGTGGCGAAGGAAGAGGAAGACTGGGATGATGCAGACTACAAAGGGTCCTTGGGAAATTCCAAAGCCATGAATGCATTGTTTAATGGTGTTAACAAAAATATCTTCAGGTTGATTGAACACTGCACCATTGCAAAAGAGGCTTGGCAGATCTTGAAGGTTGCTCATGAAGGGACTTCAAAGGTGAAGATGTCAAAACTTCAGCTTCTCACTACCAAGTTTGAGAATTTTAAGATGAAGGAAGACGAGAGCATTCATGATTTTCACATGAACATTATTGAGATAGCTAATGCTTCAAGTGCCCTAGGAGAAAAGATGTCTGATAGCAAACTGGTCAGAAAAATCCTCAGATCTCTACCTAAGAGATTTGACATGAAAGTGACTGCTATAGAGGAAGCTCAGGACATAGATAAGATGAAAGTGGATGAACTTGTGGGATCACTTCAAACATTTGAATTGGGGATCAGTGAAAAGTCTGAAAAGAAGAAGAGTATAGCTTTTGTGTCAAATGCTGGTGATTCAGACGATGAAGGTGACCTGGTCAGAGATGAAGGGGTGTCTAAAGATCTGGTATTGCTTGGAAAACAATTTAACAAAGTGTTGAAAAGGATGGACTGGAAGTTAAGAGTAAATGTTCAGAATAAGTCACTCGACATCAGTAAAAACCAGGATGGAGGCAGAAGGTCCAGAATTGAAGAAGACTCCAATCAAGGGAAGAGAGTTCAGTGTTTTGAATGTGAGGGATTTGGGCACATAAAAACTGAGTGTCCCACATATCTCAAAAGGCAGAAGAAGGGCTTATCTGTGTCTTGGTCAGAAGGAGAGTCTGAGAGTAATCTTGAAGAAGAATCAACAAAATTGGTGACAGCCTTGACTGGAATCTGTAAGTCTAATGGAGAAACAACATGTGAGTCTGATTCTGACAAAGAATCTTATATTGGAGAACTCACTAAGCATGAAGTTATCACTGGGTTTTCAGAGTTGTGTATCAAGAATGAAGAAAGGTGCCAGATAATATTAGAACAGAAGGTTCTGATAGCTCAACTAGAAGCTGAGAAGGAAGAACATCTATCAATCATTGTTGATCTTAAAGAGGAGGTTGTATGGCAAAAGTTAAAACTTGACAATATGACCAAATCTATAAGGATGCTGAACAATGGTTCCACGCAGCTGGATGAGATTCTTCTGACTGGGAAAAATGTTGGAAATGTACAAGGTCTTGGTTTTAACAATCAAGCAAAGAACTACAAGAAGTCTGTATTAAAGTTTGTTCCTCAGAAAATAAAGCAAGAGGAGGAGATGTCAAATCACATGGTTCAACATCAGATGAAACATCAGAAAATAGTATGTAGTTCAAAGTATAAACCATGGAGGTGTCATTACTGTGGAAAGATTGGTCACTTAAAGTCCTTTTGCTACAATTTGCATGGTTATCCCAAAACTGCTCATCAACAAAATAAAGGACAGAATTGGGCTAAAGTAAAGAAAAGATGGACTCCTAGAAATATGATGGCTGGTTTCATAGCACATACCTCTCTCAGAGCATCTGCAAGGGAAGATTGGTACTTTGACAGTGGTTGTTCAAGATACATGACTGGTGTGAAGAAGTTTTTGTCAGATATCAAGCCTCACTCTACCAATTATGTCACTTTTGGAGATGGATCAAAAGGTGAAATAAAAGGTGTTGGAAAGCTGGACTACACAGGACAACCAAATCTGGATCGTGTTCTATTTTTCAAAGGGCGGACTGCAAATTTGATCAGTATAAGCCAACTGTGTGATCTAGGACTCAAAGTAAATTTCACAAAATCTGAATGCCTAGTAACCAATGAAGAAAATGAAGTTGTCATGAAGGGAACCAGGTCTAAGGATAACTGCTATCTGTGGAACCCTTAAGAATCAGAAAGTTTGTCTACATGTTTGATGTCAAAGGAAGATGAAACCAAACTGTGGCATCAGAAATTGGCTCACTTACATTTGAAAGGGATGAAGAAAGTTCTGTCAAGTGAGGCGGTTAGAGGTATTCCCAAGCTGAAGATTGATGAGGATATAATATGTGGTGAATGTCAAGTTGGGAAGCAAACAAGGATGTCACACAAAAAGCTTCAACATCTTACCACAACTTCTAGAGTTCTGGAGCTGCTTCACATGGACTTAATGGGACCTATGCAGGTTGAAAGTCTTGGTGGGAAGAAGTATGCCTATGTTGTTGTTGATGATTACTCCATATTCACCTGGATAAGCTTTATCAGAGAGAAGTCTGAAGTATTTGCAGCTTTCAAAGAATTGTGTCAAAGGATTCAACGAGAAAAGGATTGTGGTGTTGTACGAATCAGAAGTGACCATGGGAAAGAATTTGAAAATAGCAGGTTTGAAGAGTTTTGTTTATCTGAAGGAATCACTCATGAATTCTCATCACCAATCACTCCTCATCAAAATGGTGTGGTGGAACGCAAGAATAGGACTATTCAAGAGTGTGCAAGGGTCATGATTCATGCCAAAAAGCTTCCATATCATTTTTGGGCTGAAGCCATGAATACAACTTGCTATATACACAATAGGGTGACTATCAGATCAGGTACTTCTGTTACTCTTTATGAGCTATGGAAAGGTAGAAAGCCAAATGTGAAATATTTCCATGTTTTTGGGAGTAAGTGTTATATCTTGGCGGATCGTGAGCAGGGGCGAAAGATGGATCCTAAGAGCGAGGAAGGAATATTTTTGGGATACTCTATAAACAGTAAAGCATATAGGGTATTTAATTCCAAAACTAAGGTGATGATGGAATCCATAAATGTGGTAGTTGATGACTCTGGCAAAGACGAAGATGTCCCAGATGATGTTGGAACATGCTTTCCCATGAACAATGAAATCTCACAAGACACTGAGTCCGTAGAAGATAATCCTCAAGGGACCGACACTAGACCTGAGAATGAAGAGGTAGAGGATGCTAACAGGGGACCCTCTATAAGAGCTCAGAAGGATCACCCTAAGGAGTTGATTATTGGAAATCTGAATTAAGGTGTAAGAACCAAATCGAGGGAGGCTGTGTCAAATGCCTGTTTTGTTTCAAAGCTTGAACCAAAGAATGTTAAAGAGGCATTGACAGATGAGTTATGGATAAGTTCTATGCAGGATGAGCTTTGTCAATTCAAGAGGAATGGAGTCTGGGAACTGGTAGCACGACCAGCAGGAACAAATGTGATTGGAACAAAGCGGGTTTATAAGAATAAGTCTGATGAACAAGGAGTTGTTACCAGAAACAAAGCCAGACTAGTTGCTCAAGGATACACACAGATTGAAGGAGTAGATTTTGATGAAACATTTGCTCATGTGGCTCAATTGGAATCCATCAGGTTGTTGCTAGGAGTGGCATGTTTTTTGAAATTCAAGTTGTTTCAAATGGATGTCAAGAGTTCCTTTCTGAATGGCTATCTTAATGAGGAAGTTTATGTTGAGCAGCCTAAAGGGTTTGTGGATCCAAATTTTCCTGATCATGTTTACAAGCTAAAGAAGGCTTTGTATGGTTTGAAACAAGCTCCAAGAGCTTGTATGAAAGGCTGACTAAGTTCTTAGTCAAACATGGGTACATGAAAGGTGGTATTGATAAAACTCTCTTTGTCAAGGAGAAGGATGGGAAGCTAATGATTGCTCAGATTTATGTAGATGATATTGTGTTTGGTGGGATGTCGGATGAAATGGTCCAACATTTTGTCAACCAAATACAATCTGAATTTGAAATGAGCTTGGTAGGTGAATTGACTTACTTTCTTGGATTGCAAGTCAAGCAGATGGAAGATTCCATTTTTGTTTGTCAGATTAAATATGCAAGGAATATTGTGAAGAAGTTTGGACTGGATAATGCCAAGCACAAGAGAACTCCTGCTCCTACTCACTAGAAGTTATCCAAAGATGAAAAGGGAGTGAATGTTGAACAGAGTTTATACAGAAGCATGATTGGCAGTCTGCTGTATCTCACAGCAAGTAGGCCAGACATAACCTTTGCAATTGGTGTATGTGCAAGATACCAAGCAGAACCCAAGGTCAGTCACATCAATCAAGTTAAGAGAATTCTTAAGTATGTGAGTGGTACATGTGATTATGGGTTGTTGTACTCCCATGACTCAAGTTCCATTTTAGTAGGATACTGTGATGCTGATTGGGCTGGAAGTGCTGATGATAGAAAAAGTACCTCTGGAGGTTGTTTCTTTTTGGGAAATAATCTTATTTCATGGTTTAGTAAGAAGCAGAATTTTGTATCTCTTTCTACTGCTGAAGCTGAGTACATAGCAGCTGGAAGTAGTTGTGCTCAACTGGTGTGGATGAAGCAAATGCTATCTGAGTATAATGTCACACAAGATGTCATGCCATTATTTTGTGACAACCTGAGTGCTATTAATATTTCTAAAAATCCTATTCAACATAGCAGGACTAAGCACATTGATATCAGGCATCACTTCATCAGAGAACTTATGGAGGACAAAGTCATAACTCTTGAGCATGTTAGCACAGAAAATCAGCTTGCTGACATATTTACCAAGGCTCTGGATGCAGTTCAGTTTGAAAACCTGAGGAGTAGACTTGGGGTTTGTATTCATGAAGAACTATAGCAATTAATGTTCTTTCTGGCTGCCAGACTAAAAAGAATAAAGGTAATTCTGGTAGTGCAGCTTGTGCAGGTGTTTATGAACGGAAAGATGCTGAAGTTTGTGCATGACATTTGGTCATGTGATGTTGTGTGCATCTACTGTCTGATGCTGTTTATTCTGGTTTATGACTTGACCATTTCTCAAAATTAATAATTGTTCTACTTGCCTTTTTCATATTTATGGCTAAAAAGGGGCAGTAGTGTGCTTGTGGTGTGCTTGTGCTGGTGGTGTGCTTGTGGTGTGCTTGTGCTGGTGCTGCACTTGAGGGGGAGTTTTTTTTGGGTGTGAATCTTTTTGCTGCTATGGTTTGTGTTGGTGTTATGGTGTGTTTTTCGCTGCTGTCTCTGATATTGTTGTGTTATCTTTGCAAGATTGTTTGGTGTGTAGTTTTAGCCAAAATAAGCCAAAGGGGGAGATTGTTATTTCTTTGATTTTATGGTTAGCATTTATTTTGCTAAAACTGTTCTAGCAGCAAGATGTTGAAACAAGATGTTCTAATATTCTGCATTCAACATGTCGGATAAAGATGTCCCATCCTGGATCATAGGACATCGCGTTTGTTATTGGATTAAAAGGAAGATTCTGTTAGTTGTTATTTGTTACTGAATATTCTGTGAATATTTAGTTATCCTATGTGGCATCCAAAGTATTTTGGGTTGAGTTTGTGTGTTGGTTTTCAGATTTTCAACATTTTCTAAATATGGAGACATATTAGGAAACTTTAGATTGAAGGCCTATTTTCTTGGAGTTTATTTTGCAGAATTGTGTGCAGTCTCTTTGGTGCGTTTGAAGCCTAATCCAGTCCAGATTTAATGTTATATATTGACTGGTGTAAACCTAGTTTAGGTGTGGAACTTACATGTGTTTTGTTAGGGTTTTTGAGTGTTATTTGTGAGCCTAACTGGTATCATTCTGATAACAATACAAGGACTGGTTTTGTGTTGTAAGTTCTGTCAGTTACTCATAAGCTTTTAAGCATTGAGTTTCTTGTGTGTCGATTCTCATAAGCTTTGAAGTATTGAGAATTGTGTGTTTTGAAAGTGTGGCTTTCGTTTTGTTACTTGTGTTGAAAGGAACCAATCACGGTTTGTGATTGAAGAGGGATTTAAGGAGGGCCTCATACCTAGGCGAGTCTTAGGTAGAAGTCATAGAAAGGGTAGTGATTAAGTGAGCGGATTGCAACTGGGTATGGGTGATGTATGATCTGTGAATTGATACTATCGTATATTGATTTCGTCCCTGGCTTGGTAGCCCATAAAGTAGGATTGTTGATCCGAACTGGGTAAACATATCACTGTGTTCTTTACTTTCTGAACTGTTATTATTATTGTTAACTTGTTCATTGTGTTGGATATTAGTGTCTCAACATCTGTGTAGGACATCTGATATCTGTGCCAAAATTTCATGCCTACGTATCCTTATGAGGATGAAATCAGAGCAATCGTAGTTCACCTAACTAAGGTGAGGAACCATTGACTATGGTCAAAGTTCCAAGGGGAATGAGTATTCATGATCATGATACTCGCATAGAGTTAAAGAACTCTCTAATTCTAAGTTGTGATGGGATTGAATGGCTATGAGGCCGAAGGGGAAAGTAGGTATCTTATGACTTTGAGGTCAAGGGTTGAGGATGTTTTGGTCTCTTGATGAGATTTAAGATCTATCCATAAAAATGGAGTTTTGAGTAAAATTGGATGTATTTTAAGAATGATGATCATCAAATGATCAAAGAGTTTATGCTAAAGTGTTAAACTCTAACACTCTCTATCATTCAAGATTAGTTTGAGAAAATTGTTTGTTAGACAACGAACATTAATAAAGATCAATGGTTCAAAGAGTTGTGCTAGAGTGCTAGACTCTAACATCTCTTAGTCCCAATTGTTATTAAGTGTTTTAAGGATGAAAGAAAGAAATGATTGGCTACCTCAATGTGCAAGACTTGAGACCAATCTTTCAAAGGGTTATGCTAAAATGCTAGATTCTAACAATCCTTTTCTTCCAAGTTTATTCCAAAAGAGTATTGATGTATTTTAAAGTATTTTAGTTATCCTTAAAGAAGGAAGGAAGTCTTGAGATGACAACGCAATGAGAAGAAAAAAGGTAAAAGGTGGCAAAAGGTGAAAGGTGGCAAAAGGTGGCTCTCCAAGAATTATGATCCTTGTGCCTACGTATCCTCATTAAAGAATGAGAAATCAGAGCATCCGTAGTTCTGATTACTACGAGTTGTTGGTTGAGGTATGTTAAGTGACTGACGAACATTTGAACAAATGTTCAAAGAGTTATGCTAGAGTGCTAGACTTTAACGGCTCTTATTCATTCAAGTTGATAATGAAAAATATTTGATGGATAATGAACACTTGATGAAAATCAATTGTTCGAACAGTTGTGCCAAGATGCTAGATCTTGACGGCTCTTATTCATCCAAGTTATGACTAAGGTTGTTTTGAAGACAACGAGCTTTTGACGATGATCAATCACTCAAAAGGGTTATGTCAAGATGCTAGATCTTAACGGCCCTTATTTGTTCAAGTTGATATAAAAGTTGTTCAATGGACAATGAACGTTTGATGAAAAATCAATTGTTCGAAGAGTTGCGCCAAGATGCTAGATCTTGATGGCTCTTATTCGTCCAAGTTAAAATTAGATGTTTTAAAGACGAAAGAGGAGAATAAACAGCTATCCCGGTGCGCGAGGCTCGGGACTGATCATTCGAGGGTTATGCTAGAATGCTAGATTCCAACAATCCTCTTCTTTCGAGTTTATAAAAAAAAGAGTTTTAACGTTTAAATTTGATTTAAGAGTCACTCGATATTGATCGAGGTTTGATTCGTGTTAGTTTGAAAATGATTTGTAAAAACTTAATTACAAAAAGATTTAATCAAGCAAGTTTGGAATTTACAAAAGTGCCTAACCTTAAAATTTCTAAAGTTTACATTAACAAAACTCAAAGTTGATTTTAAAATAAAACAAATACTAACATATTTACTCTAATGGACTAAAATTACCAAAAAGTAAAAAGAAAATCTAAATGGACGTCTAAGAACCACATAGTTAAAAAAACCATTTAAACATTATCATCACACAATATTATTAATATATTATAATATAGTAAAACAAATCTGCTAGGAGGAAAACAACATGATACGATTTAAAAGCAACTCACATCATAACCGAAACAAAATTAATCTAGCAAACAAATGTAGATCGATGAACCCACAAATCAAGTTGAAATGATACAATCCAAACAGAAATTGTAAACGGAAGTCGAACCGAAAAACAGGACAATCGACATTCAGAACAACAATATTGAAATCAAACTCAAACCGGAAATCAAAATAAAATAATAAGCAACACGGTATCAAGGCAAAACCCAACATGAATCATTACCAACTCTTCGAACCGTTTCTGGCGAGTCAATCGTAGTAGCAGCATAGCGTCATCACCTTCATCAACTCGGTATGAACACACCATCCTAATTTTGCACTCAGTATTGAAAACGGATTCAACCAATAGCTCGTCGACACAATTCACAATACTGAAATCGGCATCACCACACCTGTAAACAACTTGCAAGAACAAACAGAAAAATGAAATCAAAAGCACATGATGGCAATGAGGAAATCTTCAAGACTCAGTGTGTTTATTTATTAATATCAGAACATCAGATCGAACGCCGTGAGTTTATCAGCAGAGCGTTGAAGTCACTAGCGAGCGGAGAGAAGAATACTCGATTTGGATGGTGGTTTTGGTTTAAGCATGAATGGTGGCGGCGGATAGAGGTTCTGGAGATTGAAGGTTGAATGGGGTTGATGAAAGGTTGCGTTGGAAGTCGTTCTTGATGGCGGTGTAGTTAGGTCGTTGGAGACGGAAGGTGAATGGAGGATGGGTGTTGTTGTTGCGATTTGGGGATGAAGAAGGTTGGTGTGAGTTATGGTTTCGTGATGTGGATGTTAATGGAATGGAACGGGTATTCAGCGGAGGAGATAGTAGAGGGAGAAAGCTTGAAGAAAGGGTAGTCCAAAAATTGATGATGATGATGGTTCACTGAAACTCGAAGATAAAAATGATGATGAATAGTAAACCACCCCCTTTTTTCGAACTTTCTTTTCATGTTATATGGGGTTCGTTCGCAGCAGGGTGTGAGTTGAAGGGAGGGTTCTTTTTATTTAATTTTTAAATATTTCTATTTTCTGATTGGTTAATATGAAAAGTTGAGGATTGAGATCCATGTGCTTATTGTGAATTGATTGTGAGTTATTGATTAAATTGATCCAATGGCTCCAATCAAAACAAACAAACACAACTTGCTTTTGAATAAAAAAAAAGAAGTTTTAATTCAATAAAATGAGAATAAATTCAAATATTTTAAAATAGAGCAAATAAAAACCAACCAAAAATTTAAATAATTCTATTTATTTATTTTGAAAATTTTTTACAAAAAAAAAGGAAATAAACAGAATAAAATTCGGAAGTGTTCGAAAAACTAAAATGAATGCACCAAAATGATAAGCGTAAAATAAACGACTCGGAAAAATACAGCGTTTGGTCAAATTTTGAAATAAATCGGGATCAACTTTTAGTTTGACTGATTTGTCCACAAGTTCATTCCAGCTGATAAATTGGGATATTATGCAATATGATTGACCTAGAATGATATGCAAAAGATCAACGAATCTAAGGGTAAAATTTGGGGTATGACAACACTTGTGAGCAGAAAGTAGAGAACACAAAATGTGACTCATCCTTGTGTTTCATGAGCTTTACCCATGTCCAACGACTATAGTCATCAACAATGACCAATCCATACTTCTTACCACTGATAGAGGCAGTTTTCATTGGCCCAAACAAATTAATGTGCAGAAGTTATAACGGTCTGGAGGTGGAAACAACATTTTTCACTTTGAAATAAGTTTTGGAAAAATTGCCTTTCTGACATGCTTCACAAAGAGCATCTGAAGCGAACTTCAGGTTGGGCAAGCCTCTGAATAATCCAAGCTTATTTAGCTGAGAAATCCTCCTTATGCTAACGTAGCCCAAACGTCCATGCCATACCTATTGCTCCTCATTAACATACATTAAACAGGTTACTTTCTGGTCTTTATGATCAGAAAGTCTGATCTTATAAATGTTGTTTTTCCTCTTTCCGTTAAAAAGGATTGTACCATCTTTCTGACTAAAAGCCTTACAGGACTTTTGATTAAAAATGATGGCATAACTATTGTTACTAAGCTGACTGGTAGACAATAAGTTATGCATCAGACCATCAACCAAAAGAACATTAGTAATAGAAGGAAGTTTACCATTACCAATAGTTCCAGATCCAATGATCTTTCCTTTCTAGTTTCCTCCCAAACCAACGAAGCCTTCAGGCTTAAGTTCCAAATCTTGGAACATATGCCTTCTGCCTGTCATGTGTCGCTAGCATCCACTGTCTAGGTACCATGATTGGTGTCTCAACTGAGCTGCTAAGGATGTCTGCAACATAAATGATCTGATCCTTAGGTACCACTTTCTGGGTCATCTCTTGTTAGTTTTCCTAGAGTTTATTAAAACCTTGGGTTTCTGTGTACCAGGATAATCAAGTGGAATTTGTGCATGATATTTGGGTTTTAGAACAGAGTTCTGTATCTGTGTAGGATTTTGTGCAAGCTCAAAACAGTCAAGCTCAGTGCCATCAGACACACAATGCTCATAGAGAGGTTTTGGTTTTTCATTTCGACTTTCATCAGGTTTTGAAGTTTCTGTACATCCTAAACATTTCTTGCCATTTCTGCTAACTCCATAGATCATGGAAGCCATTTTTCTTCTATCTATGCTTTTAGCCAGAAAGTGCTGGAATGATTTGTCATATCTGACGATGCAATCAATACCAGAAGCTTTTTAGTCTATTTCTTCCTCTAGTTTTGAAATTTTGCTTTTCAAAGCAGAATTGTTACTTTCTAAAGAAAAAATATTTTCATTTAGAGAATAAATATCATTTTCAAGCTCATTACGAGTTTCAGAAGCAGTTACTTGGACTTGTTTAAGGTCCTTGTATTTACTCTAAAGACTTTGGTACTTCTCCAGCATTTCAGAGAGACATGGCTCTAAATCAGAACAAGATAGTTTATAAAATACCTCTTCAGAATCAGAGTTTAATTCTGATTCTGACAACACCTTGTCTTCTGGTTCTTCAAAACCTTCAGGATATGCTATAGTTTCCATCAATGCAACGTTGGCCTGTTCCTCTTCAAAATATTCTTCTTCTGAATCTGAGTTGATCCATGTTGCCATGATCCCCTTCTTGCCTTTAGAGAACTCCTTATTAGGCCTCTTGTCCTTCTTGAGCTTAGGACACTCGTTCTTATAGTGACCTGGCTCCTTGCACTCATAACAGATAACCTCTTTTCTAGAACCTTGCTTCTTCTGTCCAAACGAAGAATCAAAATGATCAGCAGTCTTCCTAGCTCCTCTGAACTTCCCTTGACCATTCTGCCTATGCCTCCAGAGTCTGTTGACTCTCTTGGAATTCAGCAACAACTCATCATCTTCTTCTGAGTCTTCAACATAATCTTTTGATTTTTCCTCAGCTTGATAATCCCTTGCCTTCTCAGACTTTGACTTCAAGGCAACATATTTACCTCACTTCTGAGGTTCATCTTCCTCGAGCTCTATCTCATGTCTTTTTAAAGAATTAACAAGTTCTTTAAGACTAATACTGTTTAATTCCATAGATAACTTCAAGGCAGTTACCATAGGTCTCCATTTCTTGGGGAGACTTCTGATGATTTTTATTGACATGGTCAGCTGTAGAATAACCTTTGTCCAGAACCTTGAGTCCTACGACAAGCATCTGAAATCTTGAGAATATAGTCACAACACTTTCATCTTCTTCCATTTTGAATGCCTCATATTTCTGGGTTATGGCCAAAGCCTTTGTCTCCTTTACTTGAGTCTCTCCTTCATGAGTCATCCTCAAAGAATAAAAAATGGACTTAGCAGTATCTCTGTTTGTTATCTTCTCATACTCAGTATAAGAGATATCATTAAGCAATATTGTTCTAGCCTTATGATGATTCTTATAATCCTTCTTTTGTTGATCTATCATAGCACTTCTTGCTACTTTGTTACCTTCTACATCAACTGGGTGAGTGTAGCCATCGACTACAAGATCCCAAAGATCTATATCTTAACCAAGAAAGAAACTTTCGATTTTGTCTTTCCAATAATCAAACTTTTCACCATCAAAGACTGGTGGTTTAGCACTGTAGTGATCTTTCTCATTGTTAGCAACAAGTGCAACAACAACCATTGTTTCTCACACACAAACTGGATCGGTACTGAACACGGTGAAGTGTCGATAAAGCTTTCATCACAATCAGAACCAGAACTATGATGCCAATTAAAGGTGTGAAAAACACAAGAAAATGGGGGGTTTGAATTGGGTTTTAAAAACAAAAACTTTTTACCAACTCAAAAAATCAAACAATCAAAAGATTGAATAATGAGAAATGCACAAGGATTTTTATCTTGATTTACATGAAATTCAAAGCTAATCTAGTCCACCCACCAAGGTGATTTTGCCTTATACACAAGGACTTAATTCACTATAATCAACTGATTACAAATTCACTAGCAACATATAGTGACTAACAAACCACAATGACAAACTGTCACAATCTTCTTAAGGATTATGACCTAACTAGTCCCTTAAGGAAATACAAACAACAAGTTTGAATAAAGATTGTGTTACAAGTTTCTTCTACACAAGTAGATTTTACACAAATGAAATACAAACACTTAAAGAAAAGTATGCACAAACTTATAAGCTTTTCACGTAGAAACAATCTTGTAAAAATGGGCTCTTTTCTTCAAGTTTCCAAGTCCTTTTTATATACCATGAAAAAGGAACTGTTGGAGGGCAAATTAGAAATACGAGAAATGCAGCTGTCCACTAACGCAATAGTGACAAGTGTGAAGAATATTACAGTCCTTTCGCCCACAAAATCAGGTAGTGGAAGGAATGTTTTCATTTTGTACCATGTACAATTTAATCACGTATCCTTTAATCTTATCTTCAAATTCATTGGCTTCTGATGAAAATATGATGAAGCATGAAAAGAAGAAACACAAAGTTGAAATCAGAATCTTTAGAATCATCAATCAGAAACTTGATGCATCAATGTCTGACTTGAGATCTTCAAAATCTTCATCTAAGAATAGAAACTTCAGAATCTTTCCATTCTTCAGAAGCTTGATGGTCAAAGTCACATCCAGAAGCAGAAACTGAGAGAACCTTGTAGCAGCAACATAACGTCTTTCTAGAAACTTCTTAGAAGTGAATCAATGCAGAAGCAAATTTTGGACCACAAATTCAGAAACTGATGACGTTGCACGACATGTCTTCAGAATTATAATTGGATATTAAAGCTACATAATAACAAATCGTTAGGGTGCCAAAATTTTTCTCAAACATATACTACATTGTTATTATCAAAACTCAAAGGTATAGATGCATAACCAAATCTCGTTCTAACACAATTCACCCAACTCTGAAGCATATAATCTATAAGGAGCCATTGACACCAAACTAGTACCAGGTACTAAATCTATAAAAAAACTCCACCTCGCGCTCTGGCGGAAAATCACTACTATCATTTGGAAACACTTCTGGAAAATCACTCACCACAGGTAGCTTATCTAACCCAACTTTAGTCTCTTCCTTCATAGAAGCTAATATCATAAACACTGCAACATTGTCCTTCACAAACTCATTCACTTGCTTAGTAGATACAAACATCAACTCTTCACGTCCATCGAACTCATATTCACGCTCTAGAGGAAAGTCACAGATATCTTCAAGAAAACATCATGAATCACACACCACTTGCATATCACGAGTCGTCACATTTCTCCCCACGCTCCGAGAAATAAATCTCAATAAAACCTAATCGTTCTCCCTCAAAGAATCCCCTACTTGACCAGCAGACAGGAATTTGAATCCACATCCTCTTTGGATTAAGAAACTGCATCGACCTATCAAAGCAATTGGTAAACACTTGGTTTAACTCCAACCAATTCATTCCACGAATAACATGAACTTGTTCTAGCAAAAGACAAACTGTGCTCATCCTTAGGAAACACGTCAGGATACTCAACATACCGCTGGCTCATCTTTGGAAAACACATAGCCTTCCCCTCACAAGGAAGAGAACAGTAAGAACACCTGATCGTCTTCCTTCAAGGATTACACCATTTTGATAAGAAACAACATCCTCGAATCCGACCTCTTTTCGAGTTCAGGAAAAGCACAATGTTCTCAAAACAGTTGAACTAGTCAACACTGCACTTTCTCTTACAACAACATGATGTCCAAGCTCTCTACAGTTGGAACATCCAAGAGAAGAAAACACTTATCCCCCACTTGTTTCCTTCCTAACTTGCAAATGGAAAACAAAACAAGCATCGACAATGTTTTCACACACATGCCGCATACTAGGAAACAAACATAATTAAACAACCTGGCCGGACCGACCGACCTGCTCTGATACTACTAATGTAACACCCTTCTAAACTCCACATAAAATCATCACATAATTTAATTAAAACAACCACAAGGGTGTCACACACATCAATAACAAATCCTGCTCCGTAACACAGGTTACATCAATTCACATTAAAGTTATCATCGCATGCTCACTTCCATTTTAAAGTATCATTGTAAAGGAAATATCATCAACAAATATGGAAGATAAGGTAAGTAATGACATTTGGTCTCAAACTTCAACTTTAATAACAAATAAGAGAGTTATAATCAATCCTCTCAACATGCTTAAAAATGCACCACAACAAAATTAGTCTTACGACTTCAACATAAACATATCATAAAATTAAAGCAAGCATTCTCAACCCGATGTTACATGATCAGAGTAAGACGCTACAAAATAAAACGCTAAACTAAGAAGCAACTCCATGACCTGGCTTCCACTTACTTTAGCAATGCTACTCCTGAGTATCTGCACGATGCCCTTTTAAAGGCAACATTCAAACAGAAGGGGTGAGAATTCATTTTAATAATAATGGTATAGAATGGAGAATAGATTACAACATCCACACAATCATTCACAACAACATATCACATTCTCACACCCAATTCTCCTTAACATCATACACGATAACATCTCAATTAACATCAACATCATACACAACCACATCTCAATTATCATTAACATCATATGCAATAATGTTTCAATATCATTAGCATCATATGCATCAACATCTCATCCAACAACACATCAACAATAATCAATACAAATGCAACACTTATGCAATGTACTCAACACCGACTCGACATGTGGTACAAAATATGAACACTCAGGTTCATTTCGCTCCCCAATCCCCACCATAGGATTAGATTCCCTCTTGGAACCGGAGCACACCAAATCGCTACCATCACCATAGGTAACTCTTCACTAATCTCCCATAATAGGAATTAGATACTCGCACCCGATCCATCACCATAGGATCGAGGCTCACCAAAATTTGTTACCATCACCATAGCTAACGTTCCACTAATCCCCTATAATAGGAATTAGCTACTCGCACCCTATTCATCACCATAGGATCGAGGGTTACCGAAAATGGACCAAATTTCGTACACCATGATGCATGACTCTAAAATAATATGCATTAACACAACAAGGTTAACCAAAAGGATCCTCATACACATCTCACCATTTACGCATCACATCATTCATCGTGCAATAATCCATTCATGTTACAACGTCAATAACATCAACAAACAGCAACAACTCAACAACACCTTAACAACAGTATCACAACATCATCGATACAATAATATCATTATCACACAACGATATTACAACAATGCAACGATTCATCAACCGAACATATAAACGAATTCATTTATCGACATAGTAGGCTCATGAATAATATTAAAACATCTCACAAATCACTAACATGTTATAGATTTGAGTGTTAGCTTTCTAACACTTTAAACGACACGTCATTTAGGTATATAGATCAAAAGTTATGGCCAAAATTGTCGAACAATGCAAAACAACATTCTAGAAGTTACGTGTCGACACATAACATCTACAGGTCGGCTCATGACCTGCACAGGTCGGTACATAACATCTACAGGTTGGCTTATGTACTTTATTTTAAAGCCTGTAACATTCTGTTAGATGTGTTGACTGCATGTGTCGACCTATGACCTATACAGGTCGGCGCATGACCTTCATAGGTCGAGGCACATAATGCGAAAATTTCCCAAAATTTAGGTTTTAAACTATCCAAACACTCCCTCATGTTCCAAAAACATATGCTATGGAATTCCATCAAATAAATCCAATTTCTCATGGTTATAACTTCCTAATTCATCATCTACTCCATAGCTTTTATGAATCACCATCATATTACAACACATCATCATACTCATAATCTCTAAATCAACAATAACACAATCAAGGTCAATACCTTCAAACATCAATAATTGACATAACATCATCAACAACATCAAGACAAAATATAAGCATACATAGGTTACGCAAATTTCACACCAATTTCATCATGCAATCAACAATTATAACACAAACACCAGAATTGAGATTTAAAATTCCTAATACTAAGGAGATTAAGGGTTCCTCCATTCTACCCTTCTATCACACCCCTTATTATTGAAATAATTTCTCTCCCTTACCTTGGTTCTCATAGCAGTAAAAGGAACCTGAATTTCTTGGTGTTATTCCTTCTCCTATAGCTCTAAGTTTTCATTGCTACTCTTGCCTCTTCAAACCAATTTTTCACATACTGACCAAACCATCATTTTTTCTCAACTTCTCTATTTATAATACAAAATTCCTATTTGACTTTTCTCTATTTTATCCTTCCTTACTCCCAAAAATCCCTACTTTTCCATTCTCCTTAATTTCCATTTTATTTTAATTAAATTAAATAACTACTATTATTTTAAGTGATTAAAAATAATTCTAAATTACTTCTATCAACCTTTAACTGTTTCTCTACACCCCACAACTACACTATCCTTCTCAACCATCCCTCTACACCACACACACATGAAACACATAATTCATCACAAAATACATAATTAAATCAAAATGAATTACATAAAAATAAATTACTAAAATTGGGGTATTACACGGCCCTAGATGGGCTTCAAGCTACCTGGCCTTAAACGAGCTTTTTCTAATAGAAAAATAAAATAAAGACCTCATAATATTTATTATAAATGAAATTAAAAAATGTATTATTTTAAACATAATACACTTTAATGTACTATATTATCTTTTATAAATATTATAATATGTTTTTAAATACAACACATATTTAAATTGTATTAAATAATACTTGAATATTTAACATAAGAGAAACTAATAGAATACGAGGAAAAAATGTTGATTATATTAATGTATAAAATTTAAAAGATAAAGATTGCATATAATAGAGATAAAATTTAATGAGGTGAGAAAAATCAATGTGTTATTTTGGAATAAGACAATATATATTAATATAATTTTTTAAAAATTTATAGCTATGTGGGTCTAACGGGCTACTCACGACCCATACGGGTTAGCCTAGATGGGCAGCGGGCTTTTTAGGGTTAGGCTAAAAAAGTCCTAAAAAATATGAGCTCTAATTTTAAGGCCACACCCCTATGATTATTTAAGCCCGGCGGGCTGGCCCATATGAGCTAGCCCATTTTGATAGCTCTAACTATTACCAATGCTAGAATTTTGGCATGTTTGATTAGTAAAATAAATAGTAGCTATTGGTGCTATATTTACACTTATATCATAGCTATGTCAAAATTAATTGAGTTCAATTGCAGACGATCAATGTTTTGACATTTGAACCTGCCCATCAATATCTGTCTAAAATCAACAGTAAGACTTGTTGACCCACTTATCCGAATGTGCCCATCTACTATAAAAACAATTAAAAATATGTTATAAATATAATCTTCTAATTATGTTTATAGAACAATTTAATTTTAAGCTGAAAAAATAGTAAAAGAATAATAGTGTAATATTCCATATTTCTTTAAATGCTCAATTGGTTGTCAGTTGAGACCAACTGAGTTCCTATATACTAAATTTATTGTCACTCGAGACAAATCGAGCTTCTATACGCTCTAAATATTGTTTCTCGACACCCCACAACTACACTATCCTTCGCAACCATCCTTCTACACCACACACACATGAAACACATAATTCATCACAAAATACATAATTAAATAAAAATGAATCACATAAAATTAAATTACTAAATTTGGGGTATTACACGGCCCTAGATGGGCTTCAGGCTACCTGGCGTTAAACGAGCATTTTTTAATAAGAAAATTAAAACAAAAACCTCATAATATTTATTATAAATGAAATTAAAAAATGCATTGTTTTAAACATAATACATTTTTAAGTACTATATTATCTTTTATAAATATTATAATATGTTTTTAAATACAACACATGTTTAAATTATATTAAATAATACTTGAATATATTTTTTTTGTTGGAAAAGAGGGTCGAAGCCCAAGGAGAAAAAACTACACAAATACAAGACTAGTGGTAGTAAAACCCGCCAAATCTTTATCTAAGAAGGGAACTAAAAAGGGGGGACAACTATGGAAAATACACATCGCTTGCGGAGAAGAAAGACCTTGTCTAGCAAGCACATCCGCACACAAATTCGCTTCTCTAAATATATGCGAAATGGTGATATCCTTGTAAAGATCCAAATAGTATCTGATTTTGGAAATAAGTTTCCTTCCCCAGATCTTACTAGAGTTATTAGTGTTAATATCGTGCACTACTCGCCTCGCATCCAAATCAACATCAATACTCGTAAATCACATCTCTATAGCAATGTTCAAACCTTCGTAAACTCCCCAAAGTTCAGCAGTATAACTGTCACACACTCCAATACTCTTGGAAAAACCAATTAGCCATTCGCCATCACTTCCTCGAATTATGCCCCCACAACTAACATTTCCAGCTTTATCTCTTGCTCCATCAGTGTTAATTCTCACTCTGCCCATTAAAGGTGCCTCCCACTTAATAAGTTTCACTTCTTTGATATGATCCCTACTTGAGCCCAACGCCGCTTCTGCCATGCTATAATCATGCATGAATTTCTTAATTTGAGTCACCATATCCCCTGGTCTTGAATAATTTTCATTATGAATTTCTTTATTATGCAACATCCAAAGGTTATGGCAGGCTTGTGCCCAAAACTCTTTCCAACCTTCCTCTTTGTGCCAACCCATATTTTCATGTAAATTCCTGTGAATCCAAGTCTTGAGATTACCTGCAAAAAAGGATGCCCTTTTATTAGTATGAACCTCCATCAACCATATAGCCATAAAACTTGGGCAATCTCTCAAGACATGCAAAATGTCTTCCTCCACATCTCCACATCGATTTCACATAGCGCTACTAACACCAAATCTAGCTTTCTTCACATTGGTAAGCAGTCCATCATGAGCCACCATCCAAATGAAAGTTCTCGTGTGTTGCGACGCTCGAATCCTCCAAATGATATCGTAATCTTCCATATTCTGCTGCATCACTTTATCATCTAGTAATGCATACATTCCTTTAACAGAGTAACCTTTTTATGAACACCTATACACACGATAGCATCCGGACCATCATCAATGGGGGGTGGTACAAAGGACGCGATTCTCCATAATATTTCATGCGGCAGCCACGTCTCTAGAGCTTCCCAATTCCACTTTCCCTCCTGAACTAAGTCACTAACATGAGCATTACTAAGGTTGTCTGGAATATCAACATCTAATTCTGCAATTTTGAGATTGTGGTCCAACCAAGTGTCGTTCCACGCTTTAATCTTCGTGCCATTTCTGACCTCCCAGCAGCTAAGCTCAATAACAGTAGGCCACAATTTAACCATATTTTTCCAAAAATTGGAATCATTTGCTCTCACCGTCATCTTGTCGCGATCCACTTCTCTCTCATACTTCCCCCATACAATTTGCTTCTAAAACTCCTCTTCACCATGATGAAGCTGCTAATTCAATTTTGCCAGACATGCTTCTTTCATAGTTTCAAGGTTATGGAGTCCTAGACCTCCCACATGTTTCAGTGTCGTTATCGTTCGGCAACTCATAGCATGATGGCGTTTCTTCAACTCAGCGTCCCCCAAATAAAGTGTCTTTGAATCTTGTTTATTTCATTTATGCAATATTTGGGAATAACTGCTGTCATCATAGAGTAAATTGGGAGAGATTCAATAACGCTTTTCACCAATGTTATTCTGCCCACGAAAGCAAGTTATTTTCCCTTCCAAGCTACCAGTTTAGAATTCACTTGATCAATAAGATAGTGGAATTCCTTCTTCCTAGGTGCCTTCCTTGTGAGAGGAACACCAAGATACTTCCCCAGGGATGTTGTTTCAATGAAACCAGATAGCTGTACCAGCTGCTCACGCTTTGATCTCGACACATTTTTGGAAAACAGTATCCTAGTTTTTTCCTCACTAACCTGTTCTCCCGACATCTCGTAGAACTTGTCCAAAATATGCTTTATGCACTTCATTTGTTTTACTGATGCCTCTCCAAAAAGGAGCAAGTCATCTGCAAACATAAGGTGGGACACTGAAGGACCAGATCTGCACAATTTGACATCCTTCCAATCGTTATTATCGACAGCATGCATTATCATATGCGATAGTTTATCTATGCAAAGGACAAACATATATGGCGATAACAGATCACCCTGACGAATACCTCTGCGAGGTCGAAAAAAGTCAGATGATACACCATTCCATTTTATATTGGATTCCACACTTGTCACACCATGCATAATAATATTAATCAAGTTGCTTGGAAAATGTATTTCCTCTAAAATTCTCCAGACAAATTCCCAGCTTAGTTTATCATAAGCTTTGGAAAGATCAACTTTGATGGCAAATGCTCCCTTGTTCCCTTTCATTTTATTCATGTTGTGGATAACTTCCCGAGCCACTATAATGTTCTCATGTATACTCCGTCCCGGAACGAAACTAGATTGAAAGGGAGATACAAGCTTAGGAATACCTTTCTTTAGTCTTTCGACCACCACTTTACTCATAATCTTGTAAAGAACATTGCAAAGAGAAATGGTCCTATAATGATTAATTGAGTCAGGATGCTTCACTTTCGGGATCAGAAAAATGTCAGTTTGATTAATGGAAGAGACTTCACTAGGATTCCTCCACACCCTCATAATGAAATCACTAACATTAGTTCCCACAATGCTCAAAGCTCCCTGGAAAAATCCTGCATGGAAACCATCCGGTCTTGGGGCTTTCCACAGGCTCATACGAAACAAAGCTTGCTTGATCTCCTCTCTAGTTAATTGTTTGCTCAGTTCTGTCATCAATTCAGGATCTATGGAGGGAAAAGAATAAGGGGTTTGTTCCCAGTTCAACCTAGTGTCCTTCAATGCAAACAGATTCTTGTAGTGTTCCAGGAACAACATCCTAACTTAACTCTCATCATCTACCCAATTTCCTGTTTCATCTTTAATCATGGCAATACGGTTCCGTCTCTACCGTTGGACAGTTTGAAGATGGTAATATTTGGTGTTTCTATCTCCATCCACCAACCATTTTGTCCTAGCACGTTGAAACCACAATTGCTCTTCTTTTTTAAGAATTTCAAACATCTCTTCATGCAACTTTTCCTCCAGCTTTTTTAGGCCTACGACATTGCGTCTTTCTTGTATGCATCGTTGGATACCCCCAATACAATGAGTTAACCTATCTTTGTGTATAGTGATCATGTTGAGATTGCTAAGCTTCCACTTTTTTGCACCCTCCCTCACTTGTTCAAGATTTTGGAGAATTTGATTATTATCCTTCCAAGATTTTTCTAACATGCAGTAATAGGAATCTTCGGCCAACCACGCACTCTCAAAACGAAATCATTTCTTGGTTCTTCTGTTACAACATTGTATAGGAGATATGAGGATATGATGGTGGTCCAAAAAGTCCAACCGAGGAAGCACTTTCACCATACCTTCAGCGAACCTTATCCTCCATCTATCATTATACATAGCTTTGTCAAGCCTCTCGTAAATAAGTTGTCCCCCATTATACGAGGAAAAAATGTTGATTATATTAATGTATAAAATTTAAAAGAGAAATATTGAATATAATAGCGATAAAATTTAATGAGGTGAGAAAAATAAATGTGTTATTTTGGAATAAGACAATATATATTAATATAATTTTAAAAAAATTTATAACTATGTGGGTCTAACGGACTACTCACGGCCCATACGGGTTAGCCTAGATGGGTAGCGGATTTTTTAGGGCTGGGTTAAAAGAAGTCCTAAAAAATATGAGCTCTACTTTTAACGCGCAACCCTTATGATTTTTTGAGCCCGACGGGCCGGCCCATATGGGCTAGCCCATTTTGACAGCTTTAACTATTACCAATGCTAGAATTTTGGCGTGTTTGATTAGTAAAATAAATAGTAACTATAGGTGCTATATCTACACTTATATCATAGCCATGTCTAATGTTGGTCAGGTGAGTTCGATTGCAGATGATCAATGTTTTGACATTTGAACTTGTCAATCAATATCTGTCTAAAATCGACAATATGATTTGTTGACCCACTTATCCGAATGTGCCCATCTACTATAAAAACAATTAAAAATATGTTATAAATATAATCTTCAAATTATGTTTATAGAACAATTTAATTATTAGCAGAAAAATTAGTAAAAGAGTAATAGTGTAATATCCCATATTCCTTTAAATGCTTAATTGGTTGTCAGTTGAGACCAACTGAGTTCCTATATACTAAATTTGTTGTCACTCGAGACAAATTGAGCTTCTATACGCTCTAAATATTGTTTCTCTACACCCCACAACTACACTATCCTTCTCAACCATACGTTACACCACACACACATGAAACACATAATTCATCACAAAATACATAATTAAATCAAAATGAATTACATAAAAATAAATTACTAAATTTGGGGTATTACACGGCCCTAGATGGGCTCCAGGCTACCTGGCCTTAAACGAGCTTTTTTTAATAAAAAATTTAAAATAAAAACCTCATAATATTTATTATAAATGAAATTAAAAAATGTATTATTTTAAACATAATACATTTTTAAGTACTGTATTATCTTTTATAAATATTATAATATGTTTTTAAATACAACACATTTTTAAATTATATTAAATAGTACTTGAATATTTAACATAAGAGAAACTAATAGAATACGAGAAAAAATTGTTGATTATATTAATGTATAAAATTTAAAAGAGAAAGATTGAATATAATAGAGATAAAATTTAATGAGGTGAAAAGAATCAATGTGTTATTTTGGAATAAGACAATATATATTAATATAATTTTTAAATATTTATAGCTATGTGGGCCTAACGGGCTAATCACGGCCCATACGGGTTTAGCTTAGATGGGTAGCGGACTTTTTAGCGATGGGTTAAAAAAGTCCTATAAAATATGAGCACTAATTTTAAGGCCCAACCCCTATGATTTTTCGAGCCCGGCGGGCCGACCCATATGGGCCAACCCATTTGACAGCTCTAACTATTACCAATGCTAGAAATTTGGGGTGTTTGATTAGAAAAATAAATAATAGCTATAAGTGCTTTATCTACACTTATATCATAGCTATGTCAAAATTAATATTGGTCAGTTGAGTTTGATTGCAGACGATCAATGTTTTGACATTTGAACATGCCCATCAATATCTGTCTAAAATCAACAGTAAGACTTGTTGACCCACTTATCCGAATGTTCCCATCTACTATAAAAACAATTAAAAATATGTTATAAATATAATTTTCAAATTATGTTTATATAACAATTTAATTTTAAGCAGTAAAAATAGTAAAAGAATAATTGTGTAATATCCCATATTCCTTTAAATGCTCAATTGGTTATCAATTGAGACCAACTGATTTCCTATATATTAAATTTGTTGTCACTTGAGACAAATCGAGCTTCTATGCGCTCTAAAAATGGTTAGTTGAGACAAATAGAGTAACCGGTGGATTTAGGAGAAATCAATTCTTACTCCAGAGATTGACATTTATTAATAAGTACACGAAAGAACATTTTTTGCAACATTAATAATTGGTCAATTGGTACTAGAAGACAAATTTCATTTAAGATATTTTATCTATTTTCTTAATGTTATATATTATATAATATACAGTATTTATATATTTGTGTAGTGGAAAAAGAAGAAAACTAGAAAAAGAGAAAAGAGAAAGGATGAGAAAGAAGAGAAAGAGAGAAAGGAAAAGGAGAAGAAAAGGAAGAACTTGGGAAGAAAAAGAAGAAGCTTGGATCATCACCTACTCCAATTCATCTCAATTCTTCATCATCTTATTGGGTTAGAGGTGAGTTCCTAGATAGTTTAGATTTGGGGGAAAAGCATGAAAAGACTGGGTTAGGGTTTGGTGTATTGAACCATGAAATTGTTGTTGTCCATACTTCTCATTACTTCTATGTGTTGATACCATGTTGTGTTGTTGTTATTGGTTGATCATGACATGATGATATTCCTTCTATGTTGTTGTTGTTGTTGTTGAATTTGATTCCATGGTTGCATATGTGTGTTGTTTCTTGAAGTTACATCTCATAATCACTTGATTAGTGTGGGTTTATGTTTAGAAATGTTAGCATATGATTAGGGTTATGGGGATGGTTTGAAAGTGTTTTGTGTGAAGAGAATATGGAGTTTTTCAACCTACCTGTTGTGGTAATCAATTACCACATATTGGTAATTGATTACCGACTTAAAATTGAGTTTTTGGGACATTTTTATGGGTTGGTAATTGATTACCACATACCGGTAATCGATTACCACAGATTGAGTGGAAAAATGGAGATTTGAAATCATTGTAACTTGAGTTTCGTAACTCAAAATGCAATGCGGTCGGATGCGTTGGAAAGATCTTTCAATGCTTTAGTAGATGAAGTAAAAACATGGATTTTATGTTGGAATATTTTAATAATTTAATATTATTTTAGTATTCCGATAATTATGTGGCCAAATATATTTATTTATTATATTAGCTATTTTATCAATAAAGTGTCTTTAAATAATTAAGTGATCAAATAATGTTAAAAAGACTATTTAGATTTTATTTAGGAATTATTTATTCAATTAATTAATTAAATAATTGGGTATGGACTCAAATATGAGTGGATGTCAGGATGACCCATTTGGGAATAATGGGAACCCTAATTGACCATCACACTGTATATAGGCTATGATCCCCAATATACCGTACACAAGCAAATAATCTCTTTTCCCCATATGAAGAGAATTTGAGGCATAAGGAGTACCGGTTGAGGAAGAACCAAAAAGTCACCAACTCCTGGATTTTAGGATTACCATCGAAGGGATTTTTCTCAATGGATCAAGGTATTCCTAAAATCAATTTATCGATCCTTTAATTTTATACATGCTTGATTTCTGCGTCTAAATTATATGTTATAATTTCTTGAGCATGTATGTTTTGATTAATCGCTATTAATCTTATGCCAACAAATGGTATCAGAGCTTATGTTATGATTAAATTATTAATTTAAATGATATATTATCATGTGTTTTTTATTGATATCGCTCAAGTTGTTATAGTTACCACAATGATACTGGAATAGTTAACGTAATGATTGGACTCCGCATTATGCTGAAACGATTTACGATAGACCGAAATGATTTCAATCCGTATGTAATTATGTGACTCTTAATTATATTCGTTTGGTTCCACTGCATTGAAGCTATAATAACAGTGTATTCAAAGTGCTACAGTTATTCCCTTATGCTTTAGAAACGTTGTTATTCCTATTCAGTATATTATTATTATTATTATTATTATTATTATTATTATTATTATTATTATTGGTTTAATTATTTTATGTTTAACTATATCAATTTTTATTTTATGGATCTAACATAATTTTTTTAAATTGAGATAAAAAATTGAATACTAATTTTATTTTATTAAGAAATTTTTATGAGTGTTAATTTAATTTGAAATTTTTTTAACACCCTTCGAGTACAACCGGTTTATTACACTGGCATGTACATGACATAAACAAAATTATTAAGCAATCAGTAAACATACAATTTTGACATTACATTTGCAGATAATGTTTATATGAATTTTAAAGACCTTCCCATTTAATTTATTAAATTAAAAGATGTTTAGTAACTTTGATTGGATTAGTTGAAACAACAAGTTGCAAAAGTAACCTCTGATATTTAAATTTGATTCAATAATAATTACAAAAGATGTAGTGTGTAATTTTTCATGCAAACTGTTATCGTCGGCCAAATGGAAGACACGGTTTGGCCAAAAATTTGCATACCTGTGATGGTAAATATGTAGTAATTATCAAGTTTATCCATGTGGCTAATGATTGATGTCAAAGACATCCATTATCTGACAAGACTTATTACTAATGTTTGATCATTACATGAGAGTACCGCTTACAGTTAATTCTTACAATCAAAGATTGAGAATTGATGGTGTTTTTTGGTATCTTGTCTAGGTCTTATTTAATTTGCATATAAAGAATATTGTACATGTCTATTTGGTTATTTGGCATGCCTACAAATGTCATTGTATGTTTGTTATTCTTTCTATGGATCCAGTTGGTGCTGCTGCCACTCCAAATTTTGTTGCTCAGATTAACTTTATCCCTATGCTGAGTGGGATCAACTTTAAGTCTTGGAAAGAATTTGTGGAGATCATTCTTGGATGCATGGATTTGGACTTATCTTTGACGGGGGAGCATCCCACCACCACTGATGAGAACCCAAATGAAACTAAAATAGAAAAATGGGAACAATCTAACCGGATGTGCCTCATGATGATCAAAAGATCCATACTTGAAATGATTAGGGGCTCGAGTGAAAGTGCCAAGAAGTTCCTCGAAATAGTGAAGCATGTTTTTGCTAAAAATGCTAAGGCTGAGACAAGTAGTACCTTGTCCAAACTCATTTCAATGGTTTATAAAGGCAAAGGGAACATAAGGGAGTATATCATAGAGATATCTAATCTCACATCAAAACTCAAGGCATTGAAATTAGAACTTCCTGAGGATTTGATTCTGCATTTGGTTTTTATCTCTCTCCCGACACACTTTGGACAATTCAAAGTGAGTTACAATACTTAGAAGGACAAATGGTCTCTCAATGAGCTCATATCTCATTGTGTGCAAGAGGAAGAGAGGCTAAAGAGATAGAAGACTGAAAGTGTTCACTTGGCTACCAGTTCTCATAATAAAAGGAAGAAACCTGCGAGAAATTTGTCTCAAAATAAGAAGGAAAAGGAACAACCTATGGAGACCACTTGCTTCTTTTGCAAAAAGGCTAGACACATGAAGAAAAAGTGTTCCAAGTATGCCGCATGGCTTGAAAAGAAAGGTAATTTTCTCACTTTTGTTTGTTTTGAAATTAATTTAGTTCTAGATTCTAGTGCTACTACTCACATTAGTATGTCCATGCAGGGTTGCCTGTGGAGCCGTCCGCCAAGTGATGTTGAAAGATTCATCTATGTGGGCGATGACAATAAAGGTACAGTAGAGGCTATAGGAACTTTTAGATTATTATTAAAGATCAGTTTTCATTTGGATTTGATTGAGATTTTTGTTGCACTGTTTATTAGACGAAATTTAATTTCTATTTCTATTTTGGACAAATCAGGTTATACTTGTTCGTTTGGAAATAATAAATTTAGCCTCTCATATGATTCAAATGTTGTTTGTTACGGTTCTTTGAATGATAATTTTTATATGCTTGATATTGAATGTCCTTATAACAAAATAATGCAAATAGAGTCACATGATACAAAACGAAAATTAAATGAGAATTCCGCCACTTTATGGCATAAACGATTATGACATATATCTAAACAAATAATTCAAAGGCTTATGTCGAACGGTATTCTTAGATCCCTTGATTTTCGGACTTTCAAGTCTGCATTCAGTGTATCAGGGGTAAGCAGACAAACACGGGGAATTCCCATGCTGAAAGAGTTAAGGATGTCTTAGAACTAACTCATACCGATATATGTGGTCCTTTCCCTACAGGTTCTTAGAATGGATAACGGTATTTTATTACGTTCATAGATGATTACTCGAGGTATGGCTACCTGTATCTTATTCATTAAAAATCTCAATCTTTGGACGTGTTCAAGTCATTCAAAGCTGAAGTCGAGCTTCAACTAGGAAAGAAAACAAAAGTTGTCAAATCCGATCATGGTGGTGAATTCTATGGTCGGTATGATGGATCAGGGGAACAACTTCCAGGGCCCTTTGCGCTTTTCCTCGATGAGTGTGGAATTGTTCCACAATACACAATGTCGGGAAAACCGAGCACGGATAGAGTTGCAGAACAACGAAGCCAGACTCTTAAGGACATGGTAAGAAGTATGATTAGTCATTCTTCTCTTCCAGAGTCATTTGGGGAGAAGCATTAAAGACCATGGTCTATATCCTTAACATAGTACCTAGTAAAGTAGTAGCTAAGAACCCTTATGAGCTCTGGTCTGGGAAAAATCCCAACATTAGACACCTGCACATTTGGGGATGTCCAGCTGAAGCGAGGCCTTATAAGCCTCATGAAGGTAAGTTGGATGCAAAGACAGTTAGTTGCTATTTTATTGGATACGCTGAACACTCTTACGGGTACAAGTTTTACAATCCCATCACTAGAACAATTATTGAAACGGGAAATGCAAGATTCCTTGAGGATGTAGAGTTTGGAGGGGAAATAAGCATAAGGAGTGTTGCCTTTCATGAAGAAACTGTTTCTCATAATGATTAAGTCTTTGTACCTATCTTTGTTCCAGAAACAAATCCTGTAATAAACAATGATGTTATTCCTAACATCCCTCAAGAACAAGATAATATTGAGTTTCTTCCTCAAGCACCACATATAGTTCAAAATCAACAACCCCAAGAGCCACCATTAAGAAGATCCACTAGAGAGAGGAAGAGTGCAATTTCAGATGATTATGTTGTATTTCTTCAGGAACGTGAGGATGTCATTAGTTTAACTGAGAAAGATCCTATCAACTTTAGTCAAGCTATGCGGAGTCTAAACTCTCTTAAGTGGGTTGATGCCATGAAGGATGGGATGAAGTCGATGACTGACAATGATGTTTGGGATCTCGTTAAATTACCTGAAGGAAAGAAACCCATTGGTTGCAAATAGATATTTAAAACCAAAAGGGATTCAAAGGGTAACATTGAGAGATATAAAGCTCGTCTTGTCGCAAAAGGATTTAATTAAAAGGAAGGAATTAATTATAAAGAGACTTTCTCTTTAGTTTCTTCGAAGGACTCTCTTAGGATCATGATGGTATTGGTAGCTCATTTTGATTTAGAGTTGCATCAGATGGATGTAAAGATTGCGTTTCTAAATGGAAACATTGAAAAGACAATATATATGGTGCAACCAGAAAAATTTGTGTCAGGAGACCCAAAGTCTATGGTTTGCAAACTCAAGAAATCCATATATGGACTTAAACAGGCTTCCCGTCAATGGTATCACAAATTTCATCAAATAATATCCTCATTTGGTTTTGAGGCTAATCTAGTTAATAACTGTGTTGAAATTCTGGCATGCAGATCACAGATGTCCTATTAGATGTCGAGACATTTATGTCTGCTAAAAACTGAACAAGGACAACATAGAAACATTAAAAAACACTTCAGGTTAAAACAATGACGTAACAGATGTTTCAACATCAGTCAAGGCATATACTTCTGAGCAAGAGATCAGACTGAATATAACATAACAGAATGATAAATAAAACAAAGATATGATGACCCAGTTCGGTGCAATTCACCTACATCTAGAGGCTACCAAGCTAGGAATGAAATCCACTAATAGTATTAGTTCAAAGGTAAACTCCCCCGTTTACAACGTTTCACCTAATCACTACCCATGCAAAATTCTACCTAAGAACCTCCTAGATATGAGAAATCACCTTCTTAATTCCTAAATCACCTCAGTGATATCTAACAGTTACAACCTGCTGCAATTGCATCAAACTGCTCAATTGAAATACACTCCTTCCAATATAATATTCAGTTAAGACTCTTGACTAACAAACAATGCTTGGATTTGCTTCAAAGCTTCATCCAAGAACAAAACACAAACCATTACCTACAGGTTTCTGAATCTATAAACCTATGTCTACCACAACGCATCAAATGATACAAAGGGTGACTTACAACACAAGAAAGTACACGACTCTCAAAACCCTAAATCCTTATTTTCTACTTTACAAAAGTCTTAATAAGAATTCATATTCTACCATAGGTCTTGGTCTTCCTTTTATAATCTTCAACTGTCAATGGGCTTCGAAATATCTGTTTAATCATCCCTTGATTCATGTTCTGATTGCTTCTTAAATCTTGGACCAGATCTGCAACAACATGATATATCAGACCAAGATGTCGAGTCCACAAGCTAGGACATCTTGTCTGACATGTCTTTTTTCAGCAGATTTCATCATGTTGGAACATCTTTTTCAAAATTATGTTTTACCAAAATTTAGTCAAATCTTTAGAGCCTTCAATTTCCCCTTTTTGACAAATTTTGGATAAAACTCCTTTTGCACAATAAACCCAGGATGCTAAGGAGAGAGGGAGTAGAAAGTCCTGAAGTCATTTCAGCCAGCCTGTGACGACTCCAAGAAGCTTTCATTCTTCCCGTCCAGCTGTACAACTGGTTTACATAGTGTTCCCCACCTATTAAATGTCGTGTACCCTTTGACCTGGAGTACATGAAGAAGAAGATGCACACAACTCCCCCTCAAACCCAGTACCAAAGACATTTCCCCGGAGCAACCAATCACCAACCTGAATTATCCCAATGAGAACTTAGGGGAGCAGACTTCTACTCCGGGTAACTCAGAACACAAGACACAAAAGAAAGTCTCAGAGACGAAACCGAGACTTAGACAGGATGTTAGAACATCTCATCCAACATCCTTGCAAACCAACTGCAAGAATGGACTTCACACCAAAGAGGATATCAATTATGTGTTGTAAGGACAAACACACAACTAAGATGAATACACACCCATTCTCCCCCCCCCCCCCCTTTTTAGACAAAAATTGGCAAAAGAAACCAACACAGTTCCATACTCACATGGTACTTACCCAAACCTGGACAAAAGCCATGAAGATACAACACAACAAAAGAAACACAACCTGAGAACAAAAAAGCAACAACCCCCTTTAAATACCCAAGTAGTTTCTCTAGGAATTAACGGTCCATAGAAGTTACCGAAGAACAATTCAATGGAGAAATAAATTTAGGTAGGTAACTTCAACATAAATGACTGTGCACCGCCCAACTAGGATTTGACTGTTTCACCTTTAGGGTAAATCATCCAAGGAATGCACATGTACAAAGAAACATGTTTAACACACCTTCTCTTAGGTACGTTCTCCATTGTCCAAGGAACACTGTCCAAATGAACCTACTTGGAAATACCCACAAGTCCTAAACAATGTCCTGACATCTGGTCAGACTTTGTCTAGTCTCTCTTATAGCCTCTGAGGCATAGTCACAGATTCTTCAAAAAATCCCTTCCCGCTCCTTTCCAACCAGGGGCTGACTAAGATGTTAGGACATCCTGTCCAACATCTTCCAATAAGGATTCCCATGAACCTTAACTCATTCTGCAGAGAAAAATAAATTCTCCCAAAAAATAACCAATCTTATTTCTCAGGTCTCTCCTAAGGATTAAGAACAGAGTTGAAATAAGTCAATAGCCTTAACAGATCAAACTCCCAAGCAAAGCTGACAAAGCCACAACATTAACACACCATGATGTCAAGACATCTTGCCTGACATCACAACCTCATATGAATCCTATGAAAATCTTCATGCTCATAAGTGAGAACAATACCAGGACCACACTCCTTGTATCATAACCAAAGAACTTTGGATTGAGACCAAATAACACCATTGATCACTCTCCCCCTGAACACATCCATACATTGTACAAATTCTTCTTGAATTTTACAACCATAGACAACCCTGTTCTTGAGAGTAAATCCAATCAAATATGGAATGCTCACATCCACGAAAGAGGCATAAACATTCTCTTAGCTTCTTGGTTAGACAGAATGTCATCCACTCTTGGAAGAAATTAAACCCCTTCTCCATATGAAGAGTGATACACCTTCAGTCTGGTACAATCTTTTCTAGTGATACTTGTCATACCCTAAATTTTGACCACAAGATTTCCCATCATTTTTATAAATATCACCATGATATGGATGTACCTTCATGCCTCATCAATCCTCTCAAAGATTGTTGAGCATTCACCTCAACCAAGAATTAGGGTTTTGGACCCTCTCAGTGTACTCAGACAAAGGATCAATCAAGAATGGACATGATCTTAAACTTGTAAAGTCTCTCAAACATCCATAAAGGGTCAAGAGGTCTCCCACATCAAGAATCAAGCACAATAGTGCAGCATTTCAAGTTGATCAAGCCTCAAGATCACCAGTGTCACAAAAATAGGGTTTTGGTCTAACAAGGCCTCTAGAGGAAAATTTTCATCTGGGCATGAGCTAATACTTTAAAACATGATCCAAGAAGCACAAAGGGACCTCATGGATCCAATCATAAGTTCAAAATAGCCTCAGGGGATGCATTCATAAAAAATCAGGAATTAGGGTTTCTTGACCTAATTCACCCCTAAGTTGACTGTTGGAGCAAGACATGAGCCAAAAACTCAAGGAATGTTTTGAAGACCTCAAATATCTTATATTGATCCTCTTACAAGTTCAAATGGACACAAAGAACTTGGTTCGTGAGCAATACAAAGATGCAAGTTCATCTGGACCATAAACTAAGGTTTTTGAGAAAAAGTCAACCCCACCTTTGACTTTTGACCAAGACATGATCTCAAACCTTGGGACATGATTCAAGATACTCTAAAACACCTATGGAATCCATCCATTAGGTTTGAATTAGGTCAAAAACTTAATTTCATAGAGAATCACAAAGTTTGAAATTCATCTAACAAAAAGTCAACTATGCCCAAAAACAAAGTTTGAATTTTGAGATTTCTTGACATACATGGCTCCCCTAAGTAAAAAATAATGTTAACTCATGGTTTGGATCATCATCCATCAAGAAAAATCAAGAAAAGTGAGGTTACTTGCAAAAGGGGTAATCTTAAGAAACTTAAAAAATTTCACTAAGTATGGAAAAAAGGGTGATTTTTCCCAACTTTGCAAGGTCATAACTCCCAAACCACAAAGCCATTTTCTTCCATCCGAAGCTCAAATGCAAGCTCTCATTACATACTACAAAAGTGTCACAATGCTCCTTGAGCAAAAAAAAAGCTTGGATTTTGAGTTATAGAGCCATGAAGTTAGGGTTTCAAAACTTTTGAACTTAGACACTTAGTGGAATTTTGAGACAAAATCTGTTTCACTTTTTTCCAACTTTGAGGTCATTTTTCTCCATGATCCACAATGATCATTGTAACACCCTTTTCTACCCCATAGTTATCGCAGCGAAATAAACATAAAATCATAGTAAAATCAGAATCACCTCAAAGGGTGCACATTTCTCAAAAAATTCAAACCAACAAAATTGCTCCGTAAACAACAGGCTTTCCTCAAAATAACTCAAAATACCTTCAAAGGGCAGCAGAACCACCATAACCACAAAAATCCCACAAAAGAGTTTATTAAAATGAACCATAGTCATCAAATAATAAATAAAATAACAGCCACATAAAACTCAACATGGTTCGACTCGACGACCCAACCCGATGTTACACTATCAGAGCAAGACCCTCTACATCGACCAAAATGAAAATAACTGAAGTCCTCGAAAGCATCCACAGCTAATCCTCATCACCTGCATGTTACCCATGTGGAGGCAACATTCAAACAGGCAGGGTGAGTAATACAATTCATTATAATCAATATAAAATAGGATATGCATCCCAGAAAAGCCCTCGATAAACTTGCACGTTACCCACGTGGAAGCTACATGCCACTCAAACGATTGACCCTTTCGAGTCAACTGAGTCAAAGGTAATGCGAACTTAGAAAATCCCTCGATAAACTTGCGGTAATAACCCGCCAATCTCAAAAAACTTCGTATCTCAGTAGCAGACTTCGGAGTCTCCCACTGCAACACAAAATCAAACTTAGAAGGATCAACATCAATTCCACCCCTTTAAATCTCTTGGCCAAGGAAACTCACTTCCCTCAACCAAAACCCACACTTCGACAGTTTCGCATACAACTTCTTCTCTTCCAACACTTGCAACACGGTCCTCAAATGCTCAGCATGCTCTTCTTCAGATTTAGAGTATATCAGAATATCATCAATAAAAACCAACACAAACTTATCCAAATACTCATGAAAATCCGATTCATATACTTCATGAACACCAGGTGCATTAGATACACCAAACGATATCACAGTATACTCATAGTCACCATACCTCGTCTTGAAAGCTGTCTTCGGAATATCATCAGGCTTAACACGAATCTGATGATAACCAGACCTCAAATCAATCTTGCTAATCACAAGCGTCCACCAATTGATCCATCAAATCATCTATCCTCATAAGTGGATACTTATCCTTGATTGTCACTTTATTCAACTGCCGATAATCAACACACAACCTCATACTTCCGTCGTTCTTCTTCACTAACAACACAGGAGCACCCCACGGAGAAACACTTGGTCGGACAAACCTCTTCTCAAGCAATTCTTCCAGTTGTTTCTTCAATTCACTCAACTCATAAGCTGACATCCGATAAGGAGCCATCGACACTGGACTCGTACCTGGTATTAATTCCACCGCAAACACTACCTCACGCTCTGGAGGCCAATCACTTACGTCACCAGGAAACACTTATGAAATTTCACAAACACCAGGCAAAACACCCACTTCTCCATCTTCACTAATACTCCAAGTTACCCTCAACTTAAACATCTCAACACCAACCTGCATCGACTCATCAAAACCATCAGTAAGCACTTGGCTTAACTCTAAACAATTCACTGCGCACACCACTTAAGCTCGCAAGACACGTCTATCACATCCAACACGATCCCGTCTATTATCAACAAGAGATTAAGGGTGATCAGTTCCTTAATTTGTCAATAATAGCCGACTATCATGAGGCGGTACAAACTATCTCACCACGCTATCGTAGCGTCCAACACCACACTTAGCCATCGCTCCACACTTGAAGCATCTTGGAGAAGCACCATCTTCTCCCCCACTTGTTTCATTCCCAACCTACAAATGGAAAACAAAACAAGCATCGACAGTGTTTTCACACACATGTCGCACACTAGGGAATATACAACATTAGACAACCTGGCCGGACGGACCAACCTGCTCTGATACCACTAATGTAACACCCTTTTCTACCCCATAATTATCGCAGCAGAATAAACATAAAATCATAGTAAAATCAGAATCACCTCAAAGGGTGCACATTTCTCAATAAATTTAAATCAACAAAATTGCTCCGTAAACAACGGGTTTTCCTCAAAATAACTCAAAATGCCTTCAAAGGGAATCAGAACCACCATAACCACAAAAATCCCACAAAAGCGTTTATTAAAATAAACCATAGTCATCAAATAATCAATAAAATAACAGCCACATAAAACTCAACATGGTTCGATTCGACGACCCAACCCGATGTTACACTATCTGAGCAAGACCCTCTACATCGACCAAAATGCAAATAACTTCAAAAGTCATCGAAAGCATCCACAGCTAATCCTGATCACCTGCACATTACCCACTTGGAGGCAACATTCAAACAGGCAGGGTGAGAAATACAATTCATTATAATCAATATAAAATAGGATATGCATAAAAATGGTGTCATCATCATATACAACATCATCAGAGTCATCACAGGCAAACATCAAAGCAAGAAATCATAAATCACAACAATATGCCACATAAATGCCATGCATTACAAGACTCATGCATGTGGTACCAATCGTCACAATCGATGGACACTTAGGCCATCACCCTCAAAAGATCCCCGTCAATAGGATCGGTTCCACACAAGAACCAGAGCACGTCATAAAGCACTTCACATCCATACAATGGGATGGAAGCCACAATAGACCGAAGTCTAACATCATCATCACTGGACCTAAGTCCTAACATCATCATCAAAATATGCTATGAATGCATGATGCACAACTTCATAATCATCATCATCAATAAAGTCATCACGTGCATCATCATTCATGAAAATCTCATATTCGTAATATCGTCATTTATTCATCAAAACATCATGCATCATCATCTTATCATCATCAACATAGCTCATGCTAATTCACATCAGTATTTAATCATCAAACATCAGGTATAAACAGCTCATAATCATCAATACACTCGTGGTAATTCATATCATCACTTAAATCATCAAACATTATATATAACGACTCATAATCATCAATATACATCACGGTAATTCATATCATCAATTAAACATCAAACATCATGAAATCATCGTCATATGATCATCAATAACATCAGGGTTCAGTAATCACAACTTCATAGCACCACTAATTCAATAATGACATCTATCATACGTATATCGTCACAATTAACCTCAATTCCTCATAGTTTAGACAATATAAAAATACTCCATACTGCTCTTTTGGTTTCACTAAAATGTAGTTCATCGCGTTAGCTTTCCAACGCTTCGAACGGGACCTCAATCGGGCTTACGGATCAAAAGTTATTATCAAAACCGTATCTGGACCCAAAGCTGCCTGGTTGTGACGGAACTGCATGGCGACCGCCGTAAGCGTTATGGCGCTCGCCGTTTACCTACAGAATGCAGATTTTGCATTTTTCATCGTTGGAGGCCTTCCGGACCTCCGATTTTGATTCCGTAAAAAGTCTCTGTTTCGTAATTCAAAATCCTATGACTGTATAACATTTATAACAACATATGACACTTATTTTAGAGATAAAACCATCATATTATCAACAATTTCTACATCTCATTCCATCAATTCTCCCCTAATACACTCCCAAAACAATCCTGAAACATCAAGGCAATCAAAGGCATAAAACCTACGACTATTAGGTCGGTTAACTTCACTATTCTAACTCGAAATACCTAAACCTTCACAAATTCTCAAGATTCCCATAAACCCCATAAATCTCTTTCTCATACAAGATCCCACATATCATCAAAGAAGGATTTTCCTCAAAGGCTTATTTTTACCCGAATCAATTCAACCCTTAATAATCCATCATCGATCCTTAGAAATATCCCTAAATCATCAATAACTCATAAACCCTTCAAAAAACCCAAAAACCTTAAAATCCACTTTAAACACATCACTTCCTATATTGAAAACAATGAAAGGCAATACTCCCCATACCTTAGATTATCGATCCGGAGCTTTCTCTACTGATTCTTTGGAAGCCTTCACGAATCCTCGCCCTTTTCCTTTTCCTCAGAGCTCTGCACTTCCTCCTTATTTCCACGTTCCAACCAAAATGAATCCTATTCCTTTCCAATTCCTTTTTGTTAAACCTTGGGCTTCCAAAATGGGCTTTCCCCATATTACCCTCACTAATCCTCCTCAAAAGTCCATCTTACTCTTAATTCCTCTAATATTATTTAAATTAATAATAATACTAATATATTCATATTATATACTATTATTTAATTAAATAACCGAAACTCTACGAAAATGCCAACGTCAACACAAACCACCAAAATTCACCGAAAATTCACAAATTTTATATTTAATTAAATTAAATAAATATTCTTACAAATTTGGGGTGTTACAACTCTCCCCCACTTAAAGAATTTTCGCCCTCGAAAATTACATTAAGGAAACAGAGTCGGATACGACTCCCTCATCTGATCTTCACATTCCCCAGTCCAACTTTCGCCATCTGATCCACCCCACAACACCTTCACCAAAGTTATGTCTTTACCCCGCAGTTGCTTCACCTCTCGACCGTCAATCCACACAAGTAAAGCTTCCACTGTCAGATTATCTCTCACTTCTACATCATCCATTTGAATCACATGCGACGGATCCGGAATGTACTTCCTCAACTGAGACACATGGAACACGTCATGCAAATTCGCAAGTGACGGCGGTAAAGCAATTCGATAGGCTACCCCTCCTATCCTCTGCGAGATTTGATACGGACTAACAAAATGTGAAGTGAGCTTCCTAGACTTCAAAGCTCAACCCACACCAGTCATTGGCGTCACCCTCAAAAACACGTGATCTCCCCCTTGGAATTCAAGTGTCTTCCTCCTCTTATCATGATAGCTCTTCTGGAAACTCTGCGACGCTCTCATCCTTTCTTGGATCATCTTAATCTTCTCGATCGTCTCTTGCACAATCTCAGGTCCGAGTACAGCACTCTCGCCCGATTCATACCAACACAATGAAGTTCTATGCCTCCTTCCACACAAGGTTTCATACAGCGTCATCCCAATACTAGCATGAAAACTATCGTCCTAGGTAAACTCAATCAAAGGAAAATGACTATCCCACGATCCACCTTGATCCAACATACAAGTTCTCAGTAAAATCCTCTAAAGACTGGATATTCCTCTATGTCTGTCCATCCGTCTGCGGATGATAGGCAGAACTCTACCTTAACTTAGTACCCAAAGCATCTTACAAACTCTTCCAAACCTCGACGTAAATCTCGAGCCTCTATCCGACACAATACTCGATGGTATCCCATTCAACTTCACAATTTCCTCAATATACATCTCAGTTAGCTTCTGCATAGAATGGTAAATCTTCATCGAAAATAAAGGAGCTGATTTAGTTAATCTATCCACAATCACCCAAATAGAATCATTCCGTCTTAGCAGTCCTCGACAATCCTGACACAAAATCCATGGAAATACTATCCCACTTCCATTCAGGAATTCTCAACGGCTGCATCATACCTAAAGGCTTCTGATGCTCAATCTTCGACTTCTGACAAGTCAAACAAGCATAAACAAACTCGGCAATATCCTTCTTCATAGAATACCTTTCTCGATCTCTGGAACATCTAGATCACACACTCTGTCTCGAAACCTCATCACACCATTCTCATCAATCCGGAATTCACCTCTGTTACCTTGGTTAATTAACTTCAATTGGTGCACCAACTTCGAATCCACTTGCTGACCCACTCTGATTTCCTCCCAAAACACCACTTGTCAGCTTCAACATTCCTAACTTCACACTGTCAGGAGTCTCTTCACACATCAAACTCAAATCTCGAAACTATTTGATTAATTCCAATTCTCTCACTATAAGCATCGACATATGCAATGACTTCCTTCTCAATGCATCAGCCACTACATTTGCTCTGTCCGGATGATAACTCAAATCAAAATCGAAATCCTTCAACAGCCCTAACCACCTTCTCTGCCTCATATTCAATTCTTTATGATCAACTCCACCCCTTTAAATCTCTTGGCCAAGGAAAATCACTTCCCTCAACCAAAACCCACACTTTGGCAGTTTCACATACAACTTTTTCTCTTCCAACACTTGTAACACAGTTCTCAAATGCTCAGCATGCTCTTCTTCAGATTTAGAGTATATCAGAATATCATCAATAAAAACCACCACAAACTTAACCAAATACTCATGAAAATCCGATTCATATACTACTCGAACACCAGGTGCATTATGTAACACCCCTAATCTATACCCCCAAGCTATTAAAGTGATAATTAAAATTCAAAATTTCATCAGAGTATATTGAAAACAGTCACGGCATAGACCGAGGGGTCACATCAATTGAAACAAATACACATACACCTGCTCATATAGATATGCAACAATTCAGGTAGCACATAATAAAGGAACTTAGTTCCTAACACCCACAATTCAGATACAGAATAAAAGCGGAAAATATGTATTGAAACTCATATATATATATATATATCACATAAATAGTTTGTCTGTCATATACAACATCATACATGTACAATCCAAAAGATACATGTATACATAATACAAATAATCACACTCGATCTCCCCGACTACCCGGTGCTACATATCAGAGCCTACCGACAAAAGAATGAAGACCTAAGCTTCACAAAAAGACCTCCAGCATCTAATCTGCAATGCCTCGTAGAGAATTTAAAACAGCAGAAGGGTGAGAAACACAATCATAATATAATTGCATATAATTATATATAGCACAAAAATACACATGTAAAATATTCTCACCACCACTTATACCAGAATTCCAACACAAACAACCCAAAGTATATTTCATATATTCATCACCAAGGCATATCAACCATGCACACTACAAATATCACCAACATATATACATATATTAACTCATCAATTTCATCCACAATTCCACACACAATCAATCCATTCATGATTTATGCAAATGCACAGAGACCGACACAACGACTCTATGCAATGCACATGCGGTACCATCCATCCATCAATCTCAACACTAGTTCACTCAGGAACTATTGGAATCATAGCTTGTTACTTAGTGTAACTCCTCGTCGGGAAAATGATGTTCCCCGTCGCTTTCGGTCCTCTTGGTATAAGGCGCACGACATTTATGGATCGCTTTCAGTCCTCTTTGTATAAGGCGCACGATCCGATTGCTTTCAGTTCTCTTTGTATAGTGCGCACGATCGTCTATAATCATCGCTTTCAGTCCTCTTTGTATAAGGCGCACGATGTTATAGTGGATTCCCTCTGGAACCGTTTTGTCGCTCACACCCACTAGGGCACACGACATCATCCATCACCAACATGCATATCATGATGCTTGACATACAATGACTCATGACATTCAAATGCACACATATACACATCCATAATCATGCATATATCATCAAATATAACACATTGCATTTATCAGCTCTTAGGTCACAAACCATCATTACAAGTCATACAACATTCATATCAACAGCATATTGCATGATACACATCAACTACACACACTTACAATAGTACAAGTTAACAAAACGACACCATTCCAATTCCCGACGTAATTTAATCGGCCACTAATCTCAAAACCAATAACATAAGAAAGAACATGTCAAAAGCTTCTCAACGCATCAAACCACGCCTCAAACCGACTCACGGATCAAAAGTTATAAAGAAAACAAATTGGGAAAAACTGTCACATTCGCATTGCGAAGCTCCTAGCGAGTCCTTCGCATCTTCATTCGCAATGCGAATGTCCCAGCGAACTAAGTCAGAACTGAAAATAGCCTAAAAATTTTCCAACGTTCGCAGTGCGAACAATCCAACAAATCTTCGCTTCCCCTTTCGCAGTGCGAGTTCCCCAGCGAACAGTGGCAGAAAGAAAACAACACAAAATAACACAAAGTTCGCAGTGCGAACCTCTGGCGAATGCTCGCCCACACCTTCGCAATGCGAATTGCCAGCGAATGCTCGCTTTCCCCTTCGCTAGGGGATTCGCAGTACGAACCTGCGATTTCACAAAACCCAACAACGCTGTTACACACCAAAAATCCTATTTTCCCCCCACCAAAACACATTCAAAACAACACATATCCATCAGAACATCATCTAATCATGGTAACAAGTATTCTACCACGTTTACGCCGATTTCCAACCGCGGAAACATCGATTTCTATCCGATTATCCCATTTTGACCTATATTGAAAACCAACAAAACTTCCACACAAACATACATAATCATACACAAACATAGTATAATCGAGTTTCGCACCCTTACCCGATTAAATCGTATTTGAAAAGTCGGTTGAATCGGTTCCTAGATTTCCAAGTTTTCCCTCTTTCTCCTTTTCTTTCTCTTTTCTTTCTTCTTCTTTTTCTTCTCTTCTTTTTCTTTCCTTTCTATTTTTTCTCTTTCTATTTCTATTCATATGAAAAAAATATAATATCTACCCAACCAAAAGACCAAAATACCCCTACACTCAAATATCTCGCAAACGCTCTCAAAATGCGATAAAATATATTCACGACGAAAAATAATATATTTTCAAATAAAAGTCAGAAATAAAATAATATAATAATAAAATAATCAAAACGACTCAATTAAATAAAAATAACTAAAACTGGGGCGTTACAACTCTCCCCCACTTAGAAATTTTCGTCCCCGAAAATATTACCTGAGACGAACAACTCCGGATACGACTCCCGCATCTGACTCTCCAACTCCCAAGTCAAATTGCCCTCAGCAGCGCCTCCCCATGCTACTTTCACAAGTGCAATTTCCTTGCCTCTTAACCGCTTCAACTCGCGATCCAAAATCCTCACTGGTAAGGCCTCAACCGTAAGGTTCTCCCTTACCTCTACCTCGTCCATCGGAATCACATGCGACGGATCTAGAACATACTTTCGAAGCTGTGAAACATGAAACACATCATGCAAATTCGACAGATTCGGCGGCAACACCACCCTATAAGCCACAACACCAACTCTCGCGGATATCTGGTAAGGACCAATAAACCGAGAAGTAAGCTTCTTCAACTTCAATGCACGACCCACACCCGTAACCGGCGTAACTCTCAAAAACACATGATCGCCCTCTTGAAACTCAAGATCTTTCCTCCTTCGATCATGATAACTCTTTTGCCTACTCTGAGAAGCCTTCATTTTCTCACGAATAAGTTTCACCTTGTCTGTAGTCTGTTGAATCAATTCCGGTCCAACCACTGAACTCTCACCAGATTCGTGCCAACACAACGGTGTTCGACATCTTCGCCCATACAACGCTTCAAACGGTGCCATTCTAATACTCGAATGGAAACTGTTATTATACGTGAATTCAATTAACGCAAGATAACTATCCCACGCACCACCTTGTTCAAGAACACAAGCTCGCAACAAATCTTCCAACGACTGAATCGTTCTCTCCGTCTGTCCATCCGTTTGTGGATGATAAGCCGAACTCAATCTCAATTTAGAACCCAACGCCTTTTGCAAACTTTCCCACAATCTCGAGGTAAACCTCAGATCTCGATCTAAAACAATACTTAACGAAACCCCATGCAATTTCACAATCACACTGATATAAATCTCTGCCAACTTCTCCAAAGAAAAAATGATGTCAATCGGAATGAAATGAGCCGATTTAGTCAGCCTATCCACAACCACCCAAATCGCATTATGTCCCCTCAGTGTATTCGACAACCCTGTCACAAAATCCATAAAAATGCTATCCCATTTCCACTCAGGAATATCCAACGGTTGCAACAAACCACTAGGCCTCAGATGTTCTACCTTCGACTTCTGACAAGTCAAACACGCATACACAAACTGAGCCACATCTCTCTTCAATCCAGACCACCAGAAAATCTTCTTCAAATCTTGGTACATCTTATTCGCTCCCGGATGTATACTCAAATTACTCCGGTGTCCTTCCTCCAAAATCATCCTTTTCAACTCCGCATCATCAGGAATACAAATTCTACCTCAGAACCTCAAAACACCATTACCATCCACTTTAAAGTCCTCCTTTCCACTTTTATCCCCAACCGTCATCAAATCCACAAATTTCACATCCAATTTCTGTTTCTCGCTAACGGTCAACAGAAAATCATTAGTAACCTTCAACATACCAAGCCTCACACTAACCGACGTCAATTCACATACCAAGCTCAAATCCCTAAACGATTCCAAAAGTTCCCACTCCTTAACCATCAAAGCAGACATATGCAACGATTTCCGACTCAACGCATCGACTACCACATTAGCTTTACCAGGATGGTAATTCAAGCTAAAGTCGTAGTCCTTCAAGAATTCCAACCATCTGCGTTGCCTCATATTCAACTCTTTCTGATCAAACAAATATTTCAAACTTTTATGATCACTAAAGACTTCGAATCTTGCACCGTAGAGATAATGCCTCCAAATTTTCAACACAAAAACCACAGCCGCTAATTCAAGATCATGAGTAGGATTATTTTTCTCATGCACTCTCAATTACCTCGAAGCATAAGCTACAACCTTACCTTCTTGCATCAACATTCCACCTAGCCCAATCAAAGACGCATCACAATACACCATAAACGGTTCAGTAGGATTCGGCAAAATCAAAATCGGAGCTGTAGTCAATCTTATCTTCAGCTCATTAAAACTTTCCTCACACCAAATATCCCAAATGAACGCTTGCCCTTTACAAGTCAACTGGGTCAATGGAAGTGCTAGCTTAAAAAAACCTTCAATGAACCTTCGATAATAACCAGCTAAACCCAAAAAGCTTCTAATTTCAGTAACAGATCTCCGAGCCTCCCATTGTAGAACTGCTTCTACTTTAGATGGATCCACAGCAATACCGTTACCTGAAATCACGTGACCAAGAAAACTCACTTCCAACAACCAGAATTCACACTTGGACAACTTGGCAAAAAGTTTCCTTTCCTTCAAAACCTGCAAAACAATGCGCAAATGCTCCGCATGCTCCTCCCGAGACTTAGAATAAATTAAGATATCATCAATAAACACAACAACAAAACGATCCAAATGCTCGTGGAAAATACGATTCATGTACTCCATAAACACACCTGGCGCATTAGAAACCCCGAACGACATCACAGAATATTCATAATGGCCGTATCGTGTCCTAAAAGCCTTCTTCTGAATATCTTCCTCTTTCACCCTTATCTGATGATACCCCGACCTCAAGTCAATCTTACTAAACACACACCCCTACCAACTGATCCATCAGATAATCAATTCTCGAAAGAGGATACTTATTCTTAATCGTCACCTTATTCAACTGGCAATAATCAATACACAATCGCATACTTCCATATTTCTTTTTCACCAACAAAACTGGAGCACCCCAAGGCGACACACTCGGCCTCACAAACCTCTTTTCCAACAATTCGTTCAGTTGCTTCTTTAACTCGACCAACTCAGATACCGACATTCGATATGGTGCCATCGATACAGGTCTAGTACCAGGAACTAGATCTATAGAAAACTCCACCTCTCTCTCTGGCGGCACATCTGAAATATCCTCAGGAAACACTTCCGAAAAATCACACACAACAGGAAACACTTCAAGTGAAACTTGACTATCCACAGTCAACGACGTAAACAACCCGAACAACTGAGCTTCATCCGCCAAAAGTTTCTTCAACTCTTTGGTAGATAAGAAACTCGAATCTTCGTCTTCCTCAAGAGAAGGAAACCTTACTAACTTATGATAACAATCAATATGAACCCGATTAAACCGCAACCAATTCATTACTAGAACCACATTTAAACCCTCCAACGGCAAACACACCAAATCCAACTCAAAATCTTTACCATAAATGGTCAAAGGACAACTTAAACAAACCAAAGAAGTAGTTACTGACCCCATTGCTGGAGTATCAATAACCATCTCCCCATCCATCGAAGACAACACAAGATTCAAACGCTTCGCGCACTTAGACGAAATAAACTAATGAGTCGCTCCGGTATCAATAATAGCAACTAAAGGCGTATTATTAATAAAACAAGTACCTCTGATCAGACAGTCTGCACTTGTAGTCTGAGTTCCTGACAATGCAAAAACTTTCCCACCAGCTGGAGCTTGCTTCGGTTTCGGACACTTTGTACTAATATGGCCAGGTTCACCACAATTGAAACACTTCGCCACATTCTTCCTCTTGCACTTAGCTGCAACATGCCCTAAACCTCCGCAATTAGAACACTTCCTCAAATCCTTCCTACATTCGAACTGACGATGTCCCACATCGCCACATCTATAACATCTCAAAGAATTAGGCATACTTCCCCCACTTGGCCTTTTCTCATAATTCCCCCTTTCTTTACCCTTATCAGCTGGCGTTACATACGGACCACTACGAAACGGTTGTTTCCCTCTCCTCTCGCTCACACTCTTATAGTGAGTAGAACGAGCCTTACCGTCTTCCTTATAAATCCTACAACAGTCCACCAAATCAGAAAACCTCCTAATCTGTTGATAACTGATTGCCTGCTTTATCTCAGGACGCAACCCGTTCTCAAACTTCACACACTTAGAAAACTCCGCAGTCGCTTCAGCATAATGTGGATAAAACTGCACCAGCTCCACAAACTTAGCAGTATAATCAACAACAGACATACTACCTTATTTCAATTCCAAGAACTCAATTTCCTTATTTCCTCTTACATCTTCAGGAAAATACCTCCTCAGAAACTCAACGCTAAACACAGCCCAAGTAATCTCTTCCTCTGCAGCTTCCAACACATGACGTGTACTAACCCACCAATCATCAGCTTCTTCCAGCAATATATGAGTACCCAGTCTCACCTTCTGATCCTCCGCATAATCCATCACTCGAAAGATCCTTTAAATCTCTTTAAGCCAAATCTGTGCACCATCAGGATCATATCTTCCTTTGAAGATAGGCGGTTTGTTCTTCCTGAACTCATCATTACCAGCAGCATTAGGTGCACCCTGCACCGCCCGAGCCATAGCTTGCATCGCAGCAGCTAAAGCAGCATCATTCCTACAAGCCATATTCTGTTCATTTCCAATAACAGCAACTATGGTTAAAAAAAACAGCTCACCGAACCACAAAGACCAACAAGGACTGACATAAACTGACACGGACTGGCTCTGATACCACTTAATGTAACACCCCCAAGCTATTAAAGCGATAATTAAAATTCAAAATTTCATCAGAGTATATTGAAAACATTCACAGCATAGACCGATGGGTCACATCAATTGAAACAAATACACATACACCTGCTCATATAGATATGCAACAATTCAGGTAGCACATAATAAAGGAACTTAGTTCCTAACACCCACAATTCAGATACAGAATAAAAGCGAAAAATCTGTACTGAAACTCATATATATATATATATATATATATATATATATATATATATCACATAAAGAGTTTGTCTGTCATATACAACATCATACATGTACAATCCAAAAGATACATGTATACATAATACAAATAATCCCACTCGATCTCCCCGACTACCCGGTGCTACATATCAGAGCCTACCGACAAAAAAATGAAGATCTAAGCTTTACAAAAAGACCTCCAGCATCTAATCTGCAATGCCTCGTAGAGCATTTAAAATAGCAGAAGGGTGAGAAACACAATCATAACATAATTGCATATAATTATATATAGCACAAAAATACACATGTAAAATATTCTCACCACCACTTATACCAGAATTCCAACACAAACAACCCAAAGTATATTTCATATATTCATCACCAAGGCATATCAACCATGCACACTACAAATATCACCAACGTATATACATATACTAACTCATCAATTTCATCCACAATTCCACACACAATCAATCCATTCATGATTTATGCAAATGCACAGAGACCGACACAACGACTCTATGCAATGCACATGCGGTACCATCCATCCATCAATCACAACAATAGTTCACTCAGGAACTATTGGAATCATCGCTTGTTACTTAGTGTAACTCCCCGTCGGGCAAACGATGTTCCCCGTCGCTTTCGGTCCTCTTGGTATAAGGCGCACGACGTTTATGGATCGCTTTCAGTCCTCTTTGTATAAGGCGCACGATCTGATCGCTTTCAGTCCTCTTTGTATAAGGCGCACGATCGTCTATAATAATCGCTTTCAGTCCTCTTTGTATAAGGCGCACAATGTTATAGTGGATTCCCTCTAGAACCGTTTCGTCGCTCACACCCACTAGGGCACATAACATCATCCATCACCAACATGCATATCATGATGCTTGACATACAATGACTCATGACATTCAAATGCACACATATATCATCAAATACAACACATTGCATTTATCAGCTCTTAGGTCACAAACCATCATTACAAGTCATACAACATTCATATCAACAACATATTGCATGATACACATCAACTACACACTTACAATAGTACAAGTTAAAAAAACGACACCATTCCAATTCCCGATGTAATTTAATCAACCACTAATCTCAAAACTAATAACTTAAGAAAGAACATGTCAAAAGCTTCTCAACGCATCAAACCACACCTCAAACCGACTCACGGATCAAAAGTTATAAAGAAAACAAATTGGGAAAAACTGTCACATTCGCATTGCGAAGCTCCTAGCGAGTCCTTCGCGTCTTCATTCGCAGTGCGAATGTCCCAGCGAACCAAGTCAGAACTGAAAAAAGCCTAAAAATTTTCCAACGTTCGCAGTGCGAACAATCCAGCGAATCTTCGCTTCCCCTTTCTCCGTGCGAGTTCCCCAGCGAACAGTGGCAGAAAGAAAACAACACAAAATAACACAAAGTTCGCAGTGCGAACCTCTGGCGAATGCTCGTCCACACCTTCGCAGTGCGAATTGCCAGCGAATGCTCGCTTTCCCCTTCGCTAGGGGATTCGCAGTGCGAACCTGCGATTTCAAAAAACCCAGCAGCGCTGTTACACACCAAAAATCCTATTTTCCCTACCAAAACACATTCAAAATAACACATATCCATCTGAACATCATCTAATCATGGTAACAAGTATTCTACCACGTTTACGCCGATTTCCAACCGCGGAAACATCGATTTCTATCCGATTATCCCATTTCGACCTATATTGAAAACCAACAAAACTTCCACACAAACATACATAATCATACACAAACATAGTATAATCGAGTGTCGCACCCTTACTCGATTAAATCACGTTTGAAAAGTCGGTTGAATCGGTTCCTAGATTTCCAAGTTTTCCCTCTTTCTCCTTTTCTTTCTCTTTTCTTTCTTCTTCTTTTTCTTTCCTTTCTATGTTCTCTCTTTCTATTTCTATTCATATGAAAAAAATATAATATCTACCCAACCAAAAGACCAAAATACCCCTACACTCAAATATCTCGCAAACGCTCTCAAAATGCGATAAAATATATTCACGACGAAAAATAATATATTTTCAAATAAATGTCAGAAATAAAATAAAATAATAATAAAATAATCAAAATGACTCAATCAAATAGAAATAACTAAAACTGGGGCGTTACACATTAGATACACCAAACGACATCACAGTATACTCTTAGTCACCGTACCTCGTCTTGAAAGCTGTCTTCGGAATATCATCAGGCTTAACACGAATCTGATGATAACCAGACCTCAAATTAATCTTGCAAAACACAAGTGTCCACTAATTGATCCATCTAATCATCAATCCTTAGAAGTGGATACTTATCCTTGATTGTCACTTTATTCAACTGCCGATAATCAACACACAACCTCATACTTCCGTCCTTCTTCTTCACTAACAACACAGGAGCACCCCACGGATAAACACTTGGTCGGACAAACCTCTTCTCAAGCAATTCTTCCAGTTGTTTCTTCAATTCACTCAACTCAGAAGCTGACATCCGATAAGGAGCCATCGACACTGGACTCGTACCTGGTATTAATTCTACCGCAAACTCTACCTCACGCTCTGGAGGCCAATCACTTACGTCATCAGGAAACACTTCTAAAATTTCACAAACACCAGGAAAAACACCCACTTCTCCACCTTCACTAATACTCAAAGTTACCCTTAACTTAAACATCTCAGCACCAACCTGCATCGACTCATCAAAACCATCTGTAAGCACTTGGCTTAACTCCAAACAATTCACTGTGCAGACCACTTAAGCTCGCAAGACACGTCTATCCCATCCAACACGATCCCTTCTATTATCAAAAAGGGATTAAGGGTGATCAGTTCCTCAATTTGTCAATAACAACCGACTATCATGAGGCGGTACAAACTATCTCACCAAACTATCGTAGTGTCCAACACCACACTTATCCATCGCTCCACACTTGAAGCATCTTGGAGAAGCACCATCTTCTCCCCTACTTGTTTCATTCGTAACCTGCAAATGGAAAACAAAACAAGCATCGACAGTGTTTTCACACACATGTCACACACTAGGGAATAGACAACATTAGAGAACCTGGTCGGACGAACCGATATGCTCTGATACCACTAATGTAACACCCTTTTCTACCCCATAATTATCGCAGTGGAATAAACATAAAATCATTGTAAAATCAGAATCACCTCAAAGGGTGCACATTTCTCAAGAAATTCAAATCAACAAAATTGCTCAGTAAAAAACAAGTTTTCCTCAAAATAACTCAAAATTCCTTCAAAGGGCAGCAGAACAACCATAACCACAAAAATCCCCCAAAAGGGTTTATTAAAATGAACCATAGTCATCAAATAATCAATAAAATAACAGACACATAAAACTCAACATGGTTCGACTCGACGACCCAACCCGATGTTACACTATCAGAGCAAGACCCTCTACATCGACCAAAATGAAAATAACTTCAAAAGTCCTCGAAAGCATCCACAGCTAATCCTAATCACCTGCACGTTACCCACATGGAGGCAACATTCAAACAGGCAGGGTGAGTAATACAATTCATTATAATCAATATAAAATAGGATATGTATAAAAATGGCATCATCATCATATACAGCATCATCAGAGTCATCACAGGCAAACATCAAAGCACGAAATCATAAATCACAACAATATGCCACATAAATGCAATGCATAACAAGACTCATGCATGTGGTACCAATCGTCACAATCGATGGAAACTTAGGCCATCACCCTCAAAAGATCCCCGTCAATAGGATCGGTTCCATACAAGAACCGGAGCACGTCATAAACCACTTCACATCCACACAATGGGATGGAAGCCAAAATAGACCGAAGTCTAACATCATCATCACTAGACCGAAGTCCTAACATCATCATAAAAATATGCTATGAATGCATGATGCACAACGTCATAATCATCATCATCATTAAAGTCATCACGTGCATCATCATTCATCAAAATCTCATATTCCTAATATCGTCATTTATTCATCAAATCGGCATGCATCATCATCTTATCATCATCAACATAGCTCATGCTAATTCACATCAGTATTTAATCATCAAACATCAGGTATAAACAGCTCATAATCATCAATACACTCGTGGTAATTCATATCATCACTTAAATCATCAAACATCATATATAACGACTCATAATCATCAATATACATCACGGTAATTCATATCATCAATTAATCATCAAACATCATGAAATCATCATCATATGATCATCAATAGCATCAGGGTTCAAGAATCACAACTTCATAACACCACTAATTCAACAACGACATCCATCATACGTATATCGTCACAATTAACCTCAATTCCTCATAGTTTAGACAATGGAAAATATTCCATACTGCTCTTTTGGTTTCACTAAAACTTATTTCATCCCGTTAGCTTTCCAACGCTTCGAACGGGACCTCAATCGAACTTACAGATCATAAGTTATTATCAAAACTGTATCTGGACCCAAAGCTGCCTAGCTGTGACGGAACTGCATGGCGACCGCCATAAGCCTTATGGCGCTCGCATTTTACCTATAGAATGCAGATTTTGCATTTTTCATCGTTGGAGGCCTTCTGGACCTCCTATTTTGATTCCGTAAAAAGTCTCGATTTCGTAATTCAAAATCCTACGACTGTATAACATTTATAATAGCATATGACACCTATTTTAGGGATACAACCATCATATTATCAACAATTTCTACATCTCATTCCATCAATTCTCCCCTAATACACTCCCAAAACAGTCCTGAAACATCAAGGCAATCAAAGGCATAAAACCTACAACTATTAGGTCGGTTAATTTCACTATTCAAAATCGAAATAACTAAACCTTCACAAATTCTCAAGATTCCCACAAACCCCATAAATCCCTTTCTCATACAAGATCCCACATATCATCAAAGAAGGATTTGCCTCAAAGGCTTATTTTTACCCGAATCAATTCAACCCTTAATAATCCATCATCGATCCAAAAACCCTTCAAAAAACTAATAAACCCTTCAAAAAACCCAAAAACCTCAAAATCCACTTTAAACACATCACTTCCTATATTGAAAACAATGAAAGGCAATACTCCCCATACCTTAGATTGTCGATCCAGAACTTTCTCTACTGATTCTTTGGAAGTCTTCACGAATCCTCGCCCTTTTCCTTTTCCGCAGAGCTCTGCCCTTCCTCCTTATTTCCACGTTCCAACCAAAATGAATCCTATTCCTTTCCAATTCCTTTTTGTTAAACCCTTGGGCTTCCAAAATGTGCTTTCCCCATAATACCCTTACTAATCCTCCTCAAAAGTCCATCTTACCCTTAATTCCTCTAATATTATTTAAATTAATAATAGTACTAATATATTCATATTATATACTATTATTTAATTAAATAACCGAAACTCTACGAAAATGCCAACGTCAACACAAACCACCAAAATTCACTGAAAATTCACAAATTTTATATTTAAATAAATTAATTAAATATTCTCACAAATTTGGCGTGTGACAACTCTCCCCCACTTAAAGAATTTTCGCCCTTGAAAATTACCTCAAGGAAACAGAGTTGGATACGACTCCCTCATCTGATCTTCACATTCCCCCGTCCAACTTTCGCCATCTGATCCACCCCACAACACCTTCACCAAAGTTATGTCTTTACCCCGCAGTTGCTTCATCTCTCGACCGTCATTCCGCACAGGTAAACCTTCCACTGTCAGATTATCCCTCACTTGTACATCATCCATCTGAATCACATGCGACGGATCCGGAATTTACTTCCTCAACTGAGACACATGGAACACGTCATGCAAATTCGCAAGTGACGGCGGTAAAGCAATTCGATAGGCTACCTCTCCTATCCTCTGCGAGATTTGATACGGACTAACAAAACATGGAGTGAGCTTCCTAGACTTCAAAGCTCGACCCACACCAGTCACTGGCGTCACCCTCAAAAACACGTGATCTCCCTCTTGGAATTCAAGTGTCTTCCTCCTCTTATCATGATAGCTCTTCTGGCAACTCTGCGATGCTTTCATCCTTTCTTGGATCATCTTAATCTTCTCGGTCGTATCTTGCAAAATCGCAGGTCCGAGTACAACACTCTCGCCCGATTCATACCAACACAATGGAGTCCTACTCCTCCTTCCACACAAGGTTTCATACAGTGTCATCCTAATACTAACATGAAAACTTTCGTCGTAGGTAAACTCGATCAACGAAAAATGACTATCCCACGACCCACCTTGATCCAACGGATAGTCCTTTATGTCTGTCCATATGTCTGTGGATGATAGGAAGAACTCAACCTTAACTTAGTACCCAAAGCATCTTACAAACTCTTCCAAACCTCGACATAAATCTCGAGTGTCTATCCGACACAATACTCGATGGTATCCCATTAAACTTCATAATTTCCACAATATATATCTCAGCTAGCTTCTGCATAGAATGGTAAATCTTCATCGAAAATAAACGAGCCGATTTAGTTAATCTATCCACAATTACCCAAATAAAATCATTCCCTCTTAGCAGTCCTCGGCAATCCCGACACAAAATCCATGGAAATACTATCCCACTTCCATTCTGGAATTCTCAATGGCTGCATCATACATAAAGGCTTCTGATGCTCAATCTTCGCCTTCTGACAAGTCAAACAAGCATAAACAAACTCGGCAATATCCTTCTTCATAGAATACCTTTCTCGATCTCTAGAACATCTAGAACACACACTCTGTCTCGAAACCTCATCACACCATTCTCATCAATCCGGAATTCACCTCTGTTACCTTGGTTAATTAACTTCAATTGGTGCACCAACTTCGAATCCACTTGCTGACCCACTCTGATTTCCTCCCAAAACACCACTTGTGAGCTTCAACATTCCTAACTTCACACTGTCAGGAGTCTCTTCACACACTAAACTCAAATCTCGAAACTGTTTGATTAATTCCAATTCTCTCACTATAAGCATCGACATATGCAATGACTTCCTGCTCAATGCATCAGCCACTACATTTGCTCTGCCCGGATGATAACTCAAATCAAAATCCTTTAACAACCCTAACCACCTTCTCTGCCTCATATTCAATTCTTTATGATCAAATAAGTACTTCAGACTTTTATGATCACTGAACACTTCAAACTTAGAGCCAAACAGATAATGTCTCCAAATTTTTAACACAAACACCACGGAATCCAATTCCAAGTCATGGGTAGGATAATTCCTCTCATGAACTCGCAATTGTCTCGAAGCATAGGCAACAACTTGTCCATTCTGTATCAATACTCCACCAAGACCCATCTTTGACATATCGCAATACACCACAAAAGATTCGCTCAGATTAGGCAAAATCAACACTGGAGCGGTCGTCAGCTTCTTCTTCAATTCCACAAGACTCTCTTCATAAGCTACATCGCACACAAACGATTTACCCATTCGAGTCAACTGAGTCAAAGGTAATGCCAACTTAGAAAAGCCCTCGATAAACTTGCGGTAATAACCCGCCAATCCCAGAAAACTTCGTATCTCAGTAGCAGACTTCAGAGTCTCCCACTGCAACACATCATAACACTTAGAAGGATCAACATCAATTCCACTCCTTTAAATCTCTTGGCCAAGGAAACTCACTTCCCTCAACCAAAACCCACACTTCGACAGTTTCACATACAACTTCTTCTCTTCCAACACTTGCAACACAGTCCTCAAATGCTCAGCATGCTCTTCTTCAGATTTAGAGTATATCAGAATATCATCAATAAAAACCATCACAAACTTATCCAAATACTCATGAAAATACGATTCATATACTTCATGAATACCAGGTGCATTAGATACACCAAACGACATCACCGTATACTCATAGCCACCGTACCTCGTCTTGAAAGCTGTCTTCGGAATATCATCAGGCTTAACAAGAATATGATGATAACCAGACCTCAAATCAATCTTATTAAACACAAGCGTCCACCAATTGATCCATCAAATCATCAATCCATAGAAGTGGATACTTATCCTTGATTGTCACTTTATTCAGCTGCCGATAATCAACACACAACCTCATACTTCCGTCCTTCTTCTTCACTAATAACACAGGAGCACCCCACAGAGAAACACTTGGTCGGACAAACCTCTTCTCAAGCGATTCTTCCAGTTGTTTCTTCAATTCACTCAACTCAGAAGCTGACATCCGATAAGGAGCCATCGACACTGGACTCGTACCTGGTATTAATTCCACCGCAAACTCTACCTCACGCTCTAGAGGCCAATCACTTACGTCATCGGGAAACACTTCTGAAATTTTACAAACACCAGGAAAAACACCCACTTCTCCACCTTCACTAATACTCCAAGTTACCCTCAACTTAAACATCTCAGCACCTACCTGCATCGACTCATCAAAACCATCTGTAAGCACTTGGCTTAACTCCAAAAAATTCACTATGCACACCACTTAAGCTCGCAAGACACGTATATCCCATCCAACACGATCTCTTCTATTATCAACAAGAGATTAAGGGTGATCAGTTCCTCAATTTTTCAATAACAACCGACTATCATGAGGCGGTACAAACTATCTCACCAAACTATCGCAGCGTCCAACACCACGCTTAGCCATCGCTCCACACTTGAAGCATCTTGGAGAAGCACCATCTTCTCCCCCACTTGTTACATTCCCAACCTGCAAATGGAAAACAAAACAAGCATCGACAGTGTTTTCACACACATGTCACACACTAGGGAATAGACAACATTAGACAACCTGGCCAGACGGACCGACCTGCTCTGATACCACTAATGTGACACCCTTTTCTACCCCATAATTATCGCAGCGGAATAAACATAAAATCATAATAAAATCAGAATCACCTTAAAGGGTGCACATTTCTCAAGAAATTCAAATCAACAAAATTGCTCAGTAAAAAACAAGTTTTCCTCAAAATAACTCAAAATGCCTTCAAAGGGCAGCAGAACAACCATAACCACAAAAATCCCCCAAAAGGGTTTATTAAAATGAACCATAGTCATCAAATAATCAATAAAATAACAGACACATAAAACTCAACATGGTTCGACTCGACGACCCAACCCGATGTTACACTATCAGAGCAAGACCCTCTACATCGACCAAAATGAAAATAACTTCAAAAGTCCTCGAAAGCATCCACAGCTAATCCTAATCACCTGCACGTTACCCACATGGAGGCAACATTCAAACAGGCAGGGTGAGTAATACAATTCATTATAATCAATATAAAATAGGATATGTATAAAAATGGCATCATCATCATATACAGCATCATCAGAGTCATCACAGGCAAACATCAAAGCACGACATCATAAATCACAACAATATGCCACATAAATGCAATGCACAATAAGACTCATGCATGTGGTACCAATCGTCACAATCGATGGACACTTAGGACATCACCCTTCAAAGATCCCCATCAATAGGATCGGTTCCACACAAGAATCGAAGCACGTCATAAACCACTTCACATCCACACAATGGGATGGAAGCCACAATAGACCGAAGTCTAACATCATCATCACTAGACCGAAGTCCTGACATCATCATCTAAATATGCTATGAATGCATGATGCACAACGTCATAATCATCATCAATAAAGTCATCACGTGCATCATCATTCATCAAAATCTCATATTCGTAATATCGTCATTTATTCATCAAAACATCATGCATCATCATCTTATCATCATCAACATAGCTCATGGTAATTCACATCAGTATTTAATCATCAAACATCAGGTATAAACAGCTCATAATCATCAATACACTCGTGGTAATTCATATCATCACTTAAATCATCAAACATCATATATAACAGCTCATAATCATCAATATACATCACGGTAATTCATATCATCAATTAATTATCAAACATCATGAAATCATCGTCATATGATCATTAATAACATCAGGGTTCAGCAATCAAAACTTTATAACACCACTAATTCAATAACGACATCTATCATACGTATATCGTCACAATTAACCTCAATTCCTCATAGTTTAGACAATCAAAAAATACTCGATACTACTCTTTTGGTTTCACTAAAAATTAGTTCATCGCGTTAGCTTTCCAACGCTTCGAACGGGACCTCAATCGGACTTACGGATCAAAAGTTATGATCAAAACCGTATCTGGACCCAAAGCTGCCTGGCTGTGACGGAACTGCATGGCGACTGCCGTAAGCCTTATGGCACTCGCCGTTTACTTACAGAATGCAGATTTTGCATTTTTCATCGTTGGAGGACTTCCAGACCTCGAATTTCGATTCTGTAAAATGTCTCGGTTTCGTAATTCAAAATCCTACGACTGTATAACATTTATAACAGCATATGACACTTATTTTAGGGATACAACCATCATATTATCAACAATTTCTACATCTCATTCCATCAATTCTCCCCTAATACACTCCCAAAATAGTCCTGAAACATCAAGGCAATCAAAGGCATAAAACCTACGACTATTAGATCGGTTAATTTTACTATTCTTACTCGAAATACCTAAACCTTCACAAATTTTCATGATTCCCATAAACCCAATAAATCCATTTCTCATACAAGATCCTGCATATCATCAAAGAAGGATTTGGCTCGAATGCTTATTTTTACCCGAATCAATCCAACCCTTAATAATCCATCATCGATCCTCAGAAATACCCCTAAATCATCAATAACTCATAAACCCTTCAAAAAACCCAAAAACCTCAAAATCCACTTTAAACACATCACTTCTTATATTGAAAACAATGAAAGGCAATACTCCCCATACCTTAGATTGTCGATCCGAAGCTTTCTCTACTGATTCTTTGGAAGTCTTCACGAATCCTCGCCCCTTTCCTTTTCCTCAGAGCTCTGCACTTCCTCCTTATTTCCACGTTCCAACCAAAATGAATCCTATTCCTTTCCAATTCCTTTTTGTTAAACCCTTGGGCTTCCAAAATGGGCTTTCCCCATAATACCCTCACTAATCCTCCTCAAAAGTCCCTCTTACCCTTAATTCCTCTAATATTATTTAAATTAATAATAATACTAATATATTCATATTATATACTATTATTTAATTAAATAACCGAAACTCTACGAAAATGCCAACGTCAACACAAACCACCAAAATTCACCGAAAATTCATAAATTTTATATTTAAATAAATTAAATAAATATTCTTATTAATTTGGGGTGTTACAATCAAAGACCAAAGTTAAACATCAAAGTTGAAGTATGATGTGCAAGCTTTCCAAAGAGTACAAGAACATCATCAAACTCCATTTGAGCAAAAGAGATATAGAGTGATCAACATGCGTTGCTGCAAACTGTCTACAAGACAGTTTTGGTTATTTCTTGCTAGCCACAATTCTTTTTGTCAAGTGTAATGATCAATAACACTCACATTCAATTTTTAACAGATGAATCACAGCAAACCTACAAAGTTGGACCAAGGAGTCAAGGAAATCTCAAATGGAATGATGGGTTTTGTCACCTTATGCCTTGAATTCAAAATGGCATTTATGTGCAATAGTGCACATTCAACAAAAGGTGTCTTTTCAGTCAAGATGCTCACATAAACAACATTAAAAGCATCTGAGGAATGTGGATTGAGTCAAAAGATAAGCTATCCATGTGGATGGCTATGGTACCTTGTGTGAGGGGCAATGATACATTTTGCCAAAACTTTTGAATTCAAGCCAATCTCCAAGATATCACTATTCAGCCAAGACAAACTTCCTCTACTAAAAATAGAGGTCATGTGTGACTGATCAAAACACACCAAAACAACCACAATGCTTGTTTTCTCACAAATCCTCTTTCTTGCAAAATTCAAAGTTCTCAAAGAGTGAAAATTTGGAATTCTCAAACCAGTCCAATTCCACGAAAAACCAACCATCCTAACACCTCACATACATCATATATGAGCGATCCATAACTTCAAAACACATATGGAACACCAGAATCATCAAGTCACTATCCATTTGCTTAAAATTTCTTCAAAGCTGCAGATAGGATCGAGCCAAGTGATCTAGAGGTTTTCAATCCATTCCAAGCTTCCAAACACCTTACATAAGGTCCATTGAAGCTGTCCAGATCATCACACAACATCTGTAACACCTCTACATCAGAATTCGAATTCCTCTTGCACAAGTAAGTCTGACACTCTCAAACTCTTTGATCCATGCATCATAAATGTGTTTTCAAGTTACAAACATGTTTCTATACTTGTGTAGAGTGTTTCCCCTCAATCAATTTCTTTGTAGCTATCGTGTATAGGATTAAATAGTATTCTTGCAAAAATTAGGGTTCATGTGTTCATCACTTGATTTCTCACTCCACACTTGAAATAAATGCAATTAATTGGTACCATTGGAATCCTTGTTCAAAAACGAGCAATTTTCATATTTACAAAAGTAAAAACCATTGAGTAATCAGAGAGTTATGTGAGGTTTTGCAAATCTGGGGAAACAGGTCACGCGCGAGGAAGAAGGCTGTTCTTGGTGCCTTTTTTCAAATATTTGAATATTTGAATTTTCTTTTATTTTTTAATTGACTTCGAAAATAAATTTCTCTCTGATTTTTAATCATTTTGAATTGATTCTTTTTTTCAAAATTCGTAAATATGTTTAAATATTTTATTCCACAAAAAAATAAAAAAAATATTATTTATTTAATATATTTTGAACTTTTGTAAAGAATTTCTTTTTAATTGTTTTTTAAACATTTTAAAGAGTTCTTTTTCTTGATTTTTCAAACTCAAACGAATTTCAAGTCATCATATGGATAAAACATGTTTTTTTTTACATTGATCCAAGGTCACAACTTGTTTATTAAATAAATTTGATAATTTCCATCATTTTATTTAATTTTTCTTCAAAATAAATACTTTTTTTTTTAAATTAGGGTTTCTTTGATTTAACCTTCAAATTTTATTTTCAAAAACACTTTTGGGCCTCTTTGTAGAGTGTAAGACCCATCCCTTTTGTAAATAAATAATTGGGGCCTTAATCATTGTATAAGTCCCTCTGTGGTTTTCAAAATTGCGGCGCGATCGTCGGCCTTTCAAATAAATCATATGGGCCACTCCTTGAGTATAAGCCCCATTTTATTTCGTTACAAACACTTTTGGGCCTCTAATAGAGTGTAAGACCCAACTCCTCTTTGTTCAAAAACAATTGTGGACCTCTGCTGTAGTATAAGTCCCACAACGTCTGTCGGTGTCGCTGTGCGATCCTTGTTTTCAAAATATGTCATCTGGGCCTCTCCTTGAGTATAAGCCCCGACCTTTTGTATATAAACCTTGTTTTAAATAATAAGCAACCTCCATGGGCCTCTCCTTGAGTTATAAGTCCCATACCTCTGTTTTCAAAATCATCTATCTGTTTTAACTAGTACTAGGAGGAGCATTATTCCCAGTGAAACAGCTCTTAGACCACTTGGGCCTCTATTTGAGTTATAAGCCCCAAACATTCTTCTCTTTTAAAACAACTATATTTTAAATCAAATTCAAACTTAAAGTTTTCTCAAAACTTTCTTCAATTTCTTAAAACCCTAATCATACAGCTGTAATCAATACAATCCAATCACAATACACTTGGGCCTCTTCTTAGAGTGTAAGACCCAACATCTTTTCAATTCAATGCATACTTGTTTATATACCTGTCAATTCACTTATTTGTATATACTTGTGCATATATGTCTAGAGTTTCCCAAGCAGTTATGTCTACACTTAGGTCAAACCAGAGGTTACTTCTAACATAGTCAAATAACTAGTTCCCTCATAGGAAACTTCCCTCGATACAGTCTGCCTCCTCTTGGGCTTATTCAATATGGAACAAAGAAAGGCATTATTCTCGGTGAAATTTTTCTCAAGACTGTCAAAACTTAGAAATGTATATGTGTACAAGAAATTCATTTCCCCGGAGAGGATTAATTCCCGGTGAAACCTCTCCTGAATTTCTTCAAACCTTAGAACTGTTCAACAAAGAAAGGATTAATTCCCGGCGAAACCTTTCTTGAACTTTTCTTAGGCTTGGACCCACAGGCTTCTTAGAAGATCCCAGCCTCCTCTTGGGCTTAGTGCAAGGACCACCAGGCTTCTTAGAAGTTCCCCAGCCTCCTCTTGGGCTTAATACAAGGACCCAAAGGCTTCCTAAAAGCATAAGATAGAGAGTAGTCATCTCTACCAGTTCTATCTCTAGGAAAGTCAAAAGCCTTACATCCTATTGTCATACCCCAAATTTTGACCACCAAATTTTCCCATCATTATGCAAATCATCACCATAATATGGATGTATTTTCATGCCTCATCAATTTCCTCAAGGATTATGGAGCATTCACCATAATCAAGAATTAGGGTTTCCATCCCTCTCAGAGCACTTAGACTAAAGATCAATCAAGGAATGACATGATCTTCAACTTGTCTAACCTCTCAAACATCCATAAAGGATCAAGAGGACTCCCACATTAAGGATCAAGCACAAAGTTGCTACCTTCCAAGTGGATTAAGCCTCAAGATCGCCAGTGTCACCAAATTAGAGTTTTGGTCGACCAGGGCCTCTAGATGGAAATTTTCCTCTGGGCATGAGCCAATGCTTCAAAGCATAACCCTAGATACTCCATAGGACCTCATGGACCCAATCACCAAGTCAATTTAACCTCAGGGGATGCATTTATCAAAAATCAGGAATTAGGGTTTCTTGACCTAATCCACCCCTAAGTTGACTTTTGGGACAAAACATGAGCCAAGATCCCAAGACATGATTTGAGGGTCTCCAATACACCATATTGATCCATTTGCAACAATGGATTGATCCAAGAAGCTTGATTCACAAGTTTCGATTTCATCTGGACAACAGTTAAGGGTTTTGAGGGAAAAGTCAATTGTACCTTTGACTTTTTGACCAAGGCATGCTACCAAACCTTAGGACATGATTCAATACACTATACAACACCTATGGAATCCGTCTATTAAGTTTGATTTAGGTCAAGGACTTAATTCATAGAGGATCGCACAGTTTAGATTTCATCTGCTGAAAAAGTCAACTGTACAAAAAGTCAAAGTTTGACTTTTTGATTTTTTTGGTCAACCAAGGTTCCTTAACCCTAAAATAATGTTAATGTGTGATTGGAATCATCATTCATCTAGAAAATCCAAAGAAAGTGAGTTAACTTGTAAAAGGGGTAACCATAAAAAACTTAGAATTTTTCTAAGTTATGAAACAAAATGGCTAGGGTACCAACTTCCAAGGATCATAACTTGAGATCCAAGCAACCATTTTGGATGGTCCAAAGATGGATTTGTAGCTCTCATGGCATAGTTTAAAAGTGTCAACTACATCTCATTCCAATTCTTCATGGATTTTTAGTTATGGAGTGATCAAAATGGCTGAAAACATGAAAATTACATTTTTCCAACACTTAGTGAAATTTTCACTAAGTCAAAATCTGTCTTACTTTTTCCAAAATGTAGGGACATTTTTCACCTTGATCCAAGTCAAACCAGGTCTTGGGTTGGACATCAAAGTTAAAGTATACCATGAGGGCTTTCTAACAAGTATCAGATCATCTCCAAATTCCATTTGAGCAAAGAGATGCAACCCTTGAAACATGGCCTCATGAACTGATTTTTCCAAGACAGATTTGGCAGATTTTGTGCATTTTGCTCGATTTGATCAAATCTGAAAAATACAAGCATTGTCATCATTTTGGACACATCTGAGGATCAAATCCAAGGGGGATGATCTGATCTCCAAGCCTCCAAAGTCCATGAATCTACAAATAGCATGCCAAACCTAAAAAGGCTAAAGATGCTTCAAGACTCCAATTTTGTTTTCAAGCATTCAACGGATGCACCAAGGTGGCATGAAATGAGCCTATTCCAACTGAATTCAGTCAAGGCTTATCTCTGAACCAAAGCTACAAAGCCTGTGCTCTAACCTCTAGTCAATGGCTAGAGGAGACTTACGATTCCAAAGTGATCCAATTGGCCAACAACCTGCTGTTGTTGCCACACACTATTGCTTGCTAAAAAAAACTTGCTCTACTATAAATAAAGCTCATTTGTGCTCAGTTTAAGTACACCAAAGCACTAAAACACTTGCTTTCCTCAAAATCCCTTTCTCTAGGCCAAAATGCCTTCTTTTGCAAGGTAACTCTGAGTTTTTGAGTTAGAGAGCAATTCCATCACAGCTCATGATCCAAACACAACCAATATGTCATATCTAAGTTGTCCAAACTCTCACATGTGACCTGTAACACCAAAATCACAAAGTCCCCTCTCAAAACCTCAAAATTGGACTTTTCTGCACTTTTCAAGCCATGTCTTGATTCAGTCACTTTAAAAACCAGATAAAACCTCAAATACAATCCACAATATCATCCTTGAACTGTCCCAAATGGTTCCCCACATCTGGAACACCATTTTAGAGAGTTTCCATATTGGACACTTTTGCCCTTTTTGTAAGAAAGAGCTCAAACTTGTTCCTAAGGATTCAAGCTGGTTCCAACCATTCTAAAAGCTTCTAAGGGACCAATTGAGAGTGTCTAAAACATCAAATTACTTCTAGCACAAGAAGCTTGGCAGATTGCACAACAAGCTCCTAAAGAGGTAAGCATCACAACTTGAACTCTTTAAATTATGCATTGCTTTGAAGTCCACTGATCATGCACATCTCATACATGTTATATATGTTGTGTTTGAACCAATTCATCATGTAATTCATGTCTGTAACAAGAGGTAGCATAGAAAATGCAATTATAGGCCTATTTCAAGAACACTATCGGGTTTTGAAATAGGAGCCTCATCTGAAAAAACCACCACCACCATTGGATTCCTTGTAAAATTCTAGGCAGAATAAACCTAAATTTTGTCCCAATCCATGGAGAAATGAGAAAGTTACAAGCTTCACGTTTTTTGCCAAAACCTTGCCTTGCCTTGCCTTGGCCAGGCCAAAAAACAAGACATGCCTCATGTATTCATGGGGTGGTTTTGATACACGGATGTATCACCACCCCAGTGGTAGAAGGCGCACGCTGCACACAAGAGGTCTGGGGTTCGACTCCCCCTCGCCCCAGATCCTCTTTTTATTATTTTTTCCAATTTTTTTTATTATTTGTTATATTATTTTAAATAATTTGGAAAATTAATAACTCTCTCAATTTTAATGATTTTTGATTGGTTCTTTTTCCAAAAAATCATAAAAATGTTAAAATATTTTATTCCACAAAAAATCATATTTATATTAATTATTTAATATAGTTGATATTTTTGTAAATAAATTCATTTTTAATTATTTTAAACACTTTTAAAAGTGGATTTTTATCTTGAAAATCAAAACCAAATGAGTTTTAATTCATCTTGTGATTAAAACATAATTTTTCAAATCTTAACCAAAAATCACAAGTTGTTTATTCAAGCTTATTTGGTATTTTATTATTATTTATTGATTTTCTTTAAGAATTTACTTTTTAAAAATGATAAAATTAGGGTTTCTTTGATTTTCACCCTCACAAATCTTTTTCAAGCACTCATGGGCCTCTAATAGAGTGTAAGACCCAATCCCCTTTAACCAAAACCATTTTGGGCCTCAGATATTGTATAAGTTCCGACACAATAAAAAAAATCCCGGCACGATCGTCAGTTTAAAATCACTTGGGCCTCTCCTTGAGTTGTAAGCCCCATCACTTGTACAAAAACACTTTTGGGCCTCTAATAGAGTGTAAGACCCATTCCTTGTAAATAAGTTACCTTGTTGGGCCTCAAACATTGTATAAGACCCACTGTGTTTTCAAAAACCTCGGCGCGATCGTCGTTTTCAAACAAACCATCTGGGCCTACCCTCGTGTTGTAAGTCCCATATTTATTTTTCAAAATCATCCTTGGGCCTCTCCTTGAGTTGTAAGACCCAACCCTTTTGCAAATAAACCTCTGTTGGCCTCAATCATTGTATAAGTCCCTCTGTGATTTTCAAAACAACGGTGCGATTACTGTTAAACCTTGGACCTCTCTTTGAGTATAAGCTCGAACAATCTTTTCAAAACAATTTACCTTTTGATTTAGATTCAAATATATAGTTGTTATCAAAACTTTATTCAATTTCTTTGAACAACTAACAAAACAGCATGGAAGCTTACTCACCTGTAAGTTTTTATCTGCTTTCATTTACTCGCTTTAGTATATATAACTGTATTGTGGGAAGCTGCGCATGGTTAGTCTTCTTTCATTATTTTAAATACATGTCAAATATATGTAATTGTATTATGGTATGTTGTGCATGGTTAGTCTTCTTTCACACCCCTTTAAATACTTGTCATATATCAACTGTATATATACTAGTATAGTTATTTAGAGTTTTTCCCGACAACTAGGTCTAGAACTAGGTAAAGTCATGTTGGTCACTCTTAAATACAGTTAAAATTAGATCCCCATAGGATTTCCAGATACAGTCTTCCCTTCTCTTGGTGTTAATGAATATGGAACAAAGAGAAATGCAGTATTCTCGGTGTACCTTTTCTCAGACTGTCACCCCTAGAAATTGTCAAAGAAATTCTACTCCCTAGAGTTGATCTATTCTCTGTGAATAGCATCTCCTGAGTTTCTTCCAAACCCTCGAACTTTCCTGGAATGATCTCTTCTCTGTGAATTGCATTTCTTGAACTTTTCTTGGTTTGGGGACCCACAGGCTTCCTAAAAGCATCCCCGCCTCCTCTTGGGCTTTGTACAAGGACCCGTCGGCTTCTTAAAAGTTCTCATGCCTTCTATTGGGCTTCATACAAGGACCCTTATGACCTTTTAGAGGTATAGGACAGAACTTAGTCATCCTTTACTAGAGTTGTCTTTCTAAAAGAAGTCACAAAAGCCCTCAGACCAATTTTAGGGTTGATACTCATCCCTTAAAAGAGTCGGCCTCCTCTTGGGCATTGTACAAAGATATACCACACTAATAGACTTGGACAGTCTAAATCTCCTTGAGTCTCAAAGACATTCTCAAATTCCCTACAAACATAGGAAGAAACCCCGAATTCTGGATTAATCTCCAACAGAGTTAAAACTTGTGGGTTCTAAAACCCCGTCTCTCTCATTCCCCAGCCAGGGTCAGTTTATCATCATATAACACTATCCCAAATCAGAACCTCAAGGTGTCTGATCCATTACCTCTTCTGGATTCCCCTGCAAGAGTTAATTCCTCACTTGGACCTGCCTCGAGATCTCAACAATTCCCAGCATAAGATAGCCTCCTCTTAGGCTTTGTATAATGATCCTTTCCTTAGGAAATTCAGCCTTCTCTTGGGCTTTGTACAATGATTCTCCCCAGCGGAGCTAACCCTTTTCAGACTCTCTTGTTGAGTCAACCACTTTTCAGACTCTCTTGTTGAGTCAATCACCTTATCAGACTCTCTTATTGAGTCAACCACTTTTCAGACTCTCTTGTTGAGTCAGTCACGTTCCAGACTCTCTTGTTGAGTCAACACTTTTTAGCCTCAATCTCGGGCTTGGTACGAGACAGATAAAAAACACTCTCTTGTTGAGTCAACCCTTTTTAGCCTCACTCTTGGGCTTCGTACGAGACAGATAAAAACACTCTCTTGTTGAGTCAAACCCTTTTTCGCCTCAATTTTGGGCTTCATACAAGACAGATAAGTACCTCCCCAGTGGAGTTAGCCTCTTCTTAGGCTTCATATAAGGATATTCCCAAAGAGTCAGTCTCTTTTAGCCTCCGTCTTGGGCTTTGTACAAGACACCAATATATCCACTCTCTTGTTGAGTCGGTCTCATACAACCTCCTCTTAGGCTTTGTATAAGGACTTCCCTAGTGGAGTCAATCAACCTCTTAGCTTCAACCTTGCGCTTTGATCAAGGTACATAAAAATCAACAATCCCTCTTTAGAGATGACAAATTCTCTTTCAGTCAACCTTTTAGCTTCAATCTTGGGCTTTGAACAAGACACAAATACTCCATTTAGCCTCTGTCTTGGGCTTTGAATGAGACACCAAACCATCATTTTCCTCCCTTAGAATAGGAGGAACTACGATTGCTCTGATTTCCCTATTTCGTTTAAACAGGAATACGTAGGCATAAGATTGCGAAATCTTAGCGAGCATACTAATCAAAAACTCTAGGTCCAGTACCTTCATACACCAATCAAAACTTAGGTCCAGCACCTTACCAAAAACATCAACAAAAACTCACTCACTCATACTTTCCCAACCCATTAACAGATAAACACCACCAAGTACAAAGCAAAACCTAAAGCTAATATCCTGTGGATAACCACATATAGGATGGGTAACTGACAACTACCCATTGTATAACATGACCGAGGACCCCCCCAATCTCTTTAAGCATTTGTCCTGTTAGACATTCGCGTGCAAGGTTAGTTTTAGATACTTTCCCTTTCCCTTCCAGCTTCATGGGATAAATAAGAAATCAGAAAGTAGCACCCCCTCATACCATTGCGGTGAGGAAAACTACAGCGATAAGGTGGTCGTGTCACCGACAAAAATCACTTGCTACAGTAAAATGGTGACTCTGCTAGGGAGTACCATTAGGATCAGTCTTACCTTAGTCACCATTCGTCACCATTTTCCACAGTAAAATGGTGACTTCACTGGGGACTTATTTTATTGTTTAGGACTAGGATTATTATAGCTCCTAAGAGGTCTAGGATGTTAGCTTTAGGAATGAATATATATATATATATTGCTTTTCCTACTTGATATCCGTGTTTATTTTTCTGCTAATGGGACTGCGGGTGATGCCGCATCTAGAAAGATTGAGTATACACCTAAGATAAGTGATGGCATAAGACGGGTAATCTTACAGGGAGTGACTCCCAAATAAGAGGTCTCGATAGACCATCGAATCAGTGGAGATACCCTTTGCGGATTCAATGCCTATACGACTTCGGTTGTTGAAAGCAGATTGTTCGATTGGGCTGTCCGTGAAACTGAGGATTTTATTAGACTAAGACCATGTTACTATTTTGTAGTGCGGAAGCTATCAAAAATAGTTGTCACGCGATACTACCCTCATTTGAGACCACTCTAAGATACATCAGCTCGCTCGGGTGAACCAGCCTGCTGTTGTTATCCCAAGAGGGGTCAATGATTTTGCGGACAGGTACAAAAAATCACCAGTACAACCTTTGGGGATGGGTAGAGCCTTGACTTCATGACACCGAACCTTTGACCCCATGTTTTTTCTATGTTTTTGTGTGCTGCATTCATGCATTCTTTTCATTAAAAAACATTTAAAACAAAGAAAATTTTTCTTTTCTAGTCTCTCTTTTTCAAATTAAACTGAGACAATGATTGTAAATGTCAGAGAGAAAGATTGCATTATGGATTTCGGTAGAAGAAAGACTCACAAGTACACCTTCAAGGTTCCAAAACTAGAGAATTTAAGAGGGTTGGCAAGGATGATCACCAACCCTGATGCTTTCAGAGCTAAGTATGGAGGACTGCTGTCTCTGTTAACGGTCTATGTAATTGAAGGAATCCTGGCTACGCTCATTCAGTTCTACAATCCAGTCTATCACTGCTTCATATTCTCAAGTTATCAGCTAGCACCAACACTGGAGGAGTATTCTCACCTGACTGATTTACCTATCACTGACCAAGCTCCCTTTTTTGGGCTGGAAGAAATTCCAAAGGATCAGACCATTATAAGAGCAATTTATTTCGGCGAGTCAGAAGTCAGGACTCACATGACCACTAAGGGTGGAATCCAAGGTTTTCCAGCCCAATATCTGATAAAGAAAGCCCTGTACTTTGCTAGTATAGGGAACGTGCCTGCTTTCGAAAGCATCTTTGTTTTGCTCTCCTACGGGTTATTTCTGTTTCCTAACATTGATAGCTTCGTTGATATCGATGCCATTAATATTTTTCTAATTGGAAACCCCGTACCAACCTTGCTCACAGATGCTTATCATTCTGTACACTTAAGGAATTTATACAGTGGAGGAATGATCACATGCTGTGTACCCTTGCTATACAAATGGTTCACTTCCCATTTACCCAAGTCTACTGCTTTTTGGGATCAAAAGAATACTTTACGTTGGTCGCAGAGAATCATGTCTCTTACCAACTCTGACATCGATTGGTACAATCGAATTTATGACGGGATCAGGATCATTGATCGTTGTGGAAACTTCCCTAATGTACCCCTCATAAGAATTAAATCAGGAATCAATTATCATCCAGTTTTAGTTCGTCATCAATTTGGATACCCGATGAGGCATGTCCCGCGTAATGCTCATCTGGAAGGTCTTTTCTTCAAGGAAGGAGAAAACGACATGACACTAAAGACAGAAATAGTGCATGCCTGGAAACATGTTCACAGGAAAGGAAGAGAGTCTCTAGGGAAACCAGACTGTATCTCTATGGAGCCTTATCTCCACTGAGTACAAACTAGAGCACTCAAGCTGAGGATGCCTTACCCTCGTCAAAAAGTTCTTCCGTTGAAGGAATCTGTCCTTTACTTTATATCTGATGCGGAAAAACTTCAGGTTACTCTCAACAAAGTTCAACAGGAGAAGAGGTCTTAGAAAAACAAGTACCGCATTCTCAACGTGGAGTGTAACAAAATACAGCAACTGTTAAAAGATAAAGTTGCTCTGATTGAGATTTTAGAGCAACATGCTGTAGAGAATCAAGAAGACCAAAGGAATTTGCTCGCTCATTTCACTTGGCAAAGGAATGACAAACCGACAACGGCTCAAGAGCCCCGGTCAAAGAAAAGGAAAGCACCAGAACCAGCACCTGAGCTCTCCTCAGAGAGGACTCAGGATCTATTAGTTTAGACATTTCCTTTTACAACACTTTGTAAATTACTGTATTTCCGTTTTTGAAATCTTTGAATTCAATAAAACAGGGTTTCCCCACTGTATGATATTTGCAATCCAATTGTTGAAGTTTCTTTTTATTAACAAAAAAATTTAATTAATTAATCATTGCATATCATTCATCATTCACCCATAACACATTGTTCTTCCCTACGAATCTCACGTTTGTGTCTCGATTCTAGAGTCAAATTGTCTCATTCGTACAATACTCGGGCCAATCGACAAAAGAAAATGGATAATCTCGAGGAAGAGAACAGAGAGTTGAGAGAAGAACTCGACGCTCTGAAAGAAGATCTAAGGAAACTTCACAATGACATGCAAGCTCTGGAAGCAGCTCAGATACAAAGGACTGTGATCTCAGAAATCACATCTACGCCCATAGTGGAAAAGTATGATCCTCGGTATAACATACCTAAGGATCGTCCCTGGGGCATGCCACTCAACTCTATCCCAGAAGGATATATTCCGCCGATCATGGAAGATCCGGAAACTAAAACAGGAGCCGCTGGGCCTGAAGGTTACAAACTTTCGGAAAGCGAAGATGCAAGGGGCATGACAGCAACTCCTGAAGGTTACAAACTTCGGGAAAGGGAAGCACCGAGAGTCACTGCCGTAATGACTGTACCACCACCCGTGGTACACACTGTTCCGGAAGGACAGATTCCACAAATACCTTCTGGTGGAAATAAGAGTATGAACGACAGAATGAATGAGTTCCAGGAACAGTTCCTAGAGATGAAGAAGGAAATGCAAGCCATTCGCGGTCAGGATCTATTCGTTAAGGACGCCGCAGACCTTTGTTTGGTCCCCAATGTGAAAGTTCCGCTCAAATTCAAGGTGCCCGAATTTGAAAAGTACAAGGGTAACTCTTTCCCTCAAAGTCACTTGGTGATGTACGCTCGGAGGATGTCAACACAGATAAAGAACCAACAACTATTGATCCATTACTTCTAGGATAGTTTAACTGGTGCCGCACTCAAATGGTACATGGGTTTAAACCGCACTAAGATCGTCACTTTCAGAGATCTTGGCGCTGCCTTTGTTCAACAATATAAGTATAACCTGGACATGGCACTGGACAGAGATCAACTCAGAGCCATGTCACAGAAGGACAAGGAAACCTTTAAGGAATATGCTCAGAGATGGCGTGAAATTGCCACTCAGATTTGTCTACCTCTTGAGGAAAAAGAGATGACAAAGATCTTCTTGAAAACCTTAAGTTCATTTTACTACGACAGAATGGTCGCTAGTGCGCCCAGTGACTTCACCGAGATGGTGGGCATGGGAGTTCGTCTTGAGGAAGCTGTCCGAGAAGGACGTTTAATTAAAGATGCTGGACCATCAAGCAGTACCAAAAGATACGGTAGTGATTTCCCTAAGAAAAAAGAGCAAGATATTGGCAATATCTCTCTCGGAAAGCAAAGACGACGTTACCAACCAGTAGCAGCTGTAACTCTTGCTTTCAACCCTGCGCCTGTTCCAACGTATCAACCTCAGGTTGCTCAGAGCCAACCAAATCAACAACAATATCAGCAAAGGACACAACAGCCTCTTTAGCAGGCTCATCCTTAGTACAACAACAACCGTACAACGCGACCACCAGAGTTCGACCCTATACCAATGTTGTACGCATAACTGTTTCTGTTACTAGTAGTCAAGGGGCACGTCCAAACCAGGTCTCCTCTTACAGTACCAGAAAATCTGCCTTTTTGGTTCAAAGCAGATCAGACTTGCCCTTACCATCAAGGAGGACCAGGGCATAACATAGAAAACTGCCTCAATTTCAAATCCGATGTGCAAAAGCTTATCAGGAGCGGGGTCTTATCCTTCAAGGATACAAATCCAAATGTTCAGACGAACCCGTTGACTCAACACGAGAAAGCTGCAGTCAATTTGATAGAGGGAGAGTTTAACCACAACTATCAACTTCATGATGTACTCTTATTAAGGGCTAATCTGGTCAAGATGCATTGCAGGCAGAGTGGATACAGGCATGTACCACCTCATAATTATCACCAGTGTGATATCTGCTCTAAAGACAATCAAGGATGTTCTGTGGTGCAATCAGCTCTACAGGAACAATTGGATCTCGGTTGGATCTAGGATCACCGAATTCGTGGGGTCAACATGACTTATACGAATTCCAACATCATTCAAAACCACGACATCCGTGCGATGAATGTCAACTTGGCAGCAATGCACTCAAGGCAAAGCCAATATCATGATCTGCCACGACACGATTATGATTCCTGTCTGATTTGCTTGGTAAACAATCAGGGATGCTCTTTTGTACAAGAGGCCCTCCAGCGTCAGATGGATTTTGGATGGATCCAAGACTACTGTGATAGAAATCCCTATCAGGTCAACATGATTCAAATTTTCGATATTCGCTTGATGAATACCAGCTTGGTGGAATTACACGCTAAGTAAGTCCAGCTCGGTTTTCTGACTTCGCATGAGTATCAGAACTGTAAAGTGTGTCGTAAGAGTAACCAAGGTTGTGCACTTATTTAAAGGACACTTCAACATTTTTTAAACCACTAGTGACTTCCAATCTATCTAGATGAAGACACACAACAAGTCAGCATGATTGACGGGAACCCTACTAGGCATCAAAGTCATGATGTTCGATCAATGGAAACAGACCTAGTGAGGTTACACTGCATACAAAGCAGACGCGACCGGGTGCCACCACACAACTACAAGCGCTGTAGAGTCTACTCAGAGAATAATCAAGGATGCTACCTCGTGCGAGCAGCCCTTCAAAGTCAGTTGGACCATAAGGAAATTCAACCATGGTCAAGCTCTGATTCAATGTCAAACTATCATCCTGATCAAAGCAAGGATGTTATCTTGATCCCTAAGCGAGAAGTGGCCAAAGATGTGTGCGCCATAATCCCTTTACTCCGTGAATCAAGAGTCCCTCTTGATGGTGGAAAGGTTCTCAATCTCGAACCGATTGAGGCTGGTTATGATGGTCAGAAAAATCAAAAGGCTCATGTAGTTATCTATCTGCCGGGACCAGTACCGTACAAGTCCGATAAGCCGATCCCTTACAAGTACTGTGCAACAACAGTTGAGGATGGAAAAGAAGTTCCATTACCCTCCATCATGAATATTGAAGACATCAGTCGAGTAACACAGAGCGGTCGAATCTTCAACCGAGGAGTTGGAGAACCTACCAAAGAAAAGGAACCTCAAACAGAAGTTCCAAATCAACCAGTCAGTCAGTCTAGTGGTCCCGACCTTTCACATAACAACGATGAGATGCTGAAGCTCATCCAAAACAGTGAGTACAACATTGTTGATCAGCTGTTGCAAAATCCTTCAAAAATCTCTGTGTTATCTCTATTACTCAGTTCCGAAGCTCACAGAGAGGCTCTACAGAAAGTCTTAGAGCAAGCCTTTGTGGAACAGGATGTGATGATAAGACAATTCGACAGCATCATCGCCAACATCACTTCCTGCAACAAATTGGGGTTTAGTGACGAAGAATTGCCAGAAGAAGGAAAATGTCACAACATGGCACTCAATATTACAGTCAACTGCCAGGACGATGCTTTAGCCAGCGTACTGGTAGACACAGGATCGGCTCTGAATGTTATGCCGAAGTCCACATTAATGCGACTATCATTCAAAGGATCCCCGATGAGGGGCAGTGAGGTCATCGTCAAAGCATTTGACGGATCCCGGAAAGCAGTTATTGGCAAAGTCGACCTTCCCATAACTATCGGTCCTTACACTTTCCTGGTCACTTTCCAGGTCATGGACGTCCCAGCAGCGTACAACTGTTTATTAGGAAGACCTTGGATATACCAGGCTGGGGCCGTCACTTAGACACTGCACCAGAAACTGAAGTTCGTCAAGAACGACCAACTAGTCACAGTTTGCGGAGAGCAAGCCTTGAGCGTGAGTAACTTATCATCGTCTACTTGTGTAGAACCAGAGGAGGTTGTTGGAACTCAGTTCCAAGCACTGTCGGTGAGCAATGAGAATCAATCAGAAAAAGGAACCTCGATTTCCTCGTACAAAGATGCTCTCGAAGTGATCAAAAGAAACAATGCAAAAGGATGGGGACAACTTGTCATTCCTACTGATAAAAAAACAAAGAAGGGTCTTGGTTTTTCCTCAACCTGTACCCAGACTGCAACTAACGATGAAATTTTTCATCCCATTCAGGATTTCTTCCACAGTGAAGTTTTCCTTCACCCAGTGCCTCAAGAAGTGCATACCATCAACGAGGGTGATGAAGGTGCGAGAAAGACACAAGAAATGGGGGTTTGAATTGTGTATTTACTCTTTTAATAAATTTTCTCATCTTGTCGTTAAAGTACTTAGGATAACATCAGAGTTCGTTGAGAGACTCTGACTAACGAAGTTACATTCAGACTTGCAATGCATAAAGCATGAGAACCTACAAGAGTCTGAACAATATGAGTAACATTCAGAACTTGCAGAGCGGAAGCTTATCAGAGTTGCAAGGTTCTTACTTGTTTGTGTAAGGTTCTGATACTCAATATAGAAATATAAACAAGACATTAAGCATAAGAGTAAGGAACACACGATATATCCTGGTTCACCACAAAGGCTAATCCAGTCCACCCTCCTCAGGTGATTTTGCCTTGAACACAAGGTCTTAATCCACTATAATCAATCTCGATTACAGATGCATGGGCAACAGCCGGTGACTCACAACTTGCACAGCCGCACTGTGACTAACATGCAATGAACTGTTCAGGGATTCAACTTAATGAATATAACGAACATTGCAGGTTCCAATATCGTAAGATCTACTGCTAGGCTTTCACGGCTAGACGTTCAGGGATTCATCGCAATGAATATAATGCTACTGACCCTATTTCAGGCTTTTCCCACAATGACATCTCGCCATTGTCTTCTCGAGTCTCCGGTCACACTGACCACTCAAGGAATCCTAATTCACCAAGAATTAGTTTTACAGGAGATTACAAAGATGCTTCTTAACAAGCAGATTACTCCAAAGTGTAAGTACTAAGAACACACAAGTGTTCGAACAAGATATGAGCAACAACTCCTTCCTATCCTAAGAAACTACAAAGATGTATAATGATTTGACAGTTGTTGACATCTTGTAGATCTTCTTCTTCTTCGTCTTCTTGGGTGAGCAAGCTTTGAGCAACAACTCCTTGCTTCAGATCTTCAATGTAGCACTGACGAGAAGGTGGGTTGATGACTTGACTGATCTTCAATGTTGTCTTCTTCATCAACAACTTTTGTACTAATTCATTATTGTTGTGTTGAATGATGATATTTTTGCTTCAACAACAATGGCCATGTGTAAATGGTGATAGCTTTGGATATTCTAAGTGTTACAATGAGAACTCATCGTTGTTGCTATCTTCACACAATGACTTTGATCAATTCACCATTCATGGACTGAATAGATTGCCTCAGAAGTGTGAACTCTTTCCTTTAAATAGCCCAGTAGAAATATAGTCGTTTGAAATACTGTTGGCTGTTGGAAAAGAGACGTTGTGTAATAATTAGCTGTACTGACACATCTCCTTTTTGCTGTGGGAGAAGTGACGGGATACCTTCTTGAGTAGTGTGTACAGTTGTTCACAACGGTAACATTTGACTTCGAAACTTCAGAGGCTTCTGATGGTAAATTGATGTAGCATGAGTAGAGTATTCTTAACAGGATATCTGACACGTCAAGTCTTCAGTCATCTGAAGAAGTCCATTAGGAATCAGTCTTCAGAACTTTAGCACTTGTCTTTAAGAACATTATCCTTTACTTCTTCAAGTCTTCCATATCTTCAGAACACATAAGTCTTCAGAGTCTTTCTGTACTTGGTCTTCAGAGCCTTCCGCCTTCAGAACTTCAAGTCATGAGAATCTTCAGCACTTCGGTTCTTTTCTTCAGAAGCTTCGTAATCTTCATAATCTCGACCACATTCAGAGAGCATCCACAAGAGCATTGCAACAACAATATCGGCATCCTTGGATCTGACTGATCACGATCAGATACAAAAGCATTCTTGCTTCTTGCGACTTGTGTCACACATAGTAACTTTGCATATTATCAATTACGCTCATCTGGCTGGTGCTTGTTGGATCTGATAACCTCTATGAATATGATCTGCACACACCACACGTTAGAACATAAAATGGTTCTTTCACAAATACTTATTGTTATCATCAAAACATAGATTGATTTGTAGAGACAACTCTTGCTCTCACAATCTCCCTCTTTTTGATGATGACAAAACCAAGTATTTTGATTGAACATTTTATACAAGGTAATCACCAAACAAACATATTCAGAGTCTGGAACAACAGCTCCCCCTGAATGTGTTATCCTCAAAGTTTTATCTGTGATCATCTAGAATCCTATATGATCCAAAGATATACAGAATAACAACTTGAGTTGTCAGAACAAAGAATAGAAAAGGACTACTTCTCTATCTCGTCTTTAAGAAAATAAAGAGTCTTCAGCATCTGGACTAGTTCATCAGAACTTCCATCTTCAGATCTTCAGAACTCAGTTCCTTTGCGATCGTATCAGAGCTTGTAATCTTCAGAGTCTTCTGAAGCATTTCTACTTTTCAGCAGATTCAGTTAAACACAAACATATAAGTTCTTACTGATAACATAGCCTCGCTATTCATCAGAGACAGACACTGTCTTTTAAGAAACTCCCCCTGAGTTTCAGACGTGAAGATTATAGGATATATCATTTGAATCTTCTGGGTAGTCTCCCCCTAATTTCCATAAGTCAGATATTGGGATCTTTCAGAACGTAGTTCAGGAATATTAAATTTTAATCACCAATAAAGATTTAGACTTTTCAGAGTTTGACTTTTGAACACAGGTCTTCATCTCAGAACCTTGTTACTGTCACAACTCAAGGCTTGATTTTTTATCAGATACCAATTGAAGGTTAATTTTTGTGATCAATCAATGTTTGATTCTGAATCTGGTACACTTGATTTGATTTTAGTTTGATACCAAGTGATGTGCTGAGTCTTCTACCAGAGTAAGTTGAGTCTGATACCAAGTGAATGTATTCTTCTTATACCACTTAAAGGGTATTTCCTTAGAGTGTTGAGATTGATACCAATAAAGGTATTGAAAGCATTATACAACTTAGCTCTGATTGATATTACTGCAGACTGAGTCTGATACCAATCTTTGTGTATACTGAATCTGATTACCATTTGTTGACTTAGTCTGATACCAAATCATTTCTTCTTAATTGAGTTCTTGGTAGACATCAGAACTACTTCTTCTTGGATCTTCAGACAGTTCTTTGACTTCTGATTTACACAGCTCTTCTGAATAAGCAACTTGAGATGTAGACTTTGTCTTGACTGTTTTCAGAGTTTTCTTCTTTTGATTCTTGCATTCTGAATCTCATACTCTCAGATAGTTTACAGCTTCTGAACCAGGTGAGATAGAGATCAAGATAAACTTTGACTTTCAGACAGTTCTCAACTTCTGAACAGTACTGGGTATATCTGATTCTGAACACATGTTCACGAAGTGTTCAACTTCTATCATATGACTAACAGAGTTCTTCTTTCTTGACATGTCTTAGAATGCCTAGTGAACTTGTTTAGAGTTCCTCGGATAACATCGAACAACAAACGTTAGTAGTAACGCATTTTATATGATAGATTACTTGTTTGAGTTTTCATTCTTTCTGTTTTAAGATTTTCTTCCTTTCAATCAATATCAATATTCATATTTATCAATCAAAATCATATTCTTTCTCCCCCTTTTTGACATCATCAAAAAGTTATAGAGCATCTGAGCATTTAGACTTTAAGCACTAGATTGATTAGATGGTGAACATTAATAGACTCAAAGTATGTTATCATTTAAGCATTAATCATATTTAGGTCAAAATGATAAAGAACAATGATATATCATTGTAGAGATCAGATACGGCGTTATCATAGACACAGTAGATCAGATTTATCAATGAAATTTTAAGTCAGAACCACAAAATGATTTTAAAATATAAGGCATAGGTTAAGCTTAATCCTAAAGGTAATCAAAACATAGACCTAATGACGATGGGTTCCTAAGGATTAGACTAAGAGGAGCCTAATGATGATGAGGATGAGAACGAGCTTTTAGAATCATCAGTTCTTGAGGCATGCAGTTTTCCTTCTGCTTGAGTAATTGCCAGCCTCTTGCTCTTCACAATTTCCTCTGAGATCCATTCATGGAACTCAGTCCAGATAGTTCTTATTTCCATGGGGTCTATGCTTGAACAAGAAGCATCCACTAGGTTTTGGATTTTTGTGATGACATTATCCTTAAAGGATGTTAATGCATCATTCACCATTTTTTTATCTTTTTGATGAGGGTTCTCCAACATCAGTATCCTTCTGCTTCTTACTTATTCTCTTCTAATCTGAGAGCTCTTGAAGTACATCAATAATATTCTTCATGTTAATCCATGCGCTGATGTCTTCGTCCTTAGCTTGTTTCAGATAGTTCCCAACTTCTGTCTGATTGTAAGTGGCGAATCTTGGAAATCCTTCATCCGGAACCCTTGGTGTCAATGTTAATTTCCTAAAAGATGTGTTATCCAGAGTGGAGTTTTCTCTTTTAAGATTCTCAAACTTGAGAATTTTTCCAGCGCTTTTAAGCAATTTTCTTGATTCTCCCTCATTAATCAGAATATCGTCAACTACCCCTGATTCCACCAAGATGTCAGAAATAAGTCTTCCATACAGAATATGTTTGTCCTTCGTGACAGAACCTGTTCTGGAGTTTCTAATGGCTTCCTTCAGAAGTTTAAATAGAATTGCAGGAAGATGCATCTTGATTCCTTTAAGAAGGAGAAAAAAAAGACGCATTTTTGAGTGTCGTTGAGTTAGTTTGAGGGAAGATGGTGAAACATACTTCCTTGAAGGATTCTAAACCATACTTGTAGAGAATCTTTTAGATTAGAGAATATTGAGTTCTCTGTATCAGCTACAGCATTTTCTTTGAAAATGCTAGCCAGAACCTTAGCCTCTTTTTCTTCGTTTAGTTAGTTCTTAGTGATTCTCACACCACTATCGTCATGCATCAGAAGATCTGAAATAGTCTCTCAGATATGAAGATTTTCCTTCCAAAAACTAAAGAGACAATGAGGGTATTGGATGTGTTGGCGTGGATCCAGAAATCCTTAACCAGATGTCCGTAAGTTGGTCCTTCCAACCTCTTGAAGTAATTACTCCATCCTTGAGCTTCCATTGAAGGAGTAATATCACATCCATTTGACTTTAGATTGTTGAACTTTACAACAGTTTCTGACAAAACTATGAGACTCTCAACTGACATTTGTGTGGTTGTGGGACTTGAAGCATTTAGTGAGACGAAAGCCATTTTTAGAGAGTGATGAGGAGAATTGAAGGTGATTAGGCTGAATATTCAGGTGAGTAAGAGTTGTGTTGCTGTCTTAGGGTTTGACGCTTTTATAGGTGAAGGGGTAAAGTAAATTCTGTGGAGAATTTGAAACCGCAAGGTTGATCTTCCTAGAAGCATTAAGCAACGTGGGAATGAAGGTTAATGATTAATTTCTTTAATCGAGAGTCGTGACACAACTCTAATAAGTGGCAATGATAACGGACACTTAATTATGACTTAAGAGGGATTTGTGGTTTCTAGATAGTCCAGAGCCTTTCCGTGTAAATTTTTAAGGAGCACTTATTATTTTGTTTTAGTTATTGATTCAGTGTATCGTGATCATGAGAACCATTCATTCGAAATATGTTTGTAAGCTACACTTAGAGATGCTTTAATAATTAATAAAAAAGATGCAGATATGACGTTTTTCATAAGTGCAGTAAGATAGGGGCTTCAATTAACCTATGAATCAAGACCGACTAACTTCCTATCTTAAGCTAAGAATGTCATAGGTTGACAAAACTCAGGAAGGACCTTCTCAGTCATTCCATTTCTTCTGCAATGACCAACTACTCCCTAGAGGTCAAGAATGTGGGAGATAACTCTGCAGTAGGGTACTTGGTAGATTGTGTCTTCCCTAGACAGATTAATTTCTTCATTTAAATCGTTGTACATGGATTGAGGTAGGTTTATTTTGATCCTCGACACTAAAAAGAAAATGAATAGTCTTTCTTTGTCAAACAGCCATCCTCCTCCTCTTTCTCTTGGTCTTAGATTAGTCACCATAAGCTTGTACCAATCTTTAGCAATTGGAGTGAGGGTGCAAGGTTGAGTGGGATGCCCCTCTGTTTCGAAAATGACGTGCAAATGCATGTCAAAACTATGGTTATTGATGTTTCTTTCCACAGTCACACCATCTTCGACACACCTAATGGCTTTAGCTATGATGGTGGGGTTGGTCAAGACTGGACAACCAGCCACTACAGACAGAATAGCACTCTTGCCAAGATCATATTCTAGTGCTCGTTCATTTTCCCAAAACTCAGTCACTAGTTCAGGGAATACAGGTCCAACAAGCATGGAGAAATAATTCTCCCAGTTCTGAAATTTAATTACAGAGAAAATGCTTGTTTTGTTGAGCTGTGGCAGAAGGTTTAAATTCAACGTGAATTCCTTCAGGAGTTCTAGATCGGATGTTTCTCCTTTGATATTGTGGGGAGACATTTTGAGCAATGTTGAATTGTTTGAGAGATTAGGTTCTACCTAGTTAGATAATGATTCTTCCTAGAGTGAGGATAATGGTGTGAGAAGGACTTTGAGATTTAATAGCTATTTATCAAGCTGGAACACGCGGGGTTCATAATTTCCGAGACTAGCTATAAATAGTTGTGGTAGTCAGTGAAACGACGTGTGATAGACTCTAATCGCCGTATATCTATAGCAATAGGTGGCTGATACTACGTAATTATAACTGCTTATTTAATTCTTGAAAATTGTCTAATCATAAATGCGTGAGAATATTATTATAGTTTCAATAATCCTAATATGACTAAGTTCAAATTATTGCTACTATTTCAAATTTCAATAATGAGGATGAACGAAGACAGACATACCTTAGAGATTCTGAATTCTTTTTACGGCTATTCTGAGTGTTTTCCAGTCTGACTCTGAGCTTCTGATCATCTTCTTTTAGCTTCTGCTTTCTTCTGATGTTTGAAGAATAGATGTCTTCTGAACTTGGATTTCTAGACGAGAGCAGGAGTCAATTATTTTTCTTCAGATGACTACTACGTTCTATTGTTCAGAAGTAATCATCTGGTTTCTCTTCTGAATATATTTCTTTAGCGAATGCAGATCACGTTCAGAAGCTAGTATCATCAAACAAGTACATAAAACTAGACAAAGTTTGCATGACACTTCTTGATCTCGCACTGCTGATTTAACTTGACTGAGGTTGGTCCAGCATATATACTTCTGAAGAGAATGTTAATTGATTTCTCCATTCTGAACAACATCAGTAGCTTAAGTTTCTTTTGACTTTAAGTGGAAAGCTTAAGTGTCTGGTTTAGCATCTTCTGAATCCAGCGCTTGAGAGGTTCTGAACAACTTATCATATAGTGATCTGATCACTAACATTTGATTCACCTGAGAGATAGTTTCAAGTTATCAGAACTTAGTTATGCTGATTCAAGCAAAGCTTAAGAGTTCATTCTTGATCAAGTATTTGATGAATCCTTGACATTCTTCTTCCTGAATATTCTTTCAGTTTCCTGCATAACTTCCAAGAAAACAATATCCAGTTCTTTAGTTTTCTGAATTCTACACACTTCATTCAGAAGTTCATCATCATAGAACAACAATCTTTCTTCTATACATGAAGAAGTTCTGAATGAGTTTTTATACGAGAAAGTCAAGGGTGGGCCTAATTCGTTTCTTGAAAACATCTCAAAAACTCATAAAGAATTATTCTTCAGCAAACAAGACTTCTTATTTTCTAATGATTTAACTTTGAGCAAATACGGGGTTCATCCACACGTATCTTCCAAGATAAGAATTCAACAGATACTACTTCTTATCTGATGAATCTATCTTATCAGTTGATTCTTCAATCTTCAATAAAACTTAAGTGAGGAAGGTTTAGTTGACGGCAGAACCTTCCAGAATCAGTGATTTGCTCAAGTACTAAGATTGATTACAATTTTGTACACAGTCATCTTCTGAACTGTTACAGAAATTGTAAGTGGATTTTATTCTCACCCAGAGTATTTCTACGAACCTCATCTGGATCTTTTTCTGACATTGTTAAGTGTTTGAAATCATCAATAATAGAACCGGAGCTCTGATACAAATTGAAGGTGCGAGAAAGACACAAGAAAGGGGGTTTGAATTGTGTATTTACTTTTTTAACAACTTTTCGCATCTTGTCGTTAAAGTACTTAGGATAACATCAGAGTTCGTTGAGAGACTCTGACTAACGAAGTTACATTCAGACTTGCAATGCATGAAGAATGAGAACCTACAAGAGTCTGAACACTATGAGTAACATTCAGAACTTGCAGAGCAGAAGCTTATCAGAGTTGCAAGGTTCTGACTTGTTTGTGTAAGGTTCTGATACTCAATATAGAAATATAAACAAGACATTAAGCATAAGAGTAAGGAACACACAATATATCTTGGTTCACCACAAAGGCTAATCCAGTCCACCCTCCTCAGGTGATTTCTCCTAGAACACAAGGTCTTAATCCACTATATTCAGTCTCGATTATAGATGCACGGGCAATAGTCGGTGACTCACAACTTGCACAGCTGTTGTACCCCAAATTTTACCCCTTAGATGTCATATCATCTTGCACTTACATTTAGACTTCAATTATGTGTGCATTGTTAACTAACCTTTTCTTTTTGAGTTGTTTATTTTTATTGTGGAGGATAGGGTTCACATAAAGAGGACAAGGTATCCCTAAGACCTCTCTTGGCCCTAAATGCAACCGTTGGAATCTACATGCATCCAAGAAGTCTTTTTCAACAAGAAATCAAATGCCTTTCATGTCAAGCAAAGTGTGATCCCAAGTCTTGAGAAATTATTCCATGTGTTAATGAACATCCTTGGAATCCACCTATGGGCCTTAAAGATTTTTCTCTTAAGTGCAAGAATTTTTCATTTGGATAAATATTCACCAAGGTGCAACATCTCAAATTGGTGCCATGAGAGAAGTTGATTTTTGTAACTTGGAATTTCCTAAGTTTGTTTTTTTATGGACATGTGATTTATCTCAAAATTCCATTGGGCCCAAAATGCTGTCATTTAATTCAAAGGCCATAAAGTTGGGAATTTAAAGTGGTGTCACGTATGGATAATGTAACAAGGCATTATGCACTTAAATTATTTCATATGCCTCTTGTTATTATTTGAAAAATCTGAAGATACCTTGCTTGTAAGGCAATTTTTGTGAAGTCATCAAACACTGCCTCTTTGAGCTCAATCTCTCCTGACAGAGCCAAAAGATTTCTGAGACACCATATTGGATTAATGAAATAAAAAGGCTTAGCATAAGGGATCAATCTTCATGCTCAGGGAATCCGTAACCCTCAATTCCAACGATTACCTCTTTTCACTTTCTCTCACATGACACAATAAAAAGAGTTTTTGAAATAGACATTGAAGGATGAAAGTTACAGACCTGCACCATATCCTCCGCTGCATGGTTCAGCATGGTGATCTCCAAAGTTTGACTGAGATGCAAACCCTAATTTTTTCCTCTACGGATAAAGCTTGTGTCCACTGTATCTCCAAGGCACGGACCATTTTGCTTGCCTATAAAAGGAGACCACTTTTCCTTTGTTGAAGACACCAGAAATGACCAAGAAATTTCTCTCCACTTCTCCCTTCCATATTCCTGCAAGTAACCTTTAAAACTTGCAAAGGAATTCACCACTTTTCAATTCTCCTGTAAACACTTCAAACCCTCAAGCCTCCAACATCTTAACCACCAAAGCTCGTGTTTTTTTTCTGAGAGGGTTGGCTCTGTATTAGTTGAGGAAGGAAAGCACATCCACCATTTCCAGAAACCCGTACCTCTGAAGAAGCAGTGGAATCTCTCCACTAGGTATCACTCTATTTCACTCTGTTTTTATACACGATGATCATTTGTTTCATATTTGCACCATACTGTTATCATATTTGTTTTCTCATTATTGTCTGATTCCATGATCATTCTGCTCCATATTGTTATCATGTTTGTTATATTTGTTGTTGTCTAATTATTGCTGGTTGCTGTGATGAAATCATTAACATGTTAGTTTCATTTGTTAATCATTAACTGGGTTCGTATTCATTTAAAAGAAAACTGAACAAAAAATAAAAGAATTAAAGTAGCGCTCGCCATGGGCTTTAGTGGCTCCCGCCACACATCACTAAGACACAAAACAAATAAAAAAATAATAATATAACATACACACAGGTGGCACAAGCCACCTTATAACACACACACACACACACACACACACAGGTGGCGCAAGCCACCTTGTAACACACACACACAGGTGGCGCAAGCCACCTTGTCACACACACACAGGTGGCGCAAGCCACCTTGTTACACACTAGGTGGCGCAAGCCACTCTTTATGTGGCACCCGCCACTCATTCTTTTTATTCTTTTTTATTTTTTTTATTTTTTTTTGTTTTTTATTTATTTGTTTTTACCACTTGTTTTTTTATCTTAGCTAAAAACAATAAAAATAAGAAATATGTCTAACTTCTTTTTTTCACCTTTAGACTTTTGTAAGAAAAATCAATTATTGTTTCTTAAAGACATTAAAAGATTTTCTTTGGGATATTTTGTAACTTATGAAATTTTGTTTACAAACTGCTTCTTGACTATATCATGAGAATGTTGTTTTGGTTTTTCGGGCTTCTGATTGTTAATTTGCATGATTTCAAATACATTTGTTTTCAAACTGTGAAAATGTTTTTTTTGCCATACTTGGTATGTGACCACTGACTTTAAAATAGGTTATTTTGGAAGTATTGTTGTGATTCATGAGGCCTTGCGTCTTGACTTTAATAAACCTTACCATGAGAATGTTGTTTGATTTTCTTGTTCTCTGTTGAGATTGCATGACCTAAATTCAATAGCTTCTTGTGTATTCCCAGTCATGTTTGACATATTCATGTGACTACTGATTTTGATTGGGGTTTTCTGTGAAGTGTGTTTGCTTTGTGAAGTTTTGTTTCCTGACTTTAAAAAATCTTACCATGCAATGTTGTTTGTTTTGCTCTCTGTTGATAAGTTGCATGACTCCAAATGCATTTGATTCAAATTGTGAATGCCTTCTCTGCCATACTTGTCACATTTATTTGATCACTTACTCTTGCTGTTTACTATGTTCACATTTAAAGTTCACTTCATGTGTTGATTAAATGCTTATTGTTTGGAATTCTTGAACTCATATGCTTCATTGTATTTCAACCCCATTATAACTCTTGTTTACAAGATGTTATTCTTCCCCTTCCTTCCAAAGGAAAAGTTTTTCTATTGACCTCAAAGTCATAGAAAGCTCATTGCTACCTTGGACCTCATAGTCTTAGGCATCCTTCCCTCCATGACCTCTTAGGCATAGGATCCCCTCTTGACCTCATAGTCATAGAGTAAACTATTCAACCTTGACCTCATAGTCATAGGTAAAACCTTGACCTCATAGTCATGGCTCTTCCCCCTTTGACCTCATAGTCAAAGTCTCTCTATTGACCTCATAGTCATAGAAAGCTCATAACCATCCTTTGACCTCATAGTCATAGGATTCCCTCTTGACCTCATAGTCATAGGGCCATCTAACCTTTGACCTCATAGTCATAGGCACAGCTTTGACCTCATAGTCATAGCCCCTCTCCCTTGGCCTCATAGCCATTTTACCCTTGACCTCACAGTCATAGGTAGCCCTTGACCTCATAGTCATTGGCAATATCTTTAACCTTGACCTCATAGTCATAGGTAACCTTTGACCTCATAGTCATAGGCACCTCATAGTCATAGCCCTCCGTCCTTTGACCTTATAGTCTTAGGAATCTCTTAGCCTCATAGTCATAGAGTTACTTCTTCAACCTTTGACCTCATAGTCATAGGAACCTCTCTTGGCCTCATAGCCATCTTACCTTTGACCTCATAGTCATAGGATATCACCTTGGCCTCATAGCCATCTTCCGCCTTGACCTCATAGTCATAGGTAACCTCCTCTCTAGACCTCATAGTCATAGGCCTCATAGTCATTCATCTATAACTTAGACTTAGAGAATTTCTTAAACTCTAAGCGAGCTCATACTCATTTTCCCCGTGGAACTTTGGCCATAGTCAATGGTTCCTCTCTCACCCTTAGTTAGGTGAACTACGGTTGCTCTGATTCGTTAGTCAGATATGTAGGCACAAGATGCGACGTCTTGGCAAGCAAACTTAGTGTACATACCTTTAGGTCATTACCTTTACCTTATCAGATATCCTTATCAAGCAAACATAATACAACATGAACTAAGCAAGAGGTTCCTGTAGAGTACTACGGATATTAAGGGTGCTAATACCTTCCTTTAGTATAACCAACCCCCGAACCTTAGATCTCCCCCTTAGTTTTTCTCGATCTTGAACCTTTCCTTTGGATAAATCAAAGTCGGTGGTGAATTCAAAGAAATGCGATGCAAGTTAATTAATAGCTTGTTATCCGATTCTCACCGCAACAGAAATGGCGACTTCACTGGGGACTCTTTTTGAGGGTTAAGCCCACCTTGTTTTGTTCATGTTATTCATGTTTGTTTGCTATACCTGTACATATCTGTATATATTTGTATACTTTTTTGGATTCTTCTATTTGGAGGGTTGCTACTATTGAGTGGTGAGATAGGTCCTAACCCGGACCTGAGAGCACATATATGATAGGATCGTGGTGTAATCAATAGTCGGTTGTTGGGAGTAGTCCTAACAATTTATGGCATATGATGACCACACTCAGATGAGGCCCTTTGGGATTGTTGATGTCTGATGTGAGCAGTCGCATTGATATTACTTTTTCAATTGGGAGCCAGGGATTCTGAGGACCGTAGTTACCTTCACCCCACTTGGCCTTTTAGGATGTAGTGCGGTGGCTGCGAGGGAGTAAGTCCCAAGTAGTTGTCACGCAATACTACACTCAGACGAGTTTATCTTGAGAATATTATTAACCCGCGTGAGTAGTCATGCAGGCCGACAATATTCGAAGGATTTACGTAGACTCTGGGAACTTTTAGAACCTTGTTCTACAGTTGAGGAACCTATAGTCTACACTTATTGGGATGGATAGACCATAGCTCCATTCATGAGACCTCTAAACCTAGGACTTGTGTGTTTCGTTGTATGTACATATGCATGTGTTTATGTGTACCCGTGTTTGTGCATTGCCTACATCTCATTGCATCCATTGTTGGTTTCAAGGAATTCAGACATTTATTTCCTTTTTAAAAGATCCGCAGAGCTTGGATTTAAAAACAAAAAAAAAACTTCTTTTGTTTTTCCACAAAATTTTTGCAACTTGCCTTTGAGTTCCATGAAACCACTTGGCTTGCATTACATTTCATGCGCATCGCATTCGCATTTCTCAGTCTTGCGTTTCTTCCTCTATGTCTGAAGGATACCTAGCACCTATTCAAGACAATGGCATCAATGAATGAGATTTTGAGGAACCAAGCAGACTTGAAAGAGGAGGTCAAAATCCTCAAAGGCCAGATGAATTGGGTTCTAGAAACTTTGCAAGCTTTGATGAAAAAAGAGGAGAACGCTCACCCTATTACTTCTAGAGGAGTTGGCAGTTCACTAGCTCTTATGGTTCCTCCTACTCAAGGACTTCCTCGGTATCAAGGAACAGACCACCCTCAACCGCGTCAGCATGCACGACCAAGGCCAAGAAAGCCAGAGAGGCACTTCTCTCCATTACCAATGTCATACAGTCAAATTTTTCCAGTCCTGATCGAAAGTGGATTGATAGCGCCAAAAGAATTGAAGCCAGTACCATTTCCGTATCCACCAGGCTTTGACGCCAATGCACGATGTGACTACCATGTTGGGGCATAGGGGCATTCCACTGAAGACTATAAAGTACACTCGAGTAAGGTTCAGAATCTTTTAGACTCTGAGAGGATCTCATTCACGCCTCAAGGCATTCAAATCAATAATCCTTTGCCATCTCCTGTGGTTCTCCCATACCAAGGATCTGCTTTTGAGGAAACTTCACGCCAGCCAACCTTTGGTCTTGGTCTCGCACCAGAATGTAATCGTCATCAGGTGTCTACCGAAAGGGTGTTTCAGCCTCCAACGGTTGTTTTTCCTCAAGGTTATCGAAACCAAAATAAAAAGAGGTGCTCTGTCAAAAGGGGCGAGGTTCACTACACTCCTATCCCGGTGCCGCTAAGCAAACTGTTCCCACTTCTGATTCAGAACAAGTTGGTGACTCCTCAACCGTACAACCCTGTGCCAGGACCTTGGCACAATGCAAATCTGACTTGCGACTTTCATGAAGGGGCTGGAGAACATAATTTGGATGGTTGCCTGGATTTAGAAGCTACTATGCAAAATCTGATCCATAACAAGGATATGATCTTTGAAGAGGATCATCCAGAGATTGAATGCAAATTCCGCACTGGAACGATGGGGCATCCTATTGAGAAATGGAAGGAGTTCGAAACGAGACTGCTAAACCTGCTAAGAACACTGCAACCTCAGGAAGGTACATCAAATGTCAATGTCTCAACTCTTCATGCAAAAGGCAAAAGATATGAGAGGCCTCTCAAGATTCTGTATCACAAAGAGCAAGTGATCAGTGGCGAAGGTGTTTCCCCGTATGGGCCTGGAAACTGAAATCTTTTGAAATCAATTCACCAACACTGGCTGCATTTTATTCATTTCAGTATTTTCAGTTGTATTTCCTTTGCATGTTTGAATTTGTATTTGCTTATAAGCTTTGTTGTACTTTTAAATTGGCAAGATTAATGAAATGTTTGTGCACCTTTTGATTAAGTCCATTCGTTTCACTCATTTACTTTCATGTTCATAAAAAACAAAAATATATATTTATCTGTTCCATTTCATCACACCGTTTGTTGATACACAAAGATTGGGGAGGATGATAAAAATAATATTATCCATAATTGTTGTGGTATTCTTTCGATTAAACCCTGCCGAGGATGTAAGGCATTGTTTCAATTCCCAAACACTGGAGAAATAAGGAAGATAATCCCTCGCTAACCCCTTTGAGCCTAGAAGTAGGAGTTTTCTTTCCTTACAAAAAAAACCCTTAAATCTCAACCTTGGGGCAGGGTAGTTCTCAGTTTAACTTGGTTATGCATTCTAATGCAAGCGCTTTAGGCAAGACACCAGTCAGCTCTCTCAAAACAAGTGACAATAAAAAAGAGGTCTCAAAACCTCAACAAAGACCAAGAAGAAGTCTTAAAACCTCTACAAAGACAAAGAAGAAGTCTTAAAACCTCAACAAAGACAAAGAAGAAGTCTTAAAACCTCAGCGAAGACAAAGAAGAGGTCTCAAAACCTCAGTGAAGACAATAAAAGGTCTCAAAACCTTAGCAATAAAGGACAATCAAATGTTGTAAGAGAGTAATGACTACCCTAGATGTCTTAATCATCACCAACTATCATCAGTTCAATTTCCAGTCTATAGAAACTTGAATGTATAGCTTGAGTTAACTGAGTGTAGGATTGGAGTTCATCACGAAGATGAGGTGGGGACAAATAAACTTTGAGCCTTTATCATTTGTTTCATAAAACCGTGAACCAGACCACGTTACAACCCTTAAAAGACTTAATTGAGGTAAGGTTGTTTTGAAAGCATACTACAGCAAGGTTGATTAACCTAACTCCCAATGATCTTTGCTAATTGCGTGTGTTGATCACTTCATCTGTCATTCTGTAAATGACTAGATCCACTTTGTTTTTGATTTAATCATTCCACCATCTGTGTTTCATCAATAAACTTTGTTTTCAAAAGCTTGCATGAATTTTACATTGAAATTGCCAATTTTAAATGAACAATACTTGTTTGCAAAACGAATTCAATGTCAAAAGAATCCCAACAAATACAGCCAGCTAGGGAATTTGACTTGATAAAGGGGCTCAGTCTGGGGCATCTCCTCCATAGATCCAGCATCTCAAGAGCTACCGAATTAGGGGCAAGAACTCTTCAAATTCAGGATATTGGGGCAAGCCTTCTTGAGGCCATCTTATGACAAGTTTAGACTCCAATGACCTACCAACAGGGGCAAGTATGTTCCCCAGTTGTTTCTACCGCAGTCTGAGGACTTTGTATTGCGAATATCGTTAATCAGGGGCAATCAGGTCAAAATTCGATAAATCCCTAAAAGGTCAATTGGTATGAGGTACCTCCTTCACGGATCAACCAGTCTGAAGAACAAGTTCAATGACCTTGTTATATGAATGTAGTAAAACTGGGGCAGATATGTCAAGATCCATGAATCTCTTCAAGAGTTTGAAGATATTGGAGCATCTGGTATACCAATTCTTCTGTAAAATCCTTTTGATGACTTATCCTCACAGACCAGTTAATCAGAAGCAGTCAGGTCGAGATTAAACAAATCTCTCGAAGGTTAGTTAGTCTGGGGCATCTACTTAGCATGGGACAAGTTTGTTTTCCCGTTGTCTGAAGAACAAGTTCAAAGACCTTATTGTGCAAGCATAGTTAATCTAGGGAAGTTATGCCGAGATCTATGAATCTCCCCAAGAGTTTGAAGATATTGAGGCATTTCACATGAAGATTCTTCTGTAAAATTCTCTTGGTATTTTCTCCCAACAGACCATGTAATCTGGGGCAGAGAAGATTTGAAAAGTACCTGTTGCAAGAGCCATTGTTCATTATGGTGATCATCATGCGGGTCAGGACGCAGAACGACTCTATTCTTGTGATATCCTTTGCCGACTCCCCAGTAAATTGTTGCTTCAGTCGATCTTGACAATTATCCATGGACTTCCCTCCAATGAAGAAATCAAGCTCATGATGGCAATCCTAGTGAAGTCATGACGCTATACCCCAAGTGGGTCATTTTTTTCCCGGAGAAGTTTGTAATCTTGAAGTACAACCACTAATTCTGCAAGTTTATCCCCAGTAATGGTCCAATATGATGAGTGTGGTTGGGTATCCTTCTCGAGATGTTTATTTCATCTCAAGTCTCGCTTCCTTTTGTCTGTTTTGTCAGCATAAGCATGAGCATGGAATAAGCATTCATGTGCATAGCATCTTAGCATTTCTGCTATCTTTCTGGTGTTTACCTATTTTGCTCACTTTAGTGGTTATCTCCCCAAGTGATTGGGTTTGTTTATTCTCTCCAATAGAGTTGTTAGCCCTAAGCATAAAGTGGCCATCCTTCTAAATTCCCCACGGAGATTGGTTCTCGTGGATGATGGTTGGTTCAGTTATCTTTTTCCATGCATAGGATAAGATAATCCCCATTTGAGCTCATTCCTCAATGATTGGAGTCTTGTTTGACCATTTCTTTCTAGCTTGTCCCTAGATCGAACTTTGGTCCCTGGTAGATGTGGTTTCTGTGCCCATCTTGAACGTGCATTTATTTTGTACTGTGTCTCGCAGGAAGAATCTTTTGCAGACCCTCATTGGAGACAATTACTTCTCCAGCAGTGTTGTAGTATCAACGTCTCCTTGGAATTTATACCCAACAACAAGTGGCAATCTCCTTGAGAAGCTTGTTTTGTTATCATTACCTCTACAACGATAAGTGGCAATCTCTCTCCTGAGAAGCTTATCTGTCCTTGGTTTTATTCATACATCTACAGTTAATAATGGTGTTGCCTTCAATCAGTCACTTTCCATCAACTTGTTTGATGTGATCCCTATTTGAGGTATTTCTTCCCATCAATCTGTTTGATGATGTGTTCCGAGCTCAGGTTCCGTACCTTTGAATATGTTATTATTCCTTGTCGTCAATCCATTTGATGGGGTATTCCGAGCTCAGGTTTCGTACCTTCAGATATATATATATATATTATGCCTTGCCGTTTGATGATGTGTTCTAAGCTCAGGTTTTGTACCTTCGGATATGTTATTATTCCTTGTCGTCAATCCGTTTGATGAGGTGTTCCGAGCTCAGGTTTCGTACCTTCGGATATGTTATTATTCCTTGTCGTCAATTCGTTTGATGAGGTATTCCGAGCTTAGGTTTCGTACCTTCGGATATGTTATTATTCCTTGTCGTCAATCCGTTTGATAAGGTGTTCCGAGCTCAGGTTTCGTACCTTCGGATATGTTATTATTCCTGGCCGTAAACCAGTTCTGACGATATAAAAACTAGGTTAGATATGAACCTAAACCTCAGGTCAGATATGAACTCGAAGTTTGAAAACCAAGTCAGATATGAACCCGAAGTTTGAAAACCAAGTCAGATATGAACCCGAAGTTTGAAAACCAAGTCAGATATGAACCCGTTGTTTGAAGTCAGGTCAGATATAAACCTAAAATCTAAGACCCAGCCAATACTGGTATCAAAAAATCCAACTCATACTGGTGTCAAAAAAAATCTAGCTCATACTGGTATCTAAAATCCGGCTCATACTGGTATCTAAGATCCGGCTCATACTGGTAGTCAAACTATAACCCCAAATTGGTGTCCTTTCCAACTCATATTGGTACCCGGGTCCAATCATTAATGATTCATTAACCTTATTCCCAGCTAAAGTCCAATCATCTTTTCATCTGGCACGCAGAGTTTATCTCTTTCTTTCTTGGCTTTTCTTGAAGATCCCGTTTGAACTCTTCAGTATAAGAAATCCCCATGATATGTCTATGCTTTTATTTCAAAATGATCCCCAGTGGAGATCATGCGTTCTTTCTGGTTTCATGCCCAGTAATAATGTGTCTTTACTTCCCCAGTATCGTCCGGTCACCTGTGAACTTGTCGTCCATCTCCCTGGATCTTTCCCTAGTGGAGAATACCTCTATGGCTCCTATCTCCAGTGAGGATCTGTAGGGTTTTCCCTCTTTTACTTTTCTATTCCCAGTTTTTCCTCAGAGTCTCCCCAGTGAGTATCTGTTGTCGGTTAGCATGTATCCCCAGTGAGTTTTCCTCAGGGATACTAACCTTCATCCTTCCCCGACAATGCCCGCCTGTGGTGGTTCGTTCTTTATCTTTGGTGCCCTGTTTTACCTGTGTCTTTGCACTATCATGACATCATATCATCATACTAGAGTTCATGGCATGTCAGCATTTGCATGTTTGTCGCTTGTCCTTAGCATTTGCATTCCATCTAAGGGCAAAATTTTCGGTTTGCTATATTTAAATACCTTTCACCTTGATGTCCCGAGGACTTTCTTTCCTCGTGCCATCCGGTAAAGCTATTTAAATAGAAGCAACTGTTGTACCCCAAATTTTACCCTTAGATGTCATATCATCTTGCACTTACATTTAGACTTCAATTATGTGTGCATTGTTAACTAACCTTTTCTTTTTGAGTTGTTTATTTTTATTGTGGAGGATAGGGTTCACATAAAGAGGACAAGGTATCCCTAAGACCTCTCTTGGCCCTAAATGCAACCGTTGGAATCTACATGCATCCAAGAAGTCTTTTTCAACAAGAAATCAAATGCCTTTCATGTTAAGTAAAGTGTGATCCCAAGTCTTGAGAAATTATTCCATGTGTTAATGAACATCCTTGGAATCCACCTATGGGCCTTAAAGATTTTTCTCTTAAGTGCAAGAATTTTTCATTTGGATAAATATTCACCAAGGTGCAACATCTCAAATTGGTACCATGAGAGGAGTTGATTTTTGTAACTTGGAATTTCCTAAGTTTGTTTTTTTATGGACATGTGATTTATCTCAAAATTCCATTGGGCCCAAAATGCTGTCATTTAATTCAAAGGCCATAAAGTTGGGAATTTAAAGTGGTGTCACGTATGGATAATGTAACAAGGCATTATGCACTTAAATTATTTCATATGCCTCTTGTTATTATTTGAAAAATCTGAAGATACCTTGCTTGCAAGGCAATTTTTGTGAAGTCATCAAACACTGCCTCTTTGAGCTCAATCTCTCCTGACAGAGCCAAAAGATTTCTGAGACACCATATTGGATTAATGAAATAAAACGGCTTAGCATAAGGGATCAGTCTTCATGCTCAGGGAATCCGTAACCCTCAATTCCAACTATTACCTCTTTTCACTTTCTTTCTCATGACACAATAAAAAGAGTTTTTGAAATAGATATTGAAGGATGAAAGTTACAGACCTGCACCATATCCTCTGCTGCATGGTTCAGCATGGTGATCTCCAAAGTTTGACTGAGATGCAAACCTTAATTTTTTCCTCTACGGATAAAGCTTGTGTCCATTGTATCTCCAAGGCACGGACCATTTTATTTGCCTATAAAAGGAGACCACTTCTCCTTGGTTGAAGACACCAGAAATGACTAAGAAATTTCTCTCCACTTCTCCATTCCATATTCCTGCAAGTAACCTTTAAAACTTGCAAAGGAATTCACCACTTTTCAATTCTCCTGTAAACACTTCAAACCCTCAAGCCTCCAACATCTTAACCACCAAAGCTTGTGTTTTTTTCTGAGAGGGTTGGCTCTGTAGCAGTTGAGGAAGGAAAGCACATCCACCATTTCCAGAAACCCGTACCTATGAAGAAGCAGTGGACTCTCTCCACTAGGTATCACTCTATTTCACTCTGTTTTTATACACGATGATCATTTGTTTCATATTTGCACCATACTATTATCATATTTGTTATCTCATTATTGTCTGATTCCATGATCATTTGGCTCCATATTGTTATCATGTTTGTTATATTTGTTGTTGTCTGATTATTGCTGGTTGCTGTGATGAAATCATTAACATGTTAGTTTCATTTGTTAATCGTTAACTGGGTTTATATTCGTTTGAAAGAAAACTAAACAAAAAATAAAATAATTAAAGTAGCGCTCGCCATGGGCTTTGGTGGCTCCCGCCACACATCACTAAGACACAAAACAAATAAAAATAATAATATAACACACACAGGTGGCGTAAGCCACCTTGTAACACACACAAACTGGTGGCGCAAGCCACCTTGTCACACACACACAGGTGGCGCAAGCCACCTTGTTACACACTAGGTGGCGCAAGACACTCTTTATATGGCACCCTCCACTCTTTCTTTTTTTTTTTCTTTTATTTTTTATTTTTTTTTATTTATTTGTTTTTTATTTATTTGTTTTTACCACTTGTTTTTTATCTTAGCTAAAAACAATAAAAATATAAAATATGTCTAACTTCTCTTTTTTCACCTTTATACTTTTGTAATAAAAATCAATTATTGTTTCTTAAAGACGTTAAAAGATTTTCTTTAGGATATTTTGTAACTTATGAAATTTTGTTTACAAACTGCTTCTTGACTGTATCATGAGAATGTTGTTTTGGTTTTTCTGGCTTCTGATTGTTAAGTTGCATGATTTCAAATACATTTGTTTTCAAACCGTGAAAATGTTTTTTTTGCCATACTTGGTATGTGACCACTGACTTTAAAATAGGTTATTTTGGAAGTATTGTTGTGATTCATGAGGCCTTGCGTCCTGACTTTAATAAACCTTACCATGAGAATTTTGTTTGATTTTATTGTTCTCTGTTGAGATTGCATGACCTAAATCCAATCGCTTCTTGTGTATTCCCAGCCATGTTTGACATAATCATGTGACTACTGATTTTGATTGGGGTTTTCTGTGAAGTGTGTTTGCTTTGTGAAGTTTTGTTTCCTGACTTTACCAAAATCTTACCATGCAATGTTGTTTGTTTTGCTCTCTGTTGATAAGTTGCATGACTCCAAATGCATTTGATTCACATTGTGAATGCCTTCTCTGCCATACTTGTCACATTTATTTGATCACTTACTCTTGCTGTTTACTATGTTCACATTTAAAGTTCACTTCATGTGTTGATTAAATGCTTACTGTTTGGAATTCTTGAACTCATATGCTTCATTGTATTTCAACCCCATTATAACTCTTGTTTACAAGATGTTATTCTTCCCCTTCCTTTGAAAGGAAAAGTTTTTCTATTGACCTCAAAGTCATAGAAAGCTCATTGCTACCTTGGACCTCATAGTCTTAGGCATCCTTCCCTCCATGACCTCTTAGGCATAGGATCCCCTCTTGACCTCATAGTCATAGAGTAAACTATTCAACCTTGACCTCATAGTCATAGGTAAAACCTTGACCTCATAGTCATGGCTCTTCCCCCTTTGACCTCATAGTCAAAGTCTCTCTATTGACCTCATAGTCATAGAAAGCTCATAAACATCCTTTGACCTCATAGTCAGAGGATTCCCTCTTGACCTCATAGTCATAGGGCCATCTAACTTTTGACCTCATAGTCATAGGCACAGCTTTGATCTCATAGTCATAGCCCCTCTCCCTTGGCCTCATAGCCATTTTACCCTTGACCTCATAGTCATAGGTAGCCCTTGATCTCATAGTCATTGGCAATATCTTTAACCTTGACCTCATAGTCATAGGTAACCTTTGACCTCATAGTCATAGGCAAGCTTTGACCTCATAGTCATAGCCCTCCGTCCTTTGACCTCATAGTCTTAGGAATCTCTTGGCCTCATAGTCATAGAGTTACTTCTTCAACCTTTGACCTCATAGTCATAGGAACCTCTCTTGGCCTCATAGCCATCTTACTTTTGACCTCATATTCATAGGATATCACCTTGGCCTCATATCCATCTTCCGCCTTGACCTCATAGTCATAGGTAACCTCTTCTCTTGACCTCATAGTCATAGGCCTCACAGCCATTCATCTATAACTTAGACTTTGAGAATTTCTTAAACTCTAAACGAGCTCATACTCATTTTCCCCGTGGAACTTTGGCCATAGTCAATGGTTCCTCTCTCACCTTAGTTAGGTGAACTATGGTTGCTCTAATTCTTTAGTCAGATACGTAGGCACAAGATGCGACGTCTTGGCAAGCAAACTTAATGTACATACCCTTAGGTCATTACCTTTACCTTATCAGATATCCTTAGCAAGCAAACATAATACAACATGAACTAAGAAAGAGGTTCCTGTAGAGTACTACGGATATTAAGGGTGCTAATACCTTCCCTTAGTATAACCAACCCCCAAACCTTAGATCTCCCCCCTTTGGTTTTCTAGATCTTGAACCTTTCCTTTGGATAAATCAAAGTCGATGGTGAATTCAAAGAAATGCGATGCAAGTTAATTAATAGCTTGTTATCCGATTCTCACCACAACAACAGCCGTACTGTGACTAACACGCAATGAAACATTCAGGGATTCAACTTAATGAATATAACGAACATTGACCCGCAGGTTCCAATCTCGCAAGATCTACTGCTAGGCTTTCACAGCTGGACGTTCAGGGATTCATCGCAATGAATATAACGCTACTGACCCTATTTCAGGCTTTTCCCACAATGACATCTCGCCATTATCTTCTTGAGTCTCCGGTCACACTGACCACTCAAGGAATCCTAATTCACCCAGAATTAGTTTTACAGGAGATTACAAAGATACTTCTTAACAAGAAGATTACTCCTAAGTTTAAGTACTAAGAACACACAAGTGTTCGAGCAAGATATGAGCAACAGCTCCTTGCTATCCTAAGAAACTACAAAGATGTATAATGATTTGACAGTTGTTGACATCTTGTAGATCTTCTTCTTCTTCGTCTTCTTAGGTGAGCAAGCTTTGAGCAACAACTCCTTGCTTCAGATCTTCAATTTAGCACTGACGAGAAGGTGGGTTGATGACTTGACTGATCTTCAATGTTGTCTTCTTCATCAACAGATTCTGTACCAATTCATTGTTGTTGTGTTGAATGATGATATTTTAGCTTCAACAACAATGGCCATGTGTAAATGGTGATATCTTTGGATATTCTAAGTGTTACAACGAGAACTCATTGTTGTTGCTATCTTCACACAATGACTTGGATCAATTTGCCATTCATGGATTGAATCGATTGCCTCATAAGCGAGAACTCTTTCCTTTATATAGCCCAGTAGAAATATAGCCATTTGAAATACTATTGGCTGTTGGAAAATAGACGTTGTGTAATAATTAGCTGTACTGACACATCTCATTTTTGTTGTGGGAGAAGTGACGGGATATCTTCTTGAGTAGTGTGTACAGTTGTTCACAATGGTAACATTTGACTTCCAAACTTCAGAGGCTTCTGATGGTAAATTGATGAAGCATGAGTAGAGTCTTCTTAACAGGATATCTGACACGTCAAGTCTTCAGTCATCTGAAGAAGTCCATTAGGAATTAGTCTTCAGAACTTCAGCACTTGTCTTTAAGAACATTATCCTTTACTTCTTCAAGTCTTCCGAATCTTCAGAACACATAAGTCTTCAGAGTCTTTCTGCACTTGGTCTTCAGAGTCTTCCGCCTTCAGAACTTCAAGTCATGAGAATCTTCAGCACTTCGGTTCTTTTCTTCAGAAGCTTCACAATCTTCTGAATCTCGACCACTTTCAGAGAGCATCCACAAGAGCATTGCAACAGCAATATCGGCATCCTTGGATCTAACTGATCACGATCAGATACAGAAGCATTCTTGCTTCTTGCGACTTATGTCACACATAGTAACTTTGCATATTATCAATTACGCTCATCTGGCTGGTGCTTGTTGGATCTGATAACCTCTATGAATATGATCTGCACACAACACACGTTAGAACATAAAATGGTTCTTTCTCAAATACTTATTGTTATCATCAAAACATAGATTGACTTGTAGAGACAACTCTTGTTCTCACAGGTGACTCCTCCGATACAGATAAAGAATGGAAGTCATATCTCAACGAGGACGGTTATATGTCTCAGGGAGAGGTGCCTACGCCATTTTTCTATCCTGCACAGAGTCCGAGATTTATACCAAGGTCAGATGTCAAGATGATATACAAAGATTGTGATCCTGAATAATGCCGTGCTCCGCCAAACTCATTAGAAGAGGACACTCTGATGAAAGACAACTTTGACCACGACTATTATGGCCCAATGGATGGCCTGCATATCTGGAAGCCATACCCGGGAGACTCAAGGCAAAAGAGTCATCCCAACGATGCATATCAACTGAGCATTATCGAAAAGAATACCTGCATCCCCACCACGTCATGGGATCAACACTCAGGATATTCAGAACCTATCCAACACGATGATGAATTTGCAAAGCTTGCAGGGCTAGAATTCATCAACTTTGCTTTTCCCGAGGTCAACGTCATCGAAAGAGATGACTCCTCCAGTTCCAAAGAAGTGTGGGACACCTTAGGACAACCAAGCGGCAAGTTCGACTACTTGGTCAAGTACACCGCTCCTGAGATCTCTCGTATCAGGCTCGAAGACATCCAACCAACTGGATGGGGAGATTCACCTGAGAGTACAAATACTATGCAAGATGCAATAGAAGAGTTCGTCTACGACAACTCTGCCTGGGAAACAGATTCCAATAATCCCGCTCCACCAGAAATCGGCGTTATTTATAAAGACAAATCAAGAAAGAAGGTACCAAACTTTGTGATTCACCGAGGAATTCGCCGCCAATGGGTTATTGTCGATGTTCCGAAAGTCGTTCATAAGTCTAAGTAATTGTTGTCTTTATCTTAACCTTTCACCCTGCCCAGGTGAAACTGATGTTTTGATAGGGCTCACTTTCTGTAAATATACCTCTTCGTTTCGTCCAAAGCGACTGAGTTTTGTTTTATAGGGCTGTAGTTTCAAGAATCGACAAGATCATAAATAAAATAACGTCGTTCTGTAATTTTCGCATTTATTGATGTTTTCTCTTTTCGGTTTTTCAGAAAATGGTAATCCTAAAAAATAACTCAATAATAAAAACAAGCATTTTTCAAAAAATACACTGCACACACTCTTGCATTCTCTCTGTCTCTTCTAAAAACAAATCATCACGTCATGCAGATTGCTTGTTTTAAACCTCATTGAAACATACGGTCCAATGCCTTCTCCCAACTTTGAATTCCTGGTATTTGAGGCTGAAGATGAAAATGACGAAGGAATTCCAGAAGAGATCTCCCGACTACTCAGACAAGAGGAAAGGTCCATTGAACCTCACAAAGAGCCGTTGGAAATGGTCAACTTGGATTCCGAAGAAGAAAGAAAAGAAGTCAAGATTGGGGCATTGCTCAGTTCAACTGTCAAACAAGATTTGATAAAGCTTCTCAAAGAATTTCCCGATGTATTCGCTTGGTCCTATCAGGACATGCCAGGGTTGGATACCAGCATCGTGGAACATCATTTACCGTTAAGATCGGAATATCCGCCAGTAAAACAAAGGTTGAGACGGACTCACCCAGACATGGCCATCAAAATCAAAGAGGAAGTACAAAAACAGATTGATGCGGGTTTCCTTGCCACATCAGAATATCCTCAATGGTTAGCCAACATAGTACCCATTCCAAAAAAGGACGGAAAGGTCAGGATGTGTGTGGACTATAGAGATCTAAACAAGGCCAGTCCAAAAGATGACTTTTCTTTACCATACATTGACATGCTGGTAGACAGTACAGCAATGTTCAAAGTATTCTCCTTCATGGATGGATTCTCGGGCTATAATCAGATAAAAATGGCGCCGAAAGACATGGAGAAAACTTCGTTCATTACCCCATGGGGAACTTTTTGTTACAAGGTAATGCCGTTCAGTTTGAAGAATGTCGGGGCAACCTATCAACGGGCCATGACTACTCTGCTCCACGACATGATACACAAAGAAATCGAGGTATATGTCGATTATATGATTGCCAAATCTAAGACAGAAGAGGAGCATGCGACCCACCTGTCAAAGCTATTCGAGCAGTTGAGAAAGTACAAACTCCGCTTGAATCCCAATAAGTGCACATTCGGTGTCCGTTCAGGGAAACTTTTAGGGTTCATCGTCAGCCAGAAAGGAATTGAGGTTGATCCTGACAAGGTCAAGGCCATTCAAGAAATGCCTTCTCCAAAGATTGAAAAACAAGTCAGAGGATTCCTGGGACGTTTGAACTACATTTCCAGATTTATATTCCTTATGATCGCGACATGCGCGCCAATTTTTAAATTACTAAAAAAGAATCAGGATTGCGTTTGGACAGAAGACTGCCAAACCGCCTTCGAAAGTATTAAGGAATACCTGTTGAACTTACTGATTCTATCACCTCTAGTGGAAGGAAGACCACTGATCATCTACTTAACAGTCTTGGAAGACTCTATGGGCTGTGTACTTGGTCAACAGGATGAAACAAAAAGGAAAGAGTCTGCCATCTACTATCTGAGCAAGAAATTCACCGATTGCGAGACTCGGTACACTATGCTTGAGAAAACCTGCTGTGTTGTGGCTTGGGCAGCCAAACGTCTTTGCCAGTACATGATTCGTCACACTACTTGTTTAATCTCAGAAATGGATCAAATCAAGTATGTCTTTGAAAATCCTACTCTCACGGGAAGAATTGCCCGTTGGCAGATGTTGTTATCAGAATATGACATAGAATATCATGCTCAGAAAGCCGTTAAAGGAAGTATTTTAGCCGATTATTTGGCTCATCAACCGATTGACGATCAGGAATCAATCGGGTTTGACTTCCCAAACGAAGATGTCATGTATCTAAAAATGAAAGATTGCGATGAACCACTACCCAGTGAAGGGCCAGAACCAGGTTCCCAATGGGGACTAATCTTTGACGGAGCAGTAAATCATTATGGAAACGGAGTTGGGGAAATCATCATAACACCTCAGGGTACCCACATTCCTTTCACCGCCCGACTAACGTTCAAGTGCACAAACAACGAGGCCGAATACGAAGCTTGTATCATGGGTCTCGAAGAAGTGATCGACTTAAGAATTAAGAACTTGGATCTATATGGCGACTCAGCTCTGGTTATCAATCAGATCAAAGGATATTGGAACACATACCAATCAGGACTGATTCCTTACAAAGACTATGCGAGAAGGTTGTTACCCTTCTTCAACAGAATCGAGTTTCACCATATCCCTCGTGAAGAGAATCACATGGCTGATGCATTAGACACTCTCTCTTCAATGATTAGTGTAGGTCAATGGAACGACCTACCTTAGATCGACATAATACGCCTCGAGAGGCCCGCTTATATCTTCACGATTGAAGCAGTCATAGACGACAAACCTTGGTATCACGATATCAAATGATTCCTTCAGAAACAAGAGTACCCACCCGGGGCACTAAGGAAAGAAAGAAAGACCCTCAGAAGGCTAGCAGGTAGTTTCTTCCTGAGCGGTGATACACTCTATAAGAGAAATTTTGACATGGTCTTGCTTTGATGCGTAGACAGACTAGAAGCAGACGCACTGATGAAAGAAATTCATGAAGGATCCTTTGGCACTCATGCCAACGGACACACAATGGCGAGAAAAATTCTGAGAGCAGGATACTATTGGTTGACCATGGAATCTGACTGCTACAAGTACATGAGGAGGTGTCACAACTGTCAGATATAATCGGACAAGATCCATGTACCACCAACACATCTCAAAGTTCTTTCTTCCCCATGGCCTTTTTCCATATGGAGAATCGGCATGATTGGCATGATCGAACCCAAGGCTTCAAACGGACATCAGTTCATCCTGGTAGCCATTGATTACTTCACCAGTGGGTCGAAGCAGCGTCATACGCCAATGTAACCCGACAAGTGGTGGTCCGATTTATCAAAAATAACATCATCTGCCGTTATGGTGTTCCTAGCCAAATCATTACGGATAATGGATCTAACTTGAACAATAAGATGATGAAAGAGTTGTGCGCTGAGTTCAAGATCGAACACCATAACTCATCTCTCTTCCGACCTAAGATGAACGGAGCAGTAGAAGCGGCTAACAAGAACATCAAGAGGATTATTCAGAAGATGGTCGTAACCTACAAAGACTGGCACGAGATGCTACCCTTTGATCTCCACGGTTATCGCACATCTGTTCGCACTTCAACAGGGGCAACCCCTTTCTCTCTAGTATATGGCATGGAAGCAGTTCTCCCCATAGAAGTAGAGATCCCATCAATCCGGGTATTGATGGAAGCCAAGCTAACAGAAGCTGAATGGTGTCAAAGTCGACACGAAGAACTGAATCTGATCGAAGAAAAGCGAATAACGGCATTATGCCATGGTCAGTTGTATCAGCAAAGGATGAAGAAGGCGTTTGACAAAAAGGTCCGACCTCGCGTCTTCAGAAAAGGAGACCTCGTGCTCAAGAAGATACAATCTTTTGTCATTGATTCCTAGGGCAAATGGACTCTAAATTATGACGGCCCATATGTGGTCAAGAAAGCCTTCTCAGGCGGCGCCTAGAGACTCGTAACCATGGACGGAGAAGAATTTTCCTACCCCACGAACGATGATGTAGTCAAGAAATACTTCGCCAAAATAAAAAAAAAAAAGAGAAAAAAAAATGTCTCGGTGGATTGAAAACTCGAAAGGGCGGTCTAGGCAAAATTTAGAGACATAATCAAAAATCATCCCGATGGATTAGAAATCTCAAAGTACAATCCAGACAAAAGTTAGGGAAAATGGCAAGTAACTACGTCCAACAGGGGCAAATCCCCCAGTAGCAGTCATGTCGTCCATCAGAAAACTCCAGTCAAGGTCATCTTCGACGGAAGCTCAGGATGTCTAGAATTCAAAGTTGGTAGAAGGAATACACTCGTTATGTTTCAATGTACCCCTTTTCCCTTAAATTACCATTTTCTAAACTTTGTAAATACTCTATGGAATCATGCGCTTGGCTGATTTCCATTCTATCAATAAAATTTGAGCCCTAGTGCTTTTGTTTGCAATTCTTATTTGTTTTAACTTTACAGAACAACATTTTAACATGATTAGCGATTCTTGAAATAAAACAAAAACGAATTTACTTGTCAAATTTTTCTGCTTTTAAAATAAAGATGGCAATTCTTTTGACTGTCGAACATCGAAAGAACATCGATTGCTTCTCCAAAGGCGATTAAGCTTCAAAGTGCAGAATCAAAGTACTCCTTCTAAACCAGTACGTTTGAACGAATGATCAACTGTATCAGATGTGATTTTTCCATCTGATATCCCCGACAGAGATCTTACCTCATAAGCCCGACCAACGTTTTTCCCCGCGGGAACTACTTTCTCCTAAGCAAGGCAGAATTGCTATCTTGAACAAATGATACTTCTTCGTCCCCTGCAGTGGCCGAGTATCTAGTTGTGTTCATCCACTAGTCTGTATGTCACGTCAGTTTTGTCAGCATATACATACATACATCATGCATTATTGATTTACATTCATATTCATATTGCATCACTATCACTCTAATCGGTCTTGTCCCCTAGTGATAGAAGTCCTATTGTCAATCGAGTTGTCAGTTCTTTCCTCGTCAGGAAATGTTGCGTCTGAATAATCTCTCTCCTACAGTTTCTTTCTGGATTGGAGTTGGCCCTTGACCACTTTGATAACTTAAACCTCTGAAAAACAAGAAAACGCTCGACAAATGTCACTCTTCGCCATTGAAGATGATATCTTCGCTTTCCCGGATTAAAGAAAATCCCCATAGAAAGCCTCACAACCAAAGGGTCTCGGCAACACATTGATTTTTCTCTCCAATAGAGTCAATGTTAATAAAGTCATCAGCACCTCAAAGTTGGGGTACATTATATGGCATTTCTCCGAGAAGATCTCGAGAAAAAGTATGATGTAATATCCCCAAGCCGAAAGCAGTCCCTCAAGAGACTCGTTTTCCCCAGTAGAGTCGACAAATGGCGTCTCCAAACAGAGAAGTTTGTGCACCTCTACAACTCAGACGAATGGGTTCCTCAGCAAGTCTGACATCAAAAGTTTTTCCCATCAAATGGCATCTTCCCAGAAAAATTCGGCGAGAAGTTTGAGGAAAACCGCTAACAAACAGCGTCCCTTGTCAAGAAAGTTTATTGACAAAAGAAACTAAGACTAGTTCCTTGGTAGGAAATCAGGATCGAGGGGAAGTTTATATCAGAAACTGAGACCAGTTCCTTGGTAGGAAACCAGGATCGAGGGAAAGTTTATATCAAAAACTGAGACTAGTTCCTTGGTAGAAAACCAGGATCGAGGGGAAGTTTATATTAGAAACTGAGACCAGTTCCTTGGTAGGAAACCAGGATCGAGGGGAAGTTTATACCAGAAACTGAGACTAGTTCCTTGGTAGGAAACCAAGATCGAGGGGAAGTTTATATCAGAAATTGAGACCAGTTCCTTGGTAGGAAACCAGGATCAAGGGGAAGTTTATATCAGAAACTGAGACCAGTTCCTTGGTAGAAAACCAGGATCGAGGGGAAGTTTATTTTAGAAAACTTAGACCAGTTCCTTGGTAGGAAACCAGGATCGAGGGGAAGTTTATTTCAGAAACTTAGACCAGTTCCTTGGTAGGAAACTAGGATCGAGGGGAAGTTTATTTCAGAAACTTAGACCAGTTCCTTGGTAGGAAACCAGGATCGAGGGGAAGTTTATTTTAAAAGAAACTAAGACCAGTTCCTTGGTAGGAAACCAGGATCAAGGGGAAGTTTATTTCAGAAAACTTAGACCAGTTCCTTAGTAGGAAACCAGGATCGAGGGGAATTTTATTTCAGAAACTTATACCAGTTCCTTGGTACGAAACCAGGATTGAGGGGAAGTTTATTTCAAAAGAAAACTGAGACCAGTTCCTTGGCTGAAGACCAGGATCGAGGGGAAGTTTTACCTTTTCTAAGTATCATTGCTTAGCAAAAGAAGATGGATGAGCAAACTACCATTCATAACCACCGTCAAAATTTCGGGTATTCCGATATTTAATCATCTTGCACCCCGAATGCCCGAATACATTCGCCATTCACACCTTCGGGTCCAAGAAGATTAAATAGGGGCATCTGTCATACCCCAAATTTTGACCACCAATATTTCCCATCATTGTGCAAATCATCACCATAATATGGATGTATTTTCATGCCTCATCAATTTCCTCAAGGATTGTGGAGCATTCACTATAATCAAGAATTAGGGTTTCCATCCCTCTCAGAGCACTTAGACAAAAGATCAATCAAGGAATGACATGATCTTCAACTTGTCTAACCTCTCAAACATCCATAAAGGATCAAGAGGACTCCGACATCAAGGATCAAGCACAAAGTTGCTACCTTCCAAGTGGATTAAGTCTCAAGATCGCCAGTGTCACCAAATTAGGGTTTTGGTCGACCAGGGCCTCCAGATGGAAAATTTCCTCTGGGCATGAGCCAATGCTTCAAAGAATAACCCTAGATACTCCATGGGACCTCATGGACCCAATCACCAAGTCAATTTAACCTCAGGGGATGCATTTATAAAAAATCAGGAATTAGGGGTTCTTGATCTAATTCACCCCTAAGTTGACTTTTGGGACAAAACATGAGCCAAGACCTCAAGACATGATTTTAGAGTCTCTAATACACCATATTGATCCATTTGCAACAATGGATTGGTCCAAGAAGCTTGATTCACAAGTTTCAATTTAATATGGACCACAGTTAGGGTTTTGAGGGAAAAGTCAATTGTACCTTTGACTTTTTGACCAAGGCATGCTCCCAAACCTTGGGACATGATTCAATACACCCTACAACACCTATGGAATCCATCTATTAAGTTTGATTTAGGTCAAGGACTTGATTTCATAGAGGATCGAACAGTTTAGATTTCATCTGCTGAAAAAGTCAACTGTACAAAAAGTCAAAGTTTGACTTTTTGATTTTTTTGGTCAACCAAGGTTACTTAACCCTAAAATGATATTAATGTGTGATTGGAATCATCATTCATCAAGAAAAACCAAAGAAAGTGAGTTAACTTGTAAAAGGGGTAACCATAAAAAACTTAGAATTTTTCTAAGTTATGAAACAAAATGGCTAGGGTACCAACTTCCAAGGATCATAACTTGAGATCCAAGCAACCATTTTGGATGGCCCAAAGATGGATTTGTAGCTCTCATGTCATACTTAAAAAGTGTCAACTACATCTCATTCCAATTCTTCATGGATTTTTAGTTATGGAGTGATCAAAATGGCTGAAAACATGAAAATCACGTTTTTCCAACACTTAGTGAAATTTTCACTAAGTCAAAATCTGCCTTACTTTTTCCAAAATGTAGGGACATTTTTCACCTTGATCCAAGTCAAACCAGGTCTTGGGTTGGGCATCAAAGTTAAAGTATGCCATGAGGGCTTTCTAACAAGTACCAGATCATCTCCAAATTGCATTTGAGCAAGGAGATACAACCCTTGAAACATGGCCTCATGAATTGATTTTTCCAAGACATATTTGACAGATTTTGTGCATTTTGCTCGATTTGATCAAATCTGACAAATCCAAGCCTTGTCATCATTTTGGACACATCTGAGGATTAAATCCAAGGGGGATGTTCTGATCTCCAAGCCTCCAGAGTCCATGAATCTACAAATAGCATGCCAAACCTAAAAAGGCTAAAGATGCTTCAAGACTCGAATTTTGTTTTCAAGCATTCAATGGATGCACCAAGGTGGCATGAACTGAGCCTATTCCAACTGAATTCAGTCAAGGCTTATCTCTAAACCAAAGCTACAAAGTCTGTGCTCTAACCTCTAGTCAATGGCTAGGGGAGACTTAAGATTCCAAAGTGATCCAATTGGCCAACAGCCTGCTGTAGTTGCCACACACTATTTCTTGCAAAATAGACTTGCTCTACTATAAATAGAGCTCATTTGTGCTCAGTTTAAGTACACCAAAGCACTAAAACACTTGCTTTCCTCAAAATCCCTTTCTCTAGGCCAAAATGCCTTCTTTTGCAAGGTAACTCTGAGTTTTTGAGTTAGAGAGCAATTCCATCACAGATCATGATCCAAACACATCCAATATGTCATATCTAAGCTGTCCAAACTCTCACATGTGACCTGTAACACAAAAATCACAAAGTCCCCTCTCAAAACCTCAAAATTGGACTTTTTTGCACTTTTCAAGCCATGTCTTGATTCAGTCACTTTCAAAACCAAATAAAACCTCAAACACACTCCAAATATCATCCTTGAACTATCCCAAATGGTTCCCCACATCTGGAACACCATTTTAGAGAGTTTCCATATTGGACACTTTTGCCCTTTTTGTAAGAAAGAGCTCAAACTTGTTCCTAAGGATTCAAGCTGGTTCCAACCATTCTAAAAGCTTCTAAGGGACCAATTGAGAGTGTCTATAACATCAAATTACTTCTGGCACAAGAAGCTTGGCAGATTGCACAACAAGCTCCTAAAGAGGTAAGCATCACAACTTGAACTCTTTAAAATATGCATTGCTTTGAAGTCCACTGATCATGCACATCTCATACATGTTATATATGTTGTGTTTAAACCAATTCATCATGTAATTCATGCCTGTAACAAGAGGTAGCATAGAAAATGCAATTATAGGCCTTTTTCAAGAACACTATTGGGTTTTGAAATAGGAGCCTCATCTGAAAAAACCACCACCACCATTAAATTCCTTGTGAAATTCTAGACAGGATAGACCTAAATTTTGTCCCAATCCATGGAGAAATGAGAAAGTTACAAGCTTCACGTTTTTGGCCAAACCCTTGCCTTGCCTTGCCTTGGTCAGGCCAAAAACAAGGTATACCTCATGTATTCATGGGGTGGTTTTAATACACGGATGTATCACCACCCCAGTGGTAGAAGGCGCACGCTGCACACAAGAGGTCTGGGGTTCGAATCCCCCTCGCCCCAGATCCTCTTTTTATTATTTTTTCCATTTTTTTAATATTTGTTATATTATTTTAAATAATTTGGAAAATTAATAACTCTCTCAATTTTAATGATTTTTGATTCGTTCTTTTTGCAAAAAATCACAAAAATGTTAAAATATTGTATTCCACAAAAAAATAAGATTTATATAAATTATTTAATATAGTTGATATTTTTGTAAATAAATTCATTTTTAATTATTTTAAACACTTTTAAAAGTGGATTTTTATCTTGAAAATCAAAACCAAATGAGTTTTAATTCATCTTGTGATTAAAACATCATTTTTCAAATCTTAACCAAAAATCACAAGTTGTTTTTTCAAGCTTATTTGGTATTTTATCATTATTTATTGATTTTCTTTAAGAATTTACTTTTAAAAATGATAAAATTAGGGTTTCTATGATTTTCACCCTCACAAATCTTTTTCAAGCACTCATGGGCGTCTAATAGAGTGTAAGACCCAATCCCCTTTAACCAAAACCATTTTGGGTCTCAGATATTGTATAAGTCCCAACACGATAAAAAAAATCTCGGCGCGATCGTCAGTTTAAAATCACTTGGGCCTCTCCTTGATTTGTAAGCCCCATCACTTGTACAAAAACACTTTTGGGCCTCTAATAGAGTGTAAGACATATTCCTTGTAAATAAGATACCTTGTTGGGCCTCAGACATTGTATAAGACCCACTGTGTTTTCAAAAACCTCGGTGCGATCGCCGTTTTCAAACAAACCATCTGGGCCTACCCTCGTGTTGTAAGTCCCATCTTTATTTTTCAAAATCATCCTTGGGCCTCTCCTTGAGTTGTAATACCCAACCCTTTTGCAAATAAACCTCTGTGGGCCTCAGTCATTGTATAAGTCCCTCTATGATTTTCAAAACAACGGTGCGATCACTGTTAAACCTTGGGCCTCTCTTTGAGTATAAGCCCCAAAAATGTTTTCAAAACAATTTCCCTTTTGATTTAGATTCAAATATACAGTTGTTATCAAAACTTTCTTTAATTTCTTTGAACAACTAACAAAACAACATGGAAGCTTGCTCACCTGTAAGTTTTTATCCGCTTTCATTTACTCACTTTAATATATATAACTGTATTGTGGGAAGCTGTACATGGTTAGTCTTCTTTCATTCTTTTAAATACATGTCAAATATATATAAATGTATTGTGGGAAGCTGCGCATGGTTAGTCTTCTTTCATACTCCTTTAAATACTTGTCATATATCAACTGTATATATACTAGTATAGTTATTTAGAGTTTTCCCCGGCAACTAGGTCTAGAACTAGGTAAAGCCATGTTGGTCACTCTTAAATACAGTCAAAACTAGATCCCCATAGGATTTCCAAATACAGTCTTCCCTTCTCTTGGGGTTAATCAATATGGAACTAAGAGAAAGGCAGCATTCTCGGTGAACCTTTTCTCAGACTGTCACCCCTAGAAATTGTCAAAGAAATTCTACTCCCCAGAGTTGATCTATTCTCTGTGAATAGCATCTCCTGAGTTTCTTCTAAACCCTCGAACTTTCCTGGAATGATCTCTTCTCTGTGAATTGCATTTCTTGAACTTTTCTTGGTTTGGGGACCCACAGGCTTCCTATAAGCATCCCCGCCTCCTCTTGGGCTTTGTACAAGGACCCGTCGGCTTCTTAAAAGTTCTCAATCCTTCTCTTAGGCTTCATACAAGGACCCTCACAACCTCTTAGAGGTATAGGACAGAACTTAGTCATCCTTTGCTAGAGTTGTCTTTCTAAAAGAAGTCACAAAAGCCCTCAGACCAATTTTAGGGTTGATACTCATCCCTTAAAAGAGTCGGCCTCCTCTTGGGCATTGTACAAAGATAGACCACACTAATAGACTTGGACAGTCTAAATCTCCTTGAGTCTCAAAGACATTCTTAAATTCCCTACAAACATAGGAAGAAACCCCAGATTCTGGATTAATCTCCAACAGAGTTAAAACTTGTGGGTTCTAAAACCCCATCTCTCTCATTCCCCAGCCAGGGTCAGTTTATCATCATATAACACTATCCCAAATCAGAACCTCAAGGTGTCTGATCCATCAACTCTTCTGGATTCCCCTGCAAGAGTTGATTCCTCACTTGGACCTGCCTCGGGATCTCAATAATTCCCACCATAAGATAGCCTCCTCTTAGGCTTTGTATAATGATCCTTTCCTCAGGAAAGTCAGTCTTCTCTTGGGCTTTGTACAATGATTCTCCCCAGCGGAGCTAACCCTTTTCAGACTCTCTTGTTGAGTCAACCACTTTTCAGACTCTCTTGTTGAGTCAATCACCTTTTTAGACTCTCTTGTTGAGTCAACCACTTTTCAGACTCTCTTGTTGAGTCAATCACGTTACAGACTCTCTTGTTGAGTCAACCCTTTTTAGCCTCAATTTCGGGCTTCGTACGAGACAGATAAAAAACACTCTCTTGTTGAGTCAACCCTTTTTAGCCTCAATCTCGGGCTTCGTACGAGACAGATAAAAGCACTCTCTTGTTGAGTCAAACCCTTTTTCGCCTCAATCTTGGGTTTCATACAAGACAGATAAGTACCTCAACAGTGGAGTTAGCCTCCTCTTAGGCTTCATATAAGGATATCCCTAGTGGAGTCAATCAACCTCTTAGCTTCAACCTTGGGATTTGATCAAGGTGTAGCGAGTGATTTTTGGATGTGGTTGCGAAGCACGATCGCTCTGGTACTACAGCTCGATTCATTTTTTATCCTATTAAAGCTGATGAAGGAAGGGAAATAGATGTCTCCAATTAACCCTGCTTGCATACTGAGATTAAACAGTCAAAACTGTTGGTTTACAGATGCTACAAAGATTCGGGGTTTCTCCTAGGTTATTTTGTTGACGAGGGGTGCTTTAGGCTATCGGTTAGGATGTTAGGACGAATGTATGAAAGTATGGGATTTTGGGTTTTTGTTTAGTGTGCTCGCTAAGATTTTTCTTTCAATCTTATGCCTACGTATTCCCGTTTACCAAAACAGGGAAATCAGTGCGTTCGTAGTTCCTCCTATTCTATGGGAGAAAATGGTATTTGGTGTCTTGTTCAAAGCCCAAGACGTGAAGCGAAAGGTAGTTTGTATCTTGTTCAAAGCCCAAGATGTGAAGCTAAAAGTGTTGACCTTAGAGAGAATTTGTCATCTCTAAGGGGTCTGTTTGTCACAACTGTTGGGTGACTGACTGTAAAGGAGGATTACTTTAACCGGGATTTGTGAATCCGGCAATGCCATAATTTCCTTTATAGGGGATTTTAACCTGAAGGAGAAGACATTAACTCAGTTTAGAGCAATGCCATCTTTCCTTAGGAATTTCTCATACTAAAAGAGGGACATTGGCATGGATGTAGATGATCCAGAGGCTTGCCGCTTACAGCGATTAGATGAAGGGGAAAGAGTTGTTGATGTTTTTGTACTGTGAACGAGGCACAACTTTGATGCTAAAAGGTTGATTGGATCTACCAGTGGTTTTCTTATATAAAGCCTAAGAGGAGGCTAATAAGTGTCTCGTACAAAGCCCGAGAGAGAGGCTAAAAGGTTTTGACTTGACGATTGAGTCTTTTGGTATCTCGTATAAAGCCCGAGATGAAGGCTACTTGACTTAACAAGAGAGTTTTTTGTATCTCGTACAAAGCCCGAGATGGAGGCTAAAATTTGTTTGGCTCAATATGAATCTTTTTGTATCTCGTATAAAGCCCGAGATGGAGGCGAAAGGGTGATTGACTCAACGAGGGAGTCTCTTTATGTGTCTCGTACAAAGCCCGAGAGAGAGGCTAAACGTTGTTTGACTCTGCTGGGGAGAATCATTATATAAAGCCCAAGAGAGAGGCTAACTTCACTGGAGAAGGATCATTATACAAAGCCTAAGAGGAGGCTATGGTTACTGTTTCAGTTGAGTGACAGGTCTAGTATACTGATTTTTAAAGAGAAAATCAGTTCTTATATGAGTAACACTGTACTCAAGGATTTGATTCGAGGATCCGGGTTATTCCTGTTCTTTAAGGAAGTAGGAAATCCGAAGGGTATTGAGACTGTCCGAGTCTACGGGTTTTCTTCCTATTTAACGAAAGGGTCACTTGAGAATGTCTTTGAGACTCAAGGATATTAGACTGTCTGTGTCTAGAGTTTTATCTTTTGTACTATGCTTTGAGAAATAGTAGTAGACTCTTTGAAAGGACTGTTCTATGCAGATGGCTAATTTCTGTTCCTATACCTCTAGGAGGTCGTCGGGACAATTTGTACGAAGCCCAAGAGGAGGCTGGAAACTTTTAAGAAGCCGATCGGTCCTTGTATGAAGCCTAAGAGGAGGCTATCATTCCCGGAGGAAGAGATCATTATACGAAGCCTAAGAGGAGGCTGTGAATACTTATAAGAAGCCGAGAGGTCCTTGTACTAAGCCCAAGAGGGGGCGTGGTTGCTTTTAGGAAGCCTGTGGGTCCTTGTATGATGCCCAAGAGGAGGCTGATGCTTTTAAGAAGCCCGTGGGTCCCCAAACCCTGAGAAATTCAAGACAGGCTATTCACAAGGAATAGATCAAGCCAGGAAAGTTCGAGAATTTGGAAGAAACTCAAAGATGCCATTCACGGAGAATACATTCATCTCTGGGAGTAGAGTTTCTTGATAATTCCTAATGAGGACAGCCGAAGGGAAGACTGTATCTGGTGATCCTATTGGGGATCTAGTTGTCTATTTCTATGAATAAACGAAACGGCGTCACCTAGTTCTAGACGTAGTTGCCGGGGAAACTCGAAATATCTATACTAATATCACACAGTTGATATGAGTTTATGAAAGAAGACTTACAGTGAAACAGCCCCACAATACAGTTATATGTATATGAAAGCGGTAAATGAAAGCAATAACCACTTACTCGGTTGTAGAGCTTCCATGCTGTTTGGTTAGTTGTTCAACAAAGAAAGATTGAAAACAACAGTATATTCAAAATCAAAGGAGAAAGTGCTTTGAAAAAGAAATATTTGGGGCTTACAACTCAAGGAGAGGCCCAGGGTTTTATCAGTGAGCGCACTGTTTGAATTTGTACATAGGGACTTATACAAGTGACTGTGGCCCAAAAAGTTTTTTGTACAAAGGGATGGGTCTTACACACTCTCAAGAGGCCCAAAAAGTTTAAAGAAATAAGAGTGGGGCTTATAACACGAGGGTAGGCCCAGTTGACTTTTCGTTAAAAATGGTGATCGCACCGAGATTTTCTTTTAACGCGAAGGGGCTTATACAATAAGTGAGGCCCAAATGGTTTTGGTTAAAAGGGGGTTGGGTCTTACACTCTATTAGAGGCCCAAAAGTGTTGAATGGGTCTTATAGCTCAAGGAGAGGCCCAAAGAGTTTTAAAGAAAAGAAATGGGTCTTACTACTCGAGGGTAGGCCCAAGGTTTTTTTTGTTTTGAAAAGGCGACGATCGCGCCGTTTGTTTTTGACGGTATCGGGACTTATACAATATACTGAGGCCCAAAAATGATTTGGTAAAAAAAGGATTGGGTCTTACACTCTATTAGAGGCCCAAAGAGTTTGAAAATGATTTATGAGGGTTGAATTAATCCAAAAACCCTAATTTATTTTCAAAAATGTATTTAATTGAATAAAAATTCAATTAAAATGATCAAAATTGTTTAACATATGGAAAACAAATTGTGATCTTGGATTAATGCTTCAAAAATTAAGTATTGACCTACAAAATAATTAGAAAGCATTAAAAGTTGCAAAATCAAGGTGGAAAAAATATTTTAAATGTCAAAAACAATTAAAACATTAATTCTTTGCAAAAATATCAATTATACAAAATAAATAATATTTTTGGGATTTTTTGGGAAAATAAAATATTTTAACATTTTTGTGAATTATTAAAAAAAGAACCAACTCAAAATCCTTAAAACTCAGAGAGAAATTAATTTTTGAATCAATTAAATAAAATCACAAAATTCAAATTTTCAAAAAATGGCGCCAAGAACACACCAAGAACACGCGCGTGTTTTGGGTTTGCCCAGATTTACATTTTCTCTTCAATCTCACTGAATACTTAATCATATCATGCAATCCACATACCAATCAACTCGTTTCAACCTTACGATCATGTCTATGGTATTTAATTTCATTTAAATTAAACATATAATAAGAAATCATGAAAAATCCTCAAGAACCCTAATTTGTGCATGAAGGCTAGGATTTTTGATACACGATTCAAACAATGCAATTAATTAAGGGGAAACATTCCATGCATGATTATGAACATATGGCCAAATTATTGTGCAGCAAAAATTGCATGGATCATAGAGTTAGAAGAGCTCATGCTTACCACTTACAGCTGGTGATCGTGATTTGTGTTGGAGGTGTTACAGCTAGGTTCCAATGATCTGGATAGCTTCCCTAGGTGCCATGGAGTGTGTATGAATGCTTGGAATGAATTGAAATGGTTTGGAGCTGAAGATGGTACCTCAACTACAAAACTGTCAAGAACTTGAGCAATTGGCTGGTGATTTTGTGAAATCTGTGTTCCAGATGTTATGTGAGTGTTTGAATCACTTCTATATGATGTATGTGAGGTGTGTGTGTGATTGGTTTGATTGGAAAAGCTCTCAAACTCAAAACCCGATAGTGACTTGCTTTGGAAGGCAAAATTGGAGTGAAAGAAGAGATTTTGAGGAAAGCATCTGTTTGATGGCTTTGGTGTACTCAAACTGATCACAATTGAGCTCTATCTATAGTAGAGCAAGTTTGTTTTGGGATCCACAGTGAATGGCAACTACAGCAGAGGTTTGGCCAATGTTGTCCAATGGAAATCCAAGTCTCCTCTAGCCATTGACTAGAGGTTAGGGCACAGGGCTGTGGTTCCCTTGGTCTTGGATAAGTCTTGACTGAATTCAATTGAGAATGGCTCAGTCCATGCCACCTTGATGCTTCCATTGAATGCTCCAATCCAAAATTGGAGTCTTGTCCCTATTTTGGCAATTCTAGGTTCAACATGCTATTTCTTGTTCCAAAGACTCTGGAGGCTTGGCTCAGTGATTGTCCCCTTTAGATTCAATCCTCAGAGGTGTCCAAGTGGATAGGAGCATTTGGATTTGGCTGATTTTGGCAAATCGACCAAAAATGCAAAATCTGCCTTGCCTTGACAGATTTCAACAAGGCAACTTGCCAATGTTATATCTCATGACTCAAATTGAATTTGGTAATGTTCTTGGCCATTTTGGAAAGCCTTTACATGATACAACAACTGTTTGAACATGTTTGGTTTTGATCTCTTTTGAATCCAAGTGAAAAATCCCCCTACATTTGGCAAAAAGTAGGGTAAAATCTGACTTAGTGAAATTTTCACTAAGTGTTGGAACAAAATGACTTTTCTTGATTTTGATCACTCCATAACTCAAAATCCATAAGGAATTTGGACATAGGTCAGTATGAAGCTTTTGTAGAGGGCAATGAGATCTACAAGTCAAGCTTTGAATGGGGAACAATGGCCTTGTGGTTTAGGAGTTATGGTCCTCCAAAGTTGGCACATTAGTGTCACTTTTTCCATAACTTAGAAATTTTTCTAAGTTTTTATGGTTACCCCTTTTACAAGTTATCCCACTTTCTTTGATTTTTCTTGATGAATGATGATTCAAATCATACATTAACATCATTTTAGGGTTAAAAATCCATTTTGGTGAAAAATCTTAAAAAGTCAAAGTTGACTTTTGTGCACAATTGACTTTTTATCTGATGAATTCCAAACTGTGCAATTCTTCAGGAAACCATGTCCTTGACCTAAATCAAACTTGATGGACATGTTCCATGGGTGTCATGGGGTATATTGATTCATGTCCTAGGGCTTGGGAGCATGTCCTGGTCAAAAGTCAAAGTTACAGTTGACTTTCCTCGTGAAACCCTAATTGTGGTGCAGATGAAATTGAGACTTGGTGCTCAAGCTTCTTGGATTAATCCATTGTTCCAAATGGATCAATATAGTTCATTAGAGACCCTCAAACCCTATCTTGAGGTCTTGGCTCATGATTTGCCCTAAAAGTCGACTTAGGGGTGAATTAGGTCAAGAAACCCTAATTCCTGATTTTTTATGAATGCATCCCCTGAGGCAAATTTGACTTGATGATTGGGTCCATGAGGTCCCATGAAGTATATTAGGTTATGTTTTGGATCATTGCCTTGTGCCCAGATGAAAAATTCCCATCTGGAGGCCCTGGTCGACCAAAACCCTAATTTGGTGACACTGTCGATCTTGAGACTTGATCCACCTAGAAGGGAGCAGCCTTGTGCTTGATTCTTGAAGTGGGAGTCCTTTTGATCCATTGTGGATGTTTGAGAGGTTAGCCAAGTTGAAGATCATGTCATTCCTTGATTGATCCTTTGTCTAAGGCTCTGAGAGGGCTTGAAACCCTAATTCTTGATAGTAGTGAATGCTCAACAATCCTCGAGGAGATTTATGAGGCATGAAAGTACATCCATATTATGATGATGATTTGTACAATGATGGGAAATCTAAGTGGTCAAATTTTGGGGTATGACACAAGGTACATAAAAATCAACAATCCCTCTTTAGAGATGACAAATTCTCTTTCAGTCAACCTTTTAGCGTCAATCTTGGGCTTTGAACAAGACACAAATACTCCGTTTAGCCTCTGTCTTGGGCTTTGAACGAGACACCAAAACATCTTTTTCCTCCCTTAGAATATGAGGAACTACGATTGTTCTGATTTCCCTGTTTCGTTTAAACGGGAATACGTAGGCATAAGATTGTGGAATCTTAGCGAGCATACTAATAAAAAACTCTAGGTCCAGTACCTTCATACACCAATCAAAACTTAGGTCTAGCACCTTACCAAAAACATCAACAAAAACTCACTCACTCATACTTTCCGAACCCATTAACAGATAAACACCACCAAGTACAAAGCAAAACCTAAAGCTAATATCCTGTGGATAACCACATATAGGATGGGTAACTGACAACTACCCATTGTATAACCTGACCCCGGACCCCCAAATCTCTTTAAGCATTTGTCTTGTTAGACATTCGCGTGCAAGGTTAGTTTTAGATACCTTCCCTTTCCCTTCCAGCTTCATGGGATAAATAAGAAATCAGAAAGTAGCACCCCTTCCTACCATTGCGGTGAGGAAAACTTCAGCGATAAGGTGGTCGCGTCACCGACAATAATCGCTCGCTACACCTATCATCAAAGGATTGATCTTCATCCCTTAAACCACCAGCCTCCTCTAGGGCTTCATACAAATAAGACTTGGAAAGTCTCATTACCATAGTCTCCTCTTGGATCTTAGACAGAGACCCTCAAGTTTCCTATAAGCATAGGAAAAACGCTGATCATTTTATCAACACAACAGTCTCCAGAAGAGTTAAAATCTCTAGGGTTTTCAAACTCACCTTTAAATCCCTTCTAACCCCCCAGCAAGGTTTAAGCTTGCACCTTAAAAATCCCCATATATGGTCAAATTACCATCAATAAGAAACAGAGCCTCATGGCATCTGGTACTTCAACTCTTCCCTGATTCCCAACAAGAGTAAATCCTTTGGATTCCCCAATAAAATTTGGACCTGCTCCTGGATTTCCATAAATCCTCAGCAAAAGTTAGCCTATTTTTAGGCTTCATATAAGAATTTTCCCCAGTCAACCTCAATCTTGGACTTTGTACAAGACAGATAAAATCCTCCCCAGTGGAGTCATTTTCCTTTAGCTTCAACCTTGGGCTTTGATCAAGGCACACAAAAATCGACATCCCGTCAGATGAGATCATAAGTCCTCTCTCCAGGAAGATATATCCTCTGTACATCACATATCAAAATAAACAATCAAAACCCTTTTTTCCAGATAATTGCTGTAAGTGGCACACTTGTTGATTCAAAATCCAAGTTGTTGTCCCTCCTTTATCCTGGCTAAAATTTATCTTTCATCTGATTGCTGTAAGTGGTAAGCCTCTGGATTTTATACATCCAAGACAATGTTGCTCTCTTAGCATGAAAGATTCATAAAGGAAAAAGTGGCATTGCTCTACACTGAATTAAAGCTTCTTCTTTCATGATATCTCTCTTATAAAGGAAATTATGGCATTGCAAGATTGCACATATCCCAGTTAAAGTAAAATCCCTTATAACCCAATTCTCATTTTGTGATGAATAGGTGAGGTATCTCCCTTTAGAGATGACAAATTCTCTCTCAGTCAAACTTTAGCTTTAATCTTGAGCTTTAAACAAGACACAAATACTCAGATAGCTTCAATCTTGGGCTTTGAACAAGACACCCAAATATCTTTCCTCCCATAGAATAGGAGGAACTACGATTGCTCTGATTTCCCAAATCTCTTTATGGAAATACGTAGGCATAAGATTGCGAAATCTTAGCGAGCACACAAATAAAAAACTTTAGGTCCAATACCTTCCCAAAAATAACAAAAAACCCAAAAACAACAAAAACATTTCCTCAGCACTCCCAAAGGAAAAAATTTCCCAATCCACAGCAGATAAACACAAGAAAGCATTTCAAGTTAACATAAATAAATGCAAAAGAAGGTTCCTATGGATTACCATAGATACACTGGATGTTAACAGCTTCCCTTTGTATAACCAGACCCGGATCCCCGATCTCTTAGCATTTGTTAAAGAAAACATTTGCGTGCAGGGTTAGTTTAAGATATCTTCCCCTTCCTTTCTAGCTTCTTAGGATAAATACAGAAATCAGAAAGTAGCACCAATCATGCGGTAAGGTGGTCGCGTCACCATGAAAAAACCGACGACTACAATACTTCCAGCAGAACCTATACCCAGAATCCACACAGTCTTGACCAGTAGCTCTACACCATACTCAACCATGAATATATATAGCTCCAAGACCGAAAGTCAACCTCAGTCAACCTTCATGAATAAACAAAACCAAGAATAATGTTCCAACATCATTTAGGACATCAGGCTCAATCAGAGAAGACATGACTTTTATTCTTGAACCACTAAACACTGAACTTACCATTCTCATACTTCCATTAGCAAGGAACGCACGAAAATCACAATAGGTCACAGCTACAGTAGATCATAAACCATCACAGAAGTTAGATAGAAATAAACTTTCACGATCCTCATGACGCTTCAACCCAGAAGCACAAAGTTCAGGCATCCCAACCTAAACAGACTCCTCAACAAGGTCTGCTTACTCTCTGCTTTTACAGTCTTCCTTCCTACAAAACTCCACCTTGCATAATCCAAGACATAGTACATCAGTACTAGCAAAGTTTAATGTTTGAACAGGTGATGACATCATAAGCCTAGAGCAACATGCTTGAGCAGATAGTTTCTTGAGTCACACTCAAAAACTACCTTGCACCATAAGTGACCAATCAGAATATCTTCCACCATGTCCTTGATCATGAGGGAACATCCCTGAAACTTCCAGTACCAACATTCCTTTACCCTAGAAATAACTCTGGAACACTCATATCAAACATCTTAGATGAAACTCCAAGTAGCAGATATGAAAACACCAAGCAACACCCCTGATCAAAAGAGGTTGAGATAAACTTTGGCAACAACCTTATAGATACAGAATAACCACTTCTAAGGATACCAACCTATACAAGAAGATGCAGCTCCAAGGCACTCAATTGACCACAACATAAGCATCCTGATGTTCAGTCCAATGTCAAAACATTTGACCACTGACTTGACTAGCCAACTGATGAAACCACATATGCCTGAAACAATCTTGAAGATCTAACCCTTAGACTTCCAGATAATATCCCACCTTGAGTGGCCTTTCCACCATATCAGAACAAGAGTTCCATGTTCCCATAGACTTGATCATGAAATCAAGTTTGAGTAAACAACCTCCATCTTGAACAAAAGAAAGAAAAACAACGACCAGTCCTCTCAAGAAATGAACAAATACCCTGATGACAACCTCCTTCAAGCATACTTCTCCAAGGGAATCATCCACACAAGATTATATTCCTCGCTAGAACCAAACCAAATAGTCACAACTATTTGCATGATCATCCAGAGTCAGTTTTGAAAGACCAGAAAAAGTCTTCAAGATGTCGAGGCAAATGTCCTAGACATTTTCCTTTGACTTCCATATGCATATACTCTGGTAGAGATGTCTTTACAGTCCTCCACTAGTAGTTTGAACCCAAACTCCTATATAGGAACATAGCTTCTGCATCCTTATACGCTTAGATCAGAAATAAACTGACCCAACGAATGATCATCAGGACGATCATGTGAAAATCTTCACTTCTACCATCTTGCATATCCATACCAAGATGATTGGATAGAGCCTTCCTAGGCTGCATACCAAATGTCTCTTTAAGACCAATCTGAAAACGAGTCCAAACAAATTTAGTCATCACACATTTTTTTAGCAACCAAAACATATGCCACAATGCTCCTTTGACCAAGTAGTTCACTTCTTGGATCAACAGAATTCTGCACACAATCTTCTGGAAAGATGTCCTAACATCTGGTTGAACATCAGTTCCTTTTCTAGTGAACAGATCATTGAAATTGGTTCTGAGTTCTTGCAACCATCAGAAGCTACGCCTTCTAGTGTGACAATTTGGCATCATCTTTCTTGAACACCAGGCAATAGGATAATTAACTAAATACTAGCTAAGACATAAATAGTAATTGATCTTAAATCCCAACTCTATATTCTTCAGATTTTCATTCCTCCTTACTCTAGCTACCAAAACCAGAAATAAGACTTCCAGCACAACCTTAGGAAAAAATCTTTAAAGCATACATCTTCCTTAGAAAACCATCTTCAGACACACCAGTGACATCCTTGGATAAGACACGGATCCAATGTCTTTACACTCACGAGACTGCTTCAACATTGATCAGCAATTACTCTAGTTCCAGCCTAGTTGAATGTCATAACACTTGTGCAGTTCCTCCCAAATACTTCCTTCCAAAAGATCTGATAGAAGACCCTCAAGCAAAAATAAATTGCTCTTGACTCTCTTCCAAGGTATGACATTCTCATATCACACTTCTGAGTATTCTTGGAACATCTTCTTGACCATCTTCTCTTCTGACTCTATTATTCAAAGATGCCTTTATGAGTGGATTTGAGAGAAAACTCAAGTATCTTAGGCTATTTTAAACATGACATAGAGTGTTTATCAAATCCAATGGATACACAAGACCTCAACTCAACCTTTTTCCTCCTATTGCCCTTCATGTTACCTGATTGAAAACATCTCCCAAGCAACATAGAAAGAACCCTCAGAGGACTCCAGGTCACGGTGCTCCCTCCTGTCAATTACTCCCAGCTAGACGTGGCAAAAACACCTAGAGAAGAACGAACCATCTTCAACATGCACCAGGTAAGATGTCACAACATCTTATTAAGCACCACGAGTAACAAAAGCATCATTATCAGCAGCAGCAGAGAATATTCACAAAGTATTAGTCAACCATCAGGAGCTATTTGTCTTGAATAACCTATCTTGTAACACCCTACTCTACCCATTCGTATAATAATTGAAAATACGAAAAATAATAGCGAAAATAAATCAGAGTTACATACGTAGGATGTAACATTCAACAAAACATCATCATGAAGTATCAAATCACTTCATATCTTATTCATTAGTAAAAATAATGCTTTGATTAAACAGCGGAATTAAATCAATGGTTTAACGTTAAAGCTTCAATTACATCAAATCTCCATATAATACGTGGTTCAACAACATTAATCCAAACCATATACGTAAGAAATACAATGTCAAATAATATAAAGAAAATACAAAATCCCCATCCTTCCCGTGTTACGTATCAGAGAAAATCCTAAGACTCGACCAAATAGCAACACATGCTCCAAGCACTACTCAGGTACCTGATCATCTGTACTCCCCAAGGAGCACAAACACAACAAATAGAAAAGGGGTGAGAACTACATTCAATAATACACGATGAAAAACACATGCTATCGAGTAGTTAACACACAAATCACACCAATCATACAATTACAACGCACATACAAGTGCCACATCATCACTCGGCATAATCAGCCCACAATCAATCATATACATACGCAACATGACTCAACTGACACGACACAATGCACGCGGTACCATCACAATCACATACGGTTCACCCTAGAACCCAATTCCCATCAAAATCTGAATAAGTCGTATACGTTCCTCTGAACTACAACTTATCTCCACACGACTCCCACACAGAGTCCGGACGCGACTAGGCACCCATCATGGATTCCCACCTAGCTCATCTCCACATCACATGACATGAATGCATGACAAAAAATTATGCACAATATAATACTTATACAAGCATAATTCACGATCCTCATTGATCCCATGTGAGCCACACACTCACCGTAATTCCTTCCGGAGTTACCACCACAACACAAGATCGTCCACACACGACAATCTTGGCTCACACGCATCCAACACGTCTTAACCAGACATTCACATAAAATCCCACGTTTTACCATATTTAATGTTATTACTAGTTTCCTCTATGTCCAACTATACCGTCTTAGTCTTACGGATCAAGAGAAATTGCATTACACGCGAAATCGGAACAGAAATCGCAAAAACTGGAAATTTTCACCACAACCCTGCCCATACGCGTATGACCATGCCCATACATGTATGGACTCATTTCCCTCACCCCAGGCATGCGTATCGTACACATAGGGCTCATCTTCCCAGGCCTCATACGCGTATTTCCTTGGGTCGTACGCGTATCACCATAGAGTGATTTTTGTGTCAAAACTCTTTCAAAACTTTCCCTACGCGTATGGCCATGCCCATACGCGTATGACCACTCCCTCATACGCGTCTCATATGTATTTCAGCAGAAGTTCGTGCTGGCTCTGGGGACGGGGTGCGTATGCTACGCATATGCCCCTAGGAGTGTCCCCTCATACGCATATGGCCCCCTGTCATACGTGTATGGCTAATGAGTCAACAAAATTCCCAGATTTCGCATTACAAGCTTCTAATTCAGACCCAAAACTATCTTTAACTCATTACGATTTTAAAGTCCTTATTCTACTTCATTAATCTACTATTTTCTCAAGTTTTCTACAGTTTAGTACCCACTTTCATTAACCCTCAAAACCCATAAATTTTTCCATAATTCATCTCATGACAGAACACAACAATAATGCAAAATTTACACAGATTCATACATGCATCAGTACACAAACACGAATCATCACAACAATTATTCAGATACGAAAATCTAACAAGAAGGAATAGAAATGCACAGAACCTAAAAGGAAAAGGAGCCCTCACTACCCTCTCATGCTATAATCACCATTATTGACCCCATTCTCCCCCCTTACCTGAAATTTCCAAGCTTTATCTCTTCCACAATGGTGGAAAACCTTGTTCTTATTGCCCTATCTCTCTTTCTCTTTTACGTGAAACTGATCTTTTTGCAACTGCTCTACCACCCTCTCCTAATTGTGGGTTATTCTTTCCTTAATTCTCTCTATTTTCTTAGTCATAATAATAATAATGTTAATAATTATGCTAATAATAATATTAATAATCATAATAATAATAATAATAATAATATTAATACAAATAGTATTAGCATTAATAAAATGTCTCATTATTCATATTATTATTACAATGTTATCCTAAGACTTAATTTAATTTAATTCATTCCACTAACTCTAACACCCACCTTAACACACCTACCCTTAACCAAGACAATGCCAAACAATCACACAAAATAATCACAAAACGATTAAATAATTAAATGGGGTGTTACAACTCTCCCCCACTTAAAATATTTTCGTCCTAAAAAATGTACCTGATGAGAACAATTCCGGATACGAATCTTGCATCTTGCTCTCCAATTCCCAGGTCACAATTCCTCCAGTAGCTCCTCCCCTAGCTACTCTCACTAAAGGAATGTCTTTACCCCTTAGTTGTTTCATCTTGCAATCCTCGATCCTTATTGGCATCGCCTCCATCGTAAGATTATCCTGAATATGTACTCCATCCCTCTGAAGCACATGGGATAGGTCAGCAATGTACTTCCGAAGTTGCGACACATGAAACACATCATGCAAATTCGAAAGTTTAGGTGGCAGCGCCAATCTATAAACAATAGTCCTAACTCTCTGCAAAATCTGATACGCTCCAATGAACTTAGGATCCAACTTCTTCGATTACAGGGCACGACCAACACCGGTCACGGGAATGACCCTTATAAACACATGGTCGCCTTTGCTGAATTCCAATTTTTTCTCCTATTATCATTATAGCTTTTCTTCCTACTATGTGATGCCTTCATCTTCTCTCTAATCATCTGAATTATCTCAGTAGTCTATTGCACAATCTTGGGTCCGAGTACAGTACTCTCACCCGGCTCATACCTGCATAGAGGTGTCCTGCACCTCCTACCATACAATGCTTCAAAAGGCGTCATGCCGATACTAGAATGGTAACTGTTATTGTAAGTAAATTCAATCAACTGCAAATGAGTATCCCAAGCACCTCCCTGCTCGAGTATACAAGCTCTCAACAAGTCTTCCAGCGATTGAATAGTCCTCTCAAATTATCCATCTGTCTGCGGATGATAAGAAGAACTCAACTTCAAACTAGAACCCAAAGCTTCCTGTAAGCTCTTCCAAAATCTGGAAGTAAACCTCGGGTCTCTATCAGACACAATGCTCGACGGAACCCCGTGCAACTTCACTATTATTCTGATATAAATCTCTGCTAACTTTGCCAAAGGAAAACTGATGTTAATTGGTATAAAATGTGCCGATTTTGTCAGTTTATCCACAATTACCCAAATAACATCAAAACTTCTCACTGTATTCGGCAATCCAGTCACAAAATCCATTGCGATACTATCCCACTTCCACTCTGGTATTTCCATTGGTTGAATCAAACCGAAAGGTTTCTGATGTTCCACTTTTGACTTCTGGCAAGTCAAACTAGCATACACAAACCGAGCTATGTTTTTCTTCATACCTGGCCACCAAAACATTTTCTTAAGATCCTGGTACATTTTCGTAGCTCCGGGATGAATACTCAAGTTACTCATGTGGCTTTCCTCTAAGATCATTTTTCTCAATTCCGGATTATCTGGCACACAAATTCCGCCTCTAAATCTCAACACACCAACATCATCTACTTTAAAGTCACCTTCTGCATCCGAACCTCTTGCGGCCATCAAATCCACCAGTTTCAAATCAAGTTTCTGACTCTCTCTAATCTCACTAAGGAACTCATTATTAACTTTCAGCATACCCAACATCACACTCTCAGGAGTCAGTTCACAAACCATGCTCAAGTCTCTAAACTGATCAATTAAATCCAACTCCTTAATCATCAATTTCAACATATGAATTGTCTTCGGACTCAAAGCATCCGCTACAATGTTAGCTTTACCGGGATGGTAACTCAAGCTAAAATCATAGTCCTTCAAGAATCCCAACCATCTTCTCTGTCTCATATTTAGCTCTTTCTGGTCAAATAAATATTTCAAACTTTTATGATCATTGAACACTTCAAACCTTGATCCGTACAAGTAATGTCTCCAAATATTCAACACGAAAACCACTGCAGCTAACTTAAGATCATGAGTAGGATAATTCCTTTCATGTACCCTCAATTGTCGTGAGGCATAAGCCACGACCTTACCATCCTGCATTAATACTCCGCCTAATCTCATTTTAGAAGCATCACAATATACCACAAAAGGTTCATCTGGCTTTGGTAGAATCAACATTGGCGCTGTAGTCAACCTCTTCTTCAATTCCCAAAAACTCTCTTCACACAAGATATCCCACCCAAAGGCCTGGCCCTTTCTAGTCAACCGAGTCAGAGGAAGGGCCAAATTAGAAAATCCATCAATAAACCTGTGGTAATAACCTGTCAAACCCAAGAAACTCCTAATCTTCATCACTAATTTCGGAGGTTCCCACTGAAATACAACACTTTGGATGGATCCACTGCTATGCCATCACCCGAAATAACATGTCTCAGAAAACTCACTTCATGCAGCCAGAACTCACATTTTGAAAGTTTCACAAGTAACTTGTTATCTTTCAACACTTGTAACGATGCAAACATTACAACATCAAGGCTTCATCTTCTAGAAGTTCATCCACTTACTTAGCAAACAACAACATCAGCTCTCTACTACCACCAAACCCAGATCCACACTCTAGAGTCAAGTCACAATTATCTTCAGGAAAACATCAGGGATTACACACCTCTAGCATATCTCTAGTCGTCACCTTGCTCTCTACTCCTTGAGAAGCAGCCATCAATAATATCTGATCGTTCTCCCTCAGAGACATCCCGACTTGACCGACGGATAAGAAACTCGAATTCACCTCATCTTCAGATATAAGGATCTGCATTGACATCGTCAAAACAATCTATAAGCACTTGGCTTAACTCCAAATAATTCACTGTACACACCATCTAAGCTGGCAAGACACGTATATCTCATTCAACATGATCCCGTCTCCTATAAAAAAGAGATTAAGGGTGATCAGTTCCTCAATTTGTCAATATGCATCCGACAAACATGACGGGGCATAAACCATCGTTATCAAACTATAATAACGTCCAATGACACACTGAGCCATCACTCCACATTTGAAGCATCTTGGAGAAGCACAAGCCTTCTCCCCCACTTATTTCAATCCTCGCTCCTACATACAAACGATTAGAAAGGAAAGCAGACACCGACATTGTTTCATACACATGTCGCGTACTAAGGAACAACCAACAATACAGGTTAGAAAAAACACATGACTATATTCACTCTATAGTCAGACTCTACTACACACTGGCCGGACAGATCGACTTGCTCTGATACCTGTCGCGGCCGGCAAAATGACAGAGTCTCCATCATCCTTTATTCGTCCTAATAGACAGGAAAATAATGAGAAAACATAATCCTTAAGGGAGAGACACTAAGGTTCGGGAGTCGATTAAGCGGGGGAAAGGTGTTAGGCACCCCTCACCTCTATTATACTCAATGGGACCCTCCTTAAGTTCTAGGGTATGTTTGTTTACTAATTATTTACAAAAATCCTTATTATTATCCAAAGAAGATGGCTTTAATATAAGAGGGGACCCTAAGTTTTTTATTATTATTGTACTCGCTAGGATTTACAACCTTATGCCTACGTACCCTCAAATTTGAAGGATCAGAGTTTCCGTAGTTCACCTCCCTAATTTTGTTGGTTGGTTGTTTTATCCCTTACCCCTTTATGTTTAAGTTGTAGTTACCCCTTATCCCTTATCCCTTATCCCTAATCTTTTATTTATACTCTCAGATTTTTAGAGTTTTATCCCAAAGTTTCTATCCCAATTCTATCCCTTGAAAAGAAGTGAGTTAGATGTTTTATTTATCTTTTTATCCCTTATCCCTAATCCTTGTTTATACTCTTGGATCTTAAGAGTTTTATCCCAAAGTTTCTATCCCTAGTCCTATGTTTATACTCTCGGATCTTAAGAGTTTTATCCCATATCCCTAATCCTATATTTATACTCTTGGATCTTACGAGTTTTATCCCATACCCCTAGTCCTTTATTTATACTCTTGGATCTTAAGAGTTTTATCCCATATCTCTAGTCATATAATATATTTATACTCTTGGATCTTAAGAGTTTTATCCGCTATCCCTAGTCTTATATTTATACTCTTGGATCTTAAGAGTTTTATCCCAAGACTTTATCCCATTTTTATCCCATGAATTATCCCTTGATATCCCATATATCCCTTTTTAATTTATTTAACAAAATAAATTAATTATATAATATAAAATTATATAAAGAAAATCTCAAATTTAATATCCCTTATCCCCAATCCTAAGTTTATACTCTCTGGACCTAAGAGTTTTATCTCAAATCTTTATCCCATTTAAATATCCTTTGATTTTAGTAAAATAATATCCCTTTAATTTATTTAGAAAATAAATTAATTGTAATAATTTATAAAAAACACCATATTTTATCCTTTATCCCTTATCCCCGATTTTGTATCCCTAAAACCGTAGAATTTTCCTAGAGGTTTATTTCATAATTACCCCTAATTATCCCATTTAATTTTATGAAAATAATATCCCTTTTTAATTTATTTCGGAAAATATATTGATTATATAATTTATAAAAAAACTCATGTTTTATTCCTTATCCCAATCCTAATTTTTATACTCTTTGGATCCTAAGAGTTTTGTCCCAAAACTTTATCCCAATTAAATATCCCTTGATTTATCCCATTTTGTCCCTATAAATATCCCTAAGCTTACATCCTATTTTATTTGTAAAATTATCCCTTTTAATTTAATTATAAAAATAAATCAATTATATAATTATATTATATAAAGAACCCTTAAATTTATTATCCTTTATCCCTTATTTATTTATTACAAATTATATCCCTTAATTATCCCATAGATTGTCCCTAAAACTATCCAAAAATGATCCCAAAGAATTAACCTTATTTCCCAATTTAATTACTATCACATAATTATCCCTAAAATTATCCCAAAGAATTAAGTCCAATCTCCCAAATTGATTATTATTCCCTAATTAATCCCTATTTTTATTCCTTATAATATTTATATTAAAGAGGAACTCTTAAATAAAGGTAAAGTTACTTTAAATTTTAATTAACCCCTTTTATCCCTAGTAAGTTATTCCCTAATCCTAATTTGGTCAATTATAAAAATTAATTAAATGAATTTAATTATAAAATTTATTAACAAAGTTAAACCCCAAATAGTTAATTATCAAAGTAAAATAAATAAAACAAAACCCCCAGTATTTAATTACTATAATAAACCCATATTTATTAATTATAAAAAAAAATAAATAGATCACAATTTTAAATCAACCCAAAATTTATTAATTATAAAGATTATAATAACCCCAAATTATAAATTAAATCCAAATTCATATAACTAAACCCCAATTTTTTATAATAAACCCCAAATTATAAATTAAACCTAAAATTTTATAATAAACCCCAAAATTATAAGTTAAACCCAAAGATATTAATCGTAAAAATAATTAGATTATAAACCCAAAATTATAAGTTAATTCCAAAGATATTAATTGTAAAAACAATTAGATTATAAATCCAAAATTATAAGTTAATCCCAAAGATATTACTTGTAAAAACAATTAAATTATAATACCCACAAATATAAATTAAACCTGCAATCATTATAAATAAACCCAAATGAATAAATCCCTCATTTATAAAATAAATAAACCCACATTTATTTTTATGCAGCCAAGATGATATACCCTCATTATGTTATTATAAAAATAAGTTAAATAAAACCCCAAAATTTAAGAAAACGCTAGCTTAATCCTATTAATCCATAAGTTTTAATATACTAAATCCTAACTTAATAAATAAAGTATTTTAATATTATTGATCTCTAAACTATTAAATCCTAATTATCTATATACATATATTAATTCTTTAATCCCTAATTAAAATATTTTAATTAGTTAAAATTGTAATCCTAATTATTATTATAATATTTTTGTATAAATCCCATTATTATATGAAATTGTGAAATTAACCCTAACCCTTATTTAAAACCCTCCAATTATATTGTATTTTTATCCTATTTTTGTTGTAATTAGCTTATTATTTTTGTTATTTGTATAGTCTTGTTAGTTACAGTATATGAAAATAGCAGTAACAAATTATGTTGGTGTGATTTAGATATTACCGTAAAAAAACTTTTAATTTTTAAACGATTTATAATTTATGATATAAAAAGGGTTTACGATTTTGATTACAAAAGGTTTCCCTTTTGTGTCAATAATAATAATAACCTAACAAAACCTAACTAAAGTTAATCGTAAAAAAACAAAACTAAATATCAAATTAATAGTGTGAAGGTACCAACCTGGGGTGTCGTGACCGATTTAAGCTGCTTCCCACTCCTTTTATTTCCCTTACCTTTGTGCTTTTTTCCTTCTCCCCTCCCTTCCCTTTGTGCTTTTTTTCTTCTCCCCTTCCTTCCCTTTGTGCTTTTTTCCCTTCTCCTTTGGTGTGAGATCTCCTTTTCCTTTTTGGCTTAGAGGGATGTTGAAGGTTTAGGGTTTAGGGTTTTCCTTTTTGACTCGGAGGGATGTTTAAGGTTTAGGGTTGTTGAAGGTTTAAGGTTTTAGTGTTGTTGAGGGTTTAGGGTTTTAGTGTTGTTGTTCTTCGATGTGTGAAGAACAACAACTTAAGAGATAGTAGGTTTGTAAATTGTGGGTTCCCAAAATAGGAGAGACAAAAGACTCTGTTTATAGGGTAAAATCAGGTCAAAAAAGAAATTAAATGTGATTGAATCAACCGGATTTATTTTATTTCTTAAAGCCCAAGCCAATGAATCTGGATGGATTCATGGCTTGGTGAATTTGAATAATTAATAATAATAATAACATAAAATAAAAATTTGAATAATAATAATAGGCATATAATGATAATGAAAAAGTTTTTGATTTATATGATTTGTTTGAGATTTTTTCATAAAAACATGATTTTAATGAAAAAAATCAATATTTTAAAATATCCATTAAATAAAATCCGAAAATTAATATTAAAATAATAAAAAATACTATTTTTTATGATTTAAAAGTTAAATAAAAAAAGTTAGTAGTAAAGGAAAAAATAACTAAAACTGGAGGAGGTAGGATTTGAACTCATGCACTCTCCCTTACAAACCTAAGACCAACCCCTCTACCAAATGGACTACAATGTTTATTAAAAATGAAGTTACATCCAAAGAGTAACATACTAATAAAAATATAATTTCTAATTTGCACTCCTTTACTATGTTTTTTTATTTCTCTTTTTTTTAATACATAGAAATAATATTAACATTTCTTAAAAAAAATTAGAAATACAAACTACTTATTATCATTATTTTTTATTTATATAAGTAATTAAAGGGTGAAAAAAAGAAAAGAAAGATGGTCAAAATTTGGGGTACGACAACTGCCCCTATTTAATCGGTTTCGAATCAGAAAGATGATGTCGATAAGCCTTCCTCTTTGTGAAGAGGAGACGATTAAATAGAAGAGGAAGCCTAATTTTGACCGCGAAGTTAATAGGTTTAGAGTCAGTGTAGACCAATCCCTGATGCTCCGTTAATATCCCAATGTCCCTTGTATAATATCCTTATTTACAGAAGTCAGGTGGGATTCTGGTGATCCTCTGATTCTGTTTTGGTAAACCCTGGTAGAACCCCTGATAAAACCCTTGGTAATATCTTGATAAAACTCCTGTGACATCTTTTAGTGGAAACCCTGATAATAAAAGTTCTGACAAAATTTTTTGACAAACCCTGATGGAACCCCATGATTAACCCTGATGATCCATTTCAACCATTTTGGGTGGATCTTGCATATGATTCCTATGACCCTCCGACCATGCTACTGGAATCAGGTAGGACTTTTAGTGATACCCTGATCACTCTGGATGAAACCCCTTTGCTAAAACCCTGGTGAAACCCCCTTATAAAGTTCTAGTAAAACCCCTTGATGGAACCCCTTATCTGGATGAAAATCCCTTGATAGAACCCCTTTGATAAAATCCCTTTGATGAAACTCCTTAAAATTCTTTGACAACCCTTGATAAACCCTTAGATGAAATCTTTGAATGAAACTCTTAGATAAATCCTTTAATTGAAACCCTTAGATGAATCCTTTAAATGAAACCCTGGATATAACCCTTCTAAGAAAAGTCTAAAAAAACCCTAATGAAACCCTTGATAAAACCTTTAGATATTTGATGGAACTTATCCCTCGTATGGATAGGTTACTAAGTTAGGGATGTGAGAGGTGAGGACCTGCTCACTAGTTGATAACAATCATTCCGGATGATCGATCGCTGGATAAATCCCTTTGAAGACTCATAGTGAGTATGATGGGGAAGTCCTCTATTAAAAGGCTTTGTGAGAATGTTACTTACTGGGGAAGGCCAATAAGCATTCCTACCTAGGAGCTATACTGGTATAGCTGGGGATTGGACCTCTAAGAGAGGTCACAAGTCATATGTTATGTATGGATATTCATGTGGATGCATGTTTAGAGTTTTGTATGGCGTAATGATCCACATTCATGGATATGCTACACGTGATACGATGTATGAATGCAATGTATGATGCACGTAATGTATTGATCTTGGGCCGCACCGGTGAAGATTGGGCCATTTGTAGGTATTGAGTGCCAAGCAAGGTTGGACTTTTATGAGGTGCCAAGTACGATTGGGCTTTTGTGTGGCTCCGAGTAAGATTGGGCTTTTGTAGATGTTAGATTCATGCTATGGATGAGATGATATGCATGATTAGATGCTAGAGTGTAGCGACACGATTAATGCATGACAATGATTTAAATGTTTCAACAAATGCCCCTATGGGGTGGGTCGTGGATTGTTAAGGCTTGTAGAGGTTGCTTACAAGGTTATTTGTCAAAGAAGGTAGGGTATCATGACTTCCGGATACTCATTTAGAACTTGATGATTGGTGATGTATGACAGAGCTTGTATATGTATCTCAAAAGTATTGAGAGGGATTTCCTCTTCAGTATCTTATCTTTGCCCCAGTCTGTTGAGTATTTGAAGTGATTCGCCTCAATATGCATTTTGAAGCAACTTGACTATACCATGCACTTAAGACGGCTTGCCATTATATTAGTCTTGGAGAGATTCGTCCTCGACTAACCAACCCTAGGAATGATATGCCCCAGATGAACCGTTTTCTTGAAGCAGTTTCTTTTGATCAAGCCTTGCAGCGGTTTACCCCAGATTAATTGAGCTTCATAGGGTATTTCCCTTGATTGATTGAGCTTTGAAAGGTATGCCTGAAAAGGAACTTGCATCCCACTATTCCGAGGTATGATATTGACATGGACTACCTAAGTATATGAATCTTGAAAACTATGCCCTTGATTATTAGGGTCTGGAGGAGTGTCTTGAGAAGGAACTTGGATTCCACCATGCTATGATATGACCCTGATATGGACTGCCCCAATATTTGAATCTTGAAAAGTGTGTCACATTGTTTGAATCTTTGAAAGGTATGCCTGATTAGATTGACTCTTGGAATGGTTCGTTTAGCTGTGCTCTTGAGGTGACCTACCCCAGTATGAGCCTCTTGAAAGGTCTACCACATATTATTAGAGTCATGGAGGTATTTTGTCATCGATGTGTCAAATCTTGAAATGTTTTACCCTTAATCAGTAAGATCTTTCGATGATATGCCCCTATGATCATTAGAATTTTCCCCTTGATTGGAAGGATTCCTTGGTAATTTTCCCTATAATCAGAAGTGTCTTGAGTCAGTATGCCCCTGATCAGACCATTGCTGATATTTCCCTGATGCTAAGTATTGATTTGTGAGAAAAATGTTCCCTTTAAAAAGTAATTATAACACCATGTTCATGTAAATTTTGAAATCAAAAATTTAGACGAGGTGTATGATAGATGATATTCGGCCATGAGGTTGGCACAAATGAAGATGTGAGAATATGGTTAGCATGTTCCGACAAACATTCGGATTCGGGGTCAGTTTAACAACGACTTTGCCGAGTATGCTTTTATAGTTCCCCTAGCTTTAATTAGGACTTTTAAGTGTTGTAACGTGGTCTGGTTCACGGTTTAAGAAACAAAGGATACAAGGCTCAAAATTTGAAATTAACCCACCCTATTCTCCTTAATGTTCTCCATTCCTAAATCCAAATAACCCAATAGATGCGTTCATCCTGCAAGAGAATTTATTCAGTCATGGTGATAATGGTTTAAGCACTTGATGAGATCTTTGAGATGGCAATCACCCACTCCCGTTTATAAGATTGTTCCACTTTTCCCTTTTTCTTTGCTTTTAATCCCTTATTTTTGCATGGACCAATTCTTTTGAGTTTGTGGTCCATCGGGATACCCTAATTTTTGCTTAAGTCAAAGTCAACTTTTTTCAGTTTTTTTTTACTTAGCGGGCTTTTTCCTTTCTTTCTTTTGGAACAATTCTTGAGTGATCTTGCTTTTGACTTAGAAAGGGTGTGACTGCCATATAAGATATTATGAGCTATTATCCCTTTTGCTTCCCAATGTTGAATGTTGTGAGGGAGAAGATATGCTTTAAACCTTTTGCTTGGATTGACTGATTCTCTTGAGATCAGAATGCATCATTGAATTAATTGAAGTCTACCCTGCCCCTGGTTAAGATTAAGGTTTTTTTAAATAAAAAGAACACCAACTTCTAGCTAGAGGGGGTTGACTACAAATTATCTCCTTATTTCTCCAGTGCTTAGGGAGTGAAACAATGCCTTACATCGTCATCCAGGTCGTACTATTAAAAGCATACGTCAGCAAATTCGATTGTTTTAATTTACCTCATTCTCCTCCTAAGTTTGTCAATAGGTGAGAAGTGAAAAGAAAAGGTGTGTTTTATTTTTATTTTTATTTCCATGATGGCATAAGAAAAAGTGAAAACGAATGGATGAATTCCAATAACATGCATGCTCATCTTATTAAAATTATTTCCCAAAAGTACATCTTTTAACTACAAACAACACTTAGCAAAAAAGAAAATACAACTGGAAATGATAAAGGCCTAATGATCCCAGAGATGAGCTTCATTGTAGATCCACCATCTTTAGGGGAGCCATCTTGAAGTTCTTGTACTCGTAAAGTAAGAGTGATCGTTCACCAATGGGACTCCTCCTTTGAAAGTCAATTTCTTATTGTCGATCAGGTCTTGAACTTTTATTCATATCGGGTATTCTCGTCATGACTGCGAGGATACAGACGAGAAGGGAGATCAAAGGGGTTGTAGCTTTACTAGGACACTTTTTAGTAATTTATGAGACCTTAGTATAGGATCCAGTTTCCTTTCCAAGCTTCCTTTGTTGTGATTGATGAAACGCATGAGGCTGAAGTAAATATGTTACAGACTCTGTTACAGACGCATCATCCAGGGTTGTTGTATTTGAGGCTCTAGGTAGGCCTCTGGATGGCATAGTGAAGGGTTACCTCTTTTTTCAATGGTACTTGCCCCTCTTAAGTTCTTCCATAGCTTCTTGAGATATCCTTTAAGTTCGTTTGTGAGTATCGGGAAACCTCTTAGCTCTTGGTAGTTGGACAAGGGAGAAAGCGGAAAGGATATGCAAATGTATGTGTACTTATGCAAAATGCATGAAAATGCACGGGGTATGCAAAAAGAGTTTTTTTTAGGTATGCTAAAAAGTTTGAGATACAAGAGTCACATTAGGATAGTGACAGATGAAACGAATCCCTTACGGGTTTAGAGGTAGTTATGTACATAGGGAACCCTTATCTGGGAAGGTTCCCTAGGGATAGTGATAGGTATGGGAAATCCAACAGGTTTAGAATGTGTAAGATAATATGTAAGCATGACCTAGCTTAGGTAGGCTCCTTATAATTTGGCTAGATCTAAGTTTTGTCTACTCAATCCCCTCACATGTAGGATACACAATTTTGACAGCATAACAGCTCTAGAATTTACAGACTATACCCTTGTTTTAACATGAGAAGGAGCAAGCATTTCTACGGTAATCCTTCGGGATAAGTCTCATATAGGCGGGACCCTAGTAACAACCCTCGCGGGTTGAATACGTAAGAAGATGGCTAATTGTTTGCTTACTAATTGTTTACAAAAATCCTTATTATTATCCAAAGAAGATGGCTTTGATATAAGAGAGGACCCTAAGTTTTTCATGATTATTGTACTCGCTAGGGTTTACAACCCTATGCCTACGTACCCTCAAATTTGAAGGATCAGAGTTTCCATAGTTCATCTCCCTAATTTTGTTGGTTGGTTGTTTTATCCCTTACCCCCTTTATGTTTAAGTTGTAGTTATCCCTTATCCCTTATCCCTAATCCTTTATTTATACTCTCAGATTTTTAGAGTTTTATCCCAAAGTTTCTATCCAAATTCTATCCCTTGAAAAGAAGTGAGTTAGATGTTTTTTATCTTTTTATCCCTTATCTCTAATCCTATGTTTACACTCTTGGATCTTAAGAGTTTTATCTCAAAATTTCTATCCCTAGTCCTATGTTTATACTCTCGGATCTTAAGAGTTTTATCCCATATCCTAAGTCCTATATTTAAACTCTTGGATCTTAAGAGTTTTATCCCATATCCCTAGTCCTTTATTTATACTATTGGATCTTAAGAGTTTTATCCCATATGCCTAGTCCTATATTTATACTCTTCGATCTTAAGAGTTTTATCCCATATCCCTAGTCATATATTTATAATCTTGGATCTTAAGAGTTTTATTCCATATCGCTAGTCCTATATTTATACTCTTGGATCTTAAGAGTTTTATCTCCTATCCCTAGTCCTATATTTATACTCTTGGATTTTAAGAGTTTTATCCCAAGACTTTATCCCATTTTTATTCCATAAATTATCCCTTGATATCCCATATATCCCTTTTTAATTTATTTAACAAAATAAATTAATTATATAATATAAAATTATATAAAGAAAATCCCAAATTTAATATCCCTTATCCCTAATCCTAAGTTTATACTCTCTGGACCTAAGAGTTTTTTCCCAAATTTTTATCCCATTTAAATATCCCTTGATTTTATTAAAATAATATCCCTTTAATTTATTTAGAAAATAAATTAATTGTAATAATTTATAAAAAACACATATTTTATCCCTTATCCTTTATCCCCGATTTTGTATCTCTAAAACCGTAGAATTTCCCTAGAGGTTTATTCCATAATTACCACTAATTATCCCATTTAATTTTATGAAAATAATATCTTTTTTTAATTTTTTTCGGAAAATAAATTGATTATATAATTTATAAAAAAAACTCATGTTTTATTCTTTATCCCAATCCTAATTCTTATACTCTTTAGATCCTAGAGTTTTGTCCCAAAACTTTATCCCAATTAAATATCCCTTGATTTATCCCTTTTTATCCCTATAAATATCCCTAAGCGTACATCCTATTTTATTTGTAAAATTATCCCTTTTAATTTATTTATAAAAATAAATCTATTATATAATTATATTATATAAAGAACCCTTAAATTTATTATCCTTTATCCCTTATTTATTTATTACAAATTATATCCCTTAATTATCCCAAGGATTGTCCCTAAAACTATCCCAAAATTATCCCAAAGAATTAACCCTATTTCCCAATTTAATTACTATCACATAATTATCCCTAAAATTATCCCAAAGAATAAACTCAAATCTACCAAATTAATTATTATTCCCTAATTAATCCCTATTTTTATTCCTTATAATATTTATATTAAAGAGGAACTTTTAAATAAAGGTAAAGTTACTTTAAATTTTAATTAACCCCCTTTTATCCCTAGTAAGTTATCCCCTAATCCTAATTTAGTCAATTATAAAAATTTATTAAATAAATTTAATTATAAAATTAGTAAACCAAGTTAAACCCCAAATAGTTAATTATCAAAGTAAAATAAATAAAACAAAACCCCAAGTATTTAATTACTATAATAAACCCATATTTATTAATTATAAAAAAATGATTAATACACATTTTAGACCTTGGGACGAATTCGAAGAAGGGTCAATACTTGGTGAAGACAAATTTTTAAATTTTCATATTTTAACATTTCACCATGTAAACAATTAAATAATAAAAAAAGCCACGCGTATAATTAAAATAAAAAGAAAATAAACATAAAAATCCAACTAAGCGCCCCGTCATATTAAAAAGAATAAAAAATTAAAAAAAAATCAACAAAGCAGTGCCACGTCACAGATTCTGCTGACTGTGTGCACTGAGGGGCTAAAATGAAAGAATCTTCAAACGGCAGAGACGGAATCTGAATTTACTTTTACAGGGTCCTTTTTCGAATTCGCCCCAAATGGCAGGGGCTAAAATGTGTATTAACCCTAAAAAAAATAAATAGATCACAATTTTAAATCAACCCCATATTTATTATAATAAACCCCAAATTATAAATTAAACCCAAAATTTTATAATAAACCCCAAAATTAGAAGTTAAACCCACAGATATTAATTGTAAAAAGAATTAGATTATAAACTCAAAATTATAAGTTAATCCCAAAGATATTAATTGTAAAAATAATTAGATTATAAACCCAAAATTATAAGTTAACCCCAAAGATATTAATTTTAAAAACAATTAAATTATAATGCCCACAAATATAAATTAAACCTGCAATTATTATAAATAAACCTAAATGAATAAATCTCCAATTTATAAAATAAATAAACCCACATTTATATTTATCCAGCCAAGGTGATAAACCCTCATTATTTTATTATAAAAATAAGTTAAATAAACCCCAAAATTACAAATAATCCAAATTTATTATAAAATTAATAAAACCCCAAAATTTAAGAAATCTCTAGCTTAACCCTATTAATCCATAAATATTTTAATATTATCGATCTCTAAACTATTACTATCCTAATTATCTATATACATATATTAATCCTTTAATCCCTAATTAAAATATTTTAATTAGTTAAAATTGTAATTCTAATTATTATTATAATATTTTTGCATAAATCCTATTATTATATGAAATTGTGAAATTAACCCTAACCCTTATTTAAAACTCTCCAATTATATTGTATTTTTATCCCATTTTTGTTATAATTATCTTATTATTATTTTTATTTGTATAGTGTTGTTAGTTACGGTATATGAAAATAGCAATAACAAATTATGTTGGTGTGATTTAGATATTACCGTAAAAAGACTTTTAATTTTTAAACAATTTATAGTTTATGATATAAAAAGGGTTTACGACTTTGATTACAAAAGGTTTCCCTTTTGTGTCAATAATAATAATAACATAATAAAACCTAACTAAAGTTAATTGTAAAAAAACAAAACTAAATATCAGATTATACACATACAGGGTCATCTTAGAATAAAAGATATACTAAATCACAATCCAAACATAAATTCATATTAATAGTTTGAAGTACCAACCTGGGGTGCTGTGACCGATTTAAGCTGCTTCCCACTCCTTTTCTTTCCCTTCCCTTTATGCTTTTTTCCTTCTCCCCTCCCTTTCCTTTGCATTTTTTTTCTTCTCCCCTCCCTTCCCTTTGTGCTTTTTTTCTTCTGCCCTCCCTTCCCTTTGTGCTTTTTTCCCTTCTCCTTTGGTGTGAAATCTCCTTTTCCTTTTTGGCTTGGAGGGATGTTGAAGGTTTAGGGTTTTCCTTTTTGACTCGGAGGGATGTTGAAGGTTTAGGGTTGTTGAAGGTTTAAGGTTTTAGTGTTGTTGAGGGTTTGGGGTTTTAGTGTTGTTGTTCTTCGATGTGTGAAGAACAACAACTTAAGAGATAGTAGGTTTGTAAATTATGGGTCCCCCAAAATAAGAGAGACAAAAGACTCTATTTATAGGGTGAAATCAGGTCAAAAAAGAAATTAAATGTGATTGAATCAACCAGATTTATTTTATTTCTTAAAGCTCGAGCCAATGAATCTGGATGGATTCATGGCTTGGTGAATTTGAATAATTAATAATAACAATATAAAATAAATATTTGAATAATAATAATAGTCATATAATGATAATGAAAAAGTTTTGATTTATATGATTTGTTTGAGATTTTTTCATAAAAACATGATTTTAAAAACCTTAGAAACCTTAGACCTACCCATCTACCAAATGGACTACAATGTTTATTCAAAATAAAGTTACATCCAAAGAGTAACATACTAATAAAAATCTAATTTCTAATTTGCACTCCTTTACTATATTTTTTGTTCTCTCTTTTTTTTAATACATAGAAATAATATTATCATTTCTTAAAAAAGAAAAATTAGAAATACAAACTACTTATTATCATTATTTTTTATTTATATACGTAATTAAAAGGTGAAAAAAAAAATGAAAAAATAGATGGTCAAAATTTGGGGTACGACAATACCAATTGTAACACCTTACTCTACCCATTCATATAATAATTGAAAATACGAAAAATAATAGCGGAAATAAATCAGAGTTACACACGTAGGATGTCACATTCAACAAAACATCATCATGAAGTATCAAATCACTTCATATCTTTTTCATTAATAAAAATAATGCTTTGATTAAACAGTGGAATTAAATCAATGGTTTAGTGTTAAAACTTCAATTACATCAAATCTCCACATAATACGAGGTTCAACAACATTAATCAAAACCAGATACGTAACAAATATGATGTCAAATAATATAAAGAAAATACGAAATCCCCATCCTTCCCGTGTTACGTATCAGAGCGACTCCTAATACTCGACCAAATAGCAACACATGCTCCAAGCACTACTCAGGTACATGATCATATGTACTCCCTAAGGAGGACAGACACAACAAATAGAAAAGGGGTGAGAACTACATTTAGTAATACACGGTGAAAAACACATGCTAGAAGTAGTTAACACACAAATCACACCAATCATACAATTACAATGCACATACAAGTGCCACATCATCACTCAACATAATCATACCACAATCAATCATATACATATGCAATGTGACTCAACTGACACGATACAATGCATGTGGTACAATCACAATCACATACGGTTCACCCTAGAACCCGATTCCCGTCGAAATCCGGATAAGTCGTATACGTTCCTCTGAACTACAACTTATCTCCACACGACTCCCACATAGAATCCGGACGAGACTAGGCACCCGTCATGGATTCCTACCTAGCTCATCTTCATATCACATGACATGAATGCATGACACAAAATTATTCACAATATAATACTTATACAAGCATAATTCACGATCCTCAATGATCCCACGTGAGCCACACACTCACAGTAATTCCTTCCGGAATTACCACCACAACCCAAGACCGTCCACACAAGACAATCTTGGCTCACACACATCCAACACGTCTTAACCATGTGAGGGCAAGGTGCCTCTCATTTGAGCTTTATTTTAATGATGTCAAAATGTATATGAGGGCTAGTAGTCTGTAATTTGGATGGTGTCATCTCATTGGTGTCGACATTCTAATTTTGCATTGCATAATCATGAGTCTAAATATATGGTGGAGTCTTGCATATCCATTAAATATGGGTGATCATGATATTAGTATTAGGAATGCATAAGTTGTGCCTATATATATAAAACTGTGTCGAAAAATCAATTTTTGGATGTTTTTGAAGCTTGAGTCGACCTAAGCTGAGGTCCGGTCGATTCACAATATGTTGACAATGTGTGTGTCTCGCTCGGGTAAGCGCGCGCCTACCCTGCGGTCGACGCACGCTTCTGAAATTTCTGATTATGAATTTTTCCCAGCCATGCGTCGACGCATGGTCCCTGTAGCGGTCGACGAATGGTCTCCCAACATGCGCAGATTGTTCCACGGGTCAGCGCAGGCTGACCCTCTTCAAGGAGCGGTCGACTGCTCGCTGTTAGTAATCATTTTTTTTTCTCCTTGTTCAAAATGCTGTTATTATTTTCTCTTGGTCCTTGCATCATATATATAGTTGGTTCCTCATTTTTTACACGAAGAAGAACAAGTGAAAGAAATACATTGAAACTTTTTCTCTCATCACTTTCATCTTCATCTTGCACCTTTCTCAACAAATACACATAATCATTTTTGTTGATATTCTGCATCAAGAAGTGATAACGTCCAAAGCATTGAGTTGTATCTTGGTTTGGGGTGTGTTTCAGTGGGTTTGTTCTTGAATAAAACCTCTAGGGTTTTGTCCTCCAAGATCAATTGGATTTGGGGGTTTTTGGATCAGATGTTGTGTGCATTGAATTCAGCCGAGCGAAGGTGATCCAAGAATGGAGGGTTTGGTCAATCTAGTAGTGTTAACCGGAGGATTGTGCAACAAGGTTTGAGGATCGAACTGTGTGTGGATCAGAATCAGCCGAGTGAAGGTGATTGAAGACCTGTGTGTTCTTGCAATCTAGTAACGGTAAACGGAGGTTCTTCCAACAAGTTCGAGGCACTTGATTCGACTCGAATCAAGGAAAGATAAGACAAAGTATCTGCATCAATGAAGTTTCTTGAGTGTGGGATAGCTAAGTTTTCTCTTGTAAAAACATTTGCAAACAAGTTATAGATATATCAATTCTAGTTTTTAGAATTGGGGGAAGACGTACCCGAAGCGAGGACGAAAGGGGAACTGCCTAAACAAACCTGGTGTCATTTCCTTTTTCCTTATCTCATTTATATTTCGAACTATTTACACTTGTAATCATTCAATTGATTGATACAAAAAATTCTAGTATAGTTTTGTGCAAAAAATTAATTTGAAAACCATTGCACAATCATTTTGGATTGTGCTTAGTGACAATTCTGCATCAACTATCATAGAAGGTTTAGCTTGGAGTTTTACGCACTCCAAGTGCTCGATAGATTGAACGCACACAAGGTGTTTGATATATTGTCAAGTTTGGTTTAATTTTTTACTGCTCGTTGGAGATTGCACCTCATTAAGTGCTTTTGGAAAATTGATTAATTGTTAAGTTGTTATTCTAATTTTTTCTCTTTGAGCCTTTCGTTCCATTTGGCTTACGTATATTCAATCCTCTCAGTAACTCGGTTCGTGTAGACGAATTATCCTCGGCCACTTCCGCAAAATAATTTTAAAAACAAATTTTAGCGCCGACTCGCATTCAAAAAGAAGTGATCTATTCAACCCCCTTTCTAGATCATTTGCCTTCGTCTAACAAGTGGTATCAGGAGCACCAGTTAATTCTAGTGCTTCAAGTATAACTTTTTTAGAAAATGGAAAACGAATCGAAAGGGGCTTATAATAGAGCACCTGTTTTTAATGGTGAGAATTATAGTTACTGGAAGGATTGTATGCGTATTCACATCAATTCTATTGATAGGAGGGTATGGAGCGTTAACCAAAACGGTCCAATGGAAATAACCATGACCAATGCAAATAATGTGGTAGTACCTAAGCCTGAAGCACAATGGAATAAAGAAGATAAGAAAAAGTACAACTACGATTGGAAGGCTAGAAATATTCTGATATCCTCATTGGGAGTTGATGAATATTATAGAGTTTCACATTGTACGAGTACTAAAGCTATATGGGACGTGTTACAAGTTGCCCATGAGGGTACTAACGACCTCAAGCTAGCTAGAATCAATACATTGAGTCAAGAGTTCGACCTCTTTCACATGAAGCAAGGGGAAACCATTACTGACAGGCAAAAGAGGTTCACTTATTTAATCAACAGACTTCATTCACTTGGTAGGCCAATTTCCAACGAGGTTGCTACTAACAAAATCTTGAGGTGTTTGACTAGGGATTGACAACCGAAGGTGACCGCTATCAAAGAAGCCAACGACCTAATGACGTTAGACATCACAACGTTGTTTGGGAAGCTCGAGGAACATGAGCAAATGCTCATAAGCTTAAACCAATTTGAGAAAAGAGAGAAGAAGGAAAAGAGCAAGACCAAAGAAGTGGAAAAGAAGTTGATAGTTCTAAAGACTTCTAGTTCAAAGTCCTCCGCATACGAGCTGAGCGAGAGTGAATCCAGTTATTTGTGAAGTGATACAATCATAATATCAGGAAAAAGGGTATCCAACATTCGGAGAAAAACCTCGTCAACTTTCGTAAACAATCAAAGTCTTCCAAGAATGAAGACAAAAAGAGTGGAAAAACTAAGGGTTCTTGCTATAACTGTGGGAAAGTCGGCCACTATAAGCCAGATTGTCCCTTGTTGAAGAAGGACAAAGGTAAGGACAAAAGTTGTCACGGGAAGAAACAATCAAAACCTAGAAGAGCCTATATCGCTTGGGAAAGCGATAGTGAATCATCTAGTACTGAAAGTTTAAGTGACGAAGGAGAATCCGTCAATCTTTGTCTTTACGCTCACCAAAGGAAAAAGAAAAAAAGGGTAAGACACTCTAAGTACGATAACTCTAATTCAATGTCTTATTCTGAACTACAACGTGCGTTTGATACTCTACACCATGAGGCCAAGGAAGCCTTTAAATGGTTAGCTTCAAATAAACAAATATTTTCTCATTTGGAGCAAAAGATCTCCAATTCTGAAAAGAAATTAGAGGCTCTAAAAAATTCCATGGTGGAAGTAACAAAGGTAGATGTTGTGGAAGATAAAAGTAACTGGTTAAATTTTGGTTGCGATACTTGTCACATTTGGAAAAAAAGAGGTTAGAACTCTTAAGGCCAAGCTTGACAAGGCTCCAGAACCAAAAAATGACTTTTGCCATTGATAAATCACACTTTAAGAAAAGCATGATTAATCTATATCAATAATATACCTATGTGATTAGAAATCAATCTAGCAAAAGTGATTCTCATGTTAACCTCACTTGCTTATATTGTTGCAAAAGGGGTCATACCATTGTTAAGTGTCGCTTTAGGAGGTTTTTGGTTCCTAAAGATGTTTATCAATGGTTGCCCAAATGCAATCCTATTTTCACTCACAACCAAGGACCCAATAAGAATTGGGTACCTATTTCCCTTGATTGACTATGTAGGTACAACGTCTTGAGACCACGGAAAGAAGATGGGTTACGGATAATGGCTGCTCAAGACATATGACAGGAGACTTATCTCTTTTCATCGAATTTGTGGCAAAGAAAAAGGGGTTTGTTACCTACGGAGACAACAACAAGGGACAAATACTTGGCAAAGGTAGTGTAGGTAACCCCTCATCTACTACTATCTCTGATGTGCTTCTTGTTGAGGGCATTAAACATAACCTTTTAAGCATTAGTCAATTAAGTGACAAGGACTATAAAGTATCTTTTTCCAAGGATTGTTGTATAATTGAGAATAGTGATAAAAAGGATGTGTTTAAAGGCTAGAGAGTGAATAACGTCTATATGCTAGACTTGAATGAGGTATCGTTGAGTAGCGACAAGTGTCTAGTCACCATGAGTGAAGATTCATGGTTATGGCATAGACGGTTGGCGCATGTCAATTTTGATTTGCTTAATAAAATAGTTTCTAAAGACCTAGTGATCGGCTTGCCCATAATCAAATTCACAAAGGATCACTTATGTGATGCGTGTCAAATGGGGAACAAACAAGGATCTCGTTTAAATCTAAAAACATTGTTTCAACTACGAGACCCCTTAAGCTCCTCCATATAGACCTCTTTGGACCATCTAGGATTAAAAGCCTAGGTGGTAACTATTATGGTTTTGTGATAGTCGATGACTTTTCTCGGTTTTGCTGGACTATTTTCTTAGCAAGCAAGAGCGATACTTTTTCGGCCTTTGAAAGATTTACCAAGTTATCCCAAAACAAATTAAACACAAACACTATATCAATTAGAAGTGATCATGGGGGGTGAGTTCGAAAATTATCTTTTTGAAGTATTTTGTGAAAGCTATGGGATTGATCATAATTTTTCCGCACCACGTACCCCTCAACAAAATGGGGCTATGGAACGTAAAAATAGAATTTTGGAAGAATTAGAAAGGAATATGATCAATGAGAGTGGACTTCCAAAATACTTTTGGGCTGACGCCATAAGTACGGCTTGTTACGTTTTGAATAGGGTGCTCATCCGTCCTATTCTAAACAAGACACCGTATGAGCTTTTAAAAGGGAGAAAGCCCAATGTATCTCAAGTTCACGTTTTTGGTTGTAAGTGTTTCGTGTTGAATAATGGTAAAGAGACACTTGGTAAGTTTGATGCTAAGGCCGACGAGGGTATTTTTCTTGGATATTATCAGTCTAGTAAGGCATATAGGGTTTACAATAAGAGGTTACTTACTGTTGAGGAGTCGGTTCATGTTACTTTTGATGAGTCTTATCCAAAAAATGTCGAAAAAGGTAGTTCTTTGCATGGTGCAGGCATATCTTCTAAAGACATACTCAAGGACACTGATAAAGGGACTAATCAACCTGAAGCTGTGCATGTTGAGGAGGAAAAAGATCACCAACTAGTGAAGAGTGAGAAGGATCATCCATCTAATAAAGATGACCTTCCTCCAGCTTAGAAGTCTTCCAAAGACCATCCCATCGACAACATTCTCGGTGACATCTCAAAGGGAGTAACAACTCGTTCCAAGCTAAGTAACTTTTGTTATTACTCCGCTTTCGTTTCGCAAGTTGAGCCTAAAAACTCAAAAGAGGCCTTACTCGATGAACATTGTATTTTGTCAATGCAAGAGGACTTGAATCAATTTAAAAGAAATGAGGTTTGGGACCTTGTCCCTCCTCCGCGAGGTCATCGAGTAATCGGCACCCGTGGGTGTTTAGGAATAAGCTCGACGAAAATGGAGTTATAACTAGAAATAAAGTGTGCTTGGTTGCGCAAGGGTATAACCAAGAGGAAGGCATAGACTATGAGGAAACTTATGCGCCTGTTGCCCGACTTGAGGCTATACGCCTATTGCTTACCTATGCATGTGCAAAAAACTTCAAATTATTTCAAATGGATGTAAAAAGTGCATTCCTTATCGGTTATATTAATGAAGAGGTTTATGTTGCCCAACCTCCTGGATTTGAGTCCCATGAGTATCCCGATCACGTTTTCAAATTAAAACGTGCTTTGTACGGTCTCAAACAAGACCCTAGGACTTGGTATGAGTGTCTTAGCAAATTTCTACTTGATCAAGGGTACTCTAGAGGAAAGGTTAACACAACTCTTTTCATTAAACGTCAAGGAAAACACCAAACTTTGGTACAAGTATATGTAGACGATATTATATTTGGTTCTACTAACACAAATATGGTCAAGGAGTTTTCTAAGTTAATGCAGGGAGAGTTCGAGATGAGCATGATTAGTGAGCTTAACTATTTCCTCGGATTGCAAATCAAACAACTTGATGAAGGGACGTTCGTGAGCCAGACAAAGTATTGTCTTGAGTTACTCAAGCGCTTCGACATGCCTAGCTCAAAGGCGATTGACACTCTGATGCCTACGTGTGTCAACTTGAGTCGAGATGAAACTCAACTTGCAGATATTTTCACTAAACCTCTTGCGACAGAGCCTTTCTTTAATATCCGTAGGGAACTTGGTGTTTTTGATATCTCAGATAGAGTTTGATTATATGATTGCATGCTTTATTCCTTTGCTTGTCTTTATTTCTTTTAACTAACAATAAGTGATAAGATTAAGCCATATGTGAGGGCATCCATCATCAATCGTCGGAGGTAATATCGTTCCTTCTTAGAAATTCTATTCTTGATCAATTATGTTTGTGAATTATTATGGCCAAAATATGGTTTAAATTGATGTTTTATTCATGATTAAACGTATTTTTGATCCATTTTTTAGTATTGGCATGTGTATGGTGTGTTATTTATCATTACTTGTTGCATAAGTAGCTCAAAATATACATTTTTCAATGTTATGCTGGTTTGAGTCGACCAAAACATGGCATGGGTCGACTCAAGAAATGTCATTTTTCTCAAATATGGGCGTGGATCAGCGCACGCCGACCTATGGTCTACGTATCCCATTAAACTTTTGAAATTGTCAAAATTCGCTCCGTGTGCGCCGACGCATGACCTGTTTCGATCGACGCATCGCTGACAAATTCTGATTCTCCTTTCCTCGGAAAGACGTGCACTATTTCATGTTGAGCAAAGTGACTACATTAATATTTCTTGTTTCATTTTCCAATTGCATTTCATAAACCTTTGATTCTATTGTCTCCTCATCTCTCTCTTCTCCTCTCCTTAAAATATCAAACCCTAAAAACCCATTGTCACAACTATCTTCAAATCCAACAAATCTTACAATCCAAGAGGTTTTCAAAGGTTTTATCTACATAAGAACCAAGGTTTTTTCAGTCTAGTCATCTTGATCATTAAGATCTCGTACTATTCATGTTCCTCTACAAAGTGAGTATTGTTCATCCAAGTTCACATATTGCTCATCAATGGGTTCACAAAGAGTTACAGGAAAGAGGACCTCCAGAGCTTCAACATCAAGGGCTGGTTCATCGACAATACCGGTAAATGCTCTTTCATAATTGTCTGATGATTTATCTGAGACATTCAACAAAGATTTTAGAAACCGCTCTGTGATTAAGCAATTTGTGTACTATCCATTGAGGGCTGAAGATTATCACCTATCTAAAATTATTGAAATCCTAAATATTCAAAAGTTTGATGAATTTCTAGAATGTGATACCAAGTATAATGAAGATTTGGTCAAGCTGTTTTATACTGGGAATTTAGGCAAGTTTGAAGGTACGGACTTTCAATATATGATTGGTGGTAAGAAGTACTTGGTGAATGCATTTGTTTGGAACAGTCTGGTTAAACTAGAAACTGCAGGTCTTGCTAAGGTAACAGACGCTGTATTTGTTGACGACTATGAGTTTAAGGCTGCTTTGAACTCAATGCTACGAGACCCTTTCTCGGAGAGCATTGTGAATAGCAACCTATTTCCTAAAACTGTCACAACGGGATTGTTGAAACTAGTTGATCGTATTTTTCAATGGATTATCGCTCACATCTTACGGCCTAAGAAAGGAGGGTACTCTTGGGTCGATCAAGCAGAAGTCCATTTGATCTATCTGCTGAAAAACAAAAAGCGCATTAACTGGCCACATTACCTCACATATCGGATGTTTGCACTTTGCGATTCTACTAGAGGTACGACTTTGTGTTATGCCTCCTTTATTCAGTGTCTCTTGAAAAAGGCTGAGGTAACGGTCCCAGGTATTCCTTACGTGACCTTTATCACTAATCAAGAGTTTACTCAGAAGACTCTGACTATGATGGGTTACTTTTGGAACTCTGAAGACGAGGAATTCAAATTCAAACACCGAGCAACATACCAAGATCTTCAGTATGATGTTCCAAATGAAGAAGAGGATGCCAAGAGAATGTACAAGAAGGACAAACCGGTAACAACATGCAAACTGAGGTAAATACGGTGGAAGATGACAATGTTGAATGGATGGGATACTCTCCACCTCAAAATCCATATGAAAATCAGGGTTGGGGTGAATGTAAGCGCACGGGATGGACCATACGTGGGTCATCCTATGTTCCTCCAAATCATGGCTGGCAATAACATGAAGAATATAAATGGCACCAACCCGAATATTTGATTCCTACACCCACACAGCCACCGCAACAGAATAACGAGGAAATCCTTGACATGTTACGATCAATGCAGCTGCAGCAAGAAACGTTCATGACCACACAAGAAGAGAGGTATACAACTCTCTCAAACCAACTGGAGGCACAAAATCAAACCTTCAACAGGTTTGCTACTGCTGTCATGACTCATTTTGACAAGTTGGATACTGCTGCCGGAGGTCAGACACGCTGTGTGACGAATGGTTTCAACACACTCAACATGGTTGTATTGGAACTGAATGAGCGGTTGGAAGAACAACCTCTACCTCCACCTCAAGACCCCTATTTCAGAGGACGAGGTCACCACTTTAGGGGGAGGAGACCCTGAGAGATAGGTTCATAGTTTGATGCATGTTATATCTAGTTTTTGGCTTGTATGACTTGTTATTTGCTTACATTTTGATTATGTACTTGGTTTGCTTTTGGATTATGTTGACATTTGAACTATTATGGAATGTATGTTGAGTCTATATGTAAGCATCTCTTGTTCCTTATTTATCCATCTAATTTTTTTTGCATTATCATCATTCTATGTGAATGTTTGTTAATGTATCTTGTTTGCAAAATGTTGAGTGTATCCATAAGTATATGATATGTTTCGTTGGAGATTGCACCTTATTAAGTGCTTTTGGAAAATTGATTAATTGTTAAGTTGTGATTCTAATTTTTTCTCTTCGAGCCTTTCCTTCCATTTGGCTTACGTATATCCAATCCTCTCAGTAACTCGGTTCGTGTAGACGAATTATCCTCGGCCGCTTCCGCAACATAATTTTAAAAACAAATTTTAGCGTTGACTCGCATTCAAAAAGAAGTGATCTACTCAACCCCTCCTTCTAGATCATTTTCCTTCATCTAACAAACCAGGCGTTATCATAAAATCCCATGATTTACCCTATTTAATGTTATTACTAGTTTCCTCTATGTCCAATTATACCGTCTTAGTCTTACGGGTCAAGAGAAATTGCATTACACGCGAAATCGGAACAGAAATCGCAAAAACGGGAAATTTTCACCACAACCCTACCCAGACACATATGACCATGCCCATATGCGTATGGGCTCATTTCCCTCACCCCAGGCCTGCGTATCATACGCGTAGGGCTCATCTGCCCAGGCCTCATATGCGTATTGCCTTGGGTCGTACACATATCACCAGAGAGTGACTTCTCTCTCAAAACTCCTCCAAAACTTCCCCTACGCATATGGCCATGCCCATACGCGTATGGCCACTCCCTCATACGTGTCCCATACGTGTTTCAGTAGAGGGTCGTGCTGGCTCTGGGGACGGGGTGCATGTGCTACGCGTATGCCCCTGGGAGTGTCCCTCATACGCGTATGGCTCCTTGTCATACGCGTATGGCCAGTGAGTCAACAAAAATCCCAGATTTCGCATCAGTGCAAATTTTCCCCCATTAGAGCACTTCCAAGCTCCTAATTCAGACCCAAAACCATATTTAACTCAATACGATTTCAAAGTCCTAATTCTACTTCATTAATCTACTATTTTCTCAAGTTTTCTACAGTTTAGAACCCACTTTCATTAACCCTCAAAACCCATACTTTTTCCAGAATTCGTCTCATGACAGAACACAGCAACAATGCAGAATTTACACAGATTCATACATGCATCGGTACACAAACCCGAATCATCACAACAATTATTCAGATACGAAAATCAAACAAGAAGGAGAAGAAATGCACAGAACCTAAGATGGAAAGGAGCCCTCACTACCCTCTCATGCTATAATCACCATTATTGACCCCATTCTCCCCATTACTTGAAATTTCCAAGCTTTCTCTCTTCCACAATGGTGGAAAACCTTGTTCTTCTTGCCCTAGCTCTCTTTCTCTTCCTCTTTCTCTTTTACGTGAAACTGATCTTTTTGCAACTGCCCTACCACCCTCTCCTAATTGTGGGTTATTCTTTCCTTAATTCTCTCTATTTTCTTAGTCATAATAATAATAATCCTAATAATAATAATTTTAATAATTATGCTAATAATAATATTAATAATCATAATAAAAATAATAATATTAATATTAATACAAATAGTATTAACATTAATAAAATGTCTCATTATTCATATTATTATTACAATGTTGTCCTAAGACTTATTTTAATTTAATTCATTCCACTAACTCTCACACCCACCTTAACACACCTACCCTTAACCAATACAATGTCAAACAATCACACAAAATAATCACAAAACGACTAAATAATTAAATGGGGTGTTACATATCCCACAACACTAGTGGATGGTATAATCATGCAACCTCCTTCCTCGTTCAAAGACCAGAAAGTATCTTCCCTAGAACTCATCCTGAAACAGACCAGGATGCCTGCTCTGATACCAATTGAAATTCTGGCATGTAGATCACAGATGTCCTATTAGATGTCGAAACATTTATGTCTGCTAAAAAACTGAACAAGGACAGAACAAAAACATTTAAAAACACTTCAGGTTAAAACAATGTTGTGACAAATGTTTCAACATCAGTCAAGACATATACTTCTAAGCAAGAGATCAGACTGAATAGAACATAACAGAATGATAAATAACACAAAGATATGATGACCCAGTTCGGTATAATTCACCTACATCCGGGGTCTACCAAGCCAGCAATGAAATCCACTAATAGTATTAGTTCAAAGCTAAACTCCCTTGTTTACAACTTTTCACCTAATCACTACCCGTGCAAACTTCTACCTAAGACACTCCTAGATATGATAAATCACCATCTCAATTCCTAAATCACCTCAGTGATATCTAACAGTTACAACCTCCTGCAACTACATCAAACTGCTCAATTGAAAGACACTCCTTCCAATGCAATATTCAGTCAAGACTCTTGACTAACAAACAATGCTTGGATTTGCAGCTTCATCCAAGAACAATACACAATTCATTACCTACAGGTTTCTAAATCTGTAAACCTATGTCTACCATAATGCATCAAACGATACAAAGGGTGACTTACAACACAAGAAAGTGGGCTTGGTCTTCCTTTTATAATCTTCAGCTGTCCATGGGCTTCGAAATATCTGTTTAATCATCCCTTGATCCATGTTCTGATTTCTCCTTAAATCTTGGACCAGATCTGCAACAACTTGATATATCAGACCAAGATGTCGAGTCTACAAGCTAGGACATCTTGTCTGACATGTCTTCTTTCAGCAGATTTCATCATGTAGGAACATCTTTTTCAACATTATATTTTACCAAAATTTAGTAAAATATTTATAGCCTTCATGTGTATACCAAAAGTTTAGTGGGAGTAAATTTGTTTTCTTGGTACTATATGTAGATGATATCCTTTTGGAAAGCAACAATATAGGCTTATTGCACAAAACCAAGAGATTTCTCAAAATCAAATTTGAGATGAAATATCTTGGGGATGCCTCTTTCGTCTTAGGAATTCAAATACTTAGAGACCGTTCTCGGGGTATTTTAGGATTGTCACAAAGGAGCTATATTTATACAGTTTTGGATAGATTCTCCATGAAAGATAATAAACTAGGAGACACACCCGTTGCTAAAGGAGACAAGTTTTGTCTCAAACAGTGCCCCACTATGGATCTTAAAAAGGAAGAGATGCATAAGGTTCTATATGCTTCAGTTGTAGGAAGTCTTATATATGCTCAAGTTTGCACCTATTCCGACTTAGCATTCATTGTAGGAGTTCTTGGCAGATATCTAAGCAACCCTGGTATACACCACTGAAGAGCAGTAAAGTGTGTAACGCGCTACCTAAAGAGAACAAGAGACTTCGTGCTCACTTATCCGAAGTTAGATATCTTGGAGATCAGATTTTTCCGGATGCCTGGATAGCAGACGTTCCGCATCTGGGAAAAACCAGCATCAAGAAATGTTTGCGCACATCCACAAAATCGAACCGACACTGATACTTAAAAATCTAGCAGCAAAACAACAACAATATAGATACACACAAAAGAAATTGAAACCATTACTGACACGCGAACCTCCACTACTGCAAGTTGTTAATGAGTTTGCACGTTTCTACCGAGTTTGAATGCTTCTAAAACATTTGATTTGCTAAGTTTGAAGGCTTCAAAAGAGTTGTATTGTGTGGCTCGGTTGAGATATGCGCATGAACAATATGTACAGTGGGTATAGGTTGTTGTGTGATGTTTACAAGGTAGATCGGTTTGATTATTGTTGTTGCTTAAGGATTTGTCTGATTTCGGTGAAGATTTTGTGTGTTTATAGGTTCTTGTTATTTGGTGAATCTCGTTCGATTTTGGAAGGAAATAAGTGGTGGATAAGATGTGGTTTAGAGAGAATAAAAGTTTGAGTTAACAATGGATGAAGGTTGGTTTGAAGGTGTGATAATGGAGGTGATGGAAGGTGATGAATGGTTCGTGTGATGTTGGTAGGATGAGGGTGGAAAAGGAGTTGCAGTTGGTTTTAGGGAATGTGATGCAACAATTTAAGTATGTTGGTGGCGAGCTGAAAAAACATGATGGAAAGGGTGGAGGAAGATGGATACTGTTGAGAAAAGGGATGAGGTTTTTTTTTAAGGTTGTTATGAAGATGAAGGGTGGTTTTCCCTTGATGTTTTCATGTGTATTGGGTATTGTTGGTGAGCGGATAGTAACAATTTGTTCTTTAGGTGAGCTGAAGCTGTTACATGGCAATGGTAGTATGAGATGGAAGGTTAAGGGTGGAAAGAAGAGGATGAATTATGAGGTGAGGTTTTTTGTGTGTTCAAAAAAGTGAGAGATAGGAGTGCATTGCTTTTTATCTTTTATTTTCGGGATCTCATATATGGTGGTGTCCTTCTATATTTTTTGTTTATAGAGTGAGGGTCTTGCATAAAATTGAGCGAGATAGGATTCATGAGGGTTGGTGAATAAGAAAGGTATTTTAGTGGGTGACAGGGAGAGAGAGTATTCCTTGGCTAGCTTTTTTCTCAGTCCTTATCCACACACTCCTCAACATTGTGTACTTTTTTATGAGTGGAGACGCGTCCTATTTTGTTGTGGAAGGAATCTCTCTTTAATTCAAAATTTTGAAGAGAATAAGCTTTCACGTGTACTGTTGAGAGGGAGTATTGCGTGCATGTGATATTTTATTTCTCTACTGCCAATTGTAGGTCGCGTGAGTGGAATAGAAGAATCCAATGCAAAATATATTCTATCATCTTATTTTTTTTATTATTTGAATATTTTAGAAACAAAATTTAATAATTGAAAATAAAAATAAATTACTCAAAATAAAATTAAACTAAATACCAATTAATCCTAGTTAATCAAATTAGATATTTTGACCTAAAAAATAAAATAAAAGGATTAAAAACGAATAAAAGTCGAATGCAAAAATACTCAAAAAAATAAAATGAATGCATTAAAATGATCAGCGCGAAATAAACTTCTCGGAAACGTACAAGTTTTGACCAAATTTTGAAATAAATTTTGACTGGTTAAAAGGTTCAGCTGATAAAAAATGCGACTGAAAAAGTAGTTGAAAAAACAAAACGAACACACCAGGTTAAACTACGCGAACCATAGATTAACAATACTAATGTCTGCAAGCTCAAATTTGAAACTTTTTGTCCACTGATTTTAGGTACAGTTGAAAGTTTGAGCGGTCTGTCTGTAAGTCCAAAAAATTATTATGGTTGACATTTTAGGCTTTATACGACAAAAAATGTATGCTATGTTATGCGTATGATGTGAATGCTATAATAAATGCTTTTATTCGGCGATTCAAGGTCAAAATTGGGGTGTGACAGCTACACATATTTAAATATCTTAAACCAGAGAATGTGAAAAAAATTACTCTTCATATGATCACGGTGGGAGATAGTTAAATATTAAGAAGACCCGAATTATGATCCTAAATGCATAAGACATGATATGATATGTGATGCATGTATGCAGGACTCTATGGGGATTACTGAAATGGAAGCAAGTGAGGTTTGCTGGGGATTAAATGAAACGAGGTGAAATGAAAACTCATTGGGGATACTTTGGTACATGATTAGTTTTAGATTCTCACAGAACAAACCAAAACATAACCAACGAACTACGTAAGAGGGAAAGAAGCAAACTCTAGACTCTCACAAAGAAAACTAGGATTGTAGATTATAAATGAAACGACCCTGGATTCTCACAGGATAGGGAAATAATTATGGTTTCTCACAGAGTAAAGAAAAGGGTTATGGCTTCTCACAGAATATCAAGATATGTTACAGGTTCTCGCGTAACAAGCTGAAATGACTCTGGGTTCTCACAGAGCAAAGAGAGGTTCTGGCTTCTCACAGAACGTCAGGGTAAGTTACGGGTTCTCACGTAACAAACTAGACCTGTTATGGCTTCTCACATAACAAGGATGGATATGAAATGGTTTCTCACACAACAAAAGAAATGTCTCTAGGTTCTCACAGAGCAAAGATAGGTTATGGGTTCTCACCGAACGACAGGGTAAGTTACGGGTTCTCACGTAACAAAGTAGACCTGTTATGGCTTTTCACATAACAAGGATGGATATGTTATGGTTTCTCACACAACAAAAGAAATGACCATGGGTTCTCACAGAGCAAAGAAAGGTTTTTGCTTCTCATAGAATAAAAAGTAGGTTACGGGTTCTCACGTAACAAAAGATAAATAAGTTATTGCTTATCACATAATAAAAGTGACATAACTCAGGGTTCTCACAGAGTAGTAATTTAAAGAAAAGTTTTAGGTTCTCTCAGAACGACATTAAAGGGAGGTTATGGCTTATCACATAACCACAAGAAAGAAAGGGTTATGGGTTCTCACGTAACGATAAGCAAGGGTTCTAGATTCTCACAGAATGAAAGTAATGTTACGGATTCTCACATAACATTATGATGGGTTCTGGCTTCTCATAGAACAATTTGACAATAATATCTGATAACACATCACGATAAAATGGTTATCTAGAAACACATCAGATACAAGTACCCAATCTGGACAAATAACAGAAGGTAAAATCATCTGGTAACATCTCAGAGAGACAAAAGGGATGATCTGGAAATATTTCGGACTGACAAGAAGAGATTGAACCTTTAGCCAAATATCTATTTTGGTGGACGCTAACTAAGTTGGATTTTCAATTAACAGGGTCAATTTGACAAAGTTGTTAGATATGCACATGAGCTATGAATGATCTATGATGCACGAATGCATGCAAAACAAAGATTTTGGGTTAATATGCCAAGCACAAAGGATATTTGGTGTGGAGTTGGACTCTTTTATATTCCCCGACACATGGGACAATGTTCGCTCTTGAAGTGAATGAATGCTTTTGAGCGTTCTTATCAAGTATATCAGTTTTCATTAAACCGACAATCTCTTTGGATATTCTTCCCTCAGGGATATTCTTCCAGTGGTGTTCCAAGAGTGTTAAGAGACTTAATGGTCTCTTGAGAAACATCAATTTCCCTTTAACCATTTCAAATGTCAAAGTATTTGTGGATCTCAATATGTTTATTATTCCTTAGTTTCAAAATTATATCATAAAAAATAAATGACATTTTGCAAAAGAAAAAATGGAAAAAAGATTGATAAATCAAACTTTTATTCATAAAATGGTAGCACACAAAAGTGTAGCTTCATATGGGATATTACAGAGGGAAACAAAAATGAAAATGGCAATGGGAACAATTTAAATTGAATAACAATAAACGCTACTTTCCCTATAACCATGAGCCCCTATCACCTCGCTTCTAAAGAGATCAACTAGATTGATCCTCCCTGCTTCTGGTTCTTATGCGTCCATCAGTCTTGCTTGATGCAGTATTTTCCTTTTTATAATCGCTAACTTTTTCCTGGATTTCCCTATTGGGTTTTCAATCCACCGCGATGCTGTTTTTTGCCTAAGTCACCCTTTCGGGTTTTCAACTTAGCGAGCTGACACATTTTTTTTATATCCCTAATTTTTTCTTGGACCACCCTTTTAGGTTTTTCAGTCCACCGGGATGCCCTTTTTTTGCCCAAGTTACCCTTTCGGGTTTTCAACTTAGCGGACTGTCTTTTTCTAGGCAAAATACAATCTGATTGCATCAGAATTCACCTGAAGTTGAAGCTCCTTGTCGTCCGTTGTTGCAAGAATTAAGGCTCCACCAGAGAATACTTTATTGACAACTAATGAGCCTTCATAATTTGGAGTCCATTTTCCACGTGAATCTTTGTGTATAGGAAAGATCTTCTTTGGCACGAGATCTCCTTCTTTGTACTCTCGAAAGCAAACTTTCTTATCAAACGCCCTCTTGAGTCGCTTCTGATACAGCTGATCGTGGCACAGGGCAGTCATGCACTTTTCCTCAATGAGGTTCAGTTGGTCAAATCTGTTTTGAATCCATTCAGCCTCTTCAAGTTTGGTTTCCATCAAGATTCTCATCGATAGGATCTCTACTTCGATTGGGAGAACTGCTTCCATCCCATATACCAAAGAGAAAGGGGTTGCCCCTGTTGAAGTAAGAACGAACATCCGGTATCCATGCAATGCGAAGGGTAACATCTCATTCTAATCCTTGTAGGTTGTTACCATCTTCTGTAGGATTTTCTTGAAGTTTTTATTTGCTGCTTCAACTGCGCCATTCATCTTTGGACGATAAGAAGAATAATTATGGTGCTCAATCTTGACGCTTTCGCTTAACTCTTTCATGATCTTATTATTCAATTTCATCCCATTATCTATAATGATCTTGCTTGGAATACCATAAGGACAGATAATCTCCTTTTTTAGGAAATAGGTGACCACATGCTTGGTCACGTTGGTGTAGGAGGCAACTTTCACCCATTTCATGAAGTAATCGATAGCAACCAAGATGAAGCGATGACCATTAGAAGCTTTTGGTTCTATGGTGCCAATCATGTTAATGCCTCACATTGAGAATGGCCAAGGAGAGGTCAAAACGTTCAGAGAAGTAGGCGGCACATGTATCTTATCGGCATATATTTAACATTTGTGGCAAGTTTTAGCATAACAAAAATAGCCAGTTTCCATCATCAGTCAGTATTAGCCAGCCCTTAGAATCTTCTTTGCCATGACATGCTCATTGGCGTGCGTTCCAAAGGACCCTTCATGGATTTATTTGATCAACATATCTGCTTGGCGTCTATCTACGCATCTAAGCAGGACCATGTCGTGATTTCTCTTGTACAACACGCCATTGCTTAAAAAGAAATTGGATGCTAACTTTCTCAGAGTCTTTTTATCCATAGTTGAAGCATTTTCCAGATACTCATGTCCTTCTAAATAACACTTGATGTCATGAAACAATGGGTTGCCATCGGTTTCTTCTTCGACTGATTGATAGTAGGAAGGCTCAGTTTTCTGTTCCACAACAATGAGAGGAGCTTTATTGTGGAATCTAACTTGGTACATTGAAGCCAATGTAGCCAAAGCATCTGCCACTTGGTTCTCTACCCTTGGAATGTGATAGAAAGTTATGTCATTAAAATACTTTATCAATTCCTTGACGTAAGCACGGTATGAAACCAATTTGGAGTCACAAGTTTCATATTCTCCTTTGATTTGACAAATTACCAAAGCGGAGTCTCCATATACCTCAATATTCTTGATGCGGAAGTTGATTGCGGCTTCAAGACCAAGGATATAGGCCTCGTATTCTGCCATATTGTTCGTACAACTGAAGCACAATCTTGCTGTCAACGGGGTGAAACTACCATGTGGAGACACTAAAACAGCTCCAATTCCATGTCCAGTGGAGTTTGAAGCACCGTCAAATGCAAGTCGCCAAATTGATCTTGGTTCAGGTCCTTCATCGAGACCTGGGACCTCACAGTTTTTTATGGCCATAATGTCTTCATATTCTAGGTAGATTTCACTCCTCTCTTTCTGAGACTCTTATCACATTAATTCCTAAGTTATTATGCCCCAAAAATTTAAGGATTTCAGGCCCATTAGCTTGTGCAACACTATTTACAAGCTTATTACAAAGATTATGGTTAACATATTGCGTCCTTATCTAAATCACATAGTTTGAACCTTCTATAGTAGTTTTTTGTCTGGTAAAGGAACAAAAGAAAATACGATTATCCTCCGAGAAACAATTCATTCTATGCGTAATCTAAAAAGGAAAAAGCTAACATGGTGTTCAAAATAGATCTTGAAAAGGACTATGATCATATTAATTGGGATTTCTTGGAATTTTTTTTGAAGCAAAATGAGTTTCTCTCATAACTATAAAGTTGATCATGCATTATGTAACTAACTCCTCTATGTCTATTCTTTGGAATAGGAGATGGCTAACAAATTTTGTTCCGACTAGAGGATTACAGAAAAGTGACCCTATTTCACCCTATCTCTTCTTTATCTGTGTGGAATTATTTTCGTAAACAATTATTGGGGAAGTCAATGAGGGCCATTGGAAACCTATTAGGCTTCTCGTGATGGACCCCCTCTATCGTATTTTTTTCATATGATGTTCTTCTTTTTTCAAAGGTTTTGCAACTCCCATGTATGAATCATTTATGATATCTTGAATCGTTTTGCCATGTTTTCTAGCCTTAAAGTGAATGTTGCTAAATCAAAGGTGTTTTTCTCAGATACCACTAAGATGTGTAAAGTGGATTCAATTGTCTCCAGCACATGTATCAAGCAAACTCTTACTATATAAAAATACTTGGGTTTCCCTATGTTGCATGGTCATCTTCAATGCAAGGAATTTGATTTTTTAGAGAAGAAAATCAGTCAGAGGTTAGCATCTTGGCAACATAAATTGTTAAACAAGGCTGGTTGTTTGACTCTGGTTAGGTATGTCCTAAACTTCATCCCAAATTATTATATGCAAGTGGATTGGCTACCTCAGCCAACTTGTGATTTTATTGATAGGATGCTAGAATTTTTTTGTGAAACGGTAATTTAAACTACGGTGTGCATCTCGTTGGCTGGAATAAAATCTCTAAACCCAAAATGCTGGGTGGTCTTGGGATCTGAAAAGCAAGATTGATCAATACTTCTATGTTAGGTAAGTTGGTTTGGGGTTTCCACCTAGATTCTGATTCACTAGGGTTCCAAGTTTTGAAGCATAAGTACATTAGTGAAGAAACATTCCTTAATATGAAAAAGAAACATGAATTAGTTACTTGGAATGCAATTGTGAAAGCTCTTTATGCTCTTAAATATGGATTTGAATTTAGATAGGAGGATGGGAACTCCTCTTTCTGGTTTACCAATTAGTCTGGGGTAGGGAAATTAGCGGAGCAAGTTCTCTATGTGGATATCCACGATCTGGAGATGCGAGTGAATCATGTCTACTTTGATGGTAATTGGAACTTCATTTCATTATATACTAATATTCCTCCTGGTGTTAGTGTCTTCTTGAAAGCGTTCCCCATTTGTTTAATTTTATGGTTTCTGACCGGTTAACCTGGAAAGGCAATTTAAATGGTATCTATACTGCTCGAGATGGTTATAACTGGCTCAATAAACTTGGACTTATTTAGAATAAATAAACAATAACACTTAGAAGTGGGTGTGGCATATTCTTGCTTCCGAGAAGGTGAAATTCTTCCTTTGGAAGGCTTTACATAAGTCCCTTCCTATGAGATCTATGTTGTGTCGTTGATGTATGCTCCATACGGATCTCTTTCCTAGATGCAATTAGCACATTGAGACGACTCTACATTTCCTGAGAGACTGTGAGTTCGCTACTTACTTTTGGAAATCTACTCGCTTCTTGGACCCATTATTATTCCAAGAGGATAGTTTATATGATTGGATTAGACATGGCATCAATAGAGGCTCTATCATTTTGGCTTCTTGCTGGTGGTTGTGGCGATCTAGAAACAAATTATGTCTTGCCAATGATGTGGTTTCTTCCTATACTTTGAAACTCATCACAATGATTTATGTAAACATGTTAGCTAAATGTTTTCTCAAGCATAATCAGTGTCATCCAACGAGAACGATCACGTGGAATGCAAACAAAGGTAGTAATATGATTTTCAATGTTGATGGCTGATAACTCATATTTTGAGAGTTATTATAAACTTTAGTACTTAAAGGTATCCTTTTAATTTAGTTGTTTGCGAATTTAATTTAGTGTATTTTTGTTGTTTTTAAGTAGTTTGCATAGAATAGAACATGTGCTCTCTTTCGTTAGTTTTTATGCATTTGTTACTTGTGTAGAATTAACATTTGATGAGGCTTGACACGACAGTTCTGAGCAGCACTTTAACATCCAACTTTGAGAAGAGAGAAGGGCGTGATAAAGGATGCAATGGGAGATATAAAGAGTGAATGTTCATGGTTGTAGGGCTTTCTTGACAAAAATCTGCAGAATGAACGGCACTTGGTTCAAATTTCAAATGGATAAGAACAAGGCGCTAGAGAAAAAAACTCTGCACCATAGTACGTCCACTATAGTGCCTTGATGGTGCAAAGAACAATAGCAAAGACACCTCCTCCTGACTCCATGCACCACTAGCCAGCCACATTCCACCTTGTCACCCACATGTTGAATGTACCTGAGTCTGTAATGGTATGAAAAGGAAGAATTGAAGGGAATTATGTTGATTCTTTTGGTCCATAATTCACAAAATCATACAAAGCCCATGATCCAAGACAACACAAAAGTCATATCTTGGTAAAATTAAGTGAAGATAGTGAGCTAAACAAAGTGGAAATTTTCTTCTTCTCATCATTTCAAGTGTATGCTACCAGTATCTAGCATGACAAAAGTCATATCTTGGTGATTAACAATTGCGAGAAGACGAAGAAGTTACTTTTAGGTTTATACTTTTTTTTTCATTATGTGTTTAAGAATGTTTAGCTTAGAAACCAATATTGATGTATGTACTATGTACATCATGAGGAAAAACCTTTTATAATGAGCAATGTGAAGTTAATATAAAATAGTCATTTGTGTTAAATGATGTGTTGTTAATGTCTTGTTTTATTATATGTTAAATTATTATAAATATGTTTCTTTAAATTATCAACTTAGGAATAGATGCAAGCTTTTTGTTGCGAGAGATCCAATAACACATGGATTTCATGATAAAAGTGATTGAAAACAGTAGGATATAAATATTCACTATATTAGCTACTTTAGAGATAAAGAGCTACAATCATAAAGGTAATTTAGAATAAAACCAGACATGCATGCATTAAAGTTACAAGCGAGGCTTGGAGATTTGTCCCTTTACTGCATATGTTTTTGATGACATAGAGATACACTACAAGATCACTTTCTGACCATTCCTGGCATGACATAGCACATCATGTACACACATATGACGAGTTATATTAACAAATAACTTCCCAACATGTTCTCCATTATTAAACTCATTTTGTCTCTTTAAAATGTTCTTGACTTTGTTTGCTACTTAACTAAACATGTGACAACCATACATTATGTTTATCTTGCTCATGCTCATTTAAAAATATAGTTTTACAAAATCAACCTAAATTATTTTCCACTCCCTTTGGATTTGACATTCTTACTATTCTATCACTTGCTACTTTAAACATACATATATAGTTGCATGTGAAATTACATGTTTTCAGGCAACAAGCTTTTGGCTTCGTTGTCAGGGAGTGTGTAAAAGATAACATTTTGATTTTGTATTAAAATATTACTTTTTGTTAAACGAGCATTTGATCTTCTGACATTTTTTGTACTCTAGTGTCATGACATGTGCTTAACTGTTGCATACGTAGGTTGTTAAATCTAATCTATAGAGACGATCCTGAACCTAAAAGGAAATTCATATTGTTGAGAAGATTCCAAGCTACAGACACTTACCAGGGAGTCATTCTCTATTTCTTGTTGTTAACATAGAAGTGGAACTAGATGAAGTAGAAAGAAAGAAGTCAATTGGTATAAGATAAGAAAGGAAAGAAGTCAATTGGTGTAAGATGGGTGCACAAAGTGAAGGCAAATGCCAAGGGTGAAATAATCAAGCATAAAACTCGATTAGTTGCAAAGGGATTTTTGCAAAGAGAAGACATATACTTTGAGGAAGTAGTTTCACCGGTGTCTAGAATTGAAACCATTAGGCTAGTATTTGGTATTGCAAATGAAAGCAATTGGTCTATCTACCAAATGGATGTCAAATCTGCATTTTCAAATGACCGTTTAGAAGAGAAAGTGTATGTGGCACCAATTGGTCAGTCTACCAAAAGATTTGTCATAAAATATATTATTGGGGGAATACCATTTTTGGTCCCGTATCTTAACCTCGGGGTTCATTTTGGTCCCTTAACTTTAAAAAGATCCATATTGGTCCCTTAACTCTTCAAAACGTTCCATATTAGTCCTTTTTTTCCTATTAGCGACAGAAAAATTCAAAATTCCGTCGCTAAATTCGTCGCTAATTAGACAAAAAGGACTAATTTGGAACGTTTGAAGAGTTAGGGGATCAATATGAACCTTTTGAAAGTTAAGGGACCAAAATGAACCTCAAAGTTAAGATACGGGACCAAACAGGGTATTTTTCCTATATTATTTATAGTAGCGCGGTGTCACTAACCTCTATGTTACTAAGGTCAATGATGTAGATATCTAAATCTGGGTTCCTTAGGTCAACCATATTCAAGAATTCACAAAAAATCAGAGATGAACGAAGGAGAAAAGAGAAAGTACCTTATGTTTTAAATGAAAGTTTTGATGAATTTGATGGTTGATTTATCAAGTGTACTAAGTTGTCGTCAAGTGATAAAATAAAAGTTCGTATTCATGGATTTTCTCAATTTCAACTAAACAATATTATCGTACTAAAATTATAAATCTAGGGGGTTTGCATAAGGTTTGGTTTATCAGAGAAGAAAATAAAAATATATTAAATTTATCATAGATTAGAGTTGATCAGGCATTTTTAAATCCTTTATTTATCCCTATTTGGTAATTGTGTATATTCTCTAAAATTGTTCCTCTAGTATCACAATGAACTAACAAAATAATTACTCTCAATTTCATGGCGAATAACCCTCGTAAACATATAAAAGTCATTAAACACAAATTTAAATGAATAATACTATGCTTGTAATTTCATAAAATAGTGCACTTATAAAATTACATGGTTCAAAATAAATTCATCTCAAAGGCCAAATCAAAAGGAAATTTAGCTACTCATAATACACTTAGAACCCTTGTAGGCATCAAAATTCCTTCCAAAATCAGAATCCCCAAAAAGAATTATGTCTTTTTCCTTTTATAGAAGCCAAAACAACATCACAATCATCCACAATGCCATTTAATTGTCCAACTATCTGTCAATTCGCGTCAAATCGCCCAGTGATCACGCGACGATTATTCTAAATCACGCAACAATTGGTAAAAATCTCGTAACAATTTTTCCATATGCTACATCGAACTTTTGCTTTCCAAAATTCTTTTTTTTTATATTCTTTTGACATTTTTAGTCTTAGTCTCAAATAATGCCAAAATTAACTTTAAAACCATGTAATCCTTCACTAATTACTACTAAAAGTACTTGAGACTATTGATAAAACTTCATGATGACAAACTGTCATAAGAATCTAAGAGGAATGCAACTTGGTTCGATCAAGGCATTCCAAACCTAGAAATTCTAACAACAATCAAATGATTCGCGACTGAACTTTCTCTTGTAGCACTCAAGGAATGAAGAAGCAGTCAATAAGTAGAAGTGAGGTTTTTGTTCCCAATTTATAGGCACGAAAGGCGCCATGATCAATGACCATGATTCAGTGTACAATTGAATTTTATATCCAACTTCCTAGAGAAAATCTTGAATCCATAACTGCACTTGAGTGTGCTTGAGTAGGCTTAGGCGTGCCACCTCTTTACCCTACGCGTGTGGGTGTACGTGAAAGTCTTCTCCAAAAAATGTTTTGTTTGCACAAAGTGTATTAAATGTGCATGTTTCCAAGGACAACTTCCTTTATTAAATGTCACAATGGAGCTCTCTCTTTCTGTGAAACATTTTCAAACAAAAAATGCTTTAATTGAATTTATCCTTGGATCGGTCTCAATTTTTTCTACATCAATATTCTTCGCTTCAGAGCATATAACAAGAACTATGGGGACAACTATTATGCATAATCCAACAAAATATACCTTCATTTCAAACTACAACATACGAACACAATCTCCCTTTTCATCTTGATCGTTGATCTACATCCAATGATCGCTCACACTCCACGTCGGACCAACTGGAAATGGTTCTAACTATCTCCTCTGTGAGACTATTGGGTCGAACTCATACTGTGTCGAGGGAAAGATTTCATGTATTTCGACAGGAGACAAGCATGAAGTCGAAGTTGGGTCGCATGATGTAGTCAAAGGGTACATATTGTAGTCGAAGTATGTTCTAATATGTATTGTCGAAATGTTTGTCGAATTGGGCCTTGTGTTAAGGATCCAATTGTTTAGGTAGCTTGGGCTGCAAGTTATGTAGTTAGTCTATAAATAGGCTAGTACACTCAGTTTGTTGAGTGTGGCAAATTGTGATATTCATTTGTAATCATTTGTAACCCTAAATGAGAAAGTGAATAGTAAATAGATAATATTTGCCCTAATCCTTCTTCTTTCTTTTCTTTGTTAATCCTACCCTTGTGTGTTTCTTGATCATAAAGAAACTGTTTATACTTTGTTTCAAGGCACCCGATTCACAACAAATTGGTGCGGTGAGCGTGGAGAAGATGTCTTCAACAAAGTATGAGATTGAAACATTCACCGGAGTGAACGATTTCGGTCTCTGGCGCTTGAAGATGACAACCCTACTGGTTCAGCAGGGTTGTTTGGAAGCGTTGAAGGGAATGACAGCCATGGATGTTGCGTTAATGGAAAAGGAAAAGACCACCATGATAGAGAAAGCACACAGCGCAATATTGTTGAGCCTTGGTGATAAGGTTCTGCGACAGGTATCAAAGGAGACGACGGCAGCGGGGTTATGGGTGAAGCTTAAAAGCTTGTACATGACCAAATCGTTGGTAAATCGTTTGTACTTGAAGCAGGCTTTGTATTCATTCAAGATGAATGAAGATAAAGCGTTGACGGAGCAGCTGGATACGTTCAGCAAGCTGATTCTTGATCTTGAAAATATTGATGTTTTCATCAATTATGAAGATCGAGCGCTGTTATTGTTGTGTTCTTTACCTAAGTCGCATGCTCACTTCAAAGAAACCCTCTTGTATGGAAGAGAGTCGTTGACCTTTGAAGAAGTTCAAAAAGCCTTGTATTAGAAGGATTTGAATGAAAGAAAACAGCAGAAACCATCATCCTCAATTGGCGAAGGGTTGTCCGTGAAGGGGAGATCGTCAAAGAAAGATGGTAGGTTTGAGAAGAAGAAAGGTAAAACTCAGCAGAAGTTTTATGGTGGTGATATGTCTGGTATCAAGTGTTATCATTGTAAGAAGGAAGGTCACATAAGAAAGATGTGCCCTGAGCGCCTGAATAATCATGGAGGTAAGGACAATGGCAATGCATCTATTGTGCAAGATGGTTATGAATCATCTGATGTCCTTGTAGTTTCGAGCAGCAACTCTTGCGAAGGGTGGATTATGGATTCTAGATCTACTTGGCACATGACTCCAAACAAGAATGTGTTTGAGGAATTATGTGATCAAGATGGTGGATCAGTGTTGTTGGGGAACAATAAAGCTTGCAAGATTGCATGTATTGGATCTGTTAGATTCAAGCTCCATGATGAGTCAATAAGGCTATTGACTGGGGTTAGGTATGTACCTGACCTTAAGAGAAACTTAATTTATCTTGGTGAATTTGACATGAAAGGATATGTCTTCAAAGGAGAACAAGGTATCCTGAAAGTCATGAAGGGGTCAAAGGAAGTCTTGAGAGGCGTGAAGAAACAAGCTTTATACCCTTGAGGCTGAGGTTGTAAGTGGTTTGACAAATATTGCATCCACGAAACCTGTGTCGCAGACAGAATTATGGCACATGAGATTAGGCCATGTCCGCGAAAGAGGCCTGGTCGAATTGGGGAAGCAGAACCTGCTAGTTGGTGACAAAGTCAAAAAGTTAGAGTTTTGTGAATCTTATGTACATGGAAAATCCTGCAGGGCGAAGTTTAACAGAGGCAAGCAAAGGACACATGGATCCCTGGATTACATTCATGCTAATCTTTGGGGGCCTGCAAGGAATCCTTCACACTCATGTGCAAAGTATTTTCTATCCATCGTTGATGACTATTCCAGGAAGTTATGGGTATTCATTCAGAAGACGAAGGATGAAACTTTTGAGAATTTCAAAAGTTGGAAGGTTCTGGTCGAAATTCAAACTGGCGGAAAGGTTAAGAGGTTGAGAACCGACAATGGCCTTGAGTTCTGCAACGAAGCGTTTGAAAGTTACTGTGTTGAGTCTGGGATTGCAAGGCATAAGACTATAGCAGGTACTCCTCAACAAAATGGCTTAGCTGAGAGATTCAATCGAACAATCCTTGAAAGGGTTAGATGCATGTTGGTTAGTGCTGGATTGAAGAAGGTGTTTTGGGCGGAGGATGTTTCGACAGCAGCTTATCTGATAAATAGATGTCTCTCGACTGCCCTGGGAATGAAGACACCTGAAGAAGTTTGGTCGGGATCATCCACCAGGTCTCGACAAACTGAGAGTATTTGGCTGTTTAGCCTATGCTAACATTAGGCAAGACAAGGTCGAACCTAGAGCTCTGAGATGCATGTTCCTTGGATATCCTGAGGGAGTCAAGGGTTATAGGCTATGGTGCCTAGAACCAGGTCACAGAAGATGTATCACAAGTCGTGATGTGGTTTTCAATGAGGTCGAGATGGCATTCAAGAAAACTGGTGATGTTGGTCGAAATACAGAAATCTCTGAAGAGGAGCTGGAACGGGTAGATATGCCTATTGAGATGAAGCATAGTGATGCTGAAGTGCATAGCCCAGATGAAGTCGAAGAAGAAGAGCAAGATACTGAAGAGGCTGAGGAAACTGTCGATGACTACCTACTGGCAAGAGATAGGTCGAGAAGAGTCATCAAGCCACCTCAGAGACTTGGTTATGCAGATCTTATAGCTTTTGCTTTAATCTCTGCAAGTGAGGTGCTTGAGGAAGAACCTAGAGATTACAAGGAAGCTATAAGGAGTCGAAACAAGACTGAATGGCGAAAAGCCATGGATGACAAGATGAAATATATTCATGATAATAACACTTGGGAGTTGATTGAGAAACCCGTAGGAGCAAGGTTAGTCAGTTGTAAATGGATTTTCAAGGTCAAGGAAGGAATCGAAGGAGTGACGTCGAAGCGCTTTAAGGCAAGGTTGGTTGCTAGGGGGTTCACTCAGAAAAAAGGAGTCGACTTCAATGATGTGTTCTCGCCTGTTGTAAAGCATAGATCCATTCGAATGTTGTTGGCCATGGTGGTAAAGTTCGATTTGGAACTTGAGCAAATGGATGTGAAGACAGCATTTCTGTATGGTGACCTAGATGAAACGATCCTGATGCGTCAACCTGAAGGGTATACAGAAAAGGATAAGGAAGATTATGCGTGCAAGCTGAATAGGTCCTTGTATGGCATGAAATAATCTCCTCGACAGTGGAACACGAGATTCGACAAGTTCATGGCACACATTGGTTTCACTAGGAGCCAGTTCGATCACTGTGTTTACTTCAGATTTCGACCTGGAAACTCACTTATTATTTTGTTGCTTTATGTGGATGATATCCTCATAGTAGCAACAGTGTTGAGGATGTAATGGAGGTGAAGGCTGAACTCAGTAAGGAGTTCGAAATGAAGGATCTAGGAGCTGCCGCCAGGATTCTTGGGATTGACATCCGGAGAGATAGAAAGCAGTCGAAGTTGTGCTTATCTCAAGAGACATACCTACGGAAGCTTCTCAACAAGTATGGTATGTCGAATTCAAAGCCTGTTGTGACACCTACAAATCCTCAGTTTAAGCTTAGTACTACTCAAAGTCCGAGTACTAAAGCTGAAAGAAACTATATGAGTAGCATTCCATATGCTAGTGTAGTGGGTTCTTTGATGTATGCTATGGTCTATACAAGGCCAGACATAGCATATGGGGTGAGCCTTGTGAGCAGGTATATGGCCAATCCTGGAAAGGCACACTGGCAAGCTGTAAAGTAGATTCTCAGGTACATAAATGGGTCTCTGAAAAGAGTCTTGATTTATGGTGGAGCCTGTGGTGGTGATAGCATAGTCGAAATCGAAGGATTTGTCGACTCTGATTATGCAGGTTGTATGGATTCCAGAAAGCCTATTTCTGGATATGTGTTCACAATTTTTGGTACAACAATCAGTTGGAAAGCAGCGCTTCAGAAGGTTGTTCCCTTATCAACCACTGAAGCTGAATATATTGCCCTTACTGAAGCTGTGAAGGAAGCATTGTGGCTTGAAGGTTTTGCAAAGGAGCTTAAACATCAAGGTCGAAGTATCACTGTTAAATACGATAGTCAAAGTGCAATACACCTGTCGAAGAATTCAGCCTATCATGAGCGAACTTAGCACATCGATGTGAGGTTGCACTTCGTCAGAGAGATAATCGAGCGTGGTGAAGTCTAGGTGCTGAAGGTTTCGACTGAAGATAATGCTGCTGATATGATCACCAAGACGTTGCCGAGTTGCAAGTTTTTCCACTGTATGCAGTTGATAAAGCTGCATGATGAAAGCTAGTTTATACCCTGGTTGTTGAGTTAGATCCAAGGTGGAGATTTGTGAGACTATTGGGTCGAACTCATACTGTGTCGAGGGAAAGCTTTCATGTATTTCGACAGGAGACAAGCATGAAGTCGAAGTTGGGTCGCATGCTGTAGTCGAATGGTACATATTATAGTCGAAGTATGTTCTAATATGTATTGTCGAAATGTTTGTCGAATTGGGCCTTGTGTTAAGGATCCAATTGTTTAGGTAGCTTGGGCTGCAAGTTATGTAGTTAGTCTATAAATAGGCTAGTACACTCAGTTTGTTGAGTGTGGCAAATTGTGATATTTATTTGTAATCATTTGTAACCCTAAATGAGAAAGTGAATAGTAAACAGATAATATTTGCCCTAATCATTCTTCTTTCTTTTCTTTGTTAATCCTACCCTTGTGAGTTTCTTGATCATAAAGAAACTGTTTATACTTTGTTTCAAGGCATCCGATTCACAACATCCTCTATATAAATGTGACCCTAAATTATGCCAATGTATTATTCTGACACACACTTGTATAATTCCACCTCATTCAAACACTAACTTAACTGTTTGAGTGTTAACCTTATTATTACCCTCTCTATTCACCAAAAACCATAACCACAATACTAAAAACTTCATTGTGATGATCATCTTCAAACTTTCATCTGTTTATGTTCCGATCAGGAATATTTATGGATAGTCGACCAGAATTATTTGCTTTGCTTCATGAATCATAAATAGGACAATATGAGACACTTTATAAAGACAAACACGGTAGAAAAATAAAGGATACAAATCTACAGCGACTTTAAATTGTATTTAGCCAGTAGATTTACTTTTTGCTCGTATTTTTTTTGTATATATATGATATGAAAGATTGTGATCAACCGTACCAATAACAAATGATTGAAATATACTTGAACAATTAAAGTGACTCTAATATTTCACAAGCTCTATATAATACCATGCCACAACCACTACAAATATTGACCATTATCTATCACCACTTTTTGTGTCATTATTGATTAAAGAAAACATCACTAAATTTTCGTTCAAATTAAAAAACATATGGTCCAAGTTGCTGGCATGCTAATGATAAATCACATAAAATAAAAAGTTTCACATCATCACTATTTAGAACTTATAAAATGGTTCTTTCTGTTGCAACCTCAAGGTACGAAATGTTTCTGTCATAAGAATTACAGAGATAAAAATAATGAAAAATGCCATGAGATACCCACATGAAAGTTACTAAAATAGAAAAAAGAGAAGAATCTCATCAATTTGTCTTTTTTGCACAAACTAACATGTGTGGTCACACACCATGCCAAATTTTGAGAATCTAATGCTCTATATAACTATATTCTTATGTCTCTTAATCATATCTAAGACCAACCACTGCTAGATTTAGAGAGTACACACTACACCTCCCTTTCATGTATTTGATTGCTTTTTCATCCCAAACAACTAAAATCATGTGTGAAAGGTTGTATGACTTTAACAATGATTCAACAAAATATATAAAAAAAACTCTATATATTGAGAATTAATTATAAAAAAATCCATGTAAATGATAGAGCAAAGTAAAGTGTTAAGTAACTGGATCCAATATTATGGCCTATAAATATAGGTATTACTTTATTTGTTAGGATTAGAAATGTTACTGTAGTTCATTGGAGGTAATGAATAAGTTTGGAATATTATTCAAAGTTAATTTCAAATTAATTCTTATAATTATTTTAAACTATGAAAATCAGTTACTATATATTTTAAAAGTTTACACATTAGTTCCATTTACTTTTTAGAATTTTGAAAATGGCTTCATTAAATTTTTTAAAATTGTAAAATGCTATCTAAATTTTGAAATTTTTATTTTTTAAATTGATACTAAATTTTTTAAAATTTACATTTGTGCCGCTTTCTATGATATATTTATACTTTTATCTTTAAAAATTATATAAATAGGCCTCTATAAAGTTTCAAATTTTGTAAAATGGACTATAAATTTTAAAATCTTGCAAGATTGTTCTTTTTAATACTCATTCTAACTTTTTGAAAATCACATTTTGAGCCGTTTTTATTATATATTGTATACTTTTATCTTAAAAAAATTATATAAAAATGTCAACAAAGTTCAAGGATATGTGAACACCGGAGTTTCTAAATTTTAATTGGTATTTTTATCAATTTAATTTAAAATACATTTAAATTTTGAATGGATTTTTTTACTGTACACCAAATCCCAAAGTAGTACCAAATAATTTACTAGTGAGCATTATGTGTGAGGGGGAAGAGGCAGTCAAAGATTTTGTGTTGTAATGATTAAAGTGATTGAGATGTCTTTACTCGTATGAAAATGATTTTTTTTAAGGAAAGGACAATAAACAAACAAGGAACAAAGGAAACAGTAAAGAAAAAGTAAAGTTGAAAAAAAAAATTAAAGGGAAAAAATAATGAAAAGAAAAGAAGACAGTGAATGTATGCCAGGTAGATTTGATTAGATGCTTAGTGGGTCCTTCTTGAACTGATGTTTGATAAAAGGGTTCTTTTCTACTTGGGCCTAAATTGGAAGGAACATCTCATGGACCCACTATGGTCCAGCAAGTTTTTTTTTTTTTATATTTATTTTTATATTTTTTTAGGAAAACTAACTACAATGGAATAAATTTCATTATATCGAGTAATAATTATTTTAACAAATATAGCATTGAAAAGTGAATTAGATTTTGTAAATGTCAATTCGATGCATTCATAATTCAGGGTATTAATGGAAATAATGAATATTTGTAGGTTGGCGGGTCCGGTGTTTAGGACATGCATGTTTTGTTGCAATTTTTTATAGAGGAGTTTAAAATTTTAGACTTGTATCCTCTTCTATGTTACATTTATCTGTTATTTTTACTGGTTTTTGCAAGGAAGGACATTTACATGAATTTTAAAATTTATAGGCGTTAGAGTGTATGGCTCGTCGGATCCTCCCTATCTCGTCTTCATTTGTTTTGTATGACAGACTAAGGTTTTACACTCGCACTTTCTACTATGTTTATTTGTCCCATTTTTTTGATAGATTTTTATGGGGCAAACATAAAAAAGAACAAGAGAGCAAAGATAAATTGTATGAATATGTTTTCGATATAGACATAATGCATTTCTGCAATTGCGATACATCTTAAAGCATACTCTAAGGCCGATTGCTTATCCGATACAAACTTAACTCATTTATGTGATTTCGATACAGCTTAAACACATCTTGTTCCCCAATGTGTATCTGATACCGACTTAGCGCATCTATGCAATTCTGATACGGCTTAAGCATTTTCCATGTCCAACCGCGTATCTCGATACAAGCTTACGCAATTTTGCAATTTTGATACGACTCAAACGCACACCTCACATCTGAGGCCTTTTAAATGCACTTCTGAGTAGTTGGCGCAGTCCTCGGATCAAGCCAATCTCATGGCATAGGTGGTGGTGCCTGTAGATGTCCACCTCAATCCAAGCCAAGCCTCGAGGGAAGGACGGGGATCCTACCCTTAGTCGGGGAACAATCCTCTATGACGCGAAGCACAATATAAAATGTGACTACCTAGCATCCTCGTCGGTCACAAGCATCGCACGAGAAGAGCAACTAAATTTCCATACATGACATGAAAATCAAATATGGCACCCAAAAATGATATCTAACATCATTCAAATGCACCAAGTTGCAAAAAGCAAGAAAAATCCAGGGGCATATTTGTCGTTTCATTACAATCGAATGCAATGTTTCTTCCTTGGAGCAAACACAAAAGGCTCTAAAGCCCAAAACAGCCACCTAGTCATAGCCAACAAACATTGGTAGACCGACCTAAACATTAAACTAAACGAAACTTTGCAAGGTAAAAGAGAAATTCCCGGAGCTACAAGTCATGAACAATGATAATGATAAAGCAAAGGCCAACACAAAGCTTTAAAGCTAACAATACTTGAAACATCAAGGTAAAATATTTCATTAAATATAAAAAGTTATTACACCTAATGCACAAAGGCATGGGAACATTATAGTGAACAAATAATACAAACAAAGGAAAATCAAGTTGAGGCATTTGATGTTGAAGCACTAGGACCACATACCTGAGCCACACCAGGGGAAGACTTAAAAGGATCCAATGCCTCGACAGAATTCACAATACGGGGGAAGAACTTCCTTGTCTGCTCCACCACTCGCTCTCACTCTTCAAGCACGTCTTGCATAGTCTGCTAAAGAGAACCATGAAGTTCCCATCTCATGCCAACCACTTCATCCTAGAGGACTTTCAAGGCCTCGGTTTCCTAAACAGATGTTTTTCGGTGCTCCCCTACCTGATGAGCCTTCTCCTCAACAGAGTTAGAAACAACCTTATACCGCTCCTCTGCATCTTTGAGGAAATCTATCAGCTCGGCCACACGAGCCTCTATGGAAGAAAGAGATCAACATATTTTCACTGTCTCTTGCAAAGAGTTAGCAGCTTTAACCTCCTCCCTCAAGCTTCAGCCTTCCCTTTCCTAATATCCTTTTCCTTGAAAGGATTATCCAGAGCCAAGACATCACCCCGTTCAATAAAGACAAGTGAAAAAAGATAAGCGTATTTGGACATGCTGGGAATAAGCTCATAAGCCATTTCCATCTTATCCCCCCAGGGAGATTCTAGACGATTGATAAATCTGACATCGAGATAATGTTAGCAGTCTCCTCGGGAGTTCGTGGAAGTCGGGAAGAGAAAACATTTGGTATCTTTATGATAGGAGTCCCCTCCCGGGAATGATCACCCTTAGTGACATGAGTCCATTTCAGAAAAACCTCATCTTGGGGAGATTCTAGTCCTTCACCCCGAGCCCTTTTGGTTGAAGTTGAAGGCAAAGTTGGTTCCTACCATATCAAAGTGGCATCTTGCGTACAAGATTCAAATCTCTTCCTCATAACCAAAGTCCCTGAAACCAAGATTGAATTTCCACCATCATTGTCACGTCCCCCGGAGAAAGAGAACCTGATTGGGTGCAATATGAGCATATACCCCGATTAAAGTGGATATTAGACCAGTATTTTAGATACAAAACCCGACAATATTAAGAAGAGTTGGTGGGAATGTAGCAGAACCCAAAATGAGTTACCGGGTGAGGGGATTCACTAAGAGGAAATGACTCAAGAAATCATCCATGTCCAGAGTAAAGAAGGCAAGCGAAGGGATGACCGAGTGAAGCTAAAGAAGCCCCTAGTTATGGAAGTTATCTAGAGATGAACGTCTTGAGCGAAAAAGATTGAAAAATAAGCCAGGAGAAGGCTTCCAAGATTTATACTCAGCACACTGCTGAAAAACCCTTATATATGCCCAAGACCCTAGATGAATCTGGGAAGGAGCAATTCTTAAATGTTTTAGGATAACTTTCTCAAATTTAGAAAAAGGTAGCCCAAGTACTACTCTTGTAAATAAGCATTCGTGAAACAGGACCATGCAGTCATTGAAAGAACTACATATCTTCTTCTCTCCTGGCACCGGATGAACCAACCACTCTGAAGGGTCGCCGACTTTAATGGCAACATCTCTTAGTGCGGGCTTAGTGCTCTTAACCGAGGAAGTGTCTCCTACTTTTACACTACCCAATCATACATCGGCGCACCCGAACAATGTCAAATATTTAAATGCTCCAACACCTCAGCATCGCTAGGCTCGTAACCTATGGTCCACATGCAAGTTTAAATGAAATCTCTCGCAAGGTCCCTCCTTTACAAATTAGCCCTCATCTCCTCATCTGACAGGACACGGCGGGGGAGGGTGGGGATAAGAACCTCCGTGTGATTTATTTTTCCCCAAACATTTGATATAAGGGCGTCTAACGACCGGAAGAATATGTTTCTCCCCCTAAGGAAGTCTCAGCCATCCCTTTTGACCTAGAGTCATCAAATATGGTTGTAAACTCCTTTCATACACGATCACTACTAAAAGAAATGTGAGGAGAATTATGGAATGACCTAGATGAGGCTTCCATTTCAGAATCTCTCACTGAGTTAGCATTATTATTGTTCATTTGGCTAAAAAAACTGGAGATTCTAAAAATCTTGAGTTATAAGGGAACCTATTGACAGAAGATCGATGAAGTAGGAAGAATGAAAAAGACAAATGCTTTAAAGAAAACTCCGAACCACTCCTAGTGATGTTCTTAGAAAAAAGGGACAAAGACATTTTTATGAAAAGTAACTGAAATCTTGAAAGCTAAAAGATTGGGAAAAATCTCCAAATATTAAACTCACTCTCTTTATAAGCAATAAAATTTGAAGGATCAAGACTGCTATGAACAGAAATCACAAGATCAATGACAAGAATTCCACTCATGGAAACATGCCAAACTCAAGTGCACTTAAGCACTCTATGAACTGCGAAACACTCTAGCCGGTCACATCACCGTACGTGTTAGGAATGGGTGATGAAGCATCTGAATGATTGAAGCACATTAAATGTGTCTGTTCCCCATTACGCTTTCAAAAAATGGTCCCAAATAATTCAATTTGATCGCGCGACACTGACGTGTCTGTCGGATAATAATTGCAAGTATACAGTTGTTCGTGTAGTTTTAAAAGATTGTCGAACTCACGGGGACTAATAATCAAACTAATGTTATATATTGTTATAGTGCAAAGCTAAGGCTAAAGGTTAAAACGATAAGAACGGAAATAAAAATGCTAATTGTTAAAGGTTTGAAAATGATGAAGAAACGAGTTCGGAATATGGATTCCACGTTCCTAAGGGACTTGTAGAATTTCGGTGCTAATTACGATTAAATCTAGTTCCGTAGAAAATATCGACCTAAAGACTCCGTCTCACACTCTCGCGCGATTGACAAGAACCACACTTCCTAACCACGGGATTTTGCTCTCGCTCGCCCGTTTCAATTAGAAAGCGTATTTTGAAAATCAATAAAATCCTAAACGATGCCTAAAGTGCTCTCGTTGTTTTTAGGATCGATGCCTAATTTCAACTATCCAGTTCATTCCTCACACTCTTGCGTTATCGGCCCGAACCTTACTTTGTTCCTCACTCTCGTGTCGAAACAGTAAATTATACAATTTGGAAACTAAAACCAAAACAGTCAAATATTCATAATTTCGCACCTATAGTTTTCTACTGAGTCCCGACGGTAACGACGGTCCTCATATGCCGGTCTCAAACAAAATTAGCCAGACATAATTTTATCTAAAACTAACATGTTCAAACAAAGTAAACTTAAAACTAGCATATTAAGCAATATTTAAAGGCAATAACAAGTAAAGGCAATAAAACGGTAAAAACCTGAAATTAAAGAAACGAAAAACTTGTATTGAATGAAAATGCCGGCAGACTTGCTTGCGATCCAAGAGTATAATACAAAAAATAAAAAAAAAGAAGAAAATGCGACAATCCCTCGATGTGAGTTATTGTCGCTTTTAAAGGTGATTTATGCATAATTCTAAAACAGAATTTCGGTAGCGCTTCCGCACGTCTTGGATGTCTCGGAAACTGTCCCAGTGGGCCTATATATAGAGCAATACACCCTCAAAAACTTCTCTGGTCGTGTCAACAAAGTGGAGGAAAAACTGCCTCTGTTGCAGAACTGCAGTCTGCGACCTAATGTCGAACGCCATTTCCTCTTCATTAAGTGATGTGGCATTGGTTGGGCAATGGCGAACGCCATCTGGGGACGATGAACACCATATCGGTAAATTGGTAGAATTTACTCTTTTTGCTGCTCTTTTGCTCCTTTTAGCTCCTTTTTCTGATTTTCTCTCGAATCCGCAACGAGTGAGGCTGACAACTGCAAAACACACGAAAACAAAGTAAAAGTGATAAAACATAATAAAATACGGACGAAATATATATGCAATAAGACTAAAATTATGATACGATTCCTCGTTATCACAATTCTATTCCACACCGGGCGACAACACGAAGGTCGTTCAATGATACTTAAGGTTTCCCACGGCCCCTCCGGTGCCTAGCAAAGCCTTGAGGGAAACTGTTCTAGACCGGCCATAAGGCACAATTGGCCAAGGATCAATCCATCTCAAAAGCCCACTCTACTCAACCCAATATATTAAAACAATTTGTTGAAACAGTATTAGGGGGTGTTTTTATCGTCTCCACAGGGATTGTCGATATTAGATACTTTCCTTTCAATAGTTACAATGTTTTAAGTTCAGTAGTTTCAAATGGTTCTCGATTTTGGTTAACATTAATTGGTAGCAAAGAGTAAATTTGTGGCAAAGAGTTTGTAAGGTTTTTAGAAAAGCATGTCAAGGTTAGGTTTCGCTAATCCTTTTCACATATATCCGATTAATCACGCATATGAACTTAGTTTCCGACCAATACAACCGCGTATCCTCCCGACTAAGTTTATGTCTAAAGCAAAGTCGTGAGTATCGTTGTTTAGACCGTTAGATGATGTCTCACGCTAACAATCGAAACAACAATCGTTAAGATCAACACAAAGCGAATAACAAATCCCAAATCTATGTCTAGAGTTTGGTTTTTAAGAGATGAAATTATTAGGTCATGATTTGCAAAATCTATGTCTAGAGCAATACAAACCACACATACATCATGGAGAACAAATAACTTCATCTATATTGATCAAAAACCTTGTGCATATACAAAAGATCAAAAGAAATACATATTATCAGGATCAACTACATCTAACCTCAACACAAAAGTGTTTAGCTACTCATTCTCATGGTAGCTTGGATGATAAGTTTCAAGAGGAGATGAATGAACATCCAAGTCGAATAATCGAGAATGGATGTGACTTCAGCTTCTCAAGGTGAAAATTCCCTCTTGGATGATCAAAAGACAGAAAACTATGTTTTTGGGTGAAAATAGCAAAAGATCCCTTTCAAGAAAAGTAAAAAATCAATTTATACAACACAAAAATTCAGCAGCCTTCGCCTAGCGAAAGAATCATTCGCCTAGCGAATATATTAAAACATGGCACCTTAAGTGCCTCAGACTTAAACCGCCCACAAAAGTTATCGCGGGTTCGCTAGGCGAACAAAATCATTCGCGAAGCGAGCATTCGCCAAAACCTTCGCCCCAGCGAATTTTGGGTCCTTTCGCCCCTGCAACTTTCTGCCTCTCTTCGCTGGAAGCTTCGCTTAGCAAGCAAAGCAGCGAACTTTCGCTGGCTCCCTCGCCACAGCGAATTTACCCTCTTTTCCTACTGAAACTTTCTGCCTCTCTTCGCTGGAATACTCGCCAGCGTTCGCTAGGCGAACCTTCGCTGGTGACTTCGCCAGGACTCGCCTAGCGAATCCTGCTGTTGCTTTCTTGATTCTATGGCAGCTTGCATCCACTCCTTGTATATTACATTCTTGATCATTTCATGCCTATTTCTGCATACTAGCACACAAATTACAAGCACCACAAGTATATTCCAATGTTTAAAGAACAACACAAATCACCACTAAAATCAACAAGTTAAACATGGAAAGTAATGAAAAATGCCAAGTATTGAATACAAATATGTAGTATGTTTGACATCTAACAAACTCTCCCCAACTAACTCTTTGTTTGTCCTCAAGCAAAGTCTTCCTCTTATTGAAAAACAAGAGGATTTGCTCGAGTGTAAAATTTAACCAAGACCAGATAAACGACTCAAATAAACAACAATCACAACAAAGCAACAATTACACAATCCTAGAATTTACAATGTAAAAGAACTTGACTCTTAAATAACTCCAAACGATGTTTCAAGAGACAACTAAATTTTCATGCGCATGTCAATCTAACACTCCACTTCGAAAAAGGATTGAAGGGCAATTCATACAATATCTAAATGATCACGAAAGAAATCATGGAAGCACAAGATCACTAAGGGCTTCAAGGTTGTAGCTTAGTCGGGTTAACAATAAAGGGACATTTCTAACGGCCATTGAATCGAAATTGCCGATGCACAAGAACATTCACTCTACAAAGTATTCACAACACCTCAACTTCATTCACCAATTTTTCTTTATCACGCCTTCTCAAACTTCCTTGCACAATTATTGGATCTATTTTTTTCCAAGCAAGCATTCTTTTTCTCTTTTGTACACACATATTCACACACTCTTCTCTTTTCATGCTTGCTTAAATGTTTTCACAAGTTTGAGCAATTCACCAATCCTCCATTTCATTCTCCCCAACTTATTTTCGACTTAACCTTCGTGAATGTTCCTTGCTTTTTAAGGCAAGGGAGTCAATTAAACAAAAGTTTCCAGGTTCAAGAAGAAACAAATTTTTAGAAGCTCTCAAAAACTCAATGATGACTAAGATTTTTAAAACATGTACAACACCAAGTCATCACCGAAAGAGATCTAACAAATTTAGGCACAAAGGGGCTAACAAATTCTCGCTACTCACGGGTAAATTACTGTTAAGAAATGGTTGTGCTCAAAATCAACAAGTGCCTTGATCATTTCTAATACTTCCACAAAATCACACACATCACAAGATGAAGCATGAATTAAAAGTATAAAACAAAATCTATCATCAATCCAAAGCATATAGTAAAACCTGGAGGTTTCTCACTTTTGTGATTTTTGGACCTAAATGACATAAGCAATCAATAAAGTTGTAACAAGAAACACAATTTCCAATTGTACAAAGACACAAATTCTAATACATTCTAAATTCTAGAACTAGGTAACTATGTACCTTGCCGACAATATCATGCTTAAATTACTATCATCGCCATCCAACTTGGTAGAATCTTCTTTTAAGATCAAGAATCACCAACCTAAACTTCCAAAGTTCCATCAACAAAAGAAGGAAACATTGAATATTCACAATCATACCAACATAAAACAATAAAAAACATATTAACATTCAAAGAGTTGAACATTCGTAAACTGAAGAATTCAACTCTTAACACATAAGCATACCAACCATTTAAGTGTCGAGCATTCGTAAACTGAAGAACTCAACACTTAATAATAATTAAAACTCGAAATATTAGTAAAATAAAAACAGAAATTTTTTTCTGAAAACATCAAATACTAATACTAATAATAATAGCAATGTACTGGTGTGAACACACCTACAGAGTCAAAAGTACCAACAAAGGGTACATAAACATCATACAACCAAAAATAATCCAACACAGTGGATAAAGTACATCACTACTAAACTGAAATAAAACCAAATACAATAAAACATGATAAAAGTTCACTTTGTAGCACAAAGGAAGTACAATAGTCTGAAATCAACAACATTAGTCCTCATCGGACACCTCAATCTCCTCAGAACCGCCAGCAGAACCAGTCGCCTCCTCCTCATCATCATCACCAACAATCTCCTCACCAACCTCATCATCTTCAGCAGCATCATCTTCACCCTCTCCAAAAATTGGCCTGCCCTCAGGCCAACCAGCATGTGCTAGGAACTGCTCCCTAGACATCATCGAGTGCTCAGTGGCAGGGTCGCGAATCTGCAACTGGAGTACCTGCATAGAATCATAAAGGTCAGTCATGGCGCGCTGTGAAGCCGCCATCTAATCCCAGTTGTATTGACAAATCTCCTGCTGAAAAGGATAAAAGGCCGGTGATGCTGATCCAGAAACTCCACCATCCCCTGCGCTAGCATCAGTACCAGCACCAGAAGATTCTCCAATTGTCCCTCTGGGCTTACAAAACTTATCCATATATCTATCATCTATCGCCGACGGAATCGTGACCTGCATGCGTGTTGGTATATAAACTCCAGCATGAGCACACAAAGACATAATGAGACACGGAAAAGCAAGTGGGGCATTCTTGCGAGCCGCAGTACCTCCAAGACCACTTAGAACAATGGCCTTGATCTCATCCGCAATAATGCGGGCCACGTCAATCTCTATATTCATCTGAATGCTATGAATAAGATGAGCCAAAGGTATAGGGATGGTGCTATGATGTGACCTGGGCGAGATGTTGGTAAGCACAAAAAGCAAGATGAGTTGGACCAATGGCTGCATATCCACCCTTCGGAATCTAATTGGAACCCCGGACGAGTTACGCTCAACATCTTTACCCGAAAGGAGTAAATCACGGGTCATCTTTGGAATGTCACGGTGGATATGCAGGTCCCGATGATAAGCATCTAACTGACTACCGGGCAATGGTAACTGATCGCCCAGAACCGTGTTAATCGTCCTCCTGTCAAATCTCACAACAACCCCCCTCACAAGAGAGGTCCAGCTAAAACGCTCCCCATCATCGGGAAGTGCATTTGCGTAAAACTCCTAGACTATATCTGCATTATACCCATCCAAAGGTGTCATCAAACGACCCCACTTCTTTTCCACAAAAAGTGCATCCACTGTTCGGTAACTTCCACGGTAGCTTAGAATGAACCTCTTCTCAGTCAAGATATGTTTTCTTTCTAAGGTTTCGTAGCGGGCCGCCTGTTTTGCTCCTCTGAATCTAGCCTCATCAAATCGAACTGGTACCTGCCTTGAAGTTGAGGCATTTCTTTTCTTTGCCTGGTTGGTCGCCATTTTCGGTGCCATCTGCACAAAACAATCAATAAACCAAAACAACGACAAACCAACGCATTAGTGAACCAAGGCAATCCAGCAGAGACTTACACTGCATAAAAAAATAATTAAATTTCCTTTTGTTCGCTCCAGGTGTCGCTAGGCGAAGGCTGGCGAACATTCGCCCCAGGTTCGCGAAGCGAATGCTGGCGAATGCTCGCGAAGTGAACACAGCAGCGAACTCACAAAAATGCAGAAAAACAACCAGTCATACAGCAAATTCAATTTTAAAACATCACCCTATTCATAATGCTTTGTTAATATACAACATGCAGCACAAAACCAAAATGAATAGAGGTACATGAGTTTTGAAACCCTAAGTGATTTACATCCAAAATCCAAATCATTCTCTAAACTAATGTCAAACAGAAATAAACAAGGAAAGGGTGAACAAACCTGAACTTGCAAGTGAAAAAAAACTAAACTTGGTGAAATGGGAGATAGCAGAGACAATTAGTGTAACGATTTCTAGAGAGGAGAGAAAGTTTGAAAAACAAAACGTTGGAGATGTAAATAGTAACCAAGGAAACTAGGGTTTCTCCCTCAAAATTCTCAGACAAGTTGGGTCATGGGCCCAATTGGTTGGCCCACCCAAAAATTACCCTTAATTTTAACTGATGCGACAAATCAGCATGATCTGTCTCGCTGGGTTCGCGAAGCGAAGGAGCCAGCGAATGCTCGCCCCAGGCTCGCTAGGCGAACGCCAGCGAAGTGACATAATTTTTCAAATTTTTCTGTATTTGACCACATCTTTCAACACTCCAAAACTTTAACCAATACCACAAAAAAACAGTAACAAAGAAGTAAATACTTACAATGTTGGGGTGCCTCCCAACAAGCGCTTGTTTAACGTCGGGTAAGCTCGACGGTCCAACGCAACCTCAAGGATCGCGAAAAAGAACAACGACGGGATTCCGCTCGAAATCACCTCCTAGATAAACTTTCAACCTTTGACCATTAACAGTCCAATTCTCCTTTGACGTTGTGTCTTCAATCACAATTGCCCCATATGACTTGATTTCCCGAATCCGAAATGGACCCGACCATTTAGACCTCAATTTACCTGGAAACAATTTCAATCGAGAATTGAAAAGTAGGACCAGCTGTCCCACTTCAAACTGTTTGATCACAATTTTCCTATCATGGTAAGTTTTGACACGCTCTTTATACAGCTTATTAGAATCATACGCTCGGAGGAGCAATTCATCCAATTCATGCAATTGCATTTTTCTTTTGTCACCGCTCAGAGTTGGATCAAAGTTCAAAAATTTCAAGGCCCAAAACGCCTTATGTTCCAACTCGACCGGTAAATGGCAATTCTTACCTTAGACCATTTTAAAAGGGGTGAGACCAATCGGAGCCTTAAAAGTTGTCCGATAAGCCCATAAAGCATCATCAATCTTATTTGCCCAATCCTTCCTTAAGGATGAAACTGTTTTTTCCAAAATTCGTTTTATTTCTCGGTTCGATACCTCCGCTTGCCCGTTAGCCTGAGGATGATATGGTGTTGCAACTTTGTGCTTAACACCATATTGCTCCAAAGCTTTTTCAAGCTGAGTGTTGCAGAAGTGGGATCCTCCGTCACTTATCAACACTCGCGGAGTACCAAATCGAGCAAAAATGTTTCTTTTCAAAAAATTTATTACGGTTTTTCCATCGGCCTTATCACAGGTTGTTGCCTTAACCCATTTGGAAACGTAATCAACAGCGACCAAAGTGTACTCGTTAGAAAATGAAGATGGAAACGGTCCGACAAAGTCGATTCCCCAACAATCAAATACTTCAATTTCCAACATATTTTGTAAAGGCATTTCATGCCGCTGTGAAATTCCACCACTTCTCTGACATTTGTCACAACTTTGGGCGTGCGCATGCGCATCTTTGAATAAAGAAGGCTAATAAAAGCCCGATTAAAGGACTTTTGTTGCCGTTCTTAACCCGTTAAAATGTCCTCCATACGGAGAGTTGTGACAATGCCACAGTACGTTCGTGGCTTCATCTACTGACACACATCTTCTCAAGAGGTTGTCGACACCAAGTTTAAACAAATGTGGTTCATCCCACATAAAAGACTTGGCGTCCGACAAAAATTTCCTTTTTTGATGGTGAGTTAGACCATCCGGTATTAATCTGGCGGCTTTGTGGTTAGCCATGTCGGCGAACCATGGTCTAACTTGCACCCTAAAAAATTTTTCATCTGGAAACTCCTCTTTGACCTCACATTCCTTTTTGGTCACGTCAACGTTCACAAGGCGGGATAAGTGATCCGCCACTAAATTCTAGGATCCTTTCTTGTCACGAATTTCTAGATCAAATTCTTACAACAAGAGGATCCAACGAATTAGCCTCTGTTTAGAATCGGGCTTGGTGAGCAAATACTTAATCGCCGTGTGATCCGTGTAAACGACAACTCGCGACCCAATCAAATAGGAACAAAATTTTTCCAATGCATACACTATTGCAAGCAACTCTTTTTCAGTTGTTGCATAGTTAATTTGAGCTTCGTTTAAAACTTTGTTCGCATAGTGTATCGCATGAAAAAATTTTGTTTTCCTCTGACCAAAAACTGTACCCACCGCATAATCACTCGCATCACACATTAGTTCAAAATCCAATTTCCGATTAGGTGCGATGATTATGGGTGAGGTAGTCAAACTTTTCTTTAAAACATTAAAAGCAAACATGCAAGATTCATCAAAGTCAAAAAACTTATCTTTGTTGAGCAAATTGCTCAATGGCTTTGCTATCTTCGCGAAGTCCTTGATGAACCTCCGATAGAATCCCGCATGTCCGAGAAAACTTCGGATGCCTTTGACATTAGTTGGAGGAGGCAACTTTTCAATCACTTTAATTTTGGCTTGATCAACCTCAAGACCTTTGGAGGAGACTTTGTGGCCCAACACTATTCCCTCCGTAACCATAAAATTGTACTTCTCCCAGTTTAATACCAAATTCGTCTCAACACACCGTTCAAGCACAACCTCTAAATTTCTCAAACAAAGATCAAAAGACGCTCAGAAAACGGAGAAGTCGTCCATGAAAACCTCCATTGTCTTTTCAATAAGATCAGAGAAAATAGCTTGCACACAACGTTGAAACGTTGCCGGTGTGTTGCATAGACCAAACGACATCTTTCGGTAGGCAAAAATTCTGAAAGGACAAGTGAATGCCGTTTTCTCGTGGTCATCCGGGTCCACTGTAATTTGGTTATACCCGGAATAACCATCCAAGAAGCAATAGAATTGTTGTCCCGACAATCTTTCTAACATTTAGTCCATAAAAGGAAGTGGAAAATGATCTTTCCTTGTCGCGATGTTTAGCCTCCTATAGTCTATGCACATCCTCCACCATGTCACCGTTTTTGTCGGGATCAACTCGCTTTTTTCATTACGGGTCACTGTTATTCCTCCTTTTTTTGGTACAACATGGACCGGACTTACCCAAGGACTATCGGAAATCGGGTAAATCATATCGGTATCCAAGAGCTTTACAACCTCCTTTCTTACTACTTCTTTCATCGTTGGATTCAAACGGCGTTGTGGTTGAGCGACCGGTTTGAAATCCTCTTCCATGAATATGCGATGCATACAATAAGAGAGACTTATGCCTTTAAGATCGGAAAGAGTCCATCCCATTGCTTCTTGATTTTTCCTCAATACTTGAATTAACCGGTTTTCCTCATTATCAGATAAAATGTTGCTTATGATAACAGGTTTATTACCATCGTCATCCAGGAAAGCATATTTCAAATTTGAAGGCAACACCTTCAATTCAAGTTGAGATTTCGCATCACTCACCTCTTTTTTTAGCACTTCCTCTTCACATTCCCAAGGTTGCAACTCCTCCAAAGATTCAAGTTCCTTTAAGCACTCTTTAAGTGCTCTTTCCTCTTCATCGGAGAATACTTCAAAGGAATCATCAAGAGCTCTTTGCAAAGGGATCACTACATGAACTTGTTTCGTGACATCCATAACCACTTCTTCCATTGCATCAATTCTGAAACAATCACCTTTGTCATTTTTGTGTTTCATGGCCGCAAATAGGTTGAAACAAACCTCCTCATCTTGGACTCTAACCTTCATGAGACCGTCGTCCATATCAATCGCCATTCTAGTAGTTTTCATAAACGGTCTCCCAAGAATCAATGAAGCGTCTTCATCTTCCTCCATTTCAATTACCATGAAGTCAATAGGAAATAAGAATTTGTCCACTTTAACCAATACATCTTCCGCTACACCGTGAGGACGGGTAGTGGATTTGTCTGCGAGTTGCAATGTCATTTGAGTGGATCTCAATTCCATGTGTCCTAACCTCTTCACAATCGACAAAGGTATCAAATTGATACTAGAGCCCAAATCAATCAATCTGATGCCCACATAGATATTTCTTATAGTAACCGGCAAGGTGACTCGTCCCGGATCACATTCTTTCATTGGGAGAGTACGTTGAATGATAGCGCTACAACTAGCATCCACCATGATGGTCTCTTGATTCTGGTACCTCTTCTTTTTTGTGAGAATATCCTTCATAAATTTCGCATATTTTGGCATTTTCTCCAAAGCTTCGGAAAATGAAATGTTTATTTGTAATTGTTTGAAAATATCCATAAACTGAGCGTAGTGCCTCGCACTATCTTTCTTTGTAGGAGCATGAGGATGTGGTAAATGTTGGATCGGAATATTATTCAACAGTTCTTTCCCTTTCCTAGTTCTTTTCAATTTTTCTTCTCTCTCTCTTTTTTCATCATCCTCACTTTTTTCCTTCTCATTTTCAACTAGAACACCCTCAACATTTTTTTTCTACTTCAATCTCATCACTATCTTTTTCTTTTTTAACTACAACCTCCTCCTCCACTACAACTTCACCTACACCCATGTCAATCTCTCTTCCACTTCTTGTTAGAATCGCCTTACAATGCTCTTTAGGATTTGGTAGAGTATTTGCCGTAAAGTTTCCTTTTTGTTGGTCGGCCAATTGTTTTGATAATTGTTCGACTTGTGTTTCAAGATTCCTTATGGCCGCATCGGTATTCTTCTGATTGGATATTGACATTTGCATAAATTGCGTGAGAGTGTCTTCCATCTTCGTATTTCCAACGGGAGCTTGCGGAGGTTGAGTGTAATTTTGGTATGGTTGACGGTTTGACGGTCCGACTTCTTGTGGTCTCCATGGTTGTTGATAACCTTGGTTACCCCGTTGTTGGTAACCTTGGTTGCCTTGTTGATACGGAGGTCGGGGTTGGTATCCTTGATTTCCAGCATAGTTTACCTCCTCCACAATCGGAGGACAATATCTGGTAGGATGATCGCCTCTACAAAGTTCACAAACCAAGACTTGTACATTTTTACTCGAGGAGTCATGAATTTCTTTAAATTGTTGAGGAAGTTTAGACATTTGTTTCGTCAACAACTCAACTTGCTGGGATAATAACTTGTTTTGAGCAAGTATAGCATCATTGGTTCCCAATTCCATAACTCCAGGAGTCCTTTGAGAAGGTCCACAGTTATGACTTCCCTGATGGTCATTCAAAGCCATCTTATCAATAATGGCAGTGGCTTCTGCAGTGGTTTTGCTCGGCAAGGATCCACCAGCAGTGGCATCCAACAAGGTTTTATGCACAAGTTTAAGTCCATTCCGAAAAATATGAATTTGAGACAATTCATCAAAGCTATGCCCCTTGCATTTCTTCAACATAGATTTGAATCTCTCCCACGATTCGTTGAGAGATTCGTTGGCACCTTGCGTGAACACTGCGATTGCGGTCTTTGCCTCCATAAAAATAGTATGTGGGAAAAATCGCTCCAAAAATTTTTCTTCAAGTGCATTCCAATCCATCATTATTGCCGTTGACTGATCAAGATACCATTCCTTGGCCTTCCCAATGAGGGAATGCGGGAATAATCTCTTAAACAGAGATTCCTCTTCAGCTTCGGGTGCACCAGTTGCTCCCGCAATCTCATAGAACTTCGTCAGATGTGTAAAAGGATCCTCATGATCCATACCACTAAAAGGACTTTGATATAGCAGTTGGAGAATACCAGTCTTCATTTCTGAATGACGACCGTTCTGTGCATTGTGAGCAAACTGTGCATTGTGTCTCGGACTGTTGGTACATGGTCTAGAAGCAGGTGGTGGTGGTGGTGGTGGTGGTGGTGGATGTTCCATAGCTGGAAGTAACTGTGGAAATGGTGGTAGTGTAGAAGTTGAACTTCCCTCTTGTTCTCACTTTTGTCTATCTAGTTGCCTCCTTCGTCTCGTTCTGCTATTGACTCTACGAGTGGTTCTTTCAATCTCAGGATCGAACAGAAGTTGGTCCGCCGGTAGTTTCCCTCGCATAAAACAAAGTCTGCACACTAAACAAAACAAATTAACAAGTTCAAGAAAAAGTTAACAAACCTAAAACAAAACAACTATTGTAATGCTTGCAATATCAATGAATAATCCCCGGCAACAACGCCATTTTGTTGAAACAGTATTAGGGGGTGTTTTTATCGTCTCCACAAGGATTGTCGATATTAGATGCTTGCCTTTCAATAGTTACAATGTTTTAAGTTCAATAGTTTCAAATGGTTCTCGATTTCGGTTAACATTAATTGGTATCAAAGAGTAAATTTGTGGCAAAGAGTTTATAAGGTTTTTAGAAAAGCATGTCAAGGTTAGGTTTCGCTAATCCTTTTCACATATATCCGATTAATCACGCATATGAACTTAGTTTCCGACCAATACAACCGCATATCCTCCCGACTAAGTTTATGTATAAAGCAAAGTCGTGATTATCATTGTTTAGACCGTTAGATGATGTCTCACGCTAACAATCGAAACAACAATCATTAAGATCAACACAAAGCGAATAACAAATCCCAAATCTATGTCTAGAGTTTGGTTTTTAAGAGATGAGATTATTAGGTCATGATTTGCAAAATCTATGTCTAGAGCAATACAAACCACACATACATCATGGAGAACAAACAACTTCATCTATATTGATCAAAAACCTTGTTCATATACAAAAGATCAAAAGAAATACATATTATCAGGATCAACTACATCTAACCTTAACACAAGAGTGTTTAGCTACTCATTCTCATGGTAGCTTGGATGACAAGTTTCAAGAGGAGATGAATGAACATCCAAGTCGAATAATCAAGAATGGATGTGACTTCAGCTTCTCAAGGTGAAAATTCCCTCTTGGATGATCAAAAGACAGAAAACTATGTTTTTAGGTGAAAATAGAAAAAGACCCCTTTCAAGAAAAGTGAAAAATCAATTTATACAACACAAAAATTCAACAGCCTTCGCCTAGCGAAGGAATCATTTGCCTAGCGAATGTATTAAAACATGGCACCTTAAGTGCCTCAGACTTAAACTGCCAACAAAATTTATCGCGGGTTCACTAGGCGAACAAAATAATTCGCGAAGCGAGCATTTGTCAAACCTTCGCCCCAGCGAATTTTGGGTCCTTTCGCCCCTGCAACTTTCTACCTCTCTTCGCTGGAAGCTTCGCCTAGAGAGAAAAGCAGCGAACCTTCGCTAGCTCCCTCGCCACAGCGAATTTACCCTCTTTTCCTACTGAAACTTTCTGCCTCTCTTCGCTGGAATACTTGCCAACGTTCGCTAGGCGAACCTTCGCTGGTGACTTCGCCAGGACTCGCCTAGCGAATCCTGCTGTTGCTTTCTTGATTCTATGGAAGCTTGCATCCACTCCTTGTATATTACATTCTTGATCATTTCATGCCTATTTCTGCACACTAGCATACAAATTACACTCACCACAAGTATATTCCACTGTTTGAAGAACAACATAAATCACCACTAAAATCAACAAGTTAAACATGGAAAGTAATGAAAAATGCCAAGTATTGAATACAAATATGTAGTATGTTTGACATCTAACACAATTCACACTCTATGAGAAGGTACATAATCTTTTATCTCTAATTTCACTTTACTCATCTTGAATCTTGAACAAACTTGGATATTACAATGCTAACCAGGCAGGTTCACCCGCGTCCCCGTAAAGGAGATCAGAGCCACCATTCAAGATCAACAGTTATCCATCTCTCATCATTTTTGGTTCCTTCGTGAAACAAGAACATCCATTTTTGGTTCCCGGACAGAACAACAACCAAAAATGTTATTTTTTAATTTCTACACAAATATGTTACTTATTTAGAGAGGTGTTGAAATTAAGAATCTAATAAATTCTCGAGGGAATAATCGTTATTTATAATTTTTTTTGGACAGTGTATGATTATGCTTTTAAACCACACAACAATATTATAAGTGACACAACTCAGATAATCACCCTACAACTAGTTGCACAGTCTCTCAAAAAAGCTAACAAAGAAGGAATCTTTAGTTACCTGACAAAAAGGTCGTTAAGATGCCCATAAATATTGATAATTTCCCAAATTTAACCATGGCTATGGTTTCTTCCTTTGAACTTTGAGCCCTAAGTAGCTAGGAAATGCAAGAAGCTGATACAACTGGTATAAAATCCTAAAGTCAACTCAGCCAAATCAGACAAGTAATTAGATAAACTAGTATAAAGCCAATGTTCCTCGAATTAAGGGTTCCACCTATAGAAATATGTGGTAATTCATATTTAACTAAACCTCTAAGGGTTAAATGACTCACACAATAATTTGCAAGTTATTATGTTTCCATTAATATCCTAAACCTTTATAATAGCCTCACTTTAAAAGTTGGGGGTGGGGGTGGGGTGGGGTTAGATCACACACCAATTTTTACAAAAGAGAAACTGATCATACCCTTAAGTTGATGATGGTCCAAAAGAGAAATCACGATATAAAATGCAGTAGGAAACAAAAATTTCTTTAAGCTGGTCCTTACGAATGAGCATGACCAGTGATATATTAGTTACCTCTTATGGCAATTAACTATTCTTGAAGAATCAAAAGAACGATCACAAGTGTTGAAAAATAATTCCCATACTCAGTCTACACGAATATAGTTCCTTCAATCTTAGTGCTAGCTGCTACGAGTAAAGACTTTGTGTGTGTGCGTGTGTATGTGTGTGTGTGTGTGTGTGAGAGAGAGAGAGAGAGAGAGAGAGAGAGAATACGATTAGGGTTTCACAAAAAAAAATTCATCAAGTGAGAAAACATTAGCACAAGGGTTCTATTTATAGTACCGCTTGTGCGGGATGCAAGATGAACAAGCCGACATAAGTGCACCGTACCTTGCGGTGTAGTGCATCCCACTTAAATGCATCGCACCTTAAGGTGTTGCGTATTCCACTTAAGTGCATCGTACCTTATAGTGTTTTGTATTACATTTAAGTAGATTATACCTTACAATGTACCATGTTTCTATAATTAACGCTGCCGCATTACAAGACCACATAATTGAATAACCTTCACTTATTAATTTTATTTCTCATCAATTTGTCCTTATGTGTGTGACCCTGTAGGTTCTCGTGACATTGGAAATTATACTAAATCACATATCTAATATAATAAATAGTTAGTGGTATCTAGCAACACATCACTGCTACCCAAGTCACGGAAATGTCATGTGATATGCCAAAACCTTTATGTGACAATATTTATGTGTATAATTACCCTTTTTACGTCATGTCTATATTGAACACAAGGTATAGATTATGTCACCTTTGTCTTATTAAATGTTAGGCCCTTATATCCCCATCTAGGTCACTTATGTCGCTCATCATGATTTGTAGATTACCCATCAAACATCTTTATGGTCATCCTCTTATAGACAACGTTTGATTGGCAATAAAATACTCGACTCCATATCTAGGGTTCATAGCAGTTTCAGGTTGAAGGGTGGTATACATAACTATCACCTTGAGAATAACTTATGACATTTGAATAACATTCTATGTAGTATTCTTATGGTGGGTCAATCCAGTATACACATTACTTCCAATGTTTATACCTATGTGAAGAGTTGATTACTTTTTATGCATAATCTGTGAGATGTGATTATCAGTCTATCCACATAATAATCTCAATGTTTTAATGTTATCACATTTCACCATAAATCTCATCTATAGATACTTTATGAGTAATGTTATCATGTTTAATGGATCTCATGATTAAGTCACACTTAATGTTTCCTTAAACATATAAGTTATTCTAGGAACTTTATTATATTGGAAAACAAACATAATAAAGAAATGCCTTATTATTAATAGATAATTTGATACAAGTACCAATTTCTAATGAAAATATTGGTCTGTAGGGCTTACACCAACAATCTCTCACTAGTACTATAGTCAATCAAGCATACATCTAATGCCCATAGATCTAGTATGGCATCATGCTTCTGATGCTGGAGAGGATTTGTTAGTGGGAGATGAGGCTTGAGATATCTTCAAGTTGAATGAAATCATCATAGGATAGAGACAATAAAAACCAGAGTTCATCATATTGATTCATAGGAGAAACTTTGACCAAACATTCTTAGTTCATCATAATGCTTGCATCTTCAAAAGTTGTCATCAGTAAGACTAAGTTGTTATCCAAGTTGTCATCATCAAAAGCATATTATCAAAAGCAATCCATGAATGTCATATTTAGCTTTGATCACTTCATGAATGTCCTGAAAACATGGTTCTATAAGAATGATCACATTGACTAGAAACAAAGCCAAAGTGAAATAAGGAATACTGTAGCTTTTCATATGATTGTATCAGTGCTTATTTAAGGCTATAAAGTGCTTTGTGTAGATTGCATGCCAAGGTCTAGTAAAATTTGATGAACTATGAAGGTTGGTGCATATACACCTCTTCTTGTAGGGACTATGGAATAATGCATCATTAATGTCCACTTGTTGAAACACCCATTTGTTTGTGAGAAAAAAGAGTGGGAATACCCCTTATTATGTGAGTTGGACAACATGACATAATATCTCATTATATTCAAAACCCAGTGGTTGATGAAATCCCTTTCCAATAAGCATGCCTTGTATTTATTAACTATGACATGAGGATTTTATTTTATTTTGGAAACTCATATGCAACCAACTTTTCTATGACTAGGTAAATTAGTAAGAGTCCAAGTGTTAATTCTTAAAAAGGAATTGTATTCTTGCAGCATACCTTGAAAGCATTGTGGATTAGCTAGAGCATTCTTGGCATAAGTAGGCTCTAGGTTAGCAACATATGCCTTGGGTCTAGAGTGACTTGTCTTTCCTTGAGTAAGCATGAGATGTACATTAGTAAAGTCAGTTACATACTTTGTAGTTTAGATAAATACACAAGAACTGAGAGATGTTGATTATGAGCACGTGCCTCTGGTATATGTTCATTATGTAGATATACATATGGTATTTAAATAAATGGATTGGGATACATACATTTCTCAATCGATTTTAACAGTTGAGATGAGATGCACTGATATTTGATGGTGACACATCATGATGTGTGTTTGAGCTAGAAGTCGAGGATTTGTACTTTGATGCGAAATGCACTTAATGTTAGTATCATCATGGTTCTTGTAATTGTGAGGAATTTTAGTGTATAACTTATGACACTCTGTCATTGCATAATTTTTACAAGCAAATTTGATGAAATCAAGTTATTTTCAAGCAAAATTTGAGTTAAAGTGAAGAAGAAACGAGAATTATAGAATAAGAGAAAGAACAAGAGAAAAGTGGACTTAGAATAAAATAAGGAAGGAAAAAACATAATTTGGCCCGTGGAATTATCGTGATCGTGATGCCTCTATCGTGGTCGTGATAGCGCTTCGTCGCGATCGCGATGCCTCTATCGTGTTCGTAATAGCGCTTTATCGCGATTGCGGTGCAACCCATCGTGGTCGCAATGGGTGATGAATCTGACACGTTTTGAGCACTTTAAAAGGAAAAAAGTTGGGATTTTACAAGGAGTCACAAAATTTGAAAAGGTTTTTGATGGCAAGTCAATATTGGAGCTCAATAATTGGAGATTTCAACCATTGAAGACCTCATTCTTCATTGATTTTCATTGATTGTTCATCTAAACTCATGTTATTTCATTTTTTAACTATGAGTAGCTAAAAACCACTTTATTAAGGTTTGTTAGACGAAGTTGAATGGATCTATTGAACTATGTATTTGTATTTGTAAAACTTTATTGATTTGATATTTTATTTTTTTATTTAATTATTCAATTCATATGTGTTAGCGAGCATATGAATGAACCTAGGATCCTAGCGATTACCTACCTTAAAGTTGTAAACCTCAAATAGGATAATTGTTCAAACTTACTAATTAATTAGGGATAAGGAATTATAGGTTTTTGATTAAGGAATTAATGAGCATTTGTGAAAGAGGACCTTAAGTACCAAAAAAGACAAGAGAGCAAAAACTTAAGATAATCTAGCAAGTCTAGGGAAAGACGCCCCAAACATATCATCAGCCAACATGGCCTTAAAATCATTGATGTGTGATTTGGAAGAAGGATGTGCTCATTGTTGTTAATAGCCTAAGGCTATAGTTGGCTATCGAGTGTGCACAACAATTTAATTCCTGCCAAATGTGGTTATTTCATGTCTCTTGGTTGACCATATCTACTAGGATTTTAGAGTTGCTCTCGACAATCAGATTTATCATTCTTTCTTGCCAAGATAGCTCAATGCCATGAAATATTTCCCACATCTCTGCAATAAGAGCATCATAGATATCCAAACATGTGATGCGTAGAAACAATCTTAAAGCACGTGAACTAAGCTCTCTTTCATATTTGTACACCAATTGCAGTCAATAGGGGTAGTTGGATTCTATTTGTGCTTACGAGAGTTGGTTAAAAGTCAACATAAACAAAATGAATGTTTGAATATAATGTGGACCTTTCTACTTCCAAATGATACTCTTATCTATATTTGTTTCTACGACATTCAAAATAGAAGTGATATAAATGTAGGCATTGTCAACTAGGGGTGGCAAAACGGGTTGGGCCCGCTGGGCCTGTCCGTTTAACCGACATTTTTTGGCGGCCCGGGGCGAGATTTTTGGCTCGGTGTCTTAAGTTGGCTCGCCCCGCCTAACCCACTTTTAAAACGGGCCGAGGGCGAGGTGGGGCGGATTTTGCCCACAGGCTTTTTGTTTAAAAAATTTATATTTTTTTACTTGGGATTAAAACAATATTAACATAGTATGTAGTAGTCATACTTTTAAAACAACCCTCATTTCTTCAAATCCTAATATTCATTTTTCACATAACCACAAACACCTCATTTTGAAAACATTAATTGGTATCTGTTTCGTTCTTTATTTTCACTCATAGTAGGAAAAATCTTTATTTCAAAACATAAAGAATATATTATTTTCTATTTTCTATTACTCGTTGTCGTTAGAGCCGGGTTCTAAAGCTATAAGGTAAGTTTTGTAGATAGGGTTTGTTTCTCATTATGATAATAAAGTTTTGATTTGTGGGGTTTAGTGTGTTTGTTTTAAGTTTTTGGTATTATAGTTACGTTGTTTATTTATGTTGAAGAATATGACATTTGCATTAAGACTTGTTAAAATTTTACTATGCATTGTTAAAATTTGTCGGTCTCTTTTGTAACAATTAAAAATTTTGTAAATTATGTAGTAAATTAAATTGTAAAAAAAATTGGCGGATCGGCCCACCAACCCGTTGGTAAACGGGGCGGGTTTGACTTTTGAACTCAGACGCCTAAGTTGGTCCGCCCAACTTTTAGACGGACTTAAATGGAACGAGTCTAAACGGAACGGACCGCCTGCTTTGCCACCCCTATTGCCAACAACTTATCTCTATTATTATCCCCCACCCTAACCTGTCAACTCCATATTCAAGACAATGAGAAGAAATAGTCAAACTACATTTAACTAACTCAACATTAAATCAATTATAGAGCAATTCAAACTTTCACTTTTCTTCTACATTAACCATGTCCTTCACCCAGGGTCGGCCATTTGCCGGTGCAGCAGGTGCTGTGGAACAGGACCCCAAATTCTGAGGGCCCACTTATTTTTTTTAATTATTTAAATAATACATTTTACACTTATTATTTGAAAAACAAGTGTAAAATCTATTTGTTTTCAAAATCTATTTAACACCTCTTTTTTAAAAATAAGTATAAAATCATAATTTATTTTGAAAAACTATTTTATATAATTTTTTTTAATTTCGATATATATTTATTTTTTTGGCCTATTTTTTAAACCGAAACAGGGCCCCCGAATTGATTGGGCCGGCCCTGCCTTCACCATGGTGGTGTCCACAACCATGTTGGCTTGAGCCACGTTTAAAAAAAAGTTGCGCAGTAGAACCCATCGATCAAGCCAAAAAATAATATTTCCATTTTAATTACATAAACATGTTTTAAATTAATTATGATAATGCTAAGAAATTATGCTACGGTGCCATTTTCAAATTAGGTTTTTGGAATGTCGCTTATCCCAACCATACTCAAACCTTGTCAATAATATGCAATTAAGGAACGTGTAAAATTAATAACATATATTAATTAGAAAATTAAAGCAGCAGAGTAAAGTATCTTAGACATGTTACAAGAAGTGACAAGCTGCAACATATTACAAACAATAATTTAATTAATCGTAAAGCTGTTATTGCAATATTCTCTCACTTATTTTTTAACAATTTCTACATGCTTTAAGTATAGTATTTTAATAATTGCTACATGCTTTAAGTATATTATACGACAACAATACAATATAGTATTTTGAATTTGCTTTTGTATACAGCATGTTGGACAAAGAGACCTCTAGATCCTATGGTTTTTATAATCAAATGTAAATGTCTTTGCTCACAACACTAGTCATCATTGCTTCTAATCAAACCAATGAAGTTAATATTGGACCACATTTAGCTATATAAACTAATTAAAGTAGAACAACATTAACTATAACGATTGAGATTTTAATAAAATATGATGAGCTCTGACATAAAAATATTCATGCCAAAAATAGTTTTGGAATATAAAAGTATTTACAGCTAAATCTTATTATTGTGTGCAAAAGCAGTCTTGCGTTTCGACTTTTTCTTTTTAAATTTGGTGTGTTTTAAATTACTATAAACGTATAGATATCGGATACATATTTGAAAATTAAAAATATTGTGTAAAAAGTTTCTATTTATAAAAATTATGATTGATATAGAATGAAATAAATTATGTGTTACTTAAGTGATAAATCGAGGGATTTGATCGATAATTGTTATAAAAATTGTGAATAAAACTGTAGCGAATTGATAATGAATAAAAAGTAGTTAGATTTTGAATATATATATTTTTCAGGGAAAGAAAGATCTTGTGACAAGTTTCAAATCAAACATTTCATTTAGTTTAACAAGAGCTCTTAACACTACTACAAAAGACGATTTTATCTCGGGTGAAAGAATGATTTCACCATGATTGATAGTCGGTAGTAACGAAGATTGTGATTGTATGTTCCCTATATACTATCATAGACCGGTAGTCGTGGTAAAAATACAGAAGCGTGTTACATATCACTACAGTTGTAAAAATCAATCATAGTAAAAGGTGGATGTCATGTATTTGATACTCAGAGCCAGTATTTTGAGAGATTTTTAAACATTTCACCACGGTTGAATGTTCTAACCGTAATGAATTTATTATAACTTATATTGAATGCTTATTTCACCAACTACTCAATAAACATATAGCCGTTAAATCTAATTTAAAAATTAATAATATGAAAAATTGAGTTATATTCAAATAACTAGTTACACTAATAAATTTGTTTCGAACTTTCTAGTAAAATATTGATCAATATAAGTTGTTGTTTTCTAACGTAACTTAATTTTTCATATTATTATTTTGCTAATTTAATTCGAAAGTTATATATTCAATGAGGGGTTGACAAAACACTCAAATCACATACGTTATAAGAAAATCATCTTCTAGGACATGTTGGTTGAATGAAATAAAAGGTGCAATGTACAAGTAATAACATTAACAATAACATAAAAAAATAACATACATATTCAAACACATAATACAATAACATAAATAATAACATTTATCAACATACCTCAACAACATCATTATCAATATACCTCAACAAAAACATTAATATACTTCAATAAAACATCTAAAATAAAACAAACAACACACATCAACAATTAAAATATAACAACATACCTAAACAAAATAAAACAACATATCTCAACAAAAACATAAACTTAACTTAACAAAACAACAAAATACCTAAAAAAACATATACAATAACACAAACAAAACTTACCTTAACATATACAACAACTAACTTTAACAAAACAATAACATACATCAACAATAAGTTAAACACTTTACTTATCTCAACAAAACAACAATATAAAACCAATAAACTCATCTTAACAACAATAAACCCTATGTTGGACGAAGACAAATAATTCCCATATATTTTGAACAAGAAAAAGAAGAAAAAATATTTTGGACATACACAACAAGAAAAAGAATAAATCCTATGAAGAAATGTTTCACGTATATACCATTTCTTGAAAAGATTTATGGAAAATAAAGACAAAGATATGAACTAGTTAATTGTTTTATGACACCTTTCCTTAATTCATACTAGTTGGAGATGTTACGTTGGAGTTTTGTAAAGTTATGATGAAGTTTTAAGATGTTGGGATAAGGCGAGAGAAGTTAGGGTCTCACTTTGAGTGTCATCTCTTCTAAAGTGAATTAAGTTAACTTATATAGGTAATATATTTTACAATGGTTATTAAAATAAACCATGGCGAGTTGTCTTGATATTTCACCACGGTTGTCAATCTGAAAGTGTTTAATTTTTATTTTAAAATAAAAATTAAGAGAACACACCCTTTTTCGAACGGGAAAACATAAAATTGTAGGTGTTGACCGTCGAAGTGTACCACTCTTAACATATCACAAATTTGTTAATTGTGATAGTGATTATATGTGATTTAAAAATAAAATAAAATAAAAATTAAAGACGTATAATGAACATATATTACTTCGGTTGATTATATGATCGTAGTAAGACATTGTTTTGATATGTGTTTTTTGTAGTAGCGTGAGTTCTGTTAAGTATAACAAATGTGAGTAGTATGAGTAATAGTCTCACATTGACTAGAAATGTGAATAGTTGATCATTTATAAGGGGGAGAACCCATACACCTATCACCTTAAGGTTTTGGATGAGTATGTGGCGTGTCTCTCACAAAGGTGTTGCTCTAAAAATGAAGTTCCACAATGTTCAATGCTCCCTAGTTAAAAACACTCCCCCAACAATGGTATCATGAGCCTTTGGTTCAAGTGAAGGACCGGATCACTTGTATCGAAAGTATTCCAACAAGCGGTGGGTTGAGTGCCCTGTTGAAGAGTGTCAACGACGGTACAAGTGTATGTGGATGAAGCTTCCGCTTAAAGGGGAGCATTGTGAAAGCATTGTGGATAGACTCACACTTGAGGGGGAGTGTTAAGTATAACAAGTGTGAGTGGTATGGGTAATAATCCCACATTAGCTAGAAATATGAAGAGTTGAGCATTTATAAGTGAGAGAACCCATACACCTATAAGTGAGTGACATGTCTCTCACAAAGGTGTTGCTCTAAAAAGGTTCCCTAGTTGAAAAATCTCCCCAAACAGGTTCGAACCCATCTCTGGGCACACAACAATATTAAATCTCTTGAGGAAGAGTTTTGTCGCCTATTGTGATTCTCCCCGACTCGAGGATTAGTCTCGGTAGTTGCGCACAGATGATACTTGGTTTCTATCATTGATTTATGAATATTTTATTAATTAGCGTTTTGGACATATAATGACTAGAGTTATCAAAATTGGTTAGATTCATCATGCCGACTCACAAACTCTGTATTTTAGCGCGGTCTGAACTGCAAAAAAAAATGCTTAAAAAAACAATAACCTGTCTTTTTGGCCCAGCCATCGGACCTATGTTTTTCATGAGTTAGGTTGGGTCAGTCAAGCGGACTTCGAGTTGGCCCATTAAAAATTATAACTTTTGATGAAATTTTTTTATAATAATATTAGTCATTTTAGGAAAAAATGTGAGCTAAGATATGTAAATAAATTTCAAAACAATTACAACTTTAACTTACTTATATAATATTTCAGAAGGAACACAAAAGAAAGAGAGAAACTTTTCATTGAATTAAAGAAGAACATGGAAATTTATTTCCTAAGGGCCATTACCGTATCTAGCATTTTTTCTTAACACAATTCTTATTTTTTACTTCGTCATTATCTAACCTAGAGTGATTCCTCAAACCAATTAATTGATGTATGAATGTATTTTATTATCGCTAAAGTTATACTCTATGGCAAATACTCTCTATTTTTAGATATTTTTGTGATATATATATATATATATATATATATATATATATATATATATATATATATATATATATATATATATATATATATATATATATATATATATATATATATATATATATATATATATATATATGTTGATTTGATGAATATTTTAAGGGGACAACTTCTCTGCTCATCATAAAAATATGGATGTTGTACATTCCACCAATTAATTAATGACATTTCATTTTATTACATTTAATTTTTTATTTACTAGATTAAATTTTAGAGTTTTTCAATGCACACTCTACCCAATTTTTTAAGGTGGATAAATAAGAATTTTCCATATTTTAAACGTCACTTAACTAATTTATGATTACCTGTTATTTAATTGATGCATAATAATTTATGGTATGTAATTTTATTGTCCATTGCACCCCTTTTAAAAAAACTAAAACCATAAAATTAAAATTAGGGTCGGACTGGTCCATTGGGCTGCATGACCTATTAATAACTGAGTCAGGCTCTTTTTTGAACGTCCATTAAGTAATCGGGTTGACCCACTCGACCCGTTTAGACACGTTAAGTCGAAGCGGGTTGGATCAGACTAACTCATTTGACAACTCTAATAGTGACTCTCCAATTTATCACAAACCTCATTTGTAGTTTTTGTATTTAGGATGTGATACAACACTTCTTATAATACACAAAGACATGTCATTCATACACCCATATCCTCTATATATATTTCAAATAAGATTCCTTCATGTATATTGGTTTCTTCTCATAATTTTTAAAATTTTATCGCATATATGTTCCTTAATTTTCCTTTGTCATAATCCTAAATTTCCTTTTCATTCTATTTGTATTAGTAGGATGCAGTACACTATGATTTTCCTTATGTTTTTTTGGTTGTTTTTCTTTTAAATATTGTTTTTCTCTTGTTATGCAATCCCCCATAAAATAATATATGATAAGTCACTACTACAAAATATACCTTTAGTAACATGTTATTACCTCAGATATTCAATCAACCAGAGTAATAGGTGATATTTAGGCGCTTGAATTTTTTATTTTATTTTATTAAAAGACTTTTCACTACGGCCCTTAATAATAACCGTGGTGAAAAGTAGGAAGGTGTCACTTTTAACCACGATTGGGATTCCAACCTGGTGAAAAGTGGCGTCTGGTCATGGGTTCAAATCTCAGCACCAGCATTTTTGGATTTTTACTTATTTTTAATCTATTTTTTACCATGGTTGGAATTCCAAATGTGGTGAAAAGTAGCCCCTTCTTTTTTTCTTTCAAAATATATAATGCTCTTAGTTCATTCACTTTTGTCATAGACGTACTTAGACAAATTTCTTCTTCTTTGTCCAAACTTCTTCCATTTACGAAACATTATTACTCCATTAAACCAAACTTAAAAACATCATTTCTTCCATAAACGAAACTAAAAAAAATTTCACCGTTAATGAGTTTCAGAACTTCTTCATCTCTTCTCCAAATTGAACAAGGCATGATAAATATGGATTCAACTTAGCAACATTAGTTGATATTGTTACGCCAAGTAAAATGTTCTTATTTAACAATTTTATTTATTTATTTTGATGTTGTTGTTGTTGTTCTTATTGTTGTTGTTGTTTTAGTTATTGTTGTTGTTGTTGTCATTGTTGTTGTTGTTGTTTTTGTTTTTGTTACTATTGGTGTTTGTCGCGGCGTGAAAAATACCCGAGTGCATCGCACACTCGATGATACAACAGAGTCACCACCGAACTTTATTTATTCCAAAAGGAAAGCTAAAATATCGATAAACCCCAAGGGTAAGAGAAATGGGTAAGGGAGTTGGTTATGTGAGGGGAAGGTATTAGCATCCCTTACATACGTCGTACTCGACTGGAACCATTTTGATAGTTCTTTGCTCGGATGAGTGTTATTATCTAAAGGTTACTTGCGAAAGAGGAAAAATACGTTTTTAATTAATGTGCTCGCCAAGTATTCGGACCCTCGTGCCTACGTATTATCATAATGCAATGAGAAAATCAGAGCTCCGTAGTTCATGGTATAAAATACGGATGTGTTGGTTTTTTAGGAAACATTTATAATCATAGCATGAAAGTGTGTAGACGTTAGCTGATTTGATCCTCGTTAGGATGCTCCAAGCTTTTAGTTTGACTGCTAAGGAACAAATTATAATAGTTCTTTTATGAAAATAAAAGAAAATTGTTTAGAAAAAGGTTTGTGTGATAAAAAAGAAAGAAAGAGTTGCTTGAATAGAAAAAGAAAGAGAACTTACCTGAATAGGAAAAAGTGTTGCGGTGAAAGTATTGTTTGGACCAGGATTATGTTGTTAGATATTCATAGGGTAAATGTGTCTGAACCAAAGATGTGTGGCGTTAACCATTAGATGGTGTGGCCAATTCAGAATTGTAGGATTTTGCCTAGATCCAAGGATCAATACCTACAAAAAGAAGTGTTTTCCTAAGCATGAGACTAACAAGGCAAACATGCATGAAGGGACTTGCCTAAACATGAGACTAATAAGGAAAGTATGAAATGGTCTGTCTAAGCATGAGACTAATAAGACAGACATGCATGAAGAAGGTTTTGCCTAAGCATGAGACTAACAGGGCAAATAGGAAAGGAGAAGGGGTCTGCCTAAGCATGAGACTAACAAGGCAGATATGCATGAGCATGAGGGGCTTGCCTAAGCATGGGACTAACAAGGCAAAAATGCATGAGGGGTATTGATTCAGAGATGGGTGCTTAAACATAAGTTGATTAACCCAAATGAAGTATGGATATCCAAGAGTGTTGTGTTTGTCCAAGGAGAAGAGTATTGTTGATGGATACTGTTGCAGTGTTAAGGTGTTGAATGTGGGGAAGATGGCTTGCAAGTTATTCAATTTGAATTGTATTAAAGTCTATGAATGGAGGTGAATACTTTGAATAACTGAGGCCTACATCCCGTATTCAAGATATTCAGAACAAGGATAGGAATAATCCCTCTCATTCTTGCGTTTCTTAAGGCTCATGGCGCCGAATTCGCATCATAACGTGTTGAAGAATAATCTTTCTGCTGTACTTGAATGATGAAGCAAAGATCTAGTCCTGAGGTCCAAAGACTTCAGAGTCCTGCATGAGAAGCTTGATTTGACTTGAAATCTAGCGCAGTGCCAATCCTATCAAGTGATCAAGAGGCTATCACTTGACTGGATAGGGGAAGCGGACAAATGTCAAGTGATTAGTTGATCAAAGATGTCTTTAATCAGTCACTCACTCAGGGACATGATCAAGATATGAATTACAAGCACATGGATTTTTAAGAACTAAAATCAAGAAAGAATTAAAATGTTAAGATGCATATTAATTTCTAATTAACTAAAATTCAAAACTAGCTAATTAAATACTAATCAAAATTAATATTAACATGTATGTTATTTCTAAAAATCTAATTGAAAACTAATTCTAAAGATAATGATTATTTATTTTTTTTAAAAGTGAATTAATGAGTAAAATCAATTAAAATCTAATTAAATTATAAGTATTATCATGGAATTTTTAAAGCATTTTTCATATCAAAATAAAATGCAGAGAAAAGTACTAACATGCATTAAAATGAATTAAAGTGTAGAAAAAGTATCAAAAGGAATTAAAGAAAACAAGCATTAATTCAATAAAAATTAACTACAACAGAGGGGTGTGCATGCTAGAAGGGAGTCACTACGCCAAAAATCGTTTTTAACAGCACTACAAAGACAACGCTTTTATCACAAAGTGTTGCTATATGTTTTGAAAAAAATTCGCTGAAAATAAGCGCTGCTAAAGGATGCATTTAGAAAGCGCTTTCTAAAAGCGCTGCTAAAGGTCGTACCTAGGCCACACTTTAGAAAGCGCTTTCATAAAAGTGTTGCTAAAGGTATAACCTTAGAAAGCGCTTTTATAAAGCGCTGCTAAATGTTAACCTTAGAAAGCGCTTTTGAAAAGCGCTGCTAAAGTCCTTAATTGGCCCCCATTTGAAAGCGCTTTCTGAAAGCGCTGCTATAGGCCAATGAAAAGAAAGCGCTTTCTAAGGAAAAAGCGCTGCTAAATCTAGCACCTAAGAAAATGCTTTCCAAAAGCGCTGCCTTAGGTCATTTATTAATTAAAAAATAAAAATACCACATTTTCAGAAGAGCCATAATCATTTTTTCTAATCATTTTCACTCCTTTCTCTCTCGCGACTGTTCTTCCTTTCTCCTTCCTCCTTTCCCCGACCGCCACTGTACTTTCTCCGACCGCCATCGTTCTCCGACCGCCACTGTACTTTCTCCGACCGCCATCGTTCTCTCTCGCGTCTGCTATTTTCGTTTTCGTTCAAAGAAGAAGAAGAAGCGGAAAACAAAGTAGAAGAAGAGGTATGTACCATTTTTGTTCTCTCTCGCCACTGTTGTTGTTGAATGCTGCTTCTATTATTGTTGTTGATACAATGTTGATTCTGTAGTTGTTGTTGATACAATGTTGATAAAATGTGGTTCTGTATTTTCTGAATGTGGTTCTGTTGTTGTTGATACAATGTTGGTTAGAATGTTTGTCGTTCCGTAACTCTCACACCAAGTGTTCGGTGAAACGCTTGAACCAAGTTTAAAATGCAGTTCGGTTATGAGCTTTTAAGTTAGTTGTGTAGTTAGTTTGGTTAGCATGAATATTGAAAAATCTGTTTTGTGAAATTGTTGTATGTGGAGTGTAGTTAGCTTGATTATGTTTTCCATCATGTTTTGCTCGTGTATTAGCTATTGCGAATAGGAGTATTTGCTAACTGCTATGAGTTTGTGATGAGTGAACTTGTGAAATTAGTTTATTGCAGTCAGCTTTGTTATGGCTTAATCTCAAATTCTGTTATGGCTTGCAAATGTGAAAAGTGTTGTTCTTCTTGGTCTGTTGCTTTGTAAAACAAAATGGAATTGTTATGCCTTTGAAAATTTGTTATGAGCTAGTTATCAGGTTGTTGTAGTTACTTTGTCACGAGGTCAGCTATGAAATTGTTTGTAAGGGCGTTTAATTTGTGATATATTATGGTGGTGATTACTTTGTGAATTTGTTATAGGGGTTACTTGTGAAGAGTGAAAATTTGACCGTTTACAAAAATCTTACACTGTGTGGGTCTAGAAGTTGCTTACTTCTCTACAGGTAAAACCATGTGAATGAACTGCTATGATGGATGCGCATTGCTTGCAATGATTGGGAACTAACTTATTGAATTTGCTATATATAGGGGTTACTTGTGAAGTGTGAAAGTCGGATCGTTTGTTGTATGGCCGTCAGACCTCATTTTCATAGATGATGAGGTATGTTGAAAACCATTATGAATCTTTTAGTATTCAAATGTCAATTCTGAACCATTATGAAAATCATTCAGAACCATTGCGTACATTTTTTTACATGGTACTAATCTTGTAAGAGAAGTAGTGTATTATCTGAATTCATTAGATGGTGATTGGACAACATATCCGGATATGAAGGATATGGTTGATACGTAAGTGAGATTGTTCTAAATATTTGTGTGTATTTGTATATTTAATTATTTCTGTGAGATTGTTCTAAATATATGTTTTTATTTTGTTAGAGCAATACAAGTATTCCGATCACAAAGAGAAGCTCGAGTTCCACGGTCTAAAGCAAACAACCTTACATGGGTCAGAGTGGAGGTATATTAATTTTCACAATTTTTCTTATAATAGTGATGCTACTTGATAAAACAAGACAACTATATATTCTTATTTGTTTTTCTGTGTAGTGTCCTCGTCAGCGTAATGGTATAGATTGCGGTTATTTCGTTTTGAGGTTTATGAGAGAAATAATTCATTTGGATCAAATAGAGATTCCAATCATGGTATGGATTTATAACTTAGGATTTCTTTTAATATTTATTGGATATTTCATATAATTTATTATTTTTAACTAAATCATGCATATTATGTTTTATTATGTAGTACTTTAATGAATACAAGTGTGCTTATTACTCGAAAGATAAATTGGAAGAAATCAAGGAGGATTTGTGTGAATATTTAATTGAGAAAAGAATCATATAAGGTATGGAAGTTGTTGTGTAGTTATGGAATTGTATAGGTTTGGAAGTTGTTGTATATTAGGAATCTTTAGAAGTTTAAGGATTTCTAAGTGGACAAATTGTTATTAGAATTATGGATTGGTGTATATATGATGCATGTTTGTGTTGATTTAGATCAAATGGTTTATGTGTTGAATTATAATGGTGTATATATTTTGGATTATAATGGTATATAATGCCTATGTTTAAATAAAGGGTTGTTTGTTGAAATAAAGGCTCAATGATTGAAATATAAGGCCTATGTGTTGAAATAAAGGCTTGTTGAATGTCATATAATGCCTATGTGTTTGAAACAAAGGCTTGAATTATACAGGTTTATGGAATTATTTCCAAAAATATGCTTTCTAAAAAAGAATGAATAGGCAGCGCTTTTAAATAAAAAACACCGTCTAAAGGGGGACATTAGAAAGCATTTTTTCCTGAAAAAGCGCTGCCTAAAGTTGCCAATAGGAATCATAAAAGGGCAGAAAAAGTGCTGCTAAAGGCCCACTTTAGAAAGCGCTTTTCCAGGAAAAAGCGCTGCTAAAGGCCTACTTTAGAAAGCGCTTTTCAAGGTAAAGCGCTGCCTAAAGTAGGCCTTTAGCAGCGCTTTTGCATAAAAAAAAGCGTTGTCTTTACCTACAGCGGCGCCACCTTAGGTAGCGCTTTTAAGCACTGTTAAAGGCCAAAAAAAGCGCTGTCTTTTCCCTTCTTTGGCATAGTGAGTGTGGCCTAGAAACAGAGACATTATGCCTAACAGATTGAAGCCCAAAGGAAAGTGTAGTTATTGTGTTCGGCAGGGAGTATGTTGAGTAAAACAGAGGTGTAAAGAGCAAAACGGTGGGCCTATGGCTTCCTTAAGCCAAAACAAAATTTGCAAGGGGTGAAAGAAAGAGATACACCAACTGCATCTTCTTCTTTACACTATGTTTCAAGCTACTTCTCTCAAGAACACTTCCACCCGAATTTTACTCTGTCGGTGAAACAACCAAATAGCACCATCAAATTACTCCTCTCAACCTCTTATCTCTTAATCTCTCATAAATTTCTACCAAAGATTACACAATTCTTAAAATTGCATCAAGAGAGCTATGAACCCTAACTATGAAAACTAAAATTAAATGGAGAAGGAAGAGAATCAAGCCACTCAACCTTGGGACTTTGATTCTCCTAAGCAAGAGCTACATTGTGGTATCAAACTTTCAACAAACAAAGGAGAAATAGAAATTCACCGAGATGGAGGATTGTCTTGGAAATTGTTGAAATATGAAGATGATAAAGATGAAAAAACCAGAGGTATGCTACTTTAAAACTTCAACCTTCTTCTTTTTCAATAAACTTCTTCTTCTTAAGAATCAACTTTGTAAAATTCTGAACTGAACAATTGTTGTTTTTACTGTTGATTATATGAGTGTGAAAGTAGTGTAGAGTGTATGAGGCTTAGCTTAAATGGTGACAAGCTTCAAGGTGAAGCTTGCTCCAATGGTGGTAGAGCTTTGGTGTGGGGAGATAAATTGGAGAAGATGAATTGAGAGAGTGAATTCTGAATTTGCAGTGTGAGAATGAATGGTTCTGGTTGTAGTTTAAAAAGAGTGATGATTTTATATAGAAGAGTTTTTCAATTGTGTTCGGTCAGTTTTTCGGTAAGCTCTGTTAGAGGTTATGGTAGCAGTTAGTGTTAATGGATTTCAAGAGGAAATTGGTTATGAAGTTAACAGTGTTAGTGAAGTGTTAAAGTGTTAGTTGGAACTATTATTGAAGTGTTATGTAGGATGCAATTAGGGACTATTATGGAATTTGGCTTGGCTTGATGTTAGGATTGAAATGAGTTAATGTAGCTCAAGCATTGATGAATGTTAGTGTGTTGGAATTTCTTGGTTCAAAGTGTGAAGTGGTTATTGTTGTTGCATGATTGTATGATGTTATGTATTGAATGTGAATTGGAAATGTGAAGGCACTGTCACGAGATCTAAATTGAAGCTATTTTTGGCTACTGGTGCAAGTGTATCTGATTACCTGATATTGGGTAACCGGTTACCAACACGAAAACATGTGTTCTGGTGTGGTTTATTGGAGCTGTAACACATGTGTAACCGGTTACCAACTAGAAGTCTACGAAGAGCAAGTGTAACCGGTTACCATGTTTTGGGTAATCGGTTAACAAAAGTCAATTTTGTGTTTTCTAGTTATGTTATGATGCAATGGCTTAGTAAGTGTGATGAAATGAATGTAGTATTGGTTTTTCTCATTATGTATGTGATTTTACAGAGCTAATGTGATCAAGACTTGGCATTGGCATGGAACACAATGTTTACAAATCAAAGTTCCTTCATGGAGCAATTTGGACACTTGGATGTTTTTTTTGGAGAAATACAAAGAGATGAGATGACTTTGTAAAATGAACAAAAGTGGGATTAGTGTATAGGAGTAATGGTTGACTTTGGTCAAATGATGTAAAAATTATGTAATTTTGGTTTTGGGCTTTTTGTAGTGGAATGTTGAATGTTTTTGTACTGACATGGCTTTGTGAAATAAATCATGTCTTTTGTTTTGAAAAAATAGTTTCCTTCCAAAGCTTGGTATGAATATTTGACTTTGTACTTGAATGAACCTAAATGAATCTTGAATTTGAATTTGGAATCTTGATTTCTTTGACTTGACTCTGAATAAAGTGCTATGTGATTAACCAAACAAATTAAAACCCAACATAGTCCCCAAGAAACCTCAATAGCCAGTGACATGATATGGTCAACAACCACAAGCATATACCAAAGCTTAGAATTCCACAAACTTGATTCATAAGGAATGAACCAACCATTATTATTGTGCCAGCATCATCTTTGTATCATAATTAGCGAGACCCTTGAATCAATGATGCTTATTTGAATGCATATGGAATGAGTATGCAAATGAACTTAGAGTCAAAAGACATATGAAAAAGGTAGGAAAATTTTTGAGGTATGACAATGTTGTTGTTGTTATTGTTGTTGTTGTTAATGATGATGATGTTCTTATTGTTTTTGTTTTTTGTTTTTGTTGTTGTTGTTGTTGTTGTTCACGTTGTTGTTGTTGTTGTTGTTGTTGTTGTTGTTGTTGTTGTTGTTGTTGTTGTTGTTGTTATTATTGTTGTTGTTCTTGTTATTGTTCTTGTTGTTATTGTTATTGTTCTTGTTGTTATTGTTGTTGTTTTTGTTGTTGTTTTTGTTATTGTTGTTATTCTTGTTGTTGTTCTTGTTGTTGTTCTTGTTGCTGTTATGTTAAAAATATTTAATATTATATATTGTGATGAAATTTATCAATGTAGTCAGGCAAAACATGTGGCAAAAACAAAAAAAAATGTTGACGAACATTTCACCACCGATATTTAAAACAACTGTTGTTATAGGTAGAGCGCTTTCCAATGTTCTTCCACGGGCACTGGACTGTGTTTGTAAATAACCTACATACAATTACACTCTACCTAACAATGGTTGCTCAACTGTTATCATAGGTCTTTTGCAACGATGATTATAAGTGTTTTTTGTAGTAGTATGTACATATATTTATAAGCGGAAGCAATCTTCACTAAACAAGCCAGTTTTGTAAGATTAATTTAGGTTTAATTATTTTAAGATAGTATCAAAGTTTGATTCAAAATCTGTTAAATCACATGTTATTAAGTTTTTGTTATCAAGTCGCCCAACATTTATATCCATACATTAAACGAAAAAGTGTTAGACAGGAAAGAGTGTTAAAAAATCTCATATCAAATAATATATAATTTGAATTTATATTTATAATCATGTATCATTCTCATCTTACAAGCATATTTTATAAGATTTAGTAATCAATCTACATTTTATGATCTATTTTGTTTTAATAGTTCTCTCTTTGCTTTTTTCTGGTAATGTTATATTTTTTTTGATAAGCAAACTAAAAATATAATTCTAAAAAGAGCACAAGGGAAACTCAACCCGAACATTACAATAAAAGACCACCTACAGAACAAGACAAACCATCCCAATGTTATATTTTTTTAGATGGGACATGCTAACATACACTCAAAATTGGCGAGCTTCACACAAAAATACACTACATCTATTTTCTTTCTATTTTTTTCTTCATCTTTCTAATGTGGGTCCCACCCAAAATTGGTGGGCCTCACACAAAAATACACTAAGAGCATCCACATCCATACCACCCAACTTGGTGGTATAAATGGACCCCATCTAATATAATATATTATTTCACATGTCCCAATTAATTAAACCACTCAACTATATTTTTCAAATATCCATACCACTCATCTAAAATTCTAAAATGGGTCCCACTAAATTTATAATATATTTCAAATTTATATTTTATATTAACATATAAATATATAATTTAAACAAATTTATTCAATTATATACTTTTTATTATATTTATTGTTTAAAAATTATCTTCTAATTTGTAATACTACGGTGCCAAACAAAGCACCTCTTGTAATGTTTTACCACGCATGAATAATAATATTCTGCTTTTACTGACACAAAGTGTATAGAGTTTTGTGTGGCACTCCCCGATGTAGGTGCTCTAAGGTGTATGTTGCTAATGCATACCTACATGGGTGTGCATTAGCATAACCCTTTTTAGATAATGTTATATTGAGTTATAGAGTACGGTTGAAGTATTTCTTAATATACTCTACAACAAATTAAATATGAGTAAAATGGGGGAGAAACCGTTAAAAAAAGGTGAGATGATTAAGAGAGGGAAAATAATAAATAAATAAATAAATAAATAAATTTTGATGTAAAAGAGAGATGCGTAAGAGATAATCTAAATTCAAATGGCTCAATATTGTTGATATTTAGTATGGACTAGATCGCATATACTCTGTTCAGATATCTTTATCTATACCTATATATAAAGATAAAATATAATTTTGGTGTAGTTTTTTTTCTTTTAAATATACTCTTTTCAATTTTTATTTTTATTTTTTTTAACAAATGGTGGTTATGTGACTGTTTATTAGCTTCCATACTATTATCTATTACTACTAGTTTATAAATAATAAATAATAAAATAATAATAAAAGTATGGTTTATATTTTACGTGCGTGAGTATTATAAAAAACGTGAATACTCGTCTGGATGCTAGTGAATATAGTGAAATTCTATTTTTTTTTTAATATTTTGTGAAATTTTTCCCTCTTTTAAAATAATATGTAATAGATAAAATCTAATTTATTTTATATTTTTTAAATAATATATTTATTTTTGAAAACTATTCATCTTCATCTGTTCTTCTAAGGTTCATTCATTTTTAATCAATTTTTCTTCTTACAAACTCAAATTTTAAAAAGTACAACAATAAAAAATGTTTGGTTCTTAGACAATCGCCACGCCAATAAAATCCCAACTTTCTTCTACTATACATGCAATTTTAATCAATAACAAAAGAGTAGTAATGACTTTAATATCCATTATTTTTTAACAACAACAACAATCCAAAATTTAATTTTGATCAATCAATCTTGAAATTTTAATGGGGTTTTATATTTTATCTTATTTGAATTCATCAAATCACCCGCTCCTTCATTACGAGGTTCACAATTTTGGTTATAATAATAAAATTTACAAGTATGGTAAAAAAGAAGTGAAAGGAAAATAATTTCTCATCAAGATATTAAGAAAATAATTTATATTAGGCTTAAATGCACTTTTGGTCCCCCTAGTTTAGATTTTTTACACTTTCGGTCCCCCTATTACAAAACCTGCGATTTTGGTCCCTCTAGTTTAGATTCTTTGCAATTTTGTGGTCCCCCTCCAATTTTGCTCCAAAACAGTACATGAACAGTGCATGTCCGTACATGAACAGTGCATGTCCGTACATGAACAGTACATGTCCGTACATGAACAGTACATGTCCGTACATGAACAGTGCACTGTTCATGTACGGTTTTTGGAGCAAAATTGGAGAGGGACCACAAAATTGCAAAAAATCTAAACTAGAGGGACCAAAATCGCAGGTTTTGTAATAGGGGGACCGAAAGTGTAAAAAATCTAAACTAGGGGGATCAAAAGTGCATTTAAGCCTTTATATTAAAACTTTGAACGAAGGTGTGCAAACTCAGATCTAAAATAGAGAGATCGATGTAAAACAAGAAGAAAAGTTTGATAAATTTATTGTGAGAACAATTGATATTGTTATTTTTTTAGTCTTAATATCCTTTTTGTCACGCATTTTAACATCATGGATAATTTGATCACTTAACTTAAAAAGATTCATAATTGATATCTTATTTTTTTTTAAATGTAACATGTGAGTTCTTTTTGAATAATTAGCAAAGAAAAAATTTAAAAATCATTCGCTAAATTCATCGCTAATTGATAACATGTAAATTACACAATTTATTTAGCTCGATTCACATTAGTTTTAGGATAAAATTCATGCATTTTGTGGTGTTATGCTGGTTTTCTACTGTGCATTTAAGGTAATGGTCATTTAGAAATCTCTGCGCTAAAAACAACGAAAAATGGCTAAAAGGCAAAGTAATATGCATTTTAGGCTGTCATGATGGGCTCTGCGCATTCATGACCCTCGTCACGAGATGACCAGCAAGATCATCATGAAGATTGTCAGCAAGAGCAAAGGAGAGCAATCTAAAAAGCATGGCGGGCAGATCGTCACCTCGGTGACGCCTGTCGTGACGCCATTTTCCAGAAATTTCGCTCACGTTCAGCTTATCTGTTTTTTCCACTCCTCCACTTTCTCCACTTTTGTTGCACGTTTCAGAGCACTTTCAATGCGGAATCTGGTCTATAAATAAACTTTAGAATTAGTTTTTATGCATCCAACCTTATATTTAACCACACATTCACTTATTATAGCATAAATATCCCACATTCGGGTGTTTATGCCAACTTATTTTATGCATTATTTAAGTTATTTTGGGGCTTTATTTTTTCATTATGTTGACGTTGTTAATTTCTACATTATTGTTTCAAATTTATCGTTATATCGGATCAAAAGTCTCCTTTCAGAGCAATTTATTTATGTGAGTTTTACACTTTACAGGTTCTTTTTATTTGCTGAATTTTATTATGTACGCAATGAAAGTTTGTCAATTAATTACTGCATATATATATATATATATATATATATATATATATATAGGGTCTGAAACATGAGGACCGTTTACTGGTAAAATTCATACGAAATGGTCAATTAGATTAATTATAATGAGAAAAATGTTTATTTTACAATTTCTATTTAAACGATAGAAAATGTTTGTTATTACAGTAGAAAGACAGAGTTTATGCATCTACAGGGGCAGTATCAGACTTAGAAATTCGAACAATCAATTTTGATATCGTGCAAAAGCAGAGTCAGAATTGATCGAGAAAATACCTGAAATTTCTGTTTGGTTTAATTGCAATTTTGGTCCCACTATTTTCATTTTTTTAGTTTTGATCCCCTTATTTTAAAATCCGGAATTTCGTCCCTCTATTTTCAGTTTTTTGAGTTTTGGTCCCCTTATTTTCATTTTTTTAAACTTTTGATTACCCTATTAAATTAGTTCCAAATTGGAAAGGGGGACTAAAATGCAAAACAAAACTTAAAATAGGTGACTAAAACTAAAAAAAAATTAAAATAGAGGGACCAAAATTCTGGATTTTAAAATAGGGGGACTAAAACTCAAAAAAACTAAAAATGGAGGGATAAAAATTCCGGATTTTAAATGGGGAGATCAAAACTAAAAAAATGAAAATAGAGGGACCAAAATTGCAATTAAGTCTTTCTGTTTTGAAATATTTGTTTTGAAAAAGTAAAAACTTACTACAAAAGTAGAAGCTAGAGATAATGGTTACGTATCGAAAGAGCGGAACTGGTATTCGACACAATTATTTAAACAATTAATTTCAAGGTATTGAAAGCATATTTAAATTAATTGAGTAATCATTTTCAACTTTAAAATAATTTTAGATATATTATTTTAACTACGAAAGTCGGTTTTTAACATATTTAGGAAGGTGGTGACGGACATGCGAAAGCGTGCGTCACTATTAGTTGAATATATTTTTATAGATCAATTTTAATCTCATTATAATAAACATATGCATTTTGCATGAATATAATTGGTAGACGGGAATCAACGTTTCGGCCCCTTGCTTGTTATTTGAGTCATTTAAACTAATTTACTACTTCATTTACATTTTTGCTAAAACCAACAAATCATGTGGCCTTAGATAAACACCATAGTAACATGTAACAGTAATTGGAAATTGGTCTCTGTGAGATCGATAATTTTTTATACTAAAACAAATAAAGTCGTGTACTTGCGGTATATCATGTTTTGATGCCATTGGCGAGGACCAATTTCGTCAATATCGTAACTCTATTATTACAACGTATAGACTAAGGAAGTTTTACTACTTTAATTAATTTTCTCCACATTCAGTTGTATGTGAAGAACCCGTAGCACTGGGAATCTAGCCTAACCGATTGTCGAAATTGAATGCTACCTACATGTTAGATGCCAATAACAACAAATCTGATGAGAAATGGTGGAAAACGACAACCGCACACTCAAGAATTTTTTCGTCCCCTTAGAGGACGAATCCCACTCAAGTATCGTTAATCCTGCAATCCAAGTTAACAACTTTGAGTTAAAACCCTCTCTGCTGCAAATTGTGCAACATAACCAATTCTCTGGTAACCCAACAAAGGACTCGAATTTTTACCTCTCCGTCTTTGTTCAATTTACTGAGACACTCAAAAGCAATGATGTCAATCTTGAAGCCATTCGATTGCGTTTATTCCCATTTTATGTCAGGGACAAAGCGAGGTCATAGCTACAGTCCTTATCGTCGAATTCCATAACGACATGGAATGAATTAAATAAAACGTTCCTTGTAAGGTACTTCCTGTCGACCAAAACAGAACAACTAAGGAACCAAATTACCTGCTTCAGGAAGATGGACGGTGAGTCGCTCTTCGAAGCGTATGAGTGATACAAGGAGATGATGAGATCCTGCCCTCACCACGAGTTAGAGAAGTGGCTAATAATTCATATGTTTTACAACAATCTTCTTTATAACACAAGAATAACCATTGATGTCGCTGCTAGAGGAGCCTTGCTGAATAAACCCTTAAATGATGCCTATGAACTCATACAAAATATGGCCCAAAACCACTACTAACAGGGGAGTGAATGCACTCCTGTAGAAAATTCGCAACCGAGAGAAGGGATGTACGAAGTCAGTGACTTCGATCATATGAATGCAAAAGTTGATACTCTTACCAAAAAAATAAAAAACCTGAGCATCATTCCCACAGCTACCGTAAACTGTTGTTACTCCTAGTTGTGAGATTTATGGAGTCCCTGAACATATTACTACTGAGTGTCAACTATTAGCCAAACCCACCTCAGAGCAGGTGAATTACGCACAGGGTAACCTGTATTCTAATACGTACAATCCTGGATGAAGAAATCATTCCAATTTCTCCTACAAGTTCAACAACCATACCTTTGTGCCTAGTCATACACCTATTACTCCAATCGATTTCTAATACCCAAAAGGAGCCCATGCTTCTCATGGAAAGCCAAACCTTGAGGTCATGATGGGGAACATTATCAAGAACCAGATCATCCATAATAATAAATTGATAAGACAGATCGTAACTAAGGTTCATGACATGACTACTCACATAAAGATGCTTGAAACACCAATTTCACAAGTAGCCCAACAACAAGCATATACACGAGCTCGTGCTAAAAATTTTCCAAGGCAGCCTCAACCCAACCTAAAAGGGCATGTAAATATTATAACACTGCGAAGTGGATAACAACCGGAGGTCACTACTAATAAGAGGGATGGAGGAAATAATACTGAGAGTGAATTTATACCATCTGGCAAGGAGGGAGAGCACACACCACCTACGAAGGAGGTAGTTAAGGAAGAGTCGTATGTACCTCCCATGCCATTTAAGCATTTTATCCCGTTTTTAAAAAGATTAGTGAAAACCAAGATAGAAGACCATTTTAGGAAGTTTGATAAAGTATTTCTAAAATATGGTCTTCTAAAAATACTTGTGTTATCCAAGTCATACATACTTGTGATTTCTTTACTCACTCACTCGCTCTCTTTAAAAATATTTATTTACTTTCTCTCATTTTAATTTAGCTGTAGCAATTTGAGAAAGTCAGGTGAGGTTCTTGTATTCTAGAAAAGGTGTTATTGTAAATTCACCAAGGATTGTTTTTCTCTTGGTTGAATAATTTATCCTTAAGGGAATGTTTGTAGGGGGGTTAATTAGGTACTTTGAAAATTTTCCGATTTTAGACTTATGTGCTATAATTTTTTCGGTTGGTTACTAAGTGATAAAAGCGGTAAAATGCAGAAAAATAAAGAACACAGAGAGATTATGATAGATCCTCTCACAGTCCGAGAGTACATCTAGTCCCCTTAAAACATGTAAGAGATTTCAGTATCTTGTTTGGACTTTGTACAAGCTACCCTAGCCACTATACACAATATCCTAAACAAATCAATAAGGACAATCTCCTTATGATTAACACTAAGTGAAATAAGAGAATAATCCTCAATTAATCACTATCTTGATTCCAACAATCCTGGACAACAAGGAATTCAACAATATTTTGAATTTTTACAAGAGTGTTTAAAGTAGTATACAATGTATTAATCACTTGGATTGATCTTCTCCTTCAAGCAAACAATTCTCTTTATGTAACACAAGTGCTCAAGTATGTATGTGGTTGAAACTATATGAATTGGAAATGAAAATTAAGTGCAGAAGTTTCACCAATAAATTCTGTTCAAGAACACTTGAAGTTTGAAAGATGAGAGAAAATGATTTTGAATTGTAGATGAAAGAGTTGTGTTTGAAAATCTGAAAGTTAAGGTATATATAAAGTCTTATCACCTCTCTAAATGAGTACAAATGCATGAATAGATGCCATGGTTCAAAATACATTTAAAAAAATTGTTTTCATGAAAAATTGCCCGAACCATTGCCACTACTTCATTGGTAACCGATTACAATATATGGTGCTACCGGTTACACCTGTAGCGGTGCCTAAAAAAATTTGAAAAATATGAACATGTAACAGGTTACAGGATTTTAGGTAACCAGTTACATCCTTTAAAAATTGCCACAGAATGTAACGTTCAGGTGTGGTAACCGGTTACAGGTATTTAGGTAACCGGTTACATGAGTAGGCAGAATAAAAAATACTTAGGCAAATTGTATTTTGGTCAATGTTTGATGTAATAAAAGCTTTAATGAATTATAGCATTATTGTGTATGAATATTTTGAGCACTTGACATTAACATAGAGAGGTTGTATACGTGTACCTTATATTTTCATGATCAATCCATTAAGAGCATTCCCAAATTTGAACTTTATCACCTGAAAATTTGACTTTATTGCACTTGCTCTTGCTATGAGTCTTAATCCATGCTTTTTGACATAAACATTTTCTTGTAGTTTGTATTCATCAAAATAATTACTTGAGAAGCTTTTCTTCACATTCTACCCCTTTTTTATAATGACAACCCTTTGAAAACTTGACGCGATTCGCTTTCTATAACAAAGTAACTCCCCCTTGATCAATGGCCCCCCTTGATCCATGAGTGATAGAATTTGAAAATTTATGCTTGTTGCACATTGTTAGAGAGGTATATACAAAACAACATAGCATCTTTTCCCCCTTTGTCATTAACAAAAAGGATGGGAAAAGACTTAACATTTTATAAGCATTCAAGTTGCATATACCAAGTATAACAATGAAACATAAATGTAATTGCAACAAAACAATAAAACTAACATAGAACCAACATAAAACACTTTTGTAACATAATGATATGATCTTACATATTTAAACGGTACTTAAACGAAATTAAAATGCAAAAAGAAAACACAATTCTTAGACTATTACATGATATTGTTCCAATCAAAACCATACTAGAGAAAACATAAACTTAGGACAAAATTAAACATAAACTAGAACGTAATAGCATACAACACACATAAAGATCCTAATCACTTTCCTCCATGTCAACCTCTTCTTCTTCCTCACTTTCTTCCTCACTACCTTGGCCTTGAGTTTGGTTTTGGCTAAAGACAAGGTTCTTGAGGGAAGCAACTTCTAGGCGGAGATCCCTAAATCTAGTAATCATGTAAGACTCTACGGAGAAAAGTTTATTGTAGAGAACTTCATTTGTGTATCCACCTTCGGGAGCCGGTGGAGGAGCGTTAACTATAGGATCATCCTTGTATTTGTAAATGACATCACTGTCTAGAATAATTCTGGTCTTCCTTAAAATAGTTCCTTCATTGATTTCACATTCCTTGGGGTTCATCCTCTTCTTGGGTTCTCTCCTTAAATCAATTTCACAAAATTCTACAATTTTTGTAATCACCCTAGCATAAGGTAATCCACCACTTAGCCCTTGTTGATGTTGCATGTGGTGCATAATAGTATAAGATCAATTAACCTTGATTTTCTTCTTGATAGCGTAAATCAATTGGATTTCCATATCACCAATTTGGGAGTGGTTAGAGTGCTTAGGAATTAAAATGTAGGCAATAAGAAAGTTTAGCATTCTATCACTAACAGACATGGTTTTACCAAGCAAAATCAAACGCGAAGAGGCTGGATTTTTCTTACTCAAAATATCTACTGACTCATACGCGATATGCTGAAGTAGTAGTCAACTTTCTTACACCCTGGCCATTCTGGGACAAAACCATGTTGAATATCTGGACCTACATGTGGGACACCCAAACACATACCAAAATCCTCTAAAGACAACACAATGACCTTATCCTTAACTTTGGAAGATAGAACATCACTAGTACCAATTGACATATTAGAAAAAAATTCTCTAACTAAATCTGGATATATAGATCCAAAGTCATAGATCATAGAAACCACTACTTGAAACTTTAAAGGTTCATGTAAGTCAAAACTGTGAGATGGGAAAGAAACTAGGTTACCGTATTTTGCCGGCATAAGTGGATGATTTCTGATACCGAATGTTAATCTCCTGGACTTGAGTGTTGGTTCAGAGATGACATTTTCTCCATCAAAATGTTTCTCAGAGCTTGCCTCACCCCTTTTTTTTATCATCCTTTATCTTTCCTTGAAGGTGTAATGGAGGAGCTTGAAGGTTGAGAGAGTTAGGGTTTGGTAACGGGAAATTCAGATTTTCCTTAGAGAAGAATTTTTGAGTTGTGAGTTATGAGTAGAGTGGCTTTTAAAGAGAGTTTTATGAGTGGGGAATTAAAGAAAATTAATGGTGAGGATTTGGAATTGTTAAAGTTTTGGAATTGGTGGAGTTGAAAGTAAAAAGAAGAGAGAAGGTGAAAGAGTAGGGGTTAAGAGAGGTAAGAGTTCCAAGACATGTAGTTGGAAAGTGAATAAAAATGTTTGACCAAAAGTAATTTAAGAAAAAACTTAAATTCTGAAAAAATTACAGTTGTAATCGGTTACCTAAAAGGTGTAACCGGTTACTACCATGCAAAATGCTCTAGGAACTACAGAACGTGACCATGTAATCGGTTACCACATATGCTGTAACCGGTTACATCATGCAAAAAATAGTAGCCGATTCTAGGACAACATGTAAAGGAAAACACAAAAATTGCAATTGGACATGTTAACATACATTATTTAGCACCTTTGTATCATGCATACATGTCACATAAGTTTTGATTATACCATAAAAAATTGAATTTTCTAAAAAATTATGAATAATTTACATAATAAAATTGTGAATTAAAATATATATATGAAAGTTTTTATGTACCTTAGTGTTTTTAATCGGTTATTGATGAATACTTTTGAAGAATCATATATTGAACTCATCTAATATGTCAAGTTCCCTTCGAATTTTGTAAAAATATTCCTTTGCAAGCGGTTTTGTGAATATATCCGCGAGTTATTTATGAGTATCCATGAATGAGACTTCAACATCTCCTTTAAGCATATGATCACGGAGAAAATGATGTTGAATGTTGATATGTTTTGTCCTTGAGTGCATGACTGGATTTTTGGTTATGTTTATGGCACTTGTATTATCACACTTTAGTGGAATGTATCCAAGGTTCACACCATAGTCGCTAAGTTATTGTTTTAACCAAAGTATTTGAGGGCAACAATGTACTCTACTTCAGTCGTACTAAGAGCCAAACATGCTTGCTTTTTGCAGGACCACGATACAATAATGTTTCCAAGAATATGACATGTGTCGCTTGTGCTTTTCTGATCTGTTTTACATCCTGCATAATCTGAGTTAGAATAACCAATCAAATCACATGCACTAGATTTAGGATACCATAAGCCGACGTTCTTTGTTCGTTTGAGATACTTCATGATTTTCTTCACGGAGGCAAGATGTGATTCCTTTAGATTGGCTTAAAACTGCGCACAAAGACACACACTAAACATTATGTCAGGACGACTTATTGTCAAATATAATAATGACCCAATCATACCTCGGTATTTTGTGACATCAATTGAAACACCCGCTTCATCTTGATCAATACAAGTTCCGGATCCCATTGGAGTAGCCATTTGTTAGATACCAATCTTGCTTTAAAATGATAATTTATTATTGGCATTTTTCAACTCTTTTGTGTTGTTTTGTTGGATTTACTACATGAAAGCATGCTATTATTCAGTTGTATGAAAATACCTTTGGTTCCTTTGATTTGTGTGTTATTATGCAGAAATTAGGCATGAAATCATCAAAGTGTGAGACATAAGAAGTTGGACAAGGAAGCCAAAGGAAGAGTTGAATATCAGCATGTTCATTGTGCGAACAGCCAGCGAATGTTCGCTTTGTGAACATTTGGCGAAGTCCCAGCGAATGCTCCCAGAAATGAGGCAGTAGCTAAAAGGTTGTAAGTTTGTTGGGCGAACAAGCCAGCAAATGTTCGCTGTGACAACGCGTCAGCGAAGAGCCAATGAACCATCCCTGACTTGAGGCCGTACCTAAAGGATCATAAGTTTGCTGTACGAACTTGTAGGCGAAGTAGTTCGCAGTGCGAAGAATCGTTCGCACAACGAACTTCAAATATTTCTCAGGGGCGGTTTAACTGTTCAGAGGCACTTCAGGTGCCTAAATTGGGGTTTGCTAGGCGAAGAATCAGTTCATAGTGCAAACATGACAGATTCTAAAGTACTATATAAGTACTTTTCACTATTTTTTGGGGATAATAACCCACTTTTACACACCACACCCTGATTTTCTGAGATTTCTTCACCAAAGGGTGATATTCTACAAATAGAAGCTGGATTCGCATCCGAGTTCGATTCTTCGATGTGGATGCTCATTCATCTCCTCCCGAAACTTGTAAAGCAAGCTACCATGGTTATGGGTAGCTAATCACTTTTGTGTCAAGATTAGTGGTAGATAATCCTCACTTTTGTATGTATTTCTCTTGATATTTTGTATGTGAACAAGTTGATGATGAATATACGGTGAGAAACCTTTTTTTTTATGGTTTATATTTGTGTTGGTTCATTATTGAGAGATATGTTTCAACTATTGACTTAGCTTTTTCATCTTTCAACAAACAAAGTTTAGAGATAGTTTTGTGAGTTGATATTCACTAATATCAATCCTTTAATGTTATCATATTGATAGTTAGGTTGAGAGATCATCTAAGGATAAATATGATAAAACTCAAAATTTGTTTTAGAGATGAAACATCTTGAGAGGATATGTGATTATATTGATTGATAATAAGTTCACATGCTTTATTAAGAAAATACGTACGAAATGGATTATCGATTCCTAATCTTGACATGCTTTTAACAATCATTTTAAAACCAAAACTCTTTTACCATTGCTTATAACTTTTTATGCGATCGTTACGTTGCGAAACAAAAACAAAAATCTTTTATGTTATATGTTTAAAACAATTCCAACTGTAGAACGACGGTAATGTCAACCAATCCGTATGGATATGATAACAAAAACCCACACTAATATTGTTTCAACAAAATGGTGTCGTTGCCGGGGATTGTTGTTTGAAAATGTAAGCATTGCAATACTTGATAAGTTTTAAACTTTGTTTACCTCAGTTCCTTTTTCTTGTGCTTCTTAATTTGTTTGGTTAAGTTTTGCAGACTCTGTTTATGCGAGGAAAGTTATCTGCAGATCAACTTCTTTTCGATCCAGAGATTGAGAGAACGACACGTAAGTTGAATAGCAAAACTAGGCGGAGGAGGCAACTTGCCAAGGAAAGACGAGAGAGAGGAGAAAGTTCTATTTCTACACCAACACCACAGTTTACGCCAAACATGGCAGCTCCACCATCACCACCACTTCCTATCTCAACGCCTTGTGTCAACAGTCCACGACACACCCCACAGTTCGCTCGTAATTTGAATAATGGAAGGCAAGTTGTGATGAAGACGTGGACTCTCCTACTCTTATATGGAAATCCTTTCACCGGGATGGATCACGAGGATCCTTTTGCTCATCTTACTAAATTCTATGAGATTGCAGGAGCGGTTGGAGTAGATGAAGATCAAGAATTACAATTGTTCAAAAGATTATTTCCTAATTCCTTTATTGGAAAAGTGAATGAGTGGTATCTTGACCAACCCATTGCTGTTATGACTGATTGGAATATTTTGGAAGAGGAGTTCTTGGAAAGATTTTTCCCTCACTATCGATTCATGGATGCAAAAACTTCAATTTCTGTGTTTGCTCAGGGTACAAATGAATCTCTCAACAAAGTGTGGGAGAGGTTCAAATCTATGATCCGAAAGTGCAAAGGCCATAGATTCAATGATTTAACACAAGTCCATATTTTCCGAAATGGACTCTAACCTACTCATAAAACTTTATTAGATGCTACTTCGAGAGGTTCTTTATTTTCAAAGAGTGCTAAGGAAGCGGTTGATATAATCAATAGAATGGCACTCAATGATCTTCAAGGCTGACACAATCGGGGTACAATTCAAAAGAAATCGGGAATGCTTGAATTGGGGACTAACGATGCTATTCTTGCTCAAAATAAATTGGTACCCCAACAAGTGGAATTATTGACTTAACAAATGTCAAAGCTTCCACAACAACTAAAAGAGATACAACAATTACCGAGCAAGAATGTACAAATAGCAATTTGTGAATTATTCAAAGGAGATCACCCCACCGGTTATTGTCTTCCGGTGAATGAAGAAGCAAATTTCATAGGTAATCAAGGTTATCAAGGAAGACAACAACCTTATAAAAAACAACTCTCAACAACCTTATCAAAACAACCAAGGTTACCAACAAAGAGGAAATAATCCTAGTTATCAACAAGGTTAGAGACAAGATGTCAGAACATCAAACCGTCAAAATCCTTATCAACCTACACAACCCCAAGGTGGAAGTTCAAAGTTGGAAGATACTCAATCAATTCATGCAAATGTCAATGGACAACCAAAAGAGTAATGAGGCATCAATCAAGAATCTTGAAAACCAAGTTGGGCAACTTGGGAAACAATTAGCCGATCAACAACCGGGGCCATCCTTTTCCGCTAAAACTCAAACCAATCCAAAGGAACATTGCAAAACCATTGTGACTAGGAGTAGAAAAGAGGTAGGTGGAGGAGAAGAAAATGACAAGAAAAATGATGACGTGAGATGTGATGAGATTGTGGAGGAAGAAAAAAAATGATGAGGTAGAAGTTGAAAAAAAATGATGAGGTAGAAGTTGAAAAAAATGAAAGGAGAAATTAGTTGAAAATGAGAACCATGAGAAAGAAGATGTAGAGGAGAAAAATTAAAAAATCAAGAAAGGGAAAGAGAAGTTGAATTCAATTCCAATTCAAAACTTTCCTTATCCTCATGCTCCCACCAAGAAAGACAATGCTAGGCATTATGCTCGTTTCATGGACATCTTTCGTCAATTATAAATTAATATTCCATTTTCTGAGGCTCTTGAACAAATGCCCAAATATGCAAAGTTCATGAAATACATCCTTACTAAGAAGAGGAGATTTATAGACCAAGAAACAATCACACTTGATGCGAGTTGTAGTGCAATCATTCAAAGGACTCTACCGATCAAGGAAAGTGATCCGGGTCGAGTTACTTTGCCGATTACCATATGAGATGTTTATGTTGGTAAAGGTTTGATTGACTTAGGCTCAAGCATAAATTTAATTATGTTATCTATTGTTAAGAGGTTGGGAAGCATTGAGATGAAAGCAATAAGAATGACATTGCAATTGGCCGACAAGTCTATAACTCATCCTCATAGAGTAGCTCAAGATGTGTTAGTCAAGGTGGATAAATTCTTATTTCCTATTGACTTTGTTGTTATTAACATGGAGGAAGACCATGATGCTCCATTGATTCTTGGGCGACCTTTTATGAAGACGGCTAGAATGATGATTGATATGGATGATGGTCTTATGAAAGTGAGAGTTCAAGATGAGGAAGTTTGCTTTGATCTTTTCGAAGCAATGAAGCACTCCAAAGATACACATGATAACTTTTGAATTGATGCAACAAATGAAGCTATAATGGAAGTAACAAGGCAAGTCCACATGTCAACTCCCTTTAAAAAAGCTCTTGGTGATGCATTCGAAGTTCTTACCGAAGAGGAAGAAAGGGAAATTGAAAAATACTTGAATGAACTTGAGATTTTGGAAGAATTGAAACCTTGGAAAAATAAAGTGGAAGTGTTGAAAAAAGACATGACCGATGAAAAATTCCAACTTGAATTGAAGAAGTTGCCCCCTCATTTGAAATATGTGTTTCTTGATGATGGTTGTAACAAACCGATTATTATTAGCAACATTTGTCCAAAAAAGAGGAGCATCATTTAATTCAAGTTTTAAAAAATATCAAAGAGCTATAGGTTGGGTTCTCTCCGATTTGAAGAGGATTAGTCTGACTTATTGCATGCATAAAATATTGATGGAAGAGGATTTCAAGTCGGTTGCTCAACCTTAACGCCGCTTGAATCCTACAATGAAAGAGGTTGTGAGGAAGGAAGTAGTGAAACTATTGGATGTCGGGATGATTTATCTGATTTTTGATAGTACATGGGTGAGTCCGGTACAAGTGGTTCCAAAGAAAGGAGGAATGACCGTGATAAGAAATGACAAGAATGAATTGATTCCGACAAGGACCATAACAGGTTGGCGGATGTGCATTGATTATCGAAGGCTTAACCAAGAAACACGAAAAAAATCACTTTCCGCTACCTTTTATGGATCAAATGCTCGAAAGGTTATCAGGTCAAGTGTTATATTTTTTTTAGATGGATATTCCGAGTATAACCAAATTAAGGTTAATCTGGAAGACCATGAGAAAGCGGATTTTACTTGTCCTTTTGGGATTTTTGCGTATAGAAAGATGCCCATTGGCTTGTGCAATGTACGGGCCACTTTTCAACGGTGTGTGCAAGCCATTTTTCTGATCTTATTGAGAAGACCATGGAAGTTTTCATGGATGACTTCTCCATTTTCAATGCTTCTTTTGAGTCATGCATGAAAAATTTAGAAACCGTTTTAGAGAGGTGTGTTGAAACAAATCTGGTTCTTAATTGGGAAAAATACAACTTCATGGTTACAGAAGGAATTGTGCTCGGCCACAAGTCTCCTCCAAAGGCCTTGAAGTTGACCAAGCAAAGATTGAAGTCATAGAAAAGTTGCCACCACCAACAAATGTGAAAGGAATATGAAGTTTCCTTGGTCACGCGGGATTTTACCGGAGATTCATCAAAGACTTCTCAAAAATAGCAAGACATTTGAGCAATTTGCTCAATAAAGATAAGTGTTTTCTCTTTGATGATGATTGTTTAAAAGCTTTTAAAATTTTGAAAGAAAAATTGATCACCGCACCCATTATCATAGCTCCAAATTAGACTCTCAATTTTGAATTAATGTGTGACGCAAGTGATTATGCGGTTGGTGCGGTGCTTGGCCAAAGAAAGACAAATATTTTTCATGCCATACACTATGCGAGTAAGGTTTTAAATAAAGCCCTAGTGAATTATGCAACAACTTAAAAAGAATTACTTGCAATAGTGTATGCTCTTGAGAAATTTATGTCTTACCTTATTGGTTCGAAGGTCATGGTGTACACTGAACATTCGGCGATTAAGTATCTTCTCACAAAACCGGATTCAAAGCAAAGACTTATATGGTGTATTCTTTTATTGCAAGAATTTGATTTAGAAATTCGCGATAAAAAGGGTTTAGAAAACTTGGTGGCGGATCACTTATCCCACTTGGTCAATGTGGAAGTGACAAATCACGAAATTGAAGTAAGAGAAGAATTTCTCGTTGAAAACCTGTTTATGCTCCAAGTTAGACCTTGGTTTGCTGATTTTTCCAACCACACGACAACCTGATTAATACCGGAAGATCTAACTTGGAACCAAAAGAGGAAATTCTTGGCGGATGAAGTTTTTTATGTGTGGGATAAACCTTGCCTTTTTAAACTTGGTAGTGATAATCTCTTGAGAATGTGGGTTACAAGTGAGGAAGCTAAAAGCATTCTTTGGCATTGTCACAATTCGCCATATGGAGGTCATTATAATGGTTTGAGGATGACAACAAAAGTCCTCCAATCGGGCTTTTATTGGCCGTATCTGCTTAAAGATGCAAACCTACATGCGAAGAATTGTGATATTTTTCAAAGAAGTGGCGGAATTGGGAAACGAGATGAGACGCCCATACAAAGTATGTTGGAAGTTGAAGTTTTTGATTGTTGGGGTATAGATTTTGTTGGACCGTTTCCTCCATCTTTTTCCAATGAATACATTCTGGTAGCGGTTGATTATGTTTCGAAGTGGGTGGAAGCAATAGCTTCACAAAAGGATGATGGCAAAATGGTAATTAAATTTTTAAAGAAAAACATCTTTTCCCGTTTTGGCACGCCTCGAGTGTTAATAAGTGATAGCGGTTCGCACTTTTGCAATGCACCACTTGAAAAAGTTTTGGAACATTATGGTGTAAAGCATAAAGTGGCAACCCCATACCACCCATAAACGAATGTTCAAGCCGAGGTGTCGAATAGAGAAGTGAAGAGAATTCTTGAAAAAACCGTGTCAAGTTCGAGAAAGGATTGGTCTCAAAAGCTTGATGAAGCTTTATGGGTATATCGTACCGCTTACAAAGCTCCCATTGGTTTAACTCCATTTCAAATGGTTTACGGCAAAACTTGTCATTTACCGGTTGAAATGGAGCATAAAGCTCTTTGGGGGTTAAAATTGTAGAATTTTGATCCTAACTTGGCCGGTGAGAAAAGAAAAGTCCAAATTCATGAATTGGAGGAAATGAGACACAATGCATATAATTCAAGCAAGCTTTACAAAGAAAAGGTCAAAGTTTATCATGACAAGAAGGTCCGCCAAAAAGAATTTCAAACTGGCCAAATGGTGCTTCTTTTCAATTCCCGGTTAAAGCTTTTTCCGAGAAAGTTGAAATCCAAATGGTCGGGACCATTCTTGATCAAGGAAGTAAAGCATTATGGTGCAATTGTGTTAGAGGATCCAAAGACAAAAGAAAGCTGGACTGTTAATGGACAAAGGTTAAAAATCTACCTTTGAGGTGAAGTTAATAGCGAAATTTGCGTCGTTTGTCTTGGTGATCCGTGAAGTCACCATGGACCGTTGAGCTCAAACGACGTTAAACGAAGTGCTAGTTGGGAGGCACCCCAACATTTTAAGTATTCCTTCATTGTTACTGCTTTTATAGTGTAAGTTTGTTTAGAAAAGGTTGTGGTAGAATGTGTTGAAAAGAAGAAAATCTCAAAAATCTGTCATGTTTGCCTTGAGTTCGCTAGGCGAACCTGGGGCGAATGTTCACTGGGAAGTTCACAAAGCAAATTGAGTGAGACATAGACTTAGCAGTTTTCTGCCACATCACTTAAGTGAGCTTTTGGGTTGGCCAAAGCTGTGTAGGCCCAAACCCCCATTCTTTTCAGATTTTGTGGGGAAATACTTTCCCCATTCCATTTTGTCCCTTCACTTTACACTTTTTCCTCTCTCTCTCTCTCTCTCTCTCTCTCTCTCTCATAGAGACACACACACACACTCACACACACACAAAGCACCACACACAACTTGCTTCATTGTAACTGTTGAAGCAGTTCCAAATTTCTTTCTTGCTTTTCCTAATCAATCCTCTCAGCACATTTCTGGTTTGGGTTCTTTATTCTTTCCTCTGTTCTTGTTAGCAACATGTTGTTAGGGTTTGTTTGAGAAATTGATAGAACTTGTACCTAGGTTATGTGACTCTATGCATGTTCTATGTTGTTGATTTATCTTACTTTGCATGTGGGTTATGAACAAAAGGTTTGAAGTTGAGATTGTTTAGGTTAGAGTTGAACTGACATGGAATGAAATCTTGTAAAAACTTTAACTTTAACTTAAACAATTGTGTGGTTAATGCTGTTACTTGATACTTGTTGTGTACCATGATTCGAAATGGCAGAAAATAGGATATTGGCTCTGTTTCTGGAATTTTTGTTGTTGTAGGGAGAACCTGCAAAATGGGAATTCGCAGGGTTCGCCTTGAGTTCGCACAGTGAACCTGGGGCGAGTATTCGCCATGGCTTCTCTAGGAGAAATTTTGGGCGAACATGACAAAATTTTAAAAAATCTTTGTGGTGCTGGGATTCTTGTTCTAATTATTTGTGTTTTGCTTCCTCACTAATATATCTTGTGTTTGGCTGGCTGGTTTTGTCTTGTGATTGTACAGATGGCACCTGCAAAGATAGTTCCGTCAAAGAAAAGAAAAGTCAAAAGTTCATCTCGTCCACAACCAATCCAATATGACACTGACAGGTTCAGAGGAGCTAAGCAAGCTGCTCGTTATCTGGATCTAGAGAATATGAGCATTTTACCAGAAAAGAGATTCAACCTCAACCCTCAAGGTTCCTACCAGGCGGTAGTGGGAATCCTTCATAGCAAAAAATGGGACAAGTTGGTAACGCCTAGTGACAGTTACAACGTAGAGCTCGTAAGGGAGTTCTATGCCAATGCACTTCCAGATGATGATGCGGCATTTACTTGGACTACTATGGTTTGTGGAAGGGTGGTGAAATTTGACCGTGACACCATTAATACTGTTTTAGGTGTACCTTTATCCTTGGGGGAGAATGAAATTGATGAGTATCATCAAACTTTGAGGCTTCATAGAGACACATATGCCATTTCTAGTGCATTATTGATTGAGGGCAAGTCGGTGGAGTTGAACCCGTCTGGGGTTGCTATAAGGTACCACAGGGAGGACATGCGACATTTGGCTCAGCTGGTACTTCTGTTGGTGTTGACTAACATCAAGCCAAAGTCGCACACCTCTACTGTGCCAATTCCCATTGCTCACTTAGTTTATAGTATTTTTACTAATGTGCCGATTGATGTAGCTAGAATCATTGCTGATGAGATTTGTGCCATTGTGGAAAGCGAACTTGGATCAGGGTCGTGGAAAAATTGTCCCTTGGTCTTTCCATGTATGATTATGGTGTTGTGTGTGCATGCGAGGGTTAAGCTTCCCTCCCGTTGTCAGATGACGATACCTGCTGTCGTAACCCAAAATTTGACCTCCCTCTTTTTCCTTTTGCATAAGCATGCTCATTCGCATCGTTAGCAACCGCATTTGCATTTTTCCTTTGTGTTTCGATTGCAGGAATGTTCAGGTTTTCAAGCCCGATTAATCATATCCTCACAAGGTCATCACCTCATCAAAACAAGCACAAAATGAAGGTTTCCATGCCTATTCATCAATATAAGAAGTGGAAAATCGAAGCCGGGACCACAACACCTTTTTTTAGGCAAATTGGGCCTATTTTGGCCTGGTTAATCGATTAACCATTTGCAGTGCAATTGTGTTAATCGATTAACACAGGCAGAATAGGCATAATCTGCTGCTTTTTCATGACAACACCTTTGTACACATTTTGGTCTTGGATTCTAGCAGCATATGGAATATTCTAGACATCTCTAGACATTTCCAAGCTACTCAATTCATTCCAAGTGCATTTGCTATGATACTTCACTTCAAATCAAGTGCACCATGTTCCTTGTTTTCCAAGTAATGTGGATCTTTGGATGTTGGAATTCACCTTGGGATTGTTACCGAGTTGGTTCTAACTAACCGAGTTAACTGCCTTGACTCGGTGAGTCAAGTCCAACTAACTTCTAACCTAGCTCCAAACCCAAAGCTAATTCTAAACCAAATTCCAAACCATCTCATACTCCAAACCTAAAGCCTATATAAACACACCTTCACTCACTTTTCAATTCCTCAACCATTCTCTACCATTTTTCACCAAACTTCTCACATTTCACTCTCAGTTCTCTCACTTTTTCTCTGATTTATCTACTCATTCTTCATCTTCATCTCACTTCTCATCCTAAAACCTCACCAAAAGCTCTTATTCTTGAAGGATAGTCACTTTTCACATTGAAAGTGATTAATTCTTGAGCTTAACCTTCATCATTTGGCATTCTTTGGTTGGATTTATGGAATTACATCTTATTCTACTTCAATCCAAGGGTTTCACACCATATATTTTGGTGCAAGTTCGATTTCGGTGCATTTTCGCGTTTTTGATTGGTTTCGATGCGTTTCGTCTACAACTCAAGGATTCTCTGGTTTTCTTTGATCATCTTCACCAAGATTACATTGCAACATTTACCAAGGCACATCTTAGCCTTGTAGATTGGTGGATTTCATTCATTTTATCATTTCAATCGTTTTCGTATCGTTTGCGATGTAATTTCGATATTCTTACATGTGAATTGATTATACTTTTGCTTGATCCATGATCTTGATTGTTTAATTGATTCTATTGTTGATCATTTGCTGTTTCTAAACTTGATTTTTCGTGCATAATTGTTTGCCCTAGCATTGAAGTGATTGCATAATCAAAAAGTTGGCCAAAAGCACTTTTCCAAAACTGATTTTCTGCTCCCTGTACAGTGTTAATCGATTAACCAGTGTTTTTTTGCACTTTTTCACGTGTTAATCGATTAACACTTGTCATACCCCAAATTTTGACCACTAAGATTTCCTATCATTGTGCAAATCATCATCACAATATGGATGAACCATCATGCCTCATCAAATTCCTCAAGGGTTGTTGAGCATTCACTACAATCAAAATTAGGGTTTTAAGCCCTCTCAGAGCCTTAGACAAAGGATCAATCAAGGATTGACTTGATCTTCAACTTGTCTAGCCTCTAAAATATCCACAATGGATCAAAAGGACTCACACTTCAAGGATTAAGCACAAGGCTGCTCCCTTCTAGGTGGATCAAGTCTCAAGATCGAAAGTGTCACCAAATTAGGGTTTTGGTCGACCAGGGCCTCCAGATGGAAAATTTTCATCTGGGCACAAGCCAATGATCCAAAACATAACCTAATATACTCCATGGAACCTCATGGACCCAAGCATCAAGTTAATTTGACCTCAGGGGATGCATACATCAAAAATCAGGAATTAGGGTTTCTTGACCTAATTCACCCCTAAGTTGACTTTTGGGACAAATCATGAACCAAGACCTAAAGACATGATTTGGGGGGATTTAATATACTACATTGATCCATTTGCAACAATGGATTAATCCAAGAAGCTTGAGCAACAAGTTTCAATTTAATCTGCACCACAATTAGGGTTTCGCGAGGAAAGTCAACTGTAGCTTTGACTTTTGACCAGGACATGCTCCCAAACCCTAAGACATGATTCGATATACCCTATGACACCCATGGAACATGTCCATCAAGTTTGATTTAGGTCAAGGACATGATTTCCTGAAGAATTGCACAGTTTGGAATTCATCTGATAAAAAGTCAACTGTGCACAAAAGTCAACTTTGACTTTTTGAGATTTTTCACCAAAATGGATTTTTAACCCTAAAATGATGTTAATGTATGATTTGAATCATCATTCATCAAGAAAAATCAAAGAAAGTGGGATAACTTGTAAAAGGGGTAACCATAAAAACTTAGAAAAATTTCTAAGTTATGGAAAAAGTGACACTAATGTGCCAACTTTGGAGGACCATAACTCCTAAACCACAAGGCCATTGTTCCCCATTCAAAGCTTGATTTGTAGATCACATTGCCCTCTACAAAAGCTTCATACTGACCTATGTCCAAATTCCTCATGGATTTTGAGTTATGGAGTGATCAAAATCAAGAAAAGTCACTTTGTTCCAACACTTAGTGAAAATTTCACTAGTCAGAATCTGCCTTTACTTTTTTCCAAATGTAGGGGGATTTTTCACTTGGATTCAAAAGAGATCAAAACCAAACATGTTCAAACAGTTGTTGTATCATGTAAGGGCTTTCCAAAATGGCCAAGAACATTACCAAATTCAATTTGAGCTATGAGATATGACATTGGCAAGATGCCTTGGTGAAATCTGCCAAGGCAAGGCAGATTTTTGCACTTTTGGTCGATTTGCCAAAATCAGCCAATTCCAAGCCTTGTCATCACTTTGGACACATCTGTGGATTGAATCTAAAGGCGACAATCACTGAGCCAAGCCTCCAAAGTCATTGGAACAAGAAATAGCATGTTGAACCTAGAATTGCCAAAATAGGGACAAGACTCCAATTTTGGATTGGAGCATTCAATGGAAGCATCAAGGTGGCATGGACTGAGCCATTTTCAACTGAATTCAGTCAAGACTTATCCAAGACCAAGGGAACCAGCAGCCTGTGCCCTAACCTCTAGTCAATGGCTAGAGGAGACTTGGATTTTCATTTGCCAACATTGGCCAAACCTACTCAGCAGTTGCCATTCACTATTCCTTGCAAAATAAACTTGCTCTACTATAAATAGAGCTCAATTGTGATCAGTTTGAGTACACCAAAGCCATAAAACAGATGCTTTCCTCAAAATCTCTTCTTTCACTCCAATTTTGCCTTCTAAGGCAAGTCACTATCAGGTTTTGAGTTTGAGAGCTTTTCCAATCAAACCAATCACACACACACCCCTCATATACATCATATATGAGCTGATCAAACACTTAAACAACAACTGGAACACTGATTTCTCAGAATCACCAGTCAATTGCTCAAGGTTTTAACCAAGTTGCAGTTGAGATGCCATGAAGTGATCCAACCAATTTCAATCAAGTCCAAGCATTCAAACACACTCCATAGGGTGTAGGGAAGCTGTTCAGATCATCACAACTCATCTGTAATACCTCCAATATAAATCACGATCACCAGCTGCAAGTGGTAAGCATGAGCTCTTCTAACTCTATGATCCATGCAATTTTTGCTGCACAATAATTTGGTCATATGTTCATAATCATGCATGGAATGTTTCCCCTCAATTAATTGCATTGTTTGAATAGTGTATCAAAAATCCCAGCCTTCATGCAGAATCTAGGGTTCTTGAGGATTGTTCATGATTTCTTGTTTTATGTTTAATTTAAATGAAATTAATTGTCATAGACATGATCGTGAGGTTGAAACGAGTTGATTGGTATGTGGATTGCATGATATGATTAAGTATTCAGTGAGATTGGATAGAAAATGCAAATCTGAGAAACTCAGAACACGTGCGTGTTCTGCCCTTGTTCTTGGCGCCATTTTCTAACATTTGAATATTTGAATTTTGTGATTTTTATTTAATTGATTCAAAAATTAATTTCTCTCTGAGTTTTAATGAGTTTGAGTTGATTCTTTTTTTAATAATTCACAAAAATATTGAAATATTTTATTTTCCCAAAAAATCCCAAAAATATTATTTATTTCATATAATTGATATTTTTGCAAAGAATTAATATTTTAATTATTTTTGACATTTAAAATATTTTTTCCCTCTTGATTTTGGAAAGATTAATGACTTCTAATTATTTTGTAGGTCAATACTTGATTTTTGAAGCATTAATCCAAGATCATAATTTGTTTCCCACATGTTAAACAATTTTTGATCATTTTAATTGAATTTTTATTCAATTAAAATACATTTTGGAGATAAATTAGGGTTTTTGATTAATTCAACCCTCACAAATCATTTTCAAAAACTTTTGGGCCTCTATTAGAGTGTAAGACCCAACCCACTTGTACAGAAACAATTTTGGGCCTCACTTATTGTATAAGTCCCTCTGTACATTTTTAAATTCGGCACGATCGTCACCAGTTTAAAAATAAACCATCTGGGCCTCTCCTTGAGCTATAAGACCCATTCAAAACTTTTGGGACTCTAATAGAGTGTAAGACCCAACCCCCTTTTAACCAAAACCATTTTTGGGCCTCACTTATTGTATAAGTCCCTCTGCGTTAAAAGAAAACCTCGGCGTGATCGCCATTTTTAACGAAAAGTCATCTGGGCCTACCCTCGTGTTATAGGCCCCACTCTTTTTCTTTAAACCTTTTGGGCCTCTATTAGAGTGTAAGACCCATCCCTTTGTACAGAAAACCTTTTTGGGCCTCAGTCGCTTGTATAAGTCCCTCTGTACAAACTTAACAGTGCGATCACTGATAAAACCCTGGGCCTCTCCTTGAGCTGTAAGCCCCAAATCTTTCTTTTTCAAAGCACTTTCTCCTTTGATTTTGAATATACTATTGTTTACAATCTGTCTTTGTTGAACAACTTACCAAACAACATGGAAGCTCTACAACCGAGTAAGTGTTTATACGCTTTCATTTACCGCTTTCATATACATATAACTGTATTGTGGGGCTGTTTCGCTGTAAGTCTTCTTTCATAAACTCATATCAACTGTGTAATAATAGTATAGATATTTAGAGTTTCCCCGTCAACTACGTCTAGAACTAGGTAAAGCCGTTTCGTTTATTCGTAGAAATAGACAGCTAGATCCCCAATAGGATCACCAGATACAGTCTTCTCTTCGGCTGTCCTCATTAGGAATTGTCAAGAAACTCTACTCCCAGAGATGAATGCATTCTCCGTGAATGGCATCTTTGAGTTTCTTCCGAATTCTCGAACTTTCCTGGCTTGATCTATTCCTCGTGAATAGCCTGTCTTGAATTTCTCGGGGTTTGGGGACCCACGTGCTTCTTAAAAGCATCGGCCTCCTCTTGGGCATCGTACAAGGACCCACAGGCTTCCTAAAAGCAACCCCGCCTCCTCTTGGGCTTAGTACAAGGTCCCGCCGGCTTCTTATAAGTATTCACAGCCTCCTCTTAGGCTTCATATAATGATCTCTTCCTCCGGGAATGATAGCCTCATCTTGGGCTTCGTACAAGGACCCGTCGGCTTCTTAAAAGCATCCAGCCTCCTCTTGGGCTTCGTACAATTGTCCCGACGACCTCCTAGAGGTACAGGAACAAAACTTAGTCATCTTCATAGAACAGTCCTTTCAAAGAGTCTACTACAGTTTCTCAAAGCATAGTACAAAAGATGAAACTCTAAACTTGGACAGTCTAATTTCCTTGAGCCTCAAAGACATTCTCAAGTGACCCCTTCAAAAATAGGAAGGAAACCCATAGACTCGGACAGTCTCAATACCCTTCGGATTTCCCACTTCCTTAAAGAACAGGAAATATCCCTGATCCTCGAATCAAAATCCCTGAGGGCTAACATTACTCATATAAGAACTGATTTTCTCTTTAAATCAGCATACTGGACCTGTCACTCAACTGAAACAGCGCCATAGCCTCCTCTTGGGCATTGTACAATGATTCTCCCCAGCGGAGTCAAACAACATTTAGCCTCTCTCTCGGGCTGTGTACGAGACACATAAGGGACTCCCTCGTTGAGTCAATCACCCTTCCGCCTCCATCTTGGGCTTTATACGAGATACAAAAAGGTTTTTATTGAGCCAAACAAATTTCAGCCTCCATCTCGGGCTTCGTACGAGATACAAAAACACTTTCTTGTTGAGTATAAATCACTCCCTCGTTGAGTCAAAACCTTTTAGCCTCTCTCTCGGGCTTTGTACGAGACACATATTAGCCTCCTCTTAGGCTTTGTATAAGAAAACCACTGGTTGATCCAATTAACCTTTTAGCATCAAAGTTGTGCCTCGTTCACAGTACACAAACATCAACAACTCCTTCCCCTTCATCTAATCGCTGTAAGCGGCAAGCCTCTGGATCATTTACATCCATGCCACTGTCCCTCTTTTAGCATGAGAAATTCCTAAGGAAAGATAGCATTGCTATACACTGAGTTAAAGTCTTCTCCTTTAGGTTGGAAATCCCCTATAAAGGAAATTATGGCATTGCCGGATTCACACATCCCGGTTAAAGTAATTCTCCTTTATAAATAGTTGTGACATACAACCCCCTCTTTAGAGATGACAAATTCTCTCTAAAGTCAACACCCTTTTAGCTTCATATCTTGGGCTTTGAACAAGATACAAATCACCTTCAGCTTCACATCTTGGGCTTTGAACAAGATACAAACCACCTTTCGCTTCACGTCTTGGGCTTTGAACAAGACACCAAAACAACAATTTCCTCCCATAGAATAGGAGGAACTACGAACGCTCTGATTTCCCTGTTTCGGTAAACGGGAATACGTAGGCATAAGATTGAAAGAAAAGATCTTAGCGAGCACACTAAACAAAAACCCAAAATCCCATACTTTCATATATCCGTCCTAATATCTAAACCTCCTAATATCTAAACCTCCCACCAATCGACCAAACACCACTTTTAACAAAATACACCCAATAGAGACCCAGAATCTTTGTAGCATCTGTAACCTAACAGACCGTTGTTTAACCTCAGTTTGCAAGTAGGGTTAATTTGAGACATCTATTTCCCCTCCTTCATCAGCTTCAATAGGATAAAAAATGAATCGAACTGTAGATACCAAAAAGCGGTAGTGCTTCGCAACCACATCCAAAAATCGCTCGCTATAACACTTTGCAGTGCAATTGTGTTAATCGATTAACACTGAACCAGAAGGCCATTTTCTTGCATTTTCAAGTGTGTTTGCTATGCTTCTTTCATTTTAACTTCCATTGATTGTCATGCTTGATTTTATGGATGTTTTTAATGTCATTTCACTTCTGGTTGAAACATATTCATGAACTTTCGATGCACATTTTTTATTATTCATTTATTTCGTGTTCTTAGCATTGTATGAACATAGCAATTCTTGCACTATCTTTGTTCACATGATACATGATTTTGTGTGGCATTTTGATGATCATTTGACACTGTTTTGCACCTTCCATTTCAGTTTGCATTAAGTTTATTCCTCATGGATAAACTTAATCTTGTATAATCAATAATTCACACCCTTTTGCCTTAATGACTTTTCATTCTCGTTGGAAAGTTGTTAGCATATTTTTCCCTTGATTAATTGATCGAAACTTTGTTTCGATTAATCGATCTTCCCTTTTCCTCTCTTTAGGCCTCCTTTAGAGCTTTTTCTCTTGATCCCCTCGTAGAGTTGGAATTCGCGCTATGCCTTGCATCGGAGCACTGTACAAATTGACGCCGCTACGCTGTCCGTTTCTCTACGCAGGAGCACTGTATAACTTGGAGCTGTTGTGCCGTCCGTTTCAACTTCCGCATTACACCCTGTGTGTTAGAGAAAGAATGAGAAGGGAGAATTCCTACTCTCATTCTGACTACTTCAGGTAGGGGAAGAATGACCCTATGCTTGGCTTAGTCACCTCTATCTCCAGGCGGTTGTGTGCTCTCTTTTCCCCCAGTCGAGTCGATCCTTGATCACTCTTTGCTCTTTGCAACCTCTTTTGATCCTTGATCACTCTTCACTCTTCGCAATCTCTTCAGATCCTTAATCACTCCTATCTCCATCGCTCTTGATCAATCACCTTCTTGGTTACGATCCTTTGTTCATTTGGGTTAGCAAGCTTTCCTCATTTTAATACCCTATTCTTTTCTTGCGGTCAATCATTGCATTTTGATTCCCCTGAAGAGTCTCAACTCTCTTTCTTTGGTCCAACACAGTTTTCCTGTCACAACCATTTTCCCCCAGGAGTTCGCAACCTTCTCTTGGTTCTTCTCCTTTGTTTGGTTAATCACTGCCTGTCAGTTAAAACACCAATGTTTTCACTCCTTCTCAGCTAATCACAGTCCGTCTGTTAATACTGAGCACCTCTTGGGTTAATCACCTATTCTTGGTTAATCACCCTTTTCTTCAGTTAACCACAGTCCGTCTGTTAAAATACTGAAGCCCTTTTTGAGTTAATCACCTTCTCTTGGTTAATCACTCATTTTTCTCGGTTAATCACAGTTCTCCTGTTAAAACCGAATCCCTTGCAGTTGACAACCTTTATTGGTTCGAATACTTGCACCCTTGGGCTAGTAACCTCTTTTGGTTCAATACCCGTCCTTTTGGGTCACGACCTTTGCTCGGTCCAACACCCGTCCTTTGGGTCACGACCTTTGATCGGTCCTACACCCGTTCTTCTGGTTAATCACAGTTTTCTCTGTTAAAACCAATGCTTCTCTATCCCCACAGAGTTGCAATCCTTGTGTACTCGGTTAACCACTGCCAGTCAGTTAACCTACCGAGGCCCTTTCAGAGTCAAACACCTTCTCTTGGTTCAGCACTATCTTTTTTGGTTTATCACAGTCCGTCTGTTGACACCAACTTCTTTTCCCCACTAGGGTTCTATTCTCTTTTCTTCAGTTAACCACTGCCAGCCAGTTAATATATTATATACCGAGTCTCCTTTCTCTCTTGGTTATGACACCATCCCTTTATTTGGATCCCTAGAGGAGTCCTTCCTATTCCCTTTGCTCTCACCTTCTTGGTTATGACACCATCTATTTCGCATCCCCATCGGATCTTTCTTCATCTTATTCTCTTGGTTTGGACACCATTTCTCTCTTATTCTCTTGGTTTGGACACCATTTCTCTATTACTCATTTTTCCCTTGGTTTGGACACCATTTTCCTTTATTCTCTTGGTTTCGACACCATTCTTCCACTTTGTTCTCAATACAGTTGCTATTTCTTTCCTTTACACTCTTTTCTTGGTTTCGACACCATTTCTTTGGAATCCTCAGTGGAATTTCCTTTTTTCTTTTGCTCTTGGTTCTGACACCACTTTCCTTTCATTTTCCTTTTCCGTCTTAGTTCCCCGAACTACGGAAGCTCTGATTCTGCATTCTTCTGAATGTCAGATACGTAGGCACGAAACGCAATGTCTTAGCGAGCACACTTCCACCTTTCCTTCCTTCTCCTTTTCTTCCTTCCTTTCTGTCCCCTGGTTCCATGAACTACGACGCTCTGATTTGCTCATTGCACTATGAGGGTACGTAGGCACGAGGGCCACAATCCTCCGCGAGCACCTTCTTTCTCTCTTTTTCTTTTTCCCTTTTCTCTCTCTCTCTCCCTCTCTCTCTCTCTCTCTCTCTCTCTCTCTCTCTCTCTCTCTTTCTCTCTCTCTTCTTTCTTTTAGTTAGAAGCCTTTAGATAGGTAACCCATCCGAGCCTAGAAGCAAGCGAAATGGTTCCCGTCGAGTACGACAGATGCGTTAGGTGCTAATACCTTCCTTCCGCATAACTGACCCCCCTTCCCATTTCTCTTCCCTTCGAGTTTTATCGATATTTTCCCTGTCCTTTGGGACTAAATAAAGTTCGGCGGCGACTCTGTTGTATCTTTGAGTGTGCGATTCACTCAGGTAGAAACCAGCCATCTTCAGCTGGCGACTCTGCTGGGGACTGGTTGACCTATTGATGTTCCATCGCTTGAGGGGTCTCGCCTAGTTTCGTTTGCTTTTCTTGCTTGTTTGGGTGTTTATCTTTCTCGCTTTATTTTACTTGCTTTAGCTTTATGTTTATTTATCGCATTTCTTTACTGCTTTGAATATTCATATACTGTATATTCTGGATATCTGCTATTTTCTGTTGTTGTTGGGATGGGTAGATATTATTGGAGAGAAAGGTCCTAACACCAGGCCTAGTATACACATAGGTTAGAACGTGGATAGTCGTGAGGCATGCGTTTTGCACGTTGGGATATCACGAGACCCACATCCCAGATCGTGTTTCGTTTGAGAATACTTCTGTCCTGTGAGAATTCACTACGGCGGGGATTTTCATCCTGAATCCTATGGTTTGGGCGACCTTTTCTAGCGACCACCTTGTTGTGTCTAGATCACACCTGTGAGGGGGATGAGTTTTTGCAGGAAAACAATCCACTTCATACCTTGGTTCTCTCACACGCCAGATTTCTTCACCGACACATCAGATTATGTTGCACTGATACAGAATTATATGCAGATATCCGGACTGTTCAGATTTGATTATTCGAGCTGTGCTGGCTTTTTGTTGTTGTGTTGCATATCATTTCATCATGTAAATTAATTTTTCCATGTGCATTTCCAGGTATTCGAAGGCTTATCTTTTTGTTGACATTATCATAAAGATGAGTACTGGTTGTCGTGGCATCTTCAGTTACAAGTTTGTGGAGCCTAAGCTGGGTATTTTGAGGGGTTTGGCATCTTTGTTGGTTGGAGATCACAAAGGGGTTTTCATAGATACTTATGGTAATCTGTTGACCATCCTCAACACTGAAGTCAACATCATTGTTATTCATACTCTGGTTCAGTTTTACGACCTGCCATATAGGTGTTTCACATTTCAGGATTATCAGCTAGCACCTACACTTGAGGAGTATGCTTATATTCTGGGGGTTGAGATCAAGAAGTAGGTTCCTTATGTTTACACTAGTGGTTGTCCGAAGTTTCATCTGATTGCTGATGCACTTTGCAGTAGTAAGAAAGATGTGGAGGATAATCTCAAGACCAAAGGGAAATGTATTCGAGGTTTTGCTTCAAAGTTCTTGGTTGACAAGGCCACTTCTTTTGCTAAGGATGGAAATTGGAAGGCTTTCAACGCCGTTCTTGCTTTGCTGATATATGGGATTGTCTTGTTTCCGAACATGGAGGATTTCGTAGATCAGGCTGCCATCAGTATTTTCTTGTCCAAGAATCCTGTTCTGACACTTATTGCCGATACTTACCATTCTATTCATTCCAGGAATGAAAAGAAGAAAGGAACTATTGTCTGTTGTGCTCCTTTGTTGTACCGATGGTTCATGTCTCACCTTCCACAGAAGGGTCCCTTTATTAAGAATAAGGATAATCTCAAGTGATCTCAACGAATCATGTCTCTTACTGCTGATGATATTTCTTGGTATTCTCGAGTCTTCGATGACATTCCGATCATTCTTCATTGTGGGAAATTCTCCAATGTGCCTTTTTTGGGTACGAAGGGTGGAATTAACTACAATCCGAGAATGGATTTTAGACCCTATGGTTGACAAGCCTGATCCTGAGGTAGTGGAAGAGTTCATCTTTCATGAAGGGGTTGATGACAGGGGTTTGCTAAAGAGGTTTAGTGCCGCTTGGACTCAGATTCATCTCGAAGGAAGAGCCGATTTGGGTAAGAAGAATTGCGTAGCCAAGGATGCTTACACACTTTGGGTCAAAGAGCGCGTCAAAGAGATCTTGTTGCCATTCTCTCCTGAGCCTTCCTTGAATACCAAGCTTCCTGAACTTGCCATTGTTCCTCCATCTGAGGTCGACCAACTCAAGCTGATTGTTGAAAAGTTGAAGAAGGAGAATGTTGATCTTCATCTCAACCTTGATAGTCACTTCCGAAAAGGATAGCCTACAGATTGAGCTTCATCAGAAGCGCGAGCGCATGCTCAAAGAGGTGGAGGTTGAACAGAATAACCGTAGGAATGTGGGTGATGCTTTGAAGAGCACCTATGAGGGACTTGCTTCAAAAAAGAGACAACTCGCCGATGCTCATTATCAATCCTACAAAGAGGAGCTGAGCTACAACAGGAAGCTTGAAGAGCTTCGAGGGAAGTTATCCGAGTTCAAGGAAAAGTGGCAAAGTGAGCAAGACCGTGCTAATCAGTTAGCAAAGGACTTTTCTCAATGTCAAACCCAGCTGGACAAAGTCTTCAGTGAAATTCAGAAGCTGCAAGATCAAGCACATCAGAGCAAAGAGCAGATTAGTCAGCTCAACACAGAGAGCACTCACTGGGAGCATCAAAGCTGTCATCTACAGAACCTCCTGGATCAGAAAGAGGCCTTTCTTCAGGACACACTTCAGGGACCTAATCACTCGTTGCTGCGTAACCTCATGAAGGATGCGAAGTATTGGAGTGAGAGGCACGACCGTCTAGCCAGATTTGCTGAGCATGCATTGGAGTATTTACCTGGGTTGTTGAGGGATACATATGATGATGCATTACCCCACCAGCTTCCTTGGGTTGTTTTCCATTTCTTGTCTGTGTGTAGGGTGGTATTTGATAGGATCCGTACGGATTTTGTTGTAGCCCAAAAGGCAGATATTTGACTTGTATTTGACTTGTACTTCTTTCCTCTATTGAATGAATGAATGAAGATGCTTGCTCACTCTATCTTTTATGCCTTTACTTGTATGCTTTATGATATATTGTCAACAAAGATAAGTTTAAGAATTCCTGAAATTTAAAAACTTTATTTTTGCATGCATGTCATACATTCATCTGCACACATATGCACGTCCCTTCATCCAAAACCATTGCTCATCCTTGTCCGCCTTCCTTGTAGCAAGACGACGACTCGACATTGGTATATTTACTCCCTCAAGCAAATCTCGAATCATGGCTGACTTCGAAGCTGAGAATGCTGCGTACAAGGAAACTTTGGCTCAATTCCAAGGTCGGATGGATCAGTTCCAGACAAACATGGATGTCATTATGGAGCTCCTTCGTGCCCAGAGGGATTCCGCTGCTGCTGCCACTATTGTTGCAACTACTACCGATACAACTGTTGTCACTCCTGTGACTGTTCCTCCTGTTGTTACAGCTACTCCTGTTGTTGTTGTTCCTTCTCCTGCTAGAGTTGAAGTGCTAGTTGAGCCTGTGAATCAGCCTGCTGTTTAACCCGGTTTGAACCAGATGCCCGTTGGTTTCCCTTGGGGCATGCCTCCGAATTACACTCCTCAGATCGCAAATAATGGTAGTGCCTTCATGCCATATCAGCCTTTTGTTGCACCCATGCCTAATGGGAATGCTGCCGCATATCCATGGGTCATGCCTACTCCAGTCCCGCTTCCAGTGGTGAATGATGATCCTGAGAATCTTCAGGTTCAAACTCATCAAACTGCCGGATTGGTTGATACTGAAACTCCTGATGAAGAAGAGCATGTGTATAGAGGTCCTCCTATTCATGTTCCGGTTCCATCTCAAGCTGCTCAAACTGCTGTTCCGAATACTCATCCTGGGATGTTCTACCCTGGGGCATCTTCCTCAGTCGCTGGGGTACCTCCTCCGAATTATCGACATTGAAATTCTGGTATCATACGTGTGATGTTAAGGTGCGATGTCACAACAACACACTCTGCACAATGGAAAACAATAACAGTAACAAAGCAACACAAAGAATTGTTCACCCAGTTCTGTCTAACTACCTACGTCTGGGGGCTACCAAGCCAGGGATGAAATTCACTACTTGTAGAATTAATTTAAAGACTCAACAACCCAGTTGACAATCTCCTAAACTTAATTCCTACTAGTGACTTCCTACCTAAGAACCCACTTAGATATGAGAACACTACTCAACCCCTAAATCACTCAAAGAACAACCTCTTTGAGAAACCTTGATTCTGCTTCACAGCTTTGATCAAGTAATACAACTCTCTTTGTTTCACAACTTTAGAGAGGACAGAAAACGACTCAACAATTCACCCTAGAATTCTGGATATACAACTTGTACAAAATACTTAAGACACTCAGCCTATGCTCTTGATCTTCTCTCTGTATTTCTGTCACTTTTTCCTTTGGTCTTGTGCGCTTTATATAGCTCCTTGAATTGGTCTTGGACTTGCTACAATATCTCCCAGATTTGTTATTTAAAACTGAATATTCAAAACAGATTTTCTCCTAAAATCTTTTTAAATCTTCACCCTTTTAAATCTCCTACAAATCTGCACCAGATCTCCTATGCAGCAAAAAATATCTATCCCAAGATATTCGCATCCAATGAGACAGCTTGCTCTCCACAATTCCAGCTAATGCGCAACCCTAACAACATCACATCCTGCTGTTGTTAATTCTGCAGACCTAATGTCACAACATCGCCTATGTGACATCAGACATCCAACTTCAGCAATTTAATACTTAACACAACCCAGTGTAGTGTTAAGACTTCAATGTTGCAACATCAGCACCTTGACATCAACATTGAATATGCTTTGTTTTACCAAAATTCCAGCCAATCCAAGAACTAACAGGCATGGTGTTCTGATGGGTCAGAATGCTTGTCAAATTGTTAATTCTAGTTTGGGGTATCCTTCTCAGTTTGCTACTCCGCAAGTGAATGCTCCTGCTGCTTCTCAACTGCCAAATCCTCAGATTCTTGTTAGGCCCGCTAATCAGAATAGATCTGTCGACTACAAGTTGTTGGAAGATCGTATCAGAGCTATTGAAAGGTTCTCTGCTTTTGGCATGGAAGCCAAAGATTTATGTTTGGTTCCAAATGTTGTGCTGCCGCAGAAATTCAAAATACCTGATTTGCCAAAGTATAAAGGTTTAAGCTGCCCGCGTAGTCACATCACTATGTACTACAGGAAGATGGCATCCCACATTGATAATGATGAATTGCTTGTTCATTGTTTTCAAGATAGTTTGTCTGGTGCTTCATTAGATTGGTACATGGGCTTGGAGCGCAGCAAAATCCGTACTTGGAGGGATTTGTCTGAAGCGTTCGTGAGACAATACAAGTATAACCTTGATCTGGCGCCAACTAGATTGCAATTGTAGAATCAGTCACAGCGCTCAGCTAAAACATTCAAGGAGTATGCATAAAGATGGCGTGAGACGACATCTCGTGTACGGCCGACTCTCTCTGACAATGAGTTGGTTGACATCTTTATGGGTACATTGCAAGGATCTTACTATGAGAAAATGGTGGGTAGTTCTTCATCGAACTTCACTGATGTTGTGACGATCGGTGAACGGATTAAAAACTGGTTGAAGACTGGAAATATTCCTGGAGCTGCTTCCCAGCAGCCGGCCACTCGGAAACCTCAGAACAGTCATTCCAAGAAAAAGGAAGGTGAGACCAATGCTGTGACAACTCAAGTTTCTCCTCAATATCAAGCTCTAATGGCTCCCCTGCCCTACTATCCATATCCATATATTACTGCTGCACAGTATCAACAACCTCAGTATCAGTATCATCCGCAACAACCAGCTCATAATGCTCAGAATCAGCAACAGAATCAACAGAACAAAAGTCAGCAGAATCAGAATCGTCAGAACAACAACAATCAAGGAAACAGTAAGCGTCAAAATTTTGACAAGATTCCTGTGTCATACACCGAGTTGTTTCCTTACTTGGTTCACCAAGGGGCAATTGTCCCCAAACAGATTGCACCTGCGATTCCTCCATTTGGGCCGACGCATAACCCAAATGCGTCCTGTGCTTATCATGCTGGATACATAGGACATGCAACAGAGGATTGCTTCGTTTTCAAAACCAAAGTTCAGGAACTCATTGATAAAAAGGTTCTGACCTTTGCTGAGGAAGGACCTAACATTCAGAATAATCCGTTACCAAATCATGGTAGACCTGCGGTTAACATGATTGGGGATAATTCCGGGGCTGAATTGATTATGGATGTCGATGAGGTAAAGACTCTGATGGCTGTGGTTTTTAAGAAATTGAAGGAACATGGGCTGTTGAAGGGATTGCATGGTAAATGTCAGATTTGTGACGATAATCCCAACCAGTGTCAGAGGCTGAAGGGTTGTGTCCAGATTCTGATGAACCGTGGCGAAGTACAATTTGCCAGATCTAAACCTATCGAAGAAGTTGCTGCTATTGAGCCATTTACCATCGTCTATAGGAAGGTTCCAGTTGAATCTCCTAAGCAGAAGAAGGTGCAACCCATCGTGGTTTGTCCGCCGAAGCCGTTTCCGTATTAGAATTCTAAGGAGGTACCTTGGAAGTATGGGTCTACTGTGTTTTCTGGAGGTCAAGAGATAAGGTTTGCCGAATCCGAGATTGTGAATGTTACAGCCGGTGGAGGTATGACTCGTAGTGGACGAGTGTTTGCTCCGAAGGTCACTACGAAGCCTGTTCAAGTTCCAACTGTTGTTCTTCCTAAGGAAATGCCTGCATCTGCAACCCCTGTTGGTCAACAAGGGGCATCTTCTGCCGCAGCTCCAGTACCGACTATCCCGTATGAGGATGTTTCAAAGAACAAGGAGACCCTTGATGATCTCCTTAAATTGATCAAGAAAAGTGACTTCAAAATTGTGGATCAGCTGGGTCATACTCCCTCGAGGATCTCAATTTTGTCCTTACTCATGAGTTCTCCTGCGCACAGATCAGCTTTGTTGAAAATGTTGAACAGTGCCCATGTCATGCAAGATATATTCGTCGTCGAATTCGATGATGTTGTGGCCAAATAACTGCAAGTCGGTATTTGGGTTTCAATGAATCGAAATTACCTCCTGAAGGAACTGCCCACAATAAAGCGCTGCACATATCTGTAACCTGCACAGACATCCTGTTATCTCGTATTCTAGTGGATACCGGTTCTTCTCTCAATGTGATGCCTAAGGGCACATTGAGTCAATTACCAGTGGAGGGGATCGAGATGAGACCAAGTGCCTTAGTTGTCAGAGCCTTTGACGGTCCTCGAAGAAAGGTCATTGGAAAAGTGGATTTACCCATCAATATTGGGCCGCATGTGTTTACCATTACCTTCCAAGTGATGGATATTAATCCTGCGTACAGTTGCCTACTGGGTCGTCCATGGATCCACGTGGCAGGGGTAATTACCTCCACTTTACATCAGAAGTTAAAATTCATGTTTGATGATCAGCTTGTCATCGTCTGTGGTGAAGAGGATTTGATTGTAAGCGAATTATCATCTTTTCGATATCTCGAGATAGAGGAAGGCATAGCTGAGGTGCCGTTGCAGTATCTCGAGTTCGAAGATGTCAGCTCTGCTTCAACTAGTCAAAGTAGATCACCACAATTGACTTTAGCGTCTGCTAAGAATGCTAAAGAGACTATCCAGAAAGGTGCTTTGCCAGGCTAGGGGCATGTGATTGATGTGGTTGAGAAGCATAATCGTTTTGGATTGGGTTATCTTCCTGGTCATCAATCTGGGTCCTATGGTCAGGAGCAATGCAACTTAATCAAGTTCCACAGCACGGGTTTCCTGCAAGGTGACATCGTGGCAGCTACTGATGATGATGGTCCCAGTAATCAGACTTCAAGCTTCGTGCGCAAATGTCCGCCGGGTTTCAAGCTCAGCAATTGGACATCTACCGTGATTCATGTGGTTTTCCCATATAACATGTAATGCATTTTGCTTTCTCATTCCCTCGTCCTCGCCCGAGACGAGTGGATAGCCTGTAAAGGGCCTCACGCTTTTGCAATATTATGTGATCAATAAATGAAAGTTTTTGCATTCAAAATCATGCTCTATTTTCTTTCTTTATTTTACTTTTCACAAATAAATGGCAAAAGTTTCTTTTGTTTTTCACTTTTCAAAATAGCTCATTCTATCCATAAACATGCAAAATTAATAAAAGCATTTATAACAATATAGCAAACATCCATTGTAATTCTGGAATTCCAATTAACCAAGCCGAAGAAGATGGTGAGGAAGATTGTGAATTACCGGCTGAACTGGCAAGGCTCCTTGAGCACGAACATAGAGAGATTCAGCCACACAAAGAGCCAGTTGAAGTTGTCAATCTTGGTACTGATGAGGTCAGAAGAGAAGTCAAGGTTGGCGCCTCCCTCGCTAAGCATGTACACTCCGAGTTGGCCAAGTTATTGAAAGAGTATGTTGATATCTTTGCTTGGTCCTATCAAGATATGCCTGGGTTGGATACCAACATCATTGAACGTCACTTACCACTCAAGCCTGGATGTCCTCCTGTCAAGCAGAAACTCAGAAGGACTAGACCCGACATGGCACTCAAAATCAGAGAAGAGGTAAAGAAACAGCTTGATGCTGGGTTCCTAGCCACTTCCGAATATCCTGAGTGGATCGCCAATATCGTCCTGGTTCCTAAGAAAGACGGCAAAGTCAAAATGTGTGTGGATTATCGAGATCTCAACAAGGCGAGCCCGAAGGATGATTTTCCTTTGCCTCATATTGATGTCTTGGTAGACAACACTGCGCAGTTCTCTATCTTTTCATTTATGGACGGTTTCTCAGGATATAATCAGATCAAAATGTCCCTAACTGATATGGAGAAGACAACTTTCATCATGCCATGGGGTACATATTGTTACAAAGTCATGCCATTCGGTCTAAAGAATGCAGGGGCAACATACCAACGTGCCATGACAACCCTCTTTCATGATATGATTCAAAAAGAGATTGAGGTTTACGTGGACGATATGATTGCCAAGTCCAAAACTGAAGATGATCACTTGGTTCATCTGAGGAAGTTGTTTGACAGACTCCGAAAGTTTAGATTGCGGTTGAATCTTGCGAAGTGCACCTTCGGAGTTCGATCTGGTAAACTATTGGGTTTTATTGTGAGTTAGAAGGGCATTGAAGTTGATCCTGATAAGGTTCGGGCAATTCAGAACATGCCTCCTCCCAAAACAGAAAAAGAAGTCCGTGGCTTTCTGGGCAGACTCAATTACATTTCAAGATTCATCTCCCATTTAACAGCTACCTGTGAACCAATGTTCAAATTACTAAGAAAAAATCAATCGGTTGAATGGAATAATGATTGTCAGGAAGCATTTGACAAAATAAAACAATACTTGCAAGAACCACCGATCTTAGTACCACCGGTTCCGGGTAGGCCTTTAATCATGTATCTCACCATTCTCGATGAATCAATGGGATGTGTATTTGGTCAACATGACGACACTGGCAGAAAAGAACATGCAATATACTATCTGAGCAAGAAGTTCACAGATTGCGAGACCAGATACTCACTCTTGGAAAAAACTTGCTGTGCTTTGTTCTGGGCTGCTCGACGCCTACGACAATACATGATTTGCCATACTACTTTGTTGATATCCAAAATGGATCCGATAAAGTACATATTTGAAAAGCCAGCTGTCTCTGGAAGGATTGCTCGGTGGCAGATGCTGTTAACTGAGTATGATATCAGCATGTTACCCAAAAAGCAATAAAAGGGAGTGTCTTGTCTGACTACCTTGCTCATCAACCTATAGAGGGTTATCAACAAATGAAGTTTGACTTTCCTGATGAGGATGTTCTGTTTATCAGAGATTATGAGACTCCAGATCCTGACATAGGACCTGAACCAGGGGCGCGATGGATGCTCGTGTTCGATGGTGCCTCCAACTCTAAGGGTCGTGGAATCGGTGCTATCCTCATCTCTCCAATAGGTTTTCACCTTCCCTTCACTGCCAGATTATGCTTTGCATGCACCACAATATGGCTGAATACGAAGCATATATCTACGATATTGAAGTGGCAATTGACATGAGGATCAAGATTCTTGAGGTCTATGGAGATTCTGCCTTGGTCATCGGTCAAGTCAGAGGGAATTTTGTGACTCGGGATTCCAAGCTGGTTCCGTACCAACAACACATAGCGAAGTTGATTCCTTACTTTGATGAGATCACTTTTCAACTAGCTGATGCTCTTGCCACTTTAGCATCCATGTTCAAGGTCAAGTGGAAGAATGAAGCTCCTCATATCCGCATTGAACACTTGAACGAACCAGCACACTGCTTAGCAATCGAGGATGAGTCTGATGACAAGCCTTGGTTCTACGACATTAAGAGATATTTGGAAAAACAGGAATATCCCGAGGGTATCACTATTATTGACAAGAAACCTCTTAGGCGGCTTTGCGCCAAATTCTTCTTAAGTGGTGGTATACTATACAAGAGGAATTATGATTCCGTGTTGCTCTGATGCGTGGATAGACACGAAGCAAACACGATCATAAGGTCCATACATGAGGGCTGCGAGGGTGTACATGCTAAAGGTCCTGCTATGGCCAAGAAGATCCTTTGGGCTGGGTATTACTGGACAACAATGGAGGTAGATTGTTACAACTTTGCCAAAAGATGTCACAAGTGCCAAATCTACGGAGACAAGATCCATGTGCCTCTAACTCCATTGAATGTGTTGACTTCATCTTGGCTATTTTCCATGTGGGGTATAGATATGATTGGAATGATCGAGCTGAAGGTTTCCAACGGTCATCGATTCATTCTAGTTGCTATCGACTACTTCACCAAGTGGGTTGAAGTTGCTTCTTATGCAAACGTTACACGACAAGTGGTTGCTAGATTCATCAAGAAAGAGATAATCTGTCATTTTGCCATTCCTAGCAACATTATCATAGACAATGTAAGTAACCTGAATAACAACATGATGAAGGAGTTGTGTCAAGAATTTAAGATCGAGCACCACACCTCTTCACCATATCGGCCCAAGATGAATGGCGCCGTTGAAGCAGCAAACAAAAACATCAAGAAGATTGTCCAGAAAATGGTCAAGACTTACAAGGATTGGCATGAAATGCTTCCCTTTGCACTGCATGGCTACATAACTTCAGTTCGCACTTCTACTAGGGTAACTCCGTATTCGCTTGTGTATGGTATGGAGGCAGTTCTACCCATTGAAATCGAAATTCCTTTGCTCAGAGTCATCATGGAAGCAGGTCTTGATGAAGCCGAATGGGTTCAGTCCAGATACGACCAGCTGAATCTCATCGAAGCGAAGCACCTTACAGCCGTTTGTCATGGTCAATTGTATCAGAGACGCCTCAAACGAGCTTTTGACAAGAAAGTTCTTCCTCAAACATTCTGTGAAGGCGAACTCGTGCTTAAGAGATATTCACCTATTCACTCGGATCCATGAGGCAAGTGGACTCCCAATTATGAAGGACCTTTTGTTGTCAAGAAGGCCTTCTCAGGCGGAGCCCTGATCCTCACCACAATGGATGGGGAGGAGTTGCCATCGCCCGTGAACTCCGATACAGTCAAAAAATATTATGCCTGAAAAAAAAATGGATAAGAGTCCGCTAGATTGACATCCACAAGGACAATCTAGGCAAAAATAGACGTCCCGATGGACCAAAAAAAGAAATGTCCATGCAAAAGTTAGGGACAATGAAAAAAACAATAATAGCCCGCTAAGTTGAAAACCCGAAAGGGCGACTTAGGCAAAAATGGGCATCCCGGTGGACAGAAAAAAATGTGAAAACATGTCCAGGCAAAAATTAGGGATAAAGGCATTGACTGTGAACACTTGAGCCTCTCTTCCTCATGGCTAGACCTCAGACGGTAGCAGAACATTCCAATCATCATCGACAGGTGCAAGGCGTTGGAACCTAGACTTACTGTGGATGGTGGCCAATGTTGTAATCAATGCGAAGCATGATTTCCCTTTGCCATTTACATTTGTTTTTCAATTTTATTGCAAATTTCCTCATCAAGGATTTTGCATCCTTGTACACACTTTATGTACAAAAATTTCACATTCAATAAAATGCATTTTTTGTTATCCCAATTTGTTTTCATTCCAGTATTTTGTTTGCAAAATAAACAATTATTTGTGATCACATAATACTAAAAAAAGTTGAGAACAATAAAAAACTAAATTCACCGAGAAAGCATTATGCATCGCATGCGTTACTGGTAACTCCTGCAGGATAATCGGTAATATCCATTGGTAAGCCTAATGCATGGCCAACAATGGGATGATTCTATGAAGAAGTTGTTGTCTCCTCAGCAGTTCCTCAGCAGAGTCATCATTCTCCCCAGCAGGTTGCCAAGGTGTTCCCTAGCAAAGACGCTTTGTTCTTTTTTCCCCAGCAAGGGTTGTACATCATCTCCAATGATTAGGAACTATCTGTCACCAGCAGCAGTGGTTTCTCCTCAGCTGAGTCAACATGATTCGGGAACTTCTTTTCCCCATGCAGAGCCAGTCTTGGTAGAAAGGATTGACTTGATTCTTTCATCCCCAACAGGGACAGCCATGGTGATTTAGAAACCTGAGATGTCCTCCGTTTCTCTCCCTGACAGGATCATCATCCTTTGTGAACTTTCTTCTCCAGCAGAGATTGTCTTTATTTGCGGGTCCTCTCCCCGACCGAGGGTGTCGAAGTCATTTTGCTACGATTTATACCTAATCACTTCTCACTGTGCCTCATCTTGAGCCTTTGCATTGCATGATATCAAGCATCATGTAGAAACGCATACATAACATATGCATCGATCATGCTCCCTCTCTTTTTGCCTGACTTATCTCCCAGCAGATTTTCAGCAAACTTTGCACTTATCTATTCAAACACTTTCAACTCTTCTTTTGTCGCCGTCGGCCAAATTTTCGAGCTACTCTTTTATTTAATCCCCTTTTACCTCGAATCATCGAAAAGCTGGCGCAATTCCTACATTCAGGTCCAAGAGGATTAAATAGGGGCAGCTTTCGTAACCCAAAATTTGACCTCCCTCTTTTGCCTTTTGCATAAGCATGCTCATTCGCATTGTTAGCATACGCACAAAGGTCATCACCTCATCAAAACAAGCACAAAATGAAGGTTTCCATGCCTATTCATCAATACAAGAAGTGGAAAATCGAAGCCGGGACCACAAAACCTTTTTTTAGGCAAATTGGGCCTATTTTGGCCTGATTAATCGATTAACCATTTGCAGTGCAATTGTGTTAATCGATTAACACAGGAAAAATAGGCATAATCTGCTATTTTTTCATGACAATACCTTTGCACACATTTTGGTCTTGGATTCTAGCAGCATATGGAACATTCTAGACATCTCTAGACATTTCCAAGCTACTCAATTCATTCCAAGTGCATTTGCTAAGATACTTCACTTCAAATCAAGTGCACCATGTTCCTTGTTTTCCAAGTAATGTGGATCTTTGGATGTTGGAATTCACCTTGGGATTGTTACCGAGTTGGTTCTAACTAACCGAGTTAACCGCCTTGACTCGGTGAGTCAAGTCCAACTAACTCATAACCTAGCTCCAAACCCAAAGCTAATTCCAAACCAAATTCCAAACCATCTCATACTCCAAACCTAAAGCCTATATAAACACACCTTCACTCACTTTTCAATTCCTCAACCATTCTCTACCATTTTTCACCAAACTTCTCACATTTCACTCTCAGTTCTCTCACTTTTTCTCTGATTTCTCTACTCATTCTTCATCTTCATCTCACTTCTCATCCTAAAACCTCACCAAAAGCTCTTATTCTTGAAGGATAATCACTTTTCACATTAAAAGTGATTAATTCTTGAGCTTAACCTTCATCATTTGTCATTCTTTGGTTGTATTTCTAGAATTACATCTTATTCTACTTCAATCCAAGGGTTTCACACCATTTATTTTGGTGCAAGTTCGATTTCGGTGCATTTTCGCGTTTTTGATCGGTTTCGACGCTTTTCATCTACAACTCAAGGATTCTCTGGTTTTCTTTGATCATCTTCACCAAGATCACATTGCAACATTTACCAAGGCACATCTCAGCCTTGTAGGTTGGTGGATTTCATTCATTTTATCATTTCGATCGTTTTCATATCGTTTGCGATGTAATTTCGACATTCTTACATGTGAATTGATTATACTTTTGCTTGATCCATGATCTTGATTGTTTAATTGATTCTATTGTTGATCATTTGCTGTTTCTAAACTTGATTTTTCGTGCATAATTGTTTGCCCTAGCATTGAAGTGACTGCACAATCAAAAAGTTGGCCAAAAGCACTTTTCCAAAACTAATTTTCTACTCCCTATACAGTGTTAATCGATTAACACATTGCAGTGCAATTGTGTTAATCGATTAACCAGTGTTTTTTTGCACTTTTTCACGTGTTAATCGATTAACACTTTGCAGTGCAATTGTGTTAATCGATTAACACTGAACCAGAAGGCCATTTTCTTGCATTTTCAAGTGTGTTTGCTATGCTTCTTTCATTTTAACTTCCATTGATTGTCATGCTTGATTTTATGGATGTTTTTAATGTCATTTCACTTCTGGTTGAAACATATTCATAAACTTTTGATGCACATTTTTTATTATTCATTTGTTTCGTGTTCTTAGCATTGTATGAACATAGCAATTCTTGCACTATCTTTGTTCACATGATACATGATTTTGTGTGGCATTTTGATGATCATTTGGCACTGTTTTGTACCTTCCATTTCAGTTTGCATTAAGTTTATTCTTCATGGATAAACTTAATCTTGTATAATCAATAATTCACACCCCTTTGCTTTAATGACTTTTCATTCTCGTTGGAAAGTTGTTAGCATATTTTTCCCTTGATTAATTGATCAAAACTTTGTTTCGATTAATCGATCTTCCCTTTTCCTCTATTTAGGCCTCCTTTAGAGCTTTTTCTCTTGATCCCCTCGTAGAGTTGGAGTTCGCGCTATGCTTTGCATCGAAGCACTGTACAAATTGACACCGCTACGCTGTCCGTTTCTCTACGCAAGAGCACTGTACAACTTGGAGCTGTTGTGCCGTCTGTTTCAACTTCCGCATTACACCCTGTGTGTTAGAGAAGGAATGAGAAGGGAGAATTCCTATTCTCATTCTGACTACTTCAGGTAGGGGACGAATGACCCTGTGCTTAGCTTAGTCACCTCTATCTCCAGGCGGTAGTGTGCTCTCTTTTCCCCCAGTCGAGTCGATCCTTGATCACTCTTTGCTCTTTGCAACCTCTTTCGATCCTTGATCACTCTTCACTCTTCGCAATCTCTTTCGATCCTTGATCACTCCTATCTCCATCGCTCTTGATCAATTACCTTCTTGGTTATGATCCTTTGTTCATTTGGGTTAGCAAGCTTTCCTCGTTTCAATACCCTATTCTTTTCTTGCGGTCAATCATTGCATTTTGATTCCCCTGAAGAGTCTCAACTCTCTTTCTTTGGTCCAACACAGTTTTCCTGTCACGACCATTTTTCCCCAGGAGTTCGCAACCTTCTCTTGGTTCTTCTCCTTTGTTTGGTTTATCACTGTCTATCAGTTAAAACACCAATGTTTTCACTCCTTCTCAGCTAATCACAGTCCGTCTGTTAATACTGAGCACCTCTTGGGTTAATCACATATTCTTGGTTAATCACCCTTTTCTTCAGTTAACACAGTCCGTCTGTTAAAATACTGAAGCCCTTTTTGAGTTAATTACCTTCTTTTGGTTAATCACTCATTTTTCTCGGTTAATCACAGTTATCCTGTTAAAACCGAATCCCTTCCAGTTGGCAACCTTTATTGGTTCGAATACTTGCACCCTTGGGCTAGTAAACTCTTTTGGTTCAATACCCGTCCTTTTGGGTCACGACCTTTGCTCGGTCCTACACCCGTCCTTTGGGTCACGACCTTTGATCGGTCCTACACCCGTTCTTCTGGTTAATCACAATTTTCTCTGTTAAAACCAATGCTTCTCTATCCCCACAGAGTTGCAATCCTTGTGTCCTCGGTTAACCACTGCCATTCAGTTAACCTACCGAGGCCCTTTCAGATTCAAACACCTTCTCTTGGTTCAACACTCTCTTTTTTGGTTTATCACAGTCCGTCTGTTGACACCAACTTCTTTTCCCCGCCAGGGTTCTATTCTCTTTTCTTCGGTTAACCAGTGCCAACCAGTTAATATACCGAGTCTCCTTTCTCTCTTGGTTATGACACCATCCCTTTATTTGGATCCCCAGAGGAGTCCTTCCTATTCCCTTTGCTCTCACCTTCTTGGTTATGACACCATCTCTTTCGCATCCCCAGCGGATCTTTTTTCATCTTATTCTCTTGGTTTGGACACCATTTCTCTCTTATTCTCTTATTATCTTGGTTTGGACACCATTTCTCTATTACTCCTTTTTCCCTTGGTTTAGACACCATTTTCCTTTATTCTCTTGGTTTCGACACCATTCTCGCACTTTGTTCTCAATACAGTTGCTATTTCTTTCCTTTACACTCTTTTCTTGGTTTCGACACCATTTCTTTAGAATCCTCGGTGGAATTTCCGTTTTTCTTTTGCTCTTGGTTCTGACACCACTTTCCTTTCATTTTCCTATTCCATCTTAGTTCCCCGAACTATGGAAGCTCTGATTCTGCATTCTTCTGAATGTCAGATACGTAGGCACGAGACGCAATTTCTTGGCGAGCACACTTCCACCTTTCCTTCCTTCTCCTTTTCTTCCTTCCTTTCTGTCCCCTGGTTCCATGAACTACGACGCTCTGATTTCCTCATTGCACTATGAGGGTACGTTGGCACGAGGGCCACAATCCTCCGCGAGCACCTTCTTTCTCTCTTTTTCTTTCCCCCCCCCTCTCTCTCTCTCTCTCTCTCTCTCTCTCTCTCTCTTCTTTCTTTTAGCTAGAAGCCTTTATATAGATAATCCATCCGAGCCTAGAAGCAAGCGAAATGGTTCCCGTCGAGTACGACGAATGCGTTAGGTGCTAATACCTTCCTTTCGCATAACCGACCCCCCATTCCCGTTTCTCTTCCCTTCGGGTTTTATCGATATTTTCCATGTCCTTTAGGACTAAATAAAGTTCGGTGGCGACTCTGTTGTATCTTTGAGTGTGCGATTCACTCAGGTAGAAACCAGCCATCTTCACCTGCTGCTATCGATGATAGGTATGTGGACAAGTTTTGCAGGCCGAAGGGATTGAGAGGAGGACAAACCTCTAATGTTGGTGCTGATGCTGGTACATGTTTCAGAGCTGGTGATGCTTCTGATTCTGGAATTGCAGGCTCCCAGGGCTTTGACCCACTTCAGAGGGAGATCTGTAATTACAACTGGGAGTGGATGGTGGCAACTCAGCATGCCATGATTGATATCCATGATTCTATGTAGGTACTACAGCTGCATTATAGGGAGCCCTCTGTGGAGCATTCTATGATGACTAGGGAGCAGTTCCTAGCATATGCTGCTTGGCCTGAGGCCAGGCCATAGTTTAGAGAGGGGGCAGATGTAGGTGATCCTGAGGAGGCTGGAGATGATGATGATGAAACTGGTTCTGAGGCTGGTTTTGTGGAGGTTTCTGGTTCTGGAGAGGAGGTTGATATAGAGGAGGAGACCGAGTCCAAGGAGGACTAGTTTGTTTTTGTTGTTGACATTTTGAGCATGACCTTAGGCGACTTCCTTTGGTTCTACAAATTGAAATTTTTTGTTAGCTTAGATCATTTCTATATTTATGTTTATGTTTATTGTTTTCCCTTTTGATGTACTATATCACTACTACAAAACACGCAAACAACAATGCCAGGCTTACAACGGATTGCCTATACACCGTTGTAATAGATGCGCGCTTTTTTTTTAATCTCGTTAAAAGGCTTTTAATGACGGTTAATATTCAAACCGTGGTGAAATGTGAGGCCTTTCACCGTGGGTATGTTTTCAACCGTCATTATAGGTAGCGCATGGTCATGGGTTCAAGTCCCAGCACCAACATTTATGGTTTTTTTACATATTTTTTCAAAATACCCACAACCTTTCACCACAGGTATGTTTTCAACCGTCATTATAGGTAGCGCATGGTCATGGGTTCACGTCCCAGCACCAACATTTATGGTTTTTTTACATATTTTTCAAAATACCCACAACCTTTCACCACTGGTATATTTTCAACCGTCATTATAGCCAATAATTTAGTTTTAGGTCTTGCACTTCAAAAAATTGGTTTTAGGGAAAATCGTCTCCTTTTTAAGATCTATTTCGTGCATCTGAAGCAGAAAATCGTGCGGTCATTAGTCCCGTACTCTATAAGAGTTACGGGATTTCACCCTCAAAACCCCAAATTCATCTTTTTTCTATTTTTAATGAATATTTTACTGTTTTCAGTCTCAAAAAATTCTAAAAAAATTCTCAAAATTCTTATTTTACCTAATTAGATTAAATTTCATGTTTTTAGATTTTTCTGAATTTATTTTAATCATTTTTCCTATTTTTTCAAAATGCTGACAGACCATTTCACAACGGGTATTTAAACCAACCGTTGTAATAGGTAGCTTTTTTACTTATTTTTTCAAAATGATGACAGACCTTTCACCACGGGTAATTTAAACCAACTGTCATTATAGGTAGCGTCTTGTCATGGGTTCAAGTCCCAACACCAACATTTTTGGTTTTTTACTTATTTTTTCAATTCTCATTACCAACATTATAGGTGGCGCGCATATTGAGTTTATTCACTATCCTTAAACAAATCTTGGTCGTCCATTTAGTGATTATCAACGGCCAAGACACTACTATTACTGATCCGCGTGAAACCTAAAACTTAGACGAACTACATCTTCTACCTCCAAACATCATCTTTCAGTTACGATACTCTATTTCTCCACTAAACCAAATTTCAGAACTCGAGTTAGCAATTTTAGTTGTTGGTGTTCTTTTTTAAATATTGTTGTTCTTGTTGTTATTTTTTATTATTATTGTTCTTGTTGTTGATGTTGTTGATGTTGTTGTTCTTGTTGTTATTATTGTTATTATTGTTGTTGTTGTTGTTGTTGTTGTTGTTGTTGTTGTTCTTCTTCTTCTTCTTCTTCTTCTTCTTCTTCTTCTTCTTCTTCTTCTTCTTCTTCTTGTTCTTGTTGTTGTTCTTATTGTTGTTCTTGATGTTCTTACTGTTGTTCTTATTCTTATTGTTGTTCTTGATGTTCTTGTTGTTGTTCTTGTTCTAATGCTGCAATTTTTTTTATTTTATTAAAAGACATACAACAACGGTTTTTTTTAAAATAACCGTCATTATAGGTAGTTCTAATGCTGTATTTTATTTTATTTTATTAAAAGACATACAACAATGGGTATTTAAAATAACCGTCATTATAGGTAGCGCGTTTTCTATTTTATTACAACGGTTACTGGGCCGTCATTGTACGTACCGCGTATATAACAACACTCTACATAACAACACCTTCGCCCGCGTCATTATAAGTCATTTCCAACCGTTGTTAAATGGTTTTTTTGTAGTAGTGATCCACTTGTTGGATTATTTTGGATTATGTTGTTGTATGTACCACTTTTGAGTACTAATACTTTTGTTGGTGTTTTCACACCATTAGCACTTTAATGTTATTATTATTATCAGTTGAATTCTTCAGTTCACGAATGTTTAACTTTCGTTTTCTTTACTTTCATATTTCTTTTATTATGTTGTTTAAGAATTGAATTCTTCAGTTTAGAAATGTTCAACTCTTATAGTTTTATTGTTGATATGCTTGTTTATAGTTTTATGGTTGGCATGCTTGTTTAGAATTTAATGTTTCCATTTTTTGGTGTGGAAATGTGAGAACTTCTAGATTGGTTTCTATTTGATAAAAGTATCAAATGAAGATTCTCCAAAGTTTGGATGGTGATGATAGTATTTGATCATGTAAATGTTGGCAAGGTACATGGTTACCTCTTTCTAGGTTGTTATAATGTTTAAGAATTTATTTTCTTTGTGCAAATGTAATTTTGTTTCTTGTTGCAACTTTGTTGAATGCTTGTATCACTTAGGTCCAAAAGCCACAAAATGGTGAGAAACCTCCATTGTCTACTAAACGCATAGGATGACTGATAAATCTTGTTGAGTACATTTGATTCATGCTTTATCTTGTGATTAGTTTGATTTTGTGGAAGCATTAGATATGACCAAGGCATTTATTGATAATGAGTACAACCATATCCAAAAGTAACTTACCCGCTAGTAGTGAGAATTTGCTAACCCCGTTGAACTTAATAGTTAGATCCTAGTTTAGTGATGAACTTGGTATTGGTACATAATGATAAAGATAGTTCATCATTGAATTGTGTAGGAGGCTGAAATTTTTTTCTTGAACCTTTGAAATTGTACTAAATTGTCTTCCTTGCCTCAAAAAGCAAGGAACATTCACTTAAGGTTTGGTTAAAAACCAAGTTGGGGAGAGTGAAAAGAAAGTGGTAGGTTACTCAAAAATTATGAAAATTTTCAAACAAGCATTGAAAAAGAAAATTGTGTATATTAATTGTGAAAAAGAAGAAGAAAAAGCATGCTTGTTTGAATGAGAAAAAAAAAAGAATAATTGTGCAAAGGTGTTGGAAGGGTGAGCATTAGAGAAAAGAAAGTGTGGGATGGAGTTGTAATGTGTACATAGCCTTGTGTAATGGATGTTTCTTTTGCATTGGCAACTTTTAATCCATGGCCTTATAAATGTCCCTTTGTTGTCAACCTAACCAAGCTACAACCTTTAAAGACCTTAGTGGTCTTCTTGCTTCCATAATTTCTTTATTGATTGTTTAGATGATGTATGAATTAGTTTGTATTTGTATCATTTGTCAGGTGAGTGAAATTACCCCGCGGTTGTAAGTGCGTTTATTTCTTCAATTCTTATTTGAAGAGGAGTGTTAGAGTGATTCGAGCGTGATAATTTAGTTGTTACTTGAAGCATTGTATGATATTTGTTTAAGAACTAAATTCTTTTGCATTGTTCGATTCTAGGAAGTTGTAATCATTGCTTGTGTATATTTGTTGTTTATTTGAGTCATAAATTCATTCTTGGTTGAATTAAATGCTTGAGAAAATCCTCTTGTTTTCAATGAGAGGCATACTTTGCTTGAAGACAAGCAAATATCTAGTTGGAAGAGTTTGTTAGATGCCAATCTTGCTTTAAATTGATCATTTATTATTGGCATTTTTCAAATCTTTTGTGCTGTTTTGTTGGATTTACTACATGAAAGCATGTTATTCTTCAATTGTATGAAAATACCTTTGGTTCCTTTGATTTGTGTGTTATTGTGCAGAAATTAGGCATGAAATCATCAAAGTGTGAGACACAAGAAATTAGACAAGGAAGCCAAAGGAAGAGTTGAATATCAGTATGTTTGCTGTGCGAACAACCAACAAATGTTTGCTTTATGAACATTTGGCGAAGTCCCAACGAATGCTCCCAGACTTGAGGCAGTAGCTAAAGGGTTGTAAGTTCGCTGGGCGTACAAGCCAGCGAATGTTTGCTATAGAAACGCATCAGCGAAGAGCCAGCGAACCATCCCAGACTTGAGGCAGTAGCTAAAGGACCATAAGTTCGCTGTGTGAACTTGTAGGCGAAGTAGTTCGCAGTGCGAAGAATCATTCGCACAGCGAACTTTAGATATTTCTCAGGGGCGGTTTAACTGTTGAGAGGCACTTTTGGTGCCTAAATTGGGGTTCGCTAGGAGAAGAATTAGTTCGTATTGCGAACATGACAGATTCTAAAGTACTATATAAGTACTTTTCACTATTTTTTTGGGGATAATAACCCACTTTTACACACCACAACCTGATTTTTTGAGATTTCTTCACCAAAGGGTGATATTTTTCAAATAGAAGCTGGATTCGCATTCGAGTTCGATTCTTCGACGTGGATGCTCATTCATCTCCTCCCAAAACTTGTAAAGCAAGCTACCATGGTTATGGGTAGCTAATCACTTTTGTGTCAATATTAGTTGTAGATAATCCCCAATTTTCTATGTACTTCTCTTGATATTTTGTATGTGAACAAGTTGATGATGAATATATGGTGAAAAACCTTGTTTTTATGGTTTATATTTGTGTTGGATCATGATTGAGAGATATGTTTCAACTATTGATCTAGCTTTTTCATCTTTTAACAAACAAAGTTTAGAGATAGTTTTGTAAGTTGATATTCACTAATATCAATCCTTTAATGGTATCATATTGATAGTTAGGATGAGAGATCATCTAAGGATCAATATGATAAAACTCACAATTTGTTTTAGTGATGAAACATCTTGAGAGGATGTGTGATTATATTGATTGTTAATAAGTTCACATGCTTTATTAAGAAAATACGTACGAAATGGATTATCGATTCCTAATCTTGACATGCTTTTAACAATCGTTTCAAAACCAAAACTCTTTTACCGTTGCTTATAACTTTTTATACGATCGTTACGTTACGAAACAAAAACAAACATCTTTTATGTTCTATGTTTTAAACAATTCCAACTGTAGAAGGGCGGTAATATCAACCACTCCCCGTGGATATGATAACAAAAACTCACACTAATACTGTTTCAACACCATTGCCATGCAATTGTCCATGTCGGATCTTTTGAGAAACTCTTTGCAATATTTAGATTGATTTATGAATATCCCATTCTTTGATTGTTTGATTTTCAACCCCAGGAAGTAATTCAACTTACCCATCATGGACATTTCAAATTCTCCTTGCATGATTGATGAGAATTCTTCACATTAGGATTCATTTGTGGATCCAAAAATGATGTCATCTACATAAATTTGCACTAAGATTGTATGATGGTTAATTCTTTTGATAAAAAGAGTAGTATCAACTTTACCTTTTTTGAAACCATGTTCGCAAAGAAAAATACTTAACCTATCATACCACGCCCTTGGTGCTTGCTTCAATCCATACAAGGCCTTTTTGAGTTTGTACACATGATCAGGATGTTTGAAGTCTTCAAATCCTGGAGGTTGTCTTACATAAACTTCTTCACGTATGTATCCATTTAAAAATGCATTTTTAACGTCCATTTGGTATAACTAAAAATTCAAAGAACAAGCATATGCTAACAATAATCTAATTGCTTCTAGTCTAGCAACTGGAGAAAATGTTTCTTCAAAATTTGTACCTTCCTTTTGATTATAGCCTTGGGCTACTAATCTTGCCTTGTTCCTAATAACGATACCATTTTCATCTAGCTTATTTTTAAAAATCCATTTAGTGCCAATAATATGTTTACCTTTTTGTCTAGGAACTAAATCCCAAACCTGATTTCTTTCAAACTCATTTAGTTCCTCTTGCATGGCTAGAATCCATTCATCATCATCTAGGGCATCTTTGACTTTAGAAGGTTCAATTTGAGAGACAAAAGCCATATTAAGACAAACATCTTTAAGATACAATCGTATTGCAACACCTTGACTTATATCACTAATAATTTTATCAATTGGATGATCCCGATAGATTCTCCATTCCTTATGTAGATCATTATCTTTTGATTCTTGTTGAATTGGTTCTTCTTGGTGTTTCGGTTGATTATCATTGTTAACTTTTGGAGTATTTTTCTCAGGAACTTCTACAAAATCATCATCATCACACAAAACAATATCCTCCTTGGAGGGGTTAGATTCATCAAATTAAACATGCATAGATTCTTTAATTGTTAAAGTTCTTTTATTATATATTCTATATGTTATACTAGTAATTAAATGGCCAAGAAAAATACCTTCATCGGATTTTTCATCGAACTTACCGAGATTATCTTTTTCGTTGTTTAGGACAAAGCATTTGCATCCAAAAATGTGAAAATGAGCAATATTTGGTTTCCTACCATTGAAGAGTTCATATGGGGTCTTTTTCAAAATAGGTCTAACAATAACTCTATTACTTACATAGCAAGTCGTGCTTACCACATCTGCCTGATCGTCTGACACTGACGGATAAATTTGCAAGTATACAGTTGATCGAGTAGTCATAAAAAGGTTGTCGAACCCACAGGGACAGATAATCAAACTAATTTTATCCAAGGTTGCTGTGCAAAGCTAAGGCTAGAGGGAAACAGGAATTAAACGGGAAATAAACGACGAAATTTAGAATCTGAAATTTAATACTAGAACGAGCCCGAAATATGATTTCCGTGCACCTACGGGACTTATAGAATACAGGTACTAGTTACGACTATACTGTCATTCCGTAGAATAAACCGACTTAAAGACTCCGTCTCACGCTCTCGCGGTCTTGACAAAAGCCATGCTTCCTAATCCCAAGATTTTGCTCTCGCTCGCCCGGTAACTAAGAAACACGCTTTGGAAACCGATAATATCCTAAACAATATCTAAAGCGCTCTCGCTGTATTTAGATATGTTGCCTAATTTCCACTATCTGGTTCACTCCTGACGCTCTCGCGGTCTCAGCTTAAACCTTAACTTACTTCACATTCTCATGTCGAAATAAAAAACATTAAACTTGGAAATTAAAACCAAAATGACATACAATCATAGTTTCGTACCTATTATTTCTACGGAGTCCCGCCGAATACGACGGTCCTCACATGTCGGTCTCAAATTATTTACTCAAACATAGTTAATCCTAAGTCTAACAGTTTTAAACATACATTTTCTAAATCTAACATGTTAAACAATTTTAAAGTAGCAATTATATTGAAAATGCGGTAAAGTAAAGAAATCTGTAAAATTATGCGGTAAAGTAAATCGGGACGGAACGAAAACAAAGCTTGTATTAATCTTGATCCAAAAAGTATAGTAAAAGAAAATAAATACAGAATTTGCAACAATTCCTCAATGCGAGTTATTGTTGCTTTTATCGGTAATTTGTGCCTAAGGATCTAATGAAATTCCGGCAGAGCTTCCGCGCACTTTTTCGACTCTGATTCACTGCTCCAAGAGGCCCTATATATAGAAATCTGGTGCTCAACTGTCCTCTTTCGAATTTCCAAATTTGGAGGGAAAGGGAGTTGTAAAACTCCTCATAACTGCCAAAAAAGGACTTTGTAGTGAAAAACTGCTCCCGCGACTATACGATGAACACCATGGGGGCATGGCGAACGCCATGCTCTGATTTCAAAAATGGGCGCCATCAGGAAGGAATGGCGAACGCCATATCAGTCGGGAATGCAGAATCTGCTGCTCTGCTGGTTTTTCTTCTTTCTTTCGCTTCTTTTCTCCATTTCTTCCGGGATCTTGATTATTATTCCTGCAAACACAAAACATAATAAAAACGAAGTAAATATAGTAAGACTCAATAAAAACACAGACTAAAAACGCGCATAGTGGGCCTAAAAATATGATATAAATTTGTGTCGTCACCGCCCAAAAGTATTTTGGAAGATTTGAATCACTAAGCATCGTCCTAGCAAGTTCAACATGAGACCTATTTTTTTCTCTCCTCCACTCCATTTTGTTGAGGAGTTCTTGGTGCTGAAAAATTATGAATGATTCCTTATTCTTCATAAAACTCTTCAAAGGGAGCATTTTGGAATTCTCCATCATGATCACTTATTATGGAAGCAATCTTTAGTGATTTTTCATTTTGAATTTGCTTTGCATACTTCTTGAATGCCCAGAATGAATCACTTTTCTGCACTAAAAAGAATGTCCAAGAATATTTAGAAAAATAATCAACAATAACTAAAGCATATACATTATCACTGAAGCTTCTTGTTCTTGATGGACCAAATAAGTCCATATGCAACAATTGTAGTGGCCTTGAAGTGGACACCATATTCTTAGGTTTGAAAGTTAATTTTCTTTGTTTTCCATTTTGACAAGCATCACATAATTTATCTTAAGCAAACCAATGATAAGATCATGCTTGACTAGTTTATTTAAATGTTCCATATGAATATGAGCAATTCTTTTATGCCAAAGCCATGAGTCATTGTTGTTTACCATGAGACATTTTACTTTCAAAGATAAATCATCTAAGGAAATCATAAATATATTATTAATTCTTTTACCTTCGAGTTTTACCTCATGTGTGACTTCATCTTTAATCAAGCATTCATCCTTGGTGGACTTGATCTTGATGCCTTTTTAACAAAGTTGGCTAATATTTAGAAGATTGTGCTTTAGTCCTTCAACATAAAGAACATCTTCAATGGATGTGAAAGGTGGTGTTCCAACTTTGCCTATGCCAATAATTTTTCCTTTGTTGTTGTCTCCATAAGTGACATATCCCTTGGCCTTAAGCGCTAGATTTGAAAATTTGATGATATCTCCTGTCATATGCTTAGAACAACCACTATCGAGATACCATAAATTTGATGTGGTCTTCAAGCATACCTACAAAACAAATTAAGTTTTTTTAGGTACCCAAATTTCCTTGGGTTGTTCATAATTAGTTTTTTTCTTGACCCACACATAATGCCCACTAGCTACACTAAAGTTTCTAACATAGAAAGCATTAGGTGTGTGGCCAATTATACCACAATAAAAGCAAGTAGGAACAAAGTTACTTCTATATCTAGGAACATAAGATTTATTTTTAACAAATCTTTTCCTTTTAGGATAAGTATGAACAACTTTGGCTTTGTTTACTTTCTCTTTGGCGGATTGGTCACTAGCCTTAACAAAGATAGTTTTGCTAGAACTTGGTTTACTAAATTTTGAATAACCAAGACCACTTTTATCATTGGAATATCTTTGTTGACTAAGAACACTCTCCAATCCAATTTGCCCATTTTCATATCTTTCAAGAACTCTTTTTAATTGGACAATTTGGAAAGAAAGTGATTCACATTCTTTGCATACAAAATTATGTTTTTGTTCACTAATAACCTTTTGTTTTTCAACTTCAAAATCTTTTTCCATCGTCTCAATTTTTGCTTCTCAAGATGAAATTTGTTTCTTTTGGTTTGACATTGTTTTGTACAGAATTTTGCATTAATTAAGAAGTTCTTCTATAGAACCTTGTGCATCATTATCATAAATGGAAAATTCATTACTAACCTCTTCATCTTCATCATCGGAATGGTGTGAAGCCATCAATGCTAGACTTGCACATTCGCCGCTATCTGAATTAGATGAAGAACTTATTTCATTATCTTCCCATGCAATGTAGGCTCTTTTTTCTTATTATCCTTTTTATTTTTGAAGCCACATTTCTTGTAGAGTTTCGGACAATCCGTCTTTATATGGCCTTGCTTACCACATTCATAACATGTGACATCTTGTGTTGAAGTGGAAGCCTCATTTTTCCCGAAAGATTTCTTTCTTTTTGCCTAATTAAAGGATTTATCATTTTTACCAAGAATCTTACCAAGTCTTTTCACAAGAAGCATACAGTTCTCATCTTCTTCCGGAGCAACATCATCTTGTTCTTCTTTTGAATCGACTTTCAAAGTGATGCCTTTGGATTTCTTCTCTTGATTCTCATGCTTTTCAAGTCTTCCATGTTCAAGTTCATATTTTTGGAGTTTTCCGAACAATGATGCGGATGTCATAGTAGAAAGACTTTTCTTTTCCGATATTGCCATCACTTTTGGTTGCCATTCCCTGGTTAAATATCTAAGCATTTTAAGATTAAGATCATCATTAGTAAAAGTCTTACCGAGAGCAATCAAATGATTTGTCAAGTGTACAAATCTCTTTTGCAACACGACGATAGAATCTCCGGGTTGCATTCTGAACATTTTGTACTCTTGACTCAAAGTATTCAATCTAGATAATTTTACTTCAGCGGTTCCTTCATGAGTTTCCACCAATGTATCCCAAATTTACTTTGTCGATTTAACTTGATAGATACAGAATAATTCATCCATGCTAAATGCACATTGAAGTATGTTGATTGCTTTCTTTTCATTAAGAACTTTCTTTTTATCATATTCATCCCAAGAGCTTTGAACCTTTGGAGTACCGTCACCATTAACGACACTTGTAGGTGAAATTATGGCATAGCAGACAGCAGATGTCCTAACACATGTCAAGGCATTATTCTGCATAATCATTTAAACAAAGAACAAAACAGCAGACTGATACCTTGAATATCAGTAACTGCAGAATCACATATGTTACGACATCTGTTCCAACATGTTAATAAAAACAGAACTGTAAATTACAAAATGATAAACAACACAGAATATGATGACCCAGTTCAGTGCAACTCACCTACATCTGGGGGATACCAATCCAGGAAGAAGACTCCACTATCAGTAATATAGTTTTATGTAAACAACCTCAGGTTTACAGTAAACACCCACGCTTACCTATCACTACCCAATGAAGACTTTATCATTAGAAGTCACATCTAATTAATAAGAGAAACCCATCTCACTCCCTAAATCACAACCTGTGATTATCTAACAGTTAATACCCCATAACTGTATCATTCCTATTGAAAGACACCCCTTCCAATACAAAGTTCAGTCAAGCATTCTTGACTAACAAGTTAACTTGGATTTGCTTCAAAGCTTCATCCAAGAACAATACACGATTCAAATCGATACAGAGGGAGACTTATAAGAGAAACCTACAACTCTCAAAACCTAAACCCTACATTACAAAATAGGATTCCTAAGTCTATGTCGTCCTCTCTCTCTTTTCTGCCTAGGTCTTAGTCTTGTTTTATAGTCTTCTGCTTCGTTGGGCTTCATATCTTTGATCTTTGATCCACTGCCCATCGCGCCATGAATCTTGGAACAGATTTAAACAAAACCTGTTGTGACAGTCATGATGTCGAATCTACATGCTGTGACATTTCACTCGACATCTTTAGTCTGGGGATGAAACCTTCATGTTGGAACATCTTTCCCAACATTATGTTTTACCAAAATTTAGTCAAACTCTTGGAGCTTTCAATCTCCCCCTTTTGACAAATTTTAGCTAAAACATTCTTCAACCTGATGGTGCATGCAGTGGAAAAATACTAGAAGCAAGTTCCAAGGAAGAGGGTGAAGATAATTTCGAATTACCATCTTCATTCCCTTGTAATACTGAATACATAGAGAATGTAACTCAGATCACAAAACACAACTTGCTTCCTAACTCTGATCACAAAACACAACTTCCCAAGATGTTAAAACCCAGAACGTTGAAACATCCTTTGAGACATTTTTGCAGATCAGCAGCACAAATGCACATACACCTCTCAGCAGTAAGCCATTCTCCCCCTTTTTAGCCAAAAGTTGACAAAAATGACCCATTCAGACCCATACCCAGATTATACTTACCCAAAGATGGACAAAACCCATTTGTTCTTAACTTAAGAAAGATTTCTATTCCAATCCTCCTTAAGTCTTAAAGAAGCTATGTATATAAAGCCAATCCATTTGAAAGAAACAAAAGACTAGTCAATAAGTGCAATAACTGCTGGTCAAGTTAGTTTCAAAAGATTTCACCTTTTCTGACTTCTCCTTGAAACCGCTTCTGAACAGTGTCCTGATACCTAACCTGATATTGTCAGATTTATGGTCCCCACAGACAAGACAGTAATTACACCCATCTTCTCTTTATCCTGAATTACTTCCTTAATCCAGAATTAGCAAATTTGTTTACTACAAATTTTTTCCAAAGAGTTTTCCATCAGCAGAGATTCCCAAGATATTTGTACCACTTCTAATTTGACCCATTGACACCAATGACAGAATCGGAATAACCTGATAAGTTCACCCATAACTTATATCAGTAGAACAATGTCACGACATCTTGTCTGACATATCATCCTCACCTAAGGCAATCTATCACAAACTATTTGAAACCACAAACAATCTTGATAAACAATCTGCACCACTGCAGCCAAATATCCATAACTGAAGTCTAACTCCCCCTGTCGTAGATAACCAGTGCTCATTTTCCAGAAGAACACCCTAAATGAATGGAAAACATAAGATGCATCTTCATGTCTTCAAGAGCGCACCCCCTGTTCAACACTCCTGCTAAACGCATTCACCTACTGCTTGACTCTCAAGCAAACCATGTACCACACCAGTACATTAATCAGACAGAAGTTCTCCCCTTATCTTTCTCAACAGATGCTTCTTCAGCAAGAACCACCCAAAATCACCACATGATATCCCATGACAACTTCGTGATCATATAGTGAGAGTACCAGGAATGCATCATTGAACCATAACTAACAAACTCTTGGATTGAGGCCAAAGCTCCATTGATCCCTCTCGTCCAGAAACCATCTATACACCAGAAAAATTCCTCCTGAATTCTCATGTATATATCTCCTTGTTCCCTGAGATACAACCCAATTGAATATGGAATACTTCACATTCCTCAAAGAGACACACAGGGCCCCTTAGTTTGCTAGCTCGCCCAGATGTTCTTCACACTTGAAGGACATCAAACACATGCTCCAGAAATCCTCAGCCCATTTGCTCCACAAGCACCAAACAGATCCACTTCTAGCATGTCCCATTCACATCTGACTTCCAAGACAATCCTTTACCCACCATTCTCCCGTATGAAAAGATAAATACCTCTTAGACATGATGTGAGTATCAATTTCCACACTCACAACTTAGCATCCTACTCCAAGGATAACCAACCCAAAAGATGTTCTAACATCAGTTAGGACATCCTTCACACATCACAGACACCACACACCATGGTTCTAGATATGTTCCACCACTTGACTTACTATCTGCATAGTAATCCAACTGAAGATCTTCAAACAACACTGCGCCACCAGCTTGATCAATAAGAACTCCAGTAACCAAAGAGAGAAATAAACTCTTGATAAGTGCAAATTATAGCTATTTTTGTATATAAGTTTTGTTGCACTTATCGATACTTTTTGTTAAAATCGTTCGAATAAACCCCGCTTTGTTTGTAAATACATTTACTTTATTTTTTTAGTGTATTTCTGTACAGTTTGATAGTTTTCTACTCATTTTGTAGGTATTGAGGTGTATTTGGAGCATGAGCAATAAAGTGCCGAAGACACGGCTTCAAACACGCGATTTTGAGCAACTCATCAATGAATAAGGCTCAAAATTAGGATAATAAAAATCACCAATTTGGTTGATATTTATTCATTGTTAGATAGGAAATTGAATAAGCTTTCCAACGCTTCAAACCAGGCGAAAAACGGAGTTACGGTTCTCAAGTTATGGCCGAAACATGTGTTGTCTTTTTTTCATGACAGCAGGTAGCGCGCTTAGCGCGCCCGACCGCGCTTAGTGGGCTTTTAAGGCAGTTTAAACATTAATAAGGGCGCGCTTAGCACCCAGACCGGGCTAAGCGCGGTCTGCGATGATGACAGCAATAAATAGGGGTAAAAACACATCTTTTAGGATATGGTTTGGGTATTTTTTGCTCCCACTCCATCATACTTCATTTCTTCATATGATTAGCTTAGAGAACAACAATGGAGCTTGCAATTGGATGATCCGGAGTTGAATCTCTCGTCGATTGGTGTTGAGAAACCAAGAAATGTTTGGTTTATTTTCTTCTCTTCTTTTTGTAATTTCTCTTGTGTTGGGTGTTTGTATAGTTACTCTGAACTCATGTATCTTTGTTGATTATAATAATGTATAAATCTGCTTTACAAATCATTATCGATGTCTTCCTTGATCTTTTTGCATTTATGTTTGGATTTGTGTTGTGTTAGAGATAAACATCACAAATCTTGATTAGGGATGGATATCTATTGTCTAGATGCTAGAGATAGATTTAGATGATAATCTTTATGGTGTCGGAACTTAATGTCTTCCGTGTTTCAAGGCTTCGTGTGCGAGAGTGACGAAGAGAGTGATATGGTTGCTCTCTCGGCTCAGTGTGCCAGAGATGGACACTGTTGTAAGCGATACTGGATGATTTTGACGACTATTGTAGTATAGTGAAAATGATCGACAAATTTATGTTTGTGAGGAGTGGATTATATGCAATACAGGATAAGTTTCTTCTCTCTGAAAGATGAATTCTTTTTATGTTTATATTTAATTTTCTATTTTACAATTCCAAACCATTTAAACCCAAGCTTAAAAACTTAGATATTGTCGAACGACAATTCAGTAGCACCGATCTCTGTGGACACGATAAATTCCCAGAAAAATACTTCCAAAACTGTTGTTGTTTGCCGCTATTCCGCACCAACAAAGTGGCGCCGTTGCCGGGGATTTGTGTTTTTATTGAATCGCATTGTGATAATTTCTTTATTTTTGAGTTTTGTAGATATCGTATATATTGTCTATTTTCACTTGTTTATATTGATACTTGTATATGTTTACCATATTTGTGAATTTTACATGTTTTCCATACTTGTAAATTTAGTATATATGTTTGTTTCTCTTCACCTTTGCTAAGTGTTTGGTTAGGTTTCGTCGTCGGTGAACACTAACCGTGTAAAGAGGCAACTTGGAGAAGTGTGTATAAATAATAGGCGTCGAACTTACGACGTAAAACAAGCATGTTTTATCGTTTTTTGTTCCGTTATTACTTTTTCATTATAGAGTAGGTAGTGTGGTGAACATTCAGTAAACAAGTTGTACTCAGATTGCTCGTAAAATTCTCAAATCACCACTTTACAACTTGTTTAATTCATTTTCACCCGGTCTTTCTGGACCAGTTTTTGTATATGTGATTGTGTAGGTGTTAAGTGGAGGCCTACACCAGAATCTTGTTGTTGTACTGGTTTTTCTGGTTCTGGTGTAGCGCGCTTAGCGCGCCTAACCGCGCTTAGCACGCCCTGCTGTGCTGAGCCAGTGAATTCTTTTAATTGTTCACTTGGATCCCCCTTCTTCCAACTTCCACCAAGGCCTTATATATTAGTAATTATTAGAAATTTTTATAATTCTTTTGTTGATTGTTTGGACTCAAATTTTGGTTCGATAGCTTGAAGTCGCATTCGGTGATTTTCCGATTTTGAGTGTTTCAACTTGTGAATGCGTGGTAATGATAGTGTTTAAAGTTTTGTACATGTTCAAGGTATGTGTTTATTGTTGTAGTTTAGTGGTAAGTATTTACTTTGTGTGTACCATTTTCGATTGAACCATTACATTTGTTTTTGTTTGTAAAAACTTGTGGTTGCGTGATTTCTTGGATTTCGCTTTTGTTCCTTTAGATGTTGGCTTTGTTTGAGGAAAAACAATTATGTAAGTTGGGGAGAGTTGATAAGTGCAAATTGTAGCTATTTTTGTATATAAGTTTTGTTGCACTTATCGATACTCTTTGTTAAAATCGTTCGAATAAACCCTGATTTGTTTGTAAATACGTTTACTTTATTTTTTAGTGTATTTGTGTACCATTTGATAGTTTTCTACTCATTTTGTAGGTATTGAGGTGTATTTGGAGCATGAGCAATAAAGTGTCGAAGACAAGGCTTCAAACGCGCGATTTTGAGCAACTCATCAACGAATAAGGATCAAAATGTGGATAATAAAAATCACCAGTTTTGTTGATATTTATTCATTGTTATATAGGAAATTGAATAAGCTTTCCAATGTTTCGAACCGGGCGAAAAACGGAGTTACGGTTCTCAAGTTATGGCCGAAACATGTGCTGTATTTTTTTCATGACTGCAGGTAGCGCGCTTAGCGCACCCAACCGTGCTTAGTGGGCTTTTAAGGCGGTTTAAACATTAATAAGGGCGCGCTTAGCGCCCAGACGTGGCTAAGCACGGTCTGCGATGATGACAACAATAAATAGGGGTAAAAACACATTTTTTAGGGTATGGTTTGGGTATTTTTTGCTCCCACTCCATCATACTTCATTTCTTCATAGGATTAGCTTATAAAACAACAATGGAGCTTGCAATTGGATGATCCGGAGTTAAATCTCTCGTCGATTGGTGTTGACAAACCAAGAAATGTTTGGTTCCTCTTCTTCTCTTCTTTTTGTAATTTCTCTTGTGTTGGGTGTTTGTATAGATACTCTGAACTCATGTATCTTTGTTGATCATAATAATGTATAAATCTACTTTACAAATCATTATCGATGTCTTCCTTGATCTTTTTGCATTTATGTTTGGATTTGTGTTGTGTTAGAGATAAACATCACAAATCTTGATTAGGGATGGATATCTATTGTCTAGATGCTAGAGATAGATTTAGATGATAATCTTTATAGTGTCGGAACTTAATGTCTTCCGTCTTTCGAGGCTTCATGCACGAGAGTGACAAAGAGAGTGATATGGTTGCTCTCTCATCTCAGTGTGCCAGAGATGGACACTGTTGTGAGCGATACTGGATGATTTTGACGAGTATTATAGTATAGTGAAAATGATCGACACATTTATGTTTGTGAGGAGTGGATTATATGCAATACCAGATAAGTTTCTTCTCTCTGAAACATGAATTCTTTTTATGTTTATATTTACTTTTCTGTTTTACAATTCCAAACCATTTTAACCCAAGCTTAAAAACTTAGATATTGTCGAACGACAATTCAGTAGCACCGATCTCTGTGGACACGATAAATTCCCAGAAAAATACTTCCAAAACTGTTGTTGTTTGCCGCTATTCCGCGCCAACAAAGTGTCGCCGTTGCTAGGGATTGGTGTTTTTATTGAATCGCATTGTGATAGTTTCTTTGTTTTTGAGTTATGTAGATATCGTATATATTGTCTATTTTCACTTGTTTATATTGATACTTGTATATGTTTACCATATTTGTGAATTTTACATGTTTTCCATACTTGTAAATTTAGTATATATGTTTGTTTCTCTTCACGTTTGCTAAGTGTTTGGTTAGGTTTCATCATCGGTGAGCACTAACCGTGTAAAGAGGCAACTTGGAGAAGTGTGTATAAATAATAGGTGTCGAACTTACGACGTAAAACAAGCATGTTTTATCATTTTTTGTTCTGTTATTACTTTTTCATTATAGCGTAGGTAATGTGGTGAACATTCATTAAACAAGTTGTACTCGGATTGTTCGTAAGATTCTCAAATCACCACTTTACAACTTGTTTAATTCATTTTCACCCGGTCTTTCTGGACCAATTTTTGTATATGAGATTGTGTAGGTGTTAAGTGGAGGCCTACACCAGAATCTTATTGTTGTACTGGTTTTTCTGGTTCTGGTGTAGCACGCTTAACGCGCCTAACCGCGCTTAGCGCGCCCTGCTGTGCTGAGCCAGTGAATTCTTTTAATTGTTCACTTGGCTCCCCCTTCTTCCCACTTCCACCAAGGCCTTATATATTAGTAATTATTAGTAATTTTTCTAATTCTTTTGTTGATTGTTTGGACTCAAATTTTGGTTCGATAGCTTGAAGTCGCATTCGGTGATTCTCTAATTTTGAGTGTTTTAACTTGCGAGTGTGTGGTAATGATAGTGTTTAAATTTTTGTACACGTTCAAGGTATGTGTTTATCATTGTAGTTTAGTGGTAAGTATTTACTTTGTGTGTACCATTTTAGATTGAACCATTGCATTTGTTTTTGTTTGTAAAAACTTGTTGTTGCGTGATTTCTTGGATTTCGCTTTTGTTCTTTTAGATGTTGGCTTTGTTTGAGGACAAACAATTATGTAAGTTGGGGAGAGTTGATAAGTGCAAATTGTAGCTATTTTTGTATATAAGTTTAGTTGCACTTATCGATACTTTTTGTTAAAATCGTTCGAATAAACCCCGCTTTGTTTGTAAATACGTTTACTTTATTTTTTAGTGTATTTGTGTACCGTTTGATAGTTTTCTACTCATTTTGTAGGTATTGAGGTGTATTTGGAGCATGAGCAATAAAGTGTCGAAGACACAGCTTCAAACGCGCGATTTTGAGCAACTCATCAATGAATAAGGCTCAAAATGAGGATAATAAAAATCAACAATTTGGTTGATATTTATTCATTGTTAGATAGGAAATTGAATAAGCTTTCCAACGCTTCGAACCAGGCGAAAAACGGAGTTACGGTTCTCAAGTTATGGTTGAAACATGTGCTGTCTTTTTTTCATGACAGCAGGTAGCGCGCTTAGCGCGCCCGACCGCGCTTAGTGGGCTTTTAAGGTAGTTTAAACATTAATTAGGGCGCGCTTAGCATCCAGACCGGGCTAAGCGTGATCTGCGATGATGACAGCAATAAATAGGGGTAAAAACACATTTTTTAGGGTATGGTTTGGGTATTTTTTTACTCTCACTCCATCATACTTCATTTCTTCATAGGATTAGCTTAGAAAATAACAATGGAGCTTACAATTGGATGATCCGGAGTCGAATCTCTCGTCGATTGGTGTTGACAAACCAAGAAATGTTTGGTTCCTCTTTTTCTCTTCTTTTTCTAATTTCTCTTGTGTTGGGTGTTTGTACAGTTACTCTGAACTCATGTATCTTTGTTGATCATAATAATGTATAAATCTGCTTTACAAATCATTATCGATGTCTTCCTTGATCTTTTTGCATTTATGTTTGGATTTTTGTTGTGTTAGAGATAAACATCACAAATCTTGATTAGGGATGGATATCTATTGTCTAGATGCTAGAGATAGATTTAGAAGATAATCTTTATGGTTTCGGAACTTAATGTCTTCCGTGTTTCAAGGCTTCGTGCGCGAGAGTGACGAAGAGAGTGATATGGTTGCTCTCTCGGCTCAGTGTGCCAGAGATGGACACTGTTGTAAGGGATACTAGATAATTTTGATGAGTATTGTAGTATAGTGAAAATGATCGACAAATTTATGTTTGTGAGGAGTGGATTATATGCAATACCGAATAAGTTTCTTCTCTCTGAAAGATGAATTTTTTTTATGTTTATATTTACTTTTCTGTTTTACAATTCCAAACCATTTTAACCCAAGCTTAAAAACTTAGATATTGTCGAACGGCAATTCAGTAGCACTGATCTCTGTGGACACGATAAATTTCAAGAAAAATACTTCCAAAACTTTTGTTGCTTGCCGCTATTCCGCACAAACAACTCTCATCCACCAAAAGAAGGTAATCCTCCATCATCAACTTAGAACTTCTGCCACAAGCTCAAACGAATCAATACCTCCTTACATCTTCAACCAACTACCCTTCTGCCAAAGAGTAATTAGTTCCAAGCACCCTGCTTGAATGCACACATGAGATCCACCAAATGCCACTTTTGATTGCCTCATCCTTATTCAAATATGAAACCAACCAAATGCCACTTTTTGACTGATCTCACCCTTCATCAGAACTCCCACAAGATACACTGATCCACCAATAAAATCTGATCTTCAAGTTACATGAACTACTTGCTCCATAGCAAGACATCTTGGATCCACCAAGCCTTAGACATGTAACATCTTCTCCTTCCACAACTCCCGTAAACTGCACGAGATAGACCTTTTCGAAGCATCCATAACTTTCATTCTCCTGTAGATCAACTTATCTTAAGTTGATGTGCCACATCACCAGCTGAGATCCTGATGTTAAGCTTGATGTTAGAATATTTTGATACGACATCCAACTGCTGAATTCAGCTCCTCCTTCTGCCACTTAGAAGAACCTCATCCCTTTAACAGAACAATAGTTCCATGCTCTCATAGACTTGATTCAACAACCAAGTTTGAGTAGACAACCTACATCCTGCTTAATCTTATCACAGGTATTCCAGTCAAGCTCACACCTTGATGAATATCTGCTTTGAAACTCTAAAGAACTCACACATGCCACGTCTGATTCTTCAGAAGAGAAGTAGTCATAGACTACACCATAACCATACCAAATAATGACACTTTCCTTAGTAGAGCAGTCTGTAGAAAGTCAGAGATAATTGCCACTAAACCTTGACCTCCAAGATGAGCAAGATCCCATGCTCCTAAGTACCTAGATCAGAAATAAACTGACCTATGATGCGCCATCACCAACACTATATTCTGGACAAGTCTCTTGCCAGGACACTTTCTACATAAACACCATATGCTTCTAGTAACAACTCGAACACACCTGCTGCACTCCAATACTCCTAGATCAGAAATAAACTGACCCAAGAACTATCCATCAAGATTATGATGTTTTCTTCTTCTTCTTTCACATCACCATTGTCTAGACCAGTTTCTTGCCAAAAAACTCTCCAGAGATCAAATGCTTCTGCCACTCCAAACTGAAGCAGATTCTTAGGTCAACATCATGATTTTACACAAACCAGATAAAGATATGTTCCAACATCATGTTGAACATCAGCAATCTTGAACTCCACATACAAGAATAATCAATCAAATACTTGTGAGTAACACAAATAGCAATTGATCTTAAATCTTTATTCAATAATCCTATTTCAATGTTGAAGCCATACTCCACCAGATCACTTCATGAACACTTATCAAGTATTCAATCTTTTGCAAGTATCTTCTTTGACAAACAAATTGTTGAAATACCAAGGCTGCCACCCTTGACTCAAGTAACTAAGATTCTCTCTGAACGAACCCTATTTACCTCAACAGTTCTGAAAACTCCATTTAGATTGAATTCATCCTTAGGATTAAGAGAGATGAATCCTTCCTTGCTGTTTTGGATGGTGAAAATAAATCGCCTCCACTTTCTTCAGGTTTGTGTTTCACAGAATCACCTTCTAGTCAGAAGAATAACTAGAAGACTCCAGATGCACGAGTGAGATGCCTTTATGAGTGGACTTGAGAGAATTCTCAAGTATCTTTGACAACTTAGCCGATCAATAATTTATCAAGCTCCTAGAGCATGAACTTGATAAACCTAAACTCAACTCCCCTCCTCTTCAACTGAATTCAAATTGCACCATGGTGTCATACCCCAAATTTTGACCACCAAGATTTCCCATCATTGTGCAAATCATTACCACAATATGGATGAACCATCATGCCTCATAAATATCCTCAGAGATGTTTGAGCATTCACCACATCAAGAATCAAGCACAAGGTTGCAACATTCCAAGTGGATCAAGCCTCAAGATTGCCAGTGTCACCAAATTAGGGTTTTGGTCGACTGAGGCCTCCATATGAAAATTTTCCTCTGGGCATGAGCCAATGCTTCAAGGCACAACCCAAGATACTCCAAGGGAGCTCATGGACCCAATCATCAAGTCAATTTAACCTTAGGGGATGCATTTACCCAAAAATCAGGAATTAGGGTTTCTTGACCTAATTCACCCCTAAGTTGACTTTTGGGACAAAACATGAGCCAAGACCTCAAGACATGATTTGAGGGTCTCCAATACACTACATTGATCCATTTGCAACAATGGATTGATCCACAAGTTTCAATTTCATCAGGACCACAATTAAGGTTTCGAGGAAAAAGTCAATTGTACCTTTGACTTTTGACCAAGACATGCTCCCAAACCGTGGGACATGATTCAATACACCCTATAACACCTATGCAATATATCCATTAGGTTTGATTTGGGTCAAGGACTTAATTTCACAAAGGATCGCACAGTTTGGATTTCTTCCGATAAAAAGTCAACTATGCACAAAATAAAGTTTGAATTTTAGGAAATTTTCACAATTATGGTTCCTTGACCCTAAAACAATGTTAATATGTGATTTGAATCATCATTCATCAAGAAAAATCAAAGAAAGTGAGTTAACTTGTAAAAGGGGTAACCATAAAAAAACTTAGAATTTTTCTAAGTTATGGAACAAAGTGGCTAGGGTACCAACTTCCAAGGACCATAACTTGAGATCCAAGCAACCATTTTGGATGATCCAAAGCTGGATTTGTAGTTCTTGCTACACTCTACAAAAGCTTAAACTACATAAAACTCCAATTCCTCATGGATTTTTAGTTATGGAGTGATCAAAATGGCTAAAAACATGAAAATGACATTTTTCCAACACTTAGTGAAATTTTCACTAAGTCAGAATCTGCCTTACTTTTTCCAAAATGTATGGATATTTTTCACCTTGATCCAAGTCAAACTAGGTCTAGGGGTGGACATCAAAGTTGAAGTATGCCACGAGGGCTTTCCAACAAGTACCAGATCATCTCTAAATTCCATTTGAGCAAGGAGATACAACCCTTGGAACATGGCATCATGAACTGGTTTTTACAATTCAAAATTTGTGCATTTTGCTCGATTTGTCCAAATCTGATAAATCCAATTCTTGTCATCCATTTGCACACATCTGAGGATAAAACAAGAAGGGAATGATCTGATCCCCAAGCCTCCAAAGTCCAAGAATCTACATTAGGCTTGTCATCCCTAAAAAGGCTAAAAGATGCCAAGACTCCAATTTTATTTCCAAGCCTTTAATGAATGCATCAATTTGGCATGAACTGAGCCTATTCCAACTGAATTTAGTCCAAACTTATCTCTGAACCAAAGCTACAAAGTCCGTGCTCTAATCTCAAGTCAATAGCTAAAGGAGACTTGAGATTCCTTTTGCATAACATTGGCCAAAGGCCTGCTGTAGCCTCCATTCACTATTGATGCCAAAACAAACTTGGTGCACTATAAATAGAAATCAATTGTGATCAGTTTGAGTACACCAAAGCACCCAAACTGATGCTTTCCTCAAAATCCCTCTCTTTAGGCCAAAATGCCTTCTTTTGCAAGGTATCCTGAGTTTTTGAGTTAGAGAGAAACTCCATCACAGCTTATGATCCAAACACCTCTAATATGTTGTATCTAAGCTGTTCAAACTCTCATTTATGACCTGAAACACCAAAATCACAAAGTCCCATTTCAAAACCTCAAAATTGGACTTTTTTTGCATTTTTCAAGCCATGTCTTGATCCAGTCACTTTCAAAACCAGATAAAACCTCAAACACACTCCAAATATCATCCTTGAACTTTCCCAAATGGTTCCCCACATCTGGAACACCATTTGAGAGAGTTTCCATATTGGTCACTTTTGCCCCTTTTGCCAGAAAGTGCCAAAACTTGTTCCTGAGGATTCCAGGTGGTGGTGATCATTCTAAAAGCTTCCAAAGGATCAATTGAGAGTGTCTAAAGCATCAAATTACTTCTGGCACAAGAAACTTGGCAGATAGCACAAAAAGCTCCTAAAGAGGTAAGCATCACAACTTGAACTCTTTGAATTATGCATTGCTTTGAACTCCACTGATCATAAACATCTCATACATGTTGTATATGTTGTGTTTGAACCAATTCATCATGTAATTCTTGCCTGTAACATGAGGTAGCATAGAAAATGCAAATATAGGCCTATTTCAAAACCAATTTTGTGTTTTAAAATAGGGACCTCATTTGAAAAAACCATGACCACCATTGGATTCCTTGGGAAATTCTAGGCCAGATGCATATAAATTTTGTCCCAGTCCATAGAGAAATGAGAAAGTTAGAGGCTTCACGTAAATGGCCCAAAAGCTGGTCTTGCCTTGCCTTGCCCGGGCCTAAAACAAGGCACCCCTTATATATTTATGGGGTGGTTTTGATACACGGATGTATCACCACCCTAATGGTTGCACGCTCGTGTGTTTGGCTTGGAGGTCTGGGTTTCGAATCCCCCTCGCCCCAGACCCTTTTTTTACCAATTTTTCCATTTTTTATATTTTTCATATTATTTTCTTAAATGATTTGAAAAATTAATTTCTCTCTCAATTTTAATTATTTTTTATTGGTTCTTTTTGCAAAAAAAATCACAAAAATACTAAAATATTTTATTCCACCAAAAATTCAAATTTATATTATTTAGTTAATATAGTTGATATTTTTGTAAATAAAATCATTTTTAATTGTTTTTAAACATTTCAAAAAGGAATTATCACCTTGGAAATCAAAACCAAATGAGTTTTAATTCATCTTGTGATTTAAACATCATTTTTCCAACCTCAACAAAAAATCACAAGTCGTTTATTCAAACTTATTTGGTGTTTTTATCATTTTAATTAATTTTCTTTGAATAATTACTTTAAAAAATGATGAAATTAGCGTTTCTTTGATTTTCACCCTAACAAATCTTTTTCAAACACTTTGGGCCTCTAATAGAGTGTAAGACCCAACCCTTGTTGTACATAAACCATTTTGGGCCTCAGATATTGTATAAGTCCCGACACGATAAAAAAATCTCGGCGTGATCGCCATTTTCAAATAGAAACACTTCTGGGCCTCTTCTTGAGTTGTAAGCCCCATCACTTGTACAAAAAATAATCTTTCGGCCTCTAATAGAGTGTAAAACCCAATCCTTTGTGAATATAAACCATTTTGGGCCTCAGATGTTGTAGAAGTCCCGTTGCATTTTCAAAGTCACGGCGCGGTCGTCACCTTTTAAAACAAAATCATCTGGGTCTCCCCTCGTGTTGTAAGTCCCATCTTTCTTTTTCAAAACACTTTTTGGGCCTCCTAATAGAGTGTAAGACCCAATCCCTTTGTACCAAAACCTTTTTGGGCCTCAGTCATTTGTATAAGTCCCAATACAATTTTCAAAACAACGGTGCGATCACTGTTAAACCTTGGGCCTCTCCTTGAGTATAAGCCCCAACAATCCTTTCAAAAATAATTTCTCTTTTAATTTAGATTCAAATATACAGTTGTTATCAAAACTTTCTTTAATTTCTTTGAACAACTAACAATACGGCATGGAAGCTTGCTCACCTATAAGTTTTTATCAGCTTTCCTTTACATGCTTTAATATATATAATAGTATTGTGAGAAGCTGCTCCCCTGTTAGTCCTTCTTTCATATCCTTTTAAATACTTGCCATATATCAACATATATATACTAGTATAGTTATTTAGAGTTTTCCCCGACAACTAGGTCTAGAACTAGGTAAAGCCAGTTGGTAGCTCTTTAATACGGTCAAAACTAGATCCCCATAGGACTTCCAGATACAGTCTTGCCTTCTATTGGGCTTAAACAATATGGAACAAAGAGAAATGAAGTATTCTCGATGAACCTTTTCTCAGACTGTCACCCCTAGAAATTGTCAACGAAATTTTATTCCCCAGAGGTGACCCATTCTCGGTGAATGGTATCTTTTGAATTTCTTCAAACCTCAGAACTTTCACTAAATGATCTATTCTCTGTGAATAGCATTTCTTGAACTTTTCGTTGGTTTGGGACCCACAGACTTCCTAAAAGCATCCTCGCCTCCTCTTGGGCTTTGTACAAGGACCCTCTGGCTTTTTAGAAGTTCTCATGCCTTCTCTTGGGCTTAATACAAGGACCCTGAAGACCTCTTAAAGGTATAAGACAGAAATTAGTCATCCTTTGCTAGAGCAGTCATTCCAGTGTCAAATCACAGACCGATTTAGGGTTTATTCTCATCCCTTAATACCCTTGTCGCCCCTGTGGGCATCATACAAAAGATAAACTCTTCTACACCAGTAGACTTTGACAGTGTAAATCCCCTCTTGAGTCTCAAAGAAATTCTCAAGTTCCATACAAACGTAAGAGAAACCCTGGTCATTTTGGATAAATCTCCAGCTGAGTTAAAACCCAGTCTCTCTCCTAAAAATTCCCCAACCAGGGTCAGTTTATCATCAGTATAACACTATCCCAAATCAGAACCTCAAGGTCTCTGATACCCCAACTCTTTTGTAAACCTTAGCAAGAGTTGAGTCCCCATTTGGACCTGCCTCGGGATCTCAATAATCCCCAACAGAAGTTAGCCTTCTCTTAGGCTTTGTATAATGATCTTTCCTCAGTATAGCTAGCCTCCTCTTGGGCTTTATACAATGATTCTCCCCAACGGAGCTAACCTTTTCAGACTCTCTTATTGAGTCAATCAAATTTTCAGACTCTCTTGTTGAGTCAATCACCTTTTCAGACTCTTTTGTTGAGTCAATCAACTTTCAGACTCTCTTGTTGAGTCAATCACCTTTTTGTACTCTCTTGTTGAGTCAACCCTTTTAGCCTCAATCCTGGGCTTTGTACAAGACAGATAAAAATACTCTCTTGGTGAGTCAATCTTTTCCAGCCTCCTCTTAGGCTTGGTACAAAGGTTTCCCCTAGCAAAAATTAGCCTCCTCTTAGGCTTTGTATAATGATTTCTCCAGCTTGTTCAGCCACAATCCTGGGCCTCGAACAAGACAAATAAAAACACTCTCTAGTTGAGTCAAACCCTTTTAGCCTCTATCTTGGGCCTTGTACAAGACATAAATCTTCATAACTTTCTCTTAAGCTTGGGACAAACTTCTTCCCCGGCAGAGTCAATTCCTCCCAACCTTATTCTAGGCTTTGAGAAATACTCTCCAGCGGAGTCAAACTTATTTCAGCCTCAATCTTGGGCTTTGTACAAGACACTTAAAATATCCTCAGCCGAGTCAGTAAAGTCTCAAATTTAGCCTCAATCTTGGGCTTTGTACAAGATAGATAAAGATTTCTTTCCCCCAGAGTCAGTTTCTTTTCAGCCTCAATCCTGGGCTTTGTACAAGACACATACAAACCTCCCCGGTGGAGTCAAAATCCCTTTTAGCCTCCTCTTAGGCTTTGTATAATGATATTCGCAAAAAGTCAGTCTCTTTTTTGCCTCAATCTTGGGCTTTGTACAAGACATAAAAACACTCTCTTGTTGAGTCAATCTTTTCCAGCCTCCTCTTAGGCTTTGTATAAGGACTTCCCTTGTATAAGGACTTCCCTAGTGGAGTCAATCAACCTCTTAGCTTCAACCTTGGGCTTTGATCAAGGCACACAAAAATCAACAATCCCCTCAGAGGAAGTCCAATCCCTCTTTAGAGATGACACATTCTCTCTCAGTCAAAACCTTTTAGCTTCAATCTTGGGCTTTGAACAAGACACCAAAATATCTTTTTCCTCCCTTAGAATAGGAGGAACTACGATTGCTCTGATTTCCCTATTTCGTTAAAACGGGAATACGTGGGCATAAGATTGCGAAATCTTAGCGAGCATACTAATCAAAAACTCTAGGTCCAGTACCTTTACACATCAATCAAAACTTAGGTCTAGTACCTTACCAAAAACACCCGAACATCAGTAAAAAACTCACTCACTCACTCATATTTCCCAAGAAACTTTCCCAACCCATTAACGGATAAGCACCATTAGGTACAAAGTGAAACCTAAAGCTAACCTCCTGTGGATAACCATATATAGGATGGGTAATTGATAACTCCCCATTGTATAACCTGACCCCGAACTCCCCAATCTCTTTAAGCATTTGTTCAGTTAAACACTCGCGTGCAAGGTTAGTTTTAGATAACTTCCCTTTCCCTTCTAGCTTCATGGGATAAATAAGAAATCAAAAAGTAGCACCCCCTCCTCTTCATTGAGGAGAAACCCAAAAACCAGCGATAAGGTGGTCGCGTCACCGACAAAAATCGTTCGCTACAGTAAAATAGCGACTCTGCTAGGGAGTCATTTTTTCTGTTAGGATTATACTCTAGAATTCTTAAGAGGTCTAGGGTGTTAGTTTAAGGAATAAATATATATCGCTTTTCCTAATTGATATCCGTGTTTATTCTTCTGCTAATGGGATTGTGGGTGATGCCGCATCTGGAAAGTTTGAGTGATACCTAAGATAAGTGATGGCATTAGACGGGTAATCTTACAGGGAGTGACTCCCGAATAAGCGACCCTGGTAGACCATCGAATCAGCGGAGATACCCTTTGTGGATTCAATGTCTAAACGACTTCGGTTGTTGAAAGTAGATTGTTCGATTGTGGTATCCATGAAACTGAGGATTTAGTAGGTTGAGACCATGTTACTATTTTGTAGTGCGGAAGCTATCGGAAATAATTGTCACGCGATACTACCCTCATTTGAGATTACTCTAAGATACTGCAGCTCGCTCAGGTGAACCAGCCTACTGTTGTTATCCCAAGGGGGGTCAATGATTTTGAGGACAGGTACAAAAATTCACCATAGTATAACCTTTGAGGATGGGTAGAGCCATGACTTCATGACACCGAACTTTTGACCCCATGTTTTTTCTATGTTTTTGTGTGTTGCATTCATGCATTCATTTCATTAATAAAAACTTTAAACAAAGAAAAATTTTCTCTTCTAGTCTCTCTTTTTCAAATTAAACTAAGACAATAATTGCAAATGTCAGAGAGAAAAATTGCGTTATGGATTTCGGTAGAAGGAAAACTCACAAGTACTCCTTCAAGGTTCCAAAACTAGAGGATTTAAGGGGGTTGGCAAGGATGATCACCAATCCTGATGCTTTCAGAGCTAAGTACGGAGGACTGTTGTCTCTGTTAAGGGTCCATGTAATTGAAGGAATCCTGTCTATGCTAATTCAGTTCTACGATCCAGTCTATCACTGTTTCACATTCCCGGATTATCAGCTAGCACCAACACTGGAGGAGTACTCTCACCTGACTGATTTACCCATCACTGACCAAGCTCCCTTTTCTGGACTGGAAGAAATTCCAAAAGATCAAATCATTGCAAGAGCAATCTATTTGGATGAGTCAGAAGTCAGGACTCACCTGACCATTAAGGGTGGAATCCAAGGTTTACCAGCCAAGATTTTGGTAAAGAAAGCTCTGTACTTTTCTAGTATAGGGAATGTGACTGCTTTCGAGAGCGTCTTTGTTCTACTCACCTACGGGTTATTTCTGTTTCCCAACATTGATGACAGAAATAGTACATGCCTGGAAACATGTTCACAGGAAAGGAAGAAAGTCTCTAGGAAAACCATAATGTGTCTCTGTGGAACCTTATCTCCACTGGGTACAAACTAGAGCTCTCAAACTGAGGATGCCTTACCCTCGTCAAGAAGTTCTTCTAATAAAGGAATATGTCCTTAATTTTATGTCAGATAAGGAAAAACTTCAGGTCACTCTCAACAAAGTTCAAAGGGAAAAGAAATCTTGGAAGAACAAGTACCGCATTCTCAGTGTGGAGTGTACTAAAATACAGTAACTGTTAAAAGAAAAAGATGCTCTGATCGAGATTTTAGAGCAACATGCTGTAGAAAGTCAAGAAGACCAAATGAATTTGCTCGCTCCTTTCACTTGGCAAAAGGATGACAACCCGGCAGCGGCTCAAGAGCCCCGGTCAAAGAAAAGGAAAATACCAGAACCAACACCTGAGCCCTCCTCAGAGAGGACTCAGGATCCATAAGGCTAGACATTTCCTTTTATAGCACTTTGTAAATTACTGTATTTCCATTTCCGCAGTCTTTGAATTCAATAAAACGAGGTTTCCCCATTGTATGATATTTGCAATCCAATTGTTGAAGTTTCTTTTGATTAAACAAAAAAAATAATTAATATGATCATTGCATATCATTCATCATTTTCACATAACGCATCCTTCTTACCTACGAATCTCATGTTTATACCTCGATTCTAGAGTCAAGCTGTCTCATTCATATAATACTCAGGCCAATTGACAAAAGAAGATGGATAATTTCGAGGAAGAGAACAGAGAGTTGAGAGAAGAACTCGGCGCTCTGAAAGAAGATCTGAGGAAACTTCACAATGACATGCAATCTCTGGCAGCAGCTCAGATACAACAACAGAGAACTGTGATCTCAGAGATCACATCTACGGCCATAGTAGAAAAGTTTGATCATCAATACAACATGCCTAAAGATCGTCCCTGGGGCATGCCACTCAACTATATCTCGGAAGGATATATTCTGCCGATCACGGAAGATCCAGAAACTACAACAGGAGCCGCTGGGCCTGAAGGTTACAAACTTCGGGAAAGCGAAGATGCAAGGGGCATGACAGCAACTCCTGAAGGTTACAAACTTCGGGAGAAGGAAGCACCAAGAGTCATTGTCGTAATGACTATACCACCACCCGTGGTACACATTGTCCCTGAAGGGCAGATTCCACATGTACCTTATGGTGGAAACGAAAGTATGTACGACAGAATGAATGAGTTCCAGGAGAAATTCTTGGAGATGCAGAAGAAACTGCATGCCATTTGCGACCAGGATCTATTCGGAAAGGACGTCGCAGACCTTTGTTTGGTCCCCAATGTGAAAATTCCGCACAAACTCAAGGTGCCCGAATTTGAAAAATACAAGGGCAACTCTTGCCCTCAAAGTCATTTGGTGATGTATGCTCGAAGGATGTCAACTCAGGGAGAGAACCAATAGCTACTGATCCACTATTTCCAAGATAGTTTAACCGGTGCCGCACTCAAGTGGTACATGGGTTTAAACCGCACCAAGATCATCACTTTCAGAGATCTTGGCGATGCCTTTGTTGAACAATATAACTATAACCTGGACATTGCACCGGACTGAGATCAACTCAGAGCCATGTCACAGAAGGACAAGGAAACCAATAAGGAATATGCTTAGAGATGGCGTGAAATTGCTTCCCAGATTTGTCCACCTCTTGAGGAAAAAGAGATGACAAAGATCTTCTTGAAAACCTTGAGCTCATTCTACTACGACCGAATGGTCGCCAGTGCAGCCAGCGACTTTACTGAGATGGTGAGCATGGGAGTACGTCTTGAAGAAGCAGTCCGAGAAGGACGTCTGGCCAAAGATGCCGAACCATCAAGCAGTACCAAAAGATACGGCAGTGCTCTCCCTAAGAAAAAAGAGCAAGATATTGGTAATATCTCTCTCGAAAAGCAAAGGCGACGGTACCAACCAGTAGCAGCTGTAACTCTTGCTATCAATCATGCGCCTGTCTCAACGTATCAACCTCAGGTTGCTCAGAGCCAACCGAATCAACAAGAATATTAGCAAAGGACACAACAGCCTCTTCAGCAGGCTCGTTCTCAGTATAACAACAATCGTACAACGCGACCACCAGGGTTCGACCCTATACCAATGTTGTACGCAGAACTGTTTCCACTACTACTGGTCAAGGGGCACGTCCAAACCAGGGCTCCTCTTACAGTACCGAAAGATCCGCCTTTTTGGTTCAAAGCGGATTAGACTTTCCCTTACCATCAAGGAGGACCAGGGCATAACATAGAAAACTGTCTCAGCTTTAAATCCGATGTGCAGAAGCTTGTCAGGAGCGGGGTCCTATCCTTCAAGGATATGAATCCTAATGTTCAGACGAACCCGTTGGCTCAACACGAGAAAGCTGCGGAAAATTGGATAGAGGAAGAGTCTAAGCACAACTATCAAATTCACGATGTACTCTTATTTGGAACCAACCTGGTCAAGATGCATTGCAAACAGAGCAGATACGGGCATGTACCATCTCACAACTATCACCAGTGTGATATCTGCTCTAAAGACAATCAAGGATGTTCTGTGGTGCAATCGGCTCTACAGGAACAGATGGATCTCGGGTGGATCCAAGATCACCGAATTCGTGAGGTCAACATGACTTATACAAATTCCAACATCATTCAAAACCACGACATCCGTGCGATGAATGTCAACTTGGTGGCAATGCACTCAAGGCAAAGCCAACATCATGATCTGCCACGGCATGATTATGATTCCTGTCTGATTTGCTCGGTAAACAATCAGGGATGCTCTTTGGTACAAGAGGCCCTCCAGCGTCAGATGGATCTTGGATGGATTCAGGATTACCGCGATAGAAGTCATTATCAAGTGAATATGATTCAAATCTTTGATATTCGTTTGATGAATACCAGCTTGGTGGAATTACACGCTACATAAGTCCAGCTCGGTTTCCTGACTTTGCATGATTATCAGAACTGTAAAGTGTGTCGTGAGAGTGACCAAGGATGTGCACTCGTTCAAAGAACACTGCAACACTTATTGAACCACTGGTGGCTTCCGATCTATCTAGATGAAGACACACAACAAGTCAGTATGACTGACGGGAACCCTACTAGGCATCAGAGTCAGGATGTTAGATCAATGGAGACAAATCTAGTAAGGTTACACTGCATACAAAGAGGACGTGGCCAGGTGCCACCACACAACTATGAGCACTGTAGAGTTTGCTCTGAAGATAATCTAAGATGCTACCTCATACGAGCAGCCCTTCAAAGTTGGTTGGACCACAAGGAGATTCAACCATGGTCAAGCTCTGGTTCAATGTCAAGCTATCATCAAGGCAAAAATATTGTTTTAATACCTAAACGAGAAGTGGCCAAAGATGTGTGTGCCATAATCCCTCTACTCCATGAATCGAGAGTTCCCCTCAATAGTGGAAGGATTCTCAACCTCAAACCAATTGAGGCCGGTTACGATGGTCATAAAAATCAAAAGGCTCCTGTAGTTATCTATTTGCCGGGCCCAGTACCGTACAAATCCGATAAGGTTATCCCTTACAAATACGGTGCAACAACAATTGAGAATGGAAAGGAAACTCCATTACCCTCCGTTGTGAATATTGCAGACATCAGTCGAGTAACACGGAGCGGTCGAATCTTCAAACGAGGAGTTGAAGAATCCACCAGAGAAAAGGAACCTCAAACAGAAGTTCCCAATCAACCAGTCGGTCAATCCAGTAATCCCGACCTTTCAAAGAACAACGATGAGATGCTGAAGCTCATTCAGAAAAGCAAGTACAACATTGTAGATCAACTATTGCAAACTCCTTCCAAAATCTCAGTGCTATCTCTTTTACTCAGTTCCGAAGCTCACAGGGAGGCTCTATAGAAACTCTTAGAGCAAGCCTTTGTGGAACAAGATGTAACAATAAGACAGTTCAACAACATCATCTCCAACATCACTTTCTGCAACAACTTAGGATTCAGTGATGAGGAACTGCCGGAAGAGGGCCAAAATCATAATATGGCACTAAATATTAGAGTCAACTGCCAGAACGATGCTTTAGCCAGCGTACTGGTAGACACCGAATCAGATCTGAATGTTATGCCAAAATCTACTCTAATGCGACTATCATTTTCGAGGATCTCCGATGAGAGGCAGTGAGGTCATCGTCAAAGCATTTGATGGATCCCAAAAAATAGTTATCGACGAAGTCGATCTTCCCATAACTATCGATCCTCACACTTTCCAAGTCACTTTCAGGTCATGGACATCCGGGAAGCATACAGCTGTTTGTTAGGAAGACCTTGGATACACGAGGCTGGGGCAGTCACTTCGACACTTCTCCAGAAGCTGAAGTTCGTCAAGAACGAACAACTAGTCACAGTCTACGGAGAGCAAGCCTTGATCGTGAGTAACTTATCTTCGTCCACTTGTGTAGAACTAGAGGAGGTTGTAGGAACCCAGTTCCAAGCACTTTCGCTGAGTAATGGCAAATAATCAGAAAGAGGAACGTCGATTTCCTCGTACAAAGATGCTCTTGAAGTAATCAAAAGTAACAATGCAAAAGGATGGGGACAACTAGTCATTCCTACTGACAACAAGACAAAGAAAGGTCTTGGTTTTTCCTCAACCTGTACCCAGACTGCTACTAACGGTGAAAGCCTTCATCCCATTCAGGACTTCTTCCACATTGGAGGTTTCCTTCACCCAGTATCTCAAGAAGTACATACCATCAACGAGGGTGACTCCTCCGATATAGATAAAGAGTGGAAGTCCTATCTTAATGAGGACAGTTATATGTCTTAGGGAGAGGTGCCTACGCTATTTTGCTATCCCGCACAGAGTCCGAGATATATACCAAGGTCAGATGTCAAGATGATATACAGAGATTATGATCCGGAAGGATATCGTGCTCCACCCAACTCGTTAGAGGAGGACACTCTGATGAAAGACAACTTTGACCATGACTATTATGGCCCAATGGATGGCCTGCCTATCTAGCAGCCGTACCCAGGAGACTTGGGCCAAAAAAGTCAGCCCAACGACGCTTATCAACTGAGCATCATTGAAAAGAATACCTGTGTCCCCACCGAATCATGGGATAATTACTCAGAGCATTCAGAAGATATCCAGTACAATGATGAATTTGCAAAGATTGCAGGACAACAATTCATCAACTATGCTTTTCCCGAGGTCAACATCATCGAAAGGGATGACTCCTCCAATTCCAATGAAGTGTGGGACACTTTAGGATAACCAAGTGGCAAATTCAACTTCTTAGTCAAGTATACCGCTCCTGAAAGCTCTTGTATCAGGCTCGAAGACATCCAGCCAACTGGATGGGGATATCCACCTGAGAGTGTAAACGCTATGCAAGATACAGCTGAAGAATCCTCCTACGACAACTCTTCCTGGGAGACAGATTCCAACGATCCTGTTCCACTAGAAATTAGCGTCATTTCTGAAGATAAATCAAGAAGGAAGGTACCAGACTTTGTGATTCACCGAGGAGTTCGCCGCCAATGGGTTGCTGTCGATGTCCCGAAGGTCATTCATAAGTCTAAGTAACCGTCGTCTTTATTTTAACCTTTCACCCTGCCCAGGTGAAACGGATGTTTTGATAGGGCTCACTTTCTGTAAATGTCTCTCTTCGCTTTGCCCAAAGCGACAGAGGTTTATTTTATAGGGCTGTAGTTTCAAGAATCGACCAAATCATAAATAAAATAAAGTCATTCTGTAATTTCCGCATTTATTGCTGTTTTCTCTTTTCGCTTTTTTAGAAAATGGTAATCCTAAAAATAACTCGAATAATAAAAACAAGCAGTTTTCAGAAAATACACTACACACACTCTTGCATTCTCTCTATCTCTTCTAAAACAAATCATCACTTCATGCAGATTGCTTATTTCAAACCCCATTGAAACATACGATCCAATGCCTTCTCCTAACTTTGAATTCCCGGTATTTGAGGCTGAAGAAGAAAATGACGAAGAAATTCCAGAAGAGATCTCCCGATTACTCGACAAGAGGAAAGGTCCATTGAACCTCACAAGGAGCCGTTGGAAACAGTCAACTTGGGTTCAGAAGAAAAGAGGAAGGAAGTCAAGATTGGGGCACTGCTCAGTCTGACTGTCAAAGAAAGTTTGATAAAGCTTCTCAAAGAATTTCCCGATGTATTAGTTTGGTCCTATCAGGAGATGCCAGGGTTAGACACCAGCATCGTGGAACATCATTTACCGTTAAGATCAGAATATCCGCCAGTAAAACAAAGGCTGAGACGGACTCACCCAGACATGGCCATCAAAATCAAAGAGGAAGTACAGGAACAGATTGACGCGGGTTTTCTCGCCACATCAGAATATCCTCAATGGTTAGCCAACATAGTTCCAGTTCCGAAAAAGGACAGAAAAGTTAGAATGTGTGTAGACTACAGGGATCTGAACAAAGCAAGTCTAAAGGATGACTTTCCCTTGCCACACATTGACATGCTGGTAGACAGTACAACAAAGTTCAAAGTCTTCTCCTTCATGGATGGATTCTCGGGCTATAATCAGATAAAAATGGCGCCGAAAGACATGGTGAAAACTTCGTTCATCACCCCATGGGACACTTTTTGTTACAAGGTAATGTCGTTCGGTTTGAAGAACGTCGGGGCAACCTATTAAAGGGCCATGACAACTCTGTTCCATGACATGATACACAAAGAAATCGAAGTGTATGTCAATGATATGATTGCCAAATCTAAGATAGAAGAGGAGCATGTGACTCACCTGTCAAAGCTATTCGAGCGGTTGAGAAAGTACAAACTCTGCTTGAATCCCAATAAGTGCACATTCGGTGTCTGTTCGGGGAAACTTTTAGGGTTCATCGTCTGCCAGAAAGGAATTGAGGTTTATCCTGACAAGGTCAAGGCCATTCAAGAAATACCTTCTCTAAAGACTGAAAAACAAGTCAGGGGATTCCTGGGACGTCTGAACTACATTTCCATATTTATATTCCTCATGACCGCGACATGCGTGCCAATCTTCAAATTACTCAAAAAGAATCAGGATTTCGTTTGGACGGAAGAATGTCAAACCGCCTTCGACAGTATCAAGGAATACCTGTTGAATCCACCTATCCTGTCACCTCCAGTAGAGGGAAGACCGTTGATCATCTACTTAACAGTCTTGGAAGACTCCATGGGTTGTGTGCTTGGTCAACAAGACGAAACAAAGAGAAAAGAATCAGTCATTTGCTATTTGAGCAAGAAATTCATCGACTGCGAGACTCGGTACACTATGCATGAGAAAACTTGTTGCGCTCTGGCTTGGACAGCCAAACGTCTTCGTCAGTATATGATTTGTCACACTACTTGGTCAATCACCGAAATGGATCTAATCAATTATGTCTTCGAAAAGCATGCTCTCACGGGAAGGATAGCCCGTTGGCAGATGTTGTTATCAGAATACAACATCGAGTACCATGTTCAGAAAGCCGTTAAAGAAAGTGTTTTAGCCAATCATTTGGCTCATCAACCGATTGATGATCAAGAATCAGTCGGATTTGACTTCCTATACGAAGATGTTATGTACTTGAAAATGAAAGATTGCGAAGAACCGCTACCCAGTGAAGGGCTAGAACCAGGTTCCCAATGGGGACTTATCTTTGACGGAGCTATTAATTATTATGGAAACGGAATTGGGGCAATCATAAGAACACCTCAGGGTGCCCACATTCCTTTCACCGCCCGACTGACATTCAAGTGTACAAACAACGAGGCCGAATATGAAGCTTGTATCATGGGTCTCGAAGAAGCGATCGACTTAAGGATCAAGAAATTAGATGTATATGGTGACTCAACCCTAGTTATCAATCAGATCAAGGATATTGGAACATATACCAATCAGGATTCATTCCTTACAAAGATTACGCAAGAAGGTTGTTACCCTTCTTCAACCGAGTCGAGTTTCATCATATCCCTCGTGAAGAGAATCACATGGCTGATGCACTAGCCACTCTCTCTTCCATGATTAGTGTAGGTCAATGGAACGACGTACCTAAGATTGACATAATGCGCCTTGAACGACCCGCTTACATCTTCGCGATTGAAGCAGACATAGACGACAAATCTTGGTATCATGACATCAAATGCTTTCTTCAGAAACAGGAATACCCACCTGGGACATCCAGAAAAGACAGAAAGGCCCTCAGAAGGCTAGCAGGCAGCTTCTTCCTAAGCGGTGATACACTCTATAAGAGAAACTTTGACATGGTCTTGCTCCGATGTGTAGACAGACCAGAAGCAAACATGCTGATAAAATAAATTCATGAAGGATCCTTTGGCACTCATGCCAACGGACACACGATGGCTAGAAAATTTCTGAGGGCAAGATACTATTGGTTGACCATGGAATTCGACTGCTACAAGTACATGAGGAGATATCACAAGTTTCAGATATACTCAGAAAAGATCCATGTACCGCCAACACCTTTCAAAGTTCCCTCTTCCCCGTGGCCTTTTTCCATATGGGGAATCGACATGATTGGCATGATTAAACCCAAGACTTTGAACGAACATCAGTTCATCTTGGTAGCCATTGATTACTTCACCAAGTGGGTCGAAGCAGCGTCATAAGCCAATGTAACCCGACAAGTGGTGGCCCGATTTATCAAAAACAATCTCATCTGCCGTTATGGTGTTCCAAGCCAGATCATTGCTCATAATGGATCCAACTTGAACAACAAGATGATAAAAGAGTTGTGCGCTGAGTTCAAAATCGAACACCATAACTCATCTCCATATCGACCCAAGATGAATGGAGCGGTAGAATCAGCTAACAAGAATATCAAGAAGATTGTTCAGAAGATGGTTGTAACCTATAAAGACTGGCACGAGATGCTACCCTTTGCTCTTCACGGTTATTGCACATCTGTCCGCACTCCAACAGGGGCAACCCCTTTCTCTCTAGTATATGGCATGGAGGCAGTGCTTCCCATAGAAGTCGAGATACCATCAATCCGAGTATTGATGTAGGCTAAGTTAACAGAGGCTGAATGGTGCCAAAGTTGGCATGACGAACTGAATTTGATCGAAGAAATGTGAATAACGGATCTGTGCCACAGTCAGTTGTATCAGCAAAGAATGAAGAAGGCGCAAATCCCCAGGGCAAATGGACTCTGAATTATGACGGCCCATATGTGGTCAAGAAAGCTTTCTCAGGCGATGCCTTGAGACTCGCAACCATGGATGTAGAGGAATTTACCTACCCCACAAATGTTGACGTAGTCAAGAAATACTTCGCCTAAATTAAAAAAAAAATAAACGTCTCGGTGGATTGAAAACCCGAAAGGGTGGTCCAGGCAAAAATTAGAGACATAATCAAAAATCATTCCGATGGATTGGAAATCTCAAAGTACAGTCAAGGCAAAAGTTAGGGACACATGGCAAGTAACTACGTCCAGCAAATCCCCCAGCAACAGTCATGCCATCCATCAGGAAAACTCCAGTCAAGGCCATCTTCGACGGAAGCTCAGGATGCCCAGAATTCAAAGTTGGTAGAAGGATAGCGGTCGTTATGTTTCAATGTAGCCCTTTTCCCTTAAATTACCATTTTCTAGCTTTGTAAATACTCTATGGAATCACGCGCTTGGCTGATTTCCATCCTATCAATAAAATTTGAGCCCTAGTGCTTTTGCTTGCAATTATTATTTGTTTTAGCTTTACAGAACAATATTTTAATATGATCAACGATTCTTGAAATAAAACAAAAATGAATTTACTTGTCAAACTTTTTTTGCTTTTAAAATAAAGATGGTAATTCCTTTTGACTGTTGAACATCAAAAGAACATCGATCACTTCTCCAAAGGTGATTAGGCTTCAAGGTGCATAATTAAGGTACTCCTTCTAAACCAGTGCGCCTGAATGAAGGATCAGCTGTGTCAGATGCGAATATTCCGTCTGATATCCCTGGCAGAGTTCTTATCTCCTAAGTCTGACCAACGTTGTGTTTTTCCCCATAGGGATTATCTCTCCTAAGCAAGGCAGAATTGCTATTTCGGACCAAATGGTACTTCCTCGTTCCCCATAGTGGCCGAGTATCCAGTTGTGTTCATCCACTAGTCTGTATGTCGTGTCAGTTTTGTCAGCATAAACATACATACATCATGCATTATTTATTTGCATTCATATTCATATTGCATCACTATTACTCTAGTCGGTCTTATCCCCTAGTGATAAAAGTCCTCTCAATCGAGTTGTCAGTTTTGTCCTCGTCAGAAAGTGAATCATCTAAGCAATCTCTCTCCCAGTTTATTTCTGGAATGGAGACGGTCCTCGACCACTTTGATAACTTCAACCTCTGAAAAACAAGAAGGAATTCGACAAACTTTACTCTTCGTCATTGAAGATGATATCTTCTCTTTCCCGGATTAAGGAAAATCCCCAGAGAAAGCCTCTTAATCAAAGATTCGGCAATACAGTAGTTTTTCTCCAGAAATTTCGCTGACGAAAAAGTCATCAGCACCTCCAAATTGGACTACATCACATGGAATTTCTCCAAGAAGATCTCGAGGAAAATTTTGATGTAATATCCCCAAGCAGGAAACAACCTCTCAAGAGATTCGTTTTCCCCAGTAGAGTCGACAAATGGCATCTCCAGCGGAGAAGTTTGCCCACCTCTACAACTCAGACAAATGGGTTCCCCAGCAAGTCTGACCTCAAAACTTTTCCCATCAAATGGCATCTCCCCATGAAAAACTCGGCGAGAAGTTTGATGAAAACCGCTACAAATAGCCTCCCTTGTCAAGGAAGGAACTTGACAAGAAGAAACTGAGACCAGTTCCTTGGCTGAAGACCAGGATCGAGGGGAAGTTTATATCAGATACTGAGACTAGTCCCTTGGCTAAAGACCAGGATTGAGGGGAAGTTTATATTAGAAACAGAGACCAGTACCTTGGCTGAAGACCAGGATCGAGGGGAAGTTTATTTCAAAAGAAACTGAGACCAGTTCCTTGGCTGAAGACCAGGATCGAGGGGAAGTTTATATCAAAAACTGAGACTAGTTCCTTGGCTGAAGACCAGGATTGAGGGGAAGTTTATATAAGAAACTGAGACCAGTTCTGTGGCTGAAGACCGGGATCTGGGAAAAGTTTTACCTTTTTCTAAGTATCATTGATTAGAAAAAGAAGATGGATAAGCAAACTGTTATTCATAACCACTGTCAAAATTTTGAGTATTCCCATATTTAATCCTCTTACACCCCGAATGCCCGAATACCTTCGCCATTCACACCTTCGGGTCCAAAAGGATTAAATAGGGGCATCTGTCATACCCTAAATTTTGACCACCAAGATTTCCCATCATTGTGCAAATCATTACCACAATATGGATGAACCATCATGCCTCATCAATATCCTCAGAGATGTTTAAGCATTCACCATGCTGCTCCCAAAAGATTCGCATCCAACGGTACAAACGCGAGAGTGGCGCGGAAAACAGAGTCGCCAATAATGTGTATTTATCCTGAGAGAGGGAAAGGAAACACTGCATAAACCTGAGGGGAAAGGAAAGAGCATGGTCTTGCAACCAAGAGATCTGGGTTCGGGAGTCGGTTACGCGAGAGAAAGGTATTAGCACCCCCTCGCGTCCATTGTACCCGATGAGATCCACGCTTGCTTATCTCGATCAAAGGGTGTCGTCAACTGGAGCTTCGCTGCTGCTGGAAAGGAAAAGGAACGGGAAAAAGGAAAAAGAAAGGAGAGAGAGAGCAAGAAACAAATGTAGGGAAAATAAAAGAAGTGCTCGCATGGGCCCTACCCCACTGCCTACGTATCTCATCGGGAGCATGAGAATCCGAGCGACGTAGTTCCCCTCACTAGGGATGGATTGTGTTTTTTAAGGGAACGACTTACGTTCTATCTCAGGTGTTGCAGCTCGTTGTATGGAGACTTAGGCGTTACCGTCTTGCAAGAGAACGAGAAGAAGCACGTTTGTACGTCGAGAGTGAGTGAGATGAGAGAAGAATTCCCGAAGGAAAGACGTTATTGTTTGTTTGAAGTTTTTTAAGCAAGAAGTGTTTTTTACAGTTATTTGTAACTTGCATTGAACCAAAGTCTTAAATACAGGAACGAATACTTCGCGCATCGTCCCCAACAGGACGTACACTAAGTATCCTAGAAGAATGAGAGGAAGCCCTTCATTCCCCACTTCCCGCATAGAAGGATCGAGCGTAATACACGTTAACCTTTATTACGTGTTTTGAAGAAGTTTTGAGATGAGAAGAGAGATGACACAAAGGAAACTCTAAAGGGAGACTAAGAGTCGTAATGTTATCATGCATGGATGTCCTATGGTTAGTGAGGTTCAGGAGAAAAGACTACCTAAAACCTAATGCTAATCCTACTCCAAGCTTAATCAAAAATTAAGTTGGACTAGGTAGCTCTAAAGGGAAAAGAATCCAAGACTTAAACAAGTCTTGAGATTCATGGGATAAGAAAGAGTGAAAGAGAAGAAAAGAGAAGAAGAATAGAGATGATAAACAATAAGTGGCAGCAAGCACATCATATCATAAATGTCCAACTCAAGTCAATCAACATGTTTCAAGGATCAATGCAAAATAATTCAAGTAAGCATGCAAAGATAAACATGGAAGAATGCAAGCATATTTGTATGAAATGCACAATGAAGCATACATGGACTTCATATCAAAATGAAATGAGAAAGGCAAGATGAAAATGAAGACAAGTCAGAACCAATATCATATTATCATCAACAATTCATGTGTGCAAAAGTGATTCAAAACATGAAGCATTATGATCCAAAGAAGTTCACAAAAGGAAAGGTAATGACATTCATCATACAATTCAAACCAAATGCATTCAACTATGCTCAAGTAAAAATGAAAACCAAGTATAGAACTCAAGAGGCAGTAGCATATGCACCAATGGCATATCAAAACCAAACTCAAGCCATACAAGTTCAAACATCAATCAACAACTTCAAAACATGCACCAAAGCAAATTACAAAAAGATGACAAAGTTCCAACACTTAGGCATACTCAAACATGATTCAAACATGATCCACAAATTGTAAAAATTAGTCTCAAATGACCTCAACCAGGGGTAAACACCATATCAAAAGCTCATTCAAAAAATTGCAAAAGAACTCAATCAATTAAGCATGGCAAAACAACTTGTGTAAAGAAATGTCAAAAGATGATCATGCATAAGTCACTTAAGCACAAATAAGCAAACATGCATCATATGACATTCAACAATTATGAAATTTAAACTCAAATTATCTAGGTCAGAAGACAATCACATGCTAAAAGATCTCACAAAAAATCACAAGTTAAGCAATTCAAACCATTAAGTAAAGATCAAGTAAACACCATGATTCAATATGCAAAAGAGAGGGACCAAAATGCAATATTAAAAAGTTTTAAAAATGAAACAAAAATGTTTTTATTCACTTCAGAATGTCATCTAACAAATGCAAAAAGAATGAATTGAAAATCATGTATAGATGATGAGAAATAAATTCTACAAGTTGAAGTATGCACATGTGAATCAAACTACAAAGAAATTAAACAAATAATTAATTCATGTGCCAAAAATAAAATAAAACAAGAAAATAAAATATGTAAAAATTTTATAAAACTAAAAAGAAGCTTCATGGATTTTTTTATGATTTTTAGATGCATTAAAATGATTTTAGAAAATAAAATGCAAATGTAACAATTAAGAAAAATAAAATGAAAGAAATAACAAGGAGGGGTGCAATCAGCAAAGAAAACACGTCGAAAATGATACATGGATCAAAGGAGAGGGTGTGGAAAGTAAAGCCCAAAGCAAAAGGTCCAAAGGCGCAGTCAAACAATCCCATAGAATTCAGTCATATGCTCAGATTCAATCAAAACCACACAATTGATCCAACGCGTATCATCAGTCAATGAAATTATAAGGTAATTATGATCAACAGCCCAGATCCACACACACACCAGAGTCATTATACGCATGCGCACACAAGATTAAATAGAAATTAAATAGACCACGTGTGAGCCTCACATGTCATTTTAATGCGCTGTCAAGATAAAGGCCATCAGATGGATCCTACGCACCAGATCATTCAAACAATTCATATAGTAATCATGATAAGAGGCTGTGATTAAGGCACATGATAATAATTATGGACTAGCAAACACACAACCATCAAAGTAAAAATAAACTTAAACAGACGTCGCAAGCTGAGATCCGTTAGATCCAAAGAATGGACGGCCAGATTGTATCTTCCTCCTCCAAATCTCCTCGCCGGACTGAATCAAGACCAGCCGCCGGAGCTAGGGCTCCGGTCACCCTCTCCGGTGAGCTGCTACACGAAAATCTCCAGAAATTGCTCATAGGTACATCATTTTGACCAGAAAAACATGAAGATTAAGAATATCAAATCCAATTTATCAAACAAACCACATATAATGCAAATCGAACGAAATAAAATTTGGATCCAAAACTTAAACCACCAAATACATCCATGATACACGTCCAAACTTAAAATAAAATAGATCAACATGCTCAGTGAAGTCCACAGATCATAATGCACACAATAAAACTGAGTTCTATGAGTATGAAAAATTCACCAACCTGAACCTTGTAGAACTTGAAATCCTCCAAGAAATCCCTCCAAAAACTGCAGATCTACTCCTTGGAACCTCTAGTTGCAAAATAAATGCAACTAAAGCTTGAAATCGTGCTAGATCATGAGGTTTGAACTTGAATCCTCTTGAATGGAACTTGGTGAAATCCTCAGTATGAGCTCAAAATAGCAGTTGATTCTTGCTCTATTCTCTTCACTGATCAAGAATGTGAAGAGAAATCTCCAAGAAACTCCAAGGAAAGTGAGATTCGAAGAGAGAAAGTGTGAGAGCAAAAAACAAAACTGAGCAAATGAGAGTCTCCGACCTAGCTGTGAGGGTATGAGTAAGCTTATATACTCTTGATTATTCCACTGATTAGGATTAAGAAGTGATTAGAACCTTGGTTAATGAGATTTGGATGAAATTGCAAATTTGCATTTTGTACCACCACCACTAATCCACACGTGATAAGCCCTTGTAATCAGCATGATTCACCTCCAATTTACTCATGGATCACCTTTGAATAGAATTTGGGCCTTGCAATGACTTGGTTCATAAGATTTGAATCCATTTGCAATTTTGCATAATGTGAAAATAATGAGAAATATGGCATGGAATGAATTGATTCAAAGGCCACAAATGATCCTCTTGACTTGTATTTTGATGTTGTAATGTGACATGAAGAAATTGGGAACATTACAAGTCCTTTTGAGTGAAAATGCAAATGGTGGAAAATTTGACATATAAGAAATCCAAGAAATGCACCTTCCATTGTTTTGGCCATAACTAGAGTTCCACAAATGATATGGAAATGTTCTAGTACTTTTTGGAAATGAGAGAGAAAGATCTTCAACTTTTATGTTGGAGGAAAATTCATTTGGAGCTTCCTTGATGATGAAAAGTCAAGTTGAATGTGGTGGAAAAATTGCCAAAAATGGAAAGTTTTTATTATAGGTCATTTTCCAAATTTAGTAACTTTTGTACAAACCCTTGATTCTTGAAGAATGGCATGAATCTTGACAATTGAAGACCATATGAGGATGTGAGACCTTGAAAACCATGAGAAGAACCTCAAAATTCCACAGTTGACTTTCTCCTTTACAGTTAACTTTTGCTTAGTTCACCAGCAACTGATCCACTGAACATTCTTCACCATGAACCATCAACCAAATCTCCATCCATGAACAATTGTGAGCATATGGAAACCATAAAAACATGCTTGAATCCCCAAAGTTCAACAAGAAGTCCTTTTGATTCACAAACCCTAATTGGTCCCTCTGATCAGGAGGAAAAGATCCACTTGAAATCCTTTGCCATGCTTGACCTTAAGAAGATATGATGAACCCCATGAGCCACCTTGAAGCTTGAGACTTGAGAATATGGACCAAGTGCCTTGATCCCATGCCTTATGCTGAATGCCATGCTATGCAATCTATGACCTACTATGGAATGCAAAAAGAGTAAAGCATAGACCAATTTATTGAGAAAACATGAAGGTAAATTTTAGGGTATTACACACCACATCAAGAATTAAGCACAAGGTTGCAACATTCTAAGTGGATCAAGCCTCAAGATTGCCAGTGTCATCAAATTAGGATTTTGGTCGACTGAGGCCTCCAGATGGAAATTTTCCTCTGGGCATGAGCCAATGCTTCAAGGTACAACCCAAGATACTCCAAGGGGCCTCATGGACCCAATCATCAAGTCAATTTAACCTCAGGGAATGCATTTACCCAAAAATCAGGAATTAGGGTTCTTGACCTAATTCACCCCTAAGTTAACTTTTGGGACAAAACATGAGCCAAGACCTCAAGACATGATTTGAGGGTCTCCAATACACTAAATTGATCCATTTGCAACAATGGATTGATCCAAGAAGCTTGATCCACAAGTTTCAATTTCATCAGGACCACAATTAGGGTTTCGAGGAAAAAGTCAACTGTACCTTTGAATTTTGACCAAGACATGCTCCCAAACCTTGGGACATGATTCAATACACCCTATAACACCTATAGAATATATCCATTAGGTTTGATTTAGGTCAAGGACTTGATTTCACAAAGGATCGCACAGTTTGGATTTCATCCGATAAAAAGTCAACTGTGCACAAAATAAAGTTTGACTTTTTGAAAATTTTCACAATTATGGTTCCTTGACCCTAAAACAATGTTAATATGTGATTTGAATCATCATTCATCAAGAAAATCAAAGAAAGTGAGTTAACTTGTAAAAGGGGTAACCATAAAAAAACTTAGAATTTTTCCAAGTTATGGAACAAAGTGGCTAGGGTACCAACTTCCAAGGACCATAACTTGAGATCCAAACAACCATTTTGGGTGATCCAAATCTGGATTTATAGGTCTTGCTACACTCTACAAAAGCTTCAACTACATCAAACTCCAATTCCTCATGGATTTTTAGTTATGGAGTGATCAAAATGGCTAAAAACATGAAAATGACATTTTTCCAACACTTAGTGAAATTTTCACTAAGTCAGAATCTGCCTTACTTTTTCCAAAATGTAGGGACATTTTTCACCTTGATCTAAGTCAAACTAGGTCTAGGAGTGTACATCAGAGTTGAAGTATGCCATGAGGGCTTTCCAACAAGTACCAGATCATCTCTAAATTCCATTTGAGCAAGGAGATACAACCCTTGGAACATGGCATCATGAACTGGTTTTTACATGGCATAATTTATGCATTTTGCTCGATTTTTCCAAATCTAATAAATCCAAGTCTTGTCATCCATTTGGACACATCTGAGGATAAAACAAGAAGGGAATGATCTGATCCCCAAGCCTCCAAAGTCCAAGAATCTACATTTGGCTTGTCATCCCTAAAAAGGATAAAAGATGCCAAGACTCCAATTTTGTTTCCAAGCCTTTAATGAATGCATCAAGGTGGCATGAACTGAGCCTATTCAAACTGAATTTAGTCCAAACTTATCTCTGAACCAAAGCTACAAAGCATGTGCTATAATCTCAAGTCAATGGCTAGAGGAGACTTGAGATTCCTTTTGCATAACATTGGCCAAAGGCCTACTGCAGCCTCCATTCACTATTGATGCCAAAACAAACTTGGTGAACTATAAATAGACTTCAATTGTGATCAGTTTGAGTACACCAAAGCACCCAAACTGATGCTTTCCTCAAAATCCCTCTCTTTAGGCCAAAATGCCTTCTTTTGCTAGGTATCTCTGAGTTTTTGAGTTAGAGAGAAATTTCATCACAGCTTATGATCCAAACATCTCTAATATGTTGTATCTAAGCTGTTCAAACTCTCATTTGTGACCTGAAACACCAAAATCACAAAGTCCCCTTTCAAAACCTCAAAATTGGACTTTTTTGCATTTTTCAAGCCATGTCTTGATTCAGTCACTTTCAAAACCAGATAAAACCTCAAACACACTCCAAATATCATCCTTGAACTGTCCCAAATGGTTCATTACATCTGGAACACCATTTGAGAGAGTTGCCATATTGATCACTTTTGCCCCTTTTGCAAGAAAGTGCCAAAACTTGTTCCTGAGGATTCCAGGTGGTGGTGATCATTCTAAAAGCTTCCAAGGGATCAATTGAGAGTGTCTAAAGCATCAAATTACTTTCGGCACAAGAAACTTGGCAGATAGCACAAAAAGTTCCCAAAGAGGTAAGCATCACAACTTGAACTTTTTGAATTATGCATTGCTTTGAAGTCCACTAATCATAAACATATCATACATGTTGCATATGTTGTGTTTGAACCAATTCATCATGTAATTCTTGCCTGTAACATGAGGTAGCATAGAAAATGCAAATATAGGCCTATTTCAAAACCACTATCGGGTTTTAAAATAGGGACCTCATCTGAAAAAACCATGACCACCATTGGATTCCTTGGGAAATTCTAGGCCAGATGCATAAAATTTTTATCCCAATCCATGGAGAATTGAGAAAGTTAGAGGCTTCGCGTAAATGGCCCAAAAGTTGGCCTTGCTTTACCTTGCCTTGCCTTGCCCAGACCTAAAACAAGGCACCCCTTATATATTTATGGGGTGATTTTGATACACAGATGTATCACCACCCCAGTGGTTGTGCGCTCATGTGTTTGGCTTGGAGGTCGGGCTTCGAATCCCCCTCGCCCCAGACCCTTTTTTACCACTTTTTCCATTTTTTATATTTTTCATATTATTTTCTTAAATGATTTGAAAAATTAATTTCTCTCTCAATTTTAACTATTTTTTATTGGTTCTTTTTGCAAAAAAATCACAAAAATACCAAAATATTTTATTTCACCAAAAAATCAAATTTATATTATTTATTTAATATAGTTGAATTTTTCTAAATAAATTCATTTTTAATTGTTTTTAAACATTTCAAAAAGGAATTATCACCTTGGAAATCAAAACCAAATGAGTTTTAATTCATCTTGTGATTAAAACATCATTTTTTCAACCTCAACCAAAAATTACAAGTTGTTTATTCAAACTTATTTGGTGTTTTTTTCATTTTAATTAATTTTCTTTGAATAATTACTTTAAAAAATGATGAAATTAGGGTTTCTTTTATTTTCACCCTAACAAATCTTTTTCAATTACTTTGGGCATCTAATAGAGTGTAAGACCCAACCCTTGTTGTACATAAACCATTTTGGGCCTCAGATATTGTATAAGTCTCGACACGATAAAAAAATATCGGCGCGATCGCCATTTTCAAACTGAAACACTTCTGGGCCTCTCCTTGAGTTGTAAGCCCCATCACTTGTAAAAAAAACATAATCTTTGGGCCTCTAATAGAGTGTAAGACCCAATCCTTTATGAATACAAAACATTTTGGGCCTCAGATGTTCTAGAAGTCCCGTTGCATTTTCAAAGTCACAGCGCGGTCGTCGCCTTTTAAAACAAAAACATTTGGGCCTCCCCTCGTGTTGTAAGTCTCATCTTTCTTTTTCAAAACACTTTTTGGGCCTCCTAATAGAGTGTAAGACCCAATCCCTTTGTACCAAAACCTTTTTGGGCCTCAGTCATTTGTATAAGTCCCAATACAATTTTCAAAACAACGGTGCGATCACTGTTAAATCTTGGGTCTCTCCTTGAGTATAAGCCCCTACAATCCTTTCAAAAACAACTTCTCTTTTGATTAAGATTCAAATATACAGTTGTTATCAAAACTTTCTTTAATTTCTTTGAACAACTAACAATACAGCATGGAAGCTTGCTCACCTGTAAGTTTTTATCAGCTTTCCTTTACATGCTTTAATATATATAACTGTATTCTAGGAAGCGGCTCCCATGTAAGTACTTCTTTCATATCCTTTTAAATACTTGTCATATATCAACATATATATACTAGTATAGTTATTTAGAGTTTTTCCTGACAACTAGGTCTAGAACTAGGTAAAGCCAGTTGGTCACTCTTTAATACGGTCAAAACTAGATCCCCATAGGACTTCCAGACACAGTCTTGCCTTCTCTTGGGCTTAAACAATATGGAACAAAGAGAAAGGCAGTATTCTCGGTGAACCTTTTCTCAGACTTTCACCCCTAGAAATTGTCAAAGAAATTCTATTCCCCAGAGGTGACCCATTCTCGGTGAATGACATCTTTTGAATTTCTTTAAACCTTAGAACTTTCACTAAATGATCTATTCTCTGTGAATAGCATTTCTTGAACTTTTCTTTGGTTTGGGACCCACATGCTTACTAAAAGCATCCCCGCCTCCTCTCGGGCTTTGTACAAGGACCCTCCGGCTTCTTAGAAGTTCTCATGCCTTCTCTTAGGCTTAATACAAGGACCCTGAAGACCTCTTAAAGGTATAAGACAAAATTAAGTCATCCTTTGCTAGAGCAGTCATTCCAGTGTCAAATCACAAACCAATTTAGGGTTGATTCTCATCCCTTAATACCCTTGCCGCCCCTGTGGGCATCATACAAAAGATAAACTCTTCTACACCAGTAGACTTGGACAGTCTAAATCCCCTCTTGAGTCTCAAAGACATTCTCAAGTTCCATGCAAACGTAGGAGAAACCCTGGTCATTTTGGATAAATCTCTAGCTGAGTTAAAACCCAGTCTCTCTCCTAAAAACTCCCCAACTAGGGTCAGTTTATCATCAGTAAAACATTATCCCAAATCAGAACCTCAAGGTCTTTTATACCCCAACTCTTCTGTAAACCTTAGCAAGAGTTGAGTCCCCATTTGGACCTACCTCGGGATCTCAATAATCCCCAGCAGAAGTTAGCCTTCTCTTAGGCTTTCTATAATGATCTTTCCTCATCATAGCTAGGCTCCTCTTAGGCTTTATACAATGATTCTCCCCAGTGGAGCTAACCTTTTCAGACTCTCTTATTGAGTCAATCAACTTTTCAGACTCTCTTGTTGAGTCAATCACCTTTTCAGACTCTTTTGTTGAGTCAATCAACTTTCAGACTCTCTTGTTGAGTCAATCACCTTTTTGTACTCTCTTGTTGAGTCAACGCTTTTAGCCTTAATCCTGGGCTTTGTACAGGACAGATAAAAATACTCTCTTGGTGAGTCAATCTTTTCCAGCATCCTCTTAGGCTTGGTGCAAAGGTTTCCCTTAGTAAAAATTAGCCTCCTCTTAGGCTTTGTATAATGATTTCTCTAGCTTGTTCAGCCACAATCCTGGGCCTCGTACAGGACAGATAAAAGCACTCTTTAGTTGAGCCAAACCCTTTTAGCCTCAATCTTGGGCTTTGTACAAGACATAAATCTTCATAACTTTCTCTTAAGCTTGGGACAAACTTCTTCCCCAGCAGAGTCAATTCCGCCCAGCCTTCTTCTAGGCTTTGAGAAATACTCTCCAGCGGAGTCAAACTTATTTCAGCCTCAATCTTGGGCTTTGTACAAGCCACTTAAAATATTCTCAGCCGAGTCATTAAAGTCTTACATTTAGCCTCAGTCTTGGGCTTTATACAAGATAGATAAAGATTTCTTTCCCCCAGAGTCAATTTCTTTTCAGCCTCAATCTTGGGCTTTGTATAATGATATCCCCAAAAAGTCAGTCTCTTTTTTGCCTCAATCTTAGGCTTTGTACAAGACATAAAAACACTCTTTTGTCGAGTCAATCTTTTGCAGCCTCCTCTTAGGCTTTGTATAAGGACTTCCCTAGTGGAGTCAATCAACCTCTTAGCTTCAACCTTGGGCTTTGATCAAGGCACACAAAACTCAACAATCCCCTCAGAGGAAGTCCAATCCCTCTTTAGAGATGACAAATTCTCTCTCAGTCAAAACCTTTTAGCTTCAATCTTGGGCTTTGAACAAGACACCAAAATATATTTTTCCTCCCTTAGAATAGGAGGAACTACAATTGCTCTGATTTCCCTGTTTCGTTTAAACGGGAATACGTAGGCATAATATTGCGAAATCTTAGCGAGCATACTAATCATAAACTCTAGCAATCAAAACTTAGGTCCACTACCTTACCAAAACACCCGAACATCAATAAAAAACTCACTCACTCACTCACTCATATTTCCCAAGAATCTTTCCCAACCCATTAACGGATAAGCACCATCAAGTACAAAGCGAAACCTAAAGCTAACCTCCTGTGGATAACCACATATAGGATGGGTAATTGACAACTCCCCATTGTATAACCTGACCCCGAACTCCCCAATCTCTTTAAGCGTTTGTTCAGTTAGACACTCGCGTGCAAGGTTAATTTTAGATAGCTTCCCTTTCCCTTCCAGCTTCATGGGATAAATAAGAAATCAGAAAGTAGCACCCCCTCCTCTTCATTGAGGAGAAACCCAAAAACCAGCGATAAGGTGGTCGCGTCACCGACAAAAATCGCTCGCTACACATGGAACCAAGCTTCCAAGTACCAAGTCACCATAACAGATATCTTCCAACAACTTTCTGCATTCCATCACTCCTGACTTTGGAATAAAAATATGTAGATATCTTCAAATATAGAGGCCGATGATTGAGATCTTCCACCATCTGTCTTCAGCAACAACTCCAGAATCCCATAATTCCAGAGCTCTTCCATCAGAAACATATGCAGCGGAACCACCAAGGAACAAATTCAACTTGCCCTAATAAGATGTCAGAACATCTTATAAGACACCCCAACAAGAGAACTAGCCACTTCTCCTGCGATTATTGTAGAACCTCCTCAGCAACATGAACAACCACCGGGTTGTTACCTTCGATCCAGAACATCCATCCCATCCATTAATACCCTCGAGTATGTCTGAGTTAATTGATCTGATCTTCAAAACTCCTCCTTGCTTAAATGCCAGGAAGTATCTCCCAAAGATCTCATCAAGAAATAAACAGGATGCATGCTCTGATACCAATTGAAATTCTGGCATAGCAGACAGCAGATGTCCTAACACATGTCAAGACATTATTCTGCATAATCATTTAAACAAAGAACAGAACAGCAGACTGATACCTTGAATATCAGTAATTGCATAATCACCGATGTTATGACATATGTTCCAACATGTTAATCAAAACTGAACTGTAAATTTAAGAATGATAAACAACACAGAATATGATCACCCAGTTTGGTGCACCTCACCTACATCTGGGGGATACCAATCCAGGAAGAAGACTCACTATCAATAGTATAGTTTTATAAACAACCTCGGGTTTACAGTAAACACCTACACTTACCTATCACTAGCCAATAAAGACTTTATCATTAGAAGTCACATCTAATTGATAAGAGAAACCCATCTCGCTCCCTAAATCACAACCTGTGATTATCTAATAGTTAATACCCCATAGTTGTATCATTCTTATTGAAAGACACCCCTTCTAATACAAAGTTCAGTCAAGCATCCTTGACTAACAAGTTAACTTGGATTTGCTTCAAAGCTTCATCCAAGAACAATACACGATTCATTACCTACGGGTTTCTGAATCTGTACAAGTACCTATGTCTACCACATTGCATCAAATCGATACATAGGGAGACTTACAAGAGAAACCTACGACTCTCAAACCTAAACTCTACTTTACAAAATATGATTCCTAAGTCTATGTCGTCCTCTCTCTCTTTTATGCCTAGGTCTTGGTCTTCTTTTATAGTCTTCTACTTCGTTGGGCTTCATATATTTGATCCTTATTCCACTGCTTATCATGCCTTGAATCTTGGAACAGATTTAAACAAAACTTGTTGTGACAGTTATGATGTCAAATCTACATGCTGTGACATTTCACTCGACATATTTAGTCTGGGGCTGAAACCTTCATGTTGGAACATCTTTCCCAACATTACGTTTTACCAAAATTTAGTCAAACTCTTGGAGCTTTCAGTAGGTTTATGTGGACCATTTTCGACGGTTTTCCAATTCCATCTCCTTGTGCTTCTAAGCGAGCCTTCATGCGAATTTTCCAGAAATCAAAATATTCACCAGAAAATAGTGGGGGTTTGTTGCTACTACCACCGTCTTTGAAAACCGGACTTGTACTTACGGAAGCCACGTTGGATCTGTAGGAACAAGTTACCTATAACCCTTACTGATGCCAATTGTAAGTAGAGTTTGCACCTAAGAGGAGGGGGGTAAATTAGGTACTTTGAAATTTTTTTGGTTTTAGACTTGTGTGTTATAATTTTTCCGGTTGGTTAATATGTGATGAAAGCGGTAAAGTGCGGAAAAATAAAGAACACATAGGGATTATACTAGTTCCTCTCACAATCCAAGAGTACGTCTAGTCCCCTTAAAACATGTAAGAGATTTCACTGTCTTGTTTGGATTTTGTACAGGCTATCCTAGCCACTATACACAAGATACTAAACAAATCAATAAGGACAACCCCCTTATGATTAACACTAAGTGAAATAAGAGAATAATCCTCCCTTAATCACTCTCTTGTTTCCAACAATCCTGGACAACAAGGAATTGTACAATATTATGAATTTTTACAAGAGTTTTTGAAGTAGATTACAATGTATCAATCACTTGGATTGATCTTCTCCTTCAAGAAAACAATTCTCTTTATGTAACATAAATGCTCAAGTATGTATGTGGTTGAAACTATATGAATTGGCAATGAAAATTAAGTGCAGAAGTTTCACCAAAAAATCATGTTCAAGAACACTTGAAGTTTGAAAGATGAGAGAAAATGATTTTGAATTGTAGATGAAAGAGGTATGTTTGAAAATATGAAAGTTAAGGTATATATAGAGCCTTAACAACTCTCAAAATGAATACAAATGCATGAATAGATGCCATGGTTCAAAATATATTTAAAAAATTTGTTTTCATGAAACATTGCTACTACTTCCCGGGTTACCAAGTACCATATGTGGTGTAACCGGTTACACCTGTAGCGGTGCCTAAATTTTTTTGAAAAACATGCACATGTAATCGGTTACAGGATGTTAGGTAACCAGTTACATCCTTCGAAAATTGCCACAGTGTAACGTTCAGGCGTGGTAACCGATTACAAGTATTTAGATAACCGATTAAATTAGTAGGAAGAATAAAAAATACGTAGGAAAATTGTATTTTGGACAATGTTTGATGCAATAAAAGCTTTATTTAATTATGGCATGATTGTGTATGAATGTTTTGAGCACTTGACATTATCATAGAGAGGTGGTATACTTGTACCTTATATTGTCATGATCAATCCATTAAGAGCATTCCAAGACTTGAACTTTATCACTTGAAAATTTGACTTTATGGCACTTGCTCTTGATATGAGTCTTGATCCATGCTTTTTGACATAAACACTTTCATATAGTTTGTTTTCATCAAAACAATTACTTGAGAAGCTTGTCTTCACAATGTTTCTTTGGGTTCAAAGCTAAACCCGTTAAAAGATTTATTTTGGGATTTAGGTTCTAAGTCATCGGTTCAGTTTGTAAGCCCAACCTGTGTAAAAGCTTATGTCAAATTGAGATAAATCCAATTTAAAACCTCAACTTGGTTCAAGGTTGGTCTGTTCAAAACTCATGTTAGGTTCATAATCTCAGTGTGTGTAAAAGCTTACTTTGGTTCGAGATCATCCCGATTTAAAATCTCAGCTTGGTTCCTGGTTAACATGTTCAACACCCCCGTTTGGATGGAGATAAGTTCGTATAAAATATTGGTTTAGCTTGGAGACTATCTGCTTCAAGTTCATGTTTGGAAGACTAACTTCTTTAGTCAGTTGTTTATAAGAAAGACTAACTGCTTCAGTCCACTATTTAGAAGGGAATCTAACCGCTTTTTTCTGTTGACCTCTGCTTTATTGAAAGTTAACCTGAAACTTCATTTTCCTTGTATAAGGGGGATTGTAAGCTCAACCTACTAAAATATTATAAGCATTATCGGATACTCTCAAGATCAAGTCTTAGGGACATAATTAGGTCAATTCATTTAGACTAAACCTCTATAATTTATAGTGTCATCTTCTTACCCCTATATCTTTATTTTTCATATATTTATTTTCTGCTACTATCATTTAAACGTTTTTCTCAAAAATATTTTAAACTCTGAAAATGATAACAACATGTTTTCAAATAATAGATTTTCTAAATTTCATAATTCACCCCGTCTTGTGTATGGAGTCATATGTCTAACACATGATCCCAAATATTAGAATGCATAAGATCAAATGATAAAGCTGAAATATAGGTACTTTTATTAAATGATAACGCTGGTTGTTTAGTGGTTTGACAAGTAGTATAATCAAGAGACTCATTTGTAAAAGATCCTAAAATACCTTGAGACACAAGAGGACAAAGTTTTCCAATAGAACTATGACCAATACAAAGATGCCAAATTCGAATGGAAGAATCTTTGGAAGCAACATATATGTTAAACCCCTGAGGAACATCCACTTTAGTGAGCCAAAACAAGATTTTGATCTTACATCCAATCCATATGCATTATTATGTATGTGGATCTTGCACATGACATCTAGAGGAAGAAAAGCTAAGTTCATAACCCTGATCTCATAATTTACCAACATAGATAAGGTTAAAACTTAGTTTAGGATGAGATATATGTCGGTTAATCTTAAATTAGACAAGGAGATAGAACCTTTATAAGTTACAAGCATAAGAGAATTGTCAACAATGTGAATATAATGAGTAATGTCATTTTTAGATAGAGAAGAAAATAAGTGAGATGCAGATGTCATGTGATTACAATAAACATAATCTAAATAACATTTAAAATTACCCGGTGTGGTTCAAAGAGCAACATGAGTATTACCATTAGAAGAAGGAAGAATTTGTCTAAGGAGAGATTCAAGATCAACGATAAATAAGGCAGCCTTAGAGGTTTTTGCAGAATCTTTGGCAGCAGCAGCAGAAATTGCAGTTGCAAGTACAAGCTTGGAAGAATTGGGACACAATTGATTCTTATTCTGATCAACCCGAGGAGAATGGGTGAGACAATTTTGAATCAAGTATTTGGTTGCAATACACTATCAACATCAATTTGAAGTAATATGGAAATTTTTCTTGCAATTATGCCATTTTACAATGGGACAATCAAAGAATGAATGTACAAATTTACAACAACGACGACAAGAGTTAATAGTTATATTTGTAATTGCAAAGACAAGATCATTTTGTTGATGAAGAAGTCTCAATTTAGTTTCTTCATACTTGAGACATAAAAGAACATTCTTTAGTGTAGGTAAAGGGTTTTGGTGCATCAAAGATGCTATGACCGATTTATAATCATCATTGAGAGTGTAATACCCTAACAACCCTAATGTGAAAATAATATAAATATAAAATAACCATACACATAGGCTGCCACACAAACATAACATAAACCTCCTCCATATCACAGGTTAGATAAACATGTGGTAACTTAAACATCTATCATCATATACTTGCCTTTACATAGGCTCATCGCAACGGAAAATAAAGCAAATAAGGTAACACCACAAACAATTAAGTTTCATAACATTTTCTTTAAACATAAGACTGGGTTATGGCATAATGCCTTCAACATCAATAACATCCAAAATAACAATAGTTAATTAAACATAACATTCGCCCGCTCAGTGTTACAAATCAGAGCAACAAAATCTAAGTATCACATAAAATGGGAAAAGAAGAATAACCTTAATGCCATCCTTTAGCTTCTAAGCAGCTACTCATTTACCTCCTGGTTTGTACCCCGAGAAGGAGCACAACGCCACAAAAAAAGGGTGAGAATACAATCAAAATATATAATGGTGAAAATGTATGCAAAGGTAGCATAATCAAACATCAACAATCACATATCTCGTTCACACCATTTCAACACGATTCATTCACATTAACTAAACAAGTATTTTCAACAAGGAATATCAACATAATCAGTCAATGACATTATGCAAACAATGGATGCAATATACTCAACATCGCGACTCTACATGCATACAATACCATTATGGACAACACATATCCATATCACTCCTGAATTCCCTCCTTAGAACCTGAGCACACCAATTTGCTACTAACACCTTTAGTAACGCTTCACAAATTCCCATCTGGAATTAGCTACTCGCTCATAAATCCACACCATCAGACCATAGCACACCAAAACTAGAACAAAATCCGTACACCATGATGCATGATTCTCAATAACATGCAATATCACCAAAATGATCACCATATAATTACCACAATTATGCACAACATCACAACAATTGATTAATTCTATAATCAATAATACGCAACACCAAAATGCCTCTAAATAGTAGCATAAACAATATACAACCTAAAAAATCAGAACTGATTACTCAATTCCATGCAACTGAGCAAATGAAATTCATTCTGGTAGCATAACGGGTTTCCCGTCACCAGGGTGACGCATGTCATCCGCCTACCACACCCCACCGTCATCCTTATGACGCTTTCCCCACAAAATTGGGCTTATGGACCATGATGGTCTACCTGTCTGGAAGCTGATGCCCGTCAGCGCCTTAAAGGCTAAGACTACCTGGTCGTCATGAGGTTGATGCCCGTTACCCTGAAGTAGAAAGCATAATTTGCATTTTTAACCATGGAGTTCAATTCAAAACTCTGATTTTCCTTTCCCAACGCTTAAATCGATCAACAACATTAGGAAAACAATATCTAACATCAATACATCATCTATCTATCAATTAACATGCATTTTCTTTGATTAATCATGTTTTTTATATGTTTTATTCATCAAAATTACAACATACATATAAACACCAACTCATACCATCTTCACTACCAAGAACACACAATTTCCGTGGTAAATTAGTGCACAAGTTTCATATAATTCAACACATAAATCATGTTATTACAAAAATCAAATCATGTTCATCAATCATCCATTAAAAGGGAAAAGTTAGGAAAAAAACTAATGGGATTAAGGTATTCTGTCTACCCAATCATGTATTCCACACCATATTTGGAGTAATCCACCTACCTTGAATTTTCCAGCAAAAGCACATTCAAACTCTAACAATGGAGGCTCTCATAAGTCCTTGTTCTCCTAACCTCTCCTTTTCCAATTTCTGTTTTTCACGTACTAATCCCTAAACTCTCTACTAACTCCTTTTTATTAGAAACCTAATTCTCCTCAATTAGTGATTCTCGCTATGCCCTCACTTATTACTATATTTACCAAAATACCCTTTTGTCTCTAATTTTATTTTAATAATAATCCTTATTATTATCTAATATTTCTAATTATATTATTTATTTAAATAACTAGAACTAGGCTGCACCAATCCAAAAATCATTTAGGAATACTAACCACCTAAACATCTTCCAAAAGCATATAGAAATTAATTTAAACAATTAAATATTTAATTAAATAAATAAATTAGAAAAACAAGATGTTACAGAGAGCCATCGATAATTACAGCCAAATATGATTGCGATGAGTCTCACATGTTTTTAGGCCAGTTGCATCTTTCAGCGAAACATCCCACGTGGCTAACTTATTCCATTTTATTTTCATATGTGCTGAAAACTCCTAAATAGGTTGACCAAATTGTTGTTTCAAATTACTAAGATCTTTCAACAATTTATATTGATGAGATAAATCAGAGATATTATAATGTTGTTTTAAATTATCACATACCTCTTTGTAATTTTTAAATCGTCCAAATTGATGGTCCTTGCTATCTTATTTCTCTAATTTATTAGCATAGGCTTCTGTTTCTTTATAATCACCTATTGTAGGACACTTTTTATCACCCATCACATATCGCCAGAATCACTAACCTTTCAAGAATCCACACATTCTTCAATCTATTGATTATAATTAGAGCCATTAAAAATAATTGTAACAAGGAGTATAACTTCAAACTTTTCCATTATATTAAAAACAGTTTTACTGAAAAAAATTGATGAATAGGAAAAACTAAAAAAAAAAAAAGAGAAGATATGATGATGCCTAAACAAATCTCTTAAGATCTAAAAAGAAATAACAAAATGAAGAAGCAAAAGAAAATCTAAACTATATATATATATATATATATATATATATATATATAAATATAAAATGATATCATAGGTGTTATGCTTAATAACATGACACCTTTGATAATCCTTTACCATATATCCGTATAATAAAATTCATCGTTGGGTTGAAATGTATTATCATATAGATTATCGCTATAAATTTTAACATCATTTGATATATTAAAGAGAATGATAAAAATTAACGGTTTTGTTAAAGTTTTGTAAGTCGTTAATTTTTTATGCATCTCGTTGATGTTAGTGGGTGAGACACTTTTAGTTAGGAGAGAAAGAGAGAGAAAATAAAGAAACAAGGATTGATATTATTGAATTAATAAAACTGAATTACAAAGTGTCTATTTATATACACTAAAATAACAAACTAAATAAAAAACCCTAAACCCTAATTAGCTTTGGGCTTGGGCCATATAATACAACTTGGATTATATATAATATCTCAACATCCCCCCTATAATCCAATTTGTCAAAACACACTAATGATTTTTGATCTGAACTATTCCTAATTTCTTTCTCAAAGTTAGGAACCTACCGATCTTTAATCCTTTGGTGAAAATGTCGGTCAACTGTGCTTCACTTGAGCAATGTCTTACTTCAAGTTCACTTATATTCACCATCTCCCTTAAGAAGTGAAATCTAGCTTCGATGTGCTTGCTTGTTCCATGCAAAACTGAATTCTTCGTCAGATTTATGGCTGACTTGTTGTCAATCTGCAGTACCAGAGGTTACTTCACTTCGACCTCCATTTCTTCAAGCACATATCTGATCCAAATTGCTTGATACGCAAGATAGGATCGTGCTATATATTCAGCCTCACATGATGACAATGCCACCACGGGTTGCTTTCTCGAGCACCATGAAATTGGGGCACCAAATACTTGAAAGAAATATCTAGTAATGCTTTTTCGATCTTCCTTATCTCCGCACCAGTCAGCATCTGAATAACAAGTAACCATAGCTTCTTTGCTTTCAGAGTCTCGTCAAAATAAAATTCCATAGTTTTTCAATCTTTTTAAGTATCTCAGGATTCTTCTTGCAGCCTTCATGTGTGACACACTTGGTTCACTCATGTATCTGCTTACTAATCCGACTGAGAAACATATATCAGGTCGACTGTTGCACACATATCTTAGAGATTCGACAATATTTTTGAACAAAGTTGCATCGACTTTGTTTTCCTCTTCATGCTTCTCCAACTTTAAATTTGGTTCGATAGGCGAAGATGCAGAAGTCGAATCATCCATTATGAGTCTCTTGAGTATCTCTTTGACATACTTTCTTTGATTTAGCACCCTGCCTTGCTTCGACATTTGAAATTCCATGCCTAGGAAGTATGACAAATTTCCCAGATCCGACATTTCAAATTCCTTTTCACCAGCTATTTGAACTTCAACAAGTTCTTCAAGCTATTTCCAGTTACTAGCAAGTCATCACATATAAGCAGATTATTATTATATCTTGTGCCACAACCTGAACATAGGCACCATACTCAGATTTGCGTTTTATGAATCCCAATTCAATCAAGTATGAGTCGATCTTCTTGTTTCATGCCCTAGGTGCCTGCTTAAGACCATATAGCGCTTTGTGCAACTTTTATACTTTACTTGCTTCCTCCTGAATCACAAACCTAGGAGGTCGCGTGACATACATCTCTTCAGCTAAAGGTCCATTTAAAAATGTCGATTTCACATCTAAGTGAAATTTTGACCAGCCTTGCTTGCATGCCAAGGTCACCACTAGTCAAACAATTTCTAATCTTACGACAAGTGCAAATACTTCAGAGTAGTCGAGTCCTGCTCTCTGGAGAAATCCTCGAGCTACCAATCTCTCCTTATGCCTTGCTATCGACCCATCAAGATTGTGCTTTAACTTGAACACCAACTTTACTTTGATAGCTTTTGTATGAGCTGGCAATTCGACCAACTCCCATGTGTTGTTTCTTTCAATTGCTTGTAACTCTTTGACCATAGCAGCCTCCCATTGTTTATCTTTGAAGGCTTCACTATAGTTGATTGGTTCAACACCTGCAAGTAAAATAAAATGAACTAGTTCCCCATCTATTGTGACTTCATCATCACCAACCACTTCATAGTCTTGAAGTCTTGCTGGACGAGCTCTAGTTCGTTGAGGTCTCTGACTTATGCCAACCATATCCTCTTCGACTTCGTATGTGTCGAGAGTGTCAGCAACCACTTCGACTTCTTCTTCGACTGGAGTATCAACAATGTCTTCGACTTCGACATCATTACTTGCTTCATCGAAATCATAGCTCATCAGTGGCTTGTCCATTGCATTACTAGAATTCAAATCCCAGGCAGAATTTTCATCAATCTAATGTCTCGACTCATCACAATCTTCTGATTAATTGGATTGAATAACCTGTATGCTCCAGTCTTATCATATCCTACCAGAATCATAGGTTCACTCTTATCATCAAGCTTCCTTCTCCTAGCACCAGGAATATGCTTGTAGAAAATAGAGACAAACACCTTCAGATAACTCACTGATGGTCGTTTGACACTCCACACTTCTTCAAGAACCTTGTTCTTCAGGTTCTTAGTAGGGCACCTGTTTAGAATATAAACAGCAGTCGGAATAGCTTCACCCATAATGATTTTGGCAAATTCTTCTGCTTCAGCATGCATCTCGCCATGTTCAATATGGTCCTGTTTCTTCTTTCTGCTATTCCATTATGTTGAGGAGTATAAGGAGCAGTTATCTCATGATCAATACTATGTTCTGCAAAGAATGCTTCAAATATCTTGGATGTGTACTCGCCACCTCCATCTGTTCACAAAACTTTAATTTTTTTTTCACCATGGTTTTCGACAAGTATCTTGAATCTCTTAAAGATTTCAAATACTCTGTCCTTTCATTTGATCACATAGATCCAAAGCTTTCGACTTACTCATCGACAAATGAGATGAAATACCTGTTTCCACCAATAATATGCTCTTCAAAAGGACCACATACATCTGAATGTACAACTTCGAGTATGCAGGATCATCTCATTGGCATTGTCGAAATGAAAGACTTCCTAGACTACTTTCCGACTAGACAACTTTCACAGAGTTTGGCGGGCATCTTAAGACTTGGTGTACCAGTTACCATATCTTGAGTGATCAGTTGATTTAGCGACCTAAAGTTCCGCTGGCCAAACCTCAGATGCCACAACCAACTATTCTTGTGGTCGACAACTATTTTTCAGACATTGTACCTCGACCGAACTGATAATGGTTTTAAATGTTCTATTCTTCGACAGAGGAGATTTCAAGACCAAGTTATTCTAGATGTCGAAAATTTCTAAGGCTCCATCTTTCATAACCACTGAGAACCCTTTTTCGACCAGTTGTCTAACACTTAGCAGGTTGAACTTCAATCTAGGGACATAGATTACATCTTTGATCAAAACTTTTGCTCCATTACTCCTTTGGATAACTATGTTCCTAGTACCTTCTGCTTGCAACAAGCTATTATCAACAAGTTTGACCTTGCTCTTCTTCGGCTCGTCAAAATCTACTAACCATACTTTTTGACCAGTCATGTGATTCGAGCAACCTGAGTAGAGGAACCAGATCTTGGATTCGACATGGTCATCTGCAACTGCATCCATAACCAACATATCATCATAATCATCTGAATCTTGACGTGCAAGGTTTGCTCCTTTGTTTTTGTCTTTTGTCGAACCCTTGTCTTTCCTATACCCACAATGCTTGGCCAAGTGACCCCACTTTTCACAGTTATAGCACTATACACCTTTTTTTTCTACTTTGTATATCTGATAGGAATTTCATTCTTCTCTTTTCGAGGATTCAGAAGTTCTATCATCAATCTTATTTTTGTGAGGATTCGACCAAGACTTCTTCTTCTTCCACGATTGAGCCTGTAGTGCTTGTATCGAGTCTTAAACTCCTTTCCTTTCGACAATCCTAATCTCATGCGCTTCCAACGAACCAACCAAATCTTCTAGTTTTAGGGTTTCAAGATTGTTAGATTCTTGAATAGCTATGATAACGTGATCAAAGTGAGAGGTCAACGTACACATTACCTTCTCAACTATCATCTTATCGATTAGGATTTCACCATAACCCTTCATGAGATTGACGAGTTTCTGTGTAACATCCCAATTTCGTAAGAATATTTATTTAATTTATTTAAATATTATATTCGTGAATTTCTGTGATTTTTGCTGTTTCGTGTCGATGTCGGTGTTTTTGTGAAGTTTTGGTTATTTTAATTAAATAATAGTATATAATATGAATATATTAGTATTATTAATATAAAATAATAGTAGAGGAATTGAGGGTAAAGTGGGCAATTGAGGAGAATTAGTGAGGGTATTACGGGGAAAGCTCAATTTTGAGGCCCAAGGGTTAAGTTGCATATTTAAGGAGGATTTTGAGAAGAAGGTTCATTTTTTTTGGTTAAGCGTGAAAAGAAGGAGAGCTCTGAGGAAAAAGGGAAAAGGCGAGGATTTTCGTGAAGGTTTCCAAAGGCTCAAGAGAGAACTCATCGGATCGACAATCTAAGGTATGGGGAGTAATTGCCTTTCATTGTTTTCATTATAGGATTCGATTGAATGAAGTGGATTTGGTGATTTTGAGGTTTATGAGGGTTTATGGGTTTTGAGGTAAACTGATGATTTTGAGGGTATTTTGTGAATCGATTAGTAAGAGTTGAATTTAATCGGTAAAATAGACCTTTGGGGCAGATTCCCTCGTTGTTGTAGTTTTAACCTTGTGGCGAAGGATCTATAGAGTTTATATGAAGCTTGAGGGTTTTGAAGGTTTAGGGAAATTAAGGTTTCCCATAGTGTCCTGAATCGACCTAACAGACTAGATTTTAGGCCTTTAAATTCTGTGATATGTTAGGACTGTTGTAGGGATGATTTTGGGTCATTTGAGACTGTAATCGCATGTGCTTTGAGGCTGGGAAGTTACTGATGCGTAGCAGCGATTCCCTGCAATCGCTAGTTCGCAAAGAGAATGAAACGCTCGCAAGGCGAATGTTCGCCTAGACTCGCAAAGCGAGTAGCGTAGCGAATGCGCGAAAAATGTGATGATTCTGGGTTGATTTCTGAGAAGTGGTGTCGTGGGTTCGCATAACGAATGTCCCAGCGAAGGGCTTCGCAAAGCGAATGAAGTGGCGAAGAGAGGAAGAATGAGGGCTTTGTTGGGATTCTGGGATTCGCTAGAGCTTCACAAAGCGAAGGTCCCAACGAATGTGTTTGTATAGCGAACTGCTGCTGTTTTGTGAAATTTATTTATGATGCTGTGATGTTCTGAGGTTTTGGTGCTGTGATATTTTGATGATTTACTATGATGATATTGATGATGATAATTTGTGATGTTTTGATGATTATTTGACGAATATGTGATGATATGACGTATATGAGAAATGATGAATGATGATGCACATTATGATGTTTACTTGACGATGCTGAAATATTGACGTTTGTGTATCATACATTCATATGCATACTCTGTGACGACGCTTCATTCGCATTATGCGGATATGAGGTAATTATAACGTGCTCCGGATCCAAATGCGGGATCGATCCTATTGACGGAGATCTTTGGAGGGTTGATGGCCTGGTGTCCATCGTTTGTGATGATTGGTACCACATGCATGAGTCTTGTTATGCATTGCATCTTATATGGCATTGATGAATTTGTGATATGGTGTTTCCTGATGTTTTCCTTGATGATGATCTTGATGATGTTGTTTATGAAGATAATGCCATTTTATGTATATCTTGTTTTATAATGATTATTATGAATTGTGATTACTCACCCTGCCTGTTTGAATGTTTCCTCCACGTAGGTAACGTGCAGGTGATCAGGTTTAGCTGTGGATGCTTTCAAGGACTTGAAGTTTATTTGTTTTTGGTAGATTTAGAGGGTCTTGCTCTGATAGTGTAACATCGGGTTGGGGTCCTTTGAGTCGAACTATGTTGTTTCCCTATTTTGTTGTTATTTGATGATATGGTTTTATTTTGATTATTATAATGTTTGTTGAAAACCTTTTATTTGAAAAATTTGAGTTCCGTTGCCATGTGAAGGCTTTTTGTGAAACTTTGAGGAAAACCCTTTGTTTACAGGGTAATTGTGTTATTTTGATTTAATGAGAAATGTGCAGCCTTTGAGGTGATTTTTATGCCTTACTCTGATTATTTAAGTTGTTTCTGCTGCAACATTATTGGGGTAGAAAAGGGTGTTACATTAGTGGTATCAGAGCAGGTCGGTCCGTCCGGCCAGGTTTCTACTTGATGTCTGTCCCTGTCAGTCGACGAGTGTGTGTACACTGTCGATGGTTTAGTTCTTCTAACCTTGTTGGTGGTGTGCAGGATGGCTGAAAGAAATGATCGTGCGATTGCTCATGCGTTGGAATCTATTGCTAATGTGGTGGCGCAGCTGAATCCAAATGGTGGAGCTCTTGATGAGTTTCGAGCTTTGGGTAAGTTCTAGAGGAACAATCCACCGACTTTTGTGGGTACGCATGATCCAGCAAGTGCACAGAAATGGCTGAAGACGATCGAGAAGATTTTCCGAGTGATGGGGTGTTCTGATGAGCAACAAGTTCAGTTTGGAACGCATATGCTGGAAGAGGGAGCTAAGGATTGGTGGGATAACACCCGTCAGAGGCTTACTGATGTTGGCACTGTGATAACTTGGGCTGTGTTTAAGCAGGAGTTTCTGGGCAAGTATTTCCCAGAGGATGCTCGTGGCAAGAGAGAAGTGGAATTCCTTGAGCTAAAGCAAGGAGACATGACTATGGCAGAGTATGCTGTAAAGTTTGAGAAGCTAGTGAAGTTCTGTCCGCACTACAATCGTGCTGACGCTGAGATGTCTAAATCTCTCAAGTTCGAGAATAGGCTGAGACCAGAGATTAAGCAAGGTATTGGGTATCAGCAGATCCGCAGGTATGCTGAGTTGGTGGACAAGAGCAGAATCTATGATGAGGACAACCGAGCTCGATCTACTCACTACAAGCAGTTGAGTGAGAAGAAATGGCAGTATAGGGGTAAGCCTTATACAACTTCAGCTGACAAAGGGAAGCAGAAGGCTTCAGATGGGAAAAAGGCAAGTGGGGGAGCAGCTCCCGCTTCTGGAAAGTGTCATAAGTATGGCGAGCAAGGTCACTGTGCTGATGTGTGCACAAATAATATGCTGAGGTGCTATAGATGCGGTAAGAAAGGTTATCGAGCTACTGATTGCAAAGATGAGGGTCCGACCTATTTCAATTGTGGTGAGAAGGGTCATATCAGTACCCAATTCCAGAGCCCGAAGAAGACTGCTACTGCTGCTCAGACCAGCGGTAGAGTGTTTGCTTTGAGTGGTGCAGAGGCGCCAGAGAAGAACAACCTGATCCGAGGTACTTGTTTTATTAATAATATTGAATTGGTTGCTATTGTTGATACTCATTCTTTTTATCTCGCTTGAATGTGCTAATAGATTAGGTTTGAAGTTATCTGAGAGGAATGGTAATATGGTAATAGAAACTCCAACTAATGGTTCTGTTACTACTACCCTTGTGTGTTTGAGATGTCCTGTGACGATTTTTGAGAAGAGCTTTGTGATGGATTTGGTGAGCCTACCCTTGCACCAAATTAACGTGTTCTTTGGAATGAACTGGTTGGAGTTCAACCGTGTTCATATCAATTGTTATAACAAGACTGTAGAGTTTCCTAAGATTGATGATAGTGGGGAGTTGATGTTCTTGTCTGCTAAGCAAGTAGAGGAACTTCAAGAAGACGAAGCTTTAGTGTTTGCAATGTTTGCATCGTTGCAAATCGACCGTGAAGCTGTGAGTGTGGAGTTGCCTGTTGTCTGTGAATTCCCAGATGTGTTTCCAGATGACATTAGTGATTTGCCTCCAGAGCGTGAAGTAGAGTTTACAGTGGACTTAATACCAGGTACGAGTCCAGTGTCGATGGCTCCTTATTGAATGTCAGCTTCTGAGTTAAGTGAATTGAAGAAACAGTTGGAAGAATTGCTTGAGAAGAGGTTTGTTCGACCAAATGTTTCTCCGTGGGGTGCTCATGTGTTGTTAGTGAAGAAGAAAGATGGAAGTATGAGGTTGTGCGTTGATTACCGACAGTTGAATAAAGTGACTATCAAGAATAAGTATCCACTTTCGAGAATCGACGATTTGATGGATCAGTTAGTAGGTGCTCGTGTGTTCAGCAAGATTGATTTGAGGTCGGGTTATCATCAGATTTGAGTTAAGCCTGATGATATTCCGAAGACGGCTTTCAGAACGAGATATAGACACTATGAATACATTGTGATGTCGTTTGGTGTATCCAATGCACATGGTGTGTTCATGGAGTGCATGAATCGGATTTTCCATGAGTATTTGGATAAGTTTGTGGTGGTGTTTATCGATGATATCTTGATATATTCTAGATCTGAAAAATAGCATGCCGAGCATTTGAGAACTGTGTTGCAAGTCTTAAAGGAGAAGAAGTTGTATGCAAAGCTGTCGAAGTGTGAGTTCTGGTTGAAGGAAGTGAGTTTCCTTGGCCATGTGATTTCAAGTGGTGGTGTTGCTGTTGATCCTTCTAAGATTGATGTCGTGTTACAGTGGGAGACTCCAAAGTTTGCGATTAAGATACGAAGTTTTCTGGGATTAGCGGGTTACTACCGCAAGTTTATTGAAGGCTTTTCTAAGTTGGCATTACCTTTGACTCAGTTGACTCGAAAGGGTCAGACTTTTGTGTGGGATGTAGCTTGTGAAGAGAGTTTTGTGGAATTAAAGATGAGATTGACTACTGCTCCAGTGTTGATTTTGCCTAATCCAAGTGAATCTTTTGTGGTGTATTGTGATGCATCGAAGATGGGTCTTGGTGGATTATTGATGCAAAATGGACAAGTTGTTGCTTATGCTTCGAGACAATTGCGAGTTCATGAGAGGAATTATCCTACGCATGACTTGGAATTGGCCGCGGTGGTGTTTGTGTTGAAAATTTGGAGACATTATCTGTTTGGCTCTAAATTTGAAGTGTTCAGTGATTATAAAAGTATAAAGTACTTATTTAATCAGAAGGAATTGAATACGATGCAGAGAAGGTGGTTAGAACTGTTGAAGGATTTTGATTTTGATTTGAGTTATCATCCGGGCAAGGCAAATGTAGTGGCCGATGCATTGAGCAGAAAGTCATTGCATATGTCGATGTTTATGGTGAAAGAATTGGAGCTGATTGAGCAATTCAGAGATTTGAGTTTGGTATGTGAAGCGACTCCTGACAGTGTGAAGTTGGGAATGTTGAATTTAACTAGTGGTATTCTAGAAGAAATCAGACTGGGACAACAATCTGATTTAAAGTTGGTTGACCAATTGACTTTGATTAACCAAGGTAACGGAGGTGACTTCCGGATTGACGAGGATGGTGTGATGAGGTTTTGAGATAGAGTATGTGTCCCAGATGTTCTAGATATTAAGAAGAGAATTCTTGAAAAAGGACATCGAAGTAGGTTGAGTATTCATCCCGGTGCTATGAAGATGTACCAAGATTTGAAAAAGTTGTTTTGGTGGCCAGGTATGAAGAAGGATGTTGCGGAGTTTGTTTATGCGTATTTGACTTGTCAGAAGTCAAAGGTTGAGCATCAGAAGCCTTTAGGTATGATGTAGCCGCTGAGGATTCCATAATGGAAATGGGATAGTATTTCCATGGATTTTTTGGTGGGGTTGCCGAAGACTGCTAAGGGAAATTATTCAATTTGGGTGATCGTGGATAGATTAACTAAGTCGACTCATTTCTTACCGATGAAGATTAATCATTCCATGCGGAAGCTAGCCGAGATGTATATTGAGGAGATTGTGAAGTTACATGAGGTACCTTCGAGTATTGTGTCAGATAGAGATCCGAGGTTTACATCGAGGTTCTGGAAGAGTTTGCAAGATGCGTTGGGTACCAAGTTGAGGTTGAGTTCTACCTATCATCCGCAGACGGACGTCAGACAGAAAGGACGATCAAATCTTTAGAGGATTTGCTGAGGGTTTGTGTGTTGGATCATGGAGGATCGTGGGATAGCCATTTTCCGTTGATTGAGTTCACGTACAATAATAGTTTTCATGCTAGTATTGGAATGTCGCCCTACGAAGCTTTGTATGGGAGAAGGTGTATGAGTCCTTTGTGTTGGTATGAGTCGGGCGAGAGTGTTGTACTCGGACCTGCAATTGTGCAAGAGACGACTGAGAAGATTAAGAAGATCCAAGAGAGGATGAAAGCTTCGCAGAGTCGACAGAAGAGCTACCATGATAAGAGGAGGAAAGCACTTGAAATCCAAGAGGGAGATCACGTGTTTCTGAGAGTGACGCCAGTGACTGGTGTGGGTAGAGCTTTGAAGTCTAGGAAGCTCACTCCACGTTTTTTTGTTCCATATCAGATATCGCAGAGGATAAGAGAGGTAGCCTATCGAATTGCTTTACCCCCGTCACTTGCGAATTTGCATGACGTGTTCCATGTGTCTCAATTGAGGAAGTACATTCCGGATCCGTCGCATGTGATTCAGATGGATGATGTACAAGTGAGGGATAATCTGACTGTGGAAGCATTGCCTGTGCGTGTCGACGGTCGAGAGATGAAGCAATTGCAGGGTAAAGACATAGCTTTGGTGAAGGTGTTGTGGGGTGGACCAGCTGGCAAAAGTTGGACTTGGGAACGTGAAGATCAGGTGAGGGAGTCGTATCCGACTCTATTTCCTTGAGGTAATTTTCGGGGGCAAAAATTCTTTAAGTGAGGGAGAGTTGTAACATCCCAATTTCGTAACAATATTTATTTAATTTATTTAAATATTATATTCGTAATTTCTATGATTTTTGGTGTTTCGTGTCGATGTCGGTGTTTTTGTGAAGTTTTGGTTATTTTAATTAAATAATAGTATATAATATGAATATATTAGTATTATTAATTTAAAATAATATTAGAGGAATTTAGGGTAAAGTGGGCAATTGAGGAGAATTAGTGAGGGTATTATGGGGAAAGCCCAATTTTGAGGCCCAAGGGTTAAGTTGCATATTTAAGGAGGATTTTGAGAAGAAGGTTCATTTTTTTGGTTAACCGTGAAAAGAAGGAGTGCTCTGAGGAAAAAGGGAAAAGGCGAGGATTTTCGTGAAGGTTTCCAAAGGCTCAAGAGAGAACTCATCGGATCGACAATCTAAGGTATGGGGAGTAATTGCCTTTCATTCTTTTCATTATAGGATTCGATTGAATGAAGTGGATTTGGTGATTTTGAGGTTTGTGAGGGTTTATGGGTATTGAGGTAAACTGATGATTTTGAGGGTATTTTGTGAATCGATTAGTAAGAGTTGAATTTAATCGGTAAAATAGACCTTTGGGGTAGTTTCCCTCGTGGTTGTAGTTTTAACCTTATGGTGAAGGATCTATAGAGTTTATATGAAGCTTGAGAGTTTTGAAGGTTAAGGGAAATTAAGGTTTCCCGTAGTGTCCTGAATCGACCTAACAGACTAGATTTTAGGCCTTTAAATTCTGTGATATGTTAGGACTGTTGTAGGGATGATTTTGGGTCATTTGAGACTGTAATCGCAGGTGCTTTGAGGCTGGGAAGCTACTGATGCGTAGCAGCGATTCCCTGCAATCGCTAGTTCGCAAAGCGAACGAAACACTCGCAAGGCGAATGTTCCCTTGGACTCGCAAAGCGAGTAGCGCAGCGAATGCGCGAAAAATGTGATGATTCTGGGTTGATTTCTGAGAAGTGGTGTCATGGGTTCGCACAACGAATGTCCCAACGAAGGGCTTCGCAAAGCGAATGAAGTGGCGAAGAAAGTAAGAATGGGGGCTTTGTTGAGATTCTGGGATTCGCTAGAGCTTCGCAAAGCGAAGGTCCCAGCGAATGTGTTCGCACAGCGAACTGCTGCTGTTTTGTGAAATTTGTTTATGATGCTGTGATGTTCTGAGGTTTTGGTGCTGTGATATTTTGATGATTTACTATGATGTTATTGATGATATTGATGATGATGATTTGTGATGTTTTGATGATTATTTGACGAATATGTGATGATATGACGTATATGAGAACTGATGAATGATGATGCACATTATGATGTTTACTTGACGATGCTGAATTATTGACGTTTGTGTATCATACATTCATATGCATACTCTGTGACGACGCTTCATTCCCATTGTGCGGATATGAGGTAATTATGACGTGCTCAGGTTCCAAATGCGGGATCGATCCTATTGACGGGGATCTTTGGAGGGTTGATGGCCTGGTGTCCATCCTTTGTGACGATTGGTACCACATGCATGAGTCTTGTTATGCATTGTATCTTATGTGAAATTGATGAATTTGTGATATGGTGTTTCCTGATGTTTTCCTTGATGATGATCTTGATGATGTCGTTTATGAAGATAATGCCATTTTATGTATATTTTGTTTTATAATGATTATTATGAATTGCGATTACTCACCCTGCCTGTTTGAATGTTGTCTCCACGTAGGTAATATGCAGGTGATCAGGTTTAGCTGTGGATGATTTCGAGGACTTGAAGTTTATTTGTTTTTGGTCGATTTAGAGGGTCTTACTCTGATAGTGTAACACCGGGTTGGGGTCCTTTGAGTCGAACTATGCTGTTTTCCTATTTTGTTTTTATTTGATGATATGGTTTTATTTTGATTATTATGATGTTTGTTGAAAACCTTTTATTTGAAAAATTTGAGTTCCGCGGCCATGTGAAGGCTTTTTGTGAAACTTTGAGGAAAACCCTTTGTTTACAGGGTAATTGTGTTATTTTGATTTAATGAGAAATGTGCCTTTGAGGTGATTTTTATGCCTTACTCTGATTATTTAATTTGTTTCTGCTGCAACATTATTGGGGTAGAAAAAGGTGTTACATTCTGCACCTTCGACACATAACCTACAATCTTTTCATCTTCTCCCATTGACAATAATTCTTATTGTCGTCGCAAAGTTTGCAACTTGACAACCTTAACTTTCTCGTCTCCTTCATAGTACTTGACAAGAATGTCCCACGCCTCCTTCGCCGATTCAGCATGAGCGATTTTGTTAAAATTAGTCGTACTAACCGCCGATTAGATGTCGAACGCCGCCTTGCAATTCTTCTTCTTGGCCTCCTTGTGAGCGGTTCTCTGTGCGTCGGTTGCATCTTCACCAAGCGCAGGAACGGGTTTCGTAACCACTTCTAGGGTTTCATGAAAGCCAAGTAGAGATTGCATCTGTTTTCTCCGTCGGAGCCAATTCTTGCCATCAAGAGTTGGAAGGGAGTTTGGTAAATTTCCGTTACCATTCATCTTTGTAGCGATTGATCAACAATAACCCACAATCCCAGAAACACGATCTCTGACGTGTGATTCTTGAAAACACAATCAAGAATCTAACCGGAACTCTAGATACCAATTTGTTAGTGCGTGAGACACTTTTAGTGAGGAGAGAAAGAGAGAGAAAATAAAAAAAACAAGAATTGATATTATTGAATTAATAAAACTAAATTACAAAGTGTCTATTTATATACACTAAAATAACAAACCTAAACCTTAATTAACTTTAAGCCTGAGCCACATAATACAACTTGAATTATATCTAATATCTCAACAGTTGATATATTAAATGATTTTCGATTGATGTTAAATATTATAGAAATAACCGATATGATAATAATTTTAAATCAAAAATTGAATTTTGTTATACAAATATTTAGTAAAGAGTTATCAAAGTCTCGTATTAATATATAGTACGAAGAGGTCATGGTGAACTAAAATATAGTATTAATATATAGTAAATGTCACAGTCAATACCGATTATTGAAGAAATGTAAAGGCTGCATGCTACTAGTCACTACAGCTAACCTACAGTTTATGATGAGGTCATGTACCAGAAACTTGTACTCACTACAGTCTGAATTTTCCCATCATACGACTCCCTTACGAATAAAGCGTCCCTCCTAATCTATACAGACCCATGCAGCTTTACTACAGTATCACAACTTGCCCATCACGAACCAACAATACGTATAACATTCTACACCTTCTTCCCTTTCCACACAACGCTAAAACACACCGTCACATCATAAAAATATAGATACTTGAATTTCAATAATTTATCATAATCAAATAAATAAATGACTAAATTTGGCAGCATTATTTTTCTATAAACGGTTTATTGCCATTGCTAGTGGCCCACACAGGCTTTAGAATGAGACACTGTTTTTTGTTAGTTTGTGAGCAGACAAAAGCAGAGAAGCTTCTTATCCTCTCCTTCTAGGTTTTCACACATTACATTACACATAGAATCTCTTCTAAAGCCAAAGTATTATTATTATTATTATTATTATTATTCACTTTTACACTTTAGCCCTTCATTTTCCACCTCAATATTACCCTTTACCCCTTCATTATTACTACTAATATATTATTATACATAAATTTCAAGGGCAAATTAATCACAACAGTGGCCTATTTAGTTCAATCTTATACAAGCTCTTTTAGTTCATATCTCTACCACCTTCTTTCCATACTCTTTCTCTTTCTCTTTCTCTCTCTTTTTTCTCTTTCTAATATTCATCAAAAGTAATGGCTCCAATGACTCTACCACCTGGATTCAGGTTCCACCCTACAGATGAAGAACTTGTTGCTTACTATTTAGACAGAAAAATAACAGGTAGAATCATTGAGCTTGACATCATTGCAGAAGTTGATCTCTACAAATGTGAACCTTGGGATTTACCAGGTACATTTCATACAATAGTATACATAACCATCTCATGCAAGTGTTTCTTGTCGGTGTGAGGGTCTGAAATCGACACTGATACATATGATTACGTATAATTTATATATTTCTTTTCTATCATTATTGATTTTTGATGTGTCAGTATCGATGTTATGTTTCTAGTATTTGTCTTTCATATTTATACATATTTTTATTTTATGTAACTCATTCATTCATGAATAGATTAATAAAGATCATATGGTTGAAATATGCAGAAAAATCATTTCTTCCAAGCAAGGATATGGAGTGGTATTTTTATAGTCCAAGAGACAGAAAGTATCCAAATGGGTCAAGAACAAATAGAGCAACAAGAGGTGGTTATTGGAAAGCAACAGGAAAAGATAGAGCAGTGAATTCTCAAAAGAGACAAGTTGGAATGAAGAAGACACTTGTTTACTACAAAGGTAGAGCACCTCATGGAATTAGAACCAACTGGGTTATGCATGAATATCGACTCAATGAATCACACCCTGGTGCTTCTCTCTCTTCTTTGAAGGTAATATACATTTACTAAGTTGTCTATAGAAGAAGATGCATAGACATTTCTGAAAAAATGCGTGTTCAATTCCATGTTGAACACAGACACCAACAAGACATCAACACTTATGATACACTAATTTATTGATTTTTACAAATTATTATTTGTGTCAATATCTTCATGTCAGTGATTCATAAGAAGAAACCCTAAAAGGTCAAAAATCATGAGTTTGAAACAAAAAATATATCCTTGTTTAGGCTTCCTTTGAGATTGATCTGCCTATGTTGTTGTCATTATCTTGTCACAGAATACACTTGAATATAGAGTAGCAAAAAAACTCATCTATGTTTTCTTTTCTGCTCTTTAAAAAAAAACAGCTTATGATCAAAATGTTATGTCGAAAAATTCAGATCCCTGTATGTACTTACTATTACTCATCTCCCTTTTCTTTTACAAATCTCTTTATATTTGCTTTAATTTGTTGTTCCTTATTCTTCAATAGTGTTATTTTATAGCATAATTTTAATAAACTTGGTAAGTGTAACATGTTTTTTAATGTAACTAATCTTAACCAACTATATGTAATATATATAGAACTTTCAAATTAATTATGATTACAATTTTTTTTACTAAGATCTGACGATTATGATTAATTGACCGTATAATTAACATTTACAGGATTCATATTCATTGTGTCGAATTTTCAAGAAGACAATTCAAATTCTGACAAAAACTAATGAAGAACAAGGAGAAGATACAAAGAAGGAAATGATGATGCAAGGGGAAGACTCAAGTGGAACTGAGATTTCAAGAGAAATAATGGAAACTATGGATGAAAAAGTTATTAATAATAATGAATATCCAAAGTTTCCATGTGACGCTTCATCTTCTGATGTCACTCAAGGAACATGTACACCAACAGATACATGCAATAATAATATAACAGATGATTTTCATGCACAATTTGCTTCTGATGAAGCAAATAGTTCAGCTATTGGATTAAGCTATCCCTCAAACTTATTTCAGGTAACACTTCAATAATTTTATAAACTTTATGATTTATTTATTTTTCTTTTATTTTGTAGTACTATAGTATTCTTTAATTCACGTAGATGTGTCATGAATCTATTAGATTGATAGGACATATATGAAAAAGCAAAGGTAGGGTCATAAGTTGATCATTATTATATACATATTGATCTATAGATGGGTATATTAACTTTTTCTTTTTCTCCATGTTTGTAGCATTTATGCTCATGATTACTTCCTTTGTCTTCTCTTCATTTCCAATCACTTTTTTTATATTTATCAAATTAACTACTTCACTTTCAGAATTTTTTATTCAAATACCCCACATTTTCGAAAAAAATTTTCAAATACCCCACGTTTCAAAATTTTTTTCAAACTGTCCCAGTTAGGACAAGACTTTGTACATTATCGCCAAATGAAATGGCGACACCCCCTTTAAGGCTACAACTCTGTCGCCAATTGTATTGGCGACTCCCTTGCTTATCAAGTTGCCAGTGCAATTGACGACCCTGTACAAAGGCAAAAGAGAGTCGCCAATACAATTGGCGACAGAGTTATAGCGTTAAAGGGGTGTCGCCATTTCATTTGGCGACAATGTACAAAGTTTTGCCCTAACTGAGGCAGTTTGAAAATTTTTTTGAATTAACGTGGGGTATTTGGGGAATTTTTTCGAAAATGTAGGGTATTTGGGTAACTTTACCTCACTTTCACTCCTCAAATAATACGTAAATAACTAGAATTTAAATCACTTCTTCTTACTTTGCACATTTGCATCTAAATAATTTTACAATAAATTTTTATGATGTGGAACGTTTTTACTCATCGTCGTGATCCATAAAAACTTTCACGATTTATGTTGATACAAATATTATGACACTAATTATTATCGTCGCAGTATGCATTAATCACTTCATTCTTTATCACAAAAACGGTGAATAACAATATCAATACCAATCTCTTTTGATATCGTTTTGCCGTGGTCGTTTTCATAGTAAATAGTTTTTTAAAACCATGGCTCCACATAGCATATTTTAGAGTTTTTCTTTTGATCTTAAAGTGATGAAAGTTGGAAGTATGATGAAGCTCTCAATCTTTTTATAAAGACATCACTTCTAAAATTCACTTGGACTGACTACTCCAATTTAGCTTTTCTTCACCATTCCCTATAATTTCTTTTGACTGACTATATATATACTCAAAACGTTTTCCAAAGTAAAGATCTCTTTACTCCTATTTTTTCTCACGGTTTGTTAGGTTTTAAAGACTAAAGCATTATACATCTTTACCTTTAATCACATTCTTTTTTATCAATAATGTTTTCAACATTTTCAATCTTTGCAAAAGCTATAGTAATGTTACTACTATTTTAGCTATCTTTACAATGTTTGTTGAATTCATGCGAGCAATACATGCATTTGATTGGGGACTTCAACAAATTCAAATTTTCTCTTGCACCCTTATATCAAGTACACCACTTTTCAATCTTTATCTTTTAAACCTAAAGCCTCTAATAGTAGTAACCCTTCACTTTTTTTGTCACTTGCACTACTCCATTAATTTAGTTCCAACTTATTAGGCATGAGTTATACAATCCGTTATCGCGAAAACGGCTATGACAAAACAATATAGAAAGATTTTGATATAATAAAAAAAATCATGGTAAATTTACATCGTGACAACTACGTCCAGTATCGTAAGATCTGTATCGACCGAAATCACGAAAATCTTTACGCGACTTCGAATATTATTTTAAACCTTATGTCTCTTCTTAGGTTATATTATTGATATGTAGTAACTAATATATTTGTTTTGTGATGATGCAGGATATAGAAATACCTATGTATGGTGGCTTCCATAATCAATTTCCACAAACACCTTTTATGATGGAAGATTTTCCACAAATGGAGACAAAATCAATAATGAAGACTGATATGAATGAAAACTGCTTTATGTATGACAAATACATTGACTGTATGAATGGAACACTAGAAGAAATCATTTCTCTGTGTTCCTCTCAAGATCATTCTGTGGCTTTTCCAATGCTATAGAATGATTATTATACTAACACAAATGCATGACTCAAACTATATAGTATATCATATCACTTAATATTCATTGACAGAGAAACTTGTGTTGGCTAAAATAACCACACAAATGGGGATTTTTTTTTTTTTTTGTTTTGGTTCTTTTGCAGCCGCATAGTAGAGGCTACTACACATATGGTGTACTGGATGGATAGTAGAATATGCTAGCCAAGGAGGCTAGTTGGGATATTTTATTTTGTTTGTGTTTTTTTTCTTCTTTTCATAGGTTTTATTTTAAAGTATATTTATTAGAATATTACATAATCATGTATGTTGGTGTTCAACTGTTTTGTATGCTATGGAAGCAAATGGATATGGGGAGAATTTATTTATAATTGTTAAAATGTTTTATATAATATTATTTTTCCATTTTATAGAAAAACACAAATCAGTACTCAAGTCTTATTCATGGCACATAATGTGAAGCGAAAGGAACTAAAACATAGAATAGTGAATACATATGACACAAATTCAGAGGCATCAAAGAATTATATACACCACACTGAAAAGGAGAAAACACATAACAAACAAGTGGAGTAAGTGAGAATTCTTGGGAGAAGTTTAACCAATTATGTAATGACTTAGAAGAGTGGATGACTGGTTTGATGAAGAAGATTATTGTAGAGCGTTTCCGATGCGACTGAGATGGTTCTCTGTTAGATAGAGAGGGTACTTACAAAATATGCTAGCATTGACACTCAAGTCAGTATGATATTGAGGTGAAACTTGACAAGTGTGAGTTGAATCGTACTTGGGTATAACTTAGGATTATGCTTGTAAATGGGAGATCGTTGCGTTTGTCTCCAGGTTGTCCAATGTAGAGCACAGGCGACTGTTGAATGATGATCCAATGACTCATAGAAAAAGAGGAGTTGTGCTCCTGTACGATAACACTTAAGGAAGGTTTACCTGTGCAGCGACACGAGGGGTACATTAAAGAGATTGGACCTTTGGGAATTAGACCTGTCTAGTGGGTTGTTGGCCAACTATGCATAGTTATTCCTCAATCATTGTTGGTAGATAGGAGGCGAGAATTGTTGATATAAAAGTATTTGAGGTAGGCCAAACATTATGAATTGTGGTAATCTCGTCTGCAGAGCATAAGCTCATTGCTGAGTGGAAATAGTTTTTTTTTTTTTTTTTTTTTTTTAATAGGCAATTATATTGATAAGAGCAAAAGAGATGCTCCAAAACAGAACAATACAGGAAAAAATAGAGCAACCCCTATCTGCTACAAAAGCTAAGAGGCGAGGTGTGCCATTCAAGATAAGAGGGGGCACAAGAAAGATTACAAGTGAGACCCGCCCAAATCCACGAACAATGGAGGATTGCCGACATACATTCAATAAAGCTGAAGGCTTCTCCTTTGAATATAACAGCATTGCGTTTTGTCCATAAACACCACGTCGTTGCCAACCAAATGGAGCCGATTAAGTTTCGCTAATATCTAAAATAACATCCAAATTCTCCCTACCAACCCAAAACCTCACCTTATCCCAAATATTCCTGGCAATGTAACAATCCTTGAACAGGTGCTGAGAATCTTCGCTGTGACGAGAGCACAAGGCGCACACTGAATCTCTAGGATCCGTTAGAATACCTCTCTGAAACAAAAGATCTTTCGTAGGGAGACGATTTATCAACAATCTCCATCCAAAAATCAAAGTCTTCGAAGGAGCTCTAAAGCTCCAAAGGCGGGCCAACACGTCTAGAAACCGGGTATCGTATCTGGCTGTAACAGTGTTCTTCAAGTGATTAGCAATGCAAGAATTTGTCTTGTATCCTTCGTCATTATCATTCAGCCAAGTAAAAGAGTCTTCTCTGTTTTGAATTGGTTTGTGAAGATCCAACCAGCTCTGCATTTCTTCAAGAATATCCTGCTCCAGTACCTCGTTGCTACTGCCAAGGCTTTGATTCCAAGTCCAATCCCCTTCAAACCAGGTTCCCGCTTCCGCAACCGTCAGATGATGCGAATCAGCAGCCTCAAAGATTGAAGGAAAAGCTTCTTTCATCGATTGGTTCTCAATCCACAATGCGTGCCAAAATGAGGTTTTAGAGCCGTCTCCGATCCTGTAAAAGAAAAAGTTAGTAAAACCAGAGGTCGGTGAGATTTTAAGATCTGTCAGGATCAAATTTTTCCACCATAAAGAGTCTCTTTTCGTCAAAACTGTGTTATCTCCAACTTGAATCTTTAACGCCATATTTCCGTAACGATGACTTAACAATTTCTACCAGCAGGCCTCCTTGTCCACCAATATCCTCCATTTCCACTTTAACAGTAGTGCATTGTTGATAATTCCCACATCCTTAATGCCCAATCCTCCCAACGACTTCGGCTTGCAAACTTCTTCCCAGCCGACCCAATGGATGCTTCTTCTGTCTAACCTTCCAGACCACAAAAAATTGGAGCAGATCCTCTTAATGTCTTTCAAAATCGATGTCGGAGCTTTGTAGAAGGCGAGAGTATAAACCGGGATAGCATTCAGTACAGAGTTGATAAGAGTTGTTCTTCCAGCTATAGACAAACACTTGCTTTTCCAACTAGCCAATTTAATGCGCAACGATTGAAGTAGGGGCTTCCACAATGATAACTTCCTAGGACTGCTGCCTATCATGACTCCGAGAAAGCGAAAGGGCGTGCTGTCCACTTCACACGACAAGAAAACTGAGCCTGCACTTAAACACCAGTCAGGGACATTGATTCCATATAGCTTGCTCTTGAAGAAGTTGACCTTCAATCCCGACATCAGCTCGAAGCCTCTCATAATAGTTTTAATGCCCCAAAAATTGTCCATTCTGGCTTCTCCAATAAAGATAGTATCGTTCGCAAATTGCAAGACATCAACCGTATCCACGCCATTGAAACTGAAACCTTTGTATAAATTAGTAGTAACAACCTTCTCCACAAGACTTGTTAGGCCTTGCATCGCGATAACAAAGAGGAGAGGTGACAGGGGGTCACCTTGACGTAATCTGAGTGGAAATAGTTGACATTGAGAACCTGCACATTAAATGCATGTTGTGCTGTTGAAACATCTTTGCAGCGATGGCATCCACGTGTCTTGCGCATGTAGGGGAGATAGGTGTTGCGCCTATGCACAATCGAGTGCAAGTATTGTTTTGAGAAATGACATGGACCGTTGGATGACTCCTTTGAATTTCCAGTTGAATGTGGCTTTTGAACTTGGTTATTTCCCCACCTATAAAACATAAACTTGTAATTTCCTCACACTTTCTAAATTTTGTCTGCTTCCTGTTATTCAAGGAAACTTCTACTTGGTTTGTCTTCATGTTGTTCCTTTTGAATTGACTGCATTATACAAACAACATGATATGTTTAAGCTCTTTTGTGAAAAAAGAACACATATGGAAATTTATTTCCTACCATGTGGCCCTTGTCTGCGGGACAAAGTTGTTTTTATTTTAGCACATTTTTCTACAACTTTGTACAACAAGATTTGTTGCTATCTTTTAGAAATTTGTGATGTGATTTCTTTATTAACTATTTGAAGTTCAAAATGGAGATTTAAATTTGAATTTGAATTAAAAAAATCATATCTTTTGTTAGAGATTTTTATGGAACAAATTAAATCCAACTATATCAGCTATCATTATGGACGAGATCACAATTTACAATTTCAAAGGAGAAAAATCCAGAATTACATTGCTATTTAAGGAGGCTCTCACTTGATCATTGAGTATGTGAAATAGGATTGAATATCTTTGTGCTAGGGTTTATTTGAGTCTTTTTGTTTGTGTTTCTTATCATAAGGTATAGTAGTTGGTTTGTTTAGTTGATTTGTAAATTCAACATTGATCATTCTAACTATTGTTGTTAATCACTAAGGTTAATGATTGAGAGAAAGTGAGACGAGCTTCTCATATTTAGGGGGAGTCCTAAATAGAAATACACCGAAGGTAGAATTAAAAAGAGGGGCATTGAGCAAGGGACTTGTTCATACAAGACACTTTGTACTAATTATATTAAATAATGAATTTTCTTTCTTGGGTAGAGTGCCCCCCGGACGTGGGTGTTGTTTGTACTGAATTGTGTTAACAATCCTTTGTGTTCTTTACTATTTTTACTTTGGTTCATTATTGTTGTCATAATGCGCTCAATCTGGTTTAACAAGTTGGACAAGTTATCCCAAACATTTGGTCCAACATTTGTCCCCTGAGGAATAAAATTTCAATTGGCATTAGAGCATGCACACTATTCTGTTTGGGTGAGCTCTAGGAAAGATATATTCTGTTCATATGGACACCACAAAGGATTGATGGATGAAGGGTCTATATTCTGTTCATACGTACCAAGTGGGAGGAATCATGCATAATTGTAGATCAACAGAAGAAAATTATAGGTGTACTTCATAAGGAAAAGGAGAAACTTGTCCCAACCATCTCAGGTCTGTGTACGAGGAAGTTACTGTATTAAATTCAAAGCTTGAATATATGACTAAATCTGCGCTTATGTTGAATAATGGTTATAATATGTTAGATAAGTTCTTAGAAATTGGAGATAAAAAGGTTATAGTGTAGTACCCTAAATTTTGACCATATATTTTTAATATTTTCATCATTTAACTGTATTTTTACTTTGCATCATCTGCATATCATATCATATTTTTTATCACGCATAATACCCGAATTATCAGGCAAAATAAATTTTTTGGATATTTAGGCGTTTTGGTCAAATTAAAAGTCAATTGTGCTTAAAATTAGTGTCCGGGCAATTTTTAAATCAAGTTCGCAGACGCCAGCGTTTTTTTCCTTTGTTTCATGTAATTTAACCCGGTGTGCGCAATTTTGACTTTTTCAAGTTTCGGTCGCCTTTTCTGACTCGTCTGAGCCTTTTTACCGGGTAAAATTTCACAATTTGATCACGCAGTGTATTTTTTCAATACTTAATATTTTATACTGATCATTTTGGTGTGCCCATTTTTATTTTTCGGACGCGTCGATATCGAGCGGTTTTATCGTTTTTAACCGGTTTTGTTTCATTTTAATTGATAATTTTGTTTTTTACACGGTTTTTTTTATTAGTAGTGCATGTGATAAGAATCCTAATTAACCATTATCTCATGTTTTAATTTCATCATCATTTTTTGTTATAATAGAATATTCTAACTAACCATATTTTTATTCCACCATCATTTTAATTTATTAGAATAGTTTATCTAATCATCTTATCTCATATTTTTCTACAAGTCTTCATTCTCAATTTTAATTTTAGTTAATATTATTTTAATTAACCATATTTTTATTTAAATTTATTTTATTAGTTATGTTACTATTATTATCTCATTTTTTTTTATAATATTTTATATTTTTAATTTCATTTTGTTATTATCTTAAACCAAAATTAGTATTTAAGTTTTATTTTGATATTATCTTGTAACTTGATTTAATTATTAAGTATTATTTTGATATTATCTTTAAATTTTATTTTAATATTATTTTATTATTTTAGTTTTAATTTTAAATTTTGTTATTATCCTTTTATCTTATAAGATAGAATTTGCTAAGTCATCATTTGCTTTAAGATAAAATTCTATCTAAATCGTTAACACATTCAATATTCAAAGTCTTTATTCAACATTCAAAGTTCTATCCATCCATAATTCTATCTCTAATCTTAGATATTTTTTTCTTAACTTCACTTTCAAGGCAAGTTTTTTTTCTATAAATAGGCAACCATTTCATTCATTCATTCTTACACCAAAACAAGCATAGCCTTTGTTTTCTCTCTTCTTTCCTCTCTTCAAATTTCGAGCTCCATAAGGAGTGCAAGGGTGGAATGTCAACTCCAAGCAACTTCCACTCCAATCAATCATTATTTGGAAGGTAAGGATTTTCACTTTGAAACTTCATGAAATATGCATCATTTACATCCATTTAAATTCATGATATGCTTGTTATAATTACATATTTGAATTCCTCGTGAAATTGCCTTCAAAATGGTATATTGGAACATGTGATTTGGTTAAAAAATGAGAGAGTTGGGTTTGGAAGAAGTTGTTGATCATGTAAAAATTCAGCTACTGTCGCTGCAACAGACAGCGCTGCTGTGCAACAAGCGCTGTTAAAACCTGTTGTTTTTGTTCTCTACGCTGTGATACACACCGGTACTGCCCAGGAGTGCTGTTAAAGCTCTTTTCTTTATATATTATTTATTTTTTTTAGTATCTTTTTATTTATTTATTTATTTTATTTTCTTATTTATTTTTAACCAAATATTTATTTTAACTTCTTTTTAATAATATTTTCTTTTATCTTAGTCATTTTAATTTCATATTTATTTTTCTTTAAATCATTTATTTTATCTTTTTATTTTCCTAAAAATCCTTTTAATCACTTTATTAAACTTTCTTTTGGTTACTTAAACTTTTGTCATTTAAAATATGATTATACTTTAGTTAAATCTTTCATTTATTATCTTTAATGAAAAAAAACCTTAAACATATTTATTACCTTTTAATTTATTAATTCCAAGGATTTTCTTCATTTCAAACACACTTTGTTTATTCTTTAAATATTGTACTTCTTTTGTGAATTTTCACTTGACATAATCTTTGTACACAATGGGCATCCCTTAAGGTGTAAGCTCCAACCCTTTTGAGTATAAATAATTTTTGGGCCACTATTAGAGTGTAAGTCCCTCCACTTTTTTTATTCAATCATGTTTAAATATATTTGGGCCTCCACTTGAGTATAAGTCCCTTTACTTTTGTTTCACCACACGATGCTTTCCCGTGTATGTTTATTTATCAACACGATGTTCTTCCGTGTATGTTTTATTTCACATGACGTTCTTCCATGTATAATTGACTCTGATTTTATGGGCCTCTCCTTGAGCTGTAAGCCCCAACAACCTTTTCAAAACACTTTTTCCTTTGATTTTGAATATAATATTGTTATCAAAGTTTTCTTTGTTGAACAACTAACCAAATAGCATGGAAGCTCTACAACCGAGTAAGTGTTTACCCGCTTTCTTTATCCGCTTTCATATATATATATAACGGTATTGTGGGGCTGCTCACTGTAAGTCTTCTTTCACAAACTTTTATATACTTGTCAAATATCCACTGTGTAATACTAGTATAGTTATTTAGAGTTTTCCCCGGCAACTACGTCTAGCACTAGGTAAAGCCCTGTTGGTCACTCTTAAAATACAAACAAAAGTAGATCCCCCGTAGGATTCCAGATACAGTCTTCCCTTCTCTTGGGGTTAAACAATATGGAACAAAGAGAAAGGCAGTATTCTCGGTGAACCTTTTCTTAGACTGTCACCCTTAGAAATTGTCAAAGAAAATCTAACTCCCCAGAGATGATCTTTTCTCCGTGAATGACATCTCTTGAGTTTCTTCCAAATTCTCGAACTTTCCTGGCTTGATCTATTCTCGGTGAATGGCATGTCTTGAACTTCTCGGGGTTTGGGGACCCACAGGCTTCTTAAAAGCATCCCCGCCTCCTTTTGGGCGTTGTACAAGGACCTTTCGGCTTCTTAAAAGTTCTCATGTCTTCTCTTGGGCTTAATACAAGGACCCGACGATCTCTTAAAGGTATAGGAAGAGAACCTAGTCATCCTTTGCTAGAGCAGTCTTTCTAGAGTCAAAACATCAAACCAATTTAGGGTTGATTCTCATCCCTTAAACCATCAGCCTCCTCTTGGGCATCATACAAAGATAAACCTCTTCATACCAGTACACTTGGATAGTCTCACCTCCTTTTGGATCTCCAAAAACCCTTAAGTTTTCCTAAAAAACACAGGAAAAACCCTTTCCTCTTTTTAACATCCGATGCTTTCCCGGATATTCCTTTTATTTTCATCCGACGCTTTCCCGGATATTCCTTCTATTTTCATCAGATGTTTTTCCCGGATATTCATATCTCAATCTTTAATCTCTTCACTCTTTTCAATCAATTCCCGCAAACCAATTTTTAGCTTCAATCTTGGGCTTTGAACAAGACACAAAATACTCAACCCTTTAGCTTCATATCTTGGGCTTTGAACAAGATACAAATCACCTTTAGCTTCATATCTTGGGCTTTGAACAAGATACCCAAATATCTCATTTCCTCCCATAGAATAGGAGGAACTACGATTGCTCTGATTTCCCGATTTTCTTTAACGGGAATACGTAGGCATAAGATTGCGAAATCTTACTTAGCACACTAAACAAAAACCTTAGGTCCAATACCTTACCAAAAACATCAAAAAACCCGAAAACAACAAAAATATCTTTTCAACATCTCTCAACCTTCCCAAAGGAGAAACTTTCCCATTTACAACAGATAAACACCAGTAAGTAGAAAGCGGTAAGGAAAATTGCTAATAACCTATGGATAACCATGTATAGGATGGGTAATTGACAACTCCCCATTGTATAACCTGACCCCGAACTCCCAAATCTCTTAGCATTTGTTAAAGAAAACATTTGCGTGCAAGGTTAGTTTGAGATAGCTTCCCTTTCCTTTCCAGCTTCATAGGATAAATAAGAAATCAGAAAGTAGCACCCAATCCCATCCATAGACAGGATGTGGGCGGTCACGAAAACTGCGCTACAGAAAAATGGCGACTCTGCTGGGGAGTCTTTAGGATTAAAATTCCTAAGAGGTCTAGGTTGTTAGCAATCATACTATATACTATATAAATATATATATATATCGCTTTTCCTACTTGATATCCGTGTTTATTTTTCTGCTAATGGGAATGCGTGTGATGCCGCATGTGGAAAGATTGAGTATACACCTAAGATAAGTGATGGCATTAGACGGGTAATCTTACGGGGAGTGAATCCTAGATAAGAGGTCCCGGTCGACCATCAAATCAGTGGAGATGCCCTTTGCGAATTCAATACCTATACGACTTCGGTTGTTGAAAGCAGACTGTTCCATTGCGTTATCTGAGAAGCTGAGGATTTTAGTAGACTTAAACCATTTTGTAGTGCGGAAGCTATCGGAAATAGTTGTCACGCGATACTACCCTCATTTGAGGCTACTCTAAGATACACGAGCTCGTTCAGGTGATCCGCTTGTTGTTGGTATCTCAAGAGGGGTCAATGATTTTGAGGACAGGTACAAAAATCACCAGTATAAACCTTTGGGGATGGGTAGAGCCTTGACTTCATGACACTGAACCTTTGACCCCATGTTTTTTCTATGTTTTTGTGTGCTGCATCCATGCATTGCATTTGCATCCCTTGCATATTTCATACATACGTCCGGGTCATCGTCAATTCATTCCAACTGTCTGTCTTACAGTCATCTGTAAGTCGTCAAACTGATTCATCATCACCGATACGGGACTGAAACTTCAATCAACTTCAGCTCAGTTACTTCCCAAAGACAGGACAGCTCATCCTTGTGTTTGATTAGTCACTGACCTTGTTTCTGTCTATTTTGCATTTTCCTTGTTTGTATCATATTTGCTTTCAGATTGTTTATCTTTAAATGTCAGTTTTAATGAAATGTGCATGTACAGTATTTTGATTCAAATCATCTGTTTATTCGCATCTTCATGCTTTTTCTTTCAAAAAACAAACAAAAAAAAACTTTCAAAAAATACACCTCTTTTTAAAATTTTTGACTATGCAAATATTTGTGGGAGGATGATGAAAACACAATACGCATAATTAATGTCGGTATGCTTTCAAATAAAAAACTTTGCTGACGATGTAAGGAATTTTTTTCAATTCCCAAACACTGGAGATATAAGGAAGATAATCCCTCGTTAACCCCTTTTGAGCCTTGAAGTAGGAGTTTCTTTCTTTATAAAAAACCCGCAATTTTAACCCGGGACAGGGTAGTTCTCAGTTTAATTTGGGTTGTGTATTCAAGTTCAAAAGGTTTACATACAACAAGAAGATACTGAAAACGTCTTTCAAATCAAAAGCCAGTGATGGTCCGTCGTAATCATCAAATCTTGCAGTCATTTTCTTTCTAAGAAGAAATCAAAAATAAAAAAGCCCGCTAAGTCAAAAAGCTTAGGCAAAAACTAGGGCGTCCCGTTGACTATAAATTTAAAAAAAAAATAGGTCAGGCAAAAGTTAGGGATAACACAGAGAAGAGATCCTTAAATCCTCGATCTTCAGAAAATCCACAAAGACAAAAAATGACTAAATGTTGTAAAGAAGCAGTAGCTGCTGTCTCAAGACTTTTGAACCATCGTCATCATTATCATCAGTACAATTCTGAAACCTTTTGGAAACTGAATGCACAATTTAAGTTTAACTGAGCATAGGACTAGAGAACATCACGAAGTTGGGGTGGGCACATAAAAATTTTGAGCCTTTATCTTTCTTTCATAAACCGTGAACCAGGCCACGTTATAACCCTCAAAAGACCTAATTGAAGTAATGTTATTTTGAGAGCATACTACAGCAAGGTTGCGTAAACTGACTCCAAATAATTTTTGCAAATCATTTGTTTTGGTATTATACCTCTATTTTACTTTTCATTCAAAATGTTTTGAACCACCGTGTTTTTAACCAGTAATCCATATTACTGTGCTTTTTCTAAAACAATGATTTTGTTTTCAAAATTTTTGCATGAACTTTGCATTAAATTTGCCATGTTTAAATAAACATTTTTTATTGCAAACTAGCTTTCCTCTCAAGGAATTTTCAAAACAGTTTAGAAACTTGGTCAGTGATCCTATCAGGGGCAAGTTCTTTCCAGAGCCTGTTAAGAATCAGTTCAAGATTTGTTCAGTGCAAGTCCTTCTCAGAATTGGTTTATTCAGAAAACTTTCAAGACTCATTACTGGGGCAAGCCTCCCTAGTATACAGCATACAGTCATCATCATTCAAGCCGAAGCAATAATCTGTTCATTTACATCAGTCAGCAAGTCTGGGGCAATTTATTTGAAAAAATCCCCAAACAGCTATCCAACCTTCCTCCAAGGATCATAAACTGGATACAGTTTATTAGTATGACAAAGAGGTGTTTAACAAACAACATTTTCAATCCCTAAATAGTGGCAGTGATCTCTGTTGAGGAATCAGTCTTGTCTGTCACTCCCCAAAAGAGTATAAACTTGTTGATTTCCACTCTCCAAAAGAGTATAAACTTGTTGGTTGCCACTCCTCAAAGAGTCTAAACTTGTTGTCAGCATTTTCATTTGCATTTAATCATACATCATAACATTTTCATACACTATGCATTCAAGAGTGTTTTAATCCTCATTTGCATTCATCAGTGGTCGTGTTATTATCAACATCTTACCTTTCTACAAAGTCCAACTTATCTGACACCTATACTTTATCTGATGTTCTTCCAGATATAACTTTGTTTCTATCCGATGTTCTTCCGGATATGTCTATCTGTTATGATGCTTTTCCAGAACGTTTCTCTATCTCTACCCGATGTTCTTTCGGATGTATCTTTTGGTTTTGAAGTTTTTCCAAAACCCGTTCTGATGTTTTTCCAGAACTTTCTTTGTTTCTATCCGATGCTCTTCCGGATATGTCTGTATGTTCTGATGTTTTTCCAGAACTTTCTTTCTTCATCTGACGCTCCTCCGGATATGTCTGCTTATTCTGATGCTCTTCCAGAAACTCCTTACATGTCTATCTGATGCTCTCCCAGATATGACTTTTTCTCATCTGATGTTTTTCCAGATGTAACTTTTGTTCTGATATGCTTATCTGATGCTTTTCCGGATATGTCCATCATTCTGTCAGTCTTCTAAAAAAATTTCCCGTACATTTAACGCTTTTCTAAATGTTTTGGAATTACCCTCAAAGTTATTTTTAATACATCTAACGCTTTTCTAGATGTTGCAAGTATGTTTTCCAGAGTGTGTTACTTCTTTCGCATCTGATGTTTTTCTGGATGTCTGTATCTCTGATCCAGGGTTTATCCCTATCGTTCCAAGTATTGCTGGATATTCTTTGTCACCTTGACAAATTTCCCCAATATCTTATATCCCCAGTATGTGCCTCTTTAGATCATTACTGTTATTCCCCAGGAATTTTGAAACCTTCTCCCTGGTGGAATTTTGTTTCATTGATCTGTCTTCTGTGGCATTCTGTCCCACAGAGCCCTCTATCTAGCATTCATATCATTTCATCTGCATTTTTACGGTCAAAATTTTGGTTACCTTTATATTTAATCCTCTTCTACCTTGAATGTCTGAAAGTTTTTGCTCTTCATACCTTCAGGTCCAAGAAGATTAAATAGGGGCAGCTGTAGTACCCTAAATTTTGACCATATGTTTTTAATATTTTCATCATTTAACTGTATTTTTACTTTGCATCATCTGCATATCATATCATATTTTTTATCACGCATAATACCCGAAAAACCAGGCAAAATAAAATTGTTGGATATTTAGGCGTTTTGGTCAAATTAAAAGTCAATTGTGCTTAAAATCAGTGTCCGGGCAATTTTTAAATCAAGTTCGCAGACGCCAGCGTTTTTTTCCTTTGTTTCACGTAATTTAACCCGGTGTGCGCAATTTTGACTTTTTCAAGTGCCTGTCGCCTTTTCTGACTCGTCTGAGTCTTTTTACCGGGTAAAATTTTACAATTTGATCGCGCAGTGTATTTTTTCAACACTTAATATTTTGTACTGATCATTTTGGTGTGTCCATTTTTATTTTTCGGACGCGTCGATATCGAGCGGTTTTATCGTTTTTAACCGGTTTTGTTTCATTTTAATTGATAATTTTGTTTTTTACACGGTTTGTTTTATTAGTAGTGCATATGATAAGAATCCTAATTAACCATTATCTCATATTTTAATTTCATAATCATTTTTTGTTATAATAGAATATTCTAACTAACCATATTTTTATTCCACCATCATTTTAATTTATTAGAATAGTTTATCTAATCATCTTATCTCATATTTTTCTACAAGTCTTCATTCTCAATTTTAATTTTAGTTAATATTATTTTAATTAACCATATTTTTATTTAAATTTATTTTATTAGTTATGTTACTATTATTATCTCATTTTTTATTTTTTATAATATTTTATATTTTTGATTTCATTTTGTTATTATCTTAAACCAAAATTAGTATTTAAGTTTTATTTTTATATTATCTTGTAACTTGATTTAATTATTAAGTATTATTTTGATATTATCTTTAAATTTTATTTTAATATTACTTTATTATTTTAGTTTTAATTTTAATTTTTGTTATTATCCTTTTATCTTATAAGATAGAATTTGCTAAGTCATCATTTGCTTTAAGATAAAATTCAATCTAAACCATTAATACATTCAATATTCAAAGTCTTTATTCAACATTCAAAGTTCTATCCATCCATAATTTTATCTCTAATCTTAGATATTTTTCTCTTAACTTCACTTTCAAGGCAAGTTTTTTTTCTATAAATAGGCAACCATTTCATTCATTCATTCTTACACCAAAACAAGCATAGCCTTTGTTTTCTCTCTTCTTTCCTCTCTTCAAATTTCGAGCTCCATAAGGAGTGCAAGGGTGGAATTTCAACTCCAAGCAACTTCCACTCCAATCAATCATTATTTGGAAGGTAAGGATTCTCACTTTGAAACTTCATGAAATATGCATCATTTACATCCATTTAAATTCATGATATGCTTGTTATAATTACATATTTGAATTCCTCATGAAATTCCCTTCAAAATGGTATATTGGAACATGTGATTTGGTTAAAAAAAGAGAGAGTTGTGTTTGGAAGAAGTTGTTGATCAAGTGAAAATTCTGCTACTGTCGCTGCAATAGACAGCGCTGCTGTGCAACAAGCGCTGTTAAAACCTGTTGTTTTTGTTCCTCTACGCTGTGATACACACCGGTACTGCACAGGAGCGCTGTTAAAACTCATTTCTTTATATATTATATATTTTTTTTAGTATCTTTTTATTTATTTATTTATTTCTTTTCTTATTTATTTTTAACCAAATATTTATTTTAACTTCTTCTTTTTAATAATATTTTCTTTTATCTTAGTTATTTTAATTTCTTATTTATTTTCCTTTAAATAATTTATTTTATCTTTTTATTTTCCTAAAAATCCTTTTAATCACTTTATTAAACTTTCTTTTGGTTACTTAAACTTTTGTCATTTAAAATATGATTATACTTTAGTTAAATCTTTCATTTATTATCTTTAATGACAAAAAAACCTTAAACATATTTATTACCTTTTAATTTATTAATTCCAAGGATTTTCTTCATTTCAAACACACTTTGTTTATTCTCTAAATATTGTATTTCTTTTGTGAATTTTAGCTTGACATAATCTTTGTACACAATGGACATTCCTTAAGGTGTAAGCCCCAACCCTTTTGAGTATAAATAATTTTTGGACCACTATTAGAGTGTAAGTCCCTCCATTTTTTTTATTCAATCATGTTTAAATATATTTGGGCCTCCACTTGAGTATAAGTCCCTTTACTTTTGTTTCACTACACGATGCATTCCCGTGTATGTTTATTTATCAACACGATGTTCTTCCGTGTATGTTTTATTTCATATGACGTTCTTCCATGTATAATTGACTCTGATTTTATGGGTCTCTCCTTGAGCTGTAAGCCCCAACAACCTTTTCAAAGCACTTTTTCCTTTGATTTTGAATATAATATTGTTATCAAAGTTTTCTTTATTGAACAACTAACCAAACATCATGGAAGCTCTACAACCGAGTAAGTGTTTACCCGCTTTCTTTATCTGCTTTCATATATATAACTGTATTGTGGGGCTGCTCACTGTAAGTCTTCTTTCACAAACTTTTATATACTTGTCAAATATCCACTGTGTAATACTAGTATAGTTATTTAGAGTTTTCCCCGGCAACTACATCTAGCACTAGGTAAAACCCTATTGGTCACTCTTAAAATACAAACAAAACTAGATCCCCCGTAGGATTCCAGATACAGTCTTCCCTCCTCTTGGGGTTAAACAATATGGAACAAAGAGAAAGGCAGTATTCTCGGTGAACCTTTTCTCAGACTGTCACCCTTAGAAATTGTCAAAGAAAATCTAACTCCCCAGAGATGATCCTTTCTCCGTGAATGGCATCTCTTGAGTTTCTTCCAAATTCTCGAACTTTCCTGGCTTTATCTATTCTCGGTGAATGGCATGTCTTGAACTTGTCGTGGTTTGGGGACCCACAGGCTTCTTAAAAGCATCTCCGCCTCCTCTTGGTTGTTGTACAAGGACCCTTCGGCTTCTTAAAAGTTTCATGCCTTCTCTTGGGCTTAATACAAGGACCCGACGATCTCTTAAAGGTATAGGAACAAAACCTAGTCATCATTTGCTAGAGCAGTCTTTCTAGAGTCAAAACATCAAACCAATTTAGGGTTGATTCTCATCCCTTAAAACATCAGCCTCCTCTTGGGCATCATACAAAGATAAACCTCTTCATACCAGTAGACTTGGACAGTCTCACCTCCTTTTGGATCTCCAGAAACCCTCAAGTTTTCCTAAAAAACACAGGAAAAACCCTTTCCTCTTTTTAACATCCGATGTTTTCCCGGATATTCCTTTTATTTTCATCCGACGCTTTCCCGGATATTCCTTCTATTTTCATCCAATGTTTTTCCAGGATATTCATATCTCAATCTTTAATCTCTTCACTCTTTTCAATCAATTCCCGCAAACACCCTTTTAGCTTCAATCTTGGGCTTTGAACAAGACACAAAATACTCAACCCTTTAGCTTCATATCTTGGGCTTTGAACAAGATGCTATCACCTTTAGCTTCATATCTTGGGCTTTGAACAAGATACAAATCACCTTTAGCTTCATATCTTGGGCTTTGAACAAGATACCCAAATATCTGTTTTCCTCCCATAGAATATGAGGAACTACGATTGCTTTGATTTCCCGGTTTTCTTTAACGGGAATACGTAGGCATAAGATTGCGAAATCTTACCGAGCATACTAAACAAAAACCTTAGGTCCAGTACCTTACCAAAAACATCAAAAAACCCAAAAACAACAAAAATATCTTTTCAACATCTCTCAACCTTCCCAAAGGAGAAACTTTCCCATTTACAACAGATAAACACCAGTAAGTAGAAAGCGGTAAGGAAAATTGTTAATAACCCATGGATAACCATGTATAGTGTGAGATTTGGATCAAACTCTAGTTTTAAGCATGAGGTCAAAGTCCGTTCACATGCTGTTGTCGAAGTGTTATACTGTCGAAATAATACATGTTGTAGTCGAAGGTTGTTCTAACATGTATTAGTTAATATTGCTAGGGTTGTTAGCATATTGAATTGGGCCTTGTGTTAAGGATCCAATAGTTTAAGTTAGCTTGTAATGGGTATTTTGTTAAAAGCCCATTAGTTTAGTGTGCTAGGTTTTATTATAAATAGCATGCTAGTCTCTCATTCTAGAGTGTGAAAAAACCTAATTAGGGTGAGAGTGGTTAGTTTGTTATTCTTGTATACTTGTAATCCTTGTTTTAAGGAGAAAGGAAAGAATAGCAGTTTTATAACCAATCCTTGTTATTTTACCTTGTTTTCTTTGTTAACCCTAACCCTTGTGTGTTTCTTGATCATAAAGAAACCGTATATACTTTGTTTCAAGGTATCCAATTCACAACATATAGGATGGGTAATTGACAACTCCCCATTGTATAACCTGACCCCGAACTCCCAAATCTCTTAGCATTTGTTAAAGAAAACATTTGTGTGCAAGGTTAGTTTGAGATAGCTTCCCTATCCTTTCAAGCTTCATAGGATAAATAAGAAATCAGAAAGTAGCACCCAATCTCATCCACAGACAGGATGTGGGCGGTCACGAAAACCGCGCTACATATAGGGCTTGACTACAATTCCATGAACAAAAAGGTCAAAATTCCAACTAAGAAGGTTGTTGCTACTGAAAAGAAAATAGAGTTCCTGATAAAGGATCACATATCCTAACATCAAGATCAACATGTCTACCCTCACAGCAGAGAAAACAAGAAATCATCTTGGAGGTGTCACCAATGTGGAAGATATGACCATATAAGACCTTTTTGCTACAAATTGTATGGATATAATCAGTCTTATATTGAGCCATGGTCCACAGGAAAGAAAAGGGAAAACACAGACAAAGAAGGAGTGGAAAACCAAGGCAATTATCACTAGTCGCATAGCTCACACATCCCTTAGAGTTTCCTCAAGAGAAGATTGGTATTTTGATAGTGGATGTTCTAAGCACATGACTTGAGAAAAGACATATCTTGAAGAGTTCAAACCCTACTCAAATAGTTATGTCACTTTTGGTGATGGAGCAAAAGGAAGAATCAAGGGCATATGCAAACTAGTCAGTCTGGGTTTCCCTTGTCTTGAGGATGTGCTGCTGGTAAAAGGTCTGACTGCAAACTTGATCAACATTAGTCAACTTTGTGATCAAGGTCTTAATGTGAAATTCAACAAGTATGAATGTATTGTCATCAACAATGAGCAAGAAGTGCTAATGAAGGGTTCTAGGGTCAAGGACAATTACTATATGTGGATATCCCAATTCTCATATAATTTGATGTCTAAGGTTGATGAAAATAAGTTATGGCACAAGAAAATTGGTCATTTCAACCTCAAGAAGATGAAGAGGATCATATCTGAATAAGCCATCAGGGGTTTGCAAAAACTGAAAAATTGAAGAAGGAAAAATCTGTGGAGATTTCCAAAAAGGTAAGCAGACCAGGATATCCGACAAGAAGCTCCAACATTTCAACACCTCAAAAGTTATTTAATTACTTCATATGGACCTCATGGGGGCATATGCAAGTGGAAAGTCTAGGTGGAAAGATATATGTATTTATGTGTGTGGGTGATTTTTCAAGATACACATGGATTAACTTCATGCCTTGGGTTTCCACTCCGAGCTCCAAGCCCCCACTCAAAGCTTGGGACAAGCCACTAGTCTTCACTATGAACTAGCGAATATGCCTCATTCGCAACAATGACAAATATGATGAATGTCACACAAAATGTAGTACATCCTCACTCTAACTATACATAATCACTCAACAACAACAAATGCAATACAACCCATCTCTGATAGTAAACAAAATCTATTTTCACTGCATATATAATAACTCATACATGTCTCATCAACACACATCAGCCTTACGTCATACTTTCACTTTTATCATACACATGCAAAATTACACATAACTCACATATATGCATAATATTACACAATTAATTACATAAGTTTAATTAATTAACTCGTACTCATCACAAAACACCAAACAACAACCAATCATCGACCGCTCGACAAAACCACCCTAAAAAACCTACCTCAGCAGACCAAAATACGCATTCTAGCTCGATGATGGGTAACTCGACGCCAGAATGACACCTGTCGTCCTTCCCAACACCCAACATGCCATTATGTGACGACCTAGCAGGACTACGCTCGCTTGGAGGCGATGACGACCTCCTCGTCATTTGCCTGACGCCTGTCAGCGCTTCACAGCGCATGACGCCTAAGGCATCATACGGGTGACGCCTGTCACCCTGCTTACAGAAGCAGAATTTCGCTTTGCTATGATAGACCCTACGAAAACTCACTTAAACAGCTCCAAACACCTCTAAACAAACTAGAAACAACACCCACATGATTACCACACAATAGTATGTGAATTCCTATTAATCTAACATGTTATTTCAACGATTTAACCACAAACTCCAGAATTTATTCAAATTTTGAAAAACCTCAATTTCACATCGAAACTCATGTTTATGAACAATTAACATATACACCAATCATACCAAACACAGTACACGAATTTGTAGTCAAAACATGGTATAAAAAAGATTTCGAATCATATATTCATCACACAACACCATCAACCAAAAGAGAAAATCCTATTAAAGGTTAAGGGAAACCTCTTTACCCTTTCATGAATTAAGCACCCATAGACGTAGAATCCCCCCTTACCTTGTAATTCCAAAAAATTCAGCAAAGCAAGCTCTTTAAGATTTCTTATCTCAAGCCCTATCACTCTCCCTCCTCAAGCTTTTCTCTCATTTTCCCTTGTTTTTCACGTATTGAAAAAATAGTCTCTAAAAACCTAATTTTTGTCTAACTTTAGAATGTATACTATTTTATTTAGTTATCTAAATTACACTTTTTGCCCAATCAAAATTCAGCTCTCCTTTACTCGCCATTAAACTCTCACAATTCCCAAAATTGGTCTAATTCTACAAATTCTCACCAATTTCCAATTAATTAATTTAATTAATTCTCACTAACCCAATTAATTAACACAAAAACACCACAAATACTGTTACCGTTCAAACATGTCTCAAATTCACAAAATAATTATTTAAATAAAATACACAATTAAATTAAATAAATAATTGAATAAGAGAAAAATTAAATTGGGGTGTTACACCTCTCCCCCACATAAAATAATTTTCGCCCTCGAAAATTACCCGACGAAAAAAAGCTCTGGATAAGACTATTTCATCCCACTCTCGAGCTCCCACATAAAATGCCACCATCAGGACCTTCCTAAATAACTTTCAATGAATCGATATCATTTCCTCGCAGGATTCTCACTTCACGATCCTCGATCCTCAACGACAAAGTTTCCACATTCAAGTTCTCTCTAACTTGAACATCATCCAACTGGATCACATGAGACGGATCAGAAATGTACTTCCTCAATGGAGACACGTGAAATACATCATGAAGATTCGAAAGATATGGCGGCAACGCCACTCCGTAGGCCAGTTACCTTACTCTCTTAAGAATCTTAAACGGACCAATGAAACGTGATGTATGTTTCTTAGACTTTAACGCGCGGAAAACACCAGTTATTGGGGTAACTATCAGGAACACATGTTCTCCCTATTAGAACTCAAGTGTTTTCCTTCTCTTGTCATGATAGTTCTTCTGACAACTCTGTGAAGCTTTCATATTCTCTTGGATCATCTTGATCTTCTCAGTAGTTTGTTGAACTATCTCAGGTCCAATCACCATACTTTCACCATAATCATATCAATACAAAGGTGTCTTACACCTCCTACCATACAATGCTTCAAACTTAGCCATTTCAATTATAGAATGGAAACTGTTGTTGTAAGTGAACTCAACCAACGACAAGTAACTATCCCAGTTACCTCCTTGCTCCAAAACACAAGCTATCAACAAATTCTTCAAAGACTGAATAATCCTCTCGGTCTAACCATGTGTCTTAGGATGATAAGTAGAGCTCAACTTTTTCTTAATACACATCGCTTCTTGTAAACTTTGCCAAAACCTCAACGTAAACCTCAGATCTCTATGTGACATAATACTTGATGAAATACCATGCAAGCTAACAATCTTCTCAATATATAACCCAGCTTACTTCTGCAAAGGATAACTGAACTTAATCAAAATGAAATGGGACGATTTGGTCAGACTATCAACAATAACCCAACTGGAATCACATCCCTTCGTCCTCTACAACAAATTGTCACAAAATCCATGGAACTATTGTCCCACTTCCAATCAGGAATACTCAATGGTTGCATCATACCTGACGACTTTTGATGCTCAATCTTCATCTTTTAGAAGTCAAACAAGCATAAACAAACTCAGCTGCTCCCTTCTTCATTCATGTCCACCAAAACATCTTTTTCAAGTCTTGATACATCTTTGTTGAACCGGGATGAATAATCAGTCCACTTATAAGAACTTCCTCAAGAACGCTCTTCTTAAGCTCTGGCACATATGGCACACTTACCTTGTCTTTGAACCTCATTACGCCATTCTTGTCAATTCTAAAGTCACCTCTTTTACCTTGATTGATTAATGACAGACGATTAACTTATCCTAAATCAATTTTTTTGACCTTATCTGATCTCTTCCAGGATACCACTAGTTAGCTTCAACATACCCAACTTCACACTATTAGGAGTCTCTTCATATACTAAACTCATGTCTCTGAATTTTTCGATCAACTCTAACTCTTGAACCATAAGCATCAACATATGCAATGACTTCCTACTAAATGCATCAGCTACGACATTCTCTTTACCCGGATGGTAACTCAAACCAAAATCATAATCCTTCAAAAATTTGAGCCATCTCCTCTGCCTCATATTCAACTCCTTTTGATCGAGTAGATACTTCAAAATCTTGTGATCACTGAACACCTCAAATCTGGAGCCAAAAAGATACTACCTCCAAATCTTCAACATAAATACCATTGCTGCCAATTCTAAATCACATGTAGGATAATTCCTCTCATGAACTTTCAACTATCTAGAAGCATAAGCCATAACCTGACCATTTTGCATTAACACACCACCCAGACCCATCATTGAAGCATCGTGATACACCACAAAGGATTCATTTGGATTTTCCAAAATCAAAACAGGAGCAGATGTCAATTTCTTCTCGAGTTCTTGGAAACTCTCTTCACACTGATCACTACACACATAGGCTTTAATTTTTTGAGTCAACTGAGTTAAAGGCAATGCCAACTTTGAAAAACCTCGATGAATCTTCTGTAGTAACGAGCCAAACCAAGAAAACTTCTAATCTCCATAATAGGCTTCTAAGTCTCCCACTACAACAAAACATCTATCTTCGATGGATCAACAACAATACCACCACTAGAAATCACGTGACCAAGGAAACTAACTTCCCGACCCTAAAACTCACACTTGACAACTTCACATACAACTTCTTCTCTTTCAAAGTCTGAAACACAATTCTCATATGCTCTACATACTCTTCATCAGACTTGGAATATATCAAAATATCGTCAATGAATACAACCACATAATGATCTAGGTACGGATGTAATATTATATTCATGTACTCCATAAATGCTTCAAGCACATTAGACACACCAAACACATCACAAAATACTCATAGTGTTCATATTTTATTCTGAATGCAATCTTTGGAATATCGTCAGACTTTACACAAATCTGATTATAACCAGGATGCAAATCAATATTGCTAAACAAACAAGCACCTGCTAACTGATACATCAAATCCTCATTCCTCGAAAGTGGATACTTGTTCTTGATTGTCACTTTATTCAAATGTTGATAGTCCACACAGAGTCTTATACTACCATTTTTCTTCTTGAATAGCAACATCAGCCTTCCCCATGGAGAAACATTCTATCGAACTAACTTCTTCTCAAGAAGATTCTATAACTATTTCTTCAGTTCACTCAGCTCTGAAGTAGACATCCTATAAAGAGCCATCCACACAAGACTAATACCAGTTACTAAGTCTATATCAAACTCTATCTCACGCTCTGGTGGCAAATCACTTATGTCATATGGGAATACCTTAAGAAAATCACACACTACAGATAGATTCCCCTCGTGTCCCCCATTCAAGGACACATGTACCATGAACAGTTGAGCACTCTCACTCAAGGACATCTCTACATGCCTCACAGTCATGAAACTCGACTCCGTACTCTCTTTGCATTCCAGAAACTGCACCGACGTATCAAAATAATTGATAAACACATGGTTGAACTCAAACCAATTCATTCCCAGAATAACATCAAGATGACTCAGAGGCAAACACACTAAATCCTTCCCAAAATATTTGCCATAAATTATCAAAGGAGAATTCCGACACACCAACGAAGTAGTCACTGAACCATTAACTGGGGTATACATGACCATGCTACCATTCATATAAGACACTCCTAAATTCAATCTTTTCACACACTCAGCAGATATGAACTTTGAACATTCCTCTTCAACAAACTTCGAAAACAACACTGACTCATCCAACAACCTACACTCTTGCAATCAGCGGCATGCAGAAACAACTCTCCACAAGTGAAAAATCTCAGAGAAGCATAAGCTTCTACCCCCACTCGTTTCAATCCTACACATACTGGCAAGCGGTTAGGAAAACAAACGAGTACCAACAATGTTTTACACGCATGTCGCATACCAGGGAACAGACAAAATTATAAAAACTTGACCGGATGGAGCGATCTGCTCTGATACCACTATGTAACCCCCTACTTCCCGACTCGAAAATTAAATAATAAAACATGTATAAAAACATAAATATTCACAAAGTAGGATATTACTCACATAATCCAAAACATTTCGAATCACATACTAATAAAAACAATTGGTTTGATAAGCAGCGGAATCACAAAAACACTTGGCATAGAAGCCTAAACATAATTATTAGTTTAAAAATATATTTCTTCACAAAAAACAAACAAACCGGGCAACGTAAACTAATATAGGACAACCTTTTCTCCTTGTACATATCAGAGCGACTCCAACTATAGACTCGAACAACAAGCAACTAAAGAGGCAAACACCCTCCTCAGCCTCAAACTCCTATTCAAGTACCTGATTATTTATACTCTAGAGGGGCACAGACGCAAAAACACAAAGAGGGGGTAAGAATACATATAAATAATAAACGGTGCATAAACATTCCAGATAGATTCACACGTCTACGTAATCATCCACATAATCAGAAAACACACCAACATCATGTATTCACATCTCACCCACGTCAAAATAATCCAATCAAAATTATGCAATATAATGCAACCACGACTCGACTCATGCTCGTCACGGTCCGCTCTCTAAACCAGACTCATAACTCAACTCTATATGCATGCGGTAACGACTCAATATTTGGTTCTTCATACGAACCAGGTCCCAATCTCTACGAACCCGAGCCCCCATTATGAGCTCCAAGGCCCGACTCAAGGCTTGGGACAAACCACTAGTCCCCACTCTGAACTAGCAAACATGCCTCTTTCACAACAATGGCACATATGATGAATGTCACACAAAATGTAGTATATACCCACTCTGGCTATACATAATCACTCAACAAAAACATATGCAATACAACCCTTCTTTAACTGTAAACAAAATATATTTTCACTACATCTATAATAACTCATACAAGTCTCATCAACACAAATCAACATCACGTTATACTTTCACTTTTATCACATATATGCACAATTACACATAACACACATATATGTATAATGTTACACAATTAATTACATAAGTTTAATTAATTAACTCGTACTCATCACAAAACACTAAACATCTGCCAATCTTTAATCTCCCGAGAAAACCACCCTCAAAAACCCAAATTAGTAGATCAGAATACACATTTTGACTCGATGACGGGTAACCCGTCACCAGGATGACCCCCGTCATCCTTCCCAACACCCAACATGTCACACTGTGATGACTAGGAAATGATACGCTCTCCTAAAGGCCACGACGACCTCCCTGTCATTTTCCTAATGCCCGTCAGTGCTTCATAGTGCATGACGCCTAGGGTGTCATATATGTAACGCCTGCCACCCTGTTAACAGAAGTAAAAATTTTCTCTTCTACGGAAGACCCTGCGAAAACTCACTCAAACAACTCCAAACACCTCTAAACAAACTAGAAACAGCATCCACATGATTACCACACAATAGCATCTTAATTCCTATTAATCTAACATGATATTTCAATGATTTAATCAATAAATCCATAATTTATTCATGTTTTGGAAATCCCAATTTCAAATCCAAACTCATGTTTATGAATAAATAACATATACAACAATCATACCAAACACCATTCACGATTTTGCAGTGAAAACATGGCATAAAATAGAATTTGACTCATGTTATTCATCACACAACACCATCAACCAAAAGAGAAAATCATATTGGAGCTTAAGGGAAACCTCTCCACCCTTTCATGAATTAAGCACCCATAGTTGAAGAATTTCCCCCTTACCTTGTAATTCCAGAAAATTCAGTAAAACAAACTCTCTAAGAAAAGAACAAATTGGTCTTATTTGAACTCTCATAGTTGAATGCCTCTATTCGTAGTACTACACGTGAATTCCTATTCAGTACTCCCCCTAAATATGAGACTTTTCTCACTTTCTCTCAAACATTGTCCCAAGTGTTTTATAGGTACAATTTCTTAAGAGTGGTGTAATTAATTATTGAGAAACAAGTGTGACTTGTGTGGAGAAACAAGTGTGAGTTCTAAGTACCACATTTCTTAGAAAATTGAAGGTTGAGCACTTTATAAGTAAGAGGACCCATACATCTATCACCTTAAGATTTTTGGTGAATATGTGGTGTCTCTCTCACTTGTTTGGGTGAGTCTTTGACCTTTAGGTAGATGTTTGTCCCAATATGAATGCTTCCGCTTCATGATAACCCATCAATGGTATCAGAGTCGTTGATTGAGTAAGGGACCGACTCCTTGTGTTGAAAGTCTTTTTGACATGGTGGTCAGGCGGCGTGTTCCGTTGACGAGATAAGAATGTCTCTCAACGGTGGTACAAGCGTGTGGATGAAAGAGCTTCTGCTTGAGGGGGGTATATTGATTGGCCTCACACTTGAGGGGGATATTATTGGGAAACAAATGTGAGTTGTGTGGAGAAACAAGTGTGAGTTCTAAGTCCCACATTGCTTAGAAAAGTGGAGGTTGAGCACTTTATAAGTAAGAGGACCCATACACCTATCACCTTAAGGTTTTGGATGAATATGTGGTGTCTCTCTCTCACTTATTTGGGTGAGTCTTTGACCTTTAGGTGAATGTTTGACCAGATGTGAATGCTTCCCCCTCATGATGACCCATCATTACTTACACCTAAAAATACTCTATTCCCTAACATAGGAATACGACTTACGATTAGAGTATGAAAATAAAAGACTCAAACAACTAAAACATGTCTTGCTTATTTCTCAAGGTCTGAATCTTTCACAATGGAGAGCTCCTTCTTAAATAGCAATACGGCCCAAATTTAAAGCCCATTAGGATTTGTATCTTAGAACGCGACTGAATCAATCTCACAAGCGCAAAAACGAATCTTCATTAAGATGATTTGAAATCATTGATTTCTTAAATCTTTATCATACACTACTACAGAAAACATATACAACAACGGTTGGAAAAGATATATTATCACGCAGGACCGGTTGTTGTTATGTAGCGTGTGGTTGTATATGTGTTACTTACAATCACAGTCGTATGACCGTTGTAGAAAACCTGAAAGCGCGTGACATATTACCACGGTTGCTTTAACTAACCGTTGTAATATATTAAAGGTCCTAGGTTCGATTCTCACTAGCGCCTTTTTGGTATATATATTATTCTGGAGAGCATTCACTATATAACCACGGTCATATTTAACAACCGTCGTTAAATTATCTGCTTTTTTAAAATATATTTTTCTGCTTTTTGAAATTTTTTCATTTTTTAACATGTATTTTTGTGAACCGTATCAGAACAGAAACAAAAATTGTATCATAACAAATAATTGTATTGTATTACATCAAATCCATACATTGGATTAAGAACCAAACATTGTATATATATTACATCAAAAGAAAAATGGCACAAAACAACCTACAAACATTATATAACATCACATAATTGTATCTTATATAATGTTTTTGTTTCTTTGCCTCTTTGTGTCTTGTCTCTTGGTGTCTTGACTTTAAACACCTACAATATCAAATAATCATACTTGTTAGTAATAAATATAGTTAGAAATAATAACTTACATTAAATTATGAATAAAGAATAAAATACTTACTTGTTAATTTTCCCATATGCCTTCATTATGATCGATACGAATAACACACACATCATCTCTATCAACTTCATCATATGTGGTAGGCACTTTTTTGTGTGTAAGAAGGAGTAGAAGGAATATCAAAACTATCATCACTACTACGAATGTCTTTTCCCCGGAGAACGATTGACCATTTCCCCGATGTGTCCGAAGGGTCGGTCACATATAAAACTTGTTTTGCTTGTGAAGCCATGATGAATGGTTCGTTCATATAATTTTCCTTGCCAAGGTCAACCCAGGTGAATCCTAAGTCATTAATTTGTACACCATTGATATTATTGGGAACCCACTTGCATTTAAATAAAGGCACTTTGAAGATAACATAATCAATCTCCCAAATCTCTTCAATGACACCATAGAATGCACTAGATGTCAATATTATATTATTATCTTTCGAACTAGAGTAATACATGGATTCGGCCTCAACCATAACTCCACTATTTTACATTGTACTACGATCATCTTTTGATTTTGTATAAAAGGTATACTGACCAATGTCAAATGCAGTCCAAGTTATCACAATAAATTTTGGCTTGAACGACAATCATTTAATTGTCTCAGATGCACTATGATCTTTTGGTATCCTTTTATTAAACCAATCTAGGAATTTCATCTTATGCTTGATCAACATGTACTTGTCACTCATTCATGGATATCTTTTCTTCAAAAATATTTGTGAGTAGCCACGTAAGGTTGAACTTCTTCAAGATTATTCAATATATAGAAATGTTCCTGAATAACTACATCCCGAGCCATTGACTTAACATTTAAACCTTGAATACCTCTACCTTCAGTGTCAACATGACGAGACTTTGGAATTCCTATAGACTTTGCTTCCGACAAATAGTTTGTACAAAACTGAACAACATCTTATGTGATGTACCTTTCAACAATCGAAGCTTTCGATCGGTGATGATTCTTTGTATATCCTTTAAAGATATTCATGTATCGCTCTATTGGATACATCCACCTTAAATAAACTGGACCACAAATTCTGATTTCTCTGACTAGATGAATAAGTAAGTGAACCATAATGTCAAAAAATGATGGAGGAAAATACATCTCCAATTGACACAAGATTATGGCATCTTCATCTTCCAATTTATCTAATTTTATGAAATCAAGAACTTTACTACATATGACATTGAAGGACAAACACAATCTGGTTATAATTACTCTCACATTTTTTGGTAGGATGCCACAGATAGCCATTGGTAGAAGTTGTTGCATCAAGACATGACAATCATGAGATTTCAAACCAATTAACTTGAGATCTTTCATTGATACAAGTTTCTTGATGTTTGATGAGTAACCTTGAGGAACTTTGATACCATGCAAACACTCGCAAATTTTTTTCTTATCCTCTTTACATAGAGTGTAACAAACCGGGGGTAGATAAGTTCTTTTCCCTTTTTCTATTGGAGCTAATTGTTTTCGTATACCCATCGCCTCCATATCGAGACGAGGTTGCTTACTATCTTTAGTCTTTCCTGGAATGTTTAGAAGTGTTCTAATCAAACTATCACACACATTTTTCTCCACATGCATCACATCAAGACAATGTCTTACATCGAGACTTGACCAATATGGAAGATCAAAGAACACAAACATCTTTTTCCATATATTTTTCTCAAGTGGCCCTTTTTATTTTTCTCTCTTTCCAAAGAAAACATTAATGTGTTTGTGTCGTTGATAAACTTCATCCCAGGCTAAAGGTTTAGGAGCGATATCAAACTTCAGCTCTCCATTAAAAGCCTTCCGCAATCTACGATAAGAATGGCCGGGTTTTTGAAATTTCCGATGTCCAAGGTAAACTGTCTTTTTTCCAAACTCAAGTTGGTGATAACAGGTATCAGATTCATAAACAGGATACGCTTTGTGTCCTTTGACACTATATCCAGCCAAATTACAATATGCAGGAAAGTCGTTGATTGTACAAAATAACATTGCACGCATCTTAAACTTTTCACCAGAATATGCATTATCAACTTCAACACCTTCCTCCCACAAAAGTTTTAAATCTTCAATTAATGGACTTAGATAAACATATATGTCGTTTCCAAGTTGCGTAGTCTAGAAATCATCATACTTAACAACATATACTTACGCTTCATGCACAACCAAGGAGATAGATTGTAAATTGTGAGAAGAATAGGTTACGAAGAATGGTTAGTACTCAGATTACCAAAGGGGTTCATTCTATCGGTGGCAAGCCCAAGCCTAATGTTTCTTGGCTCAGAGCCAAAAAAACTAATCAATTTTCTTCCATTGCAAAGAATAAGCTACATGGCGTATGTCTTCATCACATTTTCTTTCATCTGCATGCCGTTTAATATTATTTGTGTCATTCACATTAGTAAAAAGTCTCTTGATTCTTTAAATTATTGGCAAGTACCATAACACTTTAGCAGGATAACTTTTCCTACTAACATTGTCATTGTCATTGTCATCACTGTTGTTGTCCTTCAGCTTGTAACGCGACACCCCAGATTCCAGACATTTATCCAAATTTTCATACTTTTTCCTCTATAATATGCAGTCATTAGGCCATACATGTATTTTGATATACTCCAAACTCATTGGACACAATATCTTCTTGGCATCATAACAACGATCAGGCAAAATGTTATCTTCAGGTAGCATTTGTTTTAGCAAATAAAGCAATTTTGTGAAACTTTTATCCGACTACCCATTTTTCGCTTTCAGATTAAACAATTTAAAACCGCAGACAATCGTGTAAAACATGTGCACCCCTTATATAAAGGGGTGTTCTTATCACTACATAAAGTATCATAAATATGGGCTTTCTTAAAAGAAGATTCTCCAATATCACAGAACATATCTTTTAAACCTTCATCCATATATTCATCTTCATCAAATTCGTGACTTTGTGACACACTGTTTCGCTTTTTTTCCACCTCACCATGCCACATCCATATTGTATAATGTTGACATATACCATCACAACATAGGTGATGGAATATCTCATCCTTTGTACCTTTATTTATATTCCCGCAATTAACACAAGGACAATAAAAGATACCATTATTATCGGGAACATTTTGATCAGTGTATTCAAGGAATTCAAGAACTCCTTCCTCATATACCGAATATAATCTATTAGCTTTCATCCAACTACGATCCATAACAAATTCTGAAATTTATATCAAAACATCGAAGAGGAAGAGACCAAGAATGAAGATAATGAAGATTATCAAGAATGAAAATTCAAATGAATGAAGATTGTGTAAATGAAGATTTCGCTATCGCTATCGCTGTCATCTCTGATTCGCTGGTTCACTAGTTCGCTTAGGGTTATGAAGGAAATAATGAATCTGTTTTGTTTTAAATTTATCAGGAAAATCTTTGAAAACGGTTGTTACATTCAACCGCAGTGAAATGTTGATCTTATTACAATGGTTGTATAGTAAAATCGTGGTTAAATACTTTTCAATTTTTTATTTATTTTTGAACTTAAGTGACATGCACTTTTTGTAATAGGAAAAATGGAAAAAATGTAGTTGTTAGGATTCGAAGCTTGTAACACTTACTTTATCACCACGATTGTTTACCTCAACCGTGATTAAATAACTTAAAAAAAAATAAAAAATATATCAGGCGCATCTAGTTTGCGAGATTATAACGGTGGAAAGCCTAACCGTAGTAGTATTAGTGTTACCGAAGCTATATTTTGTAGTAGTGATATCATATTTGTTATTTGTAAATCTTCGTGAATAATCTTTTGGGAAAACATCTAAATTTCAAAAAGCGCATAAAACATTTAACAAGATTGGATAAATATAGCAACAAATCTTCAATCAGGTGTGAGATTCACTAAGCATAAACTAGCTTATGGGCGAGAGAGAATGTTTCATATTCTATGGAAAATTATGCTCCACGTGTTACTTTATGGTTTGAACTCATAAAAAATGAATGTCTCATACAATGTCATGACATCTTGCGCCACATGTTACCTATAAAATAACGTCAATCAGATGTACCAGCATAATATCAATTCTATCCTTGATATTTCTATTTTAATTGAACTATATGTTTGCTTATTTAAAATTATGTATGACAAAATATAAGCTTACCTGTTACTGTTAGAAAGAACTTTAGAGATAATCTAGAACTTGAAATTAGCCATTGCAATATGTTTCAAAAAGTTTAAAGTATCTGACTTAGGGATCTTTGGGATGAAATATTAGGCATATTCTAATAGTTGAAAAAATATTTCCAGCACAACATTGAAAACATCTTCGTTGATAATGTCACAATAGATTTGGAAAAAGAAAGCTCAAAAACAATTTGGTCATGGTGCCCTATATTTGCTCATTAAAAAAATTACATTATGCACTTATGCTCTATAAGACATCATTGTGCGCAAGTTTTTTATGCTGTCAGTTACTTGGAAAGGGATGACTTCCTCTGTAAGACCATTTTCCCAAATTATTTTGTTGTTGGTGAAGAGAGAAGTGAAGAGAGAAATCACATGATCAACAATTTGTTTATGATTAGTAATGATGCAACCATTGGCTAACATGGAAGATATATTCTTAAATGTCTGTTTGATCTTTGCATTTTCGTAGAAGAAAAGTGTATTGAGTCTCTATCAGCGTGTCATCTGACCTTAGCCTTTTCACGACAAAAAGCTTCTTTAATATTGAGAGCTTTCTCTAGCTCAATCTTAGCTAGTTTCTCTTGATGCATAAGGGATTCATTGCAGCTATTTGAGTTGATGGAAAGCTGAATTTTGTCAAGATGGTTGTGCGTTGTGCTAACTAGATTATGAATATTGCTAAAGCCAGTTTTGTTCCAAGGTTTTAGTTCTCCTTTCAGAAATTTCAGCTTATGATAAAGAATTTGCATAGGATATCCAAACATTTGGGAATTCCAAAGACCCTTAACGATGTTTCAGCTATGACCACATTTTTAAGAATATTTGAATAGGATATCCAAATATTTGGGAATTCTAAAGACCCTTAATGGTGTTTCAGCTATGACCATATTTTTAAGAATTTGAAACTTGAGGTTACTTATTATTTCTCAGCAAGTGTATCAATAAAGTCGAATTAATAATAAAAGATCCGTCTATACGATGATTGGATTTTAACGAGAAAATTAATTGTGAAATTTAGTAAATAATTGGGGGGTTTCTTTCAAAAAGCCATTCTAAACGAGAATTGAAACAGGTAAAAATCAAGAATGTGAAGGCGATTAGGACTATTTATCGAATCCCTTTATATTTACTTGTTGATGAATTACGTACTTGTTATGTTTCAAACACATTATTATCTCACTGCGAATTAACAAAACCACTACACTCAATTTCTTGGTGTGTAGCTCACTAATTTAAACAACAATCCCCTAATTTCTTAGGCCAATTCAAAGACAAATTAGGCAATGTCAGTGCGTTAATTCATAAGCAACAACTCCAAAATTTTTCCTATTCCTAGTTTATTTATGAAGTTGAATAAATTTCCTAGTTCAGATGATTTGACTAACGGTCAAGAAATCCCTAATTATCTAGATTGTTTCGTACGCCCGTAAGCGACAAAAAGCATTAAACACAAGAACTAATCAAATAAGATAATAACATTAAAAATACTCAACAAATCTCAAACATAGTAAAAACAAGGTTCATCTCAAAAAAGCCCTAATTTAGAGAAACTTAATTACTCATTGATAGATTAACAAATATCATGAATGGATAAGTATTCATCATTAATGTTGTGTAAAAACGATGTCTTTGTAGCAAGTATTAATGGTTTCTTGATGATCAAGAACCAAAACAAGGGTTAGGGTTTAACGGAAAAGAAAACAAGAAGAAGAAGAAATAACAACAAGGATTGGGCAATATTTTCAGTTTACTATTCACTTTCTCATTAAAGTCACAAATGATTACAAGTGAATATCACAATTTGCCACACTCAACAAACTGAGTGTACTAGCCTATTTATAGACTAACTAGGTAACTTGCAGCCCAAGAAACCTAAACAATTGGATCCTTAACACAAGGCCCAATTCGATAGAATAATTCGACAGTACATACATACTAGAACAGACTTCGACTACAGTATGTAACAATAAGGCATCAGCATGTGAACAAGCTTCGACTGCATGCTTGCCTCCTGTCGAAATACATGAAAGCTTCTCCTTCGACACAACATGAGTTCGACCCAAATCTCACAAATCTCCACCTTGGATCTAACTCAGCAACAAGAGAATCAACTAGCTTTCATCATGCAGCTTTATCAACTGCATACAGTGGAAGAACTTGCAACTTGGCAACGTCTTGGTGATCATATTAGCAGCATTATCTTCAGTTGAAACCTTCAGCACCTGGACTTCACCACGCTCGATTATCTCTCTGACGAAATGCAGCCTTACATCAATGTGCTTAGTTCACTCATGATATGCTGAATTCTTCGATAGGTGTATTGCACTTTGACTATCACATTTAACAGTGATACTTCGACCTTGAAGTTTCAGCTCCTTTGCAAAACCTTCAAGCCACAATGCTTCTTTCACAGCTTCAATGAGGGTAATATGTTCAGCTTCAGTGGTTGATAAGGCAATAACCTTCTGAAGCGTCGCTTTCCAACTGATTGTTGTGCCAAACATTGTGAAAACATATCCAGAAATAGACTTTCTGGAATCCATACAACCTGCATAATCAGAGTCAACAAATCCTTCGATTTCGATTATGCTATCACCATCACAGGCTCCACCATAAATCAAGACTCTTTTCAGAGACCCATTTATGTACCTAAGAATCCACTTTACAGCTTGCCAGTGTGCCTTTCCAGGATTGGCCATATACCTGCTCACAAGGCTCACTCCGTATGTTATGTCTGGCCTTGTACAGACCATAGCATACATCAAAGAACCCACTACACTAGCATATGGGGTGCTATTCATATAGATTCTTTCAGCTTCAGTACTCGGACTTTGAGTAGTACTAAGCTTACACTGAGGATTTGTAGGTGTCACAACAGGCTTTGAATTCGACATACCAAACTTATCGAGAAGCTTCCATAGGTATGTCTCTTGAGATAAGCACAACTTCGACTGCTTTCTATCTCTCCGGATGTCAATCCCAAGAATCCTGGCTGCAGATCCCAGATCCTTCATTTCAAACTCCTTACTGAGTTCAGCCTTCACCTTCGTTACATCTTCAACACTGTTGCAAGCTATGAGGATATCATCCACATACAGCAGCAACATAACAAGTGAGTTTCCAGGTCGAAATCTGAAGTAAACACAGTGATCGAACTGACTTCTAGTGAAACCAATGTGTGCCATGAACTTGTCGAATCTCCTGTTCCACTGTCAAGGAGATTGTTTCAGGCCATACAAAGACCTATTCAGCTTGCACACATAATCTTCTTTACACTTTTATGCATACCCTTCAGGTTGACGCATCAGGATCGTTTCATCTAGATCACCATACAGAAATGCTGTCTTCAAATCCATTTGCTCAAGTTCCAAGTCAAACTTTGCCACCATGGCCAACGGCATTCGAATGGATCTATGCTTTACAACAGGTGAGAACACATCATTGAAGTCGACTCCTTCTTTCTGAGTGAACCCCTTAGCAACAAGCCTCGCCTTAAAGGGCTTCGACATCACTCCTTCGATTCCTTCCTTGACCTTGAAAATCCACTTATAGCTGACTAACCTTGCTCATGCAGGTTTCTCAATCAGCTCCCAAGTGTTATTGTCATGAAGAGATTTCATCTCGTCATCTATGGCTTTTCGCCATTCAGTTTTGTTTCGACTCCTTATAACTTCCTTGTAATATCTAGGTTCTTCATCAAGTACCTCACTTGCAGAGATTAAAGAAAAAGCTATAAGATCTACATAACCAAGTCTCTGAGGTGGCTTGATGACTCTTCTTGACCTATCTCTTGTCAGTAGGTAGTCATCGATAGTTTCCTCAACCTCTTAAGCATCTTGCTCTTCAACTTCGACTTCATCTCGGCTATGCACTGCAGCATCACTATGCTCCACCTCAACAGGAATCTCTACCTGTTCCAGCTCCTCTTCAAAGATTTTGAAATTCTGGTATCAGACGTGTGATGTTAAGGTGCGATGTCACAACAACACACTCTGCACAATGGACAGCAATAACAGTAAATAAATCAACACAATGATTTGTTCACCCAGTTCGGTCAACTACCTACGTCTGGGGGCTACCAAGCCAGGGATGAATTTCACTACTTGTAGAATTAAATTACAGACTCAACAACCCAGTTGACAATCTCCTAATCTTAATTCCTACTAGTGACTTTCTACCTAAGAAACCACTTAGATATGAGAACACTACTCAATCCCTAAAACCACTCAAAGAACAACCTCTTTGAGAAACCTTGATCTTGCTTCCTAGCTTCGATCAAGTCACACAACTCTCTTTGCTTCACAGCTTTAGAGAGGACAGAAACTCAACACCTATTCAAACCCTAGAATAGTGTAAATACAAGCACTTTAAACAAACTCTAGACACTAAGCCTTCTGCTCTTGATCTTCTAAATGTTTTTTGTCCCTTTTTCCCTTTGGTCTTGTGCGCTTTATATAACTCCTGAATTGGGCTTGGACTTGTCACAATATTTGATCAGATTTGTTAATTAAAACTGAATCTTCAAAACAGATTTTATCCCCAAAATCTTTTTAAATCTTCAACCTTTTAATTCTCCAACAGACCTGCAATCAAATCTCCCATGTAACAGAAAATATCTATCCCAAGATATTCTCATCCAATGAGTCAATCACTCTCCACAATTCCAGCTAATACGCGTGCCCTAGCAACCTGCTGTTGTTATTAATTCTGCAGGTCTGATGTTACAACATCACCTGTGTGACATCAGACATCCAATTCAGCACTTAACTACTTAACACAGCCCAGTGTTAAGACTTCAATGTTACAACATCAGCACCTTGACATCAACATTGAATAACCTTTGTTTTACCAAAATTCCAGCCAATCCAGGAACTTACAATCTCCCCCTTTGGCTAATTTTGGCTAAAACAAACTCTGAACCCTCAGAGTCTTCAGCAGCGGAAAATCTTCAGTAATTTGAAAAACACTTCATCAGCAGCAGTTTGACAATACTCATAGTCTTCATTACTTGATCTGCTGCATCACCATCTTCATTATTGACAACAGCCAATTGGTGCTCCCCCTAAAAAACATGAACCAGCATCACAGCTGTTCAGTAGCTCACAATGTGCAGCACTTCTTCCCCTTGATGTCTGCTTGGCTGCACTCTTCAAATGCTATGATATCTTCACTAGCAGCTCAGTCTAAACTCCCCCTCAATAACTACATCAGCACTTTTCAACTAAACACCTTTAAGCAACAATTACTCTTCATGGAAATTTTTAACTCTCCCCCTTTTTAGCCATAATTAGACAAATTATGCCAATTCATATGACCTACACTTCATCACATGTGACATAATACAAGCCCTACTGTCAGTAGCAACAAGATCTATGCAATCTCCAAACACAATGCCTTTCACTGAACTCTAAATCAACTCCTCTTAGAATAACACTATTCAAGGCCATGATTCAATCTTGTCTTCAGACATCTCCTCAGAAGCATGTGCGCACAAGATTCAAACAATTTGCTTCATATGACTAGAACCATTCAAGGCCACACCAAAACACCAGTCAACAGCCTAATATCATAACATGCTATCTGACATTATATCTTCATAAGAGGCAACCGATCTCCACAAGCTTGATCAACATGCAATCTTCACAATAAATGCACCTTTGCTGCAAGATCCATAGACAAGTACTCCCCCTGTCATGATTAACAAATGCTCTAGATGAAGATGAACCTTTGAGCATTTTTTCTGAGTACATGCATTTTGGTACCACTGTCCCTTTCTCCAAAGGTGGTCATTCCCTATCATACTTTTTAATCACTACCTGATCCACTTCAGTCTTCTCTACATTCTCCATCCAAGGCAAATCTTCTACATCATCATTCTCCCGTATGACTATGTAGATGCTCCTTAGATATAATGTAAGCACTAAGCTTCAGATCCAGAACAAAGACATCCTTCACCAAGGATACTCTTGACACCAGGGTATTACATAAGCTCCACTACTAGATTATCAGCAAAATAATCCAAACTCAATACTGTGTCACAAACTTCACAAATTCTCAGCTTACTTATAAGCTTTACTGAGATCCAGTCTCTTCAAGAGATCACAATTCCTCTCTCCTTACATCCACCAGTAGTTGTTGAAACTGGTGAAGTCTTCAGTAGCCATGCTTTGCCAGAACAAACTACTAACCATATAACCATAATCTCCACCTCTTCTGATCAGAAATGCTAGAGCATCCAACTCCACATGTCCAATCTTAATCATCTTCCAGATATAACCACCAGCAAACATGATGATATAACATCTTTTGGGACATCAGCTTCTCATCACCATTCAAAGGACTCATTGCACAAAGAAGTCCTTTAAGAAGCTCCCAATAAAACACAGTCAGAGCAACTTATTCATACACACCTGAATACCATAAGTTCCCACACGCTCTCTGAACCATATCCTAGCAAACTCAACCATATCCAGAGTATCTATACCAAATTCTTTTTCCAGAACATACTTCCACCATTTTATGAAAAGCACAGGAATGTTATCTAGTATGCCCTTTTGAATTTTCTCAGATGTTCTAACAACAACGGTTTCCTTCATTTGAGAGATATCCTGGACATTATCCTCAGACTTATCTCTGATCTTCCTAGAGATGAACACTTTACTCCTGGATTTTGTAGTACCATCCACATAGATTTTCTGCTTAGCAGTTCTCATCTTTGGAGGTGACTCAATAGCTTTCCTCTTTCTTGATTTTAGTTGTTTAGCAACCCCAGGAACCACTTTTGCAATTAGTTCATCATCAGCTCTAACATCTGCATCTTCCAACCTAAGGATTGTCAACTTGTGAAATTTTTCTTCTGAATTATAGGAGTCATTAGTCAGGTTGTCATGTTTCTTGGCCTTGCAAGTATTCAGCTCCCAACACTTCTTAATGTCACAGCTTTTGATCCTTCCATCAGCATTGTTGACTCCTTCATTTTGCTCATATAACTGACTACTCAAGTTGGCTTTTATCACATCATCAATATTAGGAGTAACAACACCATAAGTCATTAACCCAGATTGACTTTTCACCATACTTTCACACTTGATGTTACCATCTAATGTTACATCATTGACTTCATCATCACCAGTCTGGCTTTCAGTTTGAGGAATCCACTGATAACAATTGTCTTTAGATCTTGCCCCAGTCATTACAGCCTTACCCTTCTCATTAGTTACAACACATTTATCTTTGGTATAGCTGACTAAGTAACCATCATCACATAATTGGCTGATGCTTATCAGATTTGCATTCAAACCATTGACAAAATAGACATTGTCAAGTTCAGGTCCTTGTACTTTTCCAATACCTTCAACAACTCCTTTATTCCCCTTACCAAAAATAACTTCAAGAGAGGGGCAAGGTCTAAATTCAGCAAACATGGATCTACATCCAGACATGTGTTTGGAACACCCACTGTCAAAATACCATGTTCCTTCTTTAAACTCTTTGTCAGCCATGTGAGCCAATAAGCACTTCACCTTCTCCTTAGGTACCCATTGTTTAACAACTTTGGGCCTGTACTCTCTCCATCTGTTTTGAGGCTGAGGGTATCCATGTAGCTTGTAGCAAGAGTATTGCATATGTCCAAACCTTCCACAATAAAAGCATTTTACCCTTTCATCTCTGAATCTTCTGCCATGATTAGATTGCTTAGGCTGCCATCCATAATGTGGTCTCCTCCTACCATAACTGGCCTGCCTTCTATTATGCTGGTATCTTCTTCCATAAGGAGGCTGAGAATGTTGTTTCCTGGATTGTCTCCCATGATGGTGTGGCTTTCTTCTTCCGTAGATATGAGGAACAACATTGGTGTAACCATACCCATGATGTTGAGACACCTGATGAGACATGTGCTGTTTGAACTGAGCAGCTTGCATGCTCTTGTGATATTGTGGAGGCATATACTGACTAGCTCCTTGTGGCTGCTTTCTCTTCTGATTAGGACCAGTCTTCTTCTCAATCTTCTTAGGTTGTGAGACATCATCTTTCTTAGGTGTAAGATCCTACTTCTTTGGCTGATGTTGAGACAAAGGTTGTGACACTTCCTTCTTTGAACCTGAAGTGCTTGCTTCTGAAGTTCCCTTATCCTCAGCAAAATAACCTATCCCAGCTTTGTCTCCAGCAGCTTTTTCTGACTGTAGTATCTTGTCAAGAGTGGCTATCCCACTGTTCAACATTCTAACAGATTTAGTCATATGATTAAGATGAGCTTTGACACATAAGACTTCTTTCTCCAATTCAGCTTTGTCATTCTCTAGCTGAGCAATCTGTTTCTTCTGTTGATTCCTCTCCTGACATAGTTTAACACTCTTTAAGCACAACTCTTTGTAGGTTGAAGCTAGCTCATCATAAGTAACTTCTCCATCACTATCATCATCAGATTCAACAATTCCTATCAAAGCTGTAACATGCTTTGCTGACTCACTTTCAATTTCACATCAGAGTCAGACCAGGAAACTGTTAATCCTTTCTTCTGCTTTTTCAAGAATGTGGGACATTCTCTCTTGACATGTCCTTTTCCTCCACATTCAAAGCACTCAATACTTCTCCCTTCTTCATCATTTTCTTCATCCTTTCTTCTAGACTTGCTGATGTCAGGAGAGATGTCCTTGACATTGGGCCTGGAGTTATTGTTCATCCTCTTGAACACCTTGTTGAACTGTCTTCCCAACATAACAATGGCTTGAGACAGATCTTCCTGAGACTCATCATCTGTAACTTTCTTAGCTTCTACAGGAGTGGAAACCAAGGCCATACTTTTGGGCTTCTTCTCTGGTTCTTCCTCATTCAACCCAAGCTCAAAAGTTTGAAGAGATCCAATGAGCTCATCAACTCTCATCTTGCTGATGTCTTGTGATTCTTCAATGGCAGTTACCTTCATCTTATACTTCTTAGGGAGGGACCTAAGAATTTTCCTAACAAGCTTCTCTTCTGGAATCTTCTCACCAAGAGCACCTGATGCATTTGCTAGCTCCAACACACTCATGTGGAAGTCATGGATGGTCTCATCATCCTTCATCTTCAGACTGTCAAACTTAGATGTTATAATCTGAAGTCTTGACATCCTTACCCTAGAAGATCCTTCATGAGTAGTTTTCAATATATCCCATGCACATTTGGCAGATTCACATGAGTTAACCAGCCTGAATATATTTTTATCCACACCATTGAATATAGCATTCAAGGCTTTAGAGTTCCCAAGGGATAGCTCATCCTCCTCCTTGGTCCACTCTTCTTCAGGCTTCAGCTTTGATGTGCCTTCTTTATCCTTGCCAGCATCATCTTTCTCACACACAACTGGAGCTTTCCACTCTTTAATGACAGCCTTCCAAGCTCTGCTGTCCAATGACTTTAGGAAAGTAGTCATTCTAGGCTTCCAATACTCATAGTTTGAGCCATCCAATATAGGGGGTCTGTTGACAAATCCTCCAACCTCTTTGTCCATCTTCACACCAGAAAGTATCTTCCCCAGATCTCACCCAGAGCCAGACAGGATGCCTGCTCTGATACCAATTGAAATTCTGGTATCAGACGTGTGATGTTAAGGTGCGATGTCACAACAACACACTCTGCACAATGGACAACAATAACAGTAAATAAATCAACACAATGATTTGTTCACCCAGTTCGGTCAACTACCTACGTCTGGGGCCTACCAAGCCAGGGATGAATTTCACTACTTCTAGAATTAAATTACAGACTCAACAACCCAGTTGACAATCTCCTAATCTTAATTCCTACTAGTGACTTTCTACCTAAGAAACCACTTAGATATGAGAACACTACTCAATCCCTAAAACCACTCAAAGAACAACCTCTTTGAGAAACCTTGATCTTGCTTCCTAGCTTCGATCAAGTCACACAACTCTCTTTGCTTCACAGCTTTAGAGAGGACAGAGACTCAACACCTATTCAAACCCTAGAATAGTGTAAATACAAGCACTTTAAACAAACTCTAGACACTAAGCCTTCTTCTCTTGATCTTCTGAATGTTTTCTGTCCCTTTTTCCCTTTGGTCTTGTGCGCTTTATATAGCTCCTGAATTGGGCTTGGACTTGTCACAATATTTGATCAGATTTGTTAATTAAAACTGAATCTTCAAAACAGATTTTATCCCCAAAATCTTTTTAAATCTTCAACCTTTTAATTCTCCAACAGACCTGCAATCAAATCTCCCATGTAACAGAAAATATCTATCCCAAGATATTCTCATCCAATGAGTCAATCACTCTCCACAATTCCAGCTAATACGCGTGCCCTAGCAACATGCTGTTGTTATTAATTCTGCAGGTCTGATGTTACAACATCACCTGTGTGACATCAGACATCCAACTTCAGCACTTAACTACTTAACACAGCCCAGTGTTAAGACTTCAATGTTACAACATCAGCACCTTGACATCAACATTGAATAACCTTTGTTTTACCAAAATTTCAGCCAATCCAGGAACTTACAGATTTCTACACTTCGGCCAGCATCACCAGTTTTCTTGAAAGCCATTTCGACCTCATTGAAAACTACAACACGACTTGTGATACATCTTCTGTGACCTGGTTCTAGGCACCACAACCTATAATCCTTGACTCCCTCAGGATATCCAAGGAACATGCATCTCAGAGCTCTAGGTTCGACCTTGTCTTGCCTAATGTGAGCATAGGCTAAACAGCCAAATACTCTCAGTTTGTCGAGATCTGGTGGATGATTCGACCAAACTTCTTCAGGTGTCTTCATTCCCAGCGCAGTCGAGGGACATCTATTTATCAGATAGGCTGCTGTCAAAACAGCCTATGCCCAAAACACCTTCTTCAATCCAGCACTAACCAACATGCATCTAACCCTTTCAAGGATTGTTCGATTGAATCTCTCAGCTAAGCCATTTTGTTGAGGAGTACCTGCTACAGTCTTATGCCTTGCAATCCCAGACTCAACACAGTAACTGTCGAACACTTCATTGCAGAACTCAAGGCCATTGTCGGTTCTCAACCTCTTAACCTTTCTGCCAGTTTGAGTTTCAACCAGAACCTTCCAACTTTTGAAATTCTCAAAAGTTTCATCCTTCATCTTCTGAATGAATACCCATAACTTTCTGGAATAGTCATCAACAATGGATAGAAAGTACCTTGCACCTGAGTGTGAAGGATTCCTTGCAGGCCCCCAAAGGTCAGCATGAATGTAATCAAGGGATCCATGTGTTCTTTGCTTGCCTTTGTTGAACTTCGCCCTACAGGATTTACTCAATACACAAGATTCACAAAACTCCAACTTTTCGACTTTGTCACCACCTAGCAGGTTCTGCTTCCCCAATTCGACCAGGCCTCTTTCACTGACATAGCCCAATCTCATGTGCCATAACTCTGTCTTCGACACAGGTTTCGTGGATACAACATTTGTCGAACCACTTACAACCTCAAGGGTATACAAGCATTGTTTCTTCACGCCTCTCAAGACTTCCTTCGACCCCTTCATGACTTTCAGGATACCTTGCTCTCCTTTGAAGACATATCCTTTCTTGTCGAATTCACCAAGAGAAATTAAATTCCTCTTAAGGTCAGGTACAAACCTAACCCCAGTCAATAACCGTATTGACTCATCATGGAGCTTGAATCTAACAGATTCAATACTTGCAATCTTGCAAGCTCTATTGTTCCCCAGCAGCACTGATCCTCTATCTTGATCACATAATTCTTCAAACACATTCTTGTTTGGAGTCATATGCCAAGTACATCCAGAATCCATAATCCACTATTCGCAAGAGTTGCTGCTCAACACCACAAGGACATCAGATGATTCATAACCATCTTGCACAATAGTTGTATTCCCATTGTCCTTACCTCTAAGATTATTCAGGCGCTCAGGGCACACCTTTCTTGTGTGACCCTCCTTCTTACAGTGATAACATTTGATACCAGACATATCACCACCATAAGACTTTTGCTGAACCTTTCCTTTCTTCTTGTCAAACCTATCATCTTTCTTCGACGATCTTCCTTTCACGGATAACCCTTCGCCAAGTGATGAAGGTTTCTGCTCCTTTCTTTTGTTCAAGTCCTTCGAATACAAGGCTGCTTGAACTTCTTCAAAGGTCAGGGACTCTCTTCCATACAAGAGAGTTTCTTTGAAGTGAGCATGCGATCTGGGCAAAGCACATAATAACAACAACGCTTGATCTTTGTCATCGATCTTCACATCAATATTTTCAAGATCAAGAATCAGCTTGTTGAACATATCCAACTGCTCAGCCAAAGCTTTGTCTTCACTCATCTTGAATGAATACAGATCTTGCTTCAGGTACAAACGATTTACCAACGATTTGGTCATGTACAAGCTTTCAAGCTTCACCCATAATCCCAACGCCGTCGTCTCCTTTGATACCTGCCGAAGAACCTTATTACCAAGGCTCAACAATATCGCGCTGTGTGCTTTCTCGATCATGGCAGTCTTTTCTCTTTCCGTTAACGCAGCATCCATGTCTGCCAATCCCTTCAACGCTTCCAAACAACCCTGTTGTACCAGTAGGGCTTTCATCTTCAAGCGCCACAGACCGAAATCGTTCAATCCGGTGAACTTTTCAATCTCATACTTTGTTGAAGACATCTTCTCCATGCTCACTGCACTAATTTGTTGTGTAAAAGCGATGTCTTTGTAGCAAGTATTAATGGTTTCTTGATGATCAAGAACCAAAACAAGGGTTAGGGTTTAACGAAAAAGAAAACAAGAAGAAGAAGAAATAACAACAAGGATTGGGCAATATATTCAGTTTACTATTCACTTTCTCATTAAATTCACAAATGATTACAAGTGAATATCACAATTTACCACACTCAACAAACTGAGTGTACTAGCCTATTTATAGACTAACTAGGTAACTTGCAGCCCAAGAAACCTAAACAATTGGATCCTTAACACAAGGCCCAATTCGATAGTACATACATACTAAAACAGACTTCGACTACAGTATGTAACAATAAGGCATCAGCATGTGAAAAAGCTTCGACTGCATGCTTGCCTCCTGTCGAAATACATGAAAGCTTCTCCTTCGACACAACATGAGTTCGACCCAAATCTCACAATTAAAATCTATGGAAGAATTGCTCTCAAATGACTCCAATATGCTCTAAAATTGTTCCTTGCATAACCCTAGCCATCACTTTTTTCTCAGAATTCAGAACACTTAAAAAAGTGGGCCAAATTACATATAAATAAAAAAAATGTGTGCAAGAAGAAGAAGAAATAACAACAAGGATTGGGCAATATATTCAGTTTACTATTCACTTTCATTAAATTCACAAATGACTACAAGTGAATATCACAATTTGCCACACTCAGCAAACTAAGTGTACTAGCCTATTTATAGACTAACTAGGTAACTTGTAGCCCAAGAAACCTAAACAATTGGATCCTTAACACAAGGCCCAATTCGACAGTACATACATACTAGAACAGACTTCGACTACAATATGTAACAATAAGGCATCAGCATGTGAAAAAGCTTCGACTGCATGCTTGCCTCCTGTCGAAATACATGAAAGCTTCTCCTTCGACACAGCATGAGTTCGACCCAAATCTCACAATTAAAATCTATGGAAGAATTGCTCTCCAATGACTCCAATATGCTCTAAAATAGCTCCTTGCATAACCCTAGCCATCACGTTTTTCTCAGAATTCAGAACACTTAAAAAAGTGGGCAAAATTGCATATAAATAAAAAATGCGTGCAAGGATGGAAAATAATATCGAGCCGTTATAGGTCATTAACGCGTCGTGATGCAAGCCTCATCGCACCGCGATGGACTGCATTGTGTGCGAGAAGTCTAATGACAAAATCAGCTTTTTCCCCTCCTTTTTCTTCATATTTTTCATCAAGTCTTTGTATCTTCCTTGTATTGACCTTTTGCTCTTTTGTTCATGCTTTAACGTGGTTTTTTATCATTCTTCTTCCGAATTTACCCGAATTTCTTCGTAAAAATCACGTAATGAAGATTATCATCACAACCCCAAACTTGAATGATTGCTTGTCCTCAAGTAACATGATTGCACACTAAATTTTTTATCAAAATTAAAATGCTTACCCTTACCAATGAATGTCACCTTTTAATGATCAACACTTTAGTTTCCTACTTCAATCCAATTGTTGCACCCCAAAATTTGCCGTTGGTTTTCTAACCTTGACTGGCTTATGTTCGAATTCATACAAATTCGTCATGAAATTAATCATGCATTACGTAGGGCTTCTAAGACAAGGGATCATAGTGTGTTTCTCGCAGTTCAGAGCTTTCTTCATTTCATAGAGTGTTTCAATAGAATTCAAAGCTGAACAGACAGTCGTCAAACTCTTTGGGTATTTATTTTGCTCAGTAGATGGTATGATTATTTCAAAGTCAAGAACATAAAGCAAAAAGCTCACTTGAATCTTATGCCGGACAAGTTATCAATCATGTTTCAGGCCTTATTCAAGGGTACTATCAGCGGCTAAGGTTTAGATGCTAAGCCGGGCTAAGAACATGTTGCAACATGGTGATTTTTGCACTTTTGCCTTGATGTGATCGATTAACACATGTGGTGTAATCGATTACACCCCTCTAGAAGGCGCCATAATTAAAATTTTGAAGCATGTAATCGATTAACCATATCATGTTAATCGATTACACCAAGTCGGTTTTGCCTAGAACAAATGATTTTCAGCACTGTAGCTGCTTGAAATTCATTTCAATCACTTGAATTCAATTTTACACCAGTAGAAGGATCTAGAATGCTTCCAAAATATTGGTTTATTTCCAAATTAATTTCATTTTCCCTCCATAATTCAAATAATTTCCACTCCTAATTCCCAACCAAAAACCCAATTCTCATTCAAAAACCAATTCCAAACCACATTGTCATTCCATACCTAGACCATATTTAAATCAATTTGCTCCATTCCAAGGAAAACCAATTCATTTTTCTGGATTTTCTCTTCAAACCAATTCACTTTTTTCACTCTCCATTTCGATCTTCATCCCTAACCTCACCAAAGCTCTTCCATTATGTTAGTTCTTGTGTTGGCTGGAATTTTGGTAAAACAAAGTTGAACAATGTTGATGTCATATGTCTGATGTCATAACATTGGTTCTTATCATTAGCAATTGCAGGGTTGGAAGTTTTATATGCTGATGTTGTAAGTGATGTCTTGACATCACTATATCAGAACATCAGAACATCAGAACATCAGATTGTGATGTTTTAGGGCTGCGCGTGTTAGGATGTTTTGAGGAGATCTGTTAGAGTGATTGGATGCGGATATCTTGGAGAAGAGATTTCCAATCAGATATATTTGCAGATTATGGAGCAGATTCTGTAACCATCATTAGGGCTGATTTGGAGAGATTTTAAAAAGATTTGAAGATCAAATTTGTTTTAATATCATATATTTTTGGAAGAGATCCAAGCCCAAGTCAGAAGGGTATAAAAGCAGCCTCAACCCTTATTGGAAGAGGACGAAGAAAGAGAGCTAAAGACTGAGTGTCATTTGTGTCTTCATGTGTATTTTGTAAACCATTCATGTTGAATTGGTGTGATTGTTTTTTAGTTGTAATTGATATCTCTAGAGCTGTTAAGCAAGAGAGTTTCTATTCTTGATCAAAGTTGTGAAGCAGAATCAAGGTGTGTTTGAATTGTATCACTGAGGTGATTTAGGGAGTGAATGGTTTCTCATATCTAAGTGGTTTCTTAGGTAGAAGGTTCATTGAGTAGTGATTAAGTTTAGTAGATGTCAACTAGGATTGTTGAGTCTGTAAATTAATACTACTAATAGTGAAATTCCTCCCTGGCTTGGTAGCCCCCAGACGTAGGTAGTTAGACCGAACTGGGTGAACAATTCATTGTGTCCTTTACTGCTTGTTATTGCATTGTCCATAGCAGATTGTGTTGTTGTGACATCACACTTAACATCACACATCTGATACCAGAATTTCAATTGGTATCAGAGCAGGCATCCTACTCTGCATCTGGGTGAGATCTAGGGCTGATACTTTCTGCTACAATGGACAAGGAGACTGGTGGATTTGAGAATAGACCCCCTATTCTAGATGGCTCTAATTATGACAATTGGAAACCAAGGATGGTTACCTTCTTGAAGTCATTAGACAGCAGGGCTTGGAAGGCTATTGTGAAAGAATGGAAACATCCTGTTATTGTGGAAAAGGATGAGAATGGAAAGGAAGTAGAGGGTAGCTCAAAACTGAAACCTGAAGAAGAATGGACCAAGGAAGAAGATGAGCTTGCCCTTGGGAATTCTAAAGCCTTGAATGCCATATTCAATGGTGTTGATAAGAACATCTTCAGGTTGGTCAACACTTGTGAAGTAGCTAAGGAAGCATGGGGCATCTTGAAGACTACTCATGAAGGAACCTCCAAAGTCAAGATGTCAAGACTTCAACTTTTGACAACAAAGTTTGAAAATCTGAAGATGAAGGAGGATGAGACTATCCATGATTTCCACATGAACATCCTGGAGCTGTCCAATGCATCTAGTTCTCTTGGAGAGAAGATGACTGAAGAAAGGCCGGTGAGGAAAATTCTTGGATCCCTTCCCAAGAGATATAAGATGAAGCTGACTGCAATTGAAGAAGCTCAAGACATCAGCAAAATAAGGGTTGATGAGTTGATTGCTTCTCTTCAAACTTTTGAGTTAGGGTTGAGTGAAGAGGAACCTGAAAAGAAGACCAAGAGTATAGCTTTGGTATCTAATACTCAAGAAGAGAAGAAAGGGAATCGTGCTGAGTCTCAGGAGGAGCAGTCTCAGGCTATTGTTCTGTTGGGAAGATAGTTTAATAAAGTTATGAAGATGATAAATAGGAGTTATAATCCTAATGTCAAGAACATCACATCTGACACCAACAGATCAGGAGATCAGGGGAAGAAAACTAGTGATGAAGAAAAGTCCAATAAGGGAGTCCAATGCTATGAGTGTGAAGGGTATGGTCATGTCAAGAAGTAATGTCCTACTTATCTCAAAAAGCAGAAAAAGGGGTTATCTGCTTCCTGGTCTGATAGTGAAAGTGAATATGAAGATGAATAAGCTAAGCTTGTTAGTGCTATGATTGGGGTTTGTGAGTCAGATGATGATTCGTGTGATGATGAGGTTACTTATGAAGAGCTTGTTGCCTCGTATAAAGAACTGTGCATGAGAAGTGAACAAGTGTGTCTTGAAGGAGAGAAACTGAAGAAAACCATAGTGCAGTTAGAGGCTGAAAAGACTGAACTTGAAAATGAAGTCAGTATGCTTAACTCTAAATTGGATTCTATGACCAAAACTGTCAGAATGTTGAACAATGGTACTGATGCTCTAGATAACATTCTTAGTATTGGAAAAATTGTTGGAGACAAAAGTGGTTTGGGGTTCAACAATGTTGCAGCATCTGATGATGTTATTACCAGTTCCAAACCAGTGATGTTAAAACAGATGTTTAAACATCCTGACAGGATTCCTTCTAGGAAGAAATTCAGGCGCTGGAGATGTCATCACTGTGGGCGTTTTGGACACATAAAGGCCTACTGTTATAAGCTACATGGGTATCCTCAGAAGGCACATCAGTATACTCCCACACAGAAGTTTCCCATAGGTAATCAGACCTTAAATTCTAAGAAGCAATGGGTCCCAAAAGGTAAAGTCACCAGCTTAATAGCTCACACTTCTCTTAGGGTTTCTAACAAAGAAGACTGGTACTTTGATAGTGGGTGTTCAAGACACATGACAGGAGTTAAAAATTTGTTGGTAGATGTTAAGCTTCAGTCTTCAGGTCATGTTACATTTGGTGATGGTGTTAAAGGAGAAATCAAGGGGATGGGAAAGCTGAATTGTGCTGGTGCTCCTAGACTGGTTGATGTTCTACTTGTCAAAGGGTTGACAACAAATTTGATCAGTATTAGTCAACTTTGTGATCAAGGATTCAAAGTAGACTTTACAAAAACTGAGTGCAATGTCACAAATGAGAAAGGAGAAGTCATCATGAAGGGGGTTAGGTCTAAGGACAACTGTTATCTATGGCTGCAACAAGACTCTAGTACCTCAACATGTGTGTTTGCTAGAGATGATGAAGTCAAGGTTTGGCATCAAAAGTTGGGACATCTTCATCTGAAGGGAATGAAGAGAATAATATCCTCAGAAGCTGTCAGAGGAATTCCTAAACTCGATATTGAAGAGGGAAGAGTTTGTGGAGATTGTCAAATAGGGAAGCAGACCAAGATGTCACATCAGAAGCTTCAACATAACACCACCTCCAAAGTTTTGGAACTTCTTCATATGGACTTTATGGGACCTATGTAGGTAGAAAGTCTAGGAGGGAAGAAGTATGCTTATGTTGTGGTAGATGACTATTCTAGGTACACCTGGGTGAGCTTCATTAAAGTCAAATCAGAGGTGTTTGATGTTTTTAAAGATCTTTGTCAAAGACTCCAAAGGGAAAAGGAGAGTAATGTTATTAGAATAAGAAGTGATCATGGAAGAGAGTTTGAAAATAACAAGTTTGCTGAATATTGTTCTGCTGAAGGCATAAGTCATGAGTTCTCTTCTCCAATCACTCCTCAGCAAAATGGAGTTGTTGAAAGGAAGAATATAACTATTCAAGAGTCTGCTAGGGCAATGATTCATGCCAAAAAGCTTCCTTACCATTTCTGGGCTGAGGCTATGAACACTGCTTGTTATATTCACAACAGAGTTACCTTGAGAAGGGGCACTTCAGTTACTCTGTATGAACTATGGAAAGGAAGAAAGCCAAATGTGAAGTACTTTCATGTTTTTGGAAGCAAATGTTACATATTGTCAGATCGTGAACAGAGGAGAAAATTGGATCCTAAAAGTGATGAGGGAATCTTTCTAGGATACTCTACAAATAGCAGAGCTTACAGGGTTTTCAACTCCAGAACAAAGGTTATGATGGAGTCTATAAATGTGGTGATTGATGACACTGATAAGAAGGAAGATGTTGATGTCCTGGATGATGTTGAAACATTAGTTGAAGAAGTCACAGAAGAAACTGAAGACAGAAGTGGGTCTCATAGTCATGTTGATGCTGAGCCTGAACCTGAACAATCTAATAAAGAACCATCTATTAGAGTGCTAAAGGACCATCCCAGGGAGCTTATCATAGGTGATCCTAAGTCAGGGGTTAGCACTAGATCAAGAGAGGTTGTGTCAAATTCTTGCTTTGTTTCTAAAATTGAGCCCAAGAATGTCAAAGAAGCCTTGACTGATGAGTTTTGGATTGATGCCATGCATGAAGAGCTGGAACAATTCAAAAGGAATGAAGTGTGGGATCTTGTACCAAGGCCTGATGGAGTTAATGTGATTGACACCAAGTGGATTTACAAGAATAAATCTGATGAACAAGGAGTGGTCACCAGAAACAAGGCCAGATTAGTTGCTCAGGGATATACTCAGGTTGAAGGAATTGATTATGATGAAACCTTTGCTCCTGTGGCAAGACTGGAATCTATCAGATTACTCTTAGGAGTGGCTTGTAATTTTAAATTCAAGCTTTTTCAGATGGATGTTAAGAGTGCCTTCTTGAATGGCTACTTAAATGAAGAGGTGTATGTTGATCAACCAAAAGGATTTATTGATCCAACATTTCCTGACCATGTTTACGAACTAAGGAAAACACTATATGGTTTGAAGCAAGCACCAAGAGCTTGGTATGAAAGGCTTACAGAATTCCTGATTGTGAATGGCTACAGAAAATGAGGGATTGACAAGACTTTGTTTGTTAAAGAGGAAGGAGGAAAACTGATGATAGCTCAAATATATGTTGATGACATAGTATTTGGTGGGATGTCAGATGCAATGGTGAAACATTTTGTGGAACAGATGCAGTCTGAGTTTGAAATGAGTCTTGTTGGAGAGCTTAACTATTTTCTTGGTCTACAAGTTAGACAAATGGAGGACTCCATATTCATTTCTCAGAGCAAGTATGCAAAGAACATAGTGAAGAAATTTGGTCTAGATAATGCTAATCACAAGAGGACACCTGCTCCTACTCATTTAAAGTTGTCCAAGGATGAACATGGTGTTAGTGTGAATCAAAGTTTATACAGAAGCATGATTGGAAGTCTATTGTATCTCACAGCTAGCAGAGCAGATATTTCTTTTGCTGTTGGAGTTTGTGCTAGATATCAAGCTGAGCCTAAAGTTAGTCACTTGAATCAAGTGAAGAGAATTCTGAAATATGTGAATGGGACTAGTGACTATGGAATGCTTTACAGTCATGGATCAGGCACTGAGTTATGTGGGTTTTGTGATGATGATTGGGCAGGGAGTGCTGATGATAGAAAAAGTACTTCAAGAGGGTGCTTCTTCTTAGGGAATAATCTGATATCATGGTTTAGTAAAAACCAGAACTGTGTGTCTCTTTCTACTGCTGAAGCTGAGTGCATAGTAGCAGGGAGTAGTTGTTCTCAACTTGTTTGGATGAAGCAGATGTTAACAGAATACAATGTCAAGCAAGATGTCATGACATTGTACTGTGATAATTTGAGTGCTATCAATATCTCTAAGAATCCTGTTCAACATAGCATAACTAAGCATATTGATATAAGGCATCATTTTATAAGAGATTTGGTTGAAGACAAAGTAGTTGCTTTGGAACATGTTGCTACAGATAAACAATTAGCTGACATTTTTACTAAAGCCTTAGATGCAAATCAATTTGAAAGTTTAAGAAGCAAACTGGGAATTTGCATTTATGAGGATTAGGTGTGCTGGAAGGAGTATTTGTGCAGTTGTGATTTTGTTATGTTTAATGAAAACAACATTTTATTCAACTGCTGAAAGCATAAAAGATTGGATGTTGGTACATCAAAAGCAATTTATATGATCTAAAGATTATCCCAACCCCCTATATCAAGAAAAGTTTTCCAATCTTCATCCCATTCATCATCAGAAGCATGGAGTTGAACTGGAGGTTTCTTGATGGTTTTTGTCTCTGATGGTTTTCTTGTTCTTGTTGCTCCTGAAGAAGTTCCAGCGACTTTCCTTGTTGTGTTCTTGGTATTCAGTGGATCTGGCTTATTGTCCTCATGCTTATGTTGCTTTCCTGCATCTTTATTTGACTGACTCATTCTTGTGTGATGTCTGGTGCTGTTAGGAGGAAGAAGACATGGACTTTATAGTAGTATAAGAATCCATAGGTTGTATCGCCTGACCAGTCAAAGTTTTTGGGATATTGTGTTCCTTGGGAAGCTTGCTTTTGACCATGTCTTAATGGATGTCAGATCTTTGTGTTTGATGGTGTCAAATTGTGGCTAAAAAGGGGGAGAAGGTATGTTAGCCTATGTGTTGCCTAGTTGTCTGGTGTGGCTCTAGGCTTGAGGGGGAGTGTGCATGTTTGAACAGCTGTGAGCTGGTTCTTGATTTGAGGGGGAGTTTGACCTTTGCCTAGTTGTCTGGTGTGGCTCTAGGCTTGAGGGGGAGTGTGCATGTTTGAACAGCTGTGAGCTGGTTCTTGTTTTGAGGGGGAGTTTGACCTTTGCTGATATGAAGGTGATTTCTGCAGCTTGTTGGTTTTTGTTGCTGCTGGTTAGTGAGTTTGTGCAGCTTGTTGAAGAGGTGCTGCTAGGTGTTTTGAAAATTTATCAATTTTTATCCACTGCTGGGTTCTCTGATGATGGCAGAGTTTGTTTTAGCCAAAATTAGCCAAAGGGGGAGATTGTTAGTTCTTGTGTTGGCTGGAATTTTGGTAAAACAAAGTTGAACAATGTTGATGTCATATGTCTGATGTCATAACATTGGTTCTTATCATTAGCTGTTGCAGGGTTGGAAGTTTTATATGCTGATGTTATAAGTGATGTCTTGACATCACTATATCAGAACATCAGAACATCAGATTGTGATGTTTTAGGGCTGTGCGTGTTAGGATGTTTTGAGGAGATCTGTTAGAGTGATTGGATACGAATATCTTGGAGAAGAGATTTCCAATCAGATATATTTGCAGATTATGGAGCAGATTCTGTAACCATCATTAGGGCTGATTTGGAGAGATTTTAAAAAGATTTGAAGATCAAATTTGTTTTAATATCAGATATTTTTGGAAGAGATCCAAGTCCAAGTCAGAAGGGTATAAAAGCAGCCTCAACCCTTATTGGAAGAGGACGAAGAAAGGGAGCTAAAGACTGAGTGTCATTTGTGTCTTCGTGTGTATTTTGTAAACCATTCATGTTGAATTGGTGTTATTGTTTTTGAGTTGTAATTGATATCTCTAGAGCTGTTAAGCAAGAGAGTTTCTGTTCTTGATCAAAGCTGTGAAGCAGAATCAAGGTGTGTTTGAATTGTATCACTGAGGTGATTTAGGGAGTGAGTGGTTTCTCATATCTAAGTGGTTTCTTAGGTAGAAGGTTCATTGAGTAGTGATTAAGTTTAGTAGATGTTAACTGGGATTGTTGAGTCTGTAAATTAATACTACTAATAGTGAAATTCCTCCTTGGCTTGGTAGCCCCCAGACGTAGGTAGTTAGACCGAACTGGGTGAACAATTCATTGTGTCCTTTACTTCTTGTTATTGCATTGTCCATAGCAGATTGTGTTGTTGTGACATCACACTTAACATCACACATCTGATACCAAAATTTCACATTAGAATGATCAAATTCTTCGTTGGAGTTTGTTAATTATAGAGCTAAGCCTTCATCACATTGCACTTCCATCAATCAATTCTGCAGTAGAAGTTAATTTGGATCTAGATCTGAAGTTTGGAAGCACTTTTTTGAAGTGATTTTAAAGCAATTTTAGCTTATTGCACTGTTCTTCAAGTTTTCTTGTGAAGAGTTCATTGGATCTCTGGTTTTCTTTGCTTGATCCATCAAATTCTATTTGCAACAATTACCAAAGCAAATCTTCACTTTGTAGGTTGGTGATTCTTAGATCCAAACTCATTTTAGCTTATTTTGCAACTTTCACAATGTAGATCCTTATGGTTTTTGTGTTAATTGATCCATTGATTCAATTGCTTGACGTTGTTGATTGTTTGATTGATTCAATAGGTGTTTGTTTGTTGTTAATTGATGTAATTTTCATGAATAATTGCATGCTATTACATGTTGCATTTAAACATTGAATTAATGCTAGGTAAGTGCTTCTGAAAAGTAATTTTCTGTATTTTCTACAGGTGTAATCGATTAACACATTTGGTGTAATCGATTAAACCCTGTTTCTACGCTGGAACTGGTTTTAACACTGTGTAATCGATTAACACATATATGTTAATCGATTACACCTGTTGCTAAAGGTGTTTTTGGCTTTTTTGAGCTTATCTTGATTCCTTTCCACATGTAACTTCCATGGCTTGATATATTTGATATTGTGGAATTTTCTTGAGTTGTTTAACCTCTGTTTGCAATGCGTATGCGAATCTTTGAAGCATAATTTGTCGATTATGTGATTGTTTTCATTCTTAAAGCATGATCATGAGGCATACTTGTTTACATGTTAACACTTGCTTGTTGATGTTGCATATTCATGATGCTTGATTGTCAATTACATGTCCGCCTCAATAGTTTAAATGTTGATGCATGCTTGTACGCATTGTTGATTGTTGAAATTTATGGTGTAAGTTCATTTGCTCCATTGCCGATACATGCTCATAATTGATTAATTGATCTTTTGATACATGCTTACATACTTTACTTGACCTTGCATAGCACATGTTCATGTTGCTTACATTCTTGATGTGTGTTCATGATACTTGCTTAACTTTGTGGCATACACGATGCATGTTCATGTTGATCTCTTTGCATACACTGCTGTTCTGCTCATACGCTGTTAAATCCTGCCATTCTGCTGATGCATACATGTCTGTCCTGGAAAATATATGTTGTTAAATGCTATTGTGTTATTACTGGAAATACACCACTAGTCTGATCGAAGGGCTATCGTATGCGGCTGTTTGTGCTTTTCCTTGGCTTGTTTTGGTTGCTCTTGCATGTTCCCTTAGGGCTTCCTAGTCCAACTTAATTTTTTATTAAGATTGGAGTAGGATAGACATTGGGTTGTTAATTCAAGCATGACAACATTAGGGTAGCTTTTCCCTAATCCTCAACCTTAGTTCCATCTTGCATGACAACATTAGGATAAAATCTTCTTCTAATCCTAACCTTAGGACCATTTTGAGTGATAATAGCAAGGGCCAAGTCTCCCTTAGATTTTGCGTCGCGCCCTTTTTCTTCTTTTCTCTCTCTTAAACAATTCAAGACACTTAATAAATACGATGTGTATAGTGTGTCACGAGCCTTAAGCACATGAGAAATGATGAGCGGAAGTCTCTCCTGACCTCATCTAAAGGGATTTATGCGCGAACCGTTTCGGATCGGTTGTATAAAGTGCTCACTCCTATCATCATAGAGTTTAGCATGACACGCATCACAAACCAATTTAACTCACTTCCTGAAAACACTTCAACAAAGTTCAAATCATTTTATCCTCTGAGACTTTCTCTTCAAACCAATTTCAAAAAGGGCATGTTATTTCCATTCTATCGTAAAATAGGCTAAAACGTAAGTCTCCTCGCGTGCGAGCGGCAAAACCTAGCAGTTAGAATACGAATGTTAGCATTGTCCATAAACAACACTAAGCAACTCGTGGTCCCACGAGCTACAAACGCTCTGATTTCTTCATTCTCATCTGAATGAAGATACGTAGGCACAAGGGCCCCAATCCTTGGCGAGCAACCTTCTCTTTCACCCATAGTCCTCCGAACTACGTTGACTCTGACTTTCCCATTGCACGAGGGAATACATAGGCATAGGATTGCGAGATCCTATCGATTCCCTTTTTGTTTCTCCCTTTTTGTTTCCGCATTCCCTTAGCAAGTAAGCTTTAGATATACACACCCTTTGATTAGAACAACAAGAGTGGATCCCGTTGAGTACAACGAACGCAAGGGGTTCTAATACCCTCCTCTTGCGTAATCGACCCCCGAACTCCGAATTTGGTTGCGATACCACATTTTTTCCCTCTTGAGGTTTTCTCGATTTTTTCCTTTCCCTGTTGGGATAAATAATGTTCGGTGGCGACTTTGTGTCTTCGCCAATTTTTTTCGCGGTAATGACAACTAGCGACTCTGCTGGGGACCCTGGTTCCCTATGCGAGTCAGTCCTAGCTCTTGTTTATTTTATTTTCCTATGGGTGTTTATCTCTATGCTTTACTTGCTTTATTTATTTGCATTTATTGCATTTTATACTTGTTGTTTATATCATTCTGGATTGTTGTTATGTTGTTGGGTATAGATGTTACTAAGATAAGCCCATTACCCAAACTTGAGTGTACACACAGGATTAGAGTGGATAGTCATGTTGACTCGTGTAGCATCTTGTTGTGTGTAGTTGACACGAGACCCACATTCATATGAGATTTTCTTGGGAGATATTTTGTCTTGCGTATCTCATGCAGATGATAGGGTATTCCCATAGAGAGCTTATGACTCTGGAGACCGTTCACGGGAAATCAGTGGAGGCCTTCTTGAGGGGTAATAATGTTAAACCAGAAATGGTGAGCGTATTATTGCTTCTCGACCTGAGAGCCAAAGAAGCTGATGACCTGTTTGGAGCCTTGTCCAAGACAAGAACCCACATGTGAGAGGGAATGGTTTTTTTGCAGGAAACCTAGACCTTCATCCTACCCGGTTTTCTGGTGTTTTTGTCATTGTGAACTTTTGAACCTAGTTTTCTGGTATTCTTGTCAGAGCAGACCTTTGAACCTATTTTGTCATCAGCACAACAATTATTCAAAATTTGGGAGTTGTGATCCCATGTCTTTGCATTCATAACATCATATCATTACTGCATTTTAACCCACATGTTTCTTTATTTCCAGGGGTGTATCTTATCGTTGATTCTGGTTACTGAGCTCTTTTCTAGATGGACACTGGCAGAAAGAAGAATATTGCTTAAAGTTCCCCTCGCCTGATCTGAGTTTACTTCACAGCCTGGTTTCCTTGGCCGCTCTGAGCAGTTTGGAGTACTTTAAGAAGGATTATGGGAAAATTCTGAATGTTCTTCGACAGTTACAGTGTATGAGAGAAGTGTCATCCACACTCTGCTACAGTTTTATGATCCTCCGTTGAGGGGTTTTCTATTCCCAGACTCTCTGTTGGCTCCGACATTGGAAGATTATTCACTCATTTTGGGAGTACCGATCGAGGGTCTAGTTCCATTCTATAGCTCTATGTCGATTCCTGAGCCTCGGGATATAGCTGCTGCTCTTTATTTGAGTAAATCGATGGTGAAAGCCAGCCTTAGAGTTAATGGGGGTTTACTTGGTTTTCATCTAAGTTTCTTGGTGGGTCAAGCCAAGGTATATGCTGGTGCTTGTAGTTGGAATACTTTCAATGTGATTCTTTCCCTTTGTGTCTATGGGATAGTCTTGTTTCTCAATGTGCTAGATTTCGTGGACATGAATGCCATCTGCATCTTCATGATGAAGAATCCAGTACCTACACTCTTGGGTGATTTCTACCATTCTGTGCATTTTAAGAATGAGAAGAAAAGAGGTGGGCTTGTCAACTGTTGTGCTCCACTGCTTTGCAAATGGTTCATGAGCCACCTTTATCACACTGGTGCATTTGCAGATACTAAGGATTCCTTGTCGTGGTCTAAGAGATTGATGGGTTTGACCGTCAAGGACATCGTTTGGTTCGACCGAAGGCTGCTCAGCACTGAGATGATCTATAGCTGTAGAGAGTGTCCTAATGTTCCTCTCATGGGAGTTAGGGGTGGTATCAGTTACAATCCCTCTCTCTTTAGAAGAAAATTGGGATATGCCTTGAAGTCTCCTCCAACAAATAAGGACGTGGAAGAATCTTTGTTCTATCAAGCATCTGGTAATTCCAAGCTGATGAGAAGGGCTGTGAGTGCTTGGAGTAAGATTCATCGAAAAGGAAAACCATTTATGGGGAAGAGTGACTGTGTAGCCTTTCCCCAATACGTGGAATGGATAAAGAAAAGGGTCGAAACTATGTACTTGCTTTTTTCTGTGCAGGCTCCCTTATATCCTTTGGTTCCTGACCAGCCTATTTCCGTGCCAATGGAGGAATATGACAAGCTCAGGGTTGCTAATCAGGACTTGCTTATAGAGAATGAGGAGCTGAAGAGACAGATCATCGCAGTTAGGTATGCGAATAATGAGATGGCGCAAGAGTTCAAGCTGGGAACAGAGTTTCTAGCCGAGAAAGACATGGTGATCGAGTTAGAGAATCAGAAGAAGGAAATAATTGATGCAAACTTGAAGAGTGCTAACAATATCCTCAGGCAGAAGAAGGATGATTTGAACAAAGCTTATTTAGAGATTTCCAAATTTAATAATCAATGAGACACTCTTTTTACTTCTCACAAGAAAATGAAGGATCACTATAAAGCTCAAGTCGAATACCTAAAGAAGCAGCTCGAAGTCAGATATGGAGAGATCAAAGAAGAGCGTCATCAGAAGGATGAGGTGTGTTATCAGTTGGTGGGTTGCCAATTCCGTTTGAACCATGCCTTGGCTGAGATGGAAGAGCTCAAGATTAAAGCAGAAGTCAAGAAGCCCAGAGGTGAAGGTCCTTCTAAGGAGTGTGGTGATTCTTGGGAGCAACGAATTCGTTACTTGGGGGGAATTATCCATCGGAGAGATGTTCTCATTCAAGAACTTATTTAGAAGCCAAAGCATGATGTGACTAAGAAACTCTTTAAGGAAGTTCAGAACTGGAGCAAGGAGCACTTTGGCTGGGGTGGTCTTACCCTTGTTAAGATGGAGGACATGCTTTATTTTGCTTTCTTTTTCTTTGGATCACCGTCAGGATTGTTGACTAGGATCTGTTATCTTTTTATTTCAGCTGTGGGCCTGTGTATCTGAACTCGTTGTATCTTTTCTCTGTTAGTTATGATATGATTTTTGCTTTTCCATTGACCTATCCATCTCTTGTTTATTGCTTTAAAAATTGAATTAAAGTGTAGATTACCCCTGGAAATGATTAAACATGGAATTTGCATACATTCATGCATTTTTCATTCATAGCATGCATAACAGGTGTTTGTGACTGGCCTTCTTATCTTGATCTGGTTTTCTTAGCAGGATTTTAAACTCAGGTGTTCACCGGTATACTACCAGAGGTAATCAGAAGAGAGTTATGAATCAGATTCAGGCTGAGTTGCTCGAAATCATAACTCGCATGGGGCAGTTCATAGAGTCAATGCAAGCTATGACGCAAGGCTAAAAGGAGTTGAGGGCACTGGTCCAGCCTACTGTTGCCACTCCTGAAGCAGATGTTGATGGTGGTAATCCTCCTGGTGGAGGTAATGCAGGTAGGGCTATTCCCACAAGCGGTGTTATTCCTATTCCTACTGGGGGTGCCATTCCTACAGGGGGCCTTATTCCAATACCTGCTCGTGCCAATACTCCAGGGGGTAATGCTGGTCAAATTCCCACCCCTGCTCGGATACCTGTTCCTCAACTTGAAGTTGACAATCTAGATGATGTATTTTCGGTGCACAACACAGAAGTCGGTCTTCCTACCGAAGGTGAGAGGAAATTCCGAATGTTAGAAGACATGATGAAGGCTTTTGAGGGTCAAAACACTTTAGGTATGTATATGGATGACCTGGGCCTGGAGCTAGGCTTGAAGATACCTCCAAAGTTTAAGGTTCTCGACTTTGACAAGTATAGAGGGACGTTCTGCCCGAAGACGCACATCAGGGCTTATTATCGGAAAATGTCAGCATACTCGGAGGATGAGAAGTTGCTCATGCACTTATTTTAGGATAGCCTAGCTGGGGTGTCCTTGGAATGGTACATGCAGCTTGAGACGACATACATTAGAAGCTGGAGAGAACTGGCAGAGGCATTTATCAAGCACTACCAGTACAACACCGATATGGATCTGAATCGGACTCAGTTGCAAGATCTTACTTAGAAGCCTAATGAGAGTTTTAAAGAGTACGCCCAGAGGTGGTGTGAGCTAGTTGCTAGAGTTAAACCTCTGATAATGGAGAGAGAACTTGTAGATATGTTCATGAGTACTCTGCAAGGGCTTTATTATGACAGGTTGGTAGTGTCATACCCCAAATTTTGACCACTAAGATTTCCCATCATTGTGAAAATCATCATCATAATATGGAGGAACCATCACACTTCATCAGTCTCCCCAAAGAGGGGTGAGCATTCACTACAATCAAAATTAGGGTTTCAAGCCCTCTCAGAGCCTTAGACATAGAATCAATCAAGGAATGACATGATCTTCAACTTGTCTAACCTCTAAAATATCCACAATGGATCAAAAGGACTCCCACTTCAAGGATCAAGCACAAGGCTGCTCCCTTCTAGGTGGATTAAGTCTCAAGATCGACAGTGTCACCAAATTAGGGTTTTGGTCGACCAGGGCCTCCAGATAGAAATTTTTCATCTGGGCACAAGACAATGATCCAAAACCTAACCTAATATACTCCATGGAACCTCGTGGACCCAATCATCAAGTCAATTTTGCCTCAGGGGATGCATTCATCAAAAATCAGGAATTAGGGTTTCTTGACTTAATTCACCCCTAAGTTGACTTTTAGGGCAAATCATGAGCCAAGACCTCAAGAGAGGGTTTGAGGGTCTCTAATAAACTATATTGATCCACTTACAAAAATGGATTAATCCAAGAAGCTTGAGCAACAAGTCTCAATTTCATCTGCACCACAGTTAGGGTTTTAAGGAAAAAGTCAACTGTAACTTTGACTTTTGACCAGGACATGCTCCCAAGCCCTATGACATGCATCAATATACCCTATGACACCCATGGAACATGTCCATCAAGTTTGATTTAGGTCAAGGACATGATTTCCTGAAGAATTGCACAGTTTGGAATTCATCTGATAAAAAGTCAACTGTGCACAAAAGTCAACTTTGACTTTTTGAGATTTTTCACCAAAATGGATTTTTAACCCTAAAATGATGTTAATGTATGATTTGAATCATCATTCATCAAGAAAATCAAGAAACGTTGGATAACTTGTAAATGGGGTAACCATAAAAGACTTAGAAAATTTTCTAAGTTAAAAATAAAGTGGCTAGGGTACTAACTTTGGAGGGTCATAACTCCTAAACCACAAAGCCATTTTCTCCCATCCAAGGCTTGATTTGTAGATCTCATTGCCCTCTACAAAAACTTCAACTAGACCTAATTCCAACTCCTCATGGATTTTGAGTTATGGAGTGATCAAAATCAAGAAAAGTCACTTTGTTCCAACACTTAGTGAAAATTTCACTAAGTCAGATTTTACCCTACTTTTTGTCAAATGTAGGGGGATTTTTCACTTGGATTCAAAAGAGATCAAAACCAAATATGTTCAAACAGTTGTTGTATCATGTAAGGGCTTTCCAAAATGACCAAGAACATTACCAAATTCAATTTGAGTAATGAGATATGACATTGCAAAGTTGCCTTGCTGAAATCTGCCAAGGCAAGGCAAAATTTGCATTTTTGGTCGATTTGCCAAAATCAGCCAAATCCAAACACTCCTATCCACTTGGACATCTCTGAGGATTGAATCTAAAGGGGACAATCACTGAGCCAAGCCTCCAAAGTCTTTGGAACAAGAAATAGCATGTTGAACCTAGAATGGCCAAAATAGGGATAAGACTCCAATTTTGGATTGGAGCATTCAATGGAAGCATCAAGGTGGCATAGACTGAGCCATTTGCAACTGAATTCAGTCAAGACTTATCCAAGACCAAGGGAACCACAGCCCTGTGCCCTAACCTCTAGTCAATGGCTAGAGGAGACTTGGATTTCCATTGGCCAACATTGAACAAACACCTGCTGCAGTTGCCATTCACTATTCCTTGCAAAACAAACTTGCTCTACTATAAATAGAGCTCAATTATGGTCAGTTTAAGTACACCAAAGGCCTACAACACTTGCCTTTCTCAAAAACCATTTCTCACTCTAAAAAATGCCTTTCTTAGCAAGTCACTATCGGGTTTTTCATTAGAGAGCAATTCCACTCAAACCAATCACACACACACACCTCATATACATCATATGTGAGCTGATAAAACACTTAAACAACAACTGGAACACTGATTTCTCAGAATCACTAGTCAATTGCTCAAGGTTTTAACCAAAGTGCAATTGAGATACCATGAAGTGATCCAGCCATTCTCAGTCAAGTCCAAGCATTCAAACACACTTCATAGGGTGTAGGGAAGCTGTTCAGATCATCACAATTCATCTGTAACACCTCCTACTCAGAAATCAATTTGCTCTTGCTGTCACGACCTAGAGGTAAGCTTAAACTTGGTCATCTCTCAATCTATGCATATTTCCTCGCACAATACTTTTGCCAAATGTTCATAATAATGCATGGAATGTTTCCCCTCAAGTAATTACTTTGTTTGAATCGTGTATCAAAAATCCTAGCCTTCATGCAGAAATTAGGGTTCTTGAGGATTTTTCATGATTTCTTGTTATATGTTTAATTTAAATGAAATTAAATACCATAGACATGATCGTGAGGTTGAAACGAGTTGATTGGTATGTGGATTACATGATATGATTAAGTATTCAGTGAGATTGGAGAGAAAATGCAAATCTGGGCCAAGCTGAAACACGCGCGTGTTCTTCAGCTGTTCTTGGCGCCATTTTTCATAAATTCAAATATTTGAATTTTGTGATTTTATTTAATTGATTCAAAAATTAATTTCTCTCTGAGTTTTAATGATTTTGAGTTGATTCTTTTTTTAATAATTCACAAAAATGTTAAAATATTTTATTTTCCCAAAAAATCCCAAAAATATTATTTATTGTATATAATTGATATTTTTGCAAAGAATTAATGTTTTAATTGTTTTTGACATTTGAAATATTTTTTCCACCTTGATTTTGCAACTTTTAATGCTTTCTAATTATTTTGTAGGCCAATACTTAATTTTTGAAGCATTAATCCAAGATCACAATTTGTTTTCCATATGTTGAACAATTTTAATCATTTTAATTGAATTTTTATTCAATTAAATACATTTTTGAAAATAAATTAGGGGTTTTTTTGGATTAATTCAACCCTCATAAATCATTTTCAAAATATTTTGGGCCTCTAATAGAGTGTAAGACCTAATCCTTTTTTTGACCAACTCATTTTTGGGCCTCAGTATTGTATAAGTCCCGATACCGTCAAAAAACAAACGGCGCGATCGTCGCCTTTTCAAAACGAAAAACCTTGGGCCTACCCTCGAGTAGTAAGACCTATTTCTTTTTTTAACACTCATGGGCCTCTAATAGAGTGTAAGACCTAATCCTTTTTTGACCAAACCATTTTTGGGCCTCAGTGTATTGTATAAGTCCCGATACCGTCAAAAACAAACGGCGGGATCGTCGCCTTTTGAAAAATAACCTTTTGGGTCTCTCCTGGAGCTATAAGACCCAATTCAAAACTTTTGGGCCTCTAATAGAGTGTAAGACCCAATCCCCTTTTAACCAAAACATTTTGGGCCTCACTTATTGTATAAGTCCCTTCGCGTTAAAAGAAAACCTCGGCGCGATCGCCATTTCAAACAGAAAAACCATCTGGGCCTACCCTCGTGTTATAAGCCCCACTATTTTTCTTTAAACCTTTTGGGCCTCTTGAGAGAGTGTAAGACCCATCCCTTTGTACAAAAAATAATTTTTGGGCCACAGTCACTTGTATAAGTCCCTCTGTACAAATCCAAACAGTGCGCTCACTGATAAAACTTTGGGCCTCTCCTTGAGCTGTAAGCCCCAAATCTTTCTTTTTCAAAGCACTTTCTCCTTTGATTTTGAATATACTGTTGTTTTCAATCTTTCTTTGTTGAACAACTAACCAAACAACATGGAAGCTCTACAACCGAGTAAGTGGTTATTGCTTTCATTTACCGCTTTCATATACATATAACTGTATTGTAGGGCTGTTTCACTGTAAGACTTCTTTCATAAACTCATATCAACTGTGTAATAATAGTATAGATATTTAGAGTTTCCCGGCCACTACGTCTAGAACTAGGTGACGCCGTTTCGTTTATTCGTAGAAATAGACAACTAGATCCCCCAATAGGATCACCAGATACAGTCTTCTCTTCGGCTGTCCTCATTAGGAATTGTCAAGAAACTCTACTCCCAGCGATGAATGTATTCTCCGTGAATGGTATCTTTGAGTTTCTTCCAAATTCTCGAACTTTCCTAACTTGATCTATTCCTTGTGAATAGCTTGCCTTGAATTTCTCGGGGTTTGGGGACCCACAGGCTTCTTAAAAGCATCGGCCTCCTCTTGGGCATCGTACAAGGACCCACAGGCTTCCTAAAAGCAACCCTAGCCTCCTCTTGGGCTTAGTACAAGGACCGACCGACTTCTTAGAAGTATTCACAGCCTCCTCTTAGGCTTCGTATAATGATTTCTTCCTCCGGGAATGATAGCCTCCTCTTGGGCTTCGTACAAGGACCGATCGGCTTCTTAAAAGTTTCCAGCCTACTCTTTGGCTTCGTACAAATTATCCCGACGACCTCCTAGAGGTATAGGAACATAAATTAGTCATCTGCATAGAACAGTCCTTTCATAGAGTCTACTATTGTTTCTTGAAGCACAGTACAAAAGATGACAGTCTAGACTTGGACAGTCTAATCTCCTTGAGTCTCAAAGACATTCTCAAGTGACGCCTTCGTTAAATAGGAAGAAAACTCGTAGACTCGGACAGTCTCAATACCCTTCAGATTTCCCGCTTCCTTAAAGAACAGGAATAACCCGAATCCTCGAATCAAATCCCCGAGTACAACATTGCTCATATAAGAACTGATTTTCTCTCTACTGGACCTGTCACTTAACTGAACAGTCGCCATAGCCTCCTCTTAGGCTTTGTATAAAGATCCTTCTCCCGTGAAGTTAACCTCTCTCTTGGGCTTTGTACAATGATTCTCCCCAGCGGGGTCAAACAATGTTTAGCCTCTCTCTCGGGCTTTGTACGAGACACATAAGAGACTCCCTCGTTGAGTAAATCACCTTTTACCCTCCATCTCGGGCTTTATACGAGATACAAAAAGGTTCTTATTGAGCCAAGAAAATTTTAGCCTTCATCTCGGGCTTTGTACGAGATACAAAAAAACTCTCTTGTTGAGTCAAATAGCGTCCATCTCGGGCTTTATACGAGATACCAAAAGACTCCATCGTCGAGTCAAAAACCTTTTAGCCTCTCTCTCGGGCTTTGTACGAGACACATAATAGCCTTCTCTTAGGCTTTTTATAAGAAAACCACTGGTTGATCCAATTAACCTTTTAGCATCAAAGCTGTGCCTCGTTCACAGTACACAAACATCAACAACTCCTTCCCCTCCATCTAATTGCTGTAAACGGCAAGCCTCTGGATCATCTACATCCATGCCACTGTCCCTCTTGTAGCATGAGAAATTCCTAAGGAAAGATGGCATTACTCTACACTGAGTTAAAGTCTTCTCCTTCAGGTTGAAATCCCCTATAAAGGAAATTATGGCATTGCCGGATTCACATATCCCGGTTAAAGTAATTCTCCCTTATAAACAGTCGTAACAGACAAACCCTTCTTTAGAGATGACAAATTCTCTCTAAAGTTGAGACCTTTCAGCTTCACATCTTGGGCTTTGAACAAGATACAAACTACCTTTCGCTTCACGTCTTGGGCTTTGAACAAGACACCAAAACAACCATTTCCTCCCATAGAATAGGAGGAACTACGAACGCTCTAATTTCCCTGTTTCGGTAAACGGGAATACGTAGGCATAAGATTGAAAGAAAAATCTTAGCGAGCACACTAAACAAAAACCCAAAATCCCATACTTTCATATATATCCGTCCTAACATCTCAACCAATAGCCTAAAGCACCCCTCGTCAACAAAATAAACCTAGGATAAACCCCGAATCTTTATAGCATCTGCAAACCAACAGTTTCGACTGTTCAATCTCAGTATGCAAGCAGGGTTAATTGGAGACATCTATTTCCCTTCCTTCATCAGCTTTAATAGGATAAAAAATGAATCGAACTGTAGTACTAGAGCGATCGTGCTTCGTAAACACATCCAAAAATCACTCGCTACAGGTAGGATGTACCTCAATGGGGTTTTCAAATCTAGTAATGGATGATGAGAGGATCGTAAGTGGAATTAAAATTGGTAAGATTCAGAATGTTTTTGGTTCCACATCTGGAGGAAATAAACCATATACTAGAGCCCCCAAGAAGAGAGAAGGGGAAACCAATGCTATATCGTCTTATAGAGGCAATGGTAGAGTGAATCAAGGTTTCCACCAACAAGTGGCCACTATGACTATTCCAGCCGCTGTGCAACCGGCTCAACAATATCATCAACAACATACACCTCAAGGTTATCAATAGAAGCAAAGAAGATATGACAGTGTCTTTAACCCTCCTCAGATGCTGTATGCACAATTGCAGCAACATCTGCTTCAACTTCAGCTAGTTGAACTTTGGACTATGGGTCCTAATCCTGCTAAGTTGCCATTTGGTTATGATGCAAATGCCCATTGTGACTTTCACTCTGGGGCACCAGGGCATAGTATTAAGAAGTGTATGGCTTTTCATCACAAAGTGCAAGATTTGATTGATTCGAAGGCTATCAAATTCACTCATACCTATAGTCCTAATGTGATCCAGAATCTAATGCCACAACATGGTGGTGCTGTCGTGAATGCTATAGAAGAAGTTGATGGGCTGAATTTAGTAACTGAAGTGAGTATGCTAAAGCTCCGATATATTTTGTGAAAGAGCGTTTTCTTAAAGGGGGTATATTCCCGGGCTGTTCGTCTGATTGTCAGATATATGTGGTTCAACCCGAGGGTTATGGTCTTTTGAGATATGGTATTCAGAAAATGATAAATAAAGGTTAACTCCTGTTTGGCAGAGTTTCTGTGGGTAGGAATGATGATGGTAAAGATGTTGCTACTATTTCTATTCCGTATACACCGGTCTGTATCCCGGTGCCAGCGAGGCAAGCTCCTGTGATTATTACATTGCATGGACCAATGCCGTATGAGAATACTAAAGCCATACCATGGAACTATGGGGCCAAAGTATTTTATCATGTTCAGAAGCAAGAGATTGAGAGTCCTCCGAAAGATGAATCGGATGTTGATAATGTCGTGGGTACTGGAAGAATCACTCGTAGTGGTCAGATCTTTTCTCCGCAGACTTCTCCGGATGGTAATACTGATGCCTCGACCAAGGGTAAAGGGAAACAAGTTATTGTTGAAGACTCTGTACATAATCCATCGCCATAAGCTTCCTTTTCTTAGGATGTCGAAGAGTTTAACATACTCGTTAAGAAGAGCGACTATAAGGTGGTGGGCAAGTTGAATCAGACGCCGTCAAAGATTTCCACCCTATCATTGTTGCTCTGTTCCGAGGCTCACCAAAACGCCTGGTTGAAGATTTTGAATGCTGCGTATGTGCCTCATGAGATTTCTGTCAACCAGCTTGAAGGGGTTGTGGCAAATGTCAATGCTAGCAACTAGGTTTCACTGATTTTGATTTGACTCCGAAAGGAAGGAACCATAACAAGGCCTTGCATATCTCTATGGATTGTAAAGGTGATGTGTTATCCCATGTATTGGTAGAACCAGATCTTTCCTCAATGTGCTACCTAAGAAGACACTGATGAAGTTAGATGTACAGGGAGTGATACTCAAACCTAGTGACTTGGTTGTTCGGGCTTTTGACAGTTCAAAGCGTTTTGTTTTCGGCGAGGTGGTGTTACCCATCAAGGTGGGTCCTCAAGTTTTCAAAATAACCTTCTTCATCATGGACATTTAACCAGCTTATAGTTGTCTCCTTAGACGTCCATGGATTCATTCCGCCGGATCTGTGTCCTAAACTCTTCATCAAAAGATCAAGTTTGTCGTCGATGGGAAAATGGTTATCGTATGTGGCGAGGAAGACATTATTGTGAGTCACTTGACTTCTTTCAAGTATGTCAAAGTGGAAGGAGAGATTCATGAGACTTTGTGCCACGTGTTTGAAGCTGTATGTATTAAGAATGATCCTCCCACTGAGGATAGGAAGCCTGAGATTTCCATGATGTCATTGAAGGAAGCCAAGGCCGGGTTGAGTCCGGTTGCTATGAAGGTTGGGGTCAGGTTCTGGATTTCCTAGTGAAGAAAGACATATTTGTTCTGGGATATAAGCCCGTGCAGATGCCTCGGAAGGTTCAAGGTCCTATTAGATTATCCAGTGTCGGGGTTATTTTTGATGATCGAGTCAATTCTATGGAGGAAGATGATGCTGATATCATAACATCTTACACTTGCATTAGGGATCAATCATCTACGCATTGTTTACTAACCACCATATCTTGCTAGTTTGTTTCTTTTATGTGAAAGCTACGGTTTGCACAAAAAAGAGGAAAAGATCAATAAACCAAGCTCTCATATGTTTCAAGGTCTCCTAAGACACTCCTTGGCTCAATCCATCCATCCCAAGTGTTCACTAGGTGGTTGAGAATGGTATTTGAAGTCATATGTTCAAGAAAAGTCAACCATGTCTCTGACTTTTGGTCAAGGCATAATCCCAAGCCTGGGGATATGAGTCCATATGTTCATATGCATCTTGAGAGGCTATCCATGGGTATTTGAAGAGTTTGAGAAAGCAAGATCATCAAAGCTCGTCCAATTCGATTAATGAAGGAATTAGGGTTTTTGACTAAAGAGTTAAACCTTTGACTTTTTGATATATTTGATCCAATATGAAGTATTGAAGCCATATTCCATCAAGACATACTTAATTGTTGAGTTAGAGCATGAGAAGTCAAGTTTTTAGAGGTTTCTTGCAAAGAGGGCAATGTTTGGTCCTTGAAATTTTCTAAGTGTGAAAAGTTCACTCCTTGTGCAAACTTGGGAAAGTTATAACTTTCAAACCACACATCTGTTTTTTTGTGGCTCAAAGCTCAAATTGAAGCTCTCATCATGAAATTTAAAATGTATTAGAGGTTCCTTCTTCAAAATGGGTTTGGTTTTTAATTTAGGAAGCTTGGAAGTTCAAGACAACCTATGACTTAGTGAACTTTCACTACTTTTTCCCTAATTTTGCAGCCAACTTCAACCTCATTTTTCACTATTATCAAGGCCTTGTTTCCATTTTTCTTGGTCATGAAAGTTGTAGAGGGTTCTTATAGCTTTCTTTTGAGTACTAGAACACCTTCATTAGACATGGACAACTCAAGTTATGATGTCTTAAAGTTGGAGGTTTTTAAGCCCAAGTTGCCAAGGCATTTTAGGTCACGATTTTGCCCAACTTTCAAGCCATATTTTCATGTATTCCAACTTCAAATCCAATTTCCTTGCACATCAAAGTTGTTCCTTGCAATCTTAGCTTTCCAAGCATATATGGCACTTCTCCATTGGAATCCTAGAGCCCAAGTTATAGCATCATAAACATAGGCATCAACACTTGACAAAACTTGTCCAAGTCACACACAAGCACCATGATCAATGGTTTGGACCAGTTTTCTTGCTTTATTTTTATCATGATCCAAGCATGATCTTAAGGAGCTTTCCACATGGAACTTGTAGAGCTACATGCCCTTTTTCAAAAGAACCCTAAACTCCACCATTTGAACCAAGGATCTTGAAGTTATGGGATGCCAAAGTTAGCCCTGCACTATGTTTTCTTGCCAAAGCCTAAACCACACGTTTCAGTCATGCCAATGTCATGATCAATGTGTAACATTCTTTGTGTGTCATGCATTTAATTTAATTTACCATACTATTACAACAGAGTAGAGACCACACAAAGTAGTATCATGGTGCCAAAATTCATCAAAAAAGAAGAACAATTCAGAACTACGGATCCTTACGCAGAAAAGTAGTAACATGGAAATGGAAAGTAGCAGTATTTTCAGAGCAGAAAAGGCATCACAGCAAATAAGCAGTGATTCAGAATTCACGAATGAGGAAAGTTATAGTACATCAGAGTTTATTCAGAAAAGCATCAATGATAATTTGGAAAACAAACAAATGTTGGTAGTAGAGCACAGCAGCCAAGGCTTAAGGTCAAAGTTTGAATTCCATTCAAGAGAGAGGAGGTTTTTTCTGGCTATTTAAAGAGAGAGGTATCACAAAATAAAACACAACAAGCATATCATACAAGAAACCAGAGCAAAAAAACTCAGAAAAGATCTCTCCAACCCTTCTTGCATTCATCCATTCTTTGTGTCAAGAAATCACCCTTTTAACAAGCTTGCTCAAAACCATTTTCTGCATCTTTTAAGAGCAGCGCTTTTTCTTACCACTTCCATCCATTTAAACACTTCAGAAACCATCCACAAAACACCCTTCTACTGTCCAGACCTTGCATTTGCAGCTGTAACTCCATGTCTTGAAGTTTCAGTTTTTGTTGCTCTGCATTTCTTGCAAGGAATCCACTTTCTGTTCCACTGGTTTTTCTTGGTGTCTAAGCATCCACTCAATATCTTTGAAGCATATTAGAGGTATCCAAGGCTCGATCACCATTCTGTAATATCTTTTGGAGGTTTTGTGAAGTTGACTACAAGAGGTAAGTTCATTTCACACTACTACTCTTTGAAATATGATGATTTTTGATGTACACTGAGCATGAATAGCTTAAATATAATGTTTAGGACATGTTTGATCCATTAAAATTGTTTAGCATGACTGCATTTTTTCTGTAACTGTCATATTTCGCAATGCGACGCGTAGCGATCTCCAAGCGAAGTCCTTCGCTACCTCTCGCTTCTTCCGCTTCAAGCGAAGTTTGATCTTTTTGGTTCTGTGGGACCTCTCTTCATTTCGCATAGCGACTGCTCGCATAACGAAGCTTCTGGTCGTGACGCGAAGGTGTTCAGTTTTTTTTTTCTTTTTGTTCAACTAGTTTCCTTCATGCCTAAGATATTTAACATCCTCCCTTTCATAAAAGTGGACTCTAACTTTAACTTAGTTGATATTTCCCCTTTGATACAAGATTAGGTCTAAGACACTCCCCTTTGTAGGTCATCACCTACTTGCTAAGATGTTAGACTTATCTCATGAGCCCTAAAAGTGTTTACCTTATGAATGATCTTTGTGTGTTGACAATGTTACTTGTATATTTCTTAAAGTGTATACTTGATTTGAATGTCATTACATTCACCATCCTTATTCATGTGTTATATCCATGTATTTTGCTATGCGTATATCTTTGTTCAACTTCATTAAGTTACCCCACCCTCAAGTGAGACTAGCTTGTTAGCTCGTCTCCTTAACCCTCTTTATTCCCCTCATTCCAAAGGAAAGTCTCTCTATTGACCTCAAAGTCATAGATAGCTCATAACCCTCTTGGCCTCATAGACATCTTCAAACCTTAACCTCATAGTCATAGGTTACCATCTTGGCCTCATAGCCATCTTCCCTTGACCTTAAAGTCATAGGTTACCATCTTGGCCTCATAGCCATCTTTCCACCTTGACCTCATAGTCATAGGTAAACCTTGACCTCATAGTCATACGTAGACTCTTCAATCCTTGACCTCATAGTCATAGGCGACCATCTTGTCCTCATAGCCATTTTTCCTTGACCTCATAGTCATAGGATATTTACTTTTCCTTTTGGCCTCTTAGCCATTCACCCTCACAACTTAGAATTAGAGAGTTCTTGAACTCTATATGAGTGTTATACTTATTCCCCCTTGGAACTTTGGCCATAGTCAATGGTTCCTCAACCCTTAGTGAGGTGAACTACGGTTGCTCTGATTCTTTAGTCAGGATACGTAGGCACAAGATGCGGCGTCTAGGTGATCAGTGCATTTTGATGCTTATTCCTCTATGTTTAGACTTAGGCATTTCAATGGTTTGGTTTATTTATTTTTCTATTTTATGATGTTTTTATAATTTAATTTATTTTTAGCCTTATTTGATTTTCGTTGTTATTTTCAGCATTAGCAGCTTTCAATAAAAAATTCATAACTGGAGCTACAGGAATCGGATTGAGGCGTTCTACCATTTGTCGGAAAGCTAAGAAAAAGATCTACAATTTTTATCTTGGATGAAGAAGCTGATTCAGATTATAGATGCCTCGGAAAATTCGTTGAAGTTTCAGTCATAAGAAACAATTAGTTTTGGACCATTTTTTGGGTCGGTTCTTTTCTTGTTTTTGACCCAGTTGGGTTATGACCCGATTTCAATCTTTCATGTAAAATTAGGAAGCGTGTTACTATAGAGAACACATTCTATTCACGAAAAGAAATAATCTTTTGGCTTTTGACGAATTTCATGGAGAACTAATCACTAAGATTCATTTAATGTAATCGGTTTCCACCGCAACCTTGAGGTTCTATAATTTTCAATCAAATGCTTTTCCCTTTCTATATTATGCTGTATATCTTGATTAATTTCGATTGCATCTCATATTCCTAAACTTTATCTCGTTTGCTTAATCCGCGCAAGTTTCGTGTTTGCTTAATTCACGAAAGATTTAATCCGTTTGCTTAATTCGGGATTTAGGAATATAAGTCTTATAGGGTCAATTGCGCTTGTTAATTGATACTATTATCAAAAAGGGAAACCGAAATAGGGTCAATTGCGCTTGTCAATTGCTTAGGAATATAAGTGTTATGTGGATCAACGCTAAGTTGGGAAACCGAAATAGTAGATAGATCGTTTAGGTTATTTTTATAATCACTTTTTATAATCACTTATTTTCTCATTACCTTTCTAAAACGAAAACAAACCCCCCAATTCAATTCGTTTTGGTTAAATTGAACAAGAATCCTTGCGATACGACTCGAGCCATTTTCGCTAAACTACAGTTTAAAAATCACTCATTTTGATCCGTGCGCGACTGCGGATCAAATTGGCGCCGTTGCCGGGGATTCTTGTAGATTTTAACCAATTTTAGGATTTTAGTTTAGAGTTTTGTTAGAGTTTTTTGTATTTTTGTATTTTGTTTTAGCTTATTGATTTTCAGGGTTGCAGTGCAGTGATAAGCGATCCAGCCTAACAGGTGAGTTTGGAAGCTATTGTTTTGATTTGCTCCGAATTTTTTCCAGAAAACCGTAAAAAAATCGTTGAACAATACACATTTAGAATATAATTCTAAAAGATTTCGACCCTGAATATCGTAAATTCCTTATTTTTCTATTTTATTTGATTTATTTTCTATTTTCATATTTTCAAAAAAATCTGAAATTTTTTGTACAAATTTATTCTGATTTGATTTGATTTTTAGTCATATTTTTATAATTTTTAGATTTTATTTTAACCGCTTTTCTATTTTCCACTCTATTTCTCAATAGGGACATTGTTGGTATTTCTGTATTTGTTGAATTGCTGAATTGGTTATGTATTTTCTCATTCTTTGTTAATTTTTTTTCCTATTAAGTTTAATATGTCTAACCAAAGAACGCTTAGAGAACTTGTTGTCCCTGATGTGAACTATAATGATTTATGTATTAAATATCCTGCTGTTACTGTACCATTCGAATTGAAGTCTGGTTTAATACGCTTGTTGCCAAGGTTTTATGGTCTTGCAGGTGAGGACCCGCATAGGCATCTGAAGGAATTCCATTTTGTGTGCTCTACACCTTTGAGACCTGAAGGAATCACAGAGGATCATATCAAGCTCAAAGCATTCCCGTTTTCACTACAAGGTACTGCCAAAGATTGGTTTTACTATCTTGAGCCGAATTCTGTCACAACCTGGAATGATTCAAAGAAAGTCTTCCTAGAGAGATATTTTCCTGCCTCCAGAGATGCATCAATAAAAAAAGATATATGTGGTATTAGACAGCTCGACAATGAATCATTGGCTGAATATTGAGGAAGATTCAGGCAGTTAGTGTCCAGTTGCCCCCAGCACCAGATTCCTGAACAATTGCTTATCCAGTATTTCTATGAGGGATTGATACAAATGGATAGAAATATTTTAGATGCTGCAAGTGGTGGAGCGCTATTTGATAAGACCCCAGCTACTGCCAAAGCCTTGATTGAGAATATGTCACTCAACTCCCAACAGTTTACAACTAGAAATAATTATGTCCAACCAAAAGGTGTGAATGAGATTCAGGTTTCTTCTTACAACAATACTCTAGAAACCAGACTTGATGGGCTTATTTCATTAGTGAAACAACAATTGATGTTACCATTACCACCACCACAAAACCCTCCACAAGTAACCACCGCTGCACCTTCCGGACCTTCACTAGAGGACCTTGTCAAGCAATTGGCTGTAAATGAGCTCTAGTTTCAGCAACGAACAAATTCTAGTATTCAGACCTTGCGGACACAAATTGAACAACTTGCCACTTCAATGAATGCCATACAACAAGCTCAGGAATCAAACCAACTACTTGCTCAAACAGTGGTAAATCCTAAAGGTCCTAATGTGAGTGCAATATCCTTGCGATCCGAAAAAGTTACAGATTTTGCCCCAGAAAAAAATGAGAAAGTTGTTGAGGTCACACCTGAACCTGAACCTGAGCCTTTTGTTGTTGTTGAGGAAAAAGAAAAAGAGTATGTACCTAATATACCTTTCTTACATAGAGTACTGAAAAGTAAGAAGATTGATGAAGAAGAGCATTCTGTTTTTCATATTGAATTAATTTCTGAGTTGGTTGATGATACTTGTATTGATTTGTTTGCAGCTGATTTTCCATCATTGTCCGATTTTGATGATAGTTACTCATGTGATGACTATACTGACGCTAACATTTGCCCTGTTTGTCCTGAGATTAATGCTACATTGCAGGGTGATGTTTTTCATGCAGATGAAGTTATAAATGAAGTTGTTTATGTAGCTAAATCTCTTGACATCACGGCTGCCCCAACCTCACCATCCGTTGAACAATCACCCTCCTTAGAGCTGAAACCACTTCCTAATAATTTATTTGAATTTGTGTAGGAAGAGAAATCATTGCAAGAACATCAGAAGGGCATTAGATGGACCTTGGTTAGCATTCTTGAGTTTAGGCAGCCCCAAAAGCGATTTAATTGGATGGACCACACTTCCACTTTTCTAGGATCATTGTTTGATCCCGGAATACAAAGAGAAAGCAAGAGCTCTAATAATAACTTCAAATTTCACCGCATAAAAAAGAGCCCCACATTTATGGAAGAGGAAAGCGTAAAAGATATCTCTTTAGGAAAGGCTGCTTATGTGATCACCTATCCGCCTTGACTCCTCGGATGTGTTCTTTTCTTTCTCTCACTCTTATTTTATATTTATGTTCTTTAATTGAGGACAATGTATGTTTTAAGTGTGGGGGAGGGAACCATTTGTTTTCGTTTTGTTTTCTTTGTTTTTGTTTGTTTCTTTTTCTTAATAAAAATATTAAAATTGCATGCTTTTTGTTGGTTATTTTGTTACAACTGTGAGTTTTCTCTATGCTCTTTGACGAAAGACTTGTGGTGTGATGTGATTGATTCTTTTTGTGCATTCTTAGTATGTATGTATGACTAAACTCTAAATTGTACATCACTAGTGGTAGATCACTAACCTTGTGAGATTTTGAAACTAATAGCGGATAACATAAAAAATCCATCTCTTTTTTTCTTGTGTGATTTCACTCATGTTTGTTAGTCTCTAGAACTTGAATTGACTCTTGTTGAAGCCTTTTATTTACTTGTGCACACGGAAATGATAATAGCATGTTGTTTTGTTTTATTTTTAGCTAGTTAGCCAAAAAGCCAACCTTGATAATATTACCCTTGTTTTCAAGCCCCTTTGAGCCTATTATCCTTTATTGTTTAAAACTCATTACAAGCCAAAAAGTGAAAAACAATGAAATAACCATATTCAAAGGGTTAAGAGAGTCTTGTATGGAGTTGTGTGGGGTTGAGCATTATTCTTGAATTATTGTTGTAATGTTGTTATGATGTTGGCAGAAAAGAAAAAAAAATGAAAAAAAAATGAAAAAAATAAAGAAGGATATCATTACATAATCCTTACGAAAAAAAAAAGAGTAGAATAAAAGGAAAAAGAGAAGAGAAATAAGTTGTGAGGTTGTTGTTTGAAAGCAATTGATGTATCATGTAGTTCAACTCCCGCAATTCTTTCAATTCTCTTTTAACTCATTGATTTTAGCCTAGTACCCCTTAGGATTTATCCTACCCTTACCTTGGCCACGTTACAACCTTAATAAAAGTCCTTTTGATCTTTGTGTGCATGTAAGTCAATTGTGAATGTTAGAGTTCTTTCAAGCTTATGGTAGTACTAACTCTCATGTTGTGCTTTGAGTGTAAACATGTAACCTAAACACTTGAGAGTTGAGTGGAAACAGTTTATCTTGTGAGGATCTTGATGCTTGTGATGTACTTTTTGGTAATTTGTTTTTCATATTTTCTTTGAATGTCACAAAAGAGTAAATCACTAATGTCATATTCTTGAAGCTTAGAATTAGAAGTATGCTTGCACTTTGTATCCAGAGAACCTTTGAGATTGCATGCTCGGTTTGGTTTTTTCTTTGAAGTTTCTGTTTTTAAATTCTTGATTTTGCTCGGAGTGCAAAAGTTCAAGTGTGGGGGAATTTGATCAGTGCATTTTGATTCTCATTCCTCTATGTTTAGACTTAGGCATTTCTAAGGTTTTGTTTGTTTATTTTTCTATTTTATGATGTTTTTATAATTTAATTTATTTTCAGCCTAATTTGATTTTCGTTGTTATTTTCAGCATTAGCAGCTTTCAATAAAAAATTCATAACTGGAGCTACAGGAATCGGATTGAGGCGTTCTACCATTCTTCGGAAAGCTAAGAAAAATATCTACAACTTTTATCTTGGACGAAGAAGCTGATTCAGATTATAGATGCCTAGGAAAATTCGTTTAAGTTTCAGTCATAAGAAACAATTAGTTTTGGACCATTTTTTGGGCCGATTCTTTTCTTGTTTTTGACCCAGTTGGGTTATGACCCGATTTCAATTCCCTTGACCTTAAAGTCATAGGTTACCATCTTGGCCTCATAGCCATCTTTCCACCTTGACCTCATAGTCATAGGTAAACCTTGACCTCATAGTCATACGTAGACTCTTCTATCCTTGACCTCATAGTCATAGGCGACCATCTTGGCCTCATAGCCATCTTTCCTTGACCTCACAGTCATAGGATATTTACTTTTCCTTTTGGCCTCTTAGCCATTCACCCTCACAACTTAGAATTAGAGAGTTCTTAAACTCTATATGAGTGTTATACTCATTCCCCCTTGGAACTTTGGCCATAGTCAATGGTTCCTCAACCCTTAGTGAGGTGAACTACGGTTGCTCTGATTCTTTAGTCAGGATACGTAGGCATAAGATGCGACGTCTAGGTGATCAGTGCATTTTGGTGCTCATTACTATATGTTTAGACTTAGGCATTTCTATGGTTTGGTTTATTTATTTTTCTATTTTATGATGTTTTTATAATTTAATTTATTTTCAGCCTTATTTGATTTTCGTTGTTATTTTCAGCATTAGTAGCTTTCAATAAAAAATTCATAACTGGAGCTACAGGAATCGGATTGAGGCGTTCTACCATTCGTCGGAAAGCTAAGAAAAAGATCTACAACTTTTATCTTGGACGAAGAAGCTGATTCAGATTATAGATGCCTCGTAAAATTTGTTGAAGTTTCATTCATAAGAAATAATTAGTTTTGGACCATTTTTTGGGCCGGTTCTTTTCTTGTTTTTGACCCAGTTGGGTTTTGACCCGATTTCATTCTTTCATGTAAAATTAGGAAGCGTGTTACTGTAGAGAACATTCACAGAAAAAATAATCTTTTGGCTTTTGACGAATTTCATGGAGAACTAATCACTAAGATTCATCTACTGTAATCGGTTTCCACCGCAACCTTGAGGTTCTATAATTTTCAATTAAATGCTTTTCCCTTTTAATATTATGCTATATATCTTGTTTTCTTTATTCAATTATATAGAACAATATTGATTAATTTCGATTGCATCTCATATTCCTAAACTTTATCGCGTTTGCTTAATTCCCGCAAGTTTCGTGTTTGCTTAATTCACGAAAGATTTAATCCGTTTGCTTAATTCAGGATTTAGGAATATAAGTCTTATAGGGTCAATTGCGCTTGTCAATTGATACTATTATCGAAAAGGGATTAGAATCCGCTTGGGTATGGAAATTATGTGGATCAATGATATGTTGGGAAACCGAAACAGTAGATAAATCGTTTAGCTTATTTTTATAATCACTTTTTATAATCACTTATTTTCTCATTACCTTTCTAAAACGAAAACAAACCCCCCAATTCGATTCCTTTTGGTTAAATTGAACAAGAATTCTTGCGTTACGACTCGAGCCATTGTCGCTAAACTACAGTTTAAAAATCACTCGTTTTGATCCGTGCGCGACAGCGGATCACTAGGCGAGCATACTTAGTGTATATACCCATAGGTCTTTACTTTTAGTTTTGGTCTTCACCATAGGTCTTTACCTTTACCCTTAGCACAGATTCCTTCACAAGCAAATATAACATAACACAAATACCAAACAAGAGGTTCTTGTAGAGTACTACAGATACTTAGGGTGCTAATACCTTCTCTTAGTATAACCAACCCCCAAACCCCCGATCTCTTAGTTGTGTCTTCACATAGCGCAATTAGGGTTTTCTTCGTTCTTTACCCTTTCCTTTGGATAAATCCATTCTCGGTGGTGAATTTCAAAGATGTGTGATTCAAGTTAATTAATAGCTTGATATCCGATTCTCATCGCAACATAACTGGAGACTTCACTAGGGAATATAGCATTTGAGGGTTAAGCTCACCTTGTTTGCGTTTGTGTTATTTATGTTTTGCTTGCTTGATTGTACATATCTGTATATTTGTATACATGTTTGGGTTCTTCTGTTTGGCAGGGTTGCTACTTTTGAGTGGTGAAATAAGTCCTAAGCCGGACTTGAGTGCACTTATGATAGGACGATGGTATATTCAAGGAGACTTTGAGGGAGTCGATTCCTGAAAAAGTTGACTTGAGACACCATCACTCAGTTGAGGCCCTCTTGAGAGTTTAGTCATGTTGAACGAGTCTATTCGTGAAAACGTTACTACTCTCGACCTAGGAGCCCGTGACACTGATGACCATTAGTTACCTTTAACCCCACTTGGCCTTTTTAGGATGTAGTGCGATGACTATGAGGGATTCTATTCCCAAAATGGTTGATACACGATACTACACTTAGTAGAGATTCTCTTGAGAATATTATTGACTACCTAGTCATTCAGGAAATCGATAATATTCGAAAGATGGGTTGTTGACTCTGAGAACTTTTAGAACCCTGTTCTACAGTTGATGAACCCATAGTACACACCTTATTTAGGATGGGTAGACCATAGCTCCACTCATGTGACCCCTAAACCTATGCCTTGTGCACTTTATTGTGTGTTTTTGCATATATCCAGCCATTCATGGATAGCCTTTTGGTTTCAAGGAATTCAGATATTCATTCCTTTGTAAAAATCAACAAACCTTGGATTTTAAAATAAAAACTCTTCAGTTTTTCAAAAAAAAATTTGCAACCTGCCGTTGAGTTCCTTGAAACCATTTGGCTTGCATTAGCTTCCCATGCGCATGTAATCGCATTCGCATCTCATTTGCATTTCTCAACCTTGAGTCTCTTCTTCTTCTATGTCTGAAGGATACCTAGCACGCTTTTTGGACAAATGGCGACGATGAAGGAGTTGTTGAAAGGCCAAGAAGCTTTGAGGGAAGAGATCAGGATTCTCAAAAGCCAGATGAATTGGGTCCTGGAAACTTTGCAAGCTCTGATGAAGAATGAGGGGCACCCCCACCTTGAGACAACCAAAGAAGTCGTCACTCCCCATCCGTCCAGTGTTACCCTAAGTCTAGGGCAGCCTCATGTGAATACTCTACGTTTACCAGCATTTGGTTATCCCTCAGGATGTCATCAGCCTCTGAATGCCAAGTTGGCGTATCAACATTCATTGGCCATTCCTCTTCAAGGTCGTCAAACTCAGAACAAGAGGCGGAAACAGAACAAGAAGCAGAATCAGAACAAAAGGAACAAAGTTTATGACGAACGGATTCCCGTGCTGCTTAGTAAGCTGTACCTGCTACTAATCCAGAATTCTTTCATAGTTCCTCTCACATCTGTGCCAGAGTCGTATACATGGTACAATCATGATACAAATGCAACATGTGAATTCCATAAAGGGGTTGGAGGACACGATTTGGATACTTGTTCCAAATTAGAAGCCTCCGTACAAAAATTGATTCACAATAAGAGTTTAATCTTTGAAGAAGACCATCCAGATGTCAAATGTGGATATTGTACTAAGACAATGGGACACCTCGTGTAGGAGTGCAAGAGTTTCAAGCTCATGTTGCAAGATGTGATAGAGTCACTAGCACCCCAAGGAGGAAGACCAGATGTTGATATCCCGATTTCTGAGCCAAATTCTGAGCTAGGTGGCAATAAGGGAAAATGACCTGTGACGCCTCTAAAGGTCTTATACCACAAGGAACAAGTCATATGTGTGAGTTGATCAAAAGCAAGATACTAAGCATCAAATAAGCGACTCCTTTTTGGACATGGAAGTTGAGTTTAATTCCCTAAAGCTGGAAACCTTTTGGTTGTTTCAGCATTCTTGTTGTATTTTCTTTGCATGTTGAATTTGTATTTGCTTATAAGCTGTTGTACTTTCGAACTGGCAAGATTAATGAAATGTTCATGCATTTTTTGGGTCAATCCATTCGTGTTCACTCCTTTACCGTTATTTTCATAAAAGCAAAAATATTTATTTTGTTTCCTTCCATTTTTCCTTATCAACTGTTTTTTCAAGCAAAGATTGGGGAGGATGATGAAAACATCATATCCATAACTGCTGTGGTATGCTGCCAATTAAACCTTGCCGATGATGTAAGGCATTGTTTCAATTCCTAAACACTGGAGAAATAAGGAAGATAATCCCTTGCTAACCCCTTCGAGCTTAGAAGTAGGAGTTTTCTTTCCTTACAAAAAACCGTAATTTCAACCTTGTGATGGGTAGTTCTTAGTTTAACTTGGTTATGCATTCTAATGCAAGCGCTTCATGCAAGACATCAGTCAGCTCTCCCAAATTAAATGAATAAATGTTATTTAAAGCGACAAATAAGGAAGGATCATTATGAAATCCTTACCCGAAGAATGAGCCGAGTCCCTTTCAAGGCAAAAGCTAAGAAATATAGCAAAGACAAGAAGAGGTCTCAAAACCTCACCAAAGACAAGAAGAGGTCTCAAAACCTCAGTAAAGACAAAAAGAGGTCTCAAAACCTCACCAAAGACAAGAAGAGGTCTCAAAACCTTAGTAAAGACAAGAAGAGGTCATCAAATCCTCAATAATAAAGGACAATCAAATGTTGTAATTGAGTAATGACTACCCTAGGTGTCTGAATCATCGTCAACTACCATCAGCTCAATTCTTAGCCTGTAAGACTTTGAATGCATAGCCTAAGTTAACTGAGCGTAGGATTGAAGTTCATCACAAAGTTTGGGTGGGGACAAATAAACTTTGAGCCTTTATCCTTTGTTTCATGAGCCGTGAACCAAGCTGTGTTACAACCCTTAAAAGACCTAATTGAGGTACGATTGTTTTGGAAGTATACTACAACAAGGTTGATTAACCTGACTCCTAATGATCTTTGCTAGATTGTGTGTGTTGATCACTTCATCTGTCATTCTATAAATGACTGGATCCACTTTGTTTTTGATTATTTAATCATTCCACTATGTGTGTTTCATCAATAAAATTTGATTTCAAAAGCTTGCATGAATGTTACATTGAAATTGCTAATTTTTTAATGAACAACATTGTTTACAAGACAATTCAACGTCAAAGGAATCCTGACAAATGCAGCCAGCTAGGGAATTTGACTTGGTAAAGGGAGCTTAGTCAGGGGAAACTGATTCAAGGAGTTTGTTAAATCAACCGTCCCTAGAGCTATTGAGTCAGGGGTAGAACCTCTCCAAAGTTCAGGATATTGGGACAAGCCTTCTTCTGACAAGTGCTTCAAGGCAAGGACTCCAATGACCCACCATCAGGGGCAAGTTTGTTCCCCAGTTGTTACTACCGCAGTCTGAGGACTTTGTATTGCAAATCCAATTGAACTGGGGCAGTTATGTCGAGATTCATGAAGCTCTCCAAGAGTTTGAAGATATTGAAGCATCTGGTATGCCAATTCTTCTGTAAAATCCTTTTGACGTATTATCCTCACAGTCCAGTTAATAAGAAGCAGTCATGTCGAGATTAGACAAATCTCTCGAAGGTCAGTCTGGGGCATTTCTTTCACAGAACAACCAGTCTGAAGAGCAAGTCTGAGGACTTTGTCGTGTGAATACAGTTGAACTGGGGAAGTTACATCAATATTCATGAATCTCTCCAAGAGTTTGAAGATATTGAAGCATCTTGCAAGCCAGTGCTTCTGTAAAATACTCTTGGTATTTTCTTCTGACAGTCCATGTAATATGGGGTAGGTAAGGTTTGCAGAACTACTTAGTTCTTCTAAGTTACTTTGCCAGCTTCCCAGTAAATTGTTATGTCAGTTGATCTTGGCCTTTCTCCTCATGGATCTTTCTCCTCCAACAAAGAAATCAAGCTCATGATGGAGATATTAGTGAATTCATGATGCTATGCCCTGAGTGGGTTACTCATTTCCCCCCAGAGAAAGTCTTAACCCTGAAGTAGAGCTACTGATTCTGCATGATCATCCCTAGTGATGGTCCAATCTGATGAGGTTGGTTGGGTATCCTTGTCGAGATGTTTATTTCATCTCCAGTCTCGCTTCCCTTTGTCCGTTTTGTCAGCATGAACATAAGCATAAACATGGCATACATGCATTCGTACATATGCATGGCATCTGAGCATTTTTGTTACCTTTCTGGTGTTTACCTGTTTTGGTTCACTTTGGCGTTTATTCCCCAAGTGTCTGGGTTTGTCTATTCTCTCCAATAGAGTTGTCAGCCCTTAGGCATAAAGTGTCCATCCTTTCTATATTCCCCACAGAGTTTAATTCTCGTGCATGATGGTTGGTTCGGTTATCTTTTCCACATTTGGATAAGATAAATCCCATTTGGGCATATTCCTCAATGTTTGGAGTCTTATTTGACCCTTTTTTTCTAGCTTTCTCCTAGATTGAACTTTGGTCCCTGGCAGAAGTGGTTTCCGAACCTATTTTGGAACGTGCAATTATTTTGCACGGTGTCTTGCAAGAAGAATCTTTTACAGATCCTCATTGAAGAACATAATTCATTATCCAGCAGTGTTGTGATAACAACATCTCCTTGGAATTTACACCCGAACAACAAGTGGCAATCTCTTGGAGAAGCTTGTTTTCTATGGCTATAAGTGGCAATCTCTTCTGAGAAGCTTATCTATCTCTGGTGTTATTCAACTTTCTGCAATTACAATTGGTACTCCCCTGGAAGTTTGATAGAAGGATTTTGTTGAAGACCTTATAAATGGTTTCACTTTATTTGAGTTACCCTCTTAACAAGGATTTTATTACAACTGACGATTTTTCTTCAGGTCAAATGTGAACCTTGGTCAGATATGAACCTAAACCCAGGTCATATATGAACCTAAAGTCCAGTGTTTCCTGGCAAACTAACTCATATTGGTGTCTAAAGTCCAGTGATTGCTGGCATTGTTTGTTTCAGGTCAGATGTGAACCTAAACATTAGGTCAAATGTGAACCTTGGTCAGATATGAACCTAAACCCAGGTCAGATATGAACCTAAAGTCCAGTGTTTACTGGCAAATCAACTCATATTGGTGTCTAAAGTCCAGTGATTGCTGGCAATGTTTATTTCAGGTCAGATGTGAACCTAAACATCAGGTTAAATGTGAACCTTGGTCAGATATGAACCTAAACCCAAGACAGATATGAACCTAAAGTCCAGTGTTTGCTGGCAAACCAACTCATATTGGTGTTTAAAGTCCAGGGATTGCTGGCATTGTTTGTTTCAGGTCAAATGTGAACCAAAACCTCAGGTCAGATGTGAACCTAAACCAGGTCAAATGTGAACCTAAAACCAGGTCAAATATGAATCTAAAACTCAGGTCAAATGTGAACCTAAACATCAGGTCAAATGTGTAGCGAGCGATTTTGGACGTGGTTCTTTAGCACTGTCGCTCTTTGGGGGTACTACAGGTCAATTCATTTTTTATCCTATTGAAGCTGATGAAGGAAGGGAAATAGATTTCTCCAACTAACCCTGCTTGCATACTGAGTTTAAACAGCGGTCTGTTAGGTTACGGATGCTATATGGAAGTGGGGGCTCTTTCTGCTTACTTTGTTAAGGCTGAAATGACGGGACTATGCTATTGGTAGGATGTTAGGACTGATGCTTTTCGATTGATGTGTGAAGGTACGGGATTTTTGGTTTTTGATTAGTGTGCTCACTAAGATTTTTCTTTCAATCTTATGCCTACGTATTCCCGTTTAGAGAGAATTTGTCATCTCTAAGGGGGGAGTTGTTGATGTTTGCATGTTGTGAGCAAGGCATGATTTGATGCTAAAAGGTTGATTGTCTCAACCGGGGTTTCCTTATACAAAGCCTAAGAGGAGACTAAAAGGCTGACTTTTCCGGGGAAAATGTGCATTTTGTACAAAGCCCGAGATTTAGGCTAAAAGGGTTTAACTCAACAAGAGGGTCTTTTTGTGTGTCTTGTATGAAGCCCAAGACGGAAGCCAAAGGGGTTTGACTCAATAAGAGAATCTTTTATACTCAACAAGAGAGTGATTTGGTGTCTCGTATGAAGCCCGAGACGAAGGCTAAAAGTTGTTTGACTCAACAAGAGAGTCTTTTATACTCAACAAGAGAGTGTTTTGGTATCTCGTACGAAGCCCGAGATGGAGGCTAAGGGGTGATTCAACAAGAGAATCTTTTATACTCAACAAGAGAGTGTTTTGTGTCTTGTACGATGCCCAAGACGGAGGCTGAAGGATGGGTGACTCAACAAGAGATTCTTTTATACTCAACAAGAGAGTCTTTTATACTCAACTAGAGAGTGTTTTTGTATCTCGTACGAAGCCCGAGATGGAGGCTAAAAGGGTTAACTCCGCTGGGGAGAATCATTGTACAAAGCCCAAGAGGAGGCTATAGTAACTGTTTCAGTTGAGTGACAGGTCCAGTAGGTTGGTTAAAAGAGAAAATCAGTTCTTATATGAGTAATGTTGTAATCATGGACTTGATCTGAGGACCGGGATTATTTCCTGTTCTTTAAGGAAACGAGGAATCCGAAGGGTATTCAGACTGTCCAAGTCTACGGGTGTTCTTCCCATTCTTGAAAGGGGCTTGAGAATGTCTTTGAGACTCAAGGGTCTTAGACTGTCCAAGTCTAGGCTTTTATGTTTTGTACTATGCTTAAGAGAAATTAAGGAACAATACGTTTGCGGTAGAAAGATCTAGACTCTTTGAAAGACTGTTCTATTAAGATGACTAATCTCTGTTCCTATACCTTTAGGAGGTCGTCGGGACAATTTGTACGAAGCCCAAGAGGAGGCTGGTAACTTTTAAGAAGCCGAGGGATAATTTGTATGAAGCCCAAGTGGAGGCTATCTTCCCAGAGGAAGAATCATTATACAAAGCCTAAGAGGAGGTTGTGAAAACTTCTAAGAAGCCGACGGGTCCTTGTACAACGCCCAAGAGGAGGCGGGGATGCTTTTAGGAAGCCTTTGGGTCCTAGCACTAAGCCCAAAAGGAGGCTGATGAGTAGTTCCCGAAGGGGTTTCACTTGGAACATTGGCCTTCTGTATATGAACTGTTCAAAGGGGGAATTTCTTAGATCTAGTTATCTAAAATTGTTGTAAGGAGACGATGTTTTGTCTAGTTCTAGACGTAGTTGCCGGGGAAACTCTAAATATCTATACTATTATTACACATTTGATATGAGTTTATGAAAGAAGACTTACAGTGAAACATCCCCACAGTACAGTTATATACATATGAAAGCGGTAAATGAAAGCGGGTAAACACTTACTCGGTTGTAGAGCTTCCATGCTGTATTGTTAGTTGTTCAACAAAGAAAAGTTGAAAACAGTATATTACAAAATCAAATGAGAAAGTGCTTTGAAAGAAAAATTGGGGCTTACAGCTCAAGGAGAGGCCCATGGTTTCATAGTGATTGCACTGTCGTTTTGTACAGGGACTTATACATGTGACTGAGGCCCGAGAAAGGTTTTCTGTACAAAGGTGTGGGTCTTACACTCTCTCAAGAGGCCCAAAAATGATTTTTGAATGGGTCTCATAGCTCAAGGAGAAGCCCAATAGTTAATTTTAAAAAGGCGACGATCGCGCCGAGGTTTTGAAAACACAGTGGGTCTTATACAATGACTGAGGCCCAAAAGTTTTTGGTTTCAAAAAGGGATTGGGTTTTACACTCTATTAGAGGCCCAAGTGAGTTTTAGGAAAAGAAATGGGTCTTATTACTCGAGGGTAGGCCCAGGGTTAATTGTTTGAAAGCGACGATCTCGCCGAAGTTTTTGAAAATACACAGAGGGACTTATACAATAAGTGAGGCCCAAAATGGGTTTATTTTACAAAAAGGCTTGGGTCTTATACTCTTTTTGAGGCCCATGAGTGTTTAGAAAAATTTGTTAGGGTGAAAATCAATAAAACCCTAATTTCATCATTTTTAAAGTAATTATTCAAAGAAAATTAATTAAAATGATACAAATTCCAAATAAGTTTGAATAAACAACTTGTGATTTTGGTTTTAGGTTTGAAAAATGAGATTTTAAGCACAAGATGAATTAAAACCTATTTGGTGTTGATTTTCCAACATGACTATTTATTTTTAAAAGGTTTAAAAACAATAAAAATGAATTTATTCACAAAAATACTAATTATATTAAATAAATAATATAAATCTAATTTTTTTGTGGAATAAAATATTTCAACATTTTTGTGATTTTTTGCAAAAAGAACCAATAAAAAATAATTAAAATTGAGTGAGTTATTAATTTTTCAAATCATTTAAAATAAATATGAAAAATAACAAAAAAATAAGAAAAAGTGGTAAAAAAGAGATCTGGGGCGAGGGGGATTCGAACCCCAGACCTCTCGCTTGCCAATACACACAAAACCAGCTGATCAACCACTGGGGCGCAATGCCAATTCATTAAACATATGGCAAGTGAAAAATATATAGAGAACTTGGTTGGAAAACCTGAAGAATGGCGCCATGGCCATCTTCTTCCTCGAGCTCGTGCATGAAGCACCCTATCTCACTCAACTCTCAACCATTTGACATGATTCAAACACAAAACTCGTGCATTTTTTCACAAGGAACAAGATGGCAATACTTGATTTTATTCATTTTCAGTGTATAGCAAGTTATATCATCACAACCGTATGAACCCTAATTTTGCAAAAGTAGTCGTGCAGACATGGTTATGAGGGCTGTGATCCAATTTTTTGAGGGAAAACACTCAACATATGATGGCAAGCAATTGGCAAAAATATCATGCGAGGAAATATGCATGGATCATGAAGATGTAGTTTTGAGGCTTACCTTGATGCAAGCTGAAATGGAACTCTGCACAGATGGTGTTCCAGATGTGATTTGATGATCCCGACAGCTTCAATGGATGTTGTGGAGTGTGTTTCAAGCTTTGGAACACTCTGCAAACCTTTGGATCAAGTTGGAGAACTCCAACTGCATAATTGAGGCATAATGGCTTGGTTGAAGGGTAATTTTGAGCTAGGGGTGTTACAGTTGGTGTTTAAGTGTTTGGACACCTCAAATACATCATATGTGATGTGTTTGAGCAATTGGAATGGATTGCTTAGGGCTGCAACTCAAAACCCGATGGTGGTTGCTCAAAAACAAAGAAAATTGGCACTTAAGAGAGAATGAGAGAAAGCAGTGCTATAAGGTGCTTTGGCGTGCCTTGAATGATCCATTGGAACTTCGATTTATAGGTGATCAACTCTTGTCTTGGAGGAATAGTGAATGACTGCTGGATCAGATCACCTTCAAAGGGATTGGTTGGACATAAATGCCTCTTGCATTAGGTGTAACAGCTGCTCCAAATAGATCAGCTATGCCTTGACTGAAATCACATTCCTCAATCATTTTAATTGTTGTTTAATCAGAGAACTTGACTAAGGAGAGTGAGAATCTTGACAATGCACTATTCCACATTAATGCGCTTTGAATTCAAGGCAAAATGTGCCAAAATGCATGAACTTCAAGTTGGAAGATTCCTTGGCTATGTGACTCAGCTTTGTAGGTTGGATCAGATGCATTGTGATTGGTTTGAGTACATGTGGCATAATAATCCTTGGTTTTGATTCAGAAATCGTGTGTGGCAAGTAAACATGCAAACTGATTTTTCCAAAACAGCTTGCAGCAGCATGACTTTGGGCATGGATTCCAGTTGGCTCAAGTTGAATCAATTCATGCTGAGAGGTTCTTTGGATTCTTAGAAACATATGCAACAACATTGATGTTTACCTTTAGACTTGATTCAGCTTGCAACTATGTGAAAAGATCTCACAAGTTTTGGTGTTTTCAACAAAATCTGCCTTGGCCAAAATTTTTCTAAATGTTGGAAAATGATGTATTTTCATGTTTTAGCCATTTTGGCCCAATCATAACTCAGAATCCACAATGAATTGGAGTGAGGTGTAGTTGGAGCTTTTGTAGAGGGTAATGAGAGCTACAAATCCAGCTTTGGATGGGGGAAAATGGCCTTGTGGTTTAGGAGTTATGATCCTCCAAAGTTGGTACCCTAGCCACTTTGTTTCATAACTTAGAAAAATTTCTAAGTTTTTATGGTTACCTCTTTTGCAAGTTATCCCACTTTTCTTGATTTTTCTTGATGAATGATTATTCAAATCACACATTAACATCATTTTAGGGTTAAAAAACCATTTTTATGAAAAATCTCAAAAAGTCAAAGTTTGACTTATGTGCACAGTTGACTTTTTATCAGATGAATTCCAAACTGTGCAATCCTTTAGGAAATCATGCCCTTGACCAAAATCAAACTTGATGGACATGTTCCATGGGTGTTATAGGGTATATTGATTCATGTCCTAGGGTTTGGGAGCATGTCCTGGTCAAAAGTCAAAGATACAGTTGACTTTTCTTGCAAAACCCTAACTGTGGTTCAGATGAAATTGAAACTTGTGAATCAAGCTTCTTGGATCAATCCATTATTGCAAATGGATCAATGTAGTGTATTAGAGACCCTCAAGTCCTCTCTTGAGGTCTTGTCTCATGTTTTGTCCCAAAAGTCAACTTAGGGGTGAGTTAGGTCAAGAAACCCTAATTCCTGATTTTTAGTGAATGCATCCCCTGAGGCTAAATTGACTTGATGATGGGGTTCATGATGTTCCTTGGAGCATAATAGGTTATGACTTGAAGCATTGGCTCATGTCCAGAGGATAATTTCCATCTGGAGGCCCTGGTCGACCAAAACCCTAATTTGGTGACACTAGCAATCTTGAGGCTTAATCCACTTAGAAGGGAGCAGCCTTGTGCTCGATCCTTGATGTGGGAGTCCTCTTGATCCTTTGTAGATGTTTGAGAGGTTAGACAAGTTGAAGATCATGTCATTCCTTTATTGATCCTTTGTCTAAGAGCTCCGAGAGGGCTTGAAACCCTAATTTTGATTGTAGTGGATGCTCACCCATCTTTGGGGAGACTAATGAGGTATGATGGTTCATCCATATTATGACAATGATTTGCACAATGATGGGAATCTTAGTGGTCAAAATTTGGGGTATGACAGATGCCCCTATTTAATCTTCTTGTACCCGAAGGTGTGAATGACGAAGGTATTCGGGCATTCGAGGTGCAAGAGGATTAAATATCGGAATACCTGAAATTTTGATGGTTTGCTATGAACGGTAGCTTGCACATTCATCTTCTTTTGCTAAGCGATGATGCTTAGAAAAGGTTGAAACTTCCCCTTGATCCTGGTCCTCAGCCAAGGAACTGGTCTCAGTTTCTGAAATAAACTTCCCATCGATCCTGGTTTCCTACTGAGGAACTGGTCTCAGTTCCTGAAATGAACTTCCCCTCGATCCTGGTTTCCTACCAAGGAAATGGTCTTAGTTTCTATTGTCAATAAACTTTATTGACAAGGGACGCTATTTGTAGCGGTTTTCCTCAAACTTCTCGCTGAATTTTCCTGGGGAGATGCCATTTGACGAAAAAACTTTTGATTGTAGAGAGGCACAAACTTCTCTATTGGAGACACCATTTGTCGAGTCTACTGGGGAGAGCGAGTATCTTGAGAGACTGCTGTCGTTTGGGGATTTTACATCATACTTTTCTCAGAGATCTTCTCGGAGAAAAGCCATATGATGTGATCCAATTTTGAGGTGCCGATGACCTTGTTGACATCGACTCTCCGGAGAGCAAAATCAATGCGTTCCTGAAAGTTTTTTAGCTGAGAGGCTTTCTCTGGGGATTTTCCTTAATCCGGGAAAGTGAAGATATCATCTTCAATGGTGAAGAGTGACATTGGCTGAGGGTTTTCTTGCCTTTTCAGAGGTTCAAGTTATCAAACTGGTCAAAGAACCAACTTTAGTTCAGCAGCAAAGTGGAGAAGCGGTTGTTCAAACACGACGTTTCCTGACAAGGAAAGAACTGAAAACTCGATTGATAAGAGGGCGTTTATTACTAGGGGATAAGACCGACTAGAGTGATAGTGATGCAATATGAATATGAATGTAAATCAATAATGCATGAGGCATGTATGTATATGCTGACAAAACTGACACCACATACAGACTTAAGGAGCACGACTGGATACTCGGCCAAGGTGGGAGATGAAAAGGTATCCCTGGTTCAAGATAGCAATTCTGCCTTGCTTAGGAGAGATAGTCCCTTCGGGGAGCTACGTTGATCAGGCTTTGGAGATGAGAACTCTTCCGGGGCGTGTCAGACGAAACAAGGTCTCTGACACAGTTAATCCTTCGTTCAGACGTACTGGTTTAGAAGGAGTACTTTGATTCTGCACTTTGAAGCTCGATTACTTCTGGAGTAGCGACCGATGTTCTTCCGATGTTCAACAGTCAAAAGAAATTGCTATCTTTTTATTTTAAAAGCAGAAAAAGTTTTACAAGTAAATTCATTTTTGTTTTATTTCAAGAATCGTTGATCATGTTAAAAACGTCGTTCTATAAAGCTAAAACAAATAAGAATTGCAAACAAAAGCACAAGGGCTCAAATTTTATTGATATGATGGAAATCAGTCAAACACGTGATCCCAAAGAGTATATACAGAGTTAGAAAATGGTAATTTACAGGGAAAAGGGCTACATCGAAACATAACGACCAATATCCTTCTACCAACTTTGAATTCTGGGCATCCTGAGCTTCTGTCGAAGATGACCTTGACTGGAGTTTTTTTGATGGACAACGTAACTGTTGCTGAGGGACTTGCCTCTGTTGGACATAGTTACTTGCCATTATCCCTAATTTTTGCCTGGATTGTACTGTGATGTTTCTAATCCACCAGGATGATTTTTTTTTATTTTGTCTCTTATTTTTGCCTGGATCGCCCTTTCAGGTTTTCAATCCACCGAGTCATTTTTTTTTAGTTTAGGCGAAGTATTTATTGACTACATCAACATTCGTGGGGTAGGCAAATTCCTCTCCATCCATGGTTGCAAGTCTCAAGGCGCCGCTTGAGAAAGTTTTCTTGACCACATAGGGGCCGTCATAATTCAGAGTCCATTTGCCCCGGGAATCAGTGAGAAATGAATGTATCTTCTTGAGCACGAGGTCTCCTTTCCTGAAGACGCGAGGTCAGACCTTTTTGTCAAATGCCGTCTTCATCCTTTGTTGACACAACTGACCATGGCATAGTGCCGTCATCCATTTTTCTTCGATCAGAGTTAATTCTTCGTGTCAAATTTGACACCATTCAGCTTCTGTTAGCTTAGCTTCCATCAATACCCGGATTGATGGGATCTCTACGTCTATGGGGAACACTACTTCCATGCCATATACTAGAGAGAAAGGGGTTGCCCCTGTTGAAGTGCGGACAGATGTGCGATAACCGTGAAGAGCAAAGGGTATCATCTCGTGCCAGTCTTTGTAGGTTACAACCATCTTTTGAATGATCTTCTTGTTAGCCGCTACTACCGCTCCGTTCATCTTGGGTCGGTAGGGAGATGAGTTATGGTGTTCAATCTTGAACTCAGCGCATAACTCCTTCATCATCTTATTGTTCAAGTTAGATCCATTATCAGTAATGATCTGGCTTGGAACACCATAACGATAAATGATATTGTTTTTGATAAATCAGACCACCATTGTCGGGTTACATTAGCGTATGACGCTGCTTCGACCCACTTGGTGAAGTAGTCAATGGCTACCAGGATGAACCGATGTCCGTTCGAAGCCTTGGGCTCAATTATGCCAATCATGTCGATTCCCCATATGGACAAAGGCCATGGGGAAGAAAGAACTTTGAGACGCGTTGGCGGTACATGGATCTTGTCGGAGTATATCTGACACTTATGACACCTCCTCATGTACGTGTAGCAGTCGGATTCCATGGTCAACCAGTAGTACCCTGCTCTCAGAATTTTTCTCGCCATCGTGTGTCCGTTGGCATGAGTGCCAAAGGATCCTTCGTGAATTTCTTTTATTAGCATGTCTGCTTCTGGTATGTCTACGCATCGGAGCAAGACCATGTCAAAGTTCCTCTTATAGAGTGCATCACCGCTCAAGAAGAAACTTCCTGCCAGCCTTCTGAGGGTTTTTCTATCTTTTTTGGATGCCCCAAGTGGGTACTCCTGTTTCTGAAGGAAGCATTTGATATCATGATACCAAGGTTTGTTGTCTATGACCGCTTCAATTGTGAAGATGTAAGCATGCCGCTCAAGGTGCATTATGTCGATCTTAGGTAGGTCATTCCATTGACCCACGCTAATCATGGAAGAGAGAGTGGCTAATGTGTCAGCCATGTGATTCTCTTCACGAGGGATATGATGAAACTCAATTCTGTTGAAGAATGGTAACAACCTTCTCGCGTAATCTTTGTAAGGAATCAATCCTGATTGGTATGTGTTCCAATCTCCTTTGACCTGATTGATAACTAGGGCTAAATTGCCGTATACATCCAAGTTCTTAATCCTTAAGTCGATCGCTTCTTCGAGACCCATGATACAAGCTTCGTATTCGGCCTCATTGTTTGTGCACTTGAATGTCAGTCTGGCGGTGAAAGGAATGTGGGTACCCTGAGGGGTGACAATGATTGCCCCAATTCCGTTTCCATAATGATTGACAGCCCCGTCAAAGATAAGTCCCCATTGGGAACCTGGTTCTGGCCCTTCACTGGGTAGCGGTTCATCGCAATCCTTCATTTTTAGATACATGACATCTTCTTCTGGGAAGTCAAATCCGACTGATTCCTAATCGTCAATCAGTTGATGAGCCAAATGATCGGCTAAAACACTTCCTTTAACGGCTTTCTGAGCATGGTACTCTATGTCATATTCTGATAACAACATCTGCCAACGGGCAATCCTTCCCGTGAGAGCAGGCTTTTCAAATACATACTTGATTGGATCCATTTCGGAGACCAACCAAGTAGTGTGACAAATCATGTACTGGCGAAGACGTTTAGCTGCCCAACCCAAAGCGCAGCAAGTTTTCTCAAGCATAGTGTACCGAGTCTCGCAGTCGGTGAATTTCTTGCTCAGATAGTAGATGGCAGACTCTTTCCTTTTGGTTTCGTCTTGTTGGCCAAGTACACAACCCATTGAGTCTTCCAAGACTGTGATGTAGATGATCAGTGGTCTTCCTTCCACTGGAGGTGATAGGATCGGCGGGTTCGACAGGTATTCCTTAATACTGTCGAAGGCGGTTTGGCAGTCTCCTGTCCAAACGCAGTCCTGGTTCTTTTTCAGTAATTTGAAAATCGGCGCACATGTCGCGGTCATGAGGAATATGAATCTGGAGATGTAGTTCAAACGTCCCAGGAATCCTCTGACTTGTTTTTCAGTTTTCGGAGAAGGCATTTCTTGAATGGCCTTGACCTTGTCAGGATCAACCTCAATTCCTTTCTGGCTGACGATGAACCCTAAGAGTTTCCCCGAACGAACACCAAATGTGCACTTGTTGGGATTCAAGCGGATTTTGTACTTTCTCAGCCACTCGAATAGTTTTGATAGGTGGGTCACATGCTCCTCTTCTGTCTTAGATTTGGCAATCATGTCATCGACATATACCTCGATTTCTTTGTGTATCATGTCATGAAACAGAGTAGTCATGGCCCGTTGATAGGTTGCCCCAGCGTTCTTTAACCCGAACGGCATTACCTTGTAACAAAAAGTACCCTATGGGGTAATGAACGAAGTTTTCTCCATGTCTTTCGGCGCCATTTTGATCTGATTATAGCCCGAGAATCCATCCATGAAGGAGAAAACTTTGAACTTTGTTGTACTGTCTACCAGCATGTCAATGTGTGGTAAAGGAAAGTCATCCTTTGGACTAGCCTTGTTTAGATCTCAGTAGTCTACACACATTCTGACCTTTCCGTCCTTTTTCAGAACGGGTACGATGTTGGCTAACTATTGAGGATATTCTGACGTGGTGAGAAAACCCGCGTCAATCTGTTTCTATACCTCTCTTTGATTTTGATGGCCATGTCTGGATGAGTCCGTCTCAACCTCTGTTTTACTGGCGGACATTCTGACCTTAACGGTAGATGATGTTCCACGATGCTGGAATCCAACCATGGCATATCCTGATAGGACAAAACGAATACATCGGAAAATTCTTTGAGAAGCTTTGTCAAACTTTCTTTGGCAGTTGGACTGAGCAGTGCCCCAATCCTGATTTCTTTTCTCTCTTTTTCCGAACCCAAGTTGACCGTTTCCAACGGCTCTTTGTGATGTTCAATGGACCTTTCCTCTTGTCTGAGTAGTCGGGAGATCTCCTCTGGAATTTCGTTGTCAACTTTTTCTTCAGCCTCAAATACCGGGAACTCAAAGTTGGGAAAAGGCATTGGATCGTATGTTTCAACGGGGTTTAAAACATGCAAACTGCATGACGTGATGATTCGTTTTTAGAAGAGATAGAGAGAATGCAAGTGTGTGCAGTGTATTTTTTGTTTACTGCTTATTTTTGTTATTGAATTGTTTTTTAGGATTACCATTTTCTAAGAAAAGCAAAAAGAGAAAACAACAATAAATGCGGAAATTATAGAACGACGTTATTTTATTAATGAACAAATCGATTCTTGAAACTACAACCCTATAAAACAAAACTTTGTCGCTTTGGGCGAAGCGAAGAGGGAAATTTACAGAAAGCGAGCCCTATCAAAACATTCGTTTCACCTGGGCAAGGTGAAAGGTTAAAGTAAAGATGGCAATTACTTTGACTTATGAACAATCTTCGGAACATCGACAACGACCCATTGGCGGCGAACTCCTCGGTGAATCACAAAGTCTGGTACCTTCCTTGATTTGTCTTCAGAAATAACGCTGGTTTCTGGTGGAGCAGGATCATTGGAATCTGTCTCCCAGGCAGAGTTGTCGTAGGAGGATTCCTCAGTTGTATTTTGCATAGTATTTGTACTCTCAGCTGTATCTCCCCATCCAGTTGGATGGATGTCTTCGAGCCTGATACGAGAGCTTTTAGGAGCAGTGTACTTGACCATGAAGTCGAATTTTCCACTCGGTTGTCCCAAGGTGTCCCACACTTCTTTGGAGCTGGAGGAGTCATCTCTCTCGATGACGTTGACCTTGGGAAAAGCATAGTTGATGAACTCTAGTCCTACAAACGTTGCGAATTCATCGTCGTGCTGAGTATTTTAAGGATAACCTGGGTGTTGATCCCATGACATGGCGGGGATACAGGTATTCTGTTCAATGATGCTCAGCTAATTTTCATTGTTCGGCTGATTTTCTTGCCCCAAGTTTCCTGGGTAAGGCTGCCACATTGGCAGGCCATCCATCGGGCCATAGTAGTCGTGGTCAAAGCTGTCTTTCATCAGAGTGTCCTCCTATAACGAAATTGGTGGAGCACGACATCATTCCGGATCACAATCTCCATATACCATTTCGACGTCTGACCTTGGTATAAATCTCGGGCTCTGTGCAGGAAAGCAAAAGGGAGTTTGTGTTTCGCCCTGAGACATATAACCGTCCTCGTTAAGATAGGACTTCTATTCTTCATCTTTATCGGAGGAGTCACCCTCGTTGATGGTATGTACTTCTTGAGACACTGGGTGAAGGAAACCTCCACTGTGGAAGAAGTCCTGAATGGGATGAAGACTTTCATTGTTAGTAGCAGTCTGAGTACAGGTTGAGGAAAAACCAAGACCCTTCTTTGTTTTATTGTCAGTAGGAATGACAAGTTGCCCCCATCTTGTTGTATTGGCACTCTCGACCGCTTTGATAACATCTTTATACGAGGAAATCGAAGTTCCCCCTTCGGATTGATTGTCCTTGTGTAGCGAAAGTGCTTGGAACTGAGTTCCAATTACCCCCTCCGGTTCTACATAAGTGGATGACGATAAATTGCTTACGAGCAAGGCCTGTTCTCCACAGACTGTGACGAGTTGGTCGTTCTGGACGAACTTTAGCTTTTGGTGGAGGGTTGAAGTGACCGCCCCAGCCTGATATATCCAAGGTCTTCCTAATAAACAAATGTATGTTGCCCGGATGTCCATGACCTGGAAGGTGACTTGGAAAGTGTGAGGACCGATAGTTATGGGAAGGTCGACTTCGCCGATAACCGTTTTTCTAGATTCGTCAAATGCTTTGACAACGAACTCACTGGTTCTCATCGGAGGTCCTTTGAATGATAATTGCATCAAAGTGGACTTTGGCATAACATTCAAGGCTGATCCAGTGTCTACCAGTACGCTGGCTAAAGCATCGTCCTGGAAGTTCCTCATCACTAAATCCTAAGTTGTTGCAGGAAGTGATGTTGGAGATGATGCTAGCGAATTGTCTTATTATCACATCTTGTTCCACAAAGGCTTACTCTAAGACTTTCTGTAGAGCTTCCCTGTGAGCTTCGGAACTGATAAAAGAGATAGCACATAGATTCTTCAAGGAGTTTGCAACAGTTGATCAACAATGTTGTACTCACTCTTCTGGATGAGCTTCAACATATCATCGTTGTTCTTTGAAAGGTCGGGATCACGGGATTGACCAACTGGTTGATTGGGAACTTCCATCTGAGCTTCCTTTTCTTTGCTGGGTTCTCCAACTCCCCTGTTGAAGATTCGACCGCTCCATGTTACTCGACTGATGTCTGCAATATTCACGACGGAGGGTAATGGAATTTCCTTTCCATTCTCGACCGTTGTTGCACTGCACTTGTAAGGGATAGCCTTAGTTGATTCATACGGTAGTGGTCCCGGTAGATAGATGACTATGGGAACCTTTTGATTTTTTTGACCATCGTACGTAATTTTGATCCGTTCCTGGTTGGGAACTCTCGATTCGTCAAGTAGGGGGATGATGGCACAAACATCCCTAGTCCTCTGATGATCAGAGATTACGACAACGTCCTTGATTTGATCAGCGAGGTATTTGACTGATCCAGAACTTGAGCATGGTTGAATCTCGTTGCGATCCAACTCACTTTGAAGGGCTGCTCGCACGAGGTAGCATCCTTGATTATCCATTGAGCAAACTCCACACCGCTCATAGTTGTGTAGTGGCACCTGGCCATGTCCGCTTTGAATACAGTGTAACCTGACAAGGTCTATTTCCATCGACCGAACATCCTGACCTTGATATCTAGTAGGATTTCCATTAGTGATACTAATTTGCTGGGTGTCTTCGTCCATATAGATTGGAAGCCACCAGTGGTTCAACAAGTGCTGAAGTGTTTCCTGGACAAGGGCACAACCTTGATCATTTTCACAACCCGCTTTACAGCTCTGATAATCATGTGATACCAGGAACCCGAGCCAGACCTGTTTAGCATGTAACTCCACCAGGCTGGTATTCATCAAGCGAATATCGAAGATTTGAACCATGTTGATTTGATAATGATTCCTATCATGGTAGTCTTGGATCTATCCAAGATCCATCTGACGCTGGAGGGCCTCTTGTACAAAAGAGCATCCCTGTTTGTTTACCGAGAAAGTCAGACAGGAGTTAAAATCGTGACGCGACAGATTATGATACTGGCTTTGCCTTGAGTGCATTGCCACTAGGTTAACATTCGCACGGATATCGTGGTTTTGAATGCTGTTGGAATTCGTATAAACCATGTTAACTCCACGAACTCGGTACTCTTGGATCCATCCGAGATCCATCTGTTCATGTAGAGCTGATTGCACCACATAACATCCTCGATTGCTTTTAGAGCAGATATCACACTAGTGATAATTATGAGATGGCACATGGCCATATCCACTCTGTCTACAATGCATCTTGACCAAGTTGGAACTCAGTAAGAGTACATCGCAAATTTGATAGGTGTTGTTAGACTCTCCCTCTATTAAATTGAATGCAGCTTTCTCGTGTTGAGGCAGCGGGTTTGTGAGAACATTCAGATTCGTATCTTTGAAAGATAATACCCCGCTCCTAACAAGCTTTTGCATGTCAGATTCGAAACTGAGACAGCTCTCTATGTTATGCCCTGGTCCTCCTTGATGAGAAGGGCAAGTCTAATCCACCTTAAACCAAAAAGGCAGATTTTCCGGTACTGTAAGAGGAGCCTTGGTGTGGACGTGCCCTTTGACCAGCAGTAACAGAAATAGTTCTGCGTACGATACGGATATAGGATCAAATCCTAGTGGCCGCGTTGCAGAGTTGTTGTTGTATTGAGGATGAGCCTGCTGAAGAGGCTGTTGTATCCTTTGCTGAAATTGCTGCGAATGCGGTTGGCTTTGAGGAACCTGAGGTTGATACGTAGAAACAGGCGCATGGTTGATAGCAGGAGTTACAGCTGCTACTGGTTGGTACCGTCGCCTTTGCTTTCCAAGAGAGATATTCCTAATATCTTGCTCCTTTTTCTTAGGGAGAGCACTACCGTATTTTTTAGTACCGCTTGTCAACCCAGTGTCTTTGACTAGATGTCCTTCTCGAACGGCTTCCTCGAGACGCACTCCCATACTGACCATTTCGGTGAAGTCGCTGGGCACACTGGCAACCATTCGGTTGTAGTAAAATGAGCTTAAGATCTTTAAGAAAGTCTTTGTCATATCTTTTTCCTCAAGAGGTGGACAAATTTGAGCGGCAATTCCACGCCATCTCTGAGCGTATTCCTTAAAGGTTTCCTTGTCCTTTTGTGACATTGATCTGAGTTGATCTGTGTCTGGTGCCATATCCAAATTGTATTTATATTGTTGGACGAAGGCAGTGCCAAGATCTCTGAAAGTGCTAATCGTAGCGTGGTTTAAACCCATGTACCATTTTAATGCGGCACCGGTTAAACTATCCTGAAAGTAGTAAATCAGTAGATCCTGATTCTCAGTCTGAGATGACATTCGCTAAGCGTACATCACCAAATGGCTTTGAGGGCAAGAGTTACCCTTGTATTTTTCAAAATCGGGCACTTGGAACTTGTGTGGGACTTTCACATTGGGGACCAAGCAGAGATCTGCGGTGTCCTTTGCAAATAAATCCTGACCGCGAATAGCTTGCAGTTCCTTCTGCATTTCCAGGAACTGCTCTTGGAATTCATCCATTCTATCGAACATACTTTCCTTTCTACCAGAAGGTATTTGTGGAATCTGTCCTTCCAGGACAGTGTGCACCACAGGGGGTGGTACCGTTACTACGTCAGTGAATCTTGGTGTTTCCCGAAGTTTGTTACCTTCAGGAATCCTCAATATGTCTCTGGCATCCTCGCTTTCCCGAAGTTTGTAACCTTCAGGCCCAGCGGCTTCTGCTATGATTCCCTAATCTTTAGTGATCGGCGGAACATATCCTTCCGGGATATAGTTAACAGACATGCCCCAGGGACGATCTTTCGGCATTTGATACCTAGGATCATACTTCTCCACTATGGGCATTGAGGTGATCTCGGAGATCACAATTCCTTGTAGCTGCGCTTCTGCCATGACTTGCATGTCGTTACGAAGCTTTCTCATATCTTCTCTCAGAGCGTTGATCTCTTTTTTCAACTCTCTGTTCTCTTCCTCGAGATCATCCATCTTTTTCTGACGATTAGCCCGAGTATTGTACGAATGAGACAGTTTGATTCTAGAACCGAGACACAAACGTGAGATCCGTATGTAAGAAGAATACGTGACGTGAGAATGATGAATGCAATGATTATATTAATTGTTTTTTTTGTTTATTCAAAATTAAACTTCGACAATTAGATTGCAAATATCAAACAGTGGGGAAACCCCGTTTTATTGAATTCGAATGATTGCGGAAATGAAAATACAGTAAATTACAAGGTGTTGGAAATAGAAACCTAAGCTAATGGGTGTCGAGTCTTCTCTGAGGAGAACTCGGGTGTTGATTCTGGTACTTTCCTTTTATTGGACCGGGGCTCTTGGGCCGTTGTCGGGTTGGCATTCCTTTGCCAAGTGAAAGGAGCGAGCAAATTCCTTTGGTCATCTTGATTCTCTACAGCATGTTGCTCTAAAATCTCAACCAGAGCATCCTTATCTTTCAGCAGTTGCTGTATTTTGGTACATTCCACATTGAGAATGCGGTACTTGTTCTTCCAAGACCTCCTCTCCTGTTGAGCTTTGTTGAGAGTAACCTGAAGTTTTTCCGTTTCAGTCATGAAGTACATGACAAATTCCCTTGGCGGAAGAACTCCGTGACGAGGATAAGGCATCTTTAGCTTGAGAGCTCTAGTTTGTACCCAGTGGAGATAAGGCTCCACCGAGACACAGTCCAGTTTTCCTAGAGACTCCCGTCCTTTCTTATGAACATGTTTCCAAGAATGCACTATTTCCATCTTTAGTGCCCTGTCTTTTTCTCCTTCCTTGAAGAAAAGACCTTCCAGATGAGCATCATGCGGGACATGCCTCATCGGGTATCCAAATTGACGACGAACTAAAACTAGATGATAATTGATTCCCCCCTTAGTTCCTATAAGGGGTACGTTGGGGAAGTTTCCACAACGGTCAATGATCCTGATCCCGTCATAGATCCTATTGTACCAATCGATGTCAGAGTTGGTAAGAGACATAATTTTCTGCGACCAACGTAAGGCACTCTTATGATCCCAAAAAGTGGCAGATTTAGGCAAATGGGAAATAAACCACTTATATAGCAGGGGCACACAGCACGTGATCATTCCTCTGCTGTATAAATTCCTTAAGTGTACAGAATGATACGCATCTGCGAGCAAAGTTGGTACAGGGTTTCCAATGAGAAAAACCTTAATGGCGTTGATATCTACAAAGTTATCGATGTTGGGAAACAAAAATAACCCGTAGGTGAGTAAAACAAAGATGCTTTCAAAAGCAGTCACGTTCCCTATACTAGCAAAGTACAGAGCTTTCTTTACCAGAAACTTGGATGGTAAACCTGGGATTCCTCCCTTGGTGGTCATGTGAGTCTTGATTTCCGACTCATCCAAATAAATTGCTCTTGCAATGATTTGATGCTTTGGAATTTTTTCCAGTCCAGAAAAGGGAGCTTGATCAGTAATGGGTAGATCAATCAGATGGGAATACTCCTCTAGCGTTGGTGCGAGCTGGTAATCCGGGAATGTAAAACAGTGATAGACTGGATCGTAAAATTGAATGAGTGCCTCCATGATTCTTTCAATCACATGGACCCTTAACAGAGGTAGCAGACCTCCGTACTTGGCTCTGAAAGCTCCATGGTTTGTGACCATCCTTGCCAAACCTCTCAAATCCTCTAACTTTGGAACCTTGAAGGTGTACTTATGAGTTCTCCTTCTACCGAAATCCATGAGTGCAATCTTTTTCTCTCTGACATTTGCAATCATTGTCTTAGTTTAATTTGAAAAAGAGAGACTAGAAGAGAAAATTTTCTTTGTTTAATGTTTTTTTAAAATGAATGCATGAATGCAGCACACAAAACATAGAAAAAACATGAGGTCAAAGGGTCGGTGTCATGAAGTCAAGGCTCTACCCATCCCAAAGGTTTATACTAGTGATTTTTGTACCTGTCTCTCAAAATCATTGATTCTTGTCGAGATAACATCAGCGGGCCAGGAACCGTGCTAGGTGATGTTATTTCGAAGAATCTCAGAAAAGGGTAGTATCGCGTAACAGCTATTTTCGATAGCTTCCGCACTACCGAAAGAGGTTTTTCCTAGGTGTATACTCAATATTTCCACATGCGGCATCACACGCATTCCCATTAGCAGAAAAATAAACACAAATATTAATTAGGAGAAGCAGTATATATATATCTGTCCTAATGTTCTAGACTCTTAAGTGCTATGAATCCTATGTTCCTGACAGAAAATGGCTCCCCGACGGAGTCGCCATTCTGTGGCACTTTCCCAACTTAAAGGTTTTGACCTACGATCCTAGTGAGGGCCGATCCTAGCAGTAGTGACATTCCCCGATGGAACCGTCATGAAAATAACTTGTCCAAGGTTTTTACCCTAGTTTGTAAGAAAGAAAGAAGGGCCCCACGATGGGCGCCACTTTTCTGTAGCGAGCGATTTTGGACGTGGTTCTTAAGCACTATCTCTCTTTGGGGGTACTACAGGTCGATTCATTTTTTATCCTATTGAAGCTGATGAAGGAAGGGAAATAGATGTCTCCAACTAACCCTGCTTGCATACTGAGTTTAAACAGCGGTCTGTTAGGTTACGTATGCTATATGGAAGTGGGGGCTCTTTCTGCTTACTTTGTTAAGGCTGAAATGACGGGACTATTCTATTGGTAGGATGTTAGGACTGATGCTTTTCGATTGATGTGTGAAGGTACAGGATTTTGGGTTTTTGATTAGTGTGCTCGCTAAGATTTTTGTTTCAATCTTATGCCTACGTATTCCCATTTACCGAAACAGGGAAATCAGAGCGATCGTAGTTCCTCCTATTCTATGGGAGGAATTTATGTTTTGATGTCTTGTTCGAAGCCCAAGACGTGAAGCTAAATGTGATTTAATTGTATCTTGTTCAAAGCCCAAGATGTGAAGCTGAAAGGTCTATTGACTTTAGAGAGAATTTGTCATCTCTAAGGGGGGAGTTGTTGATGTTTGCATGTTGTGAGCAAGGCATGATTTGATGCTAAAAGGTTGATTGTCTCAACCAGGGTTTCCTTATACAAAGCCTAAGAGGAGGCTAAAAGGCTGACTTTTCTGGGGAAAATGTGCTTTTTGTACAAAGCCCGAGATTTAGGCTAAAAGGGTTTGACTCAACAAGAGGGTCTTTTTGTGTGTCTTGTACGAAGCCCAAGACAGAAGCCAAAGGGGTTTGACTCAACAAGAGAGTCTTTTATACTCAACAAGAGAGTGATTTGGTGTCTCATATGAAGCCTGAGACGGAGGCTAAAAATTGTTTGACTCAACAAGAGAGTCTTTTATACTCAACAAGAGAGTGTTTTGGTATCTCGTACGAAGCCCGAGGTGGAGGCTAAGGGGTGATTCAACAAGAGAATCTTGTATACTTAACAAGAGAGTGTTTTGTGTCTTGTACGATGCCCAAGACGGAGGCTGAAAGATGGGTGACTCAACAACAGAGTCTTTTATACTCAACAAGAGAGTGTTTTTGTATCTCGTACGAAGCCCGAGATGGAGGCTAAAAGGGTTAACTCCGCTGGGGAAAATTATTGTACAAAGCCCAAGAGGAGGCTATAGTAACTGTTTCAGTTGAGTGACAGGTCCAGTAGGTTGGTTAAAAGAGAAAATCAGTTCTTATATGAGTAATGTTGTACTCATGGACTTGATCTGAGGACCGGGATTATTTCCTATTCTTTAAGGAAACGGGGAATCCGAAGGGTATTGAGACTGTCCAAATCGATGGGTGTTCTTCCCATTCTTGAAAGGGGCTTGAGAATGTCTTTGAGACTCAAGGGTCTTAGACTGTCCAAGTCTAGAGTTTTATCTTTTGTACTATGCTTAAGAGAAATTAAAGAACAGTACGTTTGCGGTAGAAAGATCTAGACTCATTGAAAGTATGTTCTATTAAGATGACTAACCTTTGTTCGTATACCTTTAGGAGGTCGTTGGGACAATTTATACGAAGCCCAAGAGGAGGCTGGAAACTTTTAAGAAGCCGAGGGACAATTTGTATGAAGCCCAAGAGGAGGTTATCTTCCCGGAGGAAGAATCATTATACAAAGCCTAAGAGGAGGTTGTGAAAACTTCTAAGAAGCTGACGGGTCCTTGTACAACGCCCAAGAGGAGGCGGGGATGCTTTTAGGAAGCCTTTGGGTCCTTACACTAAGCCCAAGAGGAGGCTGATGAACAGTTCCAGAAGGGGTTTCACTTGGAACATTGGCATTCTGTATATGAACTGTTCAAAGGGGGAATTTCTTAGATCTAGTTATCTAAAATTGTTGTAAGGAGACGAGGTTTTGTCCAGTTCTAGACGTAGTTACCGGGGAAACTCTAAATATTTATACTATTATTACACAGTTGATATGAGTTTATGAAAGAAGACTTACAGTGAAACAGCCCCACAATACAGTTATATACATATGAAAGCGGTAAATGAAAGCGGGTAAACACTTACTCCGTTGTAGAGCTTCCATGTTGTATTGTTAGTTGTTCAACAAAGAAAAGTTGAAAACAGTATATTACAAAATCAAAGGAGAAAGTGCTTTGAAAGCAAAATTGGGGCTTACAGCTCAAGGAGAGGCTCATGGTTTCATCAGTGATTGCACTGTTGTTTTGTACAGGGACTTATACAAGTGACTAAGGCCCGAGAAAGGTTTTATGTACAAAGGTGTGGGTCTTACACTCTCACAAGAGGCCCAAAAATTATTTTTGAATGGGTCTTATAGCTCAAGGAGAAGCCCAATAGTTAATTTTAAAAAGGGCGACAATCGCGCCGAGGTTTTAAAAACACCGTGGGTCTTATACAATGACCGAGGCCCAAAAGTTTTTGGTTTCAAAAAGGGATTGGGTCTTACACTCTATTAGAGGCCCAAGTGAGTTTTAGGAAAAGAAATGGGTCTTATTACTCGAGGGTAGGCCCAGGGTTATTTGTTTGAAAGCGACGATCTCGCTGAAGTTTTTGAAAATACACAGAGGGACTTATACAATAAGTGAGACCCAAAATGGGTTTATTTTACAAAAAAGCTTGGGTCTTACACTCTATTAGAGGCCCATGAGTGTTTAGAAAAATTTGTTAGGGTGAAAATCAATAAAACCCTAATTTCATCATTTTTAAAGTAATTATTCAAAGAAAATTAATTAAAATGATACAAATTCCAAATAAGTTTGAATAAACAACTTGTGAATTTGGTTTTAGGTTTGAAAAATGAGGTTTTAATCACAATATGAATTAAAACCTATTTGGTGTTGATTTTCCAACATGAATATTTATTTTTAAAAGGTTTAAAAACAATAAAAATGAATTTATTCACAAAAATACTAATTATATTAAATAAATAATATAAATCTATTTTTTCGTGGAATAAAATATTTCAACATTTTTTTGATTTTTTGCAAAAAGAACTAATAAAAAATAATTAAAATTGAGCGAGTTATTAATTTTTCAAATCATTTAAAATAAATATGAAAAATAACAAAAAAAATAAGAAAAAGTGGTAAAAAAGAGATCTGGCGCGAGGGGGATTCGAACCCCAGACCTCTCGCTTGCCAATACACACAAAACCAGCTGATCAACCACTGGGGCGCAATGCCAATTCATTAAACATATGGCAAGTGAAAAATATATAGAGAACTTGGTTGGAAAACCTGAAGAATGGCGTCATGGCCATCTTCTTCCTCGAGCTCGTGCATGAAGCACCCTATCTCACTTATCTCTCAACCATTTGACATAATTTAAACACCAAACTCGTGCGTTTTTTTCACAAGGAACAAGATGGCAATACTTGATTTTATTCATTTTCAGTGTATATCAAGTTATATCATCAAAACCGTATGAATCCTAATTTTGCAAAAGCAGTCGTGCAGACATGGTTATGAGGGCTATGATCTAATTTTTTGAGGGAAAACACTCAACATATGATGGCAAGCAATTGGAAAAAATATCATGCGAGGAAATATGCATGGATCATGAAGATGTAGTTTTGAGGCTTACCTTGATGCAAGCTGAAATGAAACTCTACATAGATGTTGTTCCAGATGCGATTTGATGATCCCTGCAACTTCATTCGATGTTGTGGAGTGTGTTACAAGCTTTGGAACACTCTGCAAACCTTTGGATCAAGTTGGAGAATTCCAACTGCATAATTGAGGCATAATGGCTTGGTTGAAGGGTGATTTTGAGCTAGGGGTGTTACAGTTGGTGTTTAAGTGTTTGGACACCTCAAATACATCATATGTGATATGTCTGAGCAATTGGAATGGATTGCCTAGGGCTGCAACTCAAAACTCGATGGTGGTTGCTCAAAAACAAAGAAAATTGGCACTTAAGAGAGAATGAGAGAAAGCAGTGCTATAAGGTGCTTTGGTGTGCCTTGAATGATCCATTGGAACCTTTATTTATAGGTGATCAACTCTTGTCTTAGGGGAATAGTGAATGGCTATTGGATCAGATCACCTTCAAAGGGATTGGTTGGACATAAATGCCTCTTACATTAGGTGTAATAGCTGCTCCAAATAGATCAGCTATGCCTTGACTGAAATCACATTCCTCAGTCATTTTAATTGTTGTTTAATCAGTGAACTTGACTGAGGAGAGTGAGAATCTTGACAATGCACTATTCCACATTAATGCCCTTTGAATTCATGGCAAAATGTGCCAAAATGCATGAACTTCAAGTTGGAAGATTCCTTGGCTTTGTGACTCAGCTTTGTAGGTTGGATCAGATGCATTGTGATTGGTTTGAGTACATGTGGCATAATGATCCTTGGTTTTGATTCAGAAATCGTGTGTGGCAAGCAAACATGCAAACTGAATTTTCCAAAACAACTTGCAGCAGCATGACTTTGGGCATGGATTCCTCTTGGCTCAAGTTGAATCAATTCATGCTGAGAGGTTCTTTGGATTCTTAGAAACATATGCAACAACATTGATGTTTACCTTTAGACTTGATTCAGCTTGCAACTATGTGAAAAGATCTCACAAGTTTTGGTGTTTTCAACAAAATCTGCCTTGGCCAGAATTTTTCTAGGTGTTGGAAAATGATGTATTTCATGTTTTAGCCATTTTGGTCCAATCATAACTCAGAATCCACAATGAATTGGAGTGAGGTGTAGTTGGAGCTTTTGTAGAGGGAAATGAGAGTTACAAATCCAGCTTTGGATGGGGAAAAATGGCCTTGTGGTTTAGGAGTTATGATCCTCCAAAGTTGGTACCCTAGCCACTTTGTTTCATAACTTAGAAAGATTTCTAAGTTTTTATGGTTACCCCTTTTGCAAGTTATCCCACTTTTCTTGATTTTTCTTGATGAATGATGATTCAAATCACACATTAACATCATTTTAGGGTTAAAAAACCATTTTTATGAAAAATCTCAAAAAGTCAAAGTTTGACTTTTGTGCACAGTTGACTTTTTATCAGATGAATTCCAAACTGTGCAATCCTTTAGAAAATCATGTCCTTGACCTAAATAAAACTTGATGGACATGTTCCATGGGTGTTATAGGGTATATTGATTCATGTCCTAGGGTTTGAGAGCATGTCCTGGTCAAAAGTCAAAGATACAGTTGACTTTTCTTGCAAAACCATAACTGTGGTTCAGATGAAATTGAAACTTGTGAATCAAGCTTCTTGGATCAATCCATTATTGCAAATGGATCAATGTAGTGTATTAGAGACCCTCAAGTCCTCTCTTGAAGTCTTGGCTCATGTTTTGTCCCAAAAGTCAACTTAGGGGTGAATTAGGTCAAGAAACCCTAATTCCTGATTTTTGGTGAATGCATCCCCTGAGGCTAAATTGACTTGATGATGGGGTTCATGATGTTCCTTGGAGCATCATAGGTTATGCCTTGAAGCATTGGCTCATGTCCAGAGGATAATTTCCATCTGGAGGCCCTGGTCGACCAAAACCCTAATTTGGTGACACTAGCGATCTTGAGGCTTAATCCACTTAGAAGGGAGCAACCTTGTGCTTGATCCTTGATGTGGGAGTCCTCTTGATCCTTTGTAGATGTTTGAGAGGTTAGACAAGTTGAAGATCATGTCATTCCTTGATTGATCCTTTGTCTAAGAGCTCCGAGAGGGCTTGAAACCCTAATTTTGATTGTAGTGGATGCTCACCCATTTTTGGGGAGACTAATGAGGTATGATGGTTCATCCATATTGTGATGATGATTTGCACAATGATGGGAATCTTAGTGGTCAAAATTTGGGGTATGACAAAATGTGAACCTAAACATCAGGTCAAATATGAACCTAAACCTCAAGTCAGATATGAACCAAAACTCAGGTCAGATATGAACCTAAAGTCTAGTAATTGCTGGCATCGTTTGAAACACGGGTCATATGTGAACCCAAACATCAAGTCAAATGTGAACCTAAACATCAGGTCAAATGTGAACCTAAACCTCAGGTCAAATGTGAACCTAAACATCAGGTCAAATGTGAACCTAAACCTCATGTCAGATGTGAACCTAACCCAGGTTAAATGTGAATCTAAACATCAGGTCAAATGTGAACCTAAACATCAGGTCAAATGTGAACCTAAACATCAGGTCAGATATGAACCTAAAGTCCAGTAATTGTGGGCATTGTTTGAAACACAGGTCAGATATGAACCTAAAGTCCAGTGCTTGCTGGCAAACCAACTCTTATTGGTGTCTAAAGTCCAGTAATTGTTGGCATCACTTTAAACACATGTCAGATATGAACCTAAAGTCCAGTGTTTGCTTGCAAGCCAACTCATATTGGTATTTAAGCCAACTCATATTGGTATCTAAGCCAACTCATATTGGTATCTAAGCCAACTCAAATTGGTATCCTAGTCTAGTGTTTATTGGCATCCAACTTAAATTGGTGTTTACTGGTGTCATTTCAAATATTGATATTGTGAGTCCAGTGTTTACTGGCGTGTTAGTTCTGAGTCCAATCAATTTTTGGCGCTTTAATCTTATTCCCGGCAGGGGTTCAGTCATTATCATTATCTCTTTGAAAGTCCTTGTGATTGATCATCATTTGGCACATACAGAGTTTGTGTTTTGTCTCTGTCTTTTCTGGCTTTTCTTGAAGATCCCGTTTGAACTCTTCAGTATAAGAAATCCCTAGAAGATCTTGTGTAGGATGTCTATCCTTTTATTTCAAATTGATCCCCAGTGGAGATCATGTCTTCTTTCTGGTTTCATGACCAGTAAAGAGTGTGTTTTTATTTCCCCAATGTCGTCCATCTATCTGGATCTTTCCCCAGTGGAGAATACCTCTATGACTCCTACCTCCAGTGAGGACCTGTAGGGTTTCCCTCTTTATTTTTCTATCCCCAGTGTTTCCTTGGAGTCTCCCCAGTGAGTCTCTTTTGTTGGTTAGTCTGCATCCCCAATGAGTCTTCCTTGTGGATACTAACCTTTGTCCGTCCCAAGTGAGGCTCACATGTGGTGGTTTGCTCTTTGTTCTTTGGTGTCTTGTTTTGTCTGCACTTTTGTACTATCATGGCATCATATCATCATACTAGAAGTTCATGACATGTTAGCATTTGCATGTCTGTCCCCTGTCCTTAGCATATGCATTCCATCTAAGGCAAAAATTTTCGGTTTGCTATATTTAAATACCTTTCACCTTGATGTCCCGAGGATTTCCATCTCTCATGCAATCAGGCAAAGCTATTCAAATAGAGGCAATTGTTATACCCCAAAATTTACCCCTTAGATGTCATAACATCTTACACATGCATTAGGGATCAATCATCTACGCATTGTTTACTAACCACCATATCTTGCTAGTTTGTTTCTTTTATGTGAAAGCTAGGGTTTGCACAAGAAAGAAGACAAAACCAATAAACCAAGCTCTCATATGTTTCAAGGTCTCCTAAGATACTCCTTGGCTCAATCTATCCATCCCAAGTGTTCACTAGGTGGTTGAGAATGGTGTTTGAAGTCATCTGTTCAAGAAAAGTCAACCATGTTTCTGACTTTTGGTCAAGGCATAATCCCAAGCCTGGGGATATAAGTCCATATTTTCATATGCATCTTTAGAAGCTATCCATGGGTATTTGAATAGGTTGAGAAAGCAAGATCATCAAAGATCGTCCATTTCGATTAATGAAGGAATTAGGGTTTTGACTAAAAAGTCAAACCTTTGACTTTTTGATATTTTTGATCCAAGATGAAGTATTCAAGACATATTCCATCAAGACATACTTAATTGTTGAGTTAGAGCATGAGAAGTCAAGTTTTGAGAGGTTTCTTGCAAAGAGGGCAATGTTTGGTCCTTGAAACTTTCTAAGTGTGAAAAGTTCACTCCTTGTTCAAACTTGGGAAAGTCATAACTTTCAAACCACACATCCGTTTTTTTTGTGGCTCAAAGCTCAAATTGAAGCTCTCATCATGAACTTTAAAATTTATTAGAGGGTCCTTCTTCAAAAAGGGTTTGGTTTTTAGTTTAGGAAGCTTGGAAGTTCAAGACAACCTATGACTTAGTGAACTTTCACTACTCTTGCCCTAATTTTGCAGCCAACTTCAACCTCATTTTTCACTATGATCAAAGCCTTGTTTCCATTTTTCTTGGTCATGAAAGTTGTAGAGGGTTCTTCTAGCTTTCTTTTGAGTACTTGAACATCATCATTAGACATGTACAATTCAAGTTATGATGTCTTAAAGTTGGAGGTTTTTAAGCCCAAGTTGCCAAGGCATTTTAGGTCACGATTTTGCCCAACTTTCAAGCCATATTTTCATGTATTCCAGCTTCAAATCCAATTTCCTTGCACATGAAAGTTGTTTCTTGTGATATCAGCTTTCAAAGCATATATGGCACTTCTCCATTGGAATCCTAGAGCCCAAGATATAGCATCATGAACATAGGCATCAACACTTGACAAAACATGTCCAAGTCACACACAAGCACCATGATCAATGGTTTGGACCAGTTTTCTTGCTTTATTTTTATCATGATCCAAGCATTATCTTAAGGAGCTTTCCACATTGAACTTGTAGAGCTACTTGCCCTCTTTCAAAAGAACCCTAAACTCCACCATTTGAACCAAGGATCATGAAGTTATGGGATGCCAAAGTTAGCCAGCACTATGTTTTCTTGCCAAAGCCTAAACCACATGTTTCAGTCACACCAATGTCAAGATCAATGTGTAACATTCTTTTTGTGTCATGTATTTAATTTATTTTACCATACTATATCAGCAGAGTAGAGACCACACAAAGTAATATCATGGTGCCAAAATTCATCAAAAAAGAAGAACAGTTCAGAACTACGGATCCCTATGCAGAAAAGTAGTAACATGGAAATGGAAAGTAGCAGTATTTTTAGAGCAAAAAAGGCATCACATCAAATAAGCCGTGATTCACAGTTCACGAATGAGGAAAGTTGCAGCACATCCGAGTTTATCCAGAAAAGCATCAATGATAATTTGGAAAACAAACAAAAGTTTAGGGTTAAAGTTTGAATTTCATTCAAGAGAGAGGAGGTTTTTTCTGGCTATTTAAAGAGAGAGGTATCACAACAAAAAACACAACAAGCATATCATACAAGAAACCAGAGCAAAAAAAATCAGAAAATATCTCTCCAACCCTTCTTGCATTCATCCATACTTTGTGTCAAGAAATCACCCTTTTCACAAGCTTGCTCAAAACCATTTTATGCATCTTTTAAGAGCAACCCTTGTTCTTACCACTTCCATCCATTTCAACACCTCAGAAACCATCCATAAAACACCCTTCTATTGTCCAGACCTTGCATTTGCAGCTGTAACTCCATGTCTTGAAGTTTCAGTTTTGGTTGCTCTGCATTTCTTGCAAGAAGGAATCCACTTTCTGTTCCACTGGTTTTTCTTGGTGCCTAAGCATCCACTCAATATCTTTAAAGCATATTGGAGGTGTCCAAGGCTTGATCACCATTCTGTAATATCTTTTGGAGGTTTTGTGAAGTTGACTACAAGAGGTGAGTTCATTTCAAACTACTACTCTTTGAAATATGATGACTTTTGATGTACATTGAGCATGGATAGCTTAAATATGATGTTTAGGACATGTTTGATCCATTAAATTTTTTTAGCATGACTCCATTTCCTTCTGCAACTGTCATATTTCACTATGCGACGCGTAGTGATCTCCAAGCCAAGCCCTTCGCTGCCTCTCGCTTCTTTCGTGTCAAGCGATGACTGACCATTTTTGGTTCTGTTTTGGTTATGTTTCTACTCGCCTCACCTCGCCTCGCCTCGCCTCACGTCGCGACCGTTGCTACGCGACACGTAGCGACCTTCAAGCAAAGTCCTTCGCTACCTCTCGCTTCTTCCGCTTTAAACGAAGTTTGATCTTTTTGGTTCTGTCGGACCTCGCTTCACTTCGTATAGCGACAGCTCGCATAGCGAAGCTTCTGGTCGCGACGCGAAGGTGTCCAGTTTTGTTTGTTTTTCTTTTTGTTCAACTGGTTTCCTTCAAGCCTAAGATATTTAAAATCCTCCCTTTCATAAAAGTGGACTCCAACTTTAACTTAGTTGATATTTCCCCTTTGATACAAGATTAGGTCTAAGACACTCCCCTTTGTAGGTCATCACCTACTTGCTAAGATGTTAGACTTATCTCATGAACCCTAAAAGTATTCACCTTATGAATGATCTTTGTGTGTTGACAATGTTACTTGTATATCTCTTAAAGTGTTTACTTGCTTTGAATGTAATTACATTCACCATCCTTATTCATGTGTTATATCTATGTATTTTGCTATGCGTATATCTTTGTTCAACTTCATTAAGTAACCCCTCCCTCAAGTGAGACTAGCTTGTTAGATCCTCTCCTTAACCCTTTTTATTCCCCTTCTTCCAAAGGAAAGTCTCTCTATTGACCTCAAAGTCATAGATAGCTCATAACCCTCTTGGCCTCATAGCCATCTTCAAACCTTGACCTCATAGTCATAGGTTACCATCTTGGTCTCATAGCCATCTTCCCTTGACCTCAAAGTCATAGGTTACCATGTTGGCCTCATAGCCATCTTTCCACCTTGACCTCATAGTCATAGGTAAACCTTGACCTCATAGTCATAAGTAGACTCTTCAATCCTTGACCTCATAGTCATAGGCGACCATCTTGGCCTCATAGCCATCTTTCCTTGGCCTCATAGTCATCGGATATTTACTTTTCCTTTTGCCTCTTAGCCATTCACCCTCACAACTTAGAATTAGAGAGTTCTTGAACTCTATATGAGTGTTATACTCATTCCCCCTTGGAACTTTGGCAATAGTCAATGGTTCCTCAACCCTTAGTGAGGTGAACTACGGTTGCTCTGATTCTTTAGTCAGGATACGTAGGCACAAGATGCGACGTCTTGGCGAGCATACTTAGTGTATATACCCATAGGTCTTTACCTTTAGCTTTGGTCTTCACCATAGGTCTTTACCTTTACCCTTAGCACAGATTCCTTAGCAAGCAAACATAACATAACACAAATACCAAACAAGAGGTTCCTGCAGAGTACTACAAATACTTAGGGTGTTAATACCTTCCCTTAGTATAACCAACCCCGAACCCCCGATCTCTTAGCTATGTCTTCACATAGCGCAATTAGGGTTTTCTTCGATCTTTACCCTTTCCTTTGGATAAATCAAAGCTCGGTGGTGAATTTCAAAGATGTGTGATTCAAGTTAATTAATAGCTTGATATCTGATTCTCACCGCAACAATATCATTCAAGTCACTCTTCATGAAGAGTAATTTCCTTTGTTTTTGCATATGATAAGTCCTACGTTCGGGCCAACTGTCGTAACCCGAAATTTGACCTCCCTCTTTTGTCTTTTGCATAAGCACACGCATTCGCATCGCTAGCATACGCACTTGCACTTTTCCTCTTTTGATTTTTTATTGCAGGATATTCAGGTTTTCCAAACCCGATTAATTGCATCCTCACAAGATCATCACATCATCAAATCAAGCTCAAAATAAAGGTTTTCATGCTCACTCATCAAATCAAGAGGTGGAAAATCGAAACCGGGACTTCAGTATCATTTCTTAAGCAATTTGGGCAAAAATTGACTGAAGTAACCGGTTAACGTGTGGTGAGTAACCGGTTACTCAGTGCAAAATTGTAGTTCCTGCTGCATTTTTGGGACAGCAGCCATGCACTCTCTTTGGTCTTTGGTTCTATTTGATTCTAGCAGTGTGTGGAACATTCTAGACATCTCTAGACATTTCAAGACATTCCAAGTGCATTTATTCCAATGCTTCACTCTAAAATAAGTGCACCATGTTCCTTGATCTCCAAGTATGTGGACCTTTGGATATTGAAGCTCACATTGGGATTGTTACCGAGTTGGTTCTAACTAACCGAGTTAACCACCTTGACTCAGTGAGTCAAGTCCAACTAACTCCTAACCTATCCAAGCCTAGAAGCAAGCGAAATGGTTCCCGTCGAGTACGACGGATGCGTAAGGTGCTAGTACCTTCCTTTCACATAATCGACCCCCGTTCCCGTTTCTCTTCCCCTTGGGTTTCATCAATATTTTCCCTGTCTTTCGGGACTAAATAAAGTTCGGTGGCGACTCTGTGTTATCTTTGAGTGTGCGATACACTCGGGTATAAACCAGCCATCTTCAGCTGGCGACTCTGCTGGGGAGTCCTTGTGCTTGCAAGTTAGAGTCTCACCTAGTTTTTTTTGCTTTCCTGCTTGCTTGGGTGTTTATCTTTTGCGCTTTACTTGCTTTATCTTTATGCTTTAGCTTTATGTTTATTTACTGCATTTCTTTACTGCTTTGAATATTCATATGCTGCATATTCTGGTTATCTGCTATTTTCTGCTGTTGTTGGGATGGGTAGATATTATTGGAGAGAAAGGTCCTAACACCGGGCCTGGTATACACATAGGCTAGAACGTGGATAGTCGTGAGGCATGCGTTTTGTGCATTGGGATATCACGAGACCCATATCCCAGATCGTTATTCGTTTGAGAATACTTCCGTCCTGTGAGAATTCACTACGGCGGGGGATTTTCATTATGAGTTCTATGGTTTGGGCGACCTTTCTAGGGACCACCTTGTTGTGTCTAGATCACACCTGTGAGGGGCATAGGCTTTTGCAGGAAAACAAGCCACTTCATACCTTTGTTCTCTCACACACGCCAGATTTCTTCACCGACACATCAGATTATGTTACACCGACACAAAATTATATGCAGATATCCGGATTGTTCAGACTTGATTATTCAGATAGTGCTGGCTTCTTGTTTTTGTGTTGCATATCATTTCATCATGTAAATTAATTTTTGCATGTGCATTTCCAGGTTTTTCGAGGACTTGTCTTTTGTTGACATTATCATAGAGATGAGTACTGGTTGTCGTGGCATCTTCAGTTACAAGTTTGTGGAGCCTAAGCAGGGTATTTTGAGAGGTTTGGCATCTTTGTTGGTTGGAGATCACAAAGGGGTTTTCATAGGTGCTTATGGTAATCTGTTGTCCATCCTCAATACTGAAGTGAACATCACTGCCATTCATACTCTGGTTCAGTTCTATGATCCGTCATATAGGTGCTTCACATTTCAGGATTATCAGCTAGCACCTACACTCGAGGAGTATGCTTATATTCTGGGGGTTGAGATCAAGAGGCAGGTTCCTTATGTTTACACTAGTGGTTGTCTGAAGTTTCCCCTTATCGCTGATGCGCTTTGCATTAGTAAGAAGGATGTGGAGGATAATCTCAAGACCAAAGGGAAAGGTATTTGAGGGTTCGCTTCGAAGTTATTGGTTGACAAGGCCACTTCTTTTGCTAAGGATGGACACTGGAAGGCTTTCAACGCCATTCTTGCTTTGCTGATATATGGGATTGTCTTCTTTCTGAACATGGAGGATTTCGTAGATCAGGCTGCCATCAGTATCTTCTAGTCTAAAAACCCAGTTCCGACACTTCTTAATGATACCTACCATTCTATTCATTCCAGGAATGAAAAGAAAAAGGGAACCATTGTTTGTTGTGCTCCTTTATTGTACCGATGGTTCATGTCTCGCCTTCCACAGAAGGGTCCCTTTGTTGAGAATAAGGGTAATCTCAAGTGGTCTCAACGAATCATGTCTCTTACTGCTGATGACATTTCTTGGTATTCTCGAGTCTTCGACGATATTCCAATCATTCTTCATTGTGGGTAATTCTCCAATGTGCCTCTCTTGGGTACAAAGGGTGGAATTAACTACAATCCGAGAATGGCCTTCCGACAGTTGGGATACCCTATGGTTGCCAAGCCTGATCCTGAAGTAGTGAAGGAGTTCATCTTTCATGAAGGGGTTGATGACATGGGTTTGCTAAAGAGGTATAACGCCGCTTGGATTCAGATTCATCTCGAAGGAAGAGCCGATTTGGGTAAGAAGAATTGTGTAGCCAAGGAAGCTTACACAGTTTGGGTCAAAGAGCGCGTCAAAAAGATCTTGTTGCCATTTTCTCCCGAGCCTTCCATGAATGCCAAGCCTCCTGAACTTGCCATTGTTCCTCCGTCTGAGGTCGATCAACTCAAGCTGACTATTGAGAAGTTGAAGAAGGAGAATGCAGATCTTCGTCTCAACCTTGACTGAGTCACTTTCGAGAAGGATAGCCTACAGATTGAGCTCCATCAAAAGCGCGAGCGCATGCTCAAAGAGGTGGAGGTTGAACAAAACAAGCGTAGGAAGGTGGGTGATGCTTTGAAGAGCACCTACGAGGAACTTGCTTCAAAGAAGAGACAACTCTCCGATGCCCATTATCAAGCCTACAAGGATGAGTTGAGCTACAACAAGCAACTTGAAGAGCTTCGAGGGAAGTTATCCGAGTTCAAGACAAAGTGGCAAAGTGAGCAAGATCATGCTAATCAGTTAGCAAAGGACTTTTCTCAATGTCAAGCCCAGTTAGACAAAGTCTTCGGTGAGATTCAGATGCTACATGATCAAGCACATCAGTGCGAAGAGAAGATTAGTCAGCTCAACACAGAGAGCATTCATTGGGAGCATCAAAGCCGTCATTTGCAGAGCCTCCTAGATCAGAAAGAGGCCTTTCTCCAGGATATGCTTCAGGGACCTAACCATTCTTTGCTCCGTAACCTCGTGAAGGATGCGAAGTATTGGAGTGAGAGGCATGGCCATCTATCCAGATTCGCTGAGCATGCATTAGAGGACCTACATGGGTTGTTGAGGGATGCATATGCGGATGCATTGCCACACTAGCTTCCTTGGGCTGTTTTCCATTTCTTGTCTGTTTGCAGGGTGGTATTTGATAGAATCCATGCGGATTTTGTTGTAGCCCAAAAGGAAGATATTTGACTTGTATTCGACTTGTACTTCTTTCCGTTATTATTGAATGAATGAATGAAGTTGCTTGCCAATCTTATCTTTCGCACCTTTACTTATATGTTTTATGATTATTGTCAACAAAGATAAGTTTAGGAATTCCTGGAATTTAAAACTTTATTTTTGCATGCATATCATACATTCATTTGCACACATATGCACGTCCCTTCATTCGAAACCGTTGCTCATCCTTGGCCGCCTTCTTTGTAGAAAGACGACGACTCGACATCGGTATTTCACTCGCTCAAACAAATCCAGAATCATGGCTGACTTCGAAGCTGAGAACGCTGCTTATAAGGAAACTCTGGCTCAATTCCAAGGTCGGATGGATCAGTTCCAGACGAACATGGATGTCATTATGGAACTCCTTCGCACCCAGAGGGACGCTGTTGCTATTGCCACTGTTGTTACAACCGCTATTGATGCAACTGTTGTCACTCTTGTTGTGATTGTTCCTCTTGTTGTTACGGCTACTCCTGCCGTTGTCGTTCCTTCTCCTGCTATTGGTGAAGTACCAGTTGAGCCTGTGAATCAACCTGTTGTTCATCTGACAAATTCTCAACCTGGTTTAAACCATATGCCCGCTGGTTTTCCTTGGGGCATGCCTCCGAATTACACGCCTCAGATTACAAATAATGGTAGTGCCTTCATACCATATCAGCCTTTTGTTGCGCCCATACCTAATGGGAATGCTGCTGCATATCCATGGGTCATGCCTACTCCAGTTCCGCCTCCAGTGGTGAGTGATGATCCTGAGAATCTTCAGGTTCAAACTAATCAAACTGCCGGATTGGCTGACATTGAAACTCCTGATGAAGAAGAGCATGTGTATAGGGGTCCTCCTTTCCAGGTTCCGGTCTCATCTCAAGATGCTCAAACTGTTGTTCAGAATGTTCATCTTGGAATGTTCTATCCTGGGGCATCTTCCTCAGCTGCTATGGTACCTCCTTCGAATTATCCGTTTGGTGTTCTGATGGGTCAAAATGCTGGTCAGATGGTTAACCCGGGTTTGGTGCATCAGTCTCAGTTTGATACTCCGTAAGTGCACGCTCCTGCCACATCTCAGTTGCCAAATACTCAGATTCTTGTCATACACATTAATCAGAGTAGACCTACTGACTATAAGTTGCTGGAAGATCGCATCAGAGCTATTGAAGAGTTTTCTGCTTTTGGCACGGAGGCCAAGGACTTGTGTTTGGTTCCAAATGTTGTGTTGCCGCAGAAATTCAAGATACCCGAGTTGCCAATATATAAAGGTTTGAGTTTCCCGCGTAGTCACATCACTATGTACTGCAGGAAGATGGCATCCTATATTGATAATGATGAATTGCTAGTTCATTGTTTTCAAGATAGTTTGTCTGGTGCTTCATTGGATTGGTACATGGTGTAGCGCGATTTTTGTGGTCCTGAGTCATTATCGCTTGGGTACTACAGTTCAATTCGTTTTTTATCCTATTGAGCTGATTAAGGAAGGGAAATAGATGTCTCCAATTAACCCTGCTTGCATACTGAGTTTGAACAGCGGTCTGTTAGGTTACAGATGCTATGTGGATGTGGGGCCCAATCTTTGGTTATTTTGTTGAGAACACAGTGTCTGGACTATTTGTGAGATTTTTGGTGATGTGATTAAATTTGACGCTTTTGGGTTGATTCGGTGGAAATACTGGATTCTGGGTTTTCTTTATTAGTGTGCTCGCTAAGATTTTTCAATCTTATGCCTACGTATTCCCGTTTAACGAAACAGGGAAATCAAAGCGATCGTAGTTCCTCCTATTCTATGGGAGGAAAAGAGGTTGTTTTGGTGTCTTGTTAAAAGCCTAAGACATGAAGCTAAAGATGGTTTATATCTTGTTCAAAGACCAAGATGTGAAGCTAAAGGGTTTTGGATGAGAGAGAATTTGTCATCTCTAAAGAGGAGCTGTTGATGTTTGTATGTTGTGAGCAAGGCACAACTCTGATGCTAAAAGGTTGATCGACTCAACCGGGGTTTTCTTTATACAAATCCTAAGAGGAGGCTAGTGACCCAACAAGAGGGTGTTTTTATATGTCTTGCACGAAGCCCAAGACGGAGGCTAAAGAGGTTTGACTCAATAAGAGAGTCTTGAACAGGTGATTGACTCAACAAGAGAGTCTGGAGGTTGTTTGACTCAATGAGAGAGTCTTTTATACTCAACAAGAGAGTGTTTTCCTATCTCGTACGAAGCCCGAGATGGAGGCTAAAGAGGTTTAACTCAACAAGAGAGTCTTTTATACTCAATAAGAGAGTGATTTATATCTCGTACGAAGCCCAAGATGGAGGCTAAAAGTTGTTGACTCAACAAGAGAGTCTTTTATACTCAACAAGAGAGTGTTTTCTATCTCGTAAGAAGCCCGAGATGGAGGCTAAAAGTTGTTGACTCAACAAGAGATTCTTTTATACTCAACAAGAGAGTGTGAAAAGGTTAGCTCCGCTGGGAGAATCATTGTACAAAGCCCAAGAGGAGGCTAAGTGTGCTGGTGACTGTCTCAGTTTAGTGACAGGTCCAGTATGTTGGATAAAAGAGAAAATCAGTTCTTATAAAGATTAAAGGTAAGGTTGTGCTTTGGGATTAATCAGAGGATTAGGGTTATTTCCTGTTCTTTAAGGAAATGAAAAATCCAAAGGGTACTGAGATTGTCCAAGTCTACCGGTGTTCTGAGAAATCGATTCTTAGATAGTGAATGATCTTTGTATGATGCCCAAGAGAAGGCTGATATGTTAAGGGATGAAGGTCAACCCATTAACAGGTCTGACACTTGACTTAGAAAGACAGCTCTAGCAAATTGATGACTAGGTTCTATTCTTATACCTGTAGAGGTCTCTGGGTCCTTGTACTAAGCCCAAGAGAAGACATTAGAGCTTTTAAGAAGCCGAAAGGTGTAACGCCCCGTTTTGTCCAATTTATTTAATCGAGTCGATTTAATTATTTTTGTTTTTTATATTATTTTATTCTTGACTTTTGTTTGACAATATATTATTTTTCATCGTTATTATGTTTGATCGCGTTTTGAGAGCGTTTGCGAGATATTTGAGCTGAGGGGTAAAATGGTCATTTTGAGGGGTAGATATTTTAGAAAAATTAGATATTTTTATAAATAGAGATTTGAGAGAAAAAGAGAGAAATAAAGAGAAAGGAAAGAAAGAAAGAGAAAGGAAAGAAAGGAAGAGGAGAGAAAGAGGGGAGAAGAGGAAATCTTCAATACTCCGTTTCAAGCGCGATTAATCGGGTAAGGGTGAGAAGTTTCGATTATATCTTGCTTGTGTATGTATATGTGTTGTTTGTTATAATTATTTTGGTTGTTTCACAACTTTTTCTTATTGATAATTTGTGATCAATTATATAGAAATCAATGTTTTTACGGTTGAAAATCAATATGAATCACGTAGTATGATCGTATTATATGTATGAACATTGTTAATACTTGTTTTGATTGATTGGAAATGTTTTGGTTGGGAAAAGTTGGATTTTGGGGTTTTGGAACCATGTAACCCACAGCAGAAAATTCTGGTTCTGGTGCGATTCGCCAGGCGAATTAGGTATTGCCACTAGTTCGCCAGGCGAAGTGCTGGCGAAGGGGGATTTGCCAAGCGAAATCGTAAGTCGCCAGGCGAAAACGGGGAGACAGAAATGTGTTAGCTACTGGAACTTTTGGTTTTTTCTAAAATTGTGGTTCACCACTAGTTCGCCAAGCGAAGTGCTGGCGAAGGGGGATTCGCCAGGCGAAATCCTAAGTCGCCAGGCGAATCTGGCTGTTTCTCAATAAATTCTTTTCTTTGAAAATTCATAACTTTTGATCCATAACTCAGATCGAGACGTTCTTAGTACCGTTGGAAAGTGTCGCACCTCAAAAATTCATCGAAAATACGACCATCGCGCGAAAGGCGCAGAAAACAGTTCGACAGAGTCGCCACCGAATTTTATTTATTCCAAAAAGAGGGAAAGGAAAATATCGAGAAAACCTTTAAGGAGTAGGATAAGAACATGGTCGTCGCAACCACATTCTGGGTTCGGGAGTCGGTTACGTGAGGGGAAGGTATGCGCACCCCCTCATGTCCGTTGTACTCAACGGGAACCTCTTGATTCGAATCGCAATGCTCGTTAGCTAAGTTTGTTTGTTTTCTTCTCTAAAATAAATGCAAAACGGTAAGGATAAAGGGAAAGATACTAAGGGGAAATGGGTGGTTTAAGGATAGGGTGCTCGGCAAGATCATCGCGACCTCGGGCCTACGTATGCTCATTCGGACGAGAATGAGGAATCAGAGCAATCGTAGTTCGACTACGGGTTTGACGGAAAATGATGGTAGTGTGGAAACGGGGAAAAATAAAAAAGTGTGGACACAAACGGGGAAAAAGAAAAAGTGTGGACACAAACGGGGAAAAAGAAAAAGTGTGCTCGCCAAGATCATCGCAATCTTGTGCCTACGTATCTTTACTCGGACGAGAATAAAGAATCACAGCAGTCGTAGTTCGTGGTACGCCCAAGAAAAGAGGAGGGTTGGTTTGTTTTAAAGAGAGGCGTCGATTGCTCACACACGAGTAAGAGAACTCGCACCCAAACAATCCAAGGAAGATCAAAGACTTGAACCCCCCATTTATCACCTTGAAAGAGTCATGATAGTTATTAGTCGTTTTGAGATTTGTTGTAAAAATCCACTTGATGTTGGATCAAGGGTTTATTGTATGCGCTCGATTGGTTGAAAAGAATTTGGTTAGTTTTAGAGAAGAGGCATCAATTGCTTACACACGAGTAACGAAACTCGCACCCAAACAACCGAAGAGAGATCATCAGCTTTTCGTCTTTGGCATGGGCAGCCATCTTGCTGCAGTACATCCTTAGATGTATGTGGGGACAACTGAGACCTTTGTACTTTGGGAAGTCTTGTACCTTGAACTTGGGAGGAATGACAACATCTGGCACCAAGCACATATCCAAAGAATTCAATGAAGTTGAGTTGCGTCCCTCCATGACTCGGAGTTTCTCAGCTAGGTCACGACACATCTTGATGGCTTCAGAATCCAGAGCAGCAGTAGGATTGAAAATTGGGATAGTGGCATGGTAGTTTTGGACCTCATCATATTGATCCATCTGATTCTCTTCAGTATGGGGATAAGGAGTCTGAGTGACAACAGGTTGGGCTTGCGGAATGGCACCAACAGTAACTCCAGATGTTGGAAGTGGTTGAGATGCGGCAGGAGCGAAGTCCATTGGTATCCCATAAGTGATGGGGTTGGGAACAGGAACAGAGAACCTTGAGGTAGACGCTTGAACAAGCACAGTGTTGTGGGCAGCAGCGGCTTCACGCAATTCTTCCTCCTTTCTGGCCATCATGATGGCTTCGAGAATCTGATCGATCTTTCCTTTGATAGAGTCCAACTCTTCTCTGAAGGCGGTTTGCTCTTGTTGAATCTGCTCCATCATTCGTCTGGTATTGGCTCGAGTTGCGTACTGGTGTCGAGGAATCATCTTGATTTACTGGAGAAGGAAGGAAGTTGAAGTGAGATTCTGAGGTTGAAAATGCAATGCAAGATGCGTAACAGATGCAATACAATGCAATGACATGAGATGCAATGCAAGATGCAAGATCCAGGATCGCAGAATCAAACAACTTCAAACAGTTCTGAGATTGGCTGGAGATTACGGGTCAAGAACCACAACTAGGAAGAAAGCCCATGGGTAGGTTTCTAAGACGGGTAGGTGCCTAGAGTTATGGATATATTTCAAAAACATTATAACCAAGACGAAGAGACATCCGACTATAATATCCTCGAAATAATCTCGTCTAGGTGAGGTCTTCGTTTCTTCCCCACGAGAAATATTCCTCGGAGGCGCCCACTACACAACCATCGACACACGGGTTCTAAATAGGGTTCTCAGAATCCTAGATTGAGGTCGAAAATATTATTGTCAGGAAGTAATACGTTCGAGGGATCTCATCTGATTGGGGCGTTCGCATTAACTCACATAGAATTAACGCTAACAACCACCATGGGTAAATTGGGTTAATGGTCCTTGGGATCAACGACCCACCTCGAAGATATTGCCGCCATGGCAAAGATTCACCACAACAATAATATCTCCAAGGGAATCTACTCTAAGCGGTGGTTTTTGCTTCAACTCACGCGGAAGAGACCACGCAAGCCTACACTACACAACCACCATCCTAAACCTAGGGTTTTTCTCGAATCGGGTGTAGAGCCATCTCACAAAGTTCCCAATTTCAGAACAACCCAATAATGTTACAAAAGGTAACACAAATAAGGAAATAGGAAAACAAGTAAATAAGCGAACGAGAAGAAAAAGGTAAACAAAGCTAAAGAGCTAGCGATTCGAATCAAGATAGGCTCGACTCTCTCTTGCATGGAGCAAATGGTCCCCAGCAGAGTCTCCATCTGTCGCACCTCGAAAATTCATCGAAAATACGACCCTCACGCGAAAGGCGTGGAAAACGGTTCGACAGAGTCGCCACCGAAATTTATTTATCCAAAAAAGAGGGAAAGGAAAATATCGAGAAAACCTTTAAGGAGTAGGATAAGAACATGGTCGTCACAACCACATTCTGGGTTCGGGAGTCGGTTATGTGAGGGGAAGGTACGCGCACCCCCTCACGTCCATTGTACTCAACAAGAACCTCTTGATTCGAATCGCAATGCTCGTTAGCTAAGTTTGTTTGTTTTCTTCTCTAAAATAAATGCAAAACGGTAAGGATAAAGGGAAAGATACTAAGGGGAAATGGGTGGTTTAAGGATAGGGTGCTCGGCAAGATCATCACGACCTCGGGCCTACGTATGCTCATTCGGACGAGAATGAGGAATCAGAGCAATCGTAGTTTGACTACGGGTTTGACGGAAAAAGATGGTAGTGTGGAAACAGGGAAAAAGAAAAAAGCGTGGACACAAATGGGGGAAAAAAAGTGTGGACACAAACGGGGAAAAATAAAAAGTGTGCTCGCCAAGATCATCGCAATCTTGTACCTGCGTATCTTTACTCGGACGAGAATAAAGAATCAGAGCAGTCGTAGTTCGTGGTACGCCCAAGAAAAGAGGAGGGTTGGTTTGTTTTAAAGAGAGGCATCGATTGCTCACACACGAGTAAGAGAACTTGCACCCAAACAATCGAAGGAAGATCAAAGACTTGAACCCCCCATTTATCACCTTGAAAGAGTCATGATAGTTATTAGTCGTTTTGAGATTTGTTGTAAAAATTCGCTTGATGTTGGATCAAGGGTTTATTGTATGTGCTCGATTGGTTGAAAAGAATTTGGTTAGTTTTAGAGAAGAGGTGTCAATTGCTTACACACGATTAAGGAAACTCGCACCCAAACAACCGAAGAGAGATCAAAGACTTGAACCCCCATTTTTCACCTTAAAAACGTTACGATAGTTGTTAGTTATTTTTGAGTTTTGATTATGAAAATCCGCTTGACGTTGGATCAAGGGTTTGTTTGTAAATGAAAAGACGTTGGTTTTGATGTTGATTTTGAAAATGGCTCAACGACGAATCGAGGGTTTGTTTGAAAATGGCTGAACGACGAATCGAGGTTTTGGTTTTGAAAAAGGTTTATTTGAAAATGGTTCGACGACGAATCGAGAGTTTGATGAAAAAAGGGTGTGAGAATCGATCCTAGTCCCTAGGGGTGCTCCTAGTCACGACGTCACGATGGGTGTTTTGAAAATGGTCTCGACGACGAATCGAGTATTAGTTTGAAAATGGGTTGTCTATGCTAGTCCCTAGGGGTGCTCCTAGTAAACAAACCACAATCAAAGCAATAATAAATGCGTACATCGGAATGGGAGAGGGGTACATGTAAAATACAGGTGTTGACAGAAATAAAGGGTCTCATTGTAAGGTAGCCCAAGAGAAAGCCGTGTGTGTGCGAAAAAGTGTCCTAAACTAAGCCTTGAGTATGCGTCGAGCAAGTGGATGATCATAACCAACAGTCCATTCACATTCGTTTTTAGGGTTTCGAAATTTTTAGTGTTTTTTATTAAGGTATGTACAAATGAAAATGGTTAGACAAATAAATATGGATATGATATGAACAATATGAATAAGAATTTGAACAAGATAATAATCAAGATAAAATGGACAAGATATATTATTGGCATAAAAAATAAAGTTGGTCTCGTCTTAATCGGATTTTAATCGATAAATTGATAATCGACGACTTTTGACTTTCATTGACCAAAAGATGAAAATAAAAGAAATAAAGTGACAATTAAGAAATTAAATCGAAAATATGAGTACAAAGCATAAAGGTCTCACCTTTATCGAGATTTAATCGAGAATTCGATGAATCGATCGATATTTAGTTTTCATGGACCCAAAATGAATAAAAATAACATTTAAGAAATTAAATCAAGAAAATGATTACAAAGAATAAAGGTCTCACCTTTATCGAGATTTAATCGAGAAATCGATAAATCGATCGATATTTGGTTTTCATTGACCCAAAATAAATAAAAATAATAAAAAATGAAATAAAATCGAAATAAATAGGAAAAAGAATAAAGGTCTCACCTTTATCGAGATTTAATCGAGAAATCGATAAATCAATCGATATTTTGGTTTTCATCGACCCAAAATGAATAAAAATAGAAAAATGACATAAATTGAAATAAAAATAAATAAATAGGTGGTAGGCCTCATATTAATCAAAATTTAATCGGTTTAAAAAAAACCGATTATATCATGAATAGTGCTATATCATTGGCCCAAAAACAAAAATGATGTGAAATGGAAATGAAAGGCAAATAACAATCAAGGCAAAAAAATGAGGAATATTAAAAAAACATAAATCAAAACTTGTTATTAAACAATGAAAGTTAAATAATGATGAGAAATAGAATAGCAAAAAATAAGGGGGTCTTGAATCAGGTTAAGGGTGTGGAAAGGAAGCATATGGGCTTGGCCCATCATCCTTCTAGCAACCAGAATCCACACGGTTGTAAAACAAAGGGTGATGTCTGTAGAGTCATACAACACGGGCTACAAGCCCAAACCAAAATGACATAAGGACACATTTTATTAAACAAGGTAATGGATCTCTCAATGTTTCCATACCAAACCACCACCATCATAATTTTTAACAAACAAAGAGGGATTGAAAAGTAAAACGCTCAGAAAAACTTCATCATTGCGTGTCGGTCAGAAAACGAAGCAAAAAAAAATATTAATGGCAATAACTTTCAACCTTCAAAGAAGAACCACGCTCCGGATCGTCAACATCATCATAGCGCCAACGGAAAGAAGCAACGGATCTAATGTTCCAACCTTTTAACACGTCTATTTCTCTGTTTCAGTCTCGACTGCTTCGTCTCTCTTCAGATTCAGGTTTGTGAGCTTTTGGGTTTTGTTGGATTTCATCTTCTCCTCATCTCTGTTCGGGTTCTTATTCTGGTTTGAAAAGGGGTTTGGGTTTTTGGTTTGGTTGTTGTTTGAGTGGGTGTGATTTGGGGATTTCTGGGTGGATTCGAATGGGTGTTGTTGATGTCGTGTTCGAGGTTCTTGGTCTGTGGTGGGTTTCGAAGAAGGTTGAGTAATTTGGTTGAAGAAGAAAAGTTGGAGGGAGGTTAAGGCGGAAGAATGAGAAGGTTAATGGTTAGAGATGAAGATTTGGAGTCGTAGGTCTTGGTTAGAGGTGAGAGCAGACGAGGTTTGTGAAGGTTGAGTGAGGAGATTCGGAAGGATTTGGTGGCTGTCCCCTAATGAGAGTGAGAAAACGTTTAACTTATAGGAGAGGAGAAGGAAATTGTGAGCTGGAGTTTTGTCGTTTTGGTACGATTTCATGACGTTGACTTGTGTTTTTCCATTTACAAATTGTGACTATGGTATTTGTTCGCAGGTTGTTGGAATTGTGTCTATGGTGCGTCAAAAATTAGTGTGAATCAAGTTTTTGTTGTGTCAATTTGTGTGAGGCTGAAGATGCGTTGCGGTTTCGTACGAGTTGTGTCAAGGTTGTACAAGTTTTGCGCAGGGGATGGTTTGTTTTTGTCACTGATGAATTTGTAAAGGAATTTAGGTTGTGAAAAGTTCAAGGTGGGGTCCTGTTGTATGACAGTTTGTTTGCGCATATTATTTTTCTCAATCAGAAAACTGGTATGCTGAGGTGAATCATGGTTCTTTTTCTTGACAGGTTGTTTTTTTTTTTTGTATCAGGTCATGGCGGGTTATGGCTATATGATGGAAGATGGAGTATGACACGGTTTTGGCTTGTGGTTATTGCAGGTTGCGAATGGTACAAGATTGTGGTTGAGGTGGTGTGCGCGAATCAGTTACGTGGGTGATGTGGGGCCATGAAATTGTTAATGGCAGGCTGGGCGTGGTGTTTATGAATCATTTATGTGGCTGGTGTACAATTGTATTAAAGGTGTTATTTCATATGTGTGTGTACATGACTTTTTAGTTTTTTTTGTTATACGTGAACATTAAATTGGGCCTTCCTTTATGAACTTAATTTTGTAATGGAAAGTGGATTTGGAGAAAAAGGTAACATGGGCTTAGAATGTGGATTTGTGGTTTTGGATAACTAATGGTTTAATGATAAGAAAATGGTGATTTGGTTATTGAAAAAGAGTAGATTGGATTTTTTTTATTTTTATTTTAAATGGATAATGAGATAAATGGATAACTAACTAAAAGAATGGATATTAAAAAAAATAAATTGGATATGGATCTTAGGAAGTGGATATTTGAAACATACTTGGACAATTGGAATGGAATGAAGATTTGGATATGAAATGGACAAAAGCATGGATAAAATAAAAAAAAGAAATGGATTAAGATGGATAATTGGTTTGAAATGGATTATGAATGGATTTTTTGAGGATTAGTTTTGGATATGAAATAAATATGGGAAATTTAAATGAATATGAAAATGGTTATTTACTGGATAAAGGATTAAAATGGTTAAATATACATGGATAAAAAATAAAAGAGGGATGAAGTTGAAGAGAACATATTTTTTGGATTTTTCTGAATAATGATTAGTGAATGGATAGTACAGATGAAAAGTATATACAGGTAGGACAAATTTGAGGTATGACAGAAAGCTAATGAGATGTTCTTTCTTATAAAATTGGTTTTGAGATTGGTGGCCGATTTAATTGTGTCGGGAATTTGGAAACGTGTCGTTTGTCGACTTTTACCGTCGTAATTGTGTGCGATTGATGTGTTATCATGCGATATGCTTTTGATATATAACGCATAGCTTGTGTGCTGTTATATTATGTTGAAGCATGTGATAAGTTGTTGTAATTGTTGTGGCCTTATCGCAAAATACTTTGTTGACTTGAATACAAATGTATGGTATTAATGTATGTTGTTGTGGGTAGCCTGCGTGGCGTGAATCCTAGTGTTGTGAGTATCATTGTATGATGGCAGGACTGTTGTGGTTGTTGGTGAGTAATTCTTGATGTGAATTGATATAAGTGTATATGCTAAAATGCTAATTGTTGTGGTTTGTGGATTATGATGAAATGCATTGTTTATATGAAATTCAATGTGTGTTATTTGGTGGCCTTATGGCAAGTAAAGGCATTGTTTGAATTGATTTCCAATACATGAATAATGATGACGAGATAATTCATATTGTTGATTTGTGAATGTGCATTTGATTGTCATGAGTCGTTGATATGACATGAATCATGATATGCACCTTGTGATGTCATGTGCCCTTGTGGGGTGTGAGCGACGAAACGATTCCAGAGGGAATCTGCTGTAACGGTCGTGTGCCTTATACAAAGAGGACCTAAAGCGATGTTATAGACGATCGTGTGCCTTATACAAAGAGGACCTAAAGCGATCGGATCGTGTGCCTTATACAAAGAGGATCTAAAGCGATCCATAAACGTCGTGTGCCTTATACAAAGAGGACCTAAAGTGACGGGGAACATCGTTTTCCCGACGGGGAGTTACACTAAGTAACAAGCGATGGTTCCAATAATTCTTGAGTGAATTAATGATGATGAGAATGATGGATGGAATGGTACCGCATGCATAGAGTCGTTGTGTCGGTCTCTGTGCATTTGCATAAATCATGAATGGATTGATTATGTGTGGGAAATTATGAATTGATTGAGTATGTGTTGAGCTCGTGATAGCATTGGTAATTTGATATGCATTGGTTACAGATGATATGTTTTATGTATAGACATATACTATGTTTTGTGGGGATGTTGTACACTACAATGATTGTATTAATTATCTATGATATGCTATATATGAATATATGTGATGTTTTTGTGATGCAGATGAGAGCATCAACCACCTGTTTTTTAGTTGCAAGATGATGAATGAAATTTGGCAGGGTGTCTTGGATTGGTTAAGTGTCAGTAATGTTCTTGGAAATTGGGAGGAGGAATTGCAATGGCTTAGAAGATATTGCAAAGGCAAAGGACCCAAAGTTAGTATCATGACGGCTGCTGTTGCTGAGACTATTTACCATTGTTGGATGCTTTGTAACAAAGTGTGTTTTGATAGGAACCATAGCATAGATAAGTATACGACTGTAAATAATATCATAGAGTGTGTCATACATAGAGGATGGCATAATAGTAAGCTAAAGAAGCATATTGCCTTATTGTTAATGTAAAAGGCACTTGCTTAAGTTTGTTTCTTTATTTTCTTTTGGCTTAGTAATGTAATTATTATTCTTCCAAAAAATATATGTGATGTGGTGGTGTGTTTCCATATGTCATAACTTTGGTATGCCTTATGTGTGAATATGTGATTATGTTGGTATAATTGATATATGCTATGTGGTTGGATTATTAGAAATATATTATGTATCAGTGGCATGCTATATGTATTAGTATGTGATGCTTGTGGTGAGAATAATTATGCATGTGAATTTATATGTGTTTGCATATTATTATGTGAAGATGGCTGGTTTCTACCTGAGTGAATCGCACACTCAAAGATACAACAGGGTCGCCACCGAACTTTATTTAGTCCCGAAGGATAGGGAAAATATCGATAAAACCCAAGGGGAAGAGAAACGGGAACGGGGGGTCGGTTATGTGAAAGGAAGGTATTAGCACCTAACGCATCTGTCGTACTCGACGGGAACCATTTCGGTTGCTTCTAGGCTTGGATGGGTTATCTATCTAAAGGCTTCTAGCTAAAAGAAAGAGGAGAGAAGAAAGGGGAAAAAGAAAAGAAAGAAAGAAAGTGCTCACGAAGGAACGAAGTCCTTGTGCCTACGTACCCTCATAGTGCAATGAGGAAATTAGAGCGTTGTAGTTCATGGAACCAGGGGACGAAGAAAAGGAAAGAAAGGAAGAAGACAGAAGAAAGGGTGGAAGTGTGCTCGCCGAGATCATTGCGATCTCATGCCTACGTATCTGACATTCAGAAGAATGCAGAATCAGAGCTTCCGTAGTTCGGGGAACTGAACGGAAAACAAAACAAGAAAGAAACAAGGATATGAAAGAGGTGGTGTCAAAACCAAGAGCAAGAGTGAAAGAGAAAACTCTACTGGGGAAGACCCCACAGTAAGAGCGTTTGCATAAAAGAATAGGAAAAGAATGGTGTCAAAACCAAGAATGGGAGAAACTCCGCTGGGGATAGCAAAGAGAATTGGTGTCGAAACCAAGAAAGTAAGAGCAAAGGGAATAGAAAGGACTCCGCTGGGGATCCAAATAAAGGGATGGTGTCATAACCAAGAGAAAAGGGAGACTCGGTATATTAACTGGCTGGCAGTGGTTAACCGAAGGAAGAGAGTAAGACCCTAGCGGGGAAAAGACTGGTGTCAACAGACGGACTGTGATAAACCAAGATAGAGAATGCCGAACCAAGAGAAGGTGTTTGACTCTGAAGGGGCCTCGGTAAATTAACTGATGAACAGTGATTAACCGAGGAAAGAAAGGATTGCAACTCTGTGGGAGTGGAGAAGCATTGGTTTTAACAGAGGAAACTGTGATTAACCAGAAGCACGGGTGTAGGACCGAACGAAGGTCATGACCCAAAGGGGTTCGGTAAACTGACTGAACAAATAGTACTCAACCGAAGAAAGGGTATTTGAACCAAAGAAAGATTACTAACCCAAGGGTGCAAGTATTCGAACCAAGAGGAGGTTGCCAACTACGGGGGATTCGGTGTTTACAGACGGACTGTGACCAACCGTAGATAAAAACGAGTGATTAACCAAGAGAAGGTGATTAACTCGAAAGGGTTCAGTATTTTAACAGAAGGACTGTGGTTATTTAAAGAAAAGGGTGATTAACCAAGAAGAGTTGATTAACCCAAAAGGTGCTCAGTATTAACAGGCGGACTGTGATTAACTGAAGAAACGGGTGATTAACCAAGAGAAGGTGATTAACCCAAGAAAGGAGAAGAACCAAGAGAGGATTGCGAACTCCTGGGGAAGAATGGTCGTGACAGGAAAACCGTGTTAGACCAAAGAAAGAGAATTAAGACTCTTCAGGGGAATCAAAAAGCAATGATTGATTACAAGAAGAAAGGAGTGATGGAACAAAGAGAGATTGCTAGCGCAAGAATAATGATCTCAACCAAGAAGGATGGTGATTGATCAAAAGGGGAGATTGAAAGAGATAGGAGTGATCAAGGATAAAAAAGGATCGCAAAGAGAGAGGAGTGATCAAGGATCAACTCGACAGGGGAATGAGAAACACAATAGTTGGAGGATAGAGGTGACTATTCTCGAGGAGAGGACAAGACGCCTTTACCAAAGAAATAGCCAGAATGAGGGTAGGAAAAACTCCATCCTCATTCCTTTTCTAGCACCCAAAATATAGTGTGGAAAATGAAACAGACAGCGCAACCGCTCCAATGTTGTACAGTGCTCCTGCGTAGAGAAACGAACAGCATAACGGCGTCAATTTTTACAGTGCTCCGATGCAAGGTGCAGCGCGAAACTCCAACTCCACGGGGGAAGAGAGAAAAAGCTCTAAAGGAGGCCTAAAGAGAGGAGAAGGGAAGATCGATTAATCGAAACAAAGTTTCGATCAATTAATCAAGGGATAAACATGCTAACAACTTTCCAAAGAGGATGAAAAGTCATTAAAGCAAAAAGGAGTGAATTATTGATTATACAAGATTAAGTTTATCCATGAAGAATAAACTTAATGCAAACTGAAATGGAAGGTACAAAACAGTGCCAAATGATCATCAAAATGCCACACAAAATCATTCACCATGTGAACAAAGATAGTACAAGAATTGATATGTTCATACAATGCTAAGAACAAGAAACAATTGAATAATCGAAAATGTGCATCGAAAGTTCATGAACATGCTTCAACCAGAAGTGAAATGACATTAAAAACATCCATAAAATCAAACATGACAATCAATGGAAGTTAAAATGAAGGAAGCATGGCAAACACACTTGAAAATGCAAGAAAATGGCCTTTCTGTTCAGTGGTAACCGGTTACTCACCATGCGTTAACCGGTTACTTGCTTGAAAATTAGCGTTCTTGAGGAAAATTGCACTGAGTAACCGGTTAACCACCAAACGTTAACCGGTTACCACTGAACAATGGTGAAAAAAAAACAAAAAAAAAAACACAGCTTTTCAAAAGTAGTTTTCAACACATAATCACTTATGCAAACTACCACATGCTAGGAGCTGAAATTGTGCACGAAAATTGAACTTGAAAATAACAAATAAACAGTGATAGAATCAACTATCACAATAGGATCGTGGATCAAACAAATGCAAAACCAAATCACACACAACAATTATCGACTACATTGCGAACGAAATGAAAATGCGCGAAACGGTAAAATTAGTTAGATCCACGAACCTACAAGCCGGAGATTTGGCTTGGTAAATGTTGCAAAGGATTCTTGATGCAGAAAATTAAAGAAAACCAGAGGAATCTTCAATTTGTAGACGAACCGTGCCGAAATCGAGCAAAATACGATAAAGTTCAAAAATGCGAATTCGAACCGTTGGAAGTTGCAGCAAATATTCAAGATTAATCCAAAAGCTGAAATAACTCCAGAAATCCAAGTGTAATAGCAAGAATGATGAAGGTTGAGCTCAAGAAATAATCACTTTTGATGTAAAAGTGATTATCCTTCAAACTAGAAATGAGCTTTGGTGAGGTTTTGGAAGAGAATTGAGATGAAGATGAAGATGTAGTAGAGAAATTCAGAGAGAATGTGGAAGAATTGAGTGTGAAATGGAGAAAAATGGTTGAAGGTCCTTGAAAATGAGTGAAGGTGAGTTTATATAGATTTTAGGTTTGGAGTGTGAGATGGTTTGGAATTTGGTTTGGAATTAGCTTTGGATTTGGAACTAGGCTAGGATTTAGTTGGACATGACTCACCGAGTCAAGGCGATTAACTCGGTTAGTTAGAACCAACTCGGTAACAATCCCAAGGTGTACTCCATCATCCAAAGGTTGATATACTTGGAAAACAAGGAACATGGTGCACTTAAATTAGAGTGAAACATTGGAATAAATACACATGGAATGTCTTGAATAGTCTTGAAATGTCTAGAGAGGTCTAGAATGTTCCACACACTGCTAGAGTCAAGTAGAACCAAAGGCCAAGGAGAGTGCATGCATGCTGTCCCAAAAATGCAGCAGGAATTGCAAAATTGCACTGAGTAACCGATTACTCACCATGCGTTAACCAGTTACTTCAGTCAATTTTTGCCCAAATTGCTCAGAAAATGATACTGGAGTCCCGGTTGTGGTTTCCACCTCTTGTCATGATGAATAGGTATGGAAATCTTCATTTTGTGCTTGTTTTAATAAGGTGATGACCTTGTGAGGATATGATTAATCAGGCTTGGAAAACTTGAATATCCTGCAATCAAAACACCAAAGGAAAAAATGCGAATGCGTATGCCAGCGATGCGAATGCTTATGCTTATGCAAAAGGCAAAAGAGGGAGGTCAAATTTCGGGTTACGACAACTGCCCCTATTTAATCCGCTTGGACCTGAATGTACGAATTGCGCCAGCTTTTCGATGATTCGAGGTAAAAGGGGATTAAATAAAAGAGTAGCTCGAGAATTTGGCCGATGGCGACAAAAGGAAGAGTTGAAAGTGTTTGAAGGTTGATAAGTGCAAAGTTTACTGAAAATCTACTGGGAGATAAGTCAGGCAAAAAAAAGAGGGAGTATGATCGATGCATATGCTATGTATGCATTTCTACATGATGCTTGATATCATGCAATGCAAAGGCTCAAGTTGAGGCACAGTGCGAAGTGATTAGGCAGAAACCGTAGCAAAACGACTTCGACATCCTCGGTCGGGGAGAGAACCCGCAGATAATGACAATCTCTGCTGGAGAGGAGAGTTCGCAAAGGATGATGATTCTGCTGGGGAAAGAAACTGAGAACATCTCAGGTTTCTAAATCACCATGACTGTCTCTATTGGGGATGAAAGAACCAAGTCAAACCTTTCTACCAAGACTGGCTCTGCGCAGGGAAAAGAGATTCCTGAATCACGTTGACCCAGCTGAGGAGAAACCACTGCTGCTGATGACAGATAGTTCCTGATCATTGGAAATGATACACAACCCTTGCTGGGGGAAAGTGAACAAAGATGTCTTTGCTGGGGAACACCTTGGCCACCTGCTGGGGAGAATGATGACTCTGCTGAGGAACTGCTGAGGAGACAACAACTTCTTCATAGAATCATCCCATTGCCGGCCAGGCGTTAGGCTTACCAATGGATATTACCGCTCACCCTGCAGGAGTTACCAGTAACACATGCAATGCATATTGCTTTCTCGGTGGATTTAGCATTTTATTGTTCTCAACGTTTTTTAGTATTATGTGATCACAAATAATTGTTTATTTTGCAAACAAAATACTGGAATGGAAACAAATTGAGTTAACAAAAATGCATTTTATTGAATGTGAAATTTTTGTACATAAAGTGTGTACAAGGATGCAAAATCCTTGATGAGGAAATTTGCAATAAAATTGAAAAACAAATGTAAATGGAAAAGGGAAATTATGCTTTGCATTGATTACAACATTGGCCACCATCCACTGTGAGTCTAGGTTCCAACGCTTTGCACCAGTTGATGATGATTCGACTGTTTTGTTACCGTCTGAGACCTAGCCGTGAGGAAAAGAGGCTCAAGTGTTCACAGTCAATGCCTTTATCCTTAATTTTTTCCTGGACATGTTTTCACTTTTTTTTTCCACCGGGATGCCCATTTTTGCCTAAGTCGCCCTTTCGGGTTTTCAACTTAGCGGGCTATTATTGTTTTTTCCATTGTCCCTAACTTTTGCATGGACATTTCTTTTTTTTGGTCCATCGGGACGTCCATTTTTGCCTAAGTCGCCCTTTCGGGTTTTCAACTTAGAGGGCTATTATTGTTTTTTCCATTGTCCCTAAATTTTGCATGGACATTTCTTTTTTTTGGTCCATCGGGACGTCCATTTTTGCCTAGATTGTCCTTGCGGATGTCAATCTAGCGGACTCTTATCCATTTTTTTCAGGAATAATATTTTTTGACTGTATCGGAGTTCACGGGCGATGGCAACTCCTCCCCATCCATTGTGGTGAGGATCAGGGCTCCGCCTGAGAAGGCCTTCTTGACAACAAAGGGTCCTTCGTAGTTGGGAGTCCACTTGCCTCGTGGATCAGAGTGAACAGGTGAATATCTCTTGAGCACGAGTTCGCCTTCGCAGAACGTTCGAGGAAGAACTTTATTGTCAAAAGCTCGCTTGAGGCGTCTCTGATACAATTGACCATGACAAACGGCTGCAAGGTGTTTCTCTTCGATGAGATTCAGCTGGTCGTATCTGGATTGAACCCATTCGGCTTCATTAAGACCTGCTTCCATGATGACTCTGAGCAAAGGAATTTCGACTTCGATGGGTAGAACTGCCTCCATACCATACACAAGTGAGTACGGAGTTGCCCTAGTGGAAGTGCGAACTGAAGTTTTGTAACCATGCAGTGCAAAGGGAAGCATTTCATGCCAATCCTTGTAAGTCTTGACCATTTTCTGGACAATCCTCTTGATGTTTTTGTTTGCTGCTTCAACAGCGCCATTCATCTTGGGCCGATATGGTGAAGATTTGTGGTGCTTGATCTTAAATTCTTGACACAACTCGTTCATCATGTTGTTATTCAGGTTGCTTGCATTGTCCTTGATAATGCTGCTAGGAATACCATAGCGACAAATTATTTCTTTCTTAATAAATCTAGCAATCACTTGTCGTGCAACGTTTGCATACGAAGCAGCCTCAACCCACTTGGTAAAGTAGTCGATAGCAACTAGAATGAATCGATGACCATTGAAAGCCTTCGGCTCGATCATTCCAATCATATCTATACCCCACATGGAGAATGGCCAAGGTGAAGTCAAAACATTCAATGGAGTTGGAGGCACATGGATCTTGTCTCCGTAGATTTGGCACTTGTGACATCTTTTGGCAATGTTGTAACAATCTACCTCCATCGTTGTCCAGTAATACCAAGCCCGAAGGATCTTCTTGGCCATAGCAGGACTTTTAGCATGTACACCCTCGCAGCCCTCATGTATGGACCTTATGATCGTGTTTGCTTCGTGTCTATCCACGCATCTGAGCAACACGGAATCATAATTCCTCTTGTACAGTACACCACCACTTAAGAAGAATTTGGCGCAAAGTCGTCTAAGAGCCTTCTTGTCAGTGATAGTGATACCCTCGGGATATTCCTATTTTTCCAGATATCTTTTGATGTCGTAGAACCAAGGCTTGTCATCAGACTCATCCTCGATTGCTAAACAGTGTGCTGGTTCATTCAAGTGATTAATACGGATATGAGGAGCTTCGTTCTTCCACTTGACCTTGAACATGGATGCTAGAGTGGCAAGAGCATCAGCTAGTTGATTTTCCTCTCTGGGAATATGATGCAAAGTGATCTCATCAAAGTAAGGAATCAACTTTGCTATGTTTTGTTGGTACGGAACCAACTTGGAATCCCGAGTCACAAACTTCCCTCTGACTTGACCGATGACCAAGGAAGAACCTCCATAAACCTCAAGAATCTTGATTCTCATGTCAATGGCCGCTTCAATACCGTAGATACATGCTTCGTATACAGCCATATTGTTGGTCCATGAAAAGCATAATTTGGCAGTGAAGGGAAGGTTAAAGCCTGTTGGAGAGATGAGGATAGCACCGATTCCACAACCCTTGGAATTAGAGGCACCGTCGAACACGAGCGTCCATCATGCCCCTGGTTCGGGTCCTATATCAGGATCTGGAGTCTCATAATCTCTGATAAACAGAACATCCTCATCGGGAAAGTCAAACTTCATTTGTTGATAACCCTCTACAGGTTGATGAGCAAGGTAGTCAGACAAGACGCTCCCTTTTATTGCTTTCTGGGTAACATGTTGGATATCATACTCAGTTAACAGCATCTGCCACCGAGCAATTCTTCTAGAGACAGCAGGCTTTTCAAATATGTACTTTATTGGATCCATTTTGGATATCAACAAAGTAGTATGGCAAATCATGTATTGTCGTAGGCGTCGAGCAGCCTAGACCAGAGCACAACAAGTTTTCTCCAAGAGAGAGTATCTGGTCTCACAATCAGTGAACTTCTTGCTCAGATAGTATATTAAATGTTCTTTTCTGCCAGTGTCATCATGTTGACCCACTACACATCCCATCGATTCGTCGAGAACGGTGAGATACATGATTAAAGGCCTACCAGGAACTGGCGGTACTAAGATCGGTGGTTCTTGTAAGTATTGTTTTATTTTGTCAAATGCTTCCTGGCAATCATTATTCCATTCAACCGATTGATTTTTTTCTTAGTAATTTGAACATTGGTTCACAGGTAGCCGTCAAATGAGAAATGAATCTTGAGTTGTAATTAAGTCTTCCCAGAAAGCCACAGACTTCTTTTTCTATTTTGGGAGGCGGCATGTTCTGAATTGCCCGAACCTTATCAGGATCAACTTCAATGCCCTTCTGACTTAGAATAAAGCCCAACAGTTTACCAGATCGGACTCCGAAGGTGCACTTCGCAGGATTCAACCACAGTCTAAAATTCTGGAGTCTGTCAAACAGCTTCTTCAGATGAACCAAGTGATCATCCTCAGTTTTGGACTTGCCAATCATATCGTCCACATAAACCTCAATCTCTTTATGAATCATATCATGAAAGAGGGTTGTCATGGCACGTTGGTATGTTGCCACTGCATTCTTTAGACCGAATGGCATGACTTTGTAGCAATATGTACCCCATGGCGTGATAAAAGTAGTCTTCTCCATGTCAGTTGGGGACATCTTGATCTGATTATATCCTGAAAAACCGTCCATGAAGGAAAAGACAGAGAACTGCGCAGTGTTGTCTACCAAGACATCAATATGAGGCAAAGGAAAATCATCCTTCGGGCTTGCTTTGTTGAGATCTCGATAATCCACACACATTCTGACTTTGTCGTCCTTCTTTGGAACTGGGACGATGTTGGCAATCCATTCAGGATACTCGGAAGTGACTAGGAACCCAGTGTTAAGCTGCTTCTTTACCTCTTCTCTGATTTTGAGTGTCATGACAGGTCTAGTCTTCCTGAGCTTCTACTTGACAAGAGGACATCCGGGCTTGAGTGGCAAGTGGTGTTCAACGATGTTGGTATCTAACCCAGACATAACTTGATAGGACCAGGTGAAGATATCAACATACTCTTTCAATAACTTGACCAACTCGGAGTGTACATGCTTTGCGAGGGATGCGCCAACCTTGACTTCTCTTCTGACCTCATCAGTACCAAGATTGACAACTTCTACTGGCTCTTTGTGCGGTTGAATCTCTCTACACTCGTGCTCAAGGAGCCTTTCCAGTTTAGCCGGTAATTCACAATCTTCCTCACCATCTTCTTCGGCTTGGTTAATTGGAATTCCAGAATTACAATGGATGTTTGCCATGTTGGTATCAATGCTTCTATTAGTTCTGCATGTTTATGAATATGTTCAGAATGAGCTATTTAAAAAGTGATAAAGGAAAGAAACTTTTGCCATTTGTTTTGTGTGATAAAGTAAAATAAAGAAAGGAAATAGAGCATGATTTTGAATGCAAAAAACTTTCATTTATTGATCATATAATATTGCAAAAGTGCGAGGCCCTTTACAAGCTATCCACTCGTCTCAGGCAAGGACGAGGGAATGAAAAAGCAAAATGCATTACATGTTATATGGGAAAACCACAGGAATAACGGTAGATGTCCAATTGTTGAGCTTGAAACCCGGCGGACACTTACGCACAAAACTTAAAATCTGATTACTAGGACCAGTATCACCAGCAGCTGCCACGATGTTCCCCTGCTGGAAACCTGCACTGTGGAACTTGATCAAATTGCATTGTTTCTGATAAGAGGAACCATATTGACGACCAGGATGATAGCCCACTCCAAAATGATTATGCTTCTCAACTATATCAATCACGTGCCCCCAGCCTGGCAAGGCACCTCTATCGATGGTCTCTTTAGCACTCTTAGCAGATGCTAAAGTCAATTGTGGTGATCTACTTTGACTAGTTGAAGCAGAGCTAACATCTTCGAACTCGAGACACTGCAACGGCACCTCAGCTATGCCTTCTTCGGTCTCGACGTATCGAAAAGATGATAACTCACTTACAATCAGATCCTCTTCACCACAGACAATGACAAGCTGATCGTCAAACATGAATTTCAACTTCTGATGTAAAGTGGATGTAACAGCCTCTGCCGCGTGGATCCACTGACGCCTCAGTAGGTAACTATACGCTGGATTGATATCCATCATTTGGAAAGTAATGGTAAACAGATACGGCCCAATGTTGATGGGTAAGTCCACTTCTCCAATGACCTGTCTTCGAGAACAATCAAAGGCTCTGACAACTAAGGCACTTGGCCTCATCTCGATTCCTTCCACTGGTAATTGACTCAACCTGCCCTTAGGTATCACATTGAAAGAAGAACCAGTATCCACTAGAACACGAGATAACAGGATGTCTGTGCAGGTTACAAATATGTGCAACGCTTTATTGTGGGCAGTTCCTTCAGGAGGTAATTCTGATTCATTAAAGCCCAAATACCGACTTGCAGTTATGTTGGCCACCACATCATAGAATTCGATGATGGATATATCTTGCATGACGTGGGCGTTGTTCAACACTTTCAACAAAGCTGATCTGTGCGCAGGCGAACTCATGAGTAAGGACAAAATTGAGATCCTCGAGGGAGTCTGACCCAGCTTATCCACAATCTTAAAGTCACTTTTCTTGATCAGCTTAAGGAACTCTTGATCATCAAGGTTCTCCTTGCTCTTTGAAACATTCTCAGACGGAATAATCGGTACTGGAATGACAGTAGATGCCCCTTGTTGAATCACAGAGGTTGCGAATGCAGGTGTCTCTTTAGGAGAAACAACAATTGGAATTTGCACGGGTTTCATAGTGACCTTCGGGGCAAACACACGTCCACTACGAGTCATACCTCCACCGACTGTAACATTCACGATCTCGGATTCGGCAAACCTTACCTCTTGACCTCTAGAAAACACAGAAGACCCATACTTCCAAGGTACCTCCTTAGAATTCTGATACGGAAATGGCTTCGGCTGGCAAACAATGATGGGTTGCACCTTCTTCTGTTTAGGGGATTCCATAGGAACCTTCCTATAGACAATGGTGAATGGATCAATGGCAACAACCTCCTCAACAGGTTTAGATCTGGCAAATTGCACTTCACTACGGTTCATCAGAATCTAGACACAACCCTTCAGCCTTCGACACTGGTTGGGATTATCGTCACAAATCTGACACTTACCATGCAAACCTTTCAACAGCCCATGTTCATTCAATTTCTTGAAAACCACAGACATCGGAGTCTTTACTTCGTCAACATCCATGATCAATTCAGCCCTCGGACTATCCTCAATCATGTTAACTACAGGTCCACCGTGATTCGGCAACGGATTACTCTGAATGTTAGGTCCTTCCTTAACGAAAGTCAGAACCTTCTTATCAATGAGTTCCTGAACCTTGGTTTTGAAAACAAAGTAATCCTCCATTGCATGTCCTATGTATCCAGCATGATAAGCACATGATGCATTTGGGTTATGCTTCGGACCAAATGGAGGAATTGCAGGCGCAATCTGCTTGGGGACAATTACCCCTTGGTGAACCAAGTAAGGAAACAGTTCCGTGTATGATACCGAAATTCTATCAAAATTTGGACGCTTATGGTTTCCTTGATTATTGTTGTTCTGACGATTCTGATTCTGCTAATTTTTGTTCTGTTGATTTTGTTGCTGATTCTGAGCATTCTGAACTGGTTGTTATGGATGATACTGATATGGAGGTTATTGATACTGTGCAGCAGCAATGTATGGATACGGATAGTATGGCAAGGGAGCCATGGGAGCTTGATACTGAGGAGAAACTTGAGCTGTCACAGCGTTGGTCTCACCTTCCTTTTTCTTGGACTGACTGTTCTGAGACTTTCTAGCAGTCGGCTGCTGGGTAGCAGCTCTAGGAATCTTTCCAGTCTTCAAACCATTCTCAATCCGTTCACCAATCGTCACAACATCCGCGAAGTTCGATGAAGAACTACCCACAATTTTCTCGTAGTAAGATCCTTGCAAAGTACCCATAAAGATGTCAACCAACTCATTGTCAGAGAGAGCAGGTCACACACGAGATGTCATCTCACGCCATCTTTGTACATACTCCTTGAATGTTTTAGCTGAGCGCTGTGACTGATTCTGCAATTGCAATCTAGTTGGCGCCAAATGAAGGTTATATTTGTATTGTCTCACGAACGCTTCAGACAAATCCCTCCAAGTACGGATTTTGCTGTGCTCCAAGCCCATGTACCAATCTAATGAAGCACTAGACAAACTATCTTGAAAACAATGAACTAGCAATTCATCATTATCAATATGGGATGCCATCTTCCTGCAGTACATAGTAATGTGACTACGCAGGCAGTTCAAGCCTTTATACTTTGGCAATCAGGTATCTTGAATTTCTACGGCAGCACAATATTCGGAACCAAACACAAGTCTTTGGCTTCCATACCAAAAGCAGAGAACCCTTCGATAGCTCTGATATGGTCTTCTAACAACTTGTAGTCAACATATCTATTCTGATTAGTGGGCCTAACAAGAATCTGAGGATTTGGCAGCTGAGAAGCGGCAGGAGCATTCACTTGCGGAGTAGCAAACTGAGAAGGATACACTAAACCCGGATAATTCGGAGGAGGTACCCCAACAGCTGAGGAAGATGCCCCGGGATAGAACATCCCAGGATGAACATTCTGAACAGCAGTTTGAGCAGCATGAGATGGAACCGGAACATGAATAGGAGGACCCCTATACACATGCTCTTCATTGTCAGGAGTTTCAGTGTCAACCAATCCGGCAGTTTGATGAGTTTGAGCCTGAAGATTCTCAGGATCATCATTCACCACTAGAGGCGGGACTGGAGTAGGCATGACCCATGGATAGGCGGCAACATTCCCATTAGGCATGGGTGCAACAAAAGGCTGATATGGCATGAAGGCACTACCATTATTTGCAAGCTGAGGAGTGTAATTAGGAGGCATGCCCCAAGGGAAACCAGTGGGCATCTGGTTCAAACTGGGTTGAACGGCGGGCTGATTCACAGGCTCAACTGGTACTTAAACTCTAGCAGGAGAAGGAACAACGACAACAGGAGTAGCCGTAACAACAGGAGGAACAGTCACAACAGGAGTGACAACAGTTGCATCATTAGTGATTGCAACAACAGTGGCAGCAGCAGCAGTATCCCTCTGAGCATGAAGGAGCTCCATAATGACATCCATGTTCGTTTGAAACTGATCCATCCGACCTTGGAATTGTGCTAGAGTTTCCTTGTAAGCGGCGTTCTCAGCTTCAAAGTCAGCCATGATTCTGAGTTTGTTTGAGCGCGTAAAATACCGATGTCCAGTCGTCGTCTTGCTACAAGGAAGACGGACAAGGATGAACAACGGTTTTAGATGAAGGACATGCATATGCGCGCATGAGTGAATGCAATTCATGCAAAAATAAAGTTTTAAAATGCTTATGCAAAAATTAATTTGACATGATGAGATGATATGCAACAACAAGATCAGCAAGCCAGCACAGTCTGAATAGTCAAATCTGAACATCTGCAAAGGTAGTGCTGTGTCATTGCGAGATCTGGCGCAATGAGAGAACAAAGGTTGGAAGAGTCTTGGTTTCCTGTAGAAAAAGCCAATATCCCCCTCATAGGTATGATATAGAAAGCAAGATTCTCAGTTTCGGATTCTCGATTTGAGAAGCAATAGTACATTCATCCCTCGGGGTACAATACTATCGCCAAACAAAGAGGTCGTCCACTGATTCCCCCAAAAAAGGTCATCCTATGGCAAGTTCCCAGCTTTGGGTCCTCGGATCAAGAAGCGTAATGGGTTTGCCATTTCTGGTCTGCCATTATCGCTCCTTGGGAGGAGTGCCGCAACTGAGTCTTCGGGAATGGTCACCAGAGTCGACAGCTTTCTAGGTTAACACCCCGAAATGCACAAGACGCGCAAATCAGAACATCTCCCAAGAAAACCTCGTCTGGGTGTGGATTTCATGTAAACCATACGTACCAAGATGCTACGTTGGCCACGCTACTTTCCACTCTATTCCTATATGTACTATCAAGCCTGTGTAATGGGCTTATCTTTCAAGTAGCAACCCCACCGACAATAGCAGAGAAAATAGCAGATGTCCAGAATATGCAGCATATAAGTATTTAAAGCAGTAAAGAAATGTAATAAATAAACATAAAGCTAAGGCAAGAAGTAAGCGAGTAAAGTGCAAAAGATAAACACCCAAGCAAGCAAGAAAGCAAACGAAACTAGGCGAGACCCCTCTAGGGATGGACCAGCAAGAGGTCAATCTGTCCCCAGCAGAGTCGCCAGCAGAAGATGGTTGGTTTCTACCTGAGTAAATCACACACTCAAAGATACAACAGAGTCGCCACCGAACTTTATTTAGTCCCGAATGACAGGGAAAATATCGATAAAACCCAAGGGAAAGAGAAACGGGAACGGGGGGTCGGTTATGCGTAAGGAAGGTATTAGCACCTAACGCATCCGTCGTACTCGACGGGAACCATTTTGCTTGCTTCTAGGCTTAGATGGGTTATCTATCTAAAGGCTTCTAGCTAAAAGAAAGAGGAGAGAAGAAAGGGGAAAAAGAAAAGAAAGAAAGAAAGTGCTCGCGGAGGAACGAAGTCCTCGTGCCTACGTACCCTCATAGTGTAATGAGGAAATCAGAGCGTCGTAGTTCATGGAATCAGGGGACGAAGAAAAGGAAAGAAAGGAGGAAGACGGAAGAAATGGTGGAAGTGCGCTCACCGAGATCATTGCGATCTCATGCCTACGTATCTGACATTCAGAAGAATGCAGAATTAGAGCTTCCGTAGTTCGGGGAACTGAACGGAAAACAAAACCAGAAAGAAACAAGGAGATGAAAGAGGTGGTGTCAAAACCAAGAGGAAGAGTGAAAGATAAAACTCTACTGGGGAAGACCCCACAGTAAGAGCGTTTGCACAAAAGAATAGGAAAAGAATGGTGTCAAAACCAAGAATGGAAGAAACTCCGCTGGGGATAGCAAAGAGAATTGGTGTCGAAACCAAAAAAGTAAGAGCAAAGGGAATAGGAAGGACTCCGCTGGGGATCCAAATAAAGGGATGGTGTCATAACCAAGAGAAAAGGGAGACTCGGTATATTAACTGGCCGGCAGTGGTTAACTGAAGAAAGAGAGTAAGACCCTAGCGGGGAAAAGACTGGTGTCAACAGACGGACTGTGATAAACCAAGATAAAGAGTGTTGAACCAAGAGAAGGTGTTTGACTCTGAAGGGGCCTCGGTATATTAACTGATGAACAGTGATTAACCGAGGAAAGAAAGGATTGCAACTCTGTGGGAGTAGAGAAGCATTGGTTTTAACAAAGGAAACTGTGATTAACCAGAAGCACGGTGTCATACCCCAAATTTTGACCACTAAGATTCATATCATTGTGCAAATCATCATCACAATATGGATGAACCATCATACCTCATCAGTCTCCTCAAGGAATTGTTGAGCATTCACCACAATCAAAATTAGGGTTTCAAGCCCTCTCAGAGCCTTAGACAAAGGATCAATCAAGGAATGACTTGATCTTTAACTTGTCTAGCCTCTAAAATATCCACAATGGATCAAAAGGACTCCCACTTCAAGGATTAAGCACAAGGCTGCTCCCTTCTAGGTGGATCAAGTCTCAAGAGTGACAGTGTCACCAAATTAGGGTTTTGGTCGACCAGGGCCTCCAGATGGAAATTTTTAATCTGGGCACAAGCCAATGATCCAAAACACAACCTAATATACTCCATGGAACCTCATGGACCCAATCATCAAGTCAATTTTGCCTCAGGGGATGCATTCATCAAAAATCAGGAATTAGGGTTTCTTGACCTAATTCACCCCTAAGTTGACTTTTAGGGCAAGTCATGAGCCAAGACCTCAAGAGAGGGTTTGAGGGTCTCTAATGAACTATATTGATCCATTTGGAACAATGGATTAATCCAAGAAGCTTGAGCAACAAGTCTCAATTTCATCTGCACCACAATTAGGGTTTCGCGAGGAAAGTCAACTGTAACTTTGACTTTTGACCAGGACATGCTCCCAAGCCCTAAGACATGATTCAATATACCCTATGACACCCATGGAACAAGTCCATCAAGTTTGATTTAGGTCAAGGACATGATTTCCTAAAGAATTGCACAGTTTGGAATTCATTTGATAAAAAGTCAACTGTGCACAAAAGTCAACTTTGGCTTTTTGAGATTTTTCACCAAAATGGATTTTTAACCCTAAAATGATGTTAATGTATGATTTGAATCATCATTCATAAAGAAAAATCAAGAAAAGTTGGATAACTTGTAAAAGGGGTAACCATAAAACTTAGAAATTTTTCTAAGTCATGAAAAAGTGCCACTAATGCACCAACTTTGGAGGACCATAACTCCTAAACCACAAGGCCATTGTGCCCCATTCAAAGCTTGATTTGTAGATCTCATTGCCCTCTACAAAAGCTTCATACTGACCTATGTCGAAATTACTCATGGATTTCGAGTTATGGAGTGATCAAAATCAAGAGAAAACACTTTGTTCCAACACTTAGTGAAAATTTCACTAAGTCAGATTTTGCCTTACTTTTTCCCAAATGTAGGGGGATTTTTCACTTGGATTCAAAAGAGATCAAAATCAAACATGTTCAAACAGTTGTTGTATCATGTAAGGGCTTTCCAAAATGACCAAGAACATTACCAAATTCAACTTACACCATGAGATATGACATTGGCAAGTTGCCTTGCTGAAATCTATCAAAGGCAAGGCAGAATTTGCAATTTTGCTCGATTTGCCAAAATCAGCCAAATTCAAATGCTCCTATCCACTTGGACACATCTGAGGATTGAATCTAAGGGGGACAATCACTGAGCCAAGCCTCCAAAGTCCATGGAACAATAAATAGCATGTTGAACCTAGAATGGCCAAAATAGGGACAAGACTCCAAATTTGGATTGAAGCATTCAATGGAAGCATCAAGGTGGCATGGACTGAGCCATTCTCATCTGAAATCAGTCAAGACTTATCCAAGACCAAGGGAACCAAAGCTTTGTGCCCTAACCTCTAGTCAATGGCTAGAGGAGACTTGGATTTTCATTTGCCAACATTGGCCAAACCTACTTAGCAGTTACCATTCACTATTCCTTGCAAAACAAACTTGCTCTACTATAAATAGAGCTCGATTGTGTTCAGTTTAAGTGCACCAAAGGCCTACAACACTTGCCTTTATCAAAATATCTTTCTCTTGGCAAAAATGCCTTTCTTAGCAAGGTAACTATCGGGTTTTGAGCTAGAGGGCAATTCCACTCAAACCAATCACTCACACACCTCATATACATCACATATGAGCTGATCAAACACTTAAACAACAACTGGAACATTGATTTCTCAGAATCACCAGTCAATTGCTCAAGGTTTTAACCATAGTGCAGTTGAGATACCATGAAGTGATCCAGCCAATTTCCATCAAGTCCAAGCATTCAAACACACTCCATAGCACCTAGGGAAGCTGTTCAGATCATCACAACACAACTGTAACACCTCCTACACAAATCATGATCACCAGCTGCAAGTGGTAAACATGAACTCTTCTAACTCTATGATCCATGCAATTTTTGCTGCACAATAATTTGGCCATATGTTCATAATCATGCATGGAATGTTTTCCCTCAATTAATTGCTTTGTTTGAATCGTGTATCAAAAATCCTAGTCTTCATGCAGAAATTAGGGTTCTTGAGGTTTCTTCGTGATTTCATGTTTTATGTTTAATTTAAATGAAATTAAGTGTTATAGACATGATCGTGAGGTTGAAACGAGTTGATTGCTATGTGGATTGCATGATATGGTTAAGTATTCAGTGAGATTGGATGGAAAACGCAAATCTGGGAAACTCAGAACACGCGCGTGTTCTTGGTGTGTTCTTGGCGCCATTTTCAGAAATTTGAATATTTGAATTTTGTGATTTTTGTTTAATTGATTCAAAAATTAATTTCTCTCTGAGTTTTAATGATTTTGAGTTGATTCTTTTTTTAATAATTCACAAAAATGTTAAAATATTTTATTTTATCAAAAAATCCCAAAAATATTATTTATTTCATATAATTGATATTTTTGCAAAGAATTAATATTTTAATTGTTTTTGACATTTTAAATATTTTTTTCACATTGATTTTGCAACTTTTAATGGTTTCTAATTATTTTGTAGGTCAATACTTAGGTTTTGAAGCATTAATCCAAGATCACAATTTGTTTTTCATATGTTAAAGAATTTTGAGCATTTTAATTGAATTTTTATTCAATTAAATACATTTTTGAAAACAAATTAGGGTTTTTGGATTAATTCAACCCTCATAAATCATTTTCAAAACACTTTGGGCTTCTAATAAAGTGTAAGACCCAATCCTTTTTTGACCAAATCATTTTTGGGCCTCGGTGTATTGTATAAGTCCCGATACCGTAAAAAACAAACGGCGCGATCGTCGCCATTTGAAAAATAACCATGGGCCTCTCCTTGAGCTATAAGACCCATTCAAAATTTTTGGGCCTCTAATAGAGTGTAAGACCCAACCCCCTTTTAACCAAAATCATTTGGGCCTTAGATATTGTATAAGCCCCTTCGTGTTAAAAGAAAATCTCGGCGCGATCGCCATTTCAAACGGAAAAATCATCTGGGCCTACCCTCGTGTTATAAGCCCCATTCTTTTTCTTTAAGACTTTTTGGGCCTCTTGAGAGAGTGTAAGACCCATCCCTTTGTACAGAAAACTTTTTGGGCCTCAGTCACTTGTATAAGTCCCTCTGTACAAATTCAAAACAACAGTGCGCTCACTGATAAAACCCTGGACCTCTCCTTGAGCTGTAAGCCCCAAATCTTTCTTTTTCAAAGCACTTTCTCCTTTGATTTTGAATATACTGTTGTTTTCAATCTTTCTTTGTTGAACAACTAACCAAACAGCATGGAAGCTCTACAACCGAGTAAGTGGTTATTGCTTTCATTTACCACTTTCATATACATATAACTGTATTGTGGGGCTGTTTCACTATAAGTCTTCTTTCATAAACTCATATCAACTATGTAATAATAGTATAGATATTTAGAGTTTCCCCGGCAACTACGTCTAGAACTAGGTGACGCCGTTTCGTTTATTCGTAGAAATAGACAACTAGATCCCCAATAGGATCACCAGATACATTCTTCTCTTCGGCTGTCCTCATTAGGAATTGTCAAGAAACTCTATTCCCAGAGATGAATGTATTCTCCGTGAATGGCATCTTTGAGTTTCTTCCAAATTCTCGAACTTTCCTGACTTGATCTATTCCTTGTGAATAGCTTGCCTTAAATTTCTCAGGGTGTGCGGACCCACGGGCTTCTTAAAAGCATCGGCCTCCTCTTAGGCATCATACAAGGACCCACATGCTTCCTAAAAGCAACCCCGCCTCCTCTTGGGCTTAGTACAAGGACCCTACGGCTTCTTAGAAGTATTCACAACCTCCACTTAGGCTTCGTATAATGATCTCTTCCTCCGGGAATGATAGCCTCCTCTTGGGCTTCGTACAAGGACCCGTCGGTTTCTTAAAAGTTTCCAGCCTCCTCTTGGGCTTCTTACAAATTGTCCCGACGACCTCCTAGAGGTATAGGAACAGAACTTAATCATCTTCATAGAATAGTCCTTTCATAGAGTCTACTACTGTTTCTCAAAGCACAGTACAAAAGATGACACTCTAGACTTGGACAGTCTAATCTCCTTGAGTCTCAAAGACATTCTTAAGTGACCCATTTGTTAAATAGGAAGAAAACCCGTAGACTCGGACAGTCTCAATACCCTTCAGATTTCCCGCTTCCTTAAAGAACAGGAATATCCTGGATCCTTAAATCAAATCCATGAGTACAGTGTTGCTCATATAAGAACTAATTTTCTCTTTAAAATCAGTATACTGGACCTGTCACTTAACTGAAACAGTAACCACAGCCTCCTCTTGGGCTTTGTACAATGATGCTCCCCAGCAGAGTCAAACAACGTTTAGCCTCTCTCTCGGGCTTTGTACGAGACACATAAGAGACTCCCTCGTTGAGTCGATCACCCTTTCGCCTCCATCTCGGGCTTCGTACGAGATACAAAAAACTCTCTTGTTGAGTCAAATAGCCTCCATCTCGGGCTTTATACGAGATACCAAAAGATTCCCTCATTGAGTCAAAACTTTTTAGCCTCTCTCTCGGGCTTTGTACGAGACACATAATAGCCTCCTCTTAGGCTTTATATAAGAAAACCACTGGTTAATCCAATTAACCTTTTAGCATCAAAGCTGTGCCCCGTTCACAGTACACAAACATCAACAACTCCTTCCCCTTTCATCTAATCGTTGTAAGTGGCAAGCCTCTGGATCATCTACATCCATGCCAATGTCCCTCTTTTAGTATGAGAAATTCCTAAGGAAAGATAGCATTGCTTTACACTGAGTTAAAGTCTTCTCCTTCAGGTTAAAATCCCCTATAAAGGAAATTATGGCATTGCCGGATCCGCGTATCCCGATTAAAGTAATCCTCCTTTACAACCAGTCACCCAACAGTTGTGACAGACAAACCTCTTTAGAGATGACAAATTCTCTATAGAGTCAAACCCTTTTAGCTTCACATCTTGGGCTTTGAACAAGATACAAACACCTTTCGCTTCACGGGCTTTGAACAAGACACCAAAAACAACCATTTCCTCCCATAGAATAGGAGGAACTACGAACGCTCTGATTTCCCTGTTTCGGTAAACGGGAATACGTAGGCATAAGATTGAAAGAAAAATCTTAGCGAGCATACTAAACAAAAACCCAAAATCCCATACTCTCATGTATCTATCAAAAGCATCAGTCCTAACATCCTAATCCTTGTTCCCCGCTATAAAGTCCTAGAAAGAGAAAAGAAAACCATATTGGCGAAAATACAAATAACCAGTACAAAGGCCCCCCCCCCCCCACATTGATAGCATTCGTAACCTAACAGACCGCTGTTTAAACTCAGTATGCAAAGCAGGGTTAATTGGAGACATCTATTTCCCTTCCTTCATCAGCTCACAATAGGATAAAAAATGAATCGACCTATAGTAAACTCAACCGCAGATGTTGACAGCATGCACAAACTCAGGGGGAGTGTTCTATCACACATCTTGCAAATTTGCCATCATCAAAAAGGGGGAGTTTGTGAGCAAGCCTTTAAGTTTTTGTATGATAGCAAATTATGTTATAAATGCAAATTGTGTGATATGCATGGTTAGTTGGTATATACATATGATTTCATACCTATACTATGTTTAAAAGACAAGGCAAATTGATACATATCATCATTAAAATCATAAAACAATTTTCCTTATGTATGTATCGATACATGTATGCCTTGCATCGACACATTCCTTTGGTATATTCACAAAAACAATTTTGCTTCAGTATATATCGATTCATACGACACTTGTATCGATACATGCTCCTTTGTAATTGGGCTATGTATCGATTCATACGACACTTGTATCGACACATGCTCCTTTGTAAACGGGCTATGTATCGACTCATACGCATCATGTATCGATGCATGATTTACTTCACATTCTGGAATTTAACAGTTACAGTATGCATCGATGCATACAACCATGTGTCGACTCATGTATGCATTATACTCACTATGCATCGACGCATACAACTCTTGTATCGATACATAAAGTTGTTTGTTGCTTTTAACGTTTTCTGTTTTTATATATAAGTGTCATGACAGTTCAGTTTGATTACAAGAATTCGCAAGTGTGAAAATTGAGCAATCAAAGCAAAAGGCAAGTTTGGTGTGCATCAATTGTGAGCAGCTTTAGAGACCTGAAAGATACTTTGTCTTCATCATCTTCTCAATCTCTATAATTCAAGAACATCAACACATAATCATTTTTGTTCTTCGGATTAAAGGATCTTCGAGATAACGTTCAGTGGGACGATCAAGGATCTAGCTGAGTTGAAGATTCAAAGGGGGTTTCGAGGAAAAACCATCTGGTTTGTCCTTCAAGAACGGGTGTGTTCTTGAGGGTTTGTTAGTCACGATTGCAGAACATATTCAGCCGCAGCGTAGGGGTTTGGAAATTTGGATATTTCGCAAACAGGTCATGGAACCGGTGAATTGTTTGCATTTCTTGCAGGGTAAATTCTTGATCAAGCTCAGATCAAGTAAAGGTTCATACAATAGGAAGATCTTGGGGTTTAGATTTCTAGATTTGTATTGTAACCTTGTAAACAACGAATTCAGCATTATTGATATAACAGGTCTCAATTTCAGTTTTGAAATTGAGAGGGAAACGTACCCACCCGCGAGGACGAAAGTGGGGAACTTCCTTACCAAATCTCTGCGTATCGTATTCTATCTTTATCTCTTTACGTTTTCAACAATTTTGTGATTCGTTTGGTGTGTTGTGTATTAAAGTTTCAAGATACAATAGTGGTACGAAAACCTTTGTCAAAATCACCATTATTGTTAATCGTTGAATGCATACACGCCAAGTGTTTGACAAAATTGGTTGCTGTGTTTTAGTTCATTGGAAATAGCCTTTGTATGATAAGTGCATTTGAGTTGATTCTAATCTGGTGTTAATAAATCTTTGTCATCCTAATAAATCCAGCATAAACTCGTGTGTCCGGTTTTCTAGTAGCTGGTCCAGAATAGACGGAAGTCGATTCGGGATCATAATTTTCCGCTAACTCTGATCTACTTTTAAATCCTTGAATTTCAAGGAGGTGATCTATTCACCCCCCCTCTCGATCACTAGCCACACCGTCTAACAAGTGGTATCAGAGCGCCGGTTCGCTGGTGCTTTGTGGCTGCTTGTAACGATATGGATTCTGAACCAAAGGGGGCGTATAATAGAGCGCCTGTTTTCAACAGTGAAAATTATGGCTACTGGAAAGACTGCATGCGAGTTCATATAAATTCTGTGGATAGGAGTGTGTGGGCTGCCATTTAAAATGGTCCTTTTCAAATTACTATGAGAAATGAGGCTGGCGCCATAGTTCCTAAACCATAAGATGTTTACGATGAGAAAGATGAGAAAAAGTGGTCGAGTGATTGGAGAGCTCGAAATATGCTAATTTCAGCACTTAGTGCTGATGAGTATTATAGGGTATCCCATTGCTCGACAGCTAAAGAAATGTGGGATGCTTTAGAAATTTCCCATGAGAGTACTACTGAAGTAAAACAGTCCCGTATTAACACACTTAATCAAGAGTTCGAGCTCTTTCGCATGAAACAAGAAGAATCTATCTCTGACATGCAAAAGAGATTCGTTCATCTCATAAATCGGTTGAATGCACTTGGAAAACCTGTTTCCAATGAAATAGCTACTAATAAAATTCTGAGATGTCTGAGCAGGGAATGGCAACCTAACGTAACAGCTATTAAGGAAGCCAACGACCTCACGACGCTTACGATTACAACTTTATTCTGCAAGCTGGAAGAACATCAGCAAGAACTGGAAAGTCTCGAAATATTTGAGAAAAAGAGTAAAAAGGAAAAGAATAAAGACAAAGAGAGTGAGAAGAAGCCAATAGCTCTTGTGGCCTCTAACTCAAAGTCCTCACAAAAAGAGCAAAGCGACAATGATTCAAGTAGTGACGAAGATTCGGGTGATGAAGAAATGGGACTTTTTGTTAGGAGATATAATAGATTCATTCGAAAGAATGGAATCCAGCATTCCGACAAAAATCTCATTAAGTTTCGAAGACAATCTATAGAGTCAAAACAGGAAGAGAATAAGAAGCATAGAGTAAAAGGATCTTGTTTTAATTGTGGGAAATCGGGACATTATAAAACAGAATGTCCTATGAAGAAAAAGGACAAAGGAAAAGCTCCACCAAAAAGGTCAAATAAACAAAGAAGAGCTTATATTGCATGGGAAAGTGATAGTTATTCATCAAGCTCACAAAGTTCAAATGATAGTGATGAGACAGCAAATCTGTGTCTTATGGTTCACACCAAAAATCAGTCCCACCACAAGAAGAAAATCAACGATAAGAAAGTAAGACAAGCCTACTATAGTAATGTTTCTTCTATGTCTTTTTCTGAATTGAAAATAGCTTTTGAAAACCTGCATAACGAAGCTGTAGATGCTTTTAAAAGATTATCTTCCGATAAACAAATTTTTTCATTCTTGGAAGGTAAAGTATACAAAGCTGAAAAAGATTTAGAAAGCTTGAAAGCTTGTATTGCAGAAAATTCAAAAGATATTAATTTTAACGGATGTAGTAAAGTTAGGTATTGTGAAGCTTGTCATATTTGGCAACAAGAGGTTAAAACTCTTAAAGTCAAATTGGATAAAGCTTTACAACCCAAGGTTACTTATGCCGTTGATTCTAGGTTGTTTAAGAAATCATTAAATCCACCATATGCAAAATACTCCTTTATTCCAAAGGATTTAATGACCAAAAATAAACAAATGCGTCATCATGGCTTATGTCACTATTGTTGTCGTGCTGGTCATACCATTGAAAAATGCAAGTTTAGGAGATTTCTTGTTCCTAAAGGCATTTATCAATGGAAGCCTAAAGGCAACCATGTTACCATTTACCCACATGGACCCAATGAAAATTGGGTACCTGTTTCTCTCTTTTGATATTGTAGGATGAATGTCTTGCATCCGTAAATAGAAGATGGTTTCTAGACAGCGGGTGCTCAAGGCACATGACGGGTGACATATCGCTTTTTATAGACTTCAACGCAAAGAAGAAGGGATATGTTACTTATGGAGACAATAACAAAGGAGCTATACTTGGCAAAGGTAGTGTAGGTAACCCCTCTACCACTACTATTTCTGATGTCCATCTAGTAGAGGGGCTTAAACACAATTTGTTAAGTATTAGTCAATTGTGCGACAAGGGTTACAAGGTTTCTTTCACAAAAACTTGCTGCATAATTGAACATACTGAACAGAATGTTGTGTTTAAGGGTGTAAGAGTAAACAACATCTATATGCTTGATCTTTTTGATGTACCTTCAACAAGCTCTAAGTGTCTAGTTGCCTTGAATGATGATTCTTGGCTTTGGCACAGACGCTTAGCGCATGTTAATTTCAATTTGCTTAACAAGGTTGTATCTAAGGATCTAGTAGTCGGTCTTCCAAAAATAAAATTTTCAAAAGACCACCTATGTGACGCGTGCCAAATGGGAAAGCAAACAAGGATATCTTTTAAATCCAAAAATGTAATTTCAACTTCACGTCCCCTTGAGCTTCTCCATATGGATCTCTTTGGACCTTCTAGGACAAAGAGTCTAGGTGGAAATTATTATGGTTTAGTAATCGTTGATGACTATTCTAGATTCACTTGGACTATATTCCTTCATAGCAAAGATGAAACTTTTTTCGCTTTTAAGAGTTTTGCAAAACTGTCCCAAAATAAAATGAATTCTAAAATAGTTACAATTCGAAGCGATCATGGAGGAGAATTTTAAAACTATCTATTTGATAAGTACTGTGATAAGTATGGTATTGAGCATAACTTTTCTGCTCCTCGTACCCCACAACAAAATGGCGTTGTGGAGCACAAAAATCGCGTTTTAGAAGAGCTGGCAAGAACAATGCTAAATGAGGGTGGATTACCAAAATATTTTTGGGCTGATGCAGTTAGCACAGCTTGTTATGTTCTAAACAGGATTCTAATTCGCCCTATTTTAAATAAAACCCCTTATGAGCTTTTAAAAGGAAGAAAGTCAAACTTGTCACATCTTCACGTATTCGGTTGTAAGTGTTTTGTTTTGAATAATGGTAAGGAAAAACTTGGGAAGTTTGATGCAAAAGCGGATGAAGGTATTTTTCTTGGTTATTCACAATCAAGTAAAGCATATAGAGTGTATAATAAGCGTTTACTTTCTGTTGAAGAATCTGTTCATGTCTCTTTTGATGAGTCTTATCCGAAAAATGTCGGAAAAGGTATTTCTTTTGATGACACAGGTATATCTACAGAAGACATACTCAAAGAAGCTGTTTCGGAAATTGATCAGTCCAAAACAGAAGACAATGAGGAGGAGGAAGATACCAGTCATGTAAAAGATAAGGAAGAAGGACAAGCTGAAGTGAATGATCTTCCACCAGCTTGGAGATCTTCAAAAGACCATCCTATTGACAACATCTTGGGAGACATTTCAAAGGGAGTAATGACTCGTTCTAGGATAAGTAATTTCTGCTCTCACTTCGCTTTTGTTTCACAAGTAGAACCTAAAAATGCCAAAGAGGCCTTGATTGATGAATTTTGGCTAATGGCCATGCAAGAAGAGCTTAATCAATTTAAAAGAAAAGACGTTTGGGAACTTGTTCCTCGTCCGTGAGATCATCATATCATAGGTACTAAATGGGTTTTTAGAAATAAGCTTGATGAAAACGGAGTGATAACTAGGAATAAGGCACGTTTAGTGGCACAAGGGTATAACCAAGAGGAGGGCATAGATTATGAGGAAACTTATGCTCCAGTTGCTCGCCTCGAAGCTATACGTCTCTTGCTTGCTTATGCGTGTTCTAGAGATTTTAAGTTTTACCAAATGGACGTAAAGAGTACGTTTCTAAATGGTGTCCTAAATGAAGAGGTATACGTCTCACAACCTCCTGGTTTTGAGAATGCTGAATATCCAGATTATGTTTACAAATTGAAACGAGCTTTGTACGGTCTTAAGCAAGCCCCTCGGGTTTGGTATGAAAGACTTAGCAAATTCCTACTTGATCATGGATATTCAAGAGGTAAAGTGGATACCACCCTCTTCATTAAACACAAGGGAAAACACATTCTTTTAGTTCAAGTTTATGTAGACGATATAATTTTTGGTTCAACTAACATACACTTGGTCGAAGAGTTTTCAAAAGTTATGCAGGGTGAATTTGAAATGAGTCTTATGGGGGAGCTAAATTTCTTCCTCGGTCTCCAAATAAAGCAGCTTAATGAGGGTACAGCTGTGAGTCAAACAAAATACTGCAGAGAGCTGCTCAAGCGCTTTGGAATGAACGACTCAAAATCAATAGACACACCTATGCCTACCAACGGAAATCTAGATAAAGATGAGCACGGTAAGAGTGTAGATGTCAAACAGTATAGAGGTATGATTGGGTCTCTCTTGTATCTTACTGAGTCAAGACCTGACATCATGTTTAGTGTCTGCATGTGTGCACGATATCAATCGAATCCTAAGGAGTCACACTTAAAAGCTGTCAAGCGAATATTTAGATATCTTCATGGAACATGTAAATATGGGCTCTGGTATTCCAAAGGAAGCGATTGTAGCTTAGTAGGTTACTCCGATTCTGATTTTGCTGGCTGCAAATCAGATAGGAAAAGTACTAGTGGTACATGTCACTTATTTTCAAACTCTTTGGTCAGTTGGCATAGCAAGAAACAGGTGTCTGTCACATTGTCAACTGCTGAGGTTGAGTACGTTGCAGCCGGTAGTTGTTGCGCTCAGATCTTGTGGCTAAAGCAACAACTACAAGATTTCGATATCCAACTCAAACGTATTCCAATAAAGTGTGACAACACTAGTGCTACAAATCTTACTAAGAATCCTGTTTTACACTCACGCACTAAACACATAGAGATTAGGCATCACTTTCTTCGCGATCATGTTGAAAAAGAGGACGTTGTATTTGAGCATGTTGATACTAAAAACCAACTTGCTGGCATTTTTACTAAACCATTAGCAACAGAACCGTTCTTCAACATTCGTCGTGAATTGGGGATTTTAGATCTCTCCTCATCGATGTCTTAAGCATGTTGGTCCTTATTTATATATGTCTCACGTTGGTTGTTAAGCTTTGTTTTTAGACCTCACTCAGACTTCATAAGGTTACGTCAACAGAGGTAATATTATTCCTTTCTAAAATCTCTTTGGAACTTTGTAATTAATGTATGGTAGAACAAATTCTTTAAGATCGTTTATATGTATTTCATTGCATATGTTGTTTGAACATTAACATTTGATTCATGAATTATACTTGAGCATCATCATCATGACATAATTCATACTGCATTGACTCAAGAGCTGTTAACAGGTTTCTATGCTCAACAGGTAGTCACAAATTAGTTAAACCAGAGTTTAGCATTAGTATGTATCGATGCAACAAGTGCATGTGTCGACACATTGGAGTTTCCGGTCGATACATTCGTGATATGTGTCGATTCATGTCTTTTGATTTCAAATTTTTCAAAAATTGTTTCAGTATGTGTCGATGCATCCGTGCTTTGTGTCGACACATAGGACCTTCTCAAAACCAATTAAGTCGTGAAATGAATCGATCCATATCCCCTTGTGTCGACACATACTGATACTTTTACAATAAATGCATGTTAAATACAGTTGTGGATCGACACATCAGCAAATTTTAAAGGGTTAATTCAGTCTAGACTCTTCTCTTCTCTCATACCCACACGGCTAACCCTAACCTCTTCAAACATATTTATCTCCAAAACCCTAATTCCCTCCCTATCCTTCAAATCATCTTCATCATAATGCCTCCAAGAATCATCCCAGCTAGACAAAGAGGAAGAGGAAAAGGAAAGGAACCCATTGGGACGTCTCGTCAGTCTCTACAACCTCCAGAAATCCCTCCTAGTGCTCTCACTCTTCTTCATCCTGCCATCGCTGAGGAGTTTGAGGCCTCTTTCAAGATGAGGTTAGTTATGAAACCCCATGTATTCAATAAAACTGATGCATCTGACCTCCATCTCAAAGATGTTGTTGATTTATTGTCTGCACAAAACCTTGGTACATTTTTAGCCATAAATGATGAGTATCATGAGGATTTTATTCGTATATTTTATGCTGGTCTGCAATCTGGTAGAGGGTATATGTTCAAATGCTCTATTGGCACTAAAACTTACACTTTTGAGGCCACTGATTGGGACAAGGTGTTTCAAATTCCCTTTGGGTTGCCTGGACTGAAGACCTGGCATGACCAGAGTTTTGACACAGACTTTAAGATAAGGGAATATGTGGCATCAATCTCAAAATTGGATAGACCTCTGGGTGAGGATGAACCACTAACCTCTGGTATGATCACAAGCGTTCCTAGAATACTTCACTGGATTGTATCGCACATTTTGCGTCCAAAGGCTGGTGGTCATTCTAGGTTGGATAGATCAGATATTCATCTTGTGTATCTTCTTCACAATAAGGTTTCATTAAATTGGCCAAACTATTTTGTGAAACGCATGTTTCTTATGCGTAACAGTGCAAAGAACATTACACTTGGATATGCTGCCCTGATAATGAGAATCATCAAATACTGGAATATAACCATACCCTTAGTACCACTCATATCTCCCTCGTATGCTCAAGAGTTCAACACGGCCACTTTATCTCATATGGGATACCGGTGGGATAAGGAGCGTCAATGTTTTTATTTTCTGGAACGAGGCTCTAAAACAAGGGTGTATAATTTTGATGTCCCTTCTGAACAAGTGTTTGTGAATGAAGATCAAATCGATGAAGAAATGAATGATGCCAATGAAGAAAATCAGGCTGAAGAAAATGCTAATGCTGGCTGGGGTGATTGGGTGCCACAAAGGTGGTCTCCAACTAATTATGAACCAGGTCCACGTGTTCCTCCGTTCTCTGGTGCTGCCTCCTCTTCAACTGCTCCTGAGTACTTGACTCAAATGTTTCAGCAAATGGAGCTTGCTAATCAAGCCCGTCATGAACAGGCGCTTGCTTGGCATAATCAGCAAAATGAGTGGCATAAGGAGCATCGTGAGTGGCATGATGAACACACACGGATGTATCATAATCAGCATGCTTGGCACACGGACTTGGTTAAATGGCATCAAGTCTTTTACAATGAAATGTCTGGCTTTATGGACGATTGACGTGCAAATCCTGGTATCATGGGCAGATTCAGAAGTGTTGAAGTTCAGAACCGGTTCCGGCGATACAGTTTCATGGGCCATAATCCTGATGAGATGCCTCCTCCGCCGCCTCCACCAAGCTTCAGAGATCCTGACAGAGATGATGAGGAGTCCTGTGGAGGCCATAACCCGTTTTAAGCTAGCATCATGTCATTGCATTACATTTCATTTCATCATCATGTTGCTTCAGTTTCCTTGTTAAAGTGTTCAAACTTCATATGTCTTGGTTCTGCTTATGTACTTTCTTCACAATTTAATGCTTATTTTTTTTAGTTCTGTTTACTTGTGTTAGTTTTGCCCTTTACTGTTCATTCTTTGTGAATGATTCTTATATGTTAAGCCTCTTTCTTGGTGATTGTGAGCTTCTATATCAATATTGCTGTCTATTGTTACACCAATTTTGCTGTATTGCTTTGGGACTGTATGTTTCTTCTTTTTTGATGTTGACAAAGGGGGAGAAGAAAGACAACAAGATGTTGACAGCATGCACAAACTCAGGGGGAGTGTTCTATCACACATCTTGCAAATTTGCCATCATCAAAAAGGGGGAGTTTGTGAGTAAGCCTTTAAGTTTTTGTATGATAGCAAATTATGTTATAAATGCAAATTGTGTGATATGCATGGTTAGTTGGTATATACATATGATTTCATACCTATACTATGTTTAAAAGACAAGGCAAATTGATACATATCATCATTAAAATCATAAAACAATTTTCCTTATGTATGTATCGATACATGTATGCCTTGCATCGACACATTCCTTTGGTATATTCACAAAAACAATTTTGCTTCAGTATGTATCAATTCATACGACACTTGTATCGATACATGCTCCTTTGTAATTAGGCTATGTATCGATTCATACGACACTTGTATCGACACATGCTCCTTTGTAAACGGGCTATGTATCGACTCATACGCATCATGTATCGATGCATGATTTACTTTACATTCTGGAATTTAACAGTTACAGTATGCATCGATGCATACAACCATGTGTCGACTCATGTATGCATTATACTCACTATGCATCGACGCATACGACTCTTGTATCGATACATAAAGCTGTTTGTTGCTTTTAACGTTTTCTGTTTTCATATATAAGTGTCATGACAGTTCAGTTTGATTACAAGAATTCGCAAGTGTGAAAATTGAGCAATCAAAGCAAAAGGCAAGTTTGGTGTGCATCAATTGTGAGCAGCTTTAGAGACCTGAAAGATACTTTGTCTTCATCATCTTCTCAATCTCTTTAATTCAAGAACATCACCACATAATCATTTTTGTTCTTCGGATTAAAGGATCTTCGAGATAACGTTCAGTGGTACGATCAAGGATCTAGCTGAGTTGAAGATTCAAAGGGGGTTTCGAGGAAAAACCATCTGGTTTGTCCTTCAAGAAAGGGTGTGTTCTTGAGGGTTTGTTAGTCACGATTGCAGAACATATTCAGCCGCAGCGTAGGGGTTTGGAAATTTGGATATTTCGCAAACAGGTCGTGGAACCGGTGAATTGTTTGCATTTCTTGCAGGGTAAATTCTTGATCAAGCTCAGATCAAGTGAAGGTTCATACAATAGGAAGATCTTGGGGTTTAGATTTCTGGATTTGTATTGTAACCTTGTAAACAACGAATTCAGCATTATTGATATAACAGGTCTCAATTTCAGTTTTAAAATTGAGAGGGAGACGTACCCACCCGCGAGGACGAAAGTGGGGAACTTCCTTACCAAATCTCTGCGTATCGTATTCTATCTTTATCTCTTTACGTTTTCAACAATTTTGTGATTCGTTTGGTGTGTTGTGTATTAAAGTTTCAAGATACAATAGTGGTACGAAAACCTTTGTCAAAATCACCATTATTGTTAATCGTTGAATGCATACACGCCAAGTGTTTGACAAAATTGTTTGCTGTGTTTTAGTTCATTAGAAATAGCCTTTGTATGATAAGTGCATTTGAGTTGATTCTAATCTGGTGTTAATAAATCTTTGTCATCCTAATAAATCCAGCATAAACTCGTGTGTCTGGTTTTCTAGTAGCTGGTCCAGAATAGACGGGAGTCGATTCGGGATCATAATTTTCCGCTAACTCTGATCTACTTTTAAATCCTTGAATTTCAAGGAGGTGATCTATTCACCCCCCCTCTCGATCACTAGCCACACCGTCTAACATAAACCTTTGGGGATGGGTAGAGCCTTGACTTCATGACAACGACCCTTTGACCCCATGTTTTTTCTATGTTTTTGTGTGCTGCATTCATGCATTCATTTAAAAAAAAAACAAAACATTAAAACATTCAAAACAATTTCTCTTCTAGTCTCTCTGTTTTTCAAATTAAACTAAGACTGTGATTGCAAATATCAGAGAAAAGGATTGCACTAATGGAATTCGGTAGAAGGAGAACTCATAGTTATACCTTCAAGGTTCCAAAGCTAGAGGATTTGAGAAGGTTAGCGAGAATGATCACTAACCCTGAGGCTTTCAGAGCCAAGCACGGAGGTCTGCTACCACTATTAAGAGTCCATGTGATTGAGGGAATCATGGATGCGCTCATTCAGTTTTATGATCCAGTTTATCACTGTTTCACATTCCCGGATTACCAGCTAGCACCAACGCTGGAAGAGTATTCTCATCTGATTTATCTACACATTACTGATCGAGCTCCATTTTCTGGACTGGAAGAAATTCCAAAGAATCAGACCATAGCGAGAGCAATTCATTTGGACGAGTCTGAGGTCATGACTCACATAATCACTAAGGGTGGCATCCAAGGTTTGCCAGCCCAGTTCTTGACAAAGAGAGCCCTGTATTTTGCCAGTATAGGAAACGTGACTGCTTTTGAAAGCGTCTTTGTCTTGCTCACCTACGGGTTTTTTTGTTTCCCAACATCAATAACTTTGTAGATATCAACTCCATTAAGGTTTTTCTCATTGGAAACCTTGTGCCGACTTTGCTCGCAGATGCGTATCATTCTGTACACTTGGGAAATTTGTACAGCGGAGGGGAGATCACATGCTGTGTACCTCTGCTTTACAAATGGTTTATCTCTCACTTACCCAAGTCTGCTGCTTTTTGGGATTGTAAGAGCGCCTTACATTGGTCGCAGAAGATCATGTCCCTTACCAACTCTGATATAGATTGGTGTAATAGGATCTATGATGGAATCAAGATCATTAACCGTTGTGGAAACTTCCCCAACGTGCCCCTTATAGGAACTAAGGGAGGAATCAACTATCATCCAGTTCTCGTTCAGCGTCAATTTGGATACTTGATGAGAAACATCCCACGGGGTGTTCATCTGGAAGGTCTTTTCTTCAAAGAAGGAGAAAACGACAGAGCATTAAAGATGGAAATAGTGTACGCTTGGAAGCAGGTTCATAAGAAAGGACGAGAGTCTCTAGGAAAACCGGACTGTGTCTCGGTGGAGCCTTATCTCCATTGGGTACAAACTAGAGCTCTCAAGCTAAAGATGCCTTATCCTCGTTACGGGATTCTTCCGCCGAGGGAATCTGTCATGTACTTCATGACTGAGACTGAAAAGCTTCAGGTTACATCTCAACAAAGTTCAAAAGGAGAGAAGGTCTTGGAAGAACAAGTACCGCACCCTCGACATAGAGTGCATCAAAATACAGCAACTACTGAAAGAGAAAGATGCTCTGATTGAAATTTTGGAGCAACATGTTGTAGAGAATCAAGATTGACCAAAGGAATTTGCTCGCTCCTTTCACTTGGCAAAGGAATGACAAACCGACAACGGCCCAAGAGCCCCGGTCAAAGAAAAGGAAGATACCAGAATCAGCACCCGAGTTTCTCTTCAGAGAGGACTCGGGACCCATTAGCTTAGGTTTCTGTTTCTGTACCTTGTAATCTACTGTATTTCCATTTATGTAATCCTTTGAATTCAATAAAAAGGGGTTTCCCCACTGTTTGATATTTGCAATCTAATTGTCGAAGTTTATTTTGATTAAACAAAAAAAAACAATTAATATAATCATTGCATTCATCATTCTCACATCGCGTATTCTTCTTACCTACGAATCTCACGTTTGTGTCTCGGTTCTAGAGTCAAACTGTCTCATTCGTATAATACTCGGGCCAATCGTCAGAAAAAGATGGATGATCTTGAGGAAGAAAATAGAGAGTTGAAAGAAGAGATTGACGCTCTGAGAGAGGATATGAGAAAGCTTCGTAACGACATGCAAGCCATGGCAGAAGCTCAGCTACAAAGAACTGTGATCTCAGAGATCACCTCAACGCCCATAGTGGAGAAGTATGATCCTAGGTATCAAATACCGAAAGATCGTCCCTGGGGCATGCCTGCAAACTATATGTTCCGCCGATCACTGAAGATCAGGGAATCACAACAGAAGTCGCTGGGCCTGAAGGTTAAAAACTTCGGGAAAGCGAAGATGCTAGGGGCATACTGAAGACTCCTGAAGGTTACAAACTTCGGGAGACGCCAAGATTTACTGCCGTAGTCACGGTACCACCCCCTGTGGTGCACACTGTCCCGGAAGGGCAGATTCCACAGACACCTTCTGGTAAGAAGGAAACTATGTTTGACAGGATGGAGGAATTCCAGGAGCAGTTCTTGGAAATGCAGAAGGAGCTGCAAGCCATTCGCGGTTAAGATTTATTTGTAAAGGACGCCGCAGATCTCTTCTTGGTCCTAAATGTGAAAGTCCCGCAAAAGTTCCAAGTGCCCGACTTTGAAAAATACAAGGGTAACTCTTGCCCTCAAAGCCATCTAGTGATGTACGCTCGGCGGATGTCAGCTCAGACGGAGAATCAGGACCTACTGATTCATTACTTTCAGGATAGTTTAACCGGTGCCGCATTAAAATGGTACATGGGTTTAAACCGTGCCACGATAAGCACTTTCAGAGATCTTGGCACTGCCTTCGTCCAACAATACAAATACAATTTGGACATGGCACCTGACAGAGATCAACTCAGATCGATGTCGCAAAAGGACAAGGAAACCTTTAAGGAGTACGCTCAAAGGTGGCGTGAGATTGCCGCTTAAATTTGTCCGCCTCTTGAGGAAAAATAGATGACAATGATCTTCTTAAAGACCTTAAGCTCATTTTACTATGACCGAATGGTTGCTAGTGCGCCCAGTGACTTCACCGAAATGGTCGGCATGGGCGTACGTCTTGAGGAAGCCGTCCGAGAAGGACGTTTGGTAAAAGACACTGGATCGACGAGCGGTACTAAAAATTACGCTAGTGCTCTCCCTAAGAAAAAAGAGCAAGATATTGGGAATATCTCTCTCGGAAAGCAATGGCGACGTTATCAATCGGTAGCAGCTGTGACTCCTGCTATCAACCCTACACCTATTCCTACGTATCAACCTCAGGTTGCGCAGAGCCAGCCTGATTAGCAAAGGACACAACAACCTCTTCAGCAGGCTCGTCCTCCATACAACAACAACCGTACAACACGACCATCAGGGTTTGATCCTATACCCGTGTCATACGCAGAGTTGTTTCCATTACTACTGGCTAAGGGGCACATTCAGACTAAATCTCCTCTTACAGTACCGGAAAATCTGCCTTTTTGGTCTAAGGCGGATCAAACTTGCCCTTATCATCAAGGAGGATCAGGGCATAACATAGAAACTTGTCTCAATTTCAATTCCGACGTGCAAAAACTTGTTAGGAGCGGGGTCTTATCCTTCAAGGATACGAATCCTAATGTTCTCACGAATCCGCTGCCTCAACACGAGAAGGCTGCAGTCAATTTGATAGAAGGAGAGACTAACGATGTCTATCAAATTCACGATGTACTCTTGTTGAAAACCAATTTGGTCAAGATGCATTGTAGACAGAGTGGAAATGGCCATGTGCCACCTCATAACTATCACTAGTGTGATATCTGCTCTAAAGACAACCAGGGATGTTCTGTGGTGCAAGCAGCTCTACAGGAACAGATGGATCTCGGATGGATCCAAGAGCACCGAGTTCGTGGAGTTTAAATGGTTTACACGAATTCTAACATCATTCAGAACCATGATATCCGTGCAATGAATGTCAACTTGGTGGCGATGCACTCAAGGCAAAGCCAGTATCATAATCTGCCGCGGCACGATTACAATTCCTGTCTGACTTGCTCGGTAAACAAACAGGGATGCTCTTTCATATAGGAGGCCCTCCAGCGTCAGATGGATCTTGGATGGATCCAAGACTACCATGATAGGAACCCTTATCAAATCAACATGGTTCAGATTTTCGATATTCGTGTGATAAATACCAACCTGGTAGAGTTACATGTTGAGCAGGTCCGACTCGGATTCTTAATATCACATGATTACCAAAGCTGTAAGGCAGGTTGCGAAAACGATCGAGGTTGTACCCTTGTCCAGGAGGCACTTTAGCACTTGTTAAATCACTGGTGGATGCCAATCTATATGGATGAAGATACTCAGCAAATTAGTATCAATAACAGAAACCCCACTCGGCGTCAGAGTCAGGATGTCCGATCGGGGGAAGCTAACCTAGTGAGGTTACATTGTATTCAAAGTGGGCGTGGCCAGGTGCCACCACACAATTATGAACGTTGCGGCGTCTGTTCGTAAAGTAACCAAGGGTGTTACTTTGTGAGAGCAGCTCTTCAGGGTCAGGTGGATCGTGGAGAGATTCGTCCATATTCGGGTTCTGGACCCATCAAATGGACACCGAACTACCTTGCCGATCAAGTTGAGGATGTTGTCACGATCTCTGGTCATCACAGGACCAGGGATGTTTTTTCCATTATCCCTCTACTTGACGAATCTAAAGTTCCCAACCGGAAATAGATCGAGATTAATTATGATGGTCAGAAAAATCAGAAGGTTCCCATAGTCATCTATCTGCCGGGACCAACACCGTATGAATCAACTAAGGCTATCCCTTACAAATACGGTGCAACGACAGTTGAAAATGGAAAGGAAATTCCATTACCCTCCGTCGTGAATATTGCAGACATCAGTCGTGTAACACGGAGTGGCAGAATCTTCAACCGAGGGGTTGGGGAACCTAACAAAGAAAAGGAACTTCAGACGGAAGCTCCCGATCCATCAGTCAGTCAATTCAGTAATCTCGACCTTTTGAAAAATAATGATGAGATGCTGAAGCTCATCCAAAGGAGTGAATACAACATTGTCGATCAACTGTTACAAACTCCTTCAAAGATCTCGGTATTATCACTGTTAATCAGTTCAGAAGCGCATAGGGAGGCTCTACAGAAAGTCTTGGAGCAAGCCTTTGTGGAACAGGATGTAACAATCAGACAGTTTGATAACATTGTCTCTAACATCACTTCCTACAATAATTTGGGATTTAGTGATGAGGAATTACCCGAAGAGGGTCGTCGTCATAACATGGCGCTCAATATCACATTTAACTGCCAGGACGTTGCTTTAGCCAGTGTACTGGTAGACACAGGGTCAGCCCTGAATGTTATGTTGAAGTCCACTTTGATGCAATTATCATTCAAAGGCCCTCCGATGAGAGTCAGCCAGGTCGTCGTCAAAGCGTTCGACGGATCCAGAAAAACAGTTATCGGCGAAGTTGATCTTCCCATAACTATTGGTCCTCACACTTCCCAAGTCACTTTCCAGGTCATGGACATCCGGGCAACGTACAATTGTTTATTAGGAAGACCTTGGATACATCAGGCTGAAGCGCTTACTTCAACCCTCCACCAAAAGCTAAAGTTCGTCAAGAACGATCAACTTGTCACAGTTTATGGGGAACAAGCCTTGCTTGTAAGTAACTTGTCATCATCTACTGGTATAGAACCCGAGGAGGTTATTGGAACTCAGTTCCAAGCACTGTCGGTGAGCAAGGACAATCAGTTCAAAGGAGGAACCTCTATTTCTTCATACAACGATGTTATCAAAGCGGTCGAGAGTACCGATACAACCAGATGGGGACAGCTTGTCATTCCTATTGGCAATACAACAAAGAAGGGTCTTGGTTTTTCTGCAACCTGTACCCAGACAGCCGCCAATGATGAAAGTCTTCATCCCCTTCAAAACTTCTTCCGCAGTGGAGGTTTCCTCCACCCAGTGTCTCAGGCAGTACATGTTATCAATGAGGAAGATCCCTCTGACACAGATGAAGAATGGAAGTCCTATCTTAACAAGGACGGTTATATGTCTCAGGACGAAACGCAAACTCCTTTTTACTTTCCCACAGAGAGTCCGAGATTTATACCACGGTCAGATGTCGAAATGATATATAGAGATTGTGATCCGGAAGGATACCGTGCTCCGCCAAATTCATTAGAGGAAGACACTCCGATGAAAGACAACTTTGACCACAACTACTATGGCCCAATGGATGGTCTGCCAATGTGGCAACCTTACCCAGGAAACTTGGGGCCAGAAAGTCAGCCGAGTAATGAAACTCAGCTGAGCATCATTGAACAGAATACCGGTGTCCCCACCATGTCATGGGATCAACACTCAGGTCATTCAGAAACTACTCAACATGAAGATGAATTTGCAACATTTGCAGGACTTGAATTCATCAACTATGCTTTTCCCGAGGTCAACGTCATCGAGAGAGATGACTCCTCCAGTTCCAAAGAAGTTTGGGACACCTTGGGACAACCGAGTGGAAAATACGACTTCATGGTCAAGTACACTGCTCCCGAAAGCTCTCGTATCAGGCTCGAAGACATCCAGCCTACTGGATGGGGAGATATAGCTGAGGGCACAACTACTCTGCATAATACAACAGAGGAATCCTCCTACGACAATTCTGCCTGGGAGACAGATTCCAATGATCTTGCTACACCAAAAATCAGCGTTATTTCTGAAGACAAATCAAGGAAGGTGCCAGACTTTGTGATTCACCGAGGAGTTCGCCGCCAATGGGTTGCCGTCGAGGTTCCGAAGGTCGTTCGCCAATCAAAGTAATTGCCATCTTTAACCTTTCACCCTGCCCCGGTGAAACGGATGTTTTGATAGGGCTTGCTTTCTATAAATTTTCCCTCTTCGCTTAGCCCAAAGCGACATAGTTTGTTTTATAGGGCTGTAGTTTCAAGAATCGACTTGTTCATTAATAAAATAACGTCGTTCTGTAATTTCCACATTTATTGCTGTTTTCTCTTTTTGCTTTTTCAGAAAATGGTAATCCTAAAAAACAATTCAATAATAAAAACAAGCAGTAAAATAATACACTGCACACACTTGCATTTTCTCTATCTCTTCTAAACACGAATCATCACGTCGTGCAGATTGCTTGTTTTAAACCCTGTTGAAACATACGATCCGGTGCCTTCTCCCGACTTTGAGTTCCCGATATTCGAGGCTGAAGAAGAAAATGACGACAAAATTCCAGAAGAGATCTCCCGACTACTCAGACAAGAGGAAAGGTCCATTGAACTTCACAAAGAACCGTTGGAAATGGTAAACTTGGGTTCAGAGCAAGAGAGAAAGGAAATCAGGATTGGGGCACTGCTTAGTCCAACTGCCAGAGAGGGTTTGATAAAGCTTATCAAAGAATTCCCCGATGTATTCGCTTGTTCCTATCAGGATATGCCAGGGTTGGATACCAACATCGTGGAACATCACTTACCATTGAGATCAGAATGTACGCCAGTAAAGCAAAGGTTGAGACGCACTCACCCGGACATGGCCATCAAAATCAAAGAGGAGGTACAGAAACAGATTGACGCGGGTTTCCTCGCCACATCTGAATATCCTCAATGGTTAGCCAACATCGTACCCGTTCCCAAAAAGGACGAAAAGGTCAGAATGTGTGTTGATTACAGGGATCTGAATAAGGCAAGTCCAAAGGACGACTTTCCTTTACCACACATTGACATGCTGGTAGCCTGTACAACAAAGTTCAAAGTTTTCACCTTCATGGATGGATTCTCGGGCTATAACCAGATCAAAATGGCGCCGAAAGACATGGAGAAAACTTCGTTCATTACACCATGGGGCACCTTTTGTTACAAGGTAATGCCGTTCGGTTTGAAGAATGCCGGGGCAACCTATCAAAGGGCCATGACTACTCTGTTTCATGACATGATACACAAAGAAATCGAGGTATATGTCGATGATATGATTGTAAAATAAAAAACGGAGAGTGAGCACGTTGAACATCTGTCAAAATTGTTCGAACGTCTAAGAAAATTCATGCTCCGCTTGAATCCCAACAAGTGCACCTTCGGTGTCCGTTCAGGGAAATTACTAGGTTTCATCGTCAGCCAGAAAGGAATTGAGGTTGATCCTGACAAGGTCAAGGCCATTCAAGAAATGCCTTCTCCGAAAACTAAAAAACAAGTCAGAGGATTCCTGGGACGTTTGAACTATATCTCCAGATTCATATTCCTCATGACCGCGACATATGCGCCGATCTTCAAATTACTCAAAAAGAACCAGGATTGCGTTTGGTCAGAAGATTGCCAAACCACCTTCGACAGTATCAAGGAATACCTGTTGAATCCGCCAATTCTATCACCTCCAGTGGAAGGAAGACCACTGATTATCTACCTCACAGTCCTAGAGGACTCAATGGGATGTGTACTTGGCCAACAAGACGAAACCAAAAGGAAAGAGTCTGCCATTTACTATTTGAGCAAGAAATTTACCGACTGCGAAACTCGGTACACGATGCTTGAGAAAACTTGTTGCGCTTTGGCTTGGGCAGCCAAACGTCTTCGCCAATACATGATTCGTCATACTACTTGGTTAATCTCCGAAATGGATCCAATCAAGTACGTATTTGAAAAACTTGCTCTCACGGGAAGAATTGCCCGTTGGAAGACGCTGTTATCAGAATATGACATAGAGTACCACGCTCAGAAATCCGTTAAGGGAAGTATTTTAGCCGATCATTTGGCTCATCAATCGATTGACGATCAAGAACCAATCGGGTTTGATTTCCCAGACAAAGATGTCATGTATCTAAAAATGAAAGATTGCGATGAACCGTTACCCAGTGAAGGGCCATAACCAGGTTCCCAATGGGCACTTATCTTTGATGGAGCAGTTAATCATTACGGAAATGGAATTGGGGCAATCATTGTTTCCCCTCAAGGTACCCACATTCCTTTCACCGCCAGACTTACGTTCAAATGTACGAACAACGAGGCCGAATACGAAGCTTGTATCATGGGTCTCGAGGAAGCAATTGATTTAAGGATCAAAAACTTGGACGTATACGGCGACTCAGCCTTGGTTATCAATCAGATAAAAGGAGATTGGAACACATACCAATTAGGATTGATCCCTTACAAAGACTACGCAAGAAGGTTGCTACCTTTCTTCAACAGAGTTGAGTTTCATCACATCCCTCGTGAGGAGAATCACATGGCTGATGCATTAGCCACTATCTCTTCCATGATTAGTGTAGGTCAATGGAACGACTTACCTAAGATCGACATAATGCGCCTTGAACGGGTCGCTTACGTCTTCGCAATTGAAGCAGTCATAGACGATAAACCTTGGTATCACGATATCAAATGCTTCCTTCAGAAACAAGAGTACCCATCTGGAGCATCCAGGAAAGACAGAAAAACCCTCAGAAGATTGGCTGTAAACTTCTTCCTGAGCGGTGACACTCTCTATAAAAAAAATTTTGACATGGCCTTGCTCCGATGCGTAGACAGACCAGAAGCAGAAATGCTGATGAAAGAAATTCATGAAGGATCCTTTGGCACTCATGCCAACAGACACACAATGGCGAGAAAAATCCTAAGAGCAGGGTACTACTGGTTGACCATGGAATCCGACTGCTACAAGTACATGAGGAGGTGTCACAAGTGTCAGATATACTCCGACAAAATTTATGTACCGCCATCACATCTCAAAGTTCTTTCTTCCCCATGGCCTTTTTCCATATGGGGAATCGACATGATTGGCTTGATTGAACCCAAGGCTTCAAACGGACATCGGTTCATCCTGGTAGCCATTGATTACTTCACCAAATGGGTCAAAGCAGCGTCGTACGCTAATATAACCCGACAAGTGGTGGTCTGATTTATCAAAAACAATATCATCTGCCGTTATGGTGTTCCAAACGAGATCATTACTGATAATGGATCTAACTTGAACAACAAGATGATGAAAGAGTTGTGCGCAGAGTTCAAGATCGAACACCATAACTCATCTCCCTACCGACCCAAGATGAATGGAGCGGTAGAAGCGGGTAACAAGAACATCAAGAAGATCTTTCAAAAGATGGTTGTAACCTACAAAGATTGGCACAAGATGCTACCCTTTACTCTTCACGGTTATCGCACATCTGTCCGCACTTCAACAGGGGCAACCCCTTTCTCTCTAGTATATGGCATAGAAGCAGTGCTTCCCATAGAAGTAGAGATCCCGTCAATCCGAGTATTGATGGAATCTAAGCTCACCGAAGCTGAATGGTGTCAAAGCCGACATGACGAATTGAATCTGATCGAAGAAAAGCGAATCACGGCACTATGCCATGGTCAGTTGTATCAACAGAAAATGAAGAGGGCGTTTGACAAAAAGGTCCGACCTCGTGTCTTCAGAAAAGGAGACCTCGTGCTCAAGAAGATACAATCATTTCTCACTGATTCCCGGGGCAAGTGGACTCCGAATTATGATGGCCCCTATGTGGTCACGAAAGCTTTCTCAGGCGGCGCCTTGAGACTTGCAACCATGGACGGAGAGGAATTTGCCTACCCCACGAATGTTGATGTAGTCAAGAAATACTTCGCCTAAAAAAAACCGTCTCGGTGGATTGAAAACCCGAAAGGGCGGTCCAGGCAAAAGTTAGAGACATGAGAAAAAAAATCATCCTGGTGGATTGGAAACATCACAGTACAATCCAGGCAAAAGTTAGGGATAATGGCAAGTAACTATGTTCAACAAAGGCAAATCCCTCAGCAGCAGCAGTTACACCATCCATCGGAGGAAAACTCCAGTCAAGGTCATCTTCGATAGAAGCTCAGGATGTCCCGAATTCAAAGTTGGTAGAAGGATAGTGGTTGTTATGTTTCAACGTAGCCCTTTTCCCTGTAAAATTACCATTTTCTAACTTTGTAAATACTCTTTGGAATCACGCGTTTGGCTGATCTCCATCTTATCAATAAAATTTGAGCCCTTGTGCTTTTGGTTGTAATTCTTATTTGTTTTAGCATTACAGAACGACGTTGTTAACATGATTAACGATTCTTGAAATAAAACAAAAATGAATTTACTTGTTAAAACTTTTTCTGCTTTTAAAATAAAGTCGGCAATTTCTTTTGACTGTTGAACATCAGAGGAACATCGGTCGCTTCTTCAGAAGTAATCGAACCTCAAAGTGCAGAATCAAAGTACTCCTTCTAACCCAGTACGCCTGAATGAAGGGATCAACTTTGTCAGAGACCTTGTTTCGTCTGACACGCCTCGGCCGAGTTCTTATCTCCTAAGCCCGACCAACATAGCTCCCAACAGGGGCTATCTCTCCTAAGCAAGGTGGAATTGCTATTCTGAACCAACGGTACTTCTTCGCCCCGCGATGGCCGAGTATCCAGTCGTGTTTACCTGTCAGTTTGTATGTCGCGTCAGTTTTGTCAGCATAAACATACACACATCATGCATTATTGATTTACATTCACATTTCATGTTGCATAACTATCACTCTAGTCGGTCTTGTCCCCTAGTGATAGAAGTTCTCTCAATCGAGTCGTCAGTTCTTGCCTCGTCAGGAAACGCTGCGTCTGAACATTCTCTCTCCTCCAGTTTTATTTCTGGATAGGAAGTTGGCCCTCGACCACTTTGATAACTTGAACCTCTAAAAAACCAGAGAAGCCCTCAGTTAACATCACTCTTCGCAATTGAAGATGATATCCTTGCTTTCCCGGATTAAGGAAAATCCACAGAGAAAGCCCCATAATCGAAGATTCGGCAGTACGGCAGTTTTTCTCCGAAAAACCCACTGATGAAAAGGTCATAGGCACCTCAAAATTGGATCACATCATATGGCATTTCTCCGAGAAGATCTCCGAGAAAAGTATGATGTAAAGACCCCAAACGAATGCAGTCTCTCAAGGGACTCGCATTCCCCGAGTAGAGTCAACAAATGGCGTCTCCAAACAGAGAAGTTTGTGCAACTCTACAACTCAAACGGTTGGGTTCCCCAGCAAGTCTGACATCAAAACTTTTTCCGTCAAATGGCATCTCCCCAGGAAAATTCGGCGAGAAGTTTGAGGAAAACCGCTACGCATAGCGTCCCTTGTCAAGAAAGTTTATTGACAAAAGAAACTAAGACCAGTTCCTTGGTAGGAAACCAGGATCGAGGGGAAGTTTAATTCAGAAACTGAGACCAGTTCCTTGGTAGGAAACCAGGATCGAGGGGAGGTTTATTTCAAAAGAAAACTGAGACTAGTTCCTTGGTAGGAAACCAGGATCGATGGGAGGTTTATTTCAAAAGAAAACTGAGACTAGTTCCTTGGTAGGAAACCAGGATCGAATGGAAGTCTACCTTTTCTAAGCATCATTGCTTAGCAAAAGAAGATGAATGCGCAAGCTGCCATTCATAGCCATCAAAATTTCGGGCATTCCGATATTTAATCCTCTTGCACCCCGAATGCCCGAATACGTTCGTCATTCACACCTTCGGGTCCAAGAAGATTAAATAGGGGCATCTGTCATACCCCAAATTTTGACCACTAAGATTCCCATCATTGTGCAAATCATCATCACAATATGGATGAACCATCATGCCTCATCAGTCTCCTCAAGGAATTGTTGAGCATTCACCATAATCAAAATTAGGGTTTCAAGCCCTCTCAGAGCCTTAGACAAAGGATCAATCAAGGAATGACTTGATATTTAACTTGTCTAGCCTCTAAAATATCCATAATGGATCAAAAGGACTCCCACTTCAAGGATTAAGCACAAGGCTGCTCCCTTCTAGGTGGATCAAGTCTCAAGATGGACAGTGTCACCAAATTAGGGTTTTGGTCGACCAGGGCCTCCAGATGGAAATTTTTCATCAGGGCACAAGCCAATGATCCAACACAAAACCTAATATACTCCATGGAACCTCACGGACCCAATAATCAAGTCAATTTTGCCTCAGGGGATGCATTCATCAAAAATCAGGAATTAGGGTTTCTTGACCTAATTCACCCCTAAGTTGACTTTTAGGGCAAGTCATGAGCCAAGACCTCAAGAGAGGGTTTGAGGGTCTCTAATGAACTATATTGATCCATTTGGAACAATGGATTAATCCAAGAAGCTTGAGCAACAAGTCTCAATTTCATCTGCACCACAATTAGGGTTTCGCAAGGAAAGTCAACTGTAACTTTGACTTTTGACCAGGACATGCTCCCAAGCCCTAAGACATGATTCAATATACCCTATGACACCCATGGAACATGTCTATCAAGTTTGATTTAGGTCAAGGACATGATTTCCTGAAGAATTGCACAGTTTGGAATTCATCTGATAAAAAGTCAACTGTGCACAAAAGTCAACTTTGACTTTTTGAGATTTTTCACCAAAATGGATTTTTAACCCTAAAATGATGTTAATGTATGATTTGAATCATCATTCATCAAGAAAAATCAAGAAAAGTTGGATAACTTGTAAAAGGGGTAACCATAAAACTTAGAATTTTTCTAAGTCATGAAAAAGTGCCACTAATGCACCAACTTTGGAGGACCATAACTCCTAAACCACAAGGCCATTGTGCCCCATTCAAAGCTTGATTTGTAGATCTCATTGCCCTCTACAAAAGCGTTATACTGACCTATGTCCAAATTCGTCATGGATTTTGCCTTACTTTTTGCCAAATGTAGGGGGATTTTTCACTTGGATTCAAAAGAGATCAAAATCAAACATGTTCAAACAGTTGTTGTATCATGTAAGGGCTTTCCAAAATGACCAAGAACATTACCAAATTCAACTTACACCATGAGATATGACATTGGCAAGTTGCCTTGCTGAAATCTGTCAAAGGCAAGGCAGAATTTGCAATTTTGCTCGATTTGCCAAAATCAGCCAAATTCAAATGCTCCTATCCACTTGGACACATCTGAGGATTGAATCTAAGGGGGACAATCACTGAGCCAAGCCTCCAAAGTCCATGGAACAAGAAATATCATGTTGAACCTAGAATGGCCAAAATAGGGACAAGACTCCAAATTTGGATTGAAGCATTCAATGGAAGCATCAAGGTGGCATGGACTGAGCCATTCTCATCTGAAATCAGTCAAGACTTATCCAAGACCAAGGGAACCAAAGCTCTGTGCCCTAACCTCTAGTCAATGGCTAGAGGAGACTTGGATTTTCATTTGCCAACATTGGCCAAACCTACTTAGCAGTTGCCATTCACTATTCCTTGCAAAACAAACTTGCTCTACTATAAATAGAGCTCAATTGTGTTCAGTTTAAGTACACCAAAGGCCTACAACACTTACCTTTCTCAAAATCTCTTTCTCTTGGCAAAAATGCCTTTCTTAGCAAGGTAACTATCGGGTTTTGAGCTAGAGGGCAATTCCACTCAAAACAATCACTCACACACCTCATATACATCACATATGAGCTGATCAAACACTTAAACAACAACTGGAACATTGATTTCTCAAAATCACCAGTCAATTGCTCAAGGTTTTAACCAAAGTGCAGTTGAGATACCATGAAGTGATCCAACCAATTTCCATCAAGTCCAAGCATTCAAACACACTCCATAGCACCTAGGGAAGCTGTTCAGATCATCACAACACAACTGTAACACCTCCTACACAAATCATGATCACTAGCTGCAAGTGGTAAGCATGAGCTCTTTTAACTCTATGATCCATGCAATTTTTGCTGCACAATAATTTGGCCATATGTTCATAATCATGCATGAAATGTTTTCCCTCAATTAATTGCTTTGTTTGAATCGTGTATCAAAAATCCTAGCCTTCATGCAGAAATTAGGGTTCTTGAGGTTTCTTCGTGATTTCATGTTTTATGTTTAATTTAAATGAAATTAAGTGTTATAGACATGATCGTGAGGTTGAAACGAGTTGATTGGTATGTGGATTGAATGATATGGTTAAGTATTCAGTGAGATTGAATGGAAAACGCAAATCTGGGAAACTCAGAACACGCGCGTGTTCTTGGTGTGTTCTTGGCGCCATTTTAGGAAATTTGAATATTTGAATTTTGTGATTTTTGTTTAATTGATTCAAAAATTAATTTCTCGCTGAGTTTTAATGATTTTGAGTTGATTCTTTTTTTAATAATTCACAAAAATGTTAAAATATTTTATTTTATCAAAGAATCCCAAAAATATTATTTATTTCATATAATTGATATTTTTGCAAAGAATTAATATTTTAATTGTTTTTGACATTTTAAATATTTTTTTCACATTGATTTTGCAACTTTTAATGCTTTCTAATTATTTTGTAGCTCAATACTTAATTTTTGAAGCATTAATCCAAGATCACAACTTGTTTTTCATATGTTAAACAATTTTGATCATTTTTGTTGAATTTTATTCAATTAAATACTTTTTTGAAAACAAATTAGGGTTTTTGGATTAATTAAACCCTCATAAATCATTTTCAAAACACTTTGAGCCTCTAATAGAGTGTAAGACCCAATCCTTTTTTGACCAAATCATTTTTGGGCCTCAGTGTATGTATAAGTCCTGATACCGTCAAAAACAAATGGCGCGATCGTCGCCTTTTGAAAAATAACCATGAGCCTCTCCTTGAGCTATAAGACCCATTCAAAACTTTTGGGCCTCTAATAGAGTATAAGACCCAACCCCCTTTTAACCAAAATCATTTGGGCCTCAGATATTGTATAAGCCCCTTCGCGTTAAAAGAAAATCTCGGCGCGATCGCCATTTCAAACGGAAAAATCATCTGGGCCTACCCTCGTGTTATAAGCCCAAATCTTTTTCTTTAAGACTTTTTGGGCCTCTTGAGAGAGTGTAAGACCCATCCCTTTGTACAAAAAACTTTTTGGGCCTCAGTCACTTGTATAAGTCCCTCTGTACAAATTCAAAACAACAGTGCGCTCACTGATAAAACCCTGGGCCTCTCCTTGAGCTGTAAGGCCCAAATCTTTCTTTTTCAAAACACTTTCTCGTTTGATTTTGAATATACTGTTGTTTTCAATCTTTCTTTGTTGAACAACTAACCAAACAGCATGGAAGCTCTACAACCGAGTAAGTGGTTATTGCTTTCATTTACCGCTTTCATATACATATAACTGTATTGTGGGGCTGTTTCACTGTAAGTCTTCTTTCATAAACTCATATCAACTGTGTAATAATAGTATAAATATTTAGAGTTTCCCCGGCAACTACGTCTAGAACTAGGTGACGCCGTTTCGTTTATTCATAGAAATAGACAACTAGATCCCCAATAGGATCACCAGATACAGTCTTCTCTTCGGCTGTCCTCATTAGGAATTGTCAAGAAACTCTATTCCCAGAGATGAATGTATTCTCCGTGAATGGCATCTTTGAGTTTCTTCCAAATTCTCGAACTTTCCTGACTTGATCTATTCCTTGTCAATAGCTTGCCTTGAATTTCTCGGGGTTTGGGGACCCACGGGCTTCTTAAAAGCATCGGCCTCCTCTTAGGCATCATACAAGGACCCACAGGCATCCTAAAAACAACCCTGCCTCCTCTTGGGCTTAGTACAAGGACCCTACGGCTTATTAGAAGTATTCACAGCCTCTTCTCAGGCTTCGTATAATGATCTCTTCCTCCGGGAATGATAGCCTCCTCTTAGGCTTCGTACAAGGACCCGTCGGCTTCTTAAAAGTTTCCAGCCTCCTCTTGGGCTTCGTACAAATTGTCCCGACGACCTTCTAGAGGTATAGGAACAGAACTTAATCATCTCCATAGAACAATCCTTTCATAGAGTCTACTACTGTTTCTCAAAGCACAGTACAAAGGATGACACTCTAGACTTGGACAGTCTAATCTCCTTGAGTCTCAAAGACATTCTCAAGTGACCCCTTCGTTAAATAGGAAGAAAACCCGTAGACTCGAACAGTCTCAATACCCTTCGGATTTCCCGCTTCCTTAAAGAACAAGAATATCCCGGATCCTTAAATCAAATCCATGAGTACAATGTTGCTCATATAAGAACTGATTTTCTCTTTAAAATCAGTATACTGGAACTGTCACTTAACTAAAATAGTAACGACAGCCTCCTCTTAGGCTTTGTACAATGATGCTCCCCAGCGGAGTCAAACAACGTTTAGCCTCTCTCTCGGGCTTTGTACGAGACACATAAGAGACTCCCTCGTTGAGTCGATCACCCTTTCGCCTCCATCTCGGGCTTCGTACGAGATACAAAAAACTCTCTTGTTGAGTCAAATAGCCTCCATCTCGAGCTTTATACGAGATACCAAAAAATTTCCTCGTTGAGTCAAAACCTTTTAGCCTCTCTCTCGGGCTTTGTACGAGACACATAATAGCCTTCTCTTAGGCTTTATATAAGAAAACCACTGGTTAATCCAATTAACCTTTTAGCATCAAAGTTGTGCCTCGTTCACAGTACACAAACATCAACAACTCCTTCCCCTTTCATCTAATCGCTGTAAGCGGCAAGCCTCTGGATCATCTACATCCACGCCAATGTCCCTCTTTTAGTATGAAAAATTCCTAAGGAAAGATAGCATTGCTCTACACTGAGTTAAAGTCTTCTCCTTCAGGTTAAAATCCCCTATAAAGGAAATTATGGCATTGCCGGATCCGCGTATCCCGGTTAAAGTAATCCTCCTTTACAATCAGTCACCCAACAGTTGTGACAGACAAACCTCTTTAGAGATGACAAATTCTCTCTAGAGTCAAACCCTTTTAGCTTCACATCTTGGGCTTTGAACAAGATACAAACACCTTTCGCTTCACATCTTGGGCTTTGAACAAGACACCAAAAACAACCATTTCCTCCCATAGAATAGGAGGAACTACGAATGCTCTGATTTCCCTGTTTCGGTAAACGGGAATACGTAGGCATAAGATTGAAAGAAAAATCTTAGCGAGCACACTAAACAAAAACCCAAAATCCCATACTCTCATGTATCTATCAAAAGCATCAGTCCTAGCATCCTAATCCTTGTTCCCTGCTATAAAGTCCTAGAAAGAGAAAAGAAAACCGTATTGGCAAAAATACAAATAACCAGTACAAAGGCCCCCCCACATTGATAACATTCGTAACCTAACAGACCACTGTTTAAACTCAGTATGCAAAGCAGGGTTAATTGGAGGCATCTATTTCCCTTCCTTCATCAGCTCACAATAGGATAAAAAATGAATCGACCTGTAGTAAACTCAACTGCAGAGAGCGACCAGCGCTTAAGAACCGCGTCCAAAATTGCTCGCTACACACGGGTGTAGGACCGAACGAAGGTCGTGACCCGAAGGGGTTCAGTAAACTGACTGAACAAACAGTACTCAACCGAAGAAAGGGTATTTGAACCAAAGAAAGATTACTAACCCAAGGGTGCAAGTATTCGAACCAAGATGAGGTTGCCAACGGCGGGGGATTCGGTGTTTACAGACGGATTGTGACCAACCGAAGAGAAAAGCGAGTGATTAACCAAGAGAAGGTGATTAACTTGAAAGGGTTCAGTATTTTAACAGACGGACTGTGGTTAACTGAAGAAAAGGGTGATTAACCCAAAAGGTGCTCAGTATTAACAGGCGGACTGTGATTAACTGAAGAAACGGGTGATTAACCAAGAGAAGGTGGTTAACCCAAGAAAGGAGAAGAACCAAGAGAGGATTGCGAACTCCTGGGGAAGAATGGTCGTGATAGGAAAACTGTGTTAGACCAAAGAAAGAGAATTGAGACTCTTCAGGGGAATCAAAAAGCAAAGATTGATTACAAGAAGAAAGGAGTGATGGAACAAAGAGAGATTGCTAGCGCAAGAATAATGATCTCAACCAAGAAGGGTGGTGATTGATCAAAAGGGGAGATTGAAAGAGATAGGAGTGATCAAGGATCAAAAAGGATCGCAAAGAGAGAGGAGTGATCAAGGATCAACTCGACAGGGGAATGAGAGACACTATAATTGGAGGATAGAGGTGACTATTCTCGAGGAGAGGACAAGACGCCTTTACCAAAGAAATAGCCAAAATGTGGGTAGGAAAAACTCCATCCTCATTCCTTCTCTAGTACCCAAAATATAGTGTGGAAAATGAAACGGACAGCGCAGCCACTCCAATGTTGTACAGTGCTCCTACGTAGAGAAACGGACAGCATAACGACGTCAATTTGTACAGTGCTTCGATGCAAGGCGCAACGCGAAACTCCAACTACACGGGGGAAGAGAGAAAAAGCTCTAAAGGAGGCCTAAAGAGAGGAGAATGGAAGATCGATTAATCAAACAAAGTTTCGATCAATTAATCAAGGGATAAACATGCTAACAACTTTCCAAAGAGGATGAAAAGTCATTAAAGCAAAAAGGAGTGAATTATTGATTATACAAGATTAAGTTTATCCATTAAGAATAAACTTAATGCAAACTGAAATGGAAGGTGCAAAACAGTGCCAAATGATCATCAAAATGCCACACAAAATCATGCACCATGTGAACAAAGATAGTACAAGAATTGATATGTTCATACAATGCTAAGAACAAGAAACAATTGAATAATCGAAAATATGCATCGAAAGTTCATTAACATGCTTCAACCAGAAGTGAAATGACATTAAAAACATCCATAAAATCAAACATGACAATCAATGGAAGTTAAAATGAAGGAAGCATGGCAAACACACTTGAAAATGCAAGAAAATGGCCTTTCTGTTCAGTGGTAACCGGTTACTCACCATGCGTTAACCGGTTACTTGCTTGAAAATTAGCGTTCTTGAGGAAAATTGCACTGAGTAACCGGTTAACCACTAAACGTTAACCGGTTACCACTGAACAATGGTGAAAAAAAAACAAAAAAAAAACACAGCTTTTCAAAAGTAGTTTTCAACACATAATCACTTATGCAAACTACCACATGCTAGGAGCTGAAATTGTGCACGAAAATTGAACTTGAAAATAACAAATAAACAGTGATAGAATCAACTATCACAATAGGATCGTGGATCAAACAAATGCAAAACCAAATCACACACAACAATTATCGACTACATTGCGAACGAAATGAAAATGCGCGAAACGGTAAAATTAGTTAGATCCACGAACCTACAAGCCGGAGATTTGGCTTGGTAAATGTTGCAAAGGATTCTTGATGCAGAAAATTAAAGAAAACCAGAGGAATCTTCAATTTGTAGACGAACCGTGCCGAAATCGAGCAAAATACGATAAAGTTCAAAAATGCGAATTCGAACCGTTGGAAGTTGCAGCAAATACTCAAGATTAATCCAAAAGCTGAAATAACTCTAGAAATCCAAGTGTAATAGAAAGAATGATGAAGGTTGAGCTCAAGAAATAATCACTTTTGATGTAAAAGTGATTATCCTTCAAAGTAGAAATGAGCTTTGGTGAGGTTTTGGAAGAGAATTGAGATGAAGATGAAGATGTAGTAGAGAAATTCAGAGAGAATGTGGAAGAATTGAGAGTGAAATGGAGCAAAATTGTTGAAGGTCCTTGAAAATGAGTGAAGGTGAGTTTATATAGATTTTAGGTTTGGAGTGTGAGATGGTTTGGAATTTGGTTTGGAATTAGCTTTGGGTTTGGAACTAGGCTAGGAGTTAGTTGGACTTGACTCACCGAGTCAAGGCGGTTAACTCGGTTAGTTAGAACCAACTCGGTAACAATCCCAAGGTGCACTCCATCATCCAAAGGTTGATATACTTGGAAAACAAGGAACATGGTGCACTTAAATTAGAGTGAAACATTGGAATAAATACACATGGAATGTCTTGAATAGTCTTGAAATGTCTAGAGAGGTCTAGAATGTTCCACACACTGCCAGAATCAAGTAGAACCAAAGACCAAGGAGAGTGCATGGATGCTGTCCCAAAAATGCAGCAGGAATTGCAAAATTGCACTGAGTAACTGGTTACTCACCATGCATTAACCGGTTACTTCAGTCAATTTTTGCCCAAATTGCTCAGGAAATGATACTGGAGTCCCGGTTGTGGTTTTCCACCTCTTGTCTTGATGAATAGGTATGGAAACCTTCATTTTGTGCTTGTTTTGATAAGGTGATGACCTTGTGAGAATATGATTAATCGGGCTTGGAAAACCTGAATATCCTGCAATCAAAACACCAGAGGAAAAAATGCGAATGTGTATGCCAGCGATGTGAATGCTTATGCTTATGCAAAAGGCAAAAGAGGGAGGTCAAATTTCGGGTTACGACAGCTGCCCCTATTTAATCCGCTTGGACCTGAATGTACGAATTGCGCCAGCTTTTCGATGATTCAAGGTAAAAGAGGATTAAATAAAAGAGTAGCTCGAGAATTTGGCCGATGGCGACAAAAGGAAGAGTTGAAAGTGTTTGAAGGTTGATAAGTGCAAAGTTTGCTGAAAATCTGCTGGGAGATAAGTCAGGCAAAAAAAAGAGGGAGTATGATTGATGCATATGCTATGTATGCGTTTCTACATGATGCTTGATATCATGCAATGCAAAGGCTCAAGTTGAGGCACAATGCGAAGTGATTAGGCAGAAACCGTAGTAAAACGACTTCGACATCCTCGGTCAGGGAGAGAACCCGCAGATAAAGACAATCTCTGCTGGAGAGGAGAGTTCGTAAAGGATTATGATTCCGCTGGGGAAAGAAACTGAGAACATCTCAGGTTTCTAAATCACCATGGTTGTCTCTGTTGGGGATGAAAGAACCAAGTCAAATCTTTCTACCAAGACTGGCTCTGCGCGGGGAAAACAGATTCCTGAATCACGTTGACCCAGCTGAGGAGAAACCACTGCTGCTGATGATAGATAATTCCTGATCATTGGAGATGATACACAACCCTTGCTGGGGGAAAGTGAACAAAGATGTCTTTGTTGGGGAACACCTTGGCCACCTGCTAGGGAGAATGATGACTATGCAGAGGAACTGCTGAGGAGACAACAACTTCTTCATAGAATCATCCCATTTCCGGCCAGGCGTTAGGCTTACCAATGGATATTACTGCTCACCCTGCAGGAGTTACCAGTAACACATGCAATGCATATTTCTTTCTCGGTGGATTTAGCTTTTGATTGTTCTCAACGGTTTTTAGTATTATGTTATCACAAATAATTGTTTATTTTGCAAACAAAATACTGGAATGGAAACAAATTTAGTTAACAAAAATGCATTTTATTGAATGTGAAATTTTTGTACATAAAGTGTGTACAAGGATGCAAAATCCTTGATGAGGAAATTTGCAATAAAATTGAAAAACAAATGTAAATGGCAAAGGGAAATTATGCTTTGCATTGATTACAACATTGGCCACTTTCCACTATGAGTCTAGGTTCCAACGCTTTGCACCAGTTGATGATGATTCGACTGTTCTGTTACCGTCTAAGATCTAGCCGTGAGGAAAAGAGGCTCAAGTGTTTACAGTCAATGCCTTTATCCCTAATTTTTGCCTGGACATGTTTTCACTTTTTTTTTCCACTAGGATGCCCATTTTTGCCTAAGTCGCCCTTTCGGGTTTTCAACTTAGCAGGCTATTATTGTTTTTTCCATTGTCCCTAACTTTTGCATGGAAATTTCTTTTTTTTTGGTCCATCGGGACGTCCATTTTTGCCTAAGTCGCCCTTTCGGGTTTTCAACTTAGCGGCCTATTATTGTTTTTTCCATTGTCCCTAACTTTTGCATGGACATTTCTTTTTTTTGGTCCATCGGGACGTCCATTTTTTTCCTAGATTGTCCTTGCAGATGTCAATCTAGCGGACTCTTATCCATTTTTTTTTCAGGCATAATATTTTTTTACTATATCGGAGTTCACGGGCGATGGCAACTCCTCCCCATCCATTGTGGCGAGGATCAGGGCTCCGCCTGAGAAGGCCTTCTTAACAACAAAGGGTCTTTCGTAGTTGGGAGTCCACTTGCCTCGTGGATCCGAGTGAACAGGTGAATATATTTTGAGCACGAGTTTGCCTTCGCAGAACATTCGAGGAAGAACTTTCTTGTCAAAAGCTCGCTTGAGGCGTCTCTGATACAATTGACCATGACAAACGGCTGCAAGGCTGTTGCGGTGAGAATCGGATAACAAGCTATTAATTAACTTGCATCGCAAAACTTTGAATTCACAACCGACTTTGATTTATCCAAAGGAAAGGTTCAAGATAGAGAAAACCTAAAGGGGGGAGATCTAACGTTCGGGGGTTGGTTATACTAAGGGAAGGTATTAGCACCCTAAGTATCTGTAGTACTCTACAGGAACCTCTTGTTTATGTTTGTGTTATGTTATGTTTGCTTGCTAAGATATCTATGTTAAGGGTACGGTAAAGACCTAAGGGTATGTACACTAAGTTTGCTCGCCAAGACATCGCATCTTGTGCCTACGTATCTGACTGAAGAATCAGAGCAACCATAGTTCACCTAACTAAGGGTGAAAGAGGAACCATTGACTATGGCCAAAGTTCCAAGGGGAAATGAGTATGAGCTTATTTAGAGTTTTAAGAAACTCTCTAAATCTAAGTTATGAGGGAAAAGTGAGTTCTCATGATGATGAGAATCACATAGAGTTCAAAACTATTACCTATTGCTAAGTTATGATTCAATGGCTCTTATGAGGCCAAGAAAAGGGAAAGGCTCTTATGAGGCCAAGGTGAGATGATTTGTTTATTGACTTATGAGTCAACTGAGGGGAACTTTCCTTTGGAATAGTATTGAGGATGTGTCAAATGAAATAGTAAACCACAATAGTAGTCCACAAGACTTTATCAGAAAATATTTACAAGTCTCGTCAAAGAGAGAAAAGAAATGTTAATATTGAAATGAAATAGAAATAGTCTCGTCTTAATCATGATTTAATCGAGAAATCGATAATCAGTGATTCTTGACTTTCATCGACTAAAAAGTAAATGAAACTGAAATAAAAAAAGCAAGTGGTCTCCTATCGATCGAAGTTTTGTCGATTCAATGAAATCAACCAAACCATGAAGTTTGTTATATCATCGACCATAACAAAGAAAATGAAATCGAAATGAAAAAAAGAGTTGGTCTCGTCTTAATCAAGATTTAAATCGATAAATCGATAATCTTAGATTTTTGACTTTCATTGACCAATAAAGATAAATAAAAAAGTGGCCTCATATTTATCAAGACTTTCGGGTGATCTAGAATAAATCGACAAGTCATGATTTTTTGTATATCATTGGCCAAAATAAGGAAAAAAGGAATTGAAATGAAAAATAAAGTCGGTCTCGTCTTAATCAAGATTTATATCGGTAAATCGATAATCTCGATATTTAACTTTCATTGACCAACAAAATAAAAATAAAATGGCCTCATATTTACCAAGACTTTTTGGTGATTTAGAATAAATCAACAAGTCATGATTTTTTGTATGTCCTTGGCCTAAAATAAAATGAAATCGAAAATGAAATCATAAAAGTGATTAAAATAGAACTGAAACTCTCAAGAGAAATCTCACAAAGATTAAACAATAAAATTTGTTTTCATTAAAACTAAATAAACAAGCTATTTCATAAAAAAAACAAAAGGAAATTGAAATATAGAAAGAAGAGGGGTGTAGACTGAGTTTGAAAGAGAGTACGTAGATGGAGGTGGAGTCATTTGGGCTTAACAGCCCATCATCCACCTAAAGTAAAAACACGAGTGCAATCAAGCGCAAGGGTGGTGTGTGAAAACTAGAAGGGACACGGTTCTAAGCCCAAAACGCAAACATAATCAAATTAAAATTAAAAAAAAAACATTATTTACTATATTAAAAATCTGAAAACAAAACCAAATTAAACATAAACAGGGCACGACACATCGTCATCATCGTCTCTTTTCAAAACGAGGTCAACAAAACTTCATATTCACATCGAAAAACAAACAGGAAGGGAAACGAAGCGCCGTGTTACAACCTCCTTCGCTCAATGTTTGTTTCCAATCCGCCCTTCAAGTCGTACGAACCCTCACATTTCACCATGCCAAAGATCTCGGTTTCAATTCAAATCAGGTTTTCATGATTCAATCTCAAATCCGTTCGATTCAGGTTTGGATTCGATTCCATTTTCCCTTGCTTATAATCGCGGTTCTCTTCATCTCTCTCACTTTCTTCCGATTTGGTTTCTTTTTTTTGGTGATTTGGTTTGTTCGTGCAAATGGGTATGGTGATTGATGATGAGCGAAAGGTTTTGGGAGTTGTTGGTGGAGAGTTGTGGTTTATAAAAGGTTGTGGAGGAATAATGGTGGTTGAAGAGTTTGAACGATTTGGGATGAGGGTGTTGTTGATACGGTTCAAAGGGAGATGGTTGTTGAGTTTACGGTGAGCTGAAGATTTGTTGTCTGGTGATTGAGGAAAGGTCAAACAAAAGGGTATTGGAGAGATGTTTGTTGTTGTTCTTTTGGTTGAAAGAGATTTCCCCCCTAGGTCTGAGATTTAAGGCCAATGTTTTTTTTAAGGTGAGTGAGGTTCCCCCCTTTTTTGATTCAGCTGATTCTTCTTTTAAAACAGAATGAAAACTTGTTTGATAAGTTTCAAATTTCTCTCAATGCAAACGTCGATGTTGCTTGTTGCTATCCAGTCGTAGGTTTACAGCTGTGTGTTGAAACGTCGTTGTTGATTCAAAAGAGGGTCAAAGCGCTGGGTTAAAATTGCAAGTCCTTGCACTATCTTGGTATGGCGTGGGGTTCTTTATTCTGAAGGTAGCAGAAACTTAACACAATGGATGTTGGTAGGGTAGCAGGATGCTGTATTCTCTGTGTTTGCAGCAGGTACGGTTTCGGGCTTGGTACAGTTGGCACATTGCTTTGGTTTGAGGCATAGCAAAGTCTTGGTCAAATTTGTTGTGCAGAACTTTAGTTTGTAATAGGATTGATAGTAAGACTTGGTATGGAACAAGCTGCTGCGCAAGGCTTTTGATAATGGGCTTATGTTGTGAATTGTGGATTTTTGTATTTTTAATTGAAATGAATTGATGGGCTTTATGATCTCTTTGTGTAAATGGACTCTTTTTGGACTAGGATTTTCCAGAGAAAAAAGAAATGGACAATAGGAAAAAAAATAAAAACATGGATATTGGATAAAAAGATAATTAATGGGGATAACTATGGAATTAACATTGGAATGTATTTATTTGAATGAAATTGGGAATGGATTAGGAAAGTGGATTATGAAAATGATTTGGATGGAATTAGGTGGAATTGATAATTGAAATAAAATGTGGATAATTGAAATAAAATGTGGTTTAGAAGATGGGTTATGAACAAAGTGGATATAAAGGTAAAAATTGATAATGAGATGACTCGGGTTGTGGAATTGAATAATGAAATCAAAAATTGGATTGGATGGAAAATAGGTAATAAAAACAGGACACTGGAAATGGATTGACAATGGGTAATTTGAAAAATGGATAAAGGTAACATGCCTCCACAATACTTAAAAAATCCACAAATGCACTTGACTGCCACAAATTCTGAACTACACGACTAAACACTTGCACACAACTTGAAATGTACCAACTACTTTAACCTTTCTGATGGCTCTACAACCTCAATTGAACTGAAACAGTATTGCACACACCATGAACTGGCTAGCCTTAGGAGACTCAACTGAACGATATTTGTCAACCATAAACTCTAAGGGTGAGAAACCCTAATCCTCATGCCTTGAGTGCACACTTATGAAACAAATGACTGGATGAGGACCAAAACCTTGATTCAGAATCTCTGCCACATCCTGTTAACCTGATACTAATACAAACCACCTGTTTGACCAAGATTAGGTCAAACTCCCACTGAATCTCGAACCATACCACACAAACCCTTAACCTGACGACCTTGCCTGATCCTTGAGGAAGAACTTGTGATGAAAACAAATCAGATTGGATTATTGAGGAGAGGAGGTCTCTTGAAACAACCCTGATTTACAAGTGAAACAAAATAAACAAAAACTGATAAAATGGTTAGTTATGCAATGATTGACCTAGAATGATATGCGAGATGTTATGACATCTAAGGGGTAAAATTTGGGGTACAACAAAGGCGTTTCTCTTCGATGAGATTCAGCTGGTCGTATCTGGATTGAACCCATTCGGGTTCATTAAGACCTGCTTCCATGATGACTCTGAATGAAGGAATTTCGACTTCGAAGGGTAGAACTGCCTCAATACCATACACAAGTGAGTACGGAGTTGCCCCGGTGGAAGTGCGAACTGAAGTTCTGTAACCATGCAGTACAAAGGGAAGCATTTCATGCCAATCCTTGTAAGTCTTGACCATTTACTGGACAATCCTCTTGATGTTTTTGTTTGCTGCTTCAACGGCGCCATTCATCTTGGGCCGATATGGTGAAGAGTTGTGGTGCTCGATCTTAAATTCTTGACATAACTCCTTCATCATGTTGTTATTCAGGTTGCTTGCATTGTCTGTGATAATGCTGCTAGGAATGCCATAGCGACAGATTATTTCTTTCTTGATAAATCTAGCAACTACTTGTCGTGTAACGTTTGCATACGAAGCAGCCTTAACCCACTTGGTAAAGTAGTCGATAGCAACTAGAATGAATCGATGACCGTTGGAAGCCTTCGGCTCGATCATTCCAATCATATCTATACCCCACATGGAGAATGGCCAAGGTAAAGTCAAAACATTCAATGGAGTTGGAGGCACATGGATCTTGTCTCTGTAGATTTGGCACTTGTGACATCTTTTGGCAAAGTTGTAACAATCTACCTCCATCGTTGTCTAGTAATACCCAGCCCGAAGGATCTTCTTGGCCATAGCAGGGCCTTTAGCATGTACACCCTCGCAGTCCTTATGTATGGACCTTATGATCGTGTTTGCTTCGTATCTATCCACGCATCTAAGCAACACGGAATCATAATTCCTCTTGTACAGTACACCACCACTTAAGAAGAATTTGGCGCAAAACCGTCTAAGAGCCTTCTTGTTAGTGATAGTGATACCCTCGGGGTATTCCTGTTTTTCCAGATATCTTTTGATGTCTTAGAACCAAGGCTTGTCATCAGACTCATCCTCGATTGCTAAATAATGTGCTGGTTCGTTCAAGTGATCAATGCGGATATGAGGAGCTTCGTTCTTCCACTTGACCTTGAACATGGATGCTAGAGTGGCCAGAGCATCAACTAGCTGATTTTCCTCTCTGGGAATATGATGAAAAGTGATCTCATCAAAGTAAGGAATCAACTTTGCTATGTGTTGTTGGTACGGAACCAGCTTGGAATCCCGAGTCACAAAGTTCCCTCTGACTTGACCGATGACAAAGGAAGAATCTCCATAGACCTCAAGAATCTTGATTCTCATGTCAATGGCCACTTCAATACCGCGGATACATGCTTCGTATTCAGCCATATTGTTGGTGCATGCAAAGTATAATCTGGCAGTGAAGGGAAGGTGAAAACTTGTTGGAGAGATGAGGATAACACCGATTCCACGACCCTTGGAATTAGAGGCACCGTCGAACATGAGCGTCCATCACGCCCATGGTTCGGGTCCTATATCAGGATCTGGAGTCTCATAATCTCTGATAAACAGAACATCCTCATCGGGAAAGTCAAACTTCATTAGTTGATAACCCTCTACAGGTTGGTGGGCAAGGTAGTCAGACAAGACTCTCCCTTTTATTGCTTTCTGGGTAACATGCTGGATATCATACTCAGTTAACAGCATCTGCCACCGAGCAATCCTTCCAGAGACAGCAGGCTTTTCAAATATGTACTTTATTGGATCCATTTTGGATATTAACAAAGTAGTATGGCAAATCATGTATTGTCGTAGGCGTCGAGCAGCCCAGACCAGAGCACAAAAAGTTTTCTCCAAGAGTGAGTATCTGGTCTCACAATACGTGAACTTCTTGCTCAGATAGTATACTGCGTGTTCTTTTCTACCAATGTCATCATGTTGACCCAATACACATCCCATCGATTCGTCGAGAACGGTGAGATACATGATTAAAGGCTTACCAGGAACCGGCGGTACTAAGATCGGTGGTTCTTGCAAGTATTGTTTTATTTTGTCAAATGCTTCCTGACAATCATTATTCCATTCAACTGATTGATTTTTTCTTAGTAATTTGAACATTGGTTCACAGGTAGCCGTCAAATGAGAAATGAATCTTGAGATGTAATTAAGTCTGCCCAGAAAGCCACAGACTTCTTTTTCTGTTTTGGGAGGCTGCATGTTCTGAATTGCCCTAACCTTATCAGGATCAACTTCAATGCCCTTCTGACTTACAATAAAGGCCAACAGTTTACCAGATCGGACTCCGAAGGTGCACTTCGAAGGATTCAACCGCAGTATAAACTTCCGGAGTCTGTCAAACAGCTTCTTCAGATGAACCAAGTGATCATCCTCAGTTTTGGACTTAGCAATCATATCGTCCACGTAAACCTCAATCTCTTTATGAATCATATCATGAAAGAGGGTTGTCATGGCACGTTGGTATGTTGCCCCTGCATTCTTTAGACCAAATGGCATGACTTTGTAGCAATATGTACCCCATGGCGTGATAAAAGTAGTCTTCTCCATGTCAGTTGGGGACATCTTGATCTGATTATATCTTGAAAAACCGTCCATGAAGGAAAAGACAGAGAACTGCGCAGTGTTGTCTACCAAGACATCAATATGAGGCAAAGGAAAATCATCCTTCGGGCTTGCTTTGTTGAGATCTCGATAATCCACACACATTCTGACTTTGCTGTCCTTCTTTGGAACTGGGACGATGTTGGCAATCCATTCAGGATACTCGGAAGTGACTAGGAACCCGACGTTAAGCTGCTTCTTTACCTCTTCTCTGATTTTGAGTTCCATGTCAGGTCTAGTCTTCCTGAGCTTGTACTTGACAGGAGGACATCCGGGCTTGAGTGGCAAGTGGTGTTCAACGATGTTGGTATCTAACGCAGGCATATCTTGATAGGACCAGGCGAAGATATCAACATAATCTTTCAATAACTCGACCAACTCGGAGTGTACATGCTTTGCGAGGGATGCGCCAACCTTGACTTCTCTTCTGACCTCATCAGTACCAAGATTGACAACTTCTACTGGCTCTTTGTGCGGCTGAATCTCTCTATGCTCGTGCTCAAGGAGCCTTGCCAGTTCAGCCGGTAATTCACAATCTTCCTCACTATCTTCTTCGGTTTGGTTAATTGGAATTACAGAATTACAATGGATGTTTGCCATGTTGTTATCAATGCTTCTATTAGTTCTGCATGTTTATGAATATGTTCAGAATGAGCTATTTAAAAAGTGAAAAAGAAAAGAAACTTTTTCCATTTATTTTGTGTGAAAAAGTAAAATAAAGAAAGGAAATAGAGCATGATTTTGAATGCAAAAAACTTTCATTTATTGATCACATAATGTTGCAAAAGCGCGAGGCCCTTTACAAGCTATCCACTCGTCTCAGGCGAGGACGAGGGAATGAAAAAGCAAAATGCATTACATGTTATATGGGAAAACCAGAGGAATCACGGTAGATGTCCAATTGTTGAGCTTGAAACCCGGCGGACACTTGCGCACAAAGCTTGAAATCTGATTACTAGGACCAGCATCACCAGCAGCTGCCACGATGTCCCCCTGCTGGAAACCCGCGTTATGGAATTTGATCAAATTGCATTGTTTCTGATCAGAGGAACCAGATTGACGACCAGGATGATAGGCCATTCCAAAATGATTACGCTTCTCAACTATATCAATCACGTGCCCCCAGCCTGGCAAGGAACCTCTATCGATGGTCTCTTTAGCACTCTTAGCAGATGCTAAAGTCAATTGTGGTGATCTACTTTGACTAGTTGAAGTAGAGCTGACATCTTCGAACTCGAGACACTGCAACGGCACCTCAGTTATGCCTTCTTCGGTCTTGACATATCGAAAATATGATAACTCGCTTACAATCAGATCCTCTTCACCACAGACAATGACAAGCTGATCGTCAAACATGAATTTCAACTTCTAATGTAAAGTGGATGTAACTGCCCCTGCCGCGTGGATCCACGGACGCCCCAGTAGGCAACTATACGCTGGATTGATATCCATCACTTGGAAAGTAATGGTAAACAGATGCGGCCCAATGTTGATGGGTAAGTCCACTTCTCCAATGACCTGTCTTTGAGAACCGTCAAAGGCTCTGACAACTAAGGCACTTGGTCTCATCTCGATTCCTTCCCCTGGTAATTGACTCAACGTGCCCTTAGGCATCACATTGAGAGAAGAACCAGTATCCACTAGAACACGAGATAACAGGATGTCTGTGCAGGTTACAGATATGTGCATCGCTTTATTGTGGGCAGTTCCTTCAGGAGGTAATTCTGATTCATTAAAGCCCAAATACCGACTTGCAGTTATGTTGGCCACCACATCATCGAATTCGACGACGGATATATCTTGCATGATGTGGGTGCTGTTCAACACTTTCAACAAAGCTGATTTGTCCGCAGGCGGACTCATGAGTAAGGACAAAATTGAGATCCTCGAGGGAGTCTGACCCAACTGATCCACAATCTTAAAGTCACTTTTCTTGATCAGCTTAAGGAACTCTTGATCATCAAGGGTCTCCTTGCTCTTTGAAACATTCTCAAACGGAATAATCAGTACTGAAACGGAAGTAGATGCCCCTTGTTGAATCATAGGGGTTGCGAATGCGGGTGTCTCTTTAGGAGAAACAACAATTGGAATTTGCACGGGTTTCGTAGTGACCTTCGGGGCAAACACACGTCCACTACGAGTCATACCTCCACCGGCTGTAACATTCACGATCTCGGATTCGGCAAACCTTACCTCTTGACCTCCAGAAAACACACAAGACCCATACTTCCAAGGTACCTCCTTAGAATTCTGATACGGAAACGGCTTCGGCGGGCAAACAACGATGGGTTGCACCTTCTTCTGTTTAGGGGATTCCACAGGAACCTTCCTATAGACAATGGTGAATGGCTCAATGGCAGCAACCTCCTCAACAGGTTTAGATCTGGCAAATTACACTTCGCCACGGTTCAGCAGAATCTGGACACAACCCTTCAGCCTTCGACACTGGTTGGGATTATCGTCACAAATCTGACACTTACCATGCAAACCTTTCAATAGCCAATGTTCATTTAATTTCTTGAAAACCACAGACATCAGAGTCTTTACTTCGTCAACATCCATGATTAATTCAGCCCTCGGACTATCCTCAATCATGTTAAGTGCAGGTCCACCGTGATTCGGCAACGGATTACTCTGAATGTTAGGTCCTTTCTTAGCGAAAGTCAGAACCTTCTTATCAATGAGTTCCTGAACCTTGGTTTTGAAAACAAAGCAATCCTCCGTTGCATGTCCTATGTATCTAGCATGATAAGCACAGGATGCATTTAGGTTATGCTTCGGACCAAATGGAGGAATTGTAGGCGCAATCTGCTTGGGGACAATTGCCCCTTGGTGAACCAAGTAAGGAAACAGTTCCATGTGTGACACCGGAATTCTATCAAAATTTGGACGCTTACGGTTTCCTAGATTGTTGTTGTTCTGACGATTCTGATTCTGCTGATTTTTGTTCTGTTGATTCTGTTGCTGATTCTGAGCATTCTGAACTGGTTGTTGCGGATGATACTGATACGGAGGTTGTTGATACTGTGCAGCAGCAATGTATGGATACGGATAGTATGGCAAGGGAGCCATGGGAGCTTGATACTGAGGAGAAACTTGAGCTGTCACAGCGTTGGTTTCACCTTCCTTTTTCTTGGACTGACTGTTCTGAGATTTTCTAGCGGTTGGCTGCTGGGAAGCAGCTCCAGGAATCTTTCTAGTCTTCAAACCATTCTCAATCCATTCACCAATTGTCATAACATCAGCGAAGTTCGATAAAGAACTACCCACCATTTTCTCGTAGTAAGATCCTTGCAAAGTACCCATAAAGATGTCAACCAACTCATTGTCAGAGAGAGCAGGTCGCACACGAGATGCCATCTCATGCAATCTTTGTGCATACTCCTTGAATGTTTCAACTTAGCGTTGGGACTAATTCTGCAATTGCAATCTAGTTGGCGCCAGATCAAGGTTATATTTGTATTGTCTCACGAACGCTTCAGACAAATCCCTCCAAGTACGGATTTTGCTGCGCTCCAAGCCCATTTACCAATCTAATGAAGCACCAGACAAACTATCTTGAAAACAATGAACTAGCAATTCATCATTATCAATATGGGATGCCATCTTCCTGCAGTACATAGTGATGTGACTACGGGGGCAGCTCAAGCCTTTATACTTTGGCAAATCAGGTATCTTAAATTTCTATGGCAGCACAATATTCGGAACCAAACACAAGTCTTTGGCTTCCATACCAAAAGCAGAGAACCCTTCGATAGCTCTGATACGGTCTTCTAATAACTTGTAGTCAACAGATCTATTCTGATTAGTGGGCCTGACAAGAATCTGAGGATTAGGCAGCTGAGAAGCGGCAAGAGCATTCACTTGCGGAGTAGCTGTCATACCCCAAATTTTGACCACTAGGATTTCCCATCATTGTTCAAATCATCATCACAATATGGATGGGCCATCATACTTCATCAGTCTCCCCAAAGATGGGTGAGCATTCACTACAATCAAAATTAGGGTTTCAAGCCATCTCTGAGTGCTTAGACAAAGGATCAATCAAGGAATGACATGATCTTCAACTTGTCTAACCTCTCAAACATCCACAATGGATCAAAAGGACTCCCACTTCAAGGATCAAGCACAAGGCTGCTCCCTTCTAGGTGGATCAAGTCTCAAGATCGACAGTGTCACCAAATTAGGGTTTTGGTTGACCAGGGCCTCCAGATGGAAATTTTTCATCTGGGCATAAGCCAATGATCCAAAACCTAACCTAATATACTCCATGGAACCTCATGGACCCAATCATCAAGTCAATTTTGCCTCAGGGGATGCATTCGTCAAAAATCTGGAATTAGGGTTTCTTGACCTAATTTACCCCTAAATTGACTTTTAGGGAAAATCATGAGCCAAGACCTCAAGAGAGGGTTTGAGGGTCTCTAATGAACTATATTGATCCATTTTCAACAATGGATTAATCCAAGAAGCTTGAGCAACAAGTCTCAATTTCATCTACACCACAATTAGGGTTTCGCGAGGAAAGTCAACTGTAACTTTGACTTTTGACCAGGACATGCTCCAAAGCCCTAAGACATGATTCAATATACCCTATTACACCCATGGAACATGTCCATCAAGTTTGATTTAGGTCAAGGACATGATTTCATGAAGAATTGCACAGTTTGGAATTCATCTGATAAAAAGTCAACTGTGCACAAAAGTCAACTTTGACTTTTTGAGATTTTTCACCAAAATGGATTTTTAACTTTAAAATGATGTTAATATATTATTTGAATCATCATTCATCAAGAAAAATCAAGAAAAGTTGGGTAACTTGTAAAAGGGGTAACCATAAAAAACTTAGAAAATTTTCTAAGTTAAAAATAAAGTGGATAGGGTACCAACTTTGGAGGGTCATAACTCCTAAACCACAAAGCCATTTTCTCCCATCCAAGGCTTGATTTGTAGATCTCATTGCCCTCTACAAAAACTTCAACTAGACCTAATTCCAATTCATTGTGGATTTTGAGTTATGGAGTGATCAAAATCAAGAAAAGTCACTTTGTTCCAACACATAGTGAAAATTTCACTATGTCAGATTTTACCCTACTTTTTGCCAAATGTAGGGGGATTTTTGACTTGGATTCAAAAGAGATCAAAACCAAATATGTTCAAACAGTTGTTGTATCATGTAAGGGCTTTCCAAAATGACCAAGAACATTACCAAATTCAATTTGAGTCATGAGATATGACATTGGAAAGTTGCCTTGCTGAAATCTGCCAAGGCAAGGTAGAATTTGCATTTTTGCTCGATTTGCCAAAATCAGCCAAATCCAAATGCTCCTATCCACTTGGACACCTCTGAGGATTGAATCTAAAGGTGACAACCACTGAGCCAAGCCTCCAAAGTCTTTGGAACAAGAAATAGCATGTTGAACCTAGAATGGCCAAAATAGGGACAAGACTCCAATTTTGGATTGGAGCATTCAATGGAAGCATCAAGGTGGCATGGACTGAGCCATTCTCAACTGAATTCAGTCAAGACTTATCCAAGACCAAGGGAACCATAACCCTGTACCCTAACCTCTAGTCAATGGCTAGAGGAGACTTGGATTTCCATTGGCCAACATTGAACAAACACCTGCAGCGGTTGCCATTGTCCCAAATGGTTCCCCTCATCTGGAACACCATTTGAGAGAGTTGCTATTCTGGTCACTTTTAACCCCTTTTGCAAGAAAGGAACTGTTTGTGTTTTTGCAGGTACCAGTCAATTCCAATCATCCTAAAAGCTTCTAAGGGATCATTTGAGTGTGTCTAAAGCATCAAATCATTTCTGGAACAAGAGGTTTGACAGATTGCACAAAAGCTCCAAAATCTCAAAAAAGAGGTAAGCCTCACAACTTGGAATCTTTGAAACATGCAATGCTTTGAAGTCCACTGATCATAAACATCTCATACATGTTGTATATGTTGTGTTTGAGCTAATTCACCATGTAATCCATGCTTGTACCAAGTTGTAGCATAGAAAATGCATTTATAGGTCATTTTCAAAACCACTATCGGGTTTTGAGGAGGGAGTGCGATCTGAAAAAACTACCACCACCATTGGATTCCTTATGAAATTCTGGTCCAGATGCATATAAATTTTGTCTCAAACCATTAAGAATTGAGAAAGTTATAACCTTCACGTTTCTGAGCCAAAACTTGCCAAAACTTGCCTTGGGCCAGGCCTAAAACCAAGTCATGCCTTGTATATTTGTTGTTTTGTTTCAAACAGTGGATGTATCACCACCCCAATGGTAAGGCGCGCGCCTTGTAACCTTGAGGTCTTGGGTTCAAACCCCACCCATGCCATTTTGTGTTTTTTCACATTTGGCCATTTTTTCCAATATTTTCATGGTTTATTAATTAATTGGAAAATTAATAACTCTTTCAATTTTAATTATTTTTGATTGGTTCTTTTTGCAAAAAATCACAAAAATGTTGAAATATTTTATTCCACAAAAAAATTGAATTTATATTATTTATTTAATATACTTAGTATTTTTGTAAATAAATTCATTTTTATTTGTTTTTAAACATTTTAAAATGAATATTCATCTTGAAAAATCAAGACCAAATGAGTTTTAATATCTCTTGTGATTTATACCTCATTTTTCAAACCTTAAACAAAAATCACAAGAGGTTTATTCAAACCTATTTGGTATTTTTCATTGATTTTCTTTAAATATTTACTTTTATAGAATAAAATTAGGGTTTCTTTGATTTTCACTCAAACAAATCATTGTCAAACACTCATGGGCCTCTAATAGAGTGTAAGACCCAATCCTTTTTTGACCAAACCATTTTTGGGCCTCAGTGTATTGTATAAGTCCCGATACCGTCAAAAACAAACGGCGCGATCATCGCCCTTTGAAAAATAACATTTTTGGGCCTCTCCTCGAGCTATTAGACTCATTTAAAACTTTTTGGGCCTCTAATAGAGTGTAAGACCCAACTCCCTTTTAACCAAAATCACTTTGGGCCTCAGATATTTTATAAGCCCCTCTGCGTTAAAAGAAAACCTCGGCGCGATCGCCATTTCAAACGGAAAAATCATCTGAGCCTACCCTCGTGTTATAAGCCCCACTCTTTTTCTTTAAACTTTTTGGGCCTCTTGAGAGAGTGTAAGACCCATCCCTTTGTACAGAAAACAATTTTTGGGCCACAGTCACTTGTATAAGTCCCTCTGTACAAATTCAAACAGTGAGCTCACTGATAAAACCCTGGGCCTCTCCTTGAGCTGTAAGCCCCAAATCTTTCTTTTTCAAAACACTTTCTCCTTTGATTTTGAATATACTGTTGTTTTCAATCTTTCTTTGTTGAACAACTAACCAAACAACATGGAAGCTCTACAACCGAGTAAGTGTTTATACGCTTTCATATACATATAACTGTATTATGGGGCTGTTTCACTGTAAGTCTTCTTTCATAAACTCATATCAACTGTGTAATAATAGTATAGATATTTCGAGTTTTCCCGGCCACTACGTCTAGAACTAGGTGACGCCGTTTCGTTTATTCGTAGAAATAGACAACTAGATCCCCAATAGGATCACCAGATACAGTCTTCTCTTCGGCTGTCCTCATTAGGAATTGTCAAGAAACTCTACTCCCAAAGATGAATGTATTCTCCGTGAATGGCATCTTTGAGTTTCTTCCAAATTCTCGAACTTTCTTGACTTGATCTATTCCTTGTGAATAACTTGCCTTGAATTTCTCGGGGTTTGGGGACCCACGGGCTTCTTAAAAGCATCGGCCTCCTCTTGGGCATCGTACAAGGACCCACAGGCTTCCTAAAAGCAACCCTAGCCTTCTCTTGGGCATAGTACAAGGACCCGCCGACTTCTTAGAAGTATTCACAACCTCCTCTTAGGCTTCGTATAATGATCTCTTCCTCCGGGAATGATAGCCTCCTCTTGGGCATCGTACAAGGACCCTTTGGCTTCTTAAAAGTTTCCAGCCTCCTCTTGGGCTTCGTACAAATTGTCCCGACGACCTCCTAGAGGTATAGGAACAGAAATTAGTCATCTGTATAGAACAGTCCTTTCAAAGAGTCTACTACTGTTTCTCAAAGCATAGTACAAAAGATGAAACTCTAGACTTGGACAGCAAATCTCCTTGAGTCTCAAAGACATTCTCAAGTGACCCCTTCGTTAAATAGGAAGAAAGCCCGTAGACTCAGACAGTCTCAATACCCTTCGGATTTCCCAATTCCTTAAAGAACAGGAATAACCCGGATCCTCGAATCAAATCCTTGAGTACAACCTTGCTCATATAAGAACTGATTTTCTCTTTCAAAATCAGTATACTGAACCTGTCACTCAACTGAAACAGTAACCATAGCCTCCTCTTAGGCTTTGTATAATGATCCTTCTCCAGTGAAGTTAGCCTCCTCTTGGGCTTTGTACAATGATTCTCCCCAGTGGAGTCAAAAGATGTTTAGCCTCTCTCTCGGGCTTTGTACGAGACACATAAGAGACTCCCTCGTTGAGTCAATCACCTCTTTCGCCTCCATCTCGGGCTTTATACGAGATACAAAAAGGTTCTTATTGAGCCAAACAAACCTCCAACCTCTATCTCCAGCTTTGTACGAGATAAAAAAAACCCTCTTGTTGAGTCAATTAGCCTCCATCTCGGGCTTTATACGAGATACCAAAAGATTCCCTCGTTGAGTCAAAACCTTTTAGCCTCTCTCTCGGGCTTTGTACGAGACACATAATAGCCTTCTCTTAGGCTTTGTGTAAGAAAACCACTGGTTAATCCAATTAACCTTTTGGCATCAAAGTTGTGCCTCGTTCACAGTACACAAACATCAACAACTCCTTCCCCTCCATCTAATTGTTGTAAGCGGCAAGCCTCTGGATCATCTACATCCATGCCAATGTCCCTATTTTAGTATGAGAAATTCCTAAGGAAAGATGGCATTACTCTACACTGAGTTAAAGTCTTCTCCTTCAGGTTGAAATCCCCTATAAAGGAAATTATGGCATTACCGGATTCACAAATCCCGGTTAAAGTGATTCTCCTTTATAAACAGTCGTAACAGACAGACCCCTCTTTAGAAATGACAAATTCTCTCTAAAGACAACACCTTTTAGCTTCACATCTTGGGCTTCGAACAAGATACAAATAGACTTTTCAGCTTCACATCTTGGGCTTTGAACAAGATACAAACTACCGTTCGCTTCACGTCTTGGGCTTTGAACAAGACACCAAAACACCCATTTCCTCCCATGGAATAGGAGGAACTACGAATGCTCTGATTTCCCTGTTTCGGTAAACGGGAATACGTAGGCATAAGATTGAAAGGAAAAAATCTTAGCGAGCACACTAAATAAAAACCCTAAATCCCATACATCCTAATCTGAATCAGTATCCTAACAAAAAGAGAGAAAACAGTATTGGCGAAAATACAAATAACCAGTACAAAGGCCCCCCCCCCCCCACATTGATTGCATCCGTAACCTAACAGACCGCTGTTTAAACTCAGTATGCAAAGCAGGGTTAATTGGAGACATCTATTTCCCTTCCCTCATCAGCTTTAATAGGATAAAAAATGAATCGACCTATAGTAAACTCAACCGCAGTGAGAGCGACCAACGCTTAAGAACCGCGTCCAAAATCGCTCGTTACAGAAAAATGGCGCCCACCGTGGGGCATCTTTCTAAACCTTTTTTCTCTTCACTTTTGTGAAAACCACAGATTGGGGCTTCCGCTGGGGAACCCATTTCTGTCAGGAACTTAGGATTCATAGCTTTAAAGGTCTAGGATGATTAGGACAAATATATATACTACTTTTCCTATTTGCTATACGTGTTTATTTTTCTGCTAATGGGAATGCGTGTGATGCCGCATGTGGAAAGATTGAGTATACACTTAAGATAAATGATGGCGACAAGGTCGACCATCAACCTCAGCGGAGGCTGACCAATGCAACCCATTTTCTCACCTAGACAATGGGCCGATTGTGATGTCTGAGAAGCTGAGGAGCCAAACCCTTTTGTAGTGCGTAAACTATCGGAAATAGTTGTTACGCGATACTACCCTCATTTGAGGCTGGTGATCTATTCTCGGTGAATGGCACTTACTCTAAGATTGCTCTACAACTCGCTAGCGATCTGCTTGTTGTTTTGCTTTCCTGGGAGGAGCTGATGATAATGAGTACAGGTACAAAAATCACCCTAGTATAAACCTTTGGGGATGGGTAGAGCCTTGACTTCATGACAACGACCCTTTGACCCCATGTTTTTTCTATGTTTTTGTGTGCTGCATTCATGCATTCATTTAAAAAACATTAAAAAAATTTTTATCTTATAGTCTCTCTTTTTTCAAATTAAACTGAGACTGTGATTGCAAATATTAGAGAAAAGGATTGCGCTAATGGATTTCGGTAGAAGGAGACCCATAGGTATACCTTCAAGGTTCTAAAGCTGGAGGATTTAAGAAGGTTAGCAAGGATGATCACTAACCCTGAGGCTTTCAGAGCCAAGCACGGAGGTTTGCTACCACTGTTAAGAGTCCATGTGATTGAGGGAATCATGGACGCGCTTGTAGCGAGCCATTTTGGACGCGGTTCTTAAGCGCTGGTCGCTCTCTGCGGTTTGAGCTTTGACTATAGGTCGATTCATTTTTTATCCTATTGTGAGCTGAATAAGGAAGGGAAATAGATGTCTCCAATTAACCCTGCTTGCATACTGAGTTTAAACAGTGGTCTGTTAGGATACGGATGCTATCAATGTGGGGGGGCCTTTGTACTGGTTATTTGTATTTTCGCCAATACTGTTTTCTTTCTTTTTTACCTGGGCAGAAGGTTTCTGGCGGGGAACAAGGATTAGGATGTTAGGACTGATGCTTTTGAAATACTGCTTTTGATTGATGGAGATATGGGATTTGGGTTTTTTGTTGATTGCGCTCGCTAAGATCTTTTCTTTCGATCTTATGCCTACGTATTCCCGTTTACCGAAACAGGGAAATCAGAGCGTTCGTAGTTCCTCCTATTCTATGGGAGGAAATTGGTGTTTTAGTGTCTTGTTCAAAGCCTAAGACGTGAAGCGAAAGGTGATTTGTATCTTGATCAAAGCCCAAGATGTGAAGCTGAAAGGTCTATTTGTGTCTTGTTCAAAGCCCAAGACGTGAAGCTGAAAGACCTCGACTTTAGAGAGAATTTGTCATCTCTAAAGAGGGGAGAAGGAGAATTACTTTAACTGGGATACGCGGATCCGAGCAATGCCATAATTTCCGAAGAAAGGGTTTTAACCTGAAGGAGAAGACTTTAACTCAGTGTAGAGCAATGCCATCTTTCCTTAGGAATTTCTCATGCTAAAAGAGGGACAGTGGCATGGATATAGATGATCCAGAGGCTTGCCGCTTACAGCGATTAGATGAAGGGAAAGGAGTTGTCGATGTTTGTGTACTGTGAACGAGGCACAGCTTCGATGCTAAAAGGTTAATTGGATCAACCAGTGGTTTTCTTATACAAAGCCTAAGAGGAGGCTAATTTCCACTAGGAAAATCATTATACAAAGCCTAAGAGGAGGCTAATTTCCGCTAGGAAAATCATTATACAAAGCCTAAGAGGAGGCTATTTTGTGTCTCGTACAAAGCCCGAGAGAGAGGCTAAAAGTTTTTGACCCGACGATAGAGTCTTTGTGTCTCGTACGAAGCCCGAGATGGAGGCTATTGTTTGTTTGACTCAACAGGAGAATCTTTTATACTCAACAAGAGAGTGTTTTTGTATCTCGTACGAAGCCCGAGATGGAGGCTAAAAGTTTTGTTTGACTCCGCTAGGGAGAGTCATTGTACAAAGCCCAAGAGGAGGCTATGTCAATTAAGTGACAGGTCCAGTATACTGATTTTGAAAGAGAAAATCAGTTCTTATATGAGCATCACTGTACTCATGGGTTAGATCTGAGGATCGGGGTGGTCTCCTTTTCTTTGAGGAAACTGGAAATCCAAAGGGTGTTGAGACTGTCCGAGTCTGCGGGTTTCCTTCCTATTTAACGAATGGGTCACTTGAGAATGTCTTTTGAGACTCAAGGAAGTTAGACTGTCCGTGTCTAGAGTTTTATCTTTTGTACTATGCTTTGAGAAACAGTAGTAGACTCTATGAAAGGACTGTTCTATGGAGATGACTAAGTTCTGTTCCTATACCTCTAGGAGGTCGTCAGGACAATTTGTACGAAGCCCAAGAGGAGGCTGGAAACTTTTAAGAAGCCGACGGGTCCTTGTACGAAGCCCAAGAGGAGGCTATCATTCCCGGAGGAAGAGATCATTATACGAAGCCTAAGAGGAGGCTGTGAATACTTCTAAGAAGTCGTAGGGTCCTTGAATAATGCCCAAGAGGAGGCCGATGCTTTTAAGAAGCCCGTGGGTCTATCATCTCCTTTCCATTAGGAGAGATAACTCTTTTAAAGATAAAAACCACTGGTAAACGTGCGAGGTTTACTATCCAGCGACTTTTAGCTTTTGAAGAGGGTTCCTTAGTTAAGGTCCAAGATTATGACCATAGTGGGTACCCAAACCCCGAGACATTCAAGGCAAGCTATCCACAAGGAATAGATCAAGTCAGGAAAGTTCGAGAATTTGGAAGAAACTCAAAGATGCCATTCATGGAGAATACATTCATCTTGGGGAGTAGAGCTTCTTGACGATTCCTAAGGAGGACAGCCGAAGAAAAGACTGTATCTGGTGCTCCTATTAGGGATCTAGGCGTCTATTTCTACGAATAAATGAAACGGCGTCACCTAGTTCTAGACGTAGTAGCCGGGGAAACTCGAAATATCTATACTATTATTACACAGTAGATATGAGTTTATGAAAGGAGACTTACAGTGAAACAGCCCCACAATACAGTTTATAATATGAAAGCAGTAAATGAAAGCGATAACCACTTACTCGGTTGGAGTGCTTCCATGCTATTTGGTTAGTTGTTCAACAAAGAAAGATTGAAAACAACAGTATATTCAAAATCAAAGGAGATAGTGCTTTGAAAAAGAAAGATTTGGGGCTTACAGCTCAAGGAGAGGCCCAGGGTTTTATCAGTGAGCGCACTGTTTGACTTTGTACAGCGGGACTTATACAAGTGACTGGGGCCCAAAAAGGTTTTCTGTACAAAGGGATGGGTCTTACACTCTCTCAAGAGGCCCAAAAAGGTTTAAAGAAAAAAGAGTGGGGCTTATAACACGAGGGTAGGCCCAAATGATTTTTCGTTTAAAAATGGCGATCGCGCCGAGGTTTTCTTTTAACGCAGAGGGACTTATACAATAAGTGAGACCCAAAATGTTTTGGTTAAAAGGGGGATTGGGTCTTACACTCTAATAGAGGCCCAAAGTGTTTTGAATGGGTCTTATAGCTCAAGGAGAGGCCCAAATGATTTTTATTTTTAAACGGGCGACGATCGCGCCGTTTACTTGTACAGAGGGACTTATACAATGAGTGAGGCCCAAAAAGTTTTTGTACAAGGGGGGATGGGTCTTACACTCTCTCAAGAGGCCCAAAGTGTTTTGAAAATGATTTATGAGGGTTGAATTAATCCAAAACCCTAATTTGTTTTCAAAATGTATTTAATTGAATAAAAATTCAATTAAAATGATCAAAAATTGTTTAACACATGGAAAACAAATTGTGATCTTGGATTAATGCTTCAAAAATTAAGTATTGACCTACAAAATAATTAGAAAGCATTAAAAGTTGCAAAATCAATGTAGAAAAAATATTTAAAATGCCAAAAACAATCAAAATATTAATTCTTTACAAAAATATCAATTATATGAAATAAATAATATTTTTGGGATATTTTGTGAAAATAAAATATTTTAACATTTTTTTGAATTATTAAAAAAAGAATCAACTCAAAATCATTAAAACTCAGAGAGAAATTAATTTTTGAATCAATTAAACAAAATCACAAAATTCAAATATTTGAATTTATGAAAAATGGCGCCAAGAACAGCTGAAGAACACACGCGTGTTCTTGGTTTCTCAGATTTGCATTTTCTATCCAATCTCCATGAATACGTAATCATATCATGCAATCAACATATCATTATGCTCGTCTCAACCTCACGATCATGTCTATGTACTTTAATTTCATTTAAATTAAACATACAACAAGAAATCACGAAGAGACCTCAAGAACCCTAATTTCTGCATGAAGGCTAGGATTTTTGATACACGATTCAAACAATGCAATTAATTGAGGGAAAACATTCTGTACATGATTATGAACATATGGCCAAATTATTGTGCGAGGAAATATGCATAGATTGAGAGATGACCAAGTATGTGCTTACCTCTAGGCCGTGACAGCAAGTTCAAAGTGATTTTTGATTTGGAGGTGTTACAGATGAGTGGTGATGATCTGAACAGCTTCCCTACACCCTATGGATTGTGTTTGGATGGTTGGACTTGATTGAAATTGGCTGGATCATTTTGTGGTACCTCAGCTGCACTTTGGTTAAAACCTTGAGCAACCAGCTGGTGATTTTGTGAAATTGATGTTTCAGAAGTAATCTAAGTGTTTGATCAGCTCATATGTGATGTATGTGAGGTGTGTGAGTGATTGGTTTGATTGGAATTGCTCTCAAACTCAAAACCCGATAGTGACTTGCCTTAGAAGGCAAAATTGGAGTGAAAGAAGAGATTTTGCGGAAAACATCTGTTAGATGGCTTTGGTGTACTCAAACTGACCACAATTGAGCTCTATTTATAGTCGAGCAAGTTTGTTTTGCAAGGAATAGTGCATGGCAGCTGGTAAGTAGGTTTGGCCAATGTTGGCAAATGAAAATCCAAGTCTCCTCTAGCCATTGACTAGAGGTTAGGGCACAGAGCTTTGGTCCCCTTGGTCTTGGATAAGTCTTGACTGATTTCAGGTGAGAATGGCTCAGTCCATGCCACCTTGATGGTTCCATTGAATGCCTCATTCCAAATTTGAAGTCTTGTCCCTATTTTGGCCATTCTAGGTTCAACGTGCTATTTCTTGTTCCATGGACTTTGGAGGCTTGGCTCAGTGATTGTCCCTTTTAGATTCAATCCTCTAAGGTGTCCAAGTGGATAGGAGCAATTGAATTTGGCTGATTTTGGCAAATCGACCAAAGTTGCAAATTCTGCCTTGCCTTGACAGATTTCAGCAAGGCAACTTGGCAATGTTGTATCTCATGGTGTAGGTTGAATTTGGCAATGTTCTTGGCCATTTTGGAAAGCTCTTACATGATACAACAACTGTTTGAACAAGTTTGGTTTTGATCTCTTTTGATTCCAAGTGAAAAATCCCCCTACATTTGGCAAAAAGTGAGGCAGAATCTGACTTAGTGAAAATTTCACTAAGTGTTGGAAAAAGTGACATTTTCACTTTTCAGCCACTTTGATCACTCCATAACTCAAAATCCTTAATGAATTGGAATGACTTGTAGTTGAAGTTTTTGTAGGTGATAATGAGGGCTACAAATCCATCTTTGGATGAGAAAAAATGGCCTTGTGGTTTAGGAGTTATGGTCCTTCAAAGTTGGTACCTTTGCCACTTTATTTTTAACTTAGAAAATTTTCTAAGTTTTATGGTTACCCCTTTTACAAGTTATCTCACTTTTCTTGATTTTTCTTGATGAATGATGATTCAAATCATACATTAACATCATTTTAGGGTTAAAAATCCATTTTGGTGAAAAATCTCAAAAAGTCAAAGTTGACTTTTGTGCACAGTTGACTTTTTATCAGATGAATTCCAAACTGTGCAATTCTTCAGGAAATCATGTCCTTGACCTAAATCAAACTTGATGGACATGTTCCATGGGTGTCATAGGGTATATTCAATCATGTATTAGGGTTTGGGAGCATGTCCTGGTCAAAAGTCAAAGTTACAGTTGACTTTTCCCTTAAAACCCTAATTGTGGTGCAGATGAAATTGAGACTTGTTGCTCAAACTTCTTGGATCAATCCATTGTTCCAAATGGATCAATATGGTATATTAGAGACCGTCAAATCATCTCTTGAGGTCTTGGCTCATGGTTTGTCCCAAAAGTCAACTTAGGGGTGAATTAGGTCAAGAAACCCTAATTCCTGATTTTTGATGAATGCATCCCCTGAGGAAAAATTGACTTGATGCATGGGTTCATGAGGTTCCATGAAGTATATTAGGTTATGTTTTGGATCATTGCCTTGTGCCCAGATGAAAATTTCCATCTGGAGGTCCTGGTCGACCAAAACCCTAATTTGGTGACACTGTCGATCTTGAGAATTGATCCACCTAGAAGGGAGCAACCTTGTGCTTAATCCTTGAAGTGGGAGTCCTTTTTGATCCATTGTGGATGGTTAAGAGATTAGACAAGTTGAAGATCATGTCATTTCTTGATTGATCCTTTGTCTAAGCACTCAGAGAGGGCTTGAAACCCTAATTTTGATTGTAGTGGATGCTCACCCATCTTTGGGGAGACTAATGAAGCATAAAGGTACACCCATATTGTGATGATGATTTTCACAATGATGGGAAATCTAAGTGGTCAAAATTTGGGGTATTACAGCGCTCATTCAGTTTTACGATCCGGTCTATCATTGTTTCACATTCCCGGATTACCAGCTCGCACCAACGCTGGAGGAGTATTCTCATCTGATTAATCTACACATTACAGATCGAGCTCCATTATCTGGACTGGAAGAAATTCCAAAGAATCAGACCATTGCCAGAGCAATTCATTTGGACGAGTCTGAGGTTAGGACTCACCTAACTACCAAGGGCGGCATCCAAGGTTTGCCAGCCCAGTTCTTGACAAAGAAAGCCTTGTATTTTGCCAGTATAGGAAACGTGACTGCTTTTGAAAGCGTCTTTGTCTTGCTCGCCTACGGGTTATTTTTGTTTCCCAACATCAATAACTTCGTCAATATTAACTCCATTAAGGTTTTTCTCATTGGAAACCCTGTGCCGACTTTGCTCGCAGATGCGTATCATTCTGTACACTTGGGAAATTTGTATAGTGGAGGGGAGATCACATGTTGTGTACCTCTGCTTTACAAATGATTTATCTCTCACTTGCCCAAGTCTGCTGCTTTTTGGGATTGTAAGAGTGCCATACGTTGGTCGCAGAAGATCATGTCCCGTACCAACTCTGATATAGATTGGTGTAATAGGATCTATGATGGAATCAGGATCATTGACCGTTGTGGAAACTTCCCCAACGTACCCCTTATAGGAATTAAGGGAGGAATCAACTATCATCCGGTGTTGGTTCGCCGTTAATTTGGATACCCGATGAGACACGTCCCACGGGGTGTTCATCTGGAAGGTCTTTTCTTCAAGGAAGGAGAAAATGATAGAGCACTAAAGATGGAAATAGTGCACGCTTGGAAGCATGTTCATAAGAAAGGACGAGAGTCTCTGGGAAAACCAGACTGTGTCTCGGTGGAGCCATATCTCCATTGGGTACAAACTAGAGCTCTCAAGCTAAAGATGCCTTATCCTCGTTACAGAATTCTTCCGCCGAGGGAATTTGTCATGTACTTCATGACGGAAACTGAAAAGCTTCAGGTTACTCTCAACAAAGTTCAAAAGGAGAGAAGGTCTTGGAAGAACAAGTATCGCACCCTCGACATAGAGTGCATCAAAATACAGCAACTACTGAAAGAGAAAGACGCTCTGATTGAAATTTTGGAGCAACATGCTGTAGAGAATCAAGATGACCAAAGGAATTTGCTCTCTCCTTTCACTTGGCAAAGGAATGACAACCCGACAACGGCCCAGGATCCCCGGTCAAAGAAAAGGAAGGTACCAGAGTTAGCACCCGATTTCTCTTCAGAGAGGAATCGGGACCCATTAGCTTAGGTTTCTGTTTCCGCACCTTGTAATTTATTGTATTTCCATTTCCGCAATCCTTTGGATTTCAATAAAAAAGGGTTTCCCCACCGTTTGATATTTGCAATCTAATTGTCGAAGTTTATTTTGATTAAACCTTAAATAATTAATATAACCATTGCATTCATCATTCTCACATCGCATATTCTTCTTTCCTACGAATCTCACGTTTGTGTCTCGGTTCTAGAGTCAAACTATCTCATTCGTATAATACTCGGGCCAATCGTCAGAGAAAGATGGATGATCTTGAGGAAGAAAACAGAGAGTTGAAAGAAGAGATCGACGCTCTGAGAGAGGATATGAGAAAGCTTTGTTATGACATGCAAGCCATGGCAGAAGCTCAGCTACAAAGAACTGTGATCTCAGAGATCACCTCAACGCCCATAGTGGAGAAGTATAATCCTAGGTATCAAATGCCGAAAGATCGTCCCTGGGGCATGCCTGTTAACTATATCCCAGAAGGATATGTTCCGCCGATCACTGAAGATCAGAGAATCGCAATAGAAGCCGCTGGGCCTGAAGGTTACAAACTTCGGGAAAGCGAAGATGCCAGGGGCATACTGAAGACTCCTAAAGGTTACAAACTTCGGGAAATGCCAAGATTCGCTACCGTAGTCACGGTACCACCCCCTGTGGTGCACACTATCCCGGAAGGACAGATTCCACCAATACCTACTGGTAAAAAGGAAACTATGTTTGACAGAATGGATGAATTCCAGGAACAGTTCCTGGAAATGCAGAAGGAGCTGCAAGCCATTCGCGGTCAGGATTTATTTGGAGAGGACGCCGCAGACCTCTGCTTGGTCCCCAATGTGAAAGTCCCGCACAAGTTCCAAGTGCCCGACTTTGAAAAGTACAAGGGTAACTCTTGCCCTCAAAGCCATCTGGTGATGTGTGCTCAGTGGATGTCAGCTCAGACGGAGAATCAGGACCTACTGATTCACTACTTCCAGGATAGTTTAACCGGTGCCGCATTAAAATGGTACATGGGTTTAAACCGTACTCCGATCAGTACATTCAGAGATCTTGGTACTGCCTTCATCCAACAATACAAATACAATTTGGACATGGCACCCGACAGAGATCAACTCAGATTGATGTCGCAAAAGGACAAGGAAACCTTTAAGGAGTATGCTCAAAGGTGGCGTGAAATTGCCGCTCAAACTTGTCCACCTCTGGAGGAAAAAGAGATGACAAAGATCTTCTTAAAGACCTTAAGCTCATTTTACTATGACCGAATGGTTGCCAGTGCGCCCAGTGATTTCACCGAAATGGTTGGCATGGGGGTACGTCTTGAGGAAGCTGTCCGAGAAGGACGTTTGGTAAAAGACGTTGGATCATCGAGTGGTACAAAATGATACGGTAGTGCTCTCCCTAAGAAAAAAGAGCAAGATATTGGGAATATCTCTCTCGGAAAGCAAAGGCGACGTTATCAACTGGTAGCAGCTGTGACTCCTGATATCAGCCCTGCGCATGTTCCTACGTATCAACCTCAGGTTGCGCAAAGCCAACCTAATCAGCAAAGGACACAACAGCCTCTTCAGCAGGCTCGTCCTCCATACAATAACAACCGTACAACACGACCATCAGGGTTTGATCCTATACCCATGTTGTAAGCAGAATTATTTCCGTTACTACTGGCTAAGGGGCATATTCAGACTAAATCTCCTCTTACAGTACCGAAAAATCCTCCTTTTTGGTTTAAGGTGGATCAGACATGCCCTTATCATCAAGGAGGATTAGGGCATAGCATTGAGACTTGTCTCAATTTCAAGTCCGACGTGCAAAAGCTTGTTAGGAGCGGGATCTTATCTTTCAAAGATACGAATCCCAATGTTCTCACAAACCCGCTGCCTCAACATGAGAAAGCTGCAGTCAACTTGATTGAGAAAGAGACTAACGATGTCTATCAAATTCACGATGTACTCTTGTTGAAAACCAATCTGGTCAAGATGCATTGTAGACAGAGTGGATATGGCCATGTGCCACCTCATAACTATCATCAGTGTGATGTCTGCTCTAAAAACAATCAAGGATGTTCTGTGGTGCAAGCAGCTCTACAGGAACAGATGGATCTCGGATGGATCCAAGAGCACCGAGTTCGTGGAGTTAACATGGTCTACACGAACTCCAACATCATTCAGAACCACGATATCCGTGCAATGAATGTCAACTTAGTGGCAATGCACTCAAGGCAAAGCCAGTATCATAATCTGCCGCGGCACGATTATAGTTCTTATCTGACTTGGTCGGTAAACAAATAGGGTTTCTCTTTTGTACAAGAAGGCCTCCAGCGTCAGATGGATCTTGGATGGATCCAAGACTACCATGACAGGAATGCCTATTAAATCAACATGGTTCAGATCTTCGATATTCACGTGATGAATACCAACCTGGTAGAGTTACATGCTGAACAGGTCCGACTCGGATTCCTAATATCACATGACTATCAAAGTTGTAAAGCAGGTTACCAAAACGATCAGGGTTGTACCCTTGTCCAGGAGGCACATCAGCACTTGTTAAATCACTGGTGGATGCCAATTTATATGGATGAAGATACTCGGCAAATTAGTATCAATAACAGAAACCCTACTCGGCGTTAGAGTCAGGATGTCCGATCTGTGGAAGCTAACCTAGTGAGGTTACATTGTATTCAAAGTGGGCATGGCCAGGTGCCACCACACAATTATGACCATTATAGCGTTTGTTCAGAAAGTAACCAAGGGTGTTACCTTGTGAGAGCAGCTCTTCAGGGTCAGGTGGATCGTGGAGAGATGTGTCCATATCCGGGTTCTGGACCCATCAACTGGACGCCGAATTACCTTGCCGATCAAATTAAGGATGTTGTCACATTCTCTGGTCATCACGGGACCATGGATGTTTTTGCCATCATCCCTCTACTTGACGAATCTAAAGTTCCCAACCGGGAACGGATCGAGATTACTTATGATGGTCAGAAAAATCAGAAGGTTCCCATAGTCATCTATCTACCGGGACCACTACCGTATGAATCAACTAAGGCTATCCCTTACAAATACGGTGCAACGACAGTTGAGAATGGGAAGGAAATTCCATTACCCTCCGTCGTGAATATTGCAAACATCAGTCGTGTAACACGGAGCGGTATAATCTTCAACCGAGGAGTTGGAGAACCTAACAAAGAAAAGGAACTTCAGACAGAAGCTCCCGATCCATCAGTCGGTCAATCCAGTGATCCCGACCTTTCGAAAAACAATGATGAGATGCTGAAGCTCATCCAAAGTAGTGAATATAACATTGTGGATCAGCTGTTACAGACTCCTTCAAAGATCTCGGTATTATCACTGTTACTCAGTTCAGAAGCCCACAGGGAGGCTCTATAGAAAGTCTTGGAGCAAGCCTTTGTGGAACAAGATGTAACAATCAGACAATTTGATAGCATTGTCTCTAACATTACTTCCTGCAATAATTTGGGATTTAGTGATGAGGAATTACCCGAAGAGGGTCGTCGTCATAACAAGGCGCTCAATATCACAGTTAACTACCAGGACGATGCTTTAGCCAGCGTACTGGTAGACACAGGGTCAGCCCTGAATGTTATGCCGAAGTCCACTTTGATGCAATTATCATTCAAAGGCCCTCTGATGAGAATCAGCGAGGTCGTCGTCAAAGCGGTTGATGGATCCAGAAAAACAGTTATCGGCGAAGTTGATCTTCCCATAACTATCGGTCCTCACACTTTCCAAGTCACTTTCCAGGTCATGGATATCCAGGCAACGTATAGTTGTTTATTAGGAAGACCTTGGATACATCAGGCTGGAGCGGTCACTTCGACCCTCCACCAAAAACTAGAGTTCGTCAAGAACGATCAACTTGTCACAGTTTGTGGGGAACAAGCCTTGCTTGTGAGTAACTTGTCACCATCTACTGGTATAGAACCCGAGGAGGTTATTGGAACTTAGTTCCAAGTACTGTCGGTGATCAAGGACAATCAATCAAGAGGAGGAACCTCGATTTCCTCATACAAAGATGCTATCAAAGCGGTCAAGAGTACCGACACAACCGGATGGGGACAGCTTGTCATTCCTACTAACAATGCAACAAAGAAGGGTCTTGGTTTTTCTACAACCTGTACTTGGACAGCTGCCAACGATGAAAGTCTTCATCCCCTTCAAAACTTCTTCCAAAGTGGAGGTTTCCTTCACCCAGTGTCTCAAGCAGTACATGCTATCAATGAGGAAGATCCCTCTGACACATATGAAGAATGGAAGTCCTACCTTAAGGAGGACGGTTATATGTCTCAGGAAGAGGTGCCTACGCCATTTTGCTATCCCGCACAGAGTCCGAGATTTATACCAAGGTCAGACGTCGAAATGATATACGGAGATTGTGATCCGGAAGGATGTCGTGCTCCGCCAAATTCATTAGAGGAGGACACTCTGATGAAAGACAACTTTGACCACAACTACTATGGCCCAATGGATGGTCTGCCAATGTGGCAACCTTATCCAGGAGATTTGGGGCAAGAAAGTCAGCCGAACAACGAAAATCAGCTGACCGTCATGGAACAGAATACCTGTGTCCCCACCATGTCATGGGATCAACACTCAGGTCATTCGGAAACTACTCAACATGAAGATGAATTCGCAACGTTTGTAGGACTTGAATTCATCAACTATACTTTTCCCGAGGTCAACGTCATCGAGAGAGATGACTCCTCCGGTTCCAAAGAAGTTTGGGACACTCTGGGACAACCGAGTGGAAAATACGACTATATGGTCAGGTGCACCGCTCCCGAAAGCTCTCGTATCACGCTCGAAGATATCCAGCCTACTGGATGGGGAGATACAGCTGAGAGCACAAATGCTATGCAAAATACAACAGAGGAATTCTCCTACGACAATTCTGCCTGGGAGACAGATTCTAATGATCCTGTTCCACCAGAAATCAGCGTTATTTCTGAAGACAAATCAAGGAAGGTACCAGACTTTGTGATTCACCGAGGAGTTCGCCGCCAATGGGTTGCTGTCGAGGTTCCGAAGATCGTTCTTCAGTCAAAGTAATTGCCATCTTTAACCTTTCACCCTGCCCAGGTGAAACGGATGTTTAATAGGGCTTGCTTTCTGTAAATTTTCCCTCTTCGCTTAGCCCAAAGAGACAGAGTTTTGTTTTATAGGGCTGTAGTTTCAGGAATCGACTTGTTCATTAATAAAATAACATCGTTCTGTAATTTCTGCATTAATTGCTGTTTTCTCTTTTTGCTTTTTCAGAAAATGGTAATCCTAAAAAACAATTCAAATAAAAATAAGCAGTAAAATAAATACACTGCGCACACTTGCATTTTCTCTATCTCTTCTAAACACGAATCATACCGTCATGCAGATTGCTTGTTTTAAACCCCGTTGAAACATACGATCTGATGCCTTCTCCCAACTTTGAGTTCCCGGTATTCGAGGCTGAAGAAGAAGATGACAACAAAATTCCAGAAGAGATCTCCCGACTACTCAGACAAGAGGAAAGGTCCATTGAACCTCATAAAGAACCGTTGGAAACGGTAAACTTGGGTTCAGAATAAGAGAGAAAAGAAATCAGGATTGGGGCACTTCTCAGTCCAAATGCCAAAGAGAGTTTGATAAAGCTTCTCAAAGAATTCCCCAATGTATTCGCTTGGTCCTATCAGGATATGCCAGGGTTGGATACCAGTATCGTGGAACATCATTTACCGTTGAGATCGGAATGTCCGCCAGTAAAGCAAAGGTTGAGACACACTCACCCGGACATGGCCATCAAAATCAAAGAGGAGGTACAGAAATAGATTAATGCGGGTTTCCTCGCCACGTCAGAATATCCTCAATGGTTAGCCAATATCGTACCCATTCCGAAAAAGGATTGAAAGGTCAGAATGTGTGTCGATTACCGAGATCTGAACAAGGCTAGTCCAAAGGACGACTTTCCTTTACCACACATTGACATGCTGGTGGACAGTACAGCAAAGTTCAAAGTCTTCTCCTTTATGGATGGATTCTCGGGCTATAACCAGATCAAAATGGCGTTGAAAGACATGGAGAAAACTTCGTTCATTACCCCATAGGGCACCTTTTGTTACAAGGTAATGCCGTTCGGTTTGAAGAACGTCGGGGCAACCTATCAAAGTGCCATGACTACTCTGTTTCATGACATGATACACAAAGAAATTGAGGTATATGTCGATGATATGATTGCAAAATCTAAAACAGAGAGTGAGCACGTTGAACACCTGTCAAAATTGTTTGAACGTTTAAGAAAATTCAAGCTCCACTTGAATCCCAACAAGTGCACCTTCTGAGTCCGTTCAGGGAAACTACTAGGGTTCATCGTCAGCCAGAAAGGGATTGAGGTTGATCCTGACAAGGTCAAGGCCATTCGAGAAATACCTTCTCCGAAAACTGAAAAATAAGTCAGAGGATTCTTGGGACGTTTGAACTACATCTCCAGATTCATATTCCTTATGATCGCCACATGTGCGCCGATTTTCAGATTACTAAAAAAGAACCAGGATTGCATTTGGACAGAAGATTGTCAAACCGCCTTCGACAGTATCAAGGAATATCTGTTGAATCCTCCGATTCTATCACCTCCAGTGGAAGGAAGACCACTGATCATTTACCTCACAGTCCTAGAGGACTCAATGGGGTGTGTACTTGGCCAACAAGACGAAACCAAATGGAAAGAGTTTGCCATTTACTATTTGAGCAAGAAATTCACCGACTGCGAAACTCAGTACACGATGCTTGAGAAAACTTGTTGCGCTTTGGCTTGGGCAGCCAAACGTCTTCGCCAATACATGATTCGTCATACTACTTGGTTAATCTCCGAAATGGATCCAATCAAGTACGTCTTCGAAAAACCTGCTCTCACGGGAAGGATTGCCCGTTGGCAGATGCTGTTATCAGAATATGACATAGAGTACCACGCTTAAAAAGCCGTTAAAGGAAGTATTTTAGCCGATTATTTAGCTCGTCAACCGATTGACGATCAAGAATCAATCGGGTTTGACTTCCCAGACGAAGATGTCATGTATCTAAAAATGAAAGATTGCGATGAACCGTTACCCAGTGAAGGGCCAGAACCAGGTTCCCAATGGGGACTTATCTTTGACGGAGCAGTTAATCATTATGGAAGCAGAATTGGGGCAATAATTGCTACCCCTCAGGGTACCCCCATTCCTTTCACTGCCAGACTTACGTTCAAATGTACGAACAACAAGGCCGAATACGAAGCTTGTATCGTGGATCTCGAAGAAGCAATTGATTTAAGGATCAAAAACTTGGACGTATATGGCGACTCAGCTCTGGTTATCAATCAGATAAAAGGGGATTGGAACACATACCAATCAGGATTGATTCCTTACAAAGACTATGCAAGAAGGTTGCTACCTTTCTTCAACAGAGTTGAGTTTCATCACATCCCTCGTGAGGAGAATCACATGGCTGATGCATTAGCCACCATCTATTCCATGATTAGTGTAGGTCAATGGAACGACCTACCTAAGATCGACATAATGCGCCTTGAAAGGCCCGCTTACATCTTCACGATTGAAGCAGTCATAGACGACAAACCTTGGTATCACGATATCAAATGCTTCCTTCAAAAGCAAGAGTACCCACCTGGGGCACTAAGAAAGGACAGGAAAACCCTCAGAAGATTGGCTGGAAACTTCTTCCTGAGCGGTGACACTCTCTATAAGAGAAATTTTGACATGGTCTTGCTCTGATGCGTAGACAGACCAGAAGCAGACATGCTTATGAAAGAAATTCATGAAGGATCCTTTGGCACTCATGCCAACGGACACACAATGGCAAGAAAAACTCTAAGAGCAGGGTACTACTGGTTGACCATGGAATCCGACTGCTACAAGTACATGAGGAGGTGTCACAAGTGTCAGATATACTCCGACAAAATTCATGTACCGCCATCACATCTCAAAGTTCTTTCTTCCCCGTGGCCTTTCTCGATATGGGGAATCGACATGATTGGCATGATTGAGCCCAAGGATTCAAACGGACATCGGTTCATCCTAGTAGCCATTGACTACTTCACCAAGTGGGTCGAAGCAGCGTTATTCGCCAATGTAACCCGACAAGTGGTGGTCCGATTTATCAAAAACAATATCATCTGCAGTTATGGTGTTCCGAGCCAGATCATTACTGATAATGGATCTAACTTGAACAATAAGATGATGAAGGAGTTGTGCGCTGAGTTTAAGATCAAACACCATAACTCATCTCCCTACCGACCCAAGATGAACGGAGCGGTAGAAGCGGCTAACAAGAACATCAAGAAGATCGTTCAAAAGATGGTTGTAACCTACAAAGATTGGCACGAAATGCTACCCTTTGCTCTTCACGGTTATCGCACATCTGTCTGCACTTCAACAGGGGCAACCCCTTTCTCTCTAGTGTATGGCATGGAAGCTGTGCTCCCTATAGAAGTAGAGATCCCGTCAATCCGAGTATTGATGGAAGCTAAGCTCACCGAAGCTGAATGGTGTCAAAGCCGACACGACGAATTAAACCTGATTGAAGAGAAATGAATCACGACACTATGCCATGGTCAATTGTATCAACAGAGAATGAAGAGGGCGTTTGACAAAAAGGTCCGACCTCGTGTTTTCAGAAAAGGAGACCTCGTGCTCAAAAAGATCCAGTCATTTCTCACTGATTCGCGAGGTAAATGGACTCCGAATTATGATGGCCCCTATGTGGTCACGAAAGCTTTCTCAGGCGGCGCCTTGAGACTTGCAACCATGGACGGAGAGGAATTTTCCTACCCCACGAATGTTGATGTAGTCAAGAAATACTTCGCCTAAACTTAAAAAAAAAAAACGTCTCGGTGGATTGAGAACTCGAAAGGGCGGTCCAGGAAAAAGTAATAAAAAGGAAAAAAAATCAACCCGGTGGATTGGAAACATCACAGTACAATCCAGGAAAAAATTATGGATAATGGCAAGTAACTATGTTCAACAGAGGCAAGTCCCTCAGCAGGAGCAGTTACATCATCCGCCAGAAAACTCCAGTCAAGGTCATCTTCGACAGAAGCTTAGGATGTCCCGAATTCAAAGTTGGTAGAAGGATAGTGGTCGTTATGTTTCAAAGTAGCCCTTTTCCCTGTAAATTACCATTTTCTAACTTTGTAAATACTCAATGGAATCACGCGTTTGGCTGATCTCCATCTTATCAATAAAATTTGAGCCCTTGTGCTTTTGTTTGAAATTCTTATTTGTTTTAGCTTTACAGAATGGCGTTTTAACATGATTAACGATTCTTGAAATAAAACAAAAATGAATTTACTTGTTAAAACTTTTTCTGCTTTTAAATTAAAGACGGCAATTTCTTTTGACTGTTGAACATATGAAGAACACGCTCGCTTCTCCAGAAGTAATCGAACCTCAAAGTGCAGAATCAAAGTACTCCTTCTAACCCAGTACGCCTGAATGAAGGGATCAACTGTGTCAGAGACCTTGTTTCGTCTGACACGCTTCGGCCGAGTTCTTATCTCCTAAGCCCGACCAACATAGCTCCCAATGGGGATTATCTCTCCTAAGCAAGGTGGAACTGCTATCTTGAACCAGCGGTACTTCTTCGCCCTGCAATTGCCGAGTATCCAGTCGTGTTCACCCGTCAGTTTGTATGTCGCGTCAGTTTTGTCAGCATAAACATACATGCATCATTGCATTATTGATTTGCATTCACATTTCATATTGCATCGCTATCACCCTAGTCGGTCTTGTCCCCTAGTGATAAAAGTCCTCTCAATCGAGTTGTCAGCCCTTTCCTCGTCAGGAAGTGTTACGTCTGAACAATCTCTCTCCTCCAGTTTTATTTCTGGATTGAAGTGGGGTCCTCGACCACTTTGATAACTTGAACCTCTGAAAGACCAGAGAGCCCTCAGTTAACATCACTCTTCGCCATTGAAGATGATATCCTTGCTTTCCCAGATTAAAGAAAAATCCCCAGAGAAAGCTTCCTAAGCAGAGATTTGGCAGTACAGCTGCCTTTCTCCGAAAGACCACTGATGAAAAGGTCATCGGCACCTCAAAATTGGAGCCCATCATATGGCATTTCTCCGAGAAGATCCCGAGAAAAGTATGATGTAAGACCCCAAGCGGAAATAGTCTCTCAAGAGACTCGCTTTCCCCAGTAGAATCGACAAATGGCGTCTCCAACCAGAGAAGTTTGTGTACCTCTACAACTCAGACGACTGGGTTCCCCAGCAAGTCTGACATCAAAACTTTTTCCACTCAAATGGCATCTCCCCAGGAAAATTCGGCGAGAAGTTTGAAGGAAAGCCGCTACGAATAGCGTCCCTTGTCAGTAAAGTTTATTGACGAAAGAAACTAAGACCAGTTCCTCAGTAGGAAACCAGGATCGAGGGGAAGTTTATTTTAGAAACTAAGACCAGTTCCTGGGTAGGAAACCAGGATCGAGGGGAAGTTTATTTTAGAAACTAAGACCAGTTCCTGGGTAGGAAACCAGGATCGAGGGGAAGTTTACATCAGAAACTAAGACCAGTTCCTATGTAGGAAACCAGGATCGAGGGGAAGTTTACATCAGAAACTGAGACCAGTTCCTTGGCTGAAGACCAGGATCGAGGGGAAGTTTACCTTTTCTAAGCATCATTGCTTAGCTAAAGAAGATGAATGCGTAAGCTACCATTCATAACCACCATCAAGATTTCGGGTATTCCGATATTTAGTCCTCTTGCACCCCAAATGCCCGAATACCTTCGTCATTCACACCTTCGTGTCCAAGAAGATTAAATAGGGGCATCTGTCATACCCCAAATTTTGACCACTAGGATTTCCCATCATTGTGAAAATCATCATCACAATATGGATGGGCCATCATACTTCATCAGTCTCCCCAAAGATGGGTGAGCATTCACTACAATCAAAATTAGGGTTTCAAGCCCTCTCTAAGTGCTTAGACAAAGGATCAATCAAGGAATGACATGATCTTCAACTTGTCTAACCTCTCAAACATCCAAAATGGATCAAAAGGACTCCCACTTCAAGGATCAAGCACAAGGCTGCTCCCTTCTAGGTGGATCAAGTCTCAAGATCGACAGTGTCACCAAATTAGGGTTTTGGTCGACCAGGGCCTCCAGATGGAAATTTTTCGTCTGGGCACAAGCCAATGATCCAAAACCTAACCTAATATACTCCACGGAACCTCATGGACACAATCATCAAGTCAATTTTGCCTCAGGGGATGCATTCATCAAAAATCAGGAATTAGGGTTTCTTGACCTAATTCACCCCTAAGTTGACTTTTAGGGCAAATCATGAGCCAAGACCTCAAGAGAGGGTTTGAGGGTCTCTAATGAACTATATTGATCCATTTGCAACAATGGATTAATCCAAGAAGCTTGAGCAACATGTCTCAATTTCATCTGCACCACAATTAGGGTTTCGCGAGGAAAGTCAACTATAACTTTGACTTTTGACCAGGACATGCTCCCAAGCCCTAAGACATGATTCAATATACCCTATGACACCCATGGAACATGTCCATCAAGTTTGATTTAGGTCAAGGACATGATTTCATGAAGAATTGCACAGTTTGGAATTCATTTGATAAAAAGTCAACTGTGCACAAAAGTCAACTTTGACTTTTTGAGATTTTTCACCAAAATGGATTTTTAGCCCTAAAATGATGTTAATATATGATTTGAATCATCATTCATCAAGAAAAATCAAGAAAAGTTGGGTAACTTGTAAAAGGGGTAACCATAAAAAACTTAGAAAATTTTCTAAGTTAAAAATAAAGTGGCTAGGGTACCAACTTTGGAGGGTCATAACTCCTAAACCACAAAGCCATTTTCTCCCATCCAAGGCTTGATTTGTAGATCTCATTGCCCTCTAAAAAAACTTCAACTAGACCTAATTCCAATTCATTGTGGATTTTGAGTTATGGAGTGATCAAAATCAAGAAAAGTCACTTTGTTCCAACACTTGGTGAAAATTTCACTAAGTCAGATTTTACCCTACTTTTTGCCAAATGTAGGGGGATTTTTCACTTGGATTCAAAAGAGATCAAAACCAAATATGTTCAAACAGTTGTTGTATCATGTAAGGGCTTTCCAAAATGACCAAGAACATTACCAAATTCAATTTGAGTCATGAGATATGACATTGGAAAGTTGCCTTGCTGAAATCTGCCAAGGCAAGGCAGAATTTGCATTTTTGCTCGATTTGCCAAAATCAGCCAAATCCAAATGCTCCTATCCACTTGGACACCTCTGAGGATTGAATCTAAAGGTGACAACCACTGAGCCAAGCCTCCAAAGTCTTTGGAACAAGAAATAGCATGTTGAACCTAGAATGGCCAAAATAGGGACAAGACTCCAATTTTGGATTGGAGCATTCAATGGAAGCATCAAGGTGGCATGGACTGAGCCATTCTCAACTGAATTCAGTCAAGACTTATCCAAGACCAAGGGAACCACAACCCTGTACCCTAACCTCTAGTCAATGGCTAGAGGAGACTTGGATTTCCATTGGCCAACATTGAACAAACACCTGCTGCAGTTGCCATTCACTGTGGATCCCAAAACAAACTTGCTCTACTATAAATAGAGCTCAATTGTGATCAGTTTGAGTACACCAAAGCCATCAAACAAATGCTTTCCTCAAAACCTCTTTCTCTTGGCAAAAATGCCTTCTTTAGCAAGGCAACTTTGAGTTTTTGAGCTTGAGAGCTTTTTCATCACAATCAATCACACACACACCTCATATATATCATATGTAAGCTGTGCAAACTATCACAAGTGACCTGTAATCACAAAATCACAAATTCACCTCTCAAAACCTGAAAATAGACTTTTTTTTGCATTTTTCAAGCCATGTCTTGATTCAGTCACTTTCCAAACCAGATAAAACCTCAAACACACTCCACATATCATCCTTGATCTGTCCTAAATGGTTCCCCTCATCTGGAACACCATTTGAAAGAGTTGCTATTTTGGTCACTTTTAACCCCTTTTGCAAGAAAGGGACTGTTTGTGTTTTTGCAGGTACCAGTCAATTCCAATCATCCTAGAAGCTTCTAAGGGATCATTTGAGTGTGTCTAAAGCATCAAATCATTTCTGGAACAAGAGGTTTGACAGATTGCACAAAAGCTCCAAAATCTCAAAAAAGAGGTAAGCCTCACAACTTGGAATCTTTAAAACATGCAATGCTTTGAAGTCCACTGATCATAAACATCTCATACATGTTGTATATGTTGTTTTTGAGCTAATTCACCATGTAATTCATGCTTGTACCAAGTTGTAGCATAGAAAATGCATTTATAGGTCATTTTCAAAACCACTATCGGGTTTTGAGGAGGGAGTGTGATCTGAAAAAACTACCACCACCATTGGATTCCTTATGAAATTCTGGTCCAGATGCATATAAATTTTGTCTCAAACCATTAAGAATTGAGAAAGTTATGACCTTCACGTTTCTGAGCCAAAACTTGCCTTGGGCCAGGCCTAAAACCAAGTCATGCCTTGTATATTTGTTGTTTTGTTTCAAACAATGGATGTATCACCACCCCAGTGGTAAGGCGCGCGCCTTGTAACCTTGAGGTCTTGGGTTCAAACCCCACCCATGCCATTTTGTGTTTTTTCACATTTGGCCATTTTTTCCAATATTTTCATGGTTTATTAATTAATTGGAAAATTAATAACTCTTTCAATTTTAATTATTTTTTATTGATTCTTTTTGTAAAAAATCACAAAAATGTTGAAATATTTTATTCCACAAAAAAACTGAATTTATATTATTTATTTAATATAATTAGTATTTTTATGAATAAATTCATTTTTATTTGTTTTTAAACATTTTAAAATGAATATTCATCTTGAAAAATCAAGACCAAAAGAGTTTTAATATCTCTTGTGATTTATACCTCATTTTTCAAACCTTAAACAAAAATCACAAGTGGTTTATTCAAACCTATTTGGTATTTTTCATTGATTTTCTTTAAATATTTACTTTTAAAGAATAAAATTAGGGTTTCTTTGATTTTCACTCAAACAAATCATTGTCAAACACTCATGGGCCTCTAATAGAGTGTAAGACCCAGTCTTTTTTTGAACAAACCATTTTTGGGCCTCAGTGTATTGTATAAGTCCCGATACCGTCAAAAACAAACGGCGCGATCGTCGCCTTTTGAAAAATAACATTTTTGGGCCTCTCCTCGAGCTATAAGACCCATTTAAAACTTTTTGGGCCTCTAATAGAGTGTAAGACCCAACTCCCTTTTAACCAAAATCACTTTGGGCCTCAGATATTGTATAAGCCCCTCTGCGTTAAAAGAAAACCTCGGCGCGATCGCCATTTCAAACGGAAAAATCATCTGGGCCTACCCTCGTGTTATAAGCCCCACTCTTTTTCTTTAAACTTTTTAGGCCTCTTGAGAGAGTGTAAGACCCATCCCTTTGTACAGAAAATAATTTTTGGGCCACAGTCACTTGTATAAGTCCCTCTGTACAAATTCAAACAGTGTGCTCACTGATAAAACCCTGGGCCTCTCCTTGAGCTGTAAGCCCCAAATCTTTCTTTTTAAAAACACTTTCTCCTTTGATTTGAATATACTGTTGTTTTCAATCTGTCTTTGTTGAACAACTAACCAAACAGCATGGAAGCTCTACAACCGAGTAAGTGTTTATACGCTTTCATTTACCGCTTTCATATACATATAACTGTATTGTGGGGTTGTTTCACTGTAAGTCTTCTTTCATAAACTCATATCAACTGTGTAATAATAGTATAGATATTTCGAGTTTTCCCGGTCACTACGTCTAGAACTAGGTAACGCCGTTTCGTTTATTCGTAGAAATAGACAACTAGATCCCCAATAGGATCACAAGATACAGTCTTCTCTTCGGCTGTCCTCATTAGGAATTGGCATCTTTGAGTTTCTTCCAAATTCTCGAACTTTCCTGACTTGATCTATTCCTTGTGAATAGCTTGCCTTGAATTTCTAGGGGTTTGGGGACCCACGAGCTTCTTAAAAGCATCGGCCTCCTCTTGGGCATCGTACAAGGACCCACAGGCTTCCTAAATGCAACCCTAGCCTCCTCTTGGGCATAGTACAAGGACCCACCGGCTTCTTAGAAGTATTCACAGCCTCCTCTTAGGCTTCGTATAATGATCTCTTCCTCCGGGAATGATAGCCTCCACTTGGGCATCGTACAAGGACCTTTCGGCTTCTTAAAAGTTTCCAGCCTCCTCTTGGGCTTCGTACAAATTGTCCCGACGACCTCCTAGAGGAATAGGAACAGAAATTAGTCATCTGCATAGAACAGTCCTTTCAAAGAGTCTACTACTGTTTCTCAAAGCATAGTACAAAAGATGAAACTCTAGACTTGGACAGTCTAATCTCCTTGAGTCTCAAAGACATTCTCAAGTGACCCCTTCGTTAAATAGGAAGAAAGCCCGTAGACTCGGACAGTCTCAATACCCTTCGGATTTCCCAATTCCTTAAAGAACAAGAATAACCCGGATCCTCGAATCAAATCCTTGAGTACAGCCTTGCTCATATAAGAACTGGTTTTCTCTTTCAAAATTAGTATACTGAACCTGTCACTCAACTGAAACAGTAACCATAGCCTCCTCTTAGGCTTTGTATAATGATCCTTCTCCAGTGAAGTTAGCCTCCTCTTGGGCTTTGTACAATGATTCTCCCCAGCGGAGTCAAAAGACGTTTAGCCTCTCTCTCGGGCTTTGTACGAGACACATAAGAGACTCCCTCGTTGAGTCAATCACCTCTTTCGCCTCCATCTCGGGCTTTATACGAGATACAAAAAGGTTCTTATTGAGCCAAACAAACCTTCAGCCTCCATCTCGGGCTTTGTACGAGATACAAAAAACTCTCTTGTTGAGTCAATTAGCCTCCATCTCGGGCTTTATACGAGATACCAAAAGATTCCCTCGTTGAGTCAAAACCTTTTAGCCTCTCTCTCAGGCTTTGTACGAGACACATAATAGCCTTCTCTTAGGCTTTGTATAAGAAAACCACTGGTTAATCCAATTAACCTTTTAGTATCAAAGTTGTGCCTCGTTCACAGTACACAAACATCAACAACTCCTTCCCCTCCATCTAATTGCTGTAAGCGGCAAGCCTCTGGATCATCTACATCCATGCCAATGTCCCTCTTTTAGTATGAGAAATTCCTAAGGAAAGATGGCATTACTCTACACTGAGTTAAAGTCTTCTCCTTCAGGTTGAAATCCCCTATAAAGGAAATTATGGCATTGCCGGATACACAAATCCCAGTTAAAGTGATTCTCCTTTATAAACAGTCGTAACAGACAGACCGCTCTTTAGAAATGACAAATTCTCTCTAAAGACAACACCTTTTAGCTTCACATCTTGGGCTTTGAACAAGATACAAATAGACTTTTCAGCTTCACATCTTGGGCTTTGAACAAGATACAAACTACCGTTCGCTTCACGTCTTGGGCTTTGAACATGACACCAAAACACCCATTTCCTCCCATAGAATAGGAGGAACTACGAACGCTCTGATTTCCCTGTTTCGGTAAACGGGAATACGTAGGCATAAGATTGAAAGGAAAAAATCTTAGCGAGCACACTAAACAAAAACCCTAAATCCCATACATCCTAATCTGAAGCAGTATCCTAACAAAAAGAGAGAAAACAGTATTGGAAAAAATACAAATAACCAGTACAAAGGCCCCCCCACATTGATAGCATCCGTAACCTAACAGACCGCTGTTTAAACTCAGTATGCAAAGCAGGGTTAATTGGAGACATCTATTTCCCTTCCTTCATCAGCTTTAATAGGATAAAAAATGAATCGACCTGTAGTAAACTCAACCGTAGTGAGAGCGGCCAGCGCTTAAGAACCGCGTCCAAAATCGCTCGCTACAGTAGCAAACTGAGAAGGATACACCAAACCCAGATTAACCATCTGACCAATATTCTGACCCATCGGAACACCATACAGATAATTCGGAGGAGGTACCCCAGCAGCTGAGGAAGATGCCCCAGGATAGAACATCCCAGGATGAACATTCTGAACAACAGTTTGAGCAGCATGAGATGGAACCAGAACATGAATAGGAGGACCCCTATACATACGCTCTTCATCGTCAGAAGTTTCAGTGTCAGCCAATCTGGCAGTTTGATGAGTTTGAGCCTGAAGATTCTCAGGATCATCATTTACCACTGGAGGCGGGACTGGAGTAGGCATGACCCATGGATAGGCGGCATCATTCCCATTAGGCATGGGTGCAACAAAAGGCTGATATGGCATGAAGGCACTACCAATATTTGCAAGCTGAGGAGTGTAATTAGGAGGCATGCCCCAAGGGAAACCAGTGGGCATCTGGTTTAAACTGGGTTGAACGGCGGGCTGATTCACAGGCTCAACTGGTACTTCAACTCTAGCAGGAGAAGGAACAACGACAACAGGAGTAGCCGTAACAACAGGAGGAACAGTCACAACAGGAGTGACAACAGTTGCATCAGTAGTGATTGCAACAACAGTGGCAGCAGCAGCAGTATCCCTCTGAGCACGAAGGAGCTCCATAATGACATCCATGTTTGTCTGAAAATGATCCATCCGACCTTGGAATTGTGCTAGAGTTTCCTTGTAAGCAGTGTTCTCAGCTTCAAAGTCAGCCATGATTCTGGGTTTGTTTAAGTGCATAAAATACCATTGTCGAGTCGTCGTCTTGCTACAAGGAAGACGGACAAGGATGAGCAACAGTTTCGAATGAAGGACATGCATATGCGGGCATGAGTGAATGCAATTCATGCAAAAATAAAGTTTTAAAATGCTTATGCAAAAATTAATTTGACATGATGAGATGATATGCAACAACAAGATCAACAAGCCAGCGCAGTCTGAATAGTCAAATCTGAACATCTGCAAAGGTAGTGTTGTGTCGTTGCAAGATCTGACGCAATGAGAGAACAAAGGTTGGAAGAGTCTTGGTTTCCTGCAGAAAAACCCAATATCCCCCTCACAGGTGTAATATAGAAAGTGGGATTCTCAGTTTCAGATTCTCGATTTGAGAAGCAATAGTACATTCACCCCTCGGGGTACAATACTATCGCCAAACAAAGAGGTCGTCCACTGATTCCCCCAAAAAAGGTCATCCTATGGCAAGTTCCCAGCTTTGGGTCCTCGGATCAAGTAGCGTAATGGGTTTGCCATTTCTGGTCTGCCATTATCGCTCCTTGGGAGGAGTGCTGCAACTGTGTCCTCGGGAATGGTCACCAGAGTCGACAGCTTTCTAGGTTAACACCCCGAAATGCACAAGATGCGCAAATTAGAACATCTCCCAAGAAAACCTCGTCTGGGTATGGATTTCATGTAAACCATACGTACCAAGACGCTACGTAGGCCACACTACTTTCCACTCTATTCCTATATGTACTCTCAAGCCTGTGTAATGGGCTTATCTTTCAAGTAGCAACCCCACCAACAACAGCAGAGAAAATAGCTGATGTCCAAAATATGCAGCATATGAGTATTTAAAGCAGTAAAGAAATGCAATAAATAAACATAAAGCTAAGGCAAGAAGTAAGCGAGTAAAGCGCGAAAGATAAATACCCAAGCAAGCTGGAAAGCAAACGAAACTAGGCGAGACCCCTCAAGGGATGGACCAGCAAGAGGTCAATCTGTCCCCAGCAGAGTCGCCAGCTGAAGATGGCTGGTTTCTACCTGAGTGAATCGCACACTCAAAGATACAACAAAGTCACCACCGAACTTTATTTAGTCCCGAAGGACAGGGAAAATATCGATAAAACCCAAGGGGAAGAGAAACAGGAACAGGGGGTCGTTATGCGAAAGGAAGGTATTAGCACCTAACGCATTCGTCGTACTCGACGGGAACTATTTCGCTTGCTTCTAGGCTTGGATGGGTTATCTATCTAAAGGCTTCTAGCTAAAAGAAAGAGGAGAGAAGAAAGGGGAAAAATAAAAGAAAGAAAGAAAGTGCTCGCGGAGGAACGAAGTCCTCGTGCCTACGTACCCTCATAGTGCAATGAGGAAATCAGAGCGTCGTAGTTCATGGAACCAGGGGACGAAGAAAAGGAAAGAAAGGAGGAAGACAGAAGAAAGGGTGGAAGTGTGCTCGCCGAGATTATTGCGATCTCATGCTTACGTATCTGACATTCAGAAGAATGCAGAATCAGAGCTTCCGTAGTTCGGGGAACTGAACGGAAAACAAAACAAGAAAGAAACAAGGAGATGAAAGAGGTGGTGTCAAAACCAAGAGCAAGAGTGAAAGAGAAAACTCTACTGGGGAAGACCCCACAGTAAGAGCGTTTGCACAAAAGAATAGGAAAAAAATGGTGTCAAAACCAAGAATGGAAGAAACTCCACTGGGGATAGCAAAGAGAATTGGTGTCGAAACCAAGAAAGTAAGAGCAAAGGGAATAGAAAGGACTCCGCTGGGGATCCAAATAAATGGATGGTGTCATAACCAAGAGAAAAGGGAGACTCGATATATTAACTGGCCGACAGTGGTTAACCGAAGAAAGAGAGTAAGACCCTAGCGGAGAAAAGACTGGTGTCAACAGACGGACTGTGATAAACCAAGATAGAGAGTGTTGAACCAAGAGAAGGTGTTTGACTCTGAAGGGGCCTCGGTATATTAACTGATGAACAGTGATTAACCGAGGAAAGAAAGGATTGCCACTCTGTAGGAGTATAGAAGCATTGGTTTTAACAGAGGAAATTGTGATTATCCAGAAGCACGGGTGTAGGACCGAACGAAGGTCGTGACCCGAAGGGGTTCGGTAAACTGACTGAACAAACAGTACTCAACCGAAGAAAGGGTATTTGAACCAAATAAAGATTACTAACCCAAGGGTGCAAGTATTCGAACCAAGAGGAGGTTGCCAACTGCGGGGGATTCGGTGTTTACAGACGGACTGTGACCAACCGAAGAGAAAAGCGAGTGATTAACCAAGAGAAGGTGATTAACTCAAAAGGGTTCAGTATTTTAACAGACGGACTGTGGTTAACTGAAGAAAAGGGTGATTAACCAAGAAGAGGTGATTAACCCAAAAGGTGCTCAGTATTAATAGGAGGACTGTGATTAACTGAAGAAACGGGTGATTAACCAAGAGAAGGTGATTAACCCAAGAAAGGAGAAGAACCAAGAGAGGATTGCGAACTCCTAGGGAAGAATGGTCGTGACAGGAAAACCGTGTTAGACCAAAGAAAGAGAATTGAGACTCTTCAGGGGAATCAAAAAGCAATGATTGATTACAAGAAGAAAGGAGTGATGGAACAAAGAGAGATTGCTAGTGCAAGAATAATGATCTCAACCAAGAAGGATGATGATTGATCAAAAGGAGAGATTGAAAGAGATAGGAGTTATCAAGGATCGAAAAGGATCGCAAAGAGAGAGGAGTGATCAAGGATCAACTCGACAGGGGAATGAGAAACACTATATTTGGAGGATAGAGGTGACTATTCTCGAGGAGAGGACAAGACGCCTTTACCAAAGAAATATCCAGAATGAGGGTAGGAAAAACTCCATCCTCATTCCTTCTCTAGCACCCAAAATATAGTGTGGAAAATGAAACTGACAGCGCAACCACTCCCATATTGTACAGTGCTCCTACGTAGACAAACGGACAGCATAACAGCGTCAATTTGTACAGTGCTCCGATGCATGGCGCAGCGTGAAACTCCAACTCCACGGGGGGAAGAGAGAAAAAGCTCTAAAGGAGGCCTAAAGAGAGGAGAAGGGAAGATCGATTAATCGAAACAAAGTTTCGATCAATTAATCAAGGGATAAACATAATGAAAACTGAAATGGAAGGTGCAAAACAGTGCCAAATGATCATCAAAATGCCACACAAAATCATGCACCATGTGAACAAAGATAGTACAAGAGTTGCTATGTTCATACAATGCTAGAACATGAAACAATTGAATAATCGAAAATGTGCATCAAAAGTTCATGAACATGCTTCAACCAGAAGTGAAATGACATTAAAAACATCCATAAAATCAAACATGACAATCAATGGAAGTTAAAATGAAGGAAGCATGGCAAACACACTTGAAAATGCAAGAAAATGGCCTTTTTGTTCAGTGGTAACCGGTTACTCACCATGCGTTAACCGGTTACTTGCTTGAAAATTAGAGTTCTTGAGGAAAATTGCACTGAGTAACCGGTTAACCACCAAACGTTAACCGGTTACCACTGAACAATGGTGAAAACAAACAGAAAAAACAGCTTTTCAAAAGTAGTTTTCAACACATAATCACTTATGCAAACTACCACATGCTAGGAGCTGAAATTGTGCACGAAAATTGAACTTGAAAATAAAAAATAAACAGTGATAGAATCAACTAACACAATAGGATCATGGATCAAACAAATGCAAAACCAAATCACACACAACAATTATCGACTACATTGCGAACGAAATGAAAATGCGCGAAACGGTAAAATTAGTTAGATCCACCAACCTACAAGTCAGAGATTTGGCTTGGTAAATGTTACGAAGGATTCTTGATGCATAAAATTAAAGAAAACCAGAGGAATCTTCAATTTGTAGACGAACCGTGCCAAAATCGAGCAAAATACGATAAAGTTCAAAAATGCGAATTCGAACCGTTGGAAGTTGCACCAAATACTCAAGATTAATCCAAAAGCTGAAATAACTCCAGCAATCCAAGTGTAATAGCAAGAATGATGAAGGTTGAGCTCAAGAAATAATCACTTTTGATGTAAAAGTGATTATCCTTCAAAGTAGAAATGAGCTTTGGTGAGGTTTTGGAAGAGAATTGAGATGAAGATGAAGATGTAGTAGAGAAATTCAGAGAGAATGTGGAAGAATTGAGAGTGAAATGGAGCAAAATAGTTGAAGGTCCTTGAAAATGAGTGAAGGTGAGTTTATATATATTTTAGGTTTGGAGTGTGAGATGGTTTGGAATTTGGTTTGGAATTAGCTTTGGGTTTGGAACTAGGCTAGGAGTTAGTTGGACTTGACTCACCGAGTCAAGGTGGTTAACTCGGTTAGTTAGAACCAACTCGGTAACAATCCCAAGGTGCACTCCATCATCCAAAGGTTGATATATTTGGAAAACAAGGAACATGGTGCACTTAAATTAGAGTGAAACATTGGAATAAATACACATGGAATGTCTTGAAATGTCTAGAGAGGTCTAGAATGTTCCACACACTGCTAGAATCAAGTAGAACCAAAGACCAAGGAGAGTGCATGGATGTTGTCCCAAAAATGCAGCAGGAATTGCAAAATTGCACTGAGTAACCGGTTAATCACCATGCGTTAACCGGTTACTTCAGTCAATTTTTGCCCAAATTACTCAGGAAATGATACTGGAGTCCCGGTTGTGGTTTTCCACCTCTTGTCTTAATGAATAGGTATGGAAACCTTCATTTTGTGCTTGTTTTGATAAGGTGATGACCTTGTGAGGATATGATTAATCGGGCTTGTAAAACCTGAATATCCTGCAATCAAAACACCAGAGGAAAAAATGCGAATGCATATGCCAGCGATGCGAATGCTTATGCTTATGCAAAAGGCAAAAGAGGGAGGTTAAATTTCAGGTTACGACATTATGCAATCTTGATTTAGTTGTTATTTGTCACCCTTCTGCTGTGGTTTGTTGCTCTATGAGGCAATTGCAGATTAGTATCTTGGAGGCTTTTATGAAGATTAGTTCTCCATCCTTTTGCCGGTCTGTCTACTCTGATACATAACACGAGAGTCGGGGAACGCTTTTGTTATATATGTATACATTTGTTGGATCTATGTTGTATTACCCTTGTATGGATATTTTGATGTTATAAAATAATTTATTTGGTAAAACGAGTCAGTTATGGATCTTTCCGCTTTATTCCATAATTGAACTTTCCTTTTGTTGGAAAAAGTTTCCCTTTTATGTTTATTCCATTTTGTGTTATGTATCAAATTTATGAGCAGGGATTGTGTTTTCTTTCTTTAAATGTGGCATCCTTGTTTCTGTCTAAGAATAAAAATTTTATTTACTCTGATTTATTTATGTATTATTTATCCGCGATAGGAATTGGGGTGTTACAAAGGGTCCTTGTACAACGCCCAAGAGGAGGCGGGGATGCTTTTAAGAAACCCGTGGGTCCCCAAACCCCGAGAAGTTCAAGACATGTCATTCACCGAGAATAGATCAAGCCAGGAAAGTCCGAGAATTTGGAAGAAACTCAAGAGATGCCATTCACGGAGAAAATATCATCTCTAGGGAGTAGAGTTTCTTTGACAATTTCTAAGAGTAACAGTCTGAGAAAGGTTTCACTGAGAATGCTGCCTTTCACGTCTTCATATTGTTTAACCCCAAGAGGAAGGAAGACTGTGTCTGGTAATCCTATGGGGATCTAGTTTTGTTTTTATTTAAGAGTGACCAACAGGGCTTTACCTAGTGCTAGACGTAGTTGCCGGGGGAAACTCTAAATAACTATATTAGTATTACACAGTTGATATGTGAAAAGCATATAAAAGTTTTTGAAAGAAGACTTACAGTGAAACAGCCCCACAATACAGTTATATATATGAAAATGGATAAAGAAAGCGGGTAAACACTTATTAGGTTGTAGAGCTTCCATGTTGTTTGGTTAGTTGTTCAACAAAGAAATCTTTGATAACTATATTATATTCTAAATCAAAGGAGAAAGTGCTTTGAAAAGATTGTTAGGGCTTATAGCTCAAGGAGAGGCCCAAGGTTTTATTAGTGATTGCACTGTTGAATTTGTACAGGGACTTATACAAGTGACTGAGGCCCAAAAAGGTTTTCTGTACAAAGGGATGGGTCTTACACTCTCTCAAGAGGCCCAATAGGTGCTTTAAAGAAAAGGAATGGGGCTTATAACACGAGGGTAGGCCCAGATGATTTGATTTTAGAACTGGCGATCGCGCCGAGGTTTCTTTTAACGCAGAGGGACTTATACAATATCTGAGGCCCAAAATAGTGTTGGTTAAAAGGGGGTTGGGTCTTACACTCTATTAGAGGCCCAAAGGTGATTTTAAAAGAAAATATAGGGCTTACAACTCAAGGAGAGGCCCAGAGGTTTTTTGTTTGAAAAATGACGATCGCGTCGACATTTCTTTAACGTATTGGGACTTATACAATGCACTGAGGCCCAAAAAAGTTTATTTATAAGGGATGGGTCTTACACTCTCTCAAGAGGCCCAAAGTGTTTGAAAAAGACTTGATGAGTTGAATTGATCAAAACCCTAATTTGTTTTCAAAATATATTTTAATTGAATAAAAATTCAATTAAAATGATCAAAATTGTTAAACATGTGTGAAAAACAAATTGTGATATTGGATTAATGTTTGACAAATCATGTTTATACCCACAAAATAATTGGAAATCAATTAAGTTTGGAAAATCAAGGGAGAAAAAATATTTTAAATGTTAAAAACAAATAAAACATTAATTCTTTGCAAAAATATCAAATATATGAAATAAGTAATATTTTTGGGATTTTTTGGTAAAATAAAATATTTTAACATTTTTGTGAATTATTAAAAAAAAATCAACTCAAAATCATTAAAACTCAGAGAGAAATTAATTTTTGAATCAATTAAATAAAGTCACAAAATTCAAATATTTGAATTTTCAAAAAGGGCGCCAAGAACATGGCAAGAACACGCGCCACCCTCTGTTTCTACAGATTTGCGTTTTCTATCTAATCTCACCAAATACTTCATTATATCATGCAATCTACATATCAATCTGCTTGTTTTTACCTCACGATCATGTCTATGGTTTTTAATTTCATTTATTTTAAGCATGGAATAAGAAATAAAAGAGAAACCTCAAGAACTCTAAAATTTGCATGAAGGCTCAGAAATTCCATACACGATTCAAACAAAGCAATTGATTGAGGGAAAACACTCCATGCATGATTATGAACATATGGCCAAATTATTGTGCAGCAAAAAATGCATGGATCATAGAGTTAGAAGAGCTCATGCTTACTTCTTGCAGCTGGTGATCGTGCTTTGTGTTAGAGGTGTTACAGCTAGGTTCCAATGATGTGGATAGCTTCCCTAGATGCCAAGTGATGTGCCTGAGTGCTTGGAATGGTTTGAAACAAGTTGGAACTGAAGATGGTATCCCAACTACAACTTGGTTAAAACCTTGAGCAATTGGCTGGTGATTTTGTGAAATCAGTGTTCCAGATGTTGTTTAAGTGTTTGAATCACTTCTATATGATGTTTATGAAGTGTGTGTGTGATTGGTTTGGTTGGAATTTCTCTCAAACTCAAAACCCGATAGTGACTTGCTTTGGAAGGCAAATTTGGAAGTGAGAAAGAGATTTTGAGGAAAGCATATGTTTGATCGCTTTGGTGTACTCAAACTGATCACATATGAGCTCTATTTATAGTGGAGCAAGTTTGTTTTGCAAGCAATAGTGAATGGAAACTGCTGCCGAGGTTTGGCCAATGTTGATCAATGAGAATCCAAGTCTCCTCTAGCCATTGACTAGAGGTTAGGGCACAGGCTGTTGGTTCCCTTGGTCTTGGATATGTCTTGACTGAATTCAGTTGGAAATGGCTCAGTCTATGCCACCTTGGTGCATCCATTAAATGCTCCAAAACAAAATTGGAGTCTTGTCCCTCTTTTAGGCACTTCTAGGTTTGGCATGCTACTTTTGGTACCAAAGACTTGGGAGACTTAAGGATCAGTGTTTGTCCCTCCTTGGTCTCCCCCTGGGGTGTTCAGATGGATAAGTGTGTTTGTCATTTGCACAAATTTGGAAAATCAAGCAAAATGCACAAATCTGCCTTGCTTTGACAGTTTTCAGCAAGGCATATTGGGATTGTCATATCTCATGGCTCAAGTGGAATTTGATGGAGTTCTTGGCCATTTTGGAAAGCCCTCATATGATACAACAACTGTTTGATCATAGTTGGTTTTGATACTTTTTGGATCCAAGTGAAAAATTCCCCTACATTTGGAAAAAAGTGAAGGCAGATTCTGACTTAGTGAAAATTTCACTAAGTGTTGGAAAAAAGTGACATTTTCACATTTTGTGATTTTGATCATTCCATAACTTAAACTCCATGAGGAATTGGAATGAGTTGTGTTTGAAGCTTTTGTAGAGTGCCATGAGAGCTACTAATCCAGCTTTGGATGGGGAAAAATGGCCTTCTGGTTTAGGAGTTATCATCCTCCAAAGTTGGTACCCTAGCCACTTTGTTCCATAACTTAGAAAATTTCTAAGTTTTTTATGGTTACCCCTTTTACAAGTTATCCCACTTTTCTTGATTTTTCTTGATGAATGATGATTCCAATCACACATTCACATCATTTTAGGGTTAAGGAACCATAATTGATCAAAATATCAAAAAGTCAAACTTTGACTTTTGGGCACAGTTGACTTTTTATCAAATGAATTCCAAACTGTGCGATCCTCTATGAAATCAAGTCCTTGACCTAAATCAAACTTTATGGATTGATTTCATAGGTGTTATAGGGTGTATTGAATCATGTCCCAAAGTTTGGGAGCATGCCTATGTCAAAAGTCAAAGATACAGTTGACTTTTTCCCGCGAAACCCTACTTGTGGTTCTGATGAGCTTGAAACTTGTTGATCAAGCTTCTTGGGTCAATCCATTATTGCAAATGGATCAATGTGATGTATTAGAGACCCTCAAATCATCTCTTGAGGTCTTGGCTCATGTTTTGTCCCAAAAGTCAACTTAGGGGTGAATTAGGTCAAGAAACCCAAATTCCTGATTTTTTTTATGAATGCATCCCCTGAGGCTAAATTGACTTGATGGTTGGGTTCATGATGTCCCTTGGAGCATCTTAGGTTATGCTTTTAAGCATTAGCCCATTCCTAGAGGAAAGTTTCCATCTGGAGGCCCTGGTCGACCAAAACCCTAATTTGGTGACACTGGCGATCTTGAGGCTTAATCCACTCAGAATGCTGCAACCTTGTGCTTGATTCTTCCTATGGGAGTCCTCTTGATCCATTGGGGATGTTTGAGAGGCTAGACAAGTTGAAGATCATGTCATTCTTTGATTGATCCTTTGTCTAAGAGCTCTGAGAGGGCTTGAAACCCTAAATTTGATTGTAGTGAAGGCTCAACAATCTTTGAGGAGATTGATGAGGTATGATGGTACATCCATATTGTAATGATAATTTGCACAATGATGGGGAATCTTAGTGGTCAAAATTTGGGTTATGACACATGGGTCTGGAAAGCAGCAAGATCCGTACTTGGAGGGATCTATCTGAAGCATTTGTGAAATAATACAAATACAATCTTGATCTGGCGCCAACTAGATTGCAGTTGCAGAATCAGTCCCAGCGCTCAGCTAAAACATTCAAGGAGTATGCAAAAAAATGGCATGAGATGGCATCTCGTGTGTGACCGGCTCTCTCGGGCAATGAGTTGGTTGACATCTTTACGGGTACATTGCAACTTCGCTGATGTTGTAACCATTGGTGAATGGATTGAAAACGGTTTGAAGACTGGAAAGATTCCTGGAGCTGCTTCCCAGCAGCAGGCCAGAAAATCTTAGAACAGTTAGTCAAAGAAGAAATAAGGTGAAGCCAACGCTTTGACAGCTCAATTTTCTCCTCAGTATCAAGCTCCCATGGCTCCTATGCCATACTATCCGTATCCGTACATTGCTGCTGCACAATATCAACAACCTCTATATCAGTAACATCCGCAACAACCAGTTCAAAATGCTCAGAATCAGCAACAGACTCAACAGAACAACAAAAGTCAACAGAATCAAAACCGTCAGAACAACAACAATCAAGGAAATCACAAGCGTCCGAATTTTGATAGAATTTCGGTGTTATACATCGAGTTATTTCCTTACTTGGTTCACCAAAGGGCGATTGTCCCCAAGAAGATTGCACCTGCAATTCCTCCATTTGGCCCAAAGCATAATCCAAATGCGTCATGTGTTTATCATGCTGGATACATAGGACATGCAACAGAGGATTGCTTTGTTTTCAAAACAAGGGTTCAGGAACTCACTGATAAGAAGGTTCTGACTTTCACTGAGGAAGGACCTAACATGCAGAATAATCTGTTGTCAGATCACGGTGGACCTACAGTTAACATGGTTGAGGACAATTCCAAGGCTAAATTGATCATGGATGTCGACGAGGTAAAGACCCCGATGGCTGTGATTTTCAAGAAGTTGAATGAGCATGGACTATTGAAAGGATTGTATGGTAAATGTCAGATTTGTGATGATAATCCTAATCAGTGTCGAAAGCTGAAGGGCTGTGTTCAGATTCTGATGAACCATGGTGAAGTTCAATTTGCTATGCCTAAGCCTGTTGAGGAAGTTGCTGCCATCGAGCCATTCACTATCGTCTATAGGAAGGTTCCTGTGGAATCCCCTAAACAGAAGAAGGTGCAACCCATCGTTGTTTGCCCGTTGAAGTTATTTTCGTATCAGAATTCTAAGGAGGTACCTTGGAGATATGGGTCAACCGTGTTTTCTGGGGGTCAAGATATAAGGTTTGCTGAGTCTGAGATCGTGAATATTACAGACGCTGGAGGTATGGCTCATAGTGGACGAGTGTTCGCTCCGAAGGTCACTACAAAGCCTGTTCAAATTCCAATCATTGTTCCTCCCAAGGAAACCCCTGTATCTACAATCCCTGCTGTCGTTCAACAAGGGGCATCTTCTACTACCATTCCAGTGCTGATTGTCCCGTCTGAGGATATTTCAAAGAGTAAAGAAACACTTGATGATCAAGAGTTCCTTAAGTTGATCAAGAAAAGTGACTTTAAGATTGTGGATCAGTTGGGGCAAACACCCTCGAGGATCCTAATCTTGTCCCTACTCATGAGTTCGCCTGTGCACCGATCAGCTTTGTTGAAAGTCTTGAACAGTGCCCATGTCATGCAAGATATATCCGTCGTCGAGTTTGATGATGTAGTGGCCAACATAACCGCAAGTCGGTATTTGGATTTTAATGAATCAGAATTGCCTCCTGAAGGAAATGCCCACAACAAAGCGCTACACATATCTATAACATGTGTAACACCCCAAATTTGCTCTTTTGCTTTTAGCACTAACTGGTTTATGCTTCCTTTCATTTGCATTATCATTCCTGCATTTTGTATTGCCCTTTTGAGCATGGGATCAAGGTATTCTTTCAGCAGCTCCCGGCGTCATCAGTTCCAGTATGATTTTTAATAGTGTTCAGAGCCAAGCAGATAGCTTTCCAAGTCTTTTTAAGCATTTATTTTGCTCATTAAGTGACTGGATAATCAGAAACTCTGACAGTCAATTTTTGATCAGTTATTCAGCACCAGACAGTTGTTATCAGCAGTTTAATCCGAGTGCGGGAAAAAATATTCCGCATCATGTTTCAAGTGTATTCTAGTGGTAATATCAGATGGCAAGTTTCAGAGGTCTATCATGGTTCAGAACAGGTGGAACCGGACGAATATCCAAGTTTCCCTCCTTTTGGCGCCAAGTTTTTGAATTTTTGAATAGTGTAATCGATTACTCAAAGTGAGTAACCAATTACTCTGGGCGAAATTGGAAAAATATGACATTTTTTCAGCACTGCAGAATTTTGGAGCATTTGTGATCATGTGCTTGGCTTGTGCATGTGTGGGAAGGATCTAGAACTGATCTATTTTCATCATTTTCCATCCAAAAATTCAAATTCTTTTCACTCCAATTCCACATTTTCTTTCCTAATTCACATTTCATCCCAATTTCCACTCACTTAACCTCACTCCCAACCCAAACTTAACTCCTAACCTAGGGGTTATTTAAACCAATTCATTTCAAACCTCTCCATCCTTGATCATTTTTTCCACTCTCAATTTTCAGAATTCTCTCAATTCTCTCTCACTTTTTCACTCTCAACCTCCATTTTCAACCACACACAAAGCTCTCTTTCAAAGATTAACAAGTTCTTCATTGGAACTTGTTAATTCTTGAGCTAAAGCCTCTCATCATTGCAACATTTCAGCATTTCAATTTGGATTTTCGTTTGGATCTGGTGCTGAATTTTCAGAAGTGATTTTTGGAAGTGTTTTTCGAGTTTTTGTTGCTTATTGCTTGGATCTTCAACTTTTGATGGCAAGAAGCTTGTGGATCTTAGATTTCTCTATTTGAATCCATCCATTTCTGTTTACAACACTTACCAAAGTAAATCTCAGCTTTGTAGGTTGGTTAATTTCATATCCATACTCATTTTAGCTTAATTGCAACTTGTACAACGTAGTTCCATGAGTTTTTATGTGCTTTGATTCATTTGGTTGATCTTGATTGTGGATGTTGATGATTGTTGGATCTAATTGATGTTTGATTGCTGTGATTGAACTTAATTTTTGTGCATTATTGTTTACATGATCATTTGGATACTTGGATAAGTGATTTACTGCTGAAAAGTGCTTTTCAAAGTTGAATTTATGCCTCTGTTTCAGCGGTAATCGATTACTCTAACAGGGTAATCGATTACACTGCCTTAATTGAACTGAGTAATCGATTACCCTAGGTGAGTAATCGATTACCACTGAAGCAGATTGTGTTTTTCTTGCATTTTCTTGCTTGTTTGAGATCTCTTGCATGTCTAAACTTCATGGATTGATGTGTTGATGATTTGTGGGTGATTCTTGAGCTGTTTTACCTCACACCTTTGCATGAGCGCGATTCTTCGACACGCGGCTTTTGGTTTTCATTGATGAATGTTCATGATTGTTTTGTTGATGTGATGAACACTTTGCACACACTCCTTGAGCATGATAATTATGGATTATTGCTGATGTTGCTGGAATTGTTGTTTGAATATGAATATGATCTTGCTTCACCTTATCATGTGTTGTTTGCATAGATGTTTAGAGTGGATGTTTGCATAATTGTGGAGCATGTTTTGAATGTGATTCTTGTTGCTTCTTCTTGATATTCATGAGTTGATCTTTGAATTGATATACATGTTCACCTTGTTGCCATTTGCTTTCATGCCTTGATCTCACTTTGTTTGATCACTTGAAGTTATGTTGTGCATGAGTCATTTGTTGCTAATTGTTTGAGTGTTGTTGAGATACATACTTGATGCTCTTGATGCCACTTTCTAATGTGTGAATTGATTGACCTTTGGCATGACTTGAATTCTGACTTGGATCCACTTTCATCTTACCTTATTCATGTCATCTTTGTGTGAGGTTCAATGATGTTTAACTATGCTTCTTATGCAAGTTTGCTTGCATTCTTTCTTGTTTGCTTTTACTTGCTTACTTGAGCTTTCTTGTGTGATCTTTTGAAGCATGATTAATGTTGTGATTTGAGTATGATGTGTATGATGTGCTTGCTACCCCGTCTTATTTCTCATCTTATACCTATCTTTCTTCTTCATCTCTTTCACTCTTTCTTTCCCTTGAATCTCAAGACTTGTTTAAGTCTTGGATTTACTCCCTTAGAGCTACCTAGCCCAACTTAATTTTCGATTAAGCTTGGAGTAGGATTAGCATTAGGTTTCCCTTTGCATGCTAACTTAGGTAGAAGTTCCCCTTTCAACCTCAACTATAGGGTCACCTTTGCATGATAACATTAGGAACATTTAGTTTCCCCTTAGTTTTTTCTTTTGAGTCTTCTCTTCTCATCTCATAACACTTCTAAACTACTTAATAAACACAACGAATATTGCGCTCGAGCCTTAAATGTAGGAAATGAAGAACGAGGGATCTCCCTTCCTCTTCTAGAGTGTTTAGCATACGTCCCATTTGGGGGCGGCCATGCGATTCACTCGTTCCCGCATGGTAGACTTTAGTGCAATGTAAGTTACGAACTAACTTTAATCCATTTCTGTCTAAAAAATACCAAAAACAAACTCAAATCTTTTTCATCCTTCGGGATCGTTAAGTTCAAATCATTTTCAGAAAAGGGCACATTACTTCCGTCTTGTCGCAAACAGGCATCGACCCTAACTGCCGAACGCGAATCTAACATCGCTCATAAAAAACACTAACCGACCTCGTTAGGTCGAGCTACGACTGCTCTGATTTCCTTTTTCTCATCCGATTGAGGATACGTAGGCACAAGATGGCGATGTCTTGGCGAGCAACCTCCCCCCTTAGTTCGTGTCCGAACTACGTTGACTCTGACTTTCCCATTGCACGAGGGAGTACGTAGGCATAGGACGAGCGATGTTCTATCGAGTCACTTCTTTTTCTTTTCTCCCTCGTTTCTTCGTTCCTTTCCGTTCCCATTTCTTCTCCTTTCCAGTAGCAGTGGAGCTCCAGATGACGACACCCTTTGATCGAGACAACAAGCGTGGATCCCATCGAGTACGATGAACGTGTGGGGTGCTAACACCTTCCCTTCGCGTAACCGACTCCCTTACCCGTTTCTCTTGGTCGTGAGACCATGCTCTTTCCTTCTCTTCAGGTTTACGCAGTGTTTCCTTTCCCTCTCTTGGGATAAATACACATTGTTGGCGACTCTGTTTTTCGCGCCACTTTCGCGTTTGTACCATGGATGCAAATCCTCGGGAGCGACAGCTGGCGACTCTGCTGGGGAAGAGTAGACCTCTGGTTGGTCCATCCCCTTTTGCGAGTCAATCCTAGCGCTTGTTTGTTTTATTTCATTGGGAGTTTATCTGTTGTGCTTTATTTTGTTGTATATTACTGTATATTACTGGTTTACTGTATTTACTGTATTTATAGCATTGCATTTCATTATTGCTGTACTGTTCTGCTGCTGGATTTTCTGTTTGTAGGGTAGGTTGGATTCATGAGAGAAAATCCCAATACCCAGGCTTAAGCATACACCTATGATTAGCGTGGAAAGTAGTGTGACTTGTTTGGCATTTGGCCAGACTTAGTATACATGAAAACTCCACATCCAGACGAGGTTTTCTTGGTAATATTCTATCCTGCGCATTTGGGGCAGACGATGGAATATAACCTGGAAAGCTGTCGACTCTGGCGACCGTCTCCCGAGGACTCAGCAGCGCCTCTCCTCCCGGCATGTGATAATGGCAGTCCAGAAATGGCAAACCCATTACACTTGTCGATCCGAGGACCCAATGCTGAGAACTTGCTATAGGATGACCTTATTTTTGGGGGAATCAGTGGACGACCTCTTTGTTTGGCGATAGTATTGTACCCCGAGGGATGAATGTACTATTGCTTCTCAAATCGAGAATCCGAGACTGAGGACCCCGTTTTCTAGAACCCACATGTGAGAGGGGATGGGTGTTTGCAGGTTTGCAGGTGACTTTGACCTTCAACCTACCTGGTTTTCTGGATTTATCATCAGTATACTGTTGTTATTCTGGCAGTTTGAATGGGCCGTTATTCTGGATTTCAGGGTTTATGATATTTGGGGTCTTATTCAGTCAGCAGAACAACAACAGTTTTGAGCGTCATGAATACCATGATCCCATGTTTGCATTTGCATCATTTTTGCATTCTAACATGTTTGTTCATTTGTAGGGTTGCATCCTAACTTTGATTCCGGTTGTCCGAAGGCTGTCCATGATGAATACTAGCACCAAAGAGAGAAAGAATATCATCTTGTACAAGTTCCCGGAGCTTCATTTAGACGCGGTTCACAAGATCTCGTCTATGGAAAAACCTGGGGTATTGGCAGACTTTAGAGGAGAGTATGGGAGGATTTTGAGTTTCGCCCGAGATGTTACCAACTATGAGTTCAGGGCTCTGCACACTCTGATGCAGTTCTATGACCCTCACATGCGGTGTTTTCTGTTTGCGGATTATCTTTTAGTTCCAACGTTGGAAGAGTATGCCCTCATTTTGGATGTTTCTGTTAAAGAAGAAGTTCCCTTCTATCCTTCTAAGGAGTTTCCCGATCTGGAAAAGGTTTCTGCTGTTTTACGTTTGGATCAGCCTTTGTTGAAGAAGAATGTTTCTAGTAAAGGAGGTTATAAAGGCTTTCACATGAATCTTTTGACTGAGCAAGCTGCTATTTGTGCTAAGGCTAAGTGTTGGTCGGTGTTCAATGCAATCCTGGCTATGTGTGTTTATGGAACGACATTGTTCCCTAATGTGAAGGATTTTGTAGACGTGCACGCTGTCCGGATATTCACCACGAAAAATCCGATACCTACCTTGCTTGGGGATCTGTACTATTCGATGCACTATAAGAATGAGAAGAGGAGAGGAGGACCTCTTTACTTTTGCGCTCCAATTCTCTACAAGTGGTTTGCCGATCGCCTTCCTGACTCTGGGTCATTCGTAGACACCAGAGAAACATTGGATTGGTCAAAGAGATTGATGGGATTAAGGGCTGAAAACTTGGTTTGGATCAATTGTGATTTGTTAGGCCAAGAGATCCTGATCAGCTGTGGAGTTTACCTAAACGTACCTTTAATAGGAAGGAGAGGGGGAATTAACTACAACCATATTCTTGCTATTAGGCAATTTGGGTATGCTTTGAAAGAGCCGCCAAAGGACCAAGATGTTCAAGAGTCTCTATATGTGAGTGGAGAAGCCAATCTGGAAATGTTAAAAGAAGCTGCAGATACTTGGAGAGATCGCCACAAGAAAGGAAAGCCTTCTTTTGGAAAGTGTAACAACAAAGCCTTCCCTGCATACGAGGACTGGATTCAGAGGAGAGTAAAGAATGTACTTCTGCCGTTCTGTAGAGAACCTCCATCTTACCCCATGCTGATTGAATCTCCGACCACAATTGAGATAGAGAAATATAATAAACTGTGGGCTGAAAAGGAGAAGCTTCAAGAGGAGAACGGTGAGCTGCAAAGAGAAATCTACCAGTTGAAGCATGAGCGAGGTGAAGTTGTTCACGTTGCTAAATTGAAAACAGAGTCGCTCGCCAAGAAAGAAAAGGAGTTGGCCGATGAAATTGCATCCAGACAGAAGGTGGGACAAGCTTTAAAAAGTGTTAGCAGAGTTTTGAAGACTAAGAAGGAAGACTTGGCCAAAGCTTCGCTAAGAATTCACAGGTTCAACGCTAATCGAAACACTGCAATCGCAACCAACAAGCAGAAAGAAGATAAGTATTTGAAGCAGATTGAGAGTCTAAAGTCGAAGCTCAGGAAGAAAGACGAAGAGATCTTATCAGGGACGTTCCAAAGACACATAGTTGAGGAGCGACTGAATGAGGCCATAGCAACTATGGAAGAGCTGAAGATACGAGCTGAAGTGAAGAAGCCTAGGGGTGAAGGCTCTAGCTTAGGCACGGGGTGATACTCTGTAGTTTGCTTTTTTTCTTTATTGTATTTTGGGTCACCACCAGATTTGTTGGCTGGGATCCTTGTCTTCCCTTGTTTCAAACATACTATTGGGGTTGTAATCTCTGACAGTGTTTTTCTCTGATATATGAGCAGAAGTTTCATTTCATCTTGTCTTTAAACTAGAATCAAGGGGTGGATCGCCCTGTAAAGATGCAAGCATGTTCATTTGCATTTGCATCCTCATAACATATCATTCTGCATAGCAGGTACTTGTTGCAGGTCCTCTAACCTTTATTTGGTTTCAGGCACTATAGCTGATAACCACGTCTACCGGTAGGCAACTCGCAGAAACCAAGCTAAGATCATGGATCAGATACAGACTGAATTGGCTGAGATGAGCAACAGGATGGACCAGTTTATGACATTAATGACTGGCATGGCCCAAAATCAGGAAAGACTCAGGGCAATGGTTGAGCGGCCAGAAGTAGAGGTACAAAATGGCAATGGTAATAACAGAGGTCATAGAATTATTGATGAGACTGGTAATCTGACTGGCGTTAATGCAAGCGGTGACCCTCCTAGAAATACTGGGGTTCGTCATGTTGTGGAAGACAACCAAGATGAGCAGTTCACTCTGTTAGATGCTGAAGATGAGAACACTCGCAGATTCGACGAGCTCGCTGAAAAAATTAGGTCTATTGAGTCCCAAAATACTCTTGGCTTTGATGTCTCCGACTTGGGATTGGTACCTGGGGTAAGAATCCCCCATAAGTTCAAGCCACCAACATTTGACAAGTACAATGGCACTACTTGTCCTAAAACTCATCTTCAATCCTATGTGGGGAGGATATCCACTCATACTGATGATGAGAAATTGTGGATGTACTATTTTCAAGACAGCCTTACTGGGGCATCTCAAGAACGGTATATGAAGTTGAGCAGGACTTCTGTAAGGAACTTGAAGGAGTTAGCTCATGCTTTCGTCAAGCAGTATCAATACAACATGGATATGGCACCAAACTGTACCCAGCTGCGGAGTATGGCTCAGAATGCGAAGGAGAGTTTTAAGGAATATGCTCAAAGGTGCCGCCAGTTGGCTGCCATGGTTCAACCTCCACTGTAGGACCAGGAGATGGGCGACATTTTTATGTGTACTCTTCAGGGAGCTTATCTTGATAGGTTGGCTGCCTGTCCTTCAACTGGGTTTGCGGACATTGTAATCGCTGGGGAAAGGATTGAAAGTTTGCTGAAGCTCGAAAAAATATAAGACTTCAGTGGTGCTAGCTCTTCAGGAGTGAGGAAGCCATTTGCTGGAGCTACCAGAAATAGAGATGGGGCGACCGGTGCTATTTATAAGAATAGAGGTAGAGGCTATCAAGATTCCTATAATCAGGTTACTGCTGTTACTATTCCTAGTCCACAAGTTCAATCACAGCCACAACAACAGAATGTTCAGCCACAGAATAATCAACAGCCACAAAGATCATATCAGCAGAGACAAACTGACAGGCACATGGACCCTCTACCTTTGACTTACGCAGCTTTGTTACCCCAATTGTTGAAGCTTAATCTGGTGGAGCTTCGTACGATGGGTCCGACTCCTGCTGTATTGCCAAAGGGTTATGATGCTAATGCCTGGTGTGAGTTTCATTCTGGGGCTCCAGGTCATACTATTGAAAAGTGTCGGGCATTTCAGCATAAGGTACAGGATTTGATTGATGCCAAGGAAATTAATTTCTCAACTCCACCGAATGCGCTTCAGAATCCCATGCAATATCATAATGTGCCAAAGGTCAACGCCATTGAAGATGGGAAAGTTTTGAATTTGGTAAATGATGTGAACAGGGTGAAGACTTCTTTGAGCTTTGTGAAGGTTCGGTTGTTGAAGGGACAAGTGTTCCCTGGCTGTGAAGAGGGTTGTGTTGATTGCAAGAATCAGAGTAATGGTTGTGATAAACTGAAAGCCGGTATTCAAAATTTGATTGACGAGGGTTCTCTACAGTTCGATAAGGGGGACAAAAAGGACGATGATGTGTCAGCTGTTACCATTTATTTTACGCCAGCTGAAATTCAAGTGCCATCGCCTGCTGCTATCGTTGTGCCTGATGTAGTGAGTCCTGTTACTATTACGGTACCAGGGCCAGTTCGTTATACTAGTGAGCGGGCTATCCCATGGCACTACGGTGCAGATGTTTACTACCAAGGAGAAAAGTAAGAAGTTGAAACTCCAGCTGGGGGTAGTTCCAGTATTGATAATGTTGGAGGTCTTGGCGGCTTCACTAGAAGTGGACGCTTGTTTTCTCCATAGACTCTGAGAACTAATGTTGAAGCTGAGGCAGCAGCCAAAGCCAAGGGTAAATAGGTGGTTACAGAGGAGGTTGTTATTCCTGAATCCGTACAGAAAGGTACTTTTGAGAAAGAGGTCGAGGAGATCATGAGACTTATCAAAAAGAGTGATTATAAAGTGGTTGATCAGTTGAACCAAACGCCATCAAAGATTTCTATCCTGCCGTCGCTTATGTGTTCTACAGCTCATCGAGAGGCACTTTTGAAGGTTTTGAATATGGCCTATGTACCTCAAGAGATTACTGTGAATCAATTGGAGTCTGTTGTTTCTAATGTCAATGCTAGCCACGGGCTAGGTTTTACAGATTATGATTTGACTACTGAGGGTCGCAATCACAACAGGGCATTACACATCACCCTGGAATGTAAGGGTGCAGTATTATCTCACGTGTTGGTAGACACGGGGTCTTCCCTGAACGTGTTACCAAAGAAGCCCTTAATGAAGTTAGACGCTGATGGAATTATTCTAAGACCAAGTGATTTGGTAGTGAGGGCTTTCGATGGTTCGAAACGTTCTGTATTCGGAGAGGTAGAGCTCCTAGTAAAGATTGGTCCTCAAGTGTTTAAGTGTGTGTTCTACGTGATGGAAATTTAACCCGCATATAGTTGCTTGTTATGCAGACCGTGGAATCATGCCGCTGGGGCAGTAACATCTACGTTGCACCAAAAGTTGAAATATGTGGTTGATGGTCAAGTGGTGACTGTATGTGGAGAGGAAGACATCTTCGCCAGTCAACTGTCTGCCTTTAAGTACGTGGAAATGGATGGAGAGATCCATGAGGTACTGTGTCAAGAATTTGAGGCGGTCAATATCGGTGATTCGTCTTCGCAGGCAGTATCTTCTCAGGGCGAAGAACAGGTACGTACTTCTATTGTTTCTTACAAACAGGCAGTGGAAGTAGTTAGAGCAGGTAATGCCCAAGGCTGGGGCAAATTGATTGAAGTCTCTGCAAAATAAGATATGTTCGGTGTAGGCAATAATCCATATCAAGCTGCTGCAATGGAGCGCAAGGGGCCGATTACTTTCTATAGCGGGGGAACCATTAATCCAAATCAGATGTGTGCTACAAGTGAAGATGGCGTCGACAGTGATTGTGACCTCGACAATTGGGTGCGCCCGTGTGCACCGGGTCAAGAGCTTTGCAACTGGTCTGTTGAAGAAATTGTTCAAGTTACTCTTCAAGCAGAGTAATTTCCTTTGTTTTCGCTGTTGCATGTTAAAATCTGGCGCTCTGCCCAATGCGTGTAGATCCATTTGTAGGGCCTCATATTTGCATTTGCGAGTTTTTTTATCATTAATAAAGGATGTTTTGCATTCAAATTTTGTGTTCCTTGCCTTTCATTTTTCTTTTTTTATTTTTACAGAAAAAACAATAAAATGGCAATGTTTTATTTTTGTTTTCTTTTCAAAAAGTCTTATTCTAAAATAAAGCATGATCCTCAATCATGCAGACTTAATCACCCGGATTTCATTGATAACGATTCTGCTATGGCCAAGTATGACTTTGATAATCCAATCTATCAAGCCGAAGAGGGGGATGAAGAAGACTATGAACTTCCCGAAGAATTAGCAAGATTATTGAAGCAGGAGGAAAGGGTCATTCAACCTCACCAAGAGACAATTGAGGTTATCAACATTGGTTCTGAGGACGCCAAGAAAGAGATTAAGATTAGAGCCAATCTACAGACCGAGGTGAAGAAAGAGCTTATCTGTATGCTGCGGGAATATGTCGACATCTTGGCTTGGTCATATCAAGATATTCCGGGGTTAGATACAGACATTGTTATGCACAGGTTGCCGTTGAAAGAGGGTTGTCCTCCTGTCAAACAGAAGCTACGGAGAACTAAACCAGAAATGACTCTCAAAATCAAAGAGGAGGTACAAAAATAGTTAGATGCGGGATTTCTGGCCGTCACCAATTACCCGCCATGGGTTGCAAATATTTTCCTGTGCCGAAGAAAGATGGTAAGGTCAGAATATGCGTTGATTACCGAGATCTAAACAAAGCAAGTCCGAAAGATGACTTCCCTTTACCTCATATTGATGTACTGGTTGACAACACCGCTCAGTTCTCGGTATTCTCCTTCATGGATGGCTTCTCCGGGTATAATCAAATCAAGATGGCGCCGGAGGACATGGAGAAGACAATGTTCATTACCCCGTGGGGTACCTTCTGTTACAAGGTGATGCCTTTTGGGTTGAAGAACGTTGGGGCAACATATCAGCGAACTATGGTAACACTATTCCATGACATGATTCATAAAGAGATCGAGTGTTATGTAGATGATATGATTGCCAAGTCTCGAACAGAAGAAGAGCATCTGGTCAATCTGCAGAAACTTTTTGAAAGATTGAGGAAGTTTCGACTAAGGCTGAATCCGAACAAGTGCACTTTCGGAGTGCGATCCGATAAATTGCTGGGTTTCATCATAAGCGAAAAAGGGATTGAGGTTGATCCTGCCAAAATAAAAGCGATACAAGAGATGCCTGTACCAAGAACAGAAAAAGAAGTACGTGGTGTCCTGGGTAGATTGAACTACATTGCACGGTTCATATCTCACCTCACAGCCACTTGTGAACCAATATTTAAGCTGTTAAGAAAAGAACAAGCGGTCAGGGGGAATGACGTTTGCCAAAGGGCTTTCGATAAAATAAAATAATATTTGCGGGAACATCCAATTCTCATGCCTCCAGTTCCAGGGAGACCATTGGTCATGTATTTGACTGTGCTTTAAGGATCCATGGGTTGTGTTCTCAGTCAACATGACGAGACAGGTAAGAAGGAGCACGCCATCTACTATTTGAGCAAAAAATTCAATGATTGTGAATCACGATACTCAATGCTTGAGAGGACATGTTGTGCACTTGCATGGGCTGCTAAGCGATTGAGGCAATACATGCTCACTCATACAACCTTGCTAATTTCAAAGATGGATCCTGTCAAGTACATATTTGAGAAACCAGCATTGACCGGATGGGTTGCACGTTGGCAGATGGTTCTGACTGAATACGATATCTAGTATACTTCTCAGAAAGCCATCAAGGGAAGTATTTTTTCAGATTATCTTGCGCAGCAACCAATTGATGACTATCAGCCGATGAGGTTTGATTTTCCTGATGAGGGCATCATGTTTCTTAAGGCCAAAGATTGTGAAGAACCATCGTTTGATGAAGGACCGGATCCTGATGACAAATGGAAATTGATGTTCGATGGGGCCGTCAACATGAATGGATGCGGAGTTAGGGAAGTTCTTATCACGCCGAAAGGGTCTCATATACCTTTCACTGCCAGATTAACTTTTGATGTCACCAACAATGAAGCAGAATATGAAGCTTGCATTATGGGCATTGAAGAAGCCATTGATTTAAGGATCAAGACTCTTGAAATATTTGGGGACTCTACTCTAGTGATCAATCAGATCAATGGAGATTGCCATACCCATCAACCAAACTTGATTCGTTATAGAGACTATGCGAGGAGGTTGTTGACTTTCTTTACAACGGTGAAATTGTACCATATACCTCGAGATGGAAATCAAATGGCTGACGCTTTGGCAACATTATCTTCCATGATTCAAGTGAATTGGTGGAACCATGTGCCTAAAATTGAGGTGTCTCGTCTTGACAGGCCTGCACATGTGTTTGATGTTGACGCAGTGTCTGATGACAAGCCGTGGTTTCATGATATCAAATGCTTCTTGAAGAGTCAAGATTATCCGGCTGGAGCATCCAACAACAATAAAAAGACTCTGAGGAGATTAGCTGGTAGTTTCTTCTTGAATGAGGATGTGTTGTACAAACGAAACTTTGACATGGTTTTGCTCAGATGCGTGGATAAACACGAAGCAAACATGTTGATGCAAGAAGTGCACGAAGGCTCTTTTGGTACCCATGCCGGAGGACATGTAATGGAAAAGAAATTGTTGAGATCGGGGTACTACTGGATGACTATGGATGCAGATTGTTGTTCATATGCCCGCAAATGCCACAAATATCAGATTTATGCGGATAAAGTGCATGTACCTCCGAATCCATTGAATGTCATGTCTTCTCCTTGGCCCTTTGCAATGTGGGGCATTGATATGATTGGAAAGATTGAGCCAACTGCTTCCAACGGTCATCGCTTCATCTTGGTCGCTATTGATTACTTTACCAAATGGGTGGAAGTAGCGTCTTATGCCAATGTCACCAAGCAGGTGGTAGCCAGATTTCTGAAAAGAGATATCATCTGTCGCTATGGAGTGCCCGAAAGAATTATTACTGATAATGGTTCTAATCTAAATAACAAAATGATGGCAGAATTATGTCGGGACTTCAAGATTGAGCATCACAATTCTTCGCCGTACCGTCCAAAGATGAATGGTGCTGTTGAAGCGGCCAACAAGAACATCAAGAAGATTGTACAAAAGATGGTGGTGACCTATAAATATTGGCATGAGATGCTATCGTTTGCCTTGCATGGGTACCGAACATCAGTAAGGACATCTACTGGGGCAACACCGTTCTCACTTGTGTATGGTATGGAGGCAGTCCTACCAGTTGAAGTGGAGATTCCCTTGCTGAGGATTATGATGGATGTCAAACTGGATGAGGCAGAATGGGTTCGCACCCGATTCAATGAGCTGAGCTTAATTGAGGAAAAGAGATTAGCAGCTATTTGCCACAGTCAATTGTATCAGAGAAGGATGAAGCGGGCATTTTATCAGAAAGTGCGACCTCGGGAGTATCAAGTTGGTGAATTGGTACTTAAAAAGATCCATCCTCCAAACACAGATCACAGGGGAAAATGGACACCGAACTATGAAGGTCCATATGTGGTTAAAAAGGTTTTCTCTGGCGGAGCCTTAATTCTTACAACCATGGATGGTGAAGATTTTCCATCCCCTGTCAACTCAGACGCAGTCAAAAAATACTTCGCATAAATAGACCCGCTGGACAAAAAAAAAAGAAAAGTCCAGCCAAAAAAGGGCATCCCGGCGAATCATAAAAACAGAATAAATAGGTTCGGGAAAAAATTAGGGATAAATAAAAAAAAAAATTGTACACCCGGTGAGTTGAAAATCTGCAAGGACAACTCAGGCAAGAAAGGGTATCCCAGTGGATTGAAAACCCAAAAAGGGCGGTCCACGCAAAAGAGGGATTAAGCGAAGACTGCGATCTAAGTCATCTGTACTACTTCATCGTTTCACTCATACTGGCAATCTCCAAAGGATAGGAATCAGGCCAATCATCCTCTTCGGAAAATGAAGATAATTGGAAATTTTTGAAGACATACTGATCATAGCAGAATTGAAACTCAGTGAAATTTTGGTTTCACATTTCCATTAGGATAGTTTCTTTTCTCAATTTTCAGCAATCACCTCTTTCCAGGGATTGCTTCCTGATGTACTTGCCTATTTTGGGCATTTCAATCAATAAAGTTGGTTATTCAATCAAAAAGCTTTGTATTTGTTTTCATTTTACTGTTTTGTTTGCAAAAAGCGTCCGAATTTTTGATAAAAAACATTGCATTGTTGAAAACATTGAGGCTTTATAGTAACATGCGCAGGGAAAACATTTAAAATTGCTTGAATGTTGATTAACCCCGGACGGTGGATTCAAACCATGCAGTCTCCGGGACATATGTGTGCATTTCTTTTGTTGCAGGTTTACATTCAGAAGCCTAACATGAAGTCATCTTCAGCACAAGGCATTGTTGGGTGCTTTCTCCAACAAGTGATGGTTCAGAGTTAGATTTTTCAATTGCAGAAGTCGTATCTAGCACGGGGCATATGAGCATATCTTTTGCTTGCAGGTAGCAACCTCGTATTAGGCTCAAAAGCAAGATTGAAGCAGTTTCAAAAACACGAGAGCATGGACTATGTCTTCCAAACGAGTAATCACTTATCCCTATGCAGAATATCGGGGCAATCATGTTCAAGAAAGGGTTCCCGTGTCACTCTTTTGTCACAACTTTTACTGTGGAGTCCATCAATCAGCTGACGGTCGCTCACGATGATTCGTTATCGACAAATTAACTTCCACTGGGTATCGTTATATCCTATTAAGTCGATTCTCCCATTCAGAACTTCCAGCAAGTACAAGTTTTTCTGTGTCGATAATAGTGGCTGATTCCCCAGCTGAGTTAGAAAGTTGATTATCTCTAGCAAAGGATCTTGGGTTTGATAGGTCCCCAAGCAGAGTTTTAATGACTCTTTCTTCCTCAGCAGAACGTCACTCGGAAAGTTCTCATTCCCAGTGGAGTTCCATGAGCAGAATAATCCCTCTCTAGGGCAGAGTCATTCCAGTGGAAACTTCTTCAACAGGATCATCACACCTCAGCGTATTGGTAAGCCAATTTATTTTTGGCACTTTGTGGCAAGTGTTATCCCCGACAGAAGGGTTAATCCCCATAGAGCCATTGAAGGATCGAAAAATGATCTTTTCCCTGCGGAGTTGGATTCCTCGTCCGGAGTCTCTTTTGCATTTTCATGTAGTTTGCATGGCATTTTCTAAAGCGTAGCATTCCATTGATATGGAGCATTACGGCAAAACTCAAACATACGCATACGAAACATAAGCCAGGTTCAACCGTTTACCTGCAAGCCAGAGCAATTCACAGACAAAACATTGTCGTGCAACCCCAGCAAAGCTTACTACAACGCTTGATCGTACAATGTTAACTCAATACCCGTCCTTACTGACCTTGGACATCCGTCCGTGTCCTTTCAGCACTCGCCCGTGTTTGAACCCTAATGTTAACTCAATACCCGTCCGTATCGACCTTAGACATCCGTTCGTGTTCTTTCAACACTCGTCCGTGTTCTTTTGACACTCGTCCGTGCCCTCTTGCAATACTTCATCGGTATTTATTGTAAACACTCGTTCGTGTTCCTTTAACACTCATCTGTGTTTAGTTTAACGTTTCAATCCCCAGTAGAGTCGTCATTTATTTTAACTTTTCCTTTCAGCACCCGTCCGTGTTTGAACTTTTTAGCCAATACCCGTCTGTATTGACCTCTGAGATACTCGTCCGTATCTTATTAATCATCGTCCGATACTCGTCCGTATCATCGACCTGGTCACTCGTCGTGTGTTCCCTTCTTAATCATTGTCCGATACTCATCCGTATCGTCGACCTGGTCACTCGTCGTGTTCCTTTGATGATTGTCCGATGCTCGTCCGTATCATTGACCTGAACACTTGTGTGTGTTCCCTTCTTAATCATCGTCCGATACTCGTTCGTATCGTCGACTTGGTCACTCGTCGTGTTCCTTTGATGATTGTCTGATGCTCGTCCGTATCGTTGACCTAAACACTTATGTGTGTTCCTTTTCTTAATCATCGTTCGATACTCGTTCGTATTGTCGACTTGGTCACTCGTTGTGTTCCTATGATGATAGTCCGTTGCTCGTCCGCATCGTTGACCTTTGACACTCGTCCGTGTCCTTTCAGCACTCGTCCGTGTTTTCTTTCCATACTCGTCCATATGGTCCTGGATGATCGTCCGTGGCCCTATTTCGATACACGTCGTATCAATCTATGCAGTTATTTGCAGATACGCCCAGAAAGGTTTATATCCCGTTTCTTCTTCATTTAGCGTGCAAATTTTCTGGTTGTTTTGGTATTCAATCACAGTTCACCTTGATTGTATGAATAGCTGTTGCTTCCATCCTTTTCAGGTTAACAGATGATTGAATAGGGGCAGCTGTAACACCCCAAATTTTCCCTTTTGCTTTTAGCACTAACTGGTTTATGCTTCATTTCATTTACATTATCATTCCTGCATTTTGCATTGCCCTTTTGAGCATAGGATCAAGGTATTCTTTCAGCAGCTCACAGCGTCATCAGTTCCAGTATGATTTTTTATAGTGTTCAGAGCCAAGCAGATAGCTTTCCAAGTCTTTTTGAGCATTTATTTTGCTCATTAAGTGACTGGATGATCAGAAACTCCGACAGTCACTTTTTGATCAGTTACTCAGCACCAGACAGTTGTTATCAGCAGTTTAATCCGAGTGCGGGAAAAAACATTCCGCAGCATATTTCAAGTGTATTCCAGTGGTAATATCAGATGGCAAGTTTCAGAGGTCTATCATGGTTCAGAACAGGTAGAACCAGACGAATATCCAAGTTTCCCTCCTTTTGGCGCCAAAATTTTGAATTTTTGAATAGAGTAATCGATTACTCAAAGTGAGTAACCGATTACTCTGGGTGAAATTGCAAAAATATGGCATTTTTTCAACACTGCAGAATTTTTAAGCATTTGTGATCATGTGCTTGGCTTGTGCATGTGTGGGAAGGATCTAGAACTAATCTATTTTCATCATTTTCCATCCAAAATTCAAATTCTTTTCACTCCAATTCCACATTTTCTTTCCTAATTCACATTTCATCCCAATTTCCACTCACTTAACCTCACTCCCAACCTAAACTTAACTCCTAACCTAGGGGTTATTTAAACCAATTCATTCCAAAGCTCTCCAACCTAGATCATTTTTTCCACTCTCAATGTTCAGAATTCTCTCAATTCTCCACTTTTTCACTTTCAACCTCCATTTTCAACCACACTCAAAGCTCTCTTTCAAAGATTAACAAGTTCTTCATTGGAACTTGTTAATTCTTGAGCTAAAGCCTCTCATCATCACTACATTTCAGCATTTCAATTTGGATTTTTGTTTGGATCTGGTGCTGAATTTTCAGAAGTTATTTTTGGAAGTGATTTTGGATTTTTTGTTGCTTATTGCTTGGATCTTCAACTTTTGAGTGCAAGAAACTTGTGGATCTTAGATTTCTCTATTTGAATTCATCCATTTCTGTTTACAACACTTACCAAAGCAAATCTCAGCTTTGTAGGTTGGTTAATTTCAGATCCATACTCATTTTAGCTTAATTGCAACTTGTACAACGTAGTTCCATGAGTTTTGATGTGCTTTGATTCATTTGGTTGATCTTGATTGTGGATGTTGATGATTGTTGGATCTAATTGATGTTTGATTGCTGTGATTGAACTTAATTTTCGTGCATTATTGTTTACATGATCATTTGGATGCTTGGATAAGTGCTGAAAAGTGCTTTTCAAAGTTGAATTTATGCCTCTGTTTCAGCGGTAATGGATTACTCTAACAGGGTAATCGATTACTCTGCCTTATTTTCACGTTTTTAGCCAATTTTGAATTGAGTAATCGATTACCCTAGGTGAGTAATCGATTACCACTGAAGCATATTGTGTTTTTTTTTGCATTTTTTTGCTTGTTTGAGATCTCTTGCATGTCTAAACTTCATGGATTGATGTGTTGATGATTTGTGGGTGATTCTTGAGCTGTTTTACCTCACACCTTTGCATGAGCGCGATTCTTCGACACGCGGCTTTTGGTTTTCATTGATGAATGTTCATGATTGTTTTGTTGATGTGATGAACACTTTGCACACACTCCTTGAGCATGATAATTGTGGATTATTGCTGATGTTGCTGGAATTGTTGTTTGAATATGAATATGATCTTGCTTTACATTATCATGTGTTGTTTGCATAGATGTTTAGAGTGGATGTTTGCATAATTGTGGAGCATGTTTTGAATGTGATTCCTGTGGCTTCTTCTTGATATTCATGAGTTGATCTTTGAATTGATATACATGTTCACCTTGCTGCCATTTGCTTTCATGCCTTGATCTCACTTTGTTTGATCACTTGAAGTTATGTTGTGCATGAGTCATTTGTTGCTAATTGTTTGAGTGTTGTTGAGATACATACTTGATGCTCTTGATGCCACTTTCTAATGTGTGAATTGATTGACCTTTGGCATGACTTGAATTCCAACTTGGATCCACTTTCATCTTACCTTATTCATGTCATCTTTGTGTGAGGTTCAATGATGTTTAGTTATGCTTCTTATGCAAGTTTGCTTGTATTCTTTCTTGTTTGCTTTTACTTGCTTACTTGAGCTTTCTTGTGTGATCTTTTGAAGCATGATTAATGTTGTGATTTGAGTATGATGTGTATGATGTGCTTGCTGCCCCGTCATACACATTTCTGTCCATTTTACATCAGAAGTTGAAATGTAAAATACCAAACGAGTAAGATGAGAAATGTCAAGGGATTAATGTTGAATGTTGAAATGTAAAATACCAAACGAGTAAGATGAGAAAGATCATTTTCACTCTTGCTTTCTGCCTATTTCTCATCTTATACCTCTCTTTCTTCTTCATCTCTTTCACTCTTTCTTTCCCTTGACATTTTACATCAATCCCGCATGGTAGACTTTAGTGCAATGTAAGTTACGAACTAACTTCAATCCATTTCTGTCTAAAAAATACCAAAAACAAACTCAAATCATTTTCATCCTTCGGGATCGTTAAGTTCAAATCATTTTCAGAAAAGGGCACGTTACTTCCGTCTCGTCGCAAACAGGCATCGACCCTAACTGCCGGATGCGAATCTAACGTCGCTCATAAAAAACACTAACCGACCTCGTTAGGTCGAACTACGACTGCTCTAATTTCCTCTTTCTCGTCCGATTGAGGATACGTAGGCACAAGACGGCGATGTATTGGCGAGCAACCTCCCCCCTTAGTTCGTGTCCGAACTACGTTGACTCTGACTTTCCCATTGCACGAGGGAGTACGTAGGCATAGGACGAGCGATGTTCTATCGAGTCACTTCTTTATCTTTTCTCCCTCGTTTCTTCGTTCCTTTCCGTTCCCATTTCTTCTCCTTTCTAGTAGCAGTGGAGCTCCAGATGACGACACCCTTTGATCGAGACAACAAGCGTGGATCCCATCGAGTACGGTGGACGTGTGGGGTGCTAACACCTTCCCTTCGCGTAACCGACTCCCTTACCCGTTTCTCTTGGTCGTGAGACCATGCTCTTTCCTTCCCTTCAGGTTTACGCAGTGTTTCCTTTTCCTCTCTTGGGATAAATATACATTGCTGGCGACTCTGTTTTCCGTGCCACTTTCGCGTTTGTACCATGGATGCAAATCCTCGGGAGCGACAACATGCACAGACATCCTGTTATCTCGTATTCTAGTAGATACCGATTCTTCCCTTAATGTGATGCCTAAAGGCACATTGAGTCAATTACTGGTTGAAGGAAGCTAGATGAGACCAAGCGCCTTAGTCATCAGAGCCTTTGACGATTCCCGAAGACAGGTCATTGGAGAAGTGGACTTACCTATCAATATCGGGATGCATTTGTTCACCATTACTTTCCAGGTGATGGATATCAATCCCGCGTACAGTTGCCTACTGGGTCGTCTGTGGATCCATGCCGCAGGGGCAGTTACCTCCATTTTCATCAGAAGATGAAATTCATGTTCGACGATCAGCTGGTCATCGTCTGCGGTGAATAGGATCTGATTGTGAGTGAGTTATCATCTTTCCGATATGTCGAGACCGAAGAAGGCATAGCTGAGGTGCCGTTGCAGTGTCTCGAATTCGAAGATGTCAGCTCTGCTTCAACTAGTCAAAGTAGATCACCACAATTAACTTTAGCGTCTGCTAAGAGTGCTAAAGAGACCATCAAGAGAGGTGCCTTTCCAGGCTAGGGGCATGTGATTGATGTGGTTGAGAAGCATAATCGTTTTGGATTGGGTTACCGTCTCAGTCGACAATCTAACTCACTTGGGTCGAAGCAGTGCAATTTGATGAAGTTCAATAGCGCGGGTTTCCAGCAAGGTGACATCGTGGCAGCTCTTGATGACGCTGGTCCCAGTAATCAAACTTCAAGCTTTGTGCGCAAGTGTCCGTCGGGTTTCAAGCTCAACAACTGGACATCTGCCATGATTCCCGTGGTTTTCCCATATAACATGTAATGCATTTTGCTTTCTCGTTCCCTCGCCCGAGACGAGTGGATAGCTTGTAAAGGGCCTCACGCTTTTGCAATATTATGTGATCAATAAATAAAAGTTTTTGCATTCAAAATCATGCTCTATTTTCTTTCTTTATTTTACTTTTTCACAAACAAATGGCAAAAGTTTCTTTTATTTTCACTTTTCAAAATAGCTCATTCTAAACATATTCATAAACATGCAGAAATAATAAAAGCATTGATAACAACATGGCAAACATCCATTGTAATTCTGGGATTCCTATTAACCAAGCCGAAGAAGATGGTGAGGAAGATTGTGAATTACCGGCTGAACTAGCAAGGCTCCTTGAGCACGAGCATAGAGAGATTCAGCCACACAAAGACCCAGTGGAAGTCATCAATCTTGGTACTGATGAGGTCAGAAGAGAAGTCAAGGTTGGCGCGTCCCTCGCTAAGCATGTACACTCCGAGTTGGTCAAGTTATTGAAAGAGTATGTTGATATCTTCGCCTGGTCCTATCAAGATATGCCTGGCTTGGATACCAACATCGTTGAGCATCACTTGCCTGGCTTGGATTCCAACATGAATTGGTTCATTGTTCAAAATAGTCATCAGAATATGGAACTTCTTCATAATGAGCTGAGTGTGGTTAGAGGCAACCTCTAAAGTTTGGACAATAAAGGACGCCCAAGCTCTAGGAATAGGGCACAAATATTTACTGCACAATCTCAGCATCATCCCTTGAGCAATGACCCATCTACACCTAGGATGACAAAATTCAGCCAACATTCTCTCCCCCATAGTTTCAGTCAAGTTCTCACTCATCCTCTCTTAAATATAGCACCTAGGATGAGTTTAAAGATGAAGAAGATGGTTTCTTTTTTTGGACTAAAGTTTATGTGTTTATCTGTCACATAAGATGTATAGTCTTTGAATTGGCGATGAGCAGCGTCAACATAGAACTCTACCCCAATGGATTAGTTAGTCTCCTTGATTAAAATGTTGAATAGAGCCCAACCTCTTGCTCCCAACGTATTAACTAATTCTTCATAGCCTTCCAAATTTTCAACCTCAAAAGCTCGCTCCTTTACAATATTGTAGTTTCGAACCGCATTCCACTTTTCCTGGTGTTTTTCCAGAAGCCAAAAAATAAGAAAAAAGGATGGGGCTTTAGTGGAATGTGGGTTGAAAGACGAGGCATCTTGGGTTTGACGGGTTCTTTTGGGCGATATATGGACAAGCTCAACGACACAAATAACACAAAAAGATTGCAAGAAAACTAGTATAATATGAGAGCAAGAGAAGAGAATAGGAAACTGTACTGATGGAATTGCCAAACGTGTCAATTTATAGTTTACTAGACGCGTTGCATCACGTGCACGATGCATGCTATCGTACCTGATGGCCAACGGTAAGCCTCAACATCACTATTCCAATATCATTCTAAAGTCATTATCACGCGCACTATGAGGAGCATCTCTCTGCAATGAGAGCTTTTTTTACCATGCTTATTCCATCATCTATCTTCCCTTTTTTCTTTTTCCACTTCTTCTTTCTATTTTTCTGGGAAATTATTTTCCTCTTCTTTCAACATAAGCTACACATGCAACACACATTAACTAATACTTGAAAATTAACTGACTAAAATTTTAAATTGCAAAAATTTAAAAATTGACTGGTTGATTCGCATTAAGCTCAATTTTAACGTCACTAGCTTGACTCAAGTGTCTAAGGCTCTGCGGGCATTAGAGAAGTCTTCTCTGATGCTTTTTCACTTTTTAATAGGCCTTCAACTTCTTTCCTTTCACCATAAATATGTGTGCGTCACCTGGATCAATTAATTCAATTGTTCCACCTGCAAAAATTCCATTCAATATAAAGGGACCATCAATTCAAGCCTTCCACTTACCTAGAAATCATTTACAGCGATGTTTATACAACACAACTTCCCGCCATTCCTGAAGTTTTGTTCTAACCATTTTCTTTCCTCAAAGCTTTTTCGGTTTTTCTTTCACCATGCTTACCTGGTAGCATTGCATATTTTCCTTGTGGTGTTTTAATGATTCAAACACGTTGAAGACAACCTTTTCTTCGTTAAATCTTAGTTTCAATTCTCCCTCTGCCACATCAATGATGGCCTTACCAGTTGCCAAAAGTAGGCTTCCTAATAGTAATGGTTTGTACAAATCCACAAGCATGTCAAGAATTATAAAATCACCTGGAAAGAAGTGTTCATCAAATCTAACAAGGACATCTTTCAACAATCCATATGGATACGTGATTGAACGATTAACTAGTGTCAATGTCACCTGTGTTGGTTTTGGTTCACCACACTTTAACTTCCTCATCATGGACAAAAGCATTGGTTTAATGCTAGCTCCTAAATCACATCATGCATTAATAATGGTTAGTGAACTAATTGAATAAGGAATAGTAAAACAACCTAGATCAGTGAGTTTTGGTGGAAGCTTTCTTTGGATGATAGTACTGCACTCTTCCTCTAAAGTGATGTTTTTATCATGCTTCAACTTATGCTTTCCTGATAAGACCTCTTTCTGAAATTTTCATAATCATGCATTTGCTTGAGGGCTTCACAAAATGGAATGTTGACTTGTATGTTGATCAACATTTCCATAAACTTCTTAAACCAACTAACTTTCTTTTCCTTTTCAGGTGTATTTTTTTAGAATCGTGTAAGGTGGTTTGATGTTGTTGGGTAGCTAAGGGTTTCACTCAGTTAAGATATGTTTCTTTGTTCTTCTAAAGGGTGACTTTTATTAATCAAATGGTCAATGGAGTACTTTCTCATCTTCACTTTCATGCTCATTTTTTCTCCATCAGAATCTTTCTCAACTTCTTCCTTAACTACCACTTATTTTCCTCTCCTTTCTTTAATATTTATAGGTTTAGAAGGCACCACTCTATTTCTAAACTCGATGGCCTTGCATGTTTCATTATTCGGGTTGTCTACAGTGATACCTATAAATCCCCCACTTGAACTAGCATCAACTGCCATTTGACGAGAGAATTGACCGGCTTGCATCTCTAAATATTTTATGGATGCTTCGACTTTCTTGTTCATCATGATCTGATTTTGTGCCATCTATTATTGATATTTGGTCATGTTTTCTTAAGCCTGAATTACTTTTGCAAAACTCTCACCACTGGGCTTCATGAAACTTTGCAATGCTTCTTTAAGAGGTAAGGGCTTGTGTTAGGGTGCTTAAAGAGCTTGTTAAACACCTTGATTAGAATTCAAATTCTGATTATTGTTTCACTTGAAATTAGGATAATCCTTCCAAACTAGATCGTAGATGTTGGAATAAGGATTATTCTTTTGAAAATTAGCATACTGAACTTTCGCATTCTTAACTTCGATGGAACAATTTCCATTTGCGTGCTCTCCGCCACAGAAATTACAACGGAGAACCTGAATCAGATTCATATTAGCTTGAGCTAGTTAGGCCATAACTAAATATTTAGTAAGTGTTTCTGATTTAGTGGCTACAGATGTTGTTGAGTCGACGACTTGAATACCTTTTGATTGCATTGCACACTCGCTTGAGCGACACTCATTTTGACACATATTCTCAATCAATGTCTTCAACTCTTCATCAATTTTTAATCTCAAAGTACCTCCAGCTGAGGCATCAATAAGCATTCTCATTTATCTTCTCAACCTATCAATGAAGTGTGCCATATGTTCTATAGAACTCATGTTGTGATTTAGACAATTTTTGAGTAACAACTTGAACCTTTCTCATGCATCAGACAATGACTCTGCCTCTTCTTGAACAAAAGTAGTACCTGCAATGTTTCTTTCCACAAACTGAGAATTAGAATAGCACCTCTCAAGAAATTTGTCTCTGAGTTCTTTCCAAGTATGGATAGTGTCATTTGGAATGCTCTGCAACCAATCCTTTGTGCGACCTATCAAGGAAAAACCAAACAAACGTAATTTTACATGATCTTCAGTGATATCACCACTTGGTTTGTACATCGAGCAAGTCTCGTAAAATTTAGTGAGATTCTCTCAAGGATCTTTGATTTCTTTCCTGTAAAATAGGTTCTCTTTCAAACCTGTAAGCACAAAATTTTTTATGTCAAAAGTTATCGGATTCCCCGATTGGAGTCCTAAACAAATCTGGCTGGAGTCGGTTCTCCCGTAACTGTCCCCCAATGTTTGACGTGGTGGAACGATCATATCTACTTTCTCTTATTTACCTCTTCGCTAGCTTGAAGTGCTTCTCTTTGCGCTTTACGAAGTATGCATGATGTTCTTCAATTTTGGAATTAATCGATATCAGTGTCTTGATAATACCTCGCATAAACAAAAAAGAAATACCTTAGTAGCACTGTACCAAATAACTAAAAAGTATAGATAAAATTAAAATTATAAATAAATAAATAAATTGCCAAAACTAAAACAAAAATAAACAGAAAAAATAATTAAAAAACAGCGCACTAAATTGTCGTGTTGAAAATAAAAAATCCCCGACAACGATGCCAAAAACTTAATGACCTCTCGGCGAGTGTACTAATAACATCAAAGTAAGAATAAAAGATTCGTTTCCACAACGATTGAATTTTAACAAGAAAATTAATTGTAAAATTTGTTAAATAATAGGGTGTGTGTGTTGGGGGGGGGGGGGGGGGGGGGGGCGGTTCAAAAAGAGGTTCTAAACGGGAATTGAAACGGGTAAAAATCAAGAATGCGAAGGCAATTAGAACTATGTATAGAATCCCCTTATTCTTACCTATTAATGAACTGTGTAACGTGATTAACAATAGTCCCGTAATTCTTTAGGCCAATTCAAATACAAATTGGACGTGGTCAACTCTGAAATTCTTCCTATTCCTAGTTCATTTATGAAGTTGAATAAATTTTCCAGTTCAGATAATTAGACTAACGGTCAAAAAATCCCTAATTATCTAAATTGATTTGTACGCCCATAAGCGACAAAGAGCATTAAACACAAGAAAAATTTAAATAAGATAATAACATCAAACGTACTCAATAAATCTCAAACAGACATATGATCCAACAGAGTAAAATAAGGTTCATCTCAAAAAGCCATAATCTAGAGAAACTTAGATAATCATTGATAAATTAACAAATACCATGAGTGGAAAACTATTCATCATCAAAATATATGAAAGAATTTCTATCCAATGACTCCAATTTTATCTAAAATCACTCCTTGAAGGACCCTAGACGTGGCTTTCTTCTCAGAATTCGGAACCCTTGAAAAAGTGCCCAAAATTGCATATAAATAGCAAAATGCTTGTCATGGTGAAAAGGCAACATCATACTGCGATAGGTCGTCATCGCGCCGCGATGTAAGCCTCATCACGTCGTGATGGGTTGCATCTCACACGCGAGAAATCCAATGGCAAAATAAATTTTTTCCCTCCTTTTTCTTCATATTTTTTACCAAGTCTTTGTTTCTTCCTTATATTGACTTTTTGCTCTTTGCTTTATGTTTTAACATGGTTTTTATCATTCTTCTACCGAATTTACCCTAATTTCTTCGTAAAAATCACGTAATAACGACTGTCATGAGCTACCTTGGCACTTTGAAGTAGAAACAAATAATGAAGAAATGATCAAATTTGTGCTTTGTGAGATTTGACACATAAGCTGAGCAACAATTGTTGATCAATGTTTAGTTTCATATCACTCTGTCCAATAATTTTCTATGCAATTAACTCCTTTCCTCCTAGTATATCAAGTGAAGTTATTTCTTTAGTTAGAATATGCATAATATTATTTCTTTCGGACCAACTCATCAATCCTGCCACAGGAAGACTGACAAGCATATGATCACCTCTGTAATATTGACTACAAATTATTGTGTTGAAGTGTTATAAATCCTAAACCCTAAATCATAGCAAGTTGTGATTATTATGATTTAGAGAGAGAGAGAGAGAGAGAGAGAGAGAGAGAGAGAGAGAGAGAGAGAGAGAGTGTGTTCCAATGGAATGTTATTTTTATGTGTTTAGTTGAAGCATATATTTCTTAAATATCGGAAGCATAACAGTTATTATTATAAATGAATAAGATTAATTGATCATTGGAGAAAATAATTGTGGGGTCAATATTGATGGGGAATATGCTTCACAGGTTTGTAAATAGGTTTTAGTTATTATCAACTCAATACTTTGAGGCCAAGTCTAGAAAATCAGGTAGCACGAAAATTGCTAAGATTCATCCAAGGCTATGTTATAAAACAAAATCCAAGCTTGTAGGTTTTGAGAAACCCTTTTAAGGACCAACTTTGTTGGAGAGTTGGACAAACCTCTTACATTCCAATAGATGCACTTTATTTTCTAAGGTTGGACATACCAACTTTAAACCTAGTTCCCTAAGTATTTTTATGAGATATGTTTTGCTTCTTACCCTTTCTTTTGGGGCCTACAATTTGGAATGGTTCTTCAAGACTCAAGATTTCTTAAAAAGAATAAGGTAAATTGGCATATTTAGTTATTTTATTTTCCACCATATGAGTGTTGTAGTTAAGGTGATGGTTAAGTTCAAGATAAGTATTGTCTTGGTTTGCAAGGTAAATTCCAGAATATTTTAGAAACTACATGTTTTCAATGACTATTTCAAGAGTAGATGGATGCTCACTTTATGTTGAGTTTGGTTTGTGAATATTAGTGCTATAATGGAGAGTACCATCTAGCTTGTCATAATCTTCTATGTCTTCACCATCAATTTGGGTAGCGTCGATAGATTATGATGCAGAAGAGTATTAGTCATCACCATGAGTGGCACAAGAATTTACAAGAGCTATAGGAATGTGATTGGCCAATTCCATATTAGGAACCGCGGATTATTTAACCTTACAAGAGCTATAGGAATGTGATTGGCCAATTCCTAGGTTTCAAGTGTTGCTTGTCATTTAAGATTGCACCATCTAGAATGACCACATCAACCTCAAATTCATTATTTTTCCTTTCCTATTATCCTTAACCACCAAGTATTCTAGTTTCTGCATCTGAGTTGTGTTCTTTTCAAGAGGTCACTCCTTTTCCATTTGATATTTTCGATAATTTTCTCTCTCACAAGTGCTTTTGTTGTGACCAGTACAATTGCAATAATATGGCCTTTTTTCATGGTCTATGTTGATACAGAATGAAAATACTGTCCTTTTAACTAACACCATGTAAATAGAGTTTTTTTCAAGTACATATCTACTAAAACTCTCATAAAATGACTGAGTTATGCACAAAACTTTGGATTGTTTGTATTTTAATGCGTGCATATAATTGTTCCAACCATACCCATTGCAAATAAAAGTTTTGGGTGCCGGTAATCATGGGATAACCTATTCCAATATATGAGTATCTTTCAACAAAGAAATAAGAACTCATAGAAGCCATTGTCTCGACAAGTGATACCCCACTTTCTTAGAGATTACAAAGGCGGGGCTAACTTAACTTTCAAGCGCTAACCTTCAAAGTGTTGAGAAATAGGTGAGAGTTATGTTGAGAAATAAATGTGAATTGTAAGTCCCACAACACTTAGAAAAGTGATTTTATAATTGAAAAGACCTATACACCTATCACCTTAAGGTTTTTGGTGAATATATGGTGTCTCTGTCACTTAATTGGGTGAGTCTTGGACATTTAGGTGAATGTTTGACTCAATGTGAATACTTCCCTCTCATGATGATCCATCAGTGGTATCAGAGCCGATAATTTGAATAAGGGACTGCCTCCTTGTATCGAAAGTTTTCCTAATATGGTGGTCAGGCGGCGTGTCCCGTTGTAGTGTCCATGACGAGTAAGTGTGTCTTTTGTTGAATTGTAATTCCTTGTGTCGAAGTAGGTTGCTCGATAGAGAAAAGGAAATGTCGAATTGTAATAGTTGTCGAAATGTCGAAAGGAGTGTGTATTCGACATATTCGTTAGACCTAGCTTTATTGAGTTTTAAGCTGTGTTAGTTAGGTTGTTAGAGATTGCTTGATGTGCAAGCAATCTCAGTTTATAAATAAGGTCATACCCTATTATTGATTGTAACACACAAAACATATCATATGCAGTTGCATAAAAATATAAAGCAGAGAGAAACTATGCAATTTTTTCAATTTCTTCATCTCCTTCTCTCGTTAAAACCTTAAAACTTTTTTTCCCCAAATTCAATTTTCTTTTCATCTTTCATTATCAATGTGCTGCGAAATCTCAAAACCAAAGTGTCGTTTATTCACTCGAGTAAAGAGTGAAGAACAAGAGGAGTAATCAATCAGAAAGATTGATTCTTGTTCATCAAGATTTGATTTGGAATTCATCAAGTTTTGGTGAAAATCTTGAGCGGGAACTAGGCGAATTTCTAACATCTGTCAACGGCGGTACAAGCATGTTGATGAATGAGTTCCTGCTTGAGGGAGAGCATAATTGACATACTCGCACTTGAGGGGGAGAATATTGAGAAATAAACGAGCTATGTTAAGAAACAAGTGTGAGTTATAAGTTTCACATTCCTTAGAAAATTGGGGGTTGAGCATATTATAAGCGAAATGACCCATCACCTATCACCTTAAAATTTTTGGTGAATATATGGCGTCTCTCTCATTTATTTGAGTGAGTCTTTGATCTTTAAGTAAATGTTTTACCCAATATGAATGTGTCCCCCTCGCGATGATCCATCACAAATGTGTCATACCCTTTAGGCGATATGAACAAGCCATGGATATTGAACTTACATGCTTCCCCTCCTTCTTGGTATTCATCCTCCAATAATGTTATGGCGACCATGGTGGTTTGAGATTATTTTCAATGATGATAAGTAACTTAGGGGTGAACATTGCCTTTTTTGCCTAAAAATCGCTAGAAAACATTCTCATTTTTATATAGATAAATGCATTAAAATAATAATAAATAGAAATATGAAATGTATATTGAAAAGAATATATATATATATATATATATATATATATATATATATATATATATATATATATATAATGGTAAATAATGACAATAAAATAATATATATTTAATGAAAAAACAAATGTAAATGAATATATAAAATAAATGGTAAATATATGAATGAGAAAATAAATATAAAAAAGAATGAATATAAGAATAAATAAAATAATGGATGAAATATATATTATAGGTTGAACGAATGAATGAATTAAAGAAAATAAGAATGAATTGAAAAATAAATTTATTTAAAAAAAGTATGAGTGAGGTAGCTCCAAGGTTATTAAATTCGTGATTTAAAACCTAAATTATATAGATTTCACTCTTCTAAGTGAGTATTTCGTGATAAATTGCAGGTAAAAATGTTTTTATGTAAAATCGTGTTTTGTAATGATTTTAAACGAATTAAATTGCTCTGAAACTTGTGAAGTCGTGTAATATAGTTAGATTTTACTCTTTAACATTATTTTACCTTTTTTTAAAAAAAAATTTGTAAAGCCCATTATATATTTTGCTCCATGAAAACTTCTCCCACACTATTTTAGTGCACTCACATTAAACGACTTCTCTCACACATATTTGAGAGAGAATGAATAAACCAGAGCATGTGTACATCTGACGCTGGAACTTCGTTATCTTTGTTAGCATCCGACACAGGAAATTCATAATCTACTTCAATGGCGAGATTCTATGAGCCTTCTTCTATGATTGGTAAGTATCTAAGTGAGCTTTCTTCTCAAATTAAAAATAGAGCAATGTTTTTGTGTCTTTAGGATGCTTTGGCTTTGCGATTATTATTTGATTGTTACAATGTTAGTTTGTATGTAACAATGGTTTGTTATTATTTTAAGATGAGGCAAATTCTATGAATTTATCTTCTGATTTTACTTAGGCAAAACGAGTCAAGGTAAAAACATGATTCTGACAACCTCGGATAGCTCAATTGATATGTGCTACTTGAGTTAAATAAGTATAAATTATTAATCTAGAGATTCAATCTCTAGCGAAATCCTTTATTTATATTTATTTATTAATTTAAACAAGTTGTTGATATTAATAAATCATCATCTTAATAACTTAATAGAAAAAAGAACAAATGACTGAATGACTGAACATGAGAATGAGAATGATAGAAAAAATAAGTTAATAAAACAGAAGATATTTTTAAGAACATGAAGAAGAAAAGAAAAAACAAAAAACCAAAAAAAAATATTGCAATGGTTTCAACCTAAGTAAGAGTGAAGGATAGCTCAAGGCACATTACTATAATATATGGTAAAATTGGAATTATGATAAATCGATCAAATCAAAATTATAAAACGCGATAAATAAAAAAAGATTAAAAATGCAACAAAACATCAAAATACACAGATGAAATCACACTGTTACCGACAAAGCAATTTCAATATCCTCCTTTTTTATGTTTGTAAATTTTGAGATATTTTTGAATAATTTGATTCCTTATTGAGTATAGCACAAACAACTTAAGCTCTTGAGCTCTCAGACTCCCTCTGCATTCAATGATTAACACATGTAAAAATTAAAGATATATCTCATAAACTTCTCCCTCCTTTTACAAAAATTCAAAAAGAGATAAGAAGATATAAAACTAAAACACATATAACAACATAAACTACAACAACATTTAATCACACTACTACTAGCCACACCCAAAAAACGCATAACTCATCATAATTACACAACTATGCTAAACACAAGGAATATACACAATTTCAGATATAATACTTTTATTACAACAAAGATAAAAATCAATAGATAGAGAAATAATAGCAAAACAAATAAGAAAAAAAAGGTTAAAATGTGTCAGCACAAATATATCAACGAAAATCTAACACATCATCAATTCGCAAACACTAGTTGAAAAACTGAGAAATATCACTAAGTTAAAAACTAATATATAGATAAGTTAATGCTCTGGACTGGGCCGGAGCCTGCCCTTCAGACGGGCAGGCCCAACCCACACGACCTGGGACGGCCCAACAAGGCCCGTAAGCAATACCTGTGTCAAGCACGTGTCAGCCTTCAGCAGTGTCGGGCACGTGCAGCAGAGACCGCAGAACAGAGACGTCAAGCCTCGCAGGGCACGTCTCTCCCCGACTCACAAGAACTCCTCCCCGCGAGGACATGTTCTCTCGTAACCTCCCACTTCCGAAGGATTCGGTCTGCCCACCTTCCGGAGATCTCGGGACCGTTACCCCAGGGCGAAGACCACGCGCTGGTCTTCACTACGCCACGTAATCCTTGGCAGTTACTTGGATTGGGCCCTGTAATCCAGCCCAGTGCAAGTAACCATTGGCCCCGCGCTGGGGGCTCCCTATAAATACCCTCTCTCTTGAGAGAGTCAGGTTACTTCATATTCTCAACTCACACCTATATTCTGTACTTTCTTTTCTCTGACCTTACCTGACTTAAGCGTCGGAGTACCTTGCAGGTACACCCCCCGGTCGTCCTACCATCACTGGAGCTGAAGGTTTCACGAAGCTGTTGGCCACTGTCTGATCCAGGTACGATCAGTGGCACTGTCTGTGGGTACCACTGCTTCCCCATTTTTCCTTCAACGATAAACCAAAGCAATTTCTCCGTTAATCACCAACATGACTAACAACCCGTCTACAAACAAAGCTCTGGACACCGTCCTCGCGCAACTCAAGAACGGAAACCACCGTGAGGACAACGCTGCCCTCAACGTTGAAGAAGGCGACGTAATAGACGAGCAGACCACCTCCCCTCCTTCCGAAGACACGGCACATGACGCCACCGAACAGGAAGTCCCGCCGGTTGCCTACCAGCCAGTCGCTCCTCCTCAAAATGCTGACCCGGGCACGGTGGCCCTGTTCGCCTTGGTCAATCACACCAACCAATTGATCGCTCAGCAGAACCTCAGGATCGAAGCGCTCGAGAGAGGGCAACCAGGACGCTCTTCCCAGCAAACACATCATCGTCCACCATCTCCTCGCCGTTCTCCCTCCCCGCGAAGGAATTCCACGGCAGACTCTCGCAGCCCCTCCCCGCAGCGTGAGGGCCGCCGACCGCGCCTGGAATGACCCCAACCAATAGTCTCCTAGAAGCGTCCTCGCTCCAGTCTTCAGAATGAACCAAGGCCCCCCTACCAGGAAGAGGAGTAAGGATGACGGCGAGAGGCCGAAAACCCATTCCAGAAGCTCTCCTCGGCGGTATGGATCCAGTCGAGGCCACCACTCCCCATCAAGGTCGCCGACCAAAAGCAACGAAGACGACCAGAGGACTCCTCTATCCAGAGAAATTATGGACACTGAAATTCTGGTATTAGATATGTGATGTTAAGTGTGATGTCACAACATCAATATCTGCAGTATGAACAAGATAATAAAAGCACTGAATATCACACAAGGATTGTTCACCCAGTTCGGTTCAACAACCTACATCTGGGGGCATACCAAGCCAGGAAGGAAGTCCACTATTAGTAGTATCAAATTACAGACTCAACAAACCAGTTGACAATCTACCTAATTTAATCACTACCCAATGACCCTTCTATCTAAGTCCACCCTAGATAAGAGACTCCATCTCACTCCCAATCATCGCAATGATGTCTAGCAGTCAACATCTCAGCCACTGTATCAACAACTTGATTTCCAACAGTTCTTCAATCTCATAGAATACACACTCATATGGCACATCTTGGAGTTGCTTCAAAGCTTCCTCCAAGAACAATACAAAACTCATTACCTACAGGTTTCTGAGTATGAACACAGTGACCATCTCACAACCCGAGTGGTTCACTTAGACAAAGCCCTAATGATCTACATCTTGGACCCGTACCTATTCTAGATTACAAGCATTCTATTTATAACTTTTTCCCAACTGGATTTGGGCCTTCAAATTTTCTGCACCAAATCTGCAACAGATTCTCTCCTCAATAGATCTTCAATTAAATCTTCATAATTAACTCTGATTATTCTCCCTATCTTTTTGCATTAAATTAGCAACAAACTAATCTTCTTCATTAATGATTGCACCAAGAAATTCGCATCCAATCTAACTAACATATCTCCTTAAATCAACACAATGCGCACAGCCCTAAAAACATCACAACCTGATGTTTTAATGTTCTGGTATAGTGATGTCAAGACATCGCATGTGACATCACTCTTCAGCACTTTAACTCTTCAATACCTTAACTGCTTTAACAAAACTAGAATGTTAACCAAACATAACAATAAGGTTAGAAGCTCATGTTGAAACATCAACCATGACATTAACATTGTTTTACCAAAATTTCAGCCAATCACAAGAACTCACAATCTCCCCCTTTGGCTAATTTTGGCTAAAACCCATATATAAACATTACAGCAGCAATTAATGTGTACAGCAACCATGGAGAATCATCTTCTTCGGAAATTTTGAACGATGTTAAGACATCAAGTTTGACATAACATCACCACAGCACAGCAACTTCAGGCAGCACATTAGGACCTAAGAAGTAGACAGTCCTGAAGTAGTCATTTGGTGCACATGAGGAAGAAGATATCTGACACTCCCCCTCAATACATTACATTTCTTTTTCCTTCCAGGACAGACCCAGAACAAATGTAGAAGACTCCTCCAGAAAAGAAATGTCTGTCTATACATAAAAGATCAATGGTGGCATAAGAGAATTCTGCACACCTTCTTTGATCAGACACCGGGTTTAATCCGTGGCATAAGATGAAACTTAAGAAGTGCCATTCTGCCAACCCAGGATGTTGACATGTTCTCGTGTGTTCCCTACAAGAGATATGTGTGGTTTACCATGGGTGTTGTCTCCAAAGCCATAGCAGTTGTATAATGTGATATAGACTGATGTCGGAACTGATGTTGAAACATCATTTCAGTTCCTTGCTTTCTCAGCCAAAGTAAGTTAGGTGTGCTCATGGTGAAGTATCAGGACAAGCCACTTACCTAATCTGAAGTGATCAATGGTGTGGATCAACAAAAGAGGGATCAGCTAGTGCCTCAAGTGTGCAGGAAACGAATGTCAGACCAGATCAAATGTCGTACCTTGTGTGAGAAGGTTACCTTATCACATATGATAAATAGCTTGACAGTAGTTGAGTATCTATCTGCATTTGATTAAGTTGTGCATCTAACCGATTTGTGAATACTCTGACGGGAGCTGAGCGTTTATCTAAGATGTTGTGCATTCAACTAATGACAATATACATTGACGGGAGACTATGTATATGTCTGATGTAAAAGTGCAGGACTGCAGAAGTGTTGAGAATTTACTTTTCTCTATGTGGCTGTATATTTCTCTTTGTGGTGTGTTGGTGTGTGACGACCTGAATTATGGTGCGTGAAAGTCAAGGATGTGTGGATGTTATCTCTGGCTTTCTAGTGACGGCTCTACTAAGGGAAGTGACTTTCTTTAGTATTGCTATGGGGTAGTCTTGGACTACTTATTTTCTGAAGATTCATATGTGGTAGGTTTGAAGTCTTTGGAGTTCCTAAGCAGGATGGAGGTTGTCTACTCAAACTTGATTGTTGAATCATGTCTATGAGAGCATGGAAATTTGGTTCTGCAAAGGGAGGAGGTTCTTCTAAGTGGCAGAAGGAAGAGCTGAATTCAACAGTTGGATATCATAATGTTTTGACATCTAGCTTAACATCAGAAGTCTCAGCTGGTGATGTGGCACATCAGCTTAAGATAAAGATTATCTACCGTAATGGAAGGTATGAATGCTTCAAAAAGATCTATCTCATATAGTTTGCGGGAGTTGTGGTTTGAGAAGATGTTACATGACTAAGAGGCTTGGTGAATCCAAGATGTCTTGCCTTGGAGCAAGTAGTTCATATGACTTGAAGATCTGGTTTCATAGGTGGATCAGGATATCTTGTGGGAGTTCTGAAGAAGATTGAGATCAATCAAAAGGTGGAATTTGGTTGGTTTCATTGTGTGCATTCAAGCAGGATGCTTGAAACTGGTTGCTCTTGTGCAGAAGAGTATTTAGTTGAAAATGTAAGGAGATTCTAATTCTCTTGGAGTTGTTGGCAGAAGTTCTAGGTTGAGGATGGAAGTATACCTTCATTTGGTGGATGAGAGTTTAGTCCTCTCTGGAAGCTCTCTTTGTTCAGTTTGGATTACTATGCTGATAGTAAGTTCAGTTGGTGGAGCATATCAAGAATCATGGTGATGATGTCATGGTATGGGGCAGATGTTCTAACTTGTGTTGGGACATTGTCTGGTTGGATATCCTTGGTGAAGGATGATTATGCTCTGGTTCAGAATCGTGGTGCCTACATTATCCCTAAGGAGTGTCTACATAGTCATACGGGAGAATGATGAAGTAGAAGGTCTGCCTTGGATGGAGAATGTAGAGAAAACTGAAGTAGATCAGGTATTGATTGATTGGAAGTCTGTAGAGTATGATAGGGAATGACTACCTTTGGAGAAAGGGACAATGGTTCCAAAATACATGTGCTCAGCAAGTGTGCTCAAATGTTCATCTTCATCTAGAGCATTGGTTAACCATGACAGGGGGAGTACTTATCTATGGATTCTGCTGCAAAGGTACATATATTGTGAAGACTGGTTGCCTCTTATGAGGATCTAATGTCAGATAACATGTTATGACATTAGGCTGTTGGTTGGCATTGGATGTTATGACAATTGATTCTAGTCATGTGATTCATGTGTGCACATGCTTCTGAGAAGAAGTCTGAAGACAAGTTTATTGGTTTGGAATGTATAATCTTCTGTGGAAGTCTTGGGTTGATAATGTTGTGAACAAGCAGACATTGTGTGATAAGATGTCAGAACATGGTACAGGACATGTTTTTCTTGAGCCAAACAAGGATTTATTTTGGATGGTGGTGTAAGGATAAGGTGAAACACGTGTCTTCGACTATGCATGGAACTGTTTTGGCATAATTTATGGTAAGAATCAGTTAGAGGAAATAAAGGCGGTCAAGACTGTTTTGGGTGGTAGACATTGAATTTGGATGGAGTTTTTAGTTCCTAAAATAACGTTTCTATGACCAAGAACTTTGACTATTCAAGGCTAGTTAATTCCAAAGTAACTGGTCAGCTATTTATAGAGGTTATTCTTTGCTCCTTCAGCCAGTGAGTGTTCTTGTTTCATAACTATTATGGCGTTTGTTGGTGTTTGGGTGAACACTACTTGGGTCTGGTTCTGTGAGGGCTTTCTTTGCAAATTTGTGGCTAAAAAGGGGGAGAAAGGAAAGGGTTTTGTTATGCTAAATGGTTTGCGCAGATGCTATGTCTGGAGTCTGCAGTCCCAGATGTGGTTTAGAGATGTCAAAGAGGATGTCCTATCCTGAGTCTTTGTGACTTGTGTCCTGAGTTATGAACACAGTTGTGACTTGTGTTCTGAGTTACCTGGGTTGGCAGAATGGCACTTCGTAAGTTTCATCTTATGCCACAGATTAAACCCTGTGTCTGATCAATGAAGGTGTGCAGAATTATCTTATGCCACCATTGGTCTTTTATGTATAGACAAACATTTCTTTTCTGGAGGAGTCTTCTACATTTGTTCTGGGTCTGTCCTGGAAGGAAAAAGAAATGTGTTGTGTTGAGGGGGAGTGTCAGATATCTTCTTCCTCATGTGCACCAAATGACTTCAGGACTGTCAACATCTTATGTCCTAATGTGCTGCCTGAAGTTGTTGTGCTGTGGTGATGTTATGTCCAACATGATGTCCTAACATCATTCAAAATTAGCCAAGCAGATGATTCTCCATGGTTGCTGTACACAGTAGCTATTGATGATTACTGTTAGGATCAGATGACTTCTAACAGTAGTATAGGGTTGTAATTGCTGCTGTAATTTAAGCTGTAATGTTTATATATGTGTGTTAGCCAAAATTAGCCAAAGGGGGAGATTGTTAGTTCTTTTGATTGGCTAAAATTTTGGTAAAACAATGTTAATGTCATGGTTGATGTTTCAACATGAGCTTCTAACATTATTGTTATGGTTATTTAACATTCCAGTGTGTTAAAGGTGTAAGGGTTGCAATTGTGTGCTGATGTTAAACCCGATGTCTTAACATCAGTTGTGAACATCAGTCAGAGATGTTTTATTAGGGCTGCGCGTGTTGCTGGATATTCTGCTGAAGAGAATCAGAGATTGCAGGCGAATATCATGGGGAAGATCTATTCTGGTGCAACCATTTATGAAGAGAAAAGTTTGTTGCTAATTTAATGCAAAAAGATATGGAGAATAATCAGAGTTAATTATGAAGATTTAATTGAAGATCTATTGAGGAGAGAATCTGTTGCAGATTTGGTGCAGAAGATTTGAAGGCCCAAATTCAGTTGGGAAAAAGTTATAAGTAGAATGCTTGTAATCTAGAATAGGTACGGGTCCAAGATGAAGATCATTAGGGCTTTGTCTAAGTGAACCACTCGGGTTGTGAGATGGACACTGTGTTCATACTCAGAAACTTGTAGGTAATGAGTTTTGTATTGTTCTTGGAGGAAGCTTTGAAGCAACTCCAAGATGTGTCATATGAGTGTGTCTTCTATGAGATTGAAGAACTGTTAGAAATCAAGTTGTTGATGCAGTGGCGGAGATGTTGACTGCTAGACATCATTGCGATGATTGGGAGTGAGATGGAGTCTCTTATCTAGGGTGGACTTAGATAGAAGTGTCATTGGGTAGTGATTAAATTAGGTAGATTGTCAACTGGTTTGTTGAGTCTGTAATTTGATACTACTAATAGTGGACTTCCTTCCTGGCTTGGTATGCCCCCAGATGTAGGTTGTTGAACCGAACTGGGTGAATAATCCTTGTGTGATATTCAGTGCTTTTATTATCTTGTTCTTACTGTACATATTGATGTTGTGACATCACACTTAACATCACATATCTAATACCAGAATTTCAATTGGTATCAGAGTGGGCATCCTGTCTGTTTCTGGATGAGATCTAGGGAAGATACTTTCTGGTTCATAAGCAAGGAAGATAGTTTTGCTGAGTTATGGACTTGGTCAGTTCATATAGTTGTTTGTATGGTCTCTTGAAGTGAAGGATGGACTATTCATGATAGAGTATGTATTGGACCTGGCTGTTGTTATCAGGAGAACTGCGGTTGTAAGTTTGATTTGTTGGAACATGGTTTATGGTGCTGGTGTACAAGGATTATTGAGTAGTGCCTGAAGGTTGTTGAGGAGTTGTTGTGTGTTCCGCTGTATGGTATCTGATGTAACGCTGGTTGGTTCTTGTATCTCTGGTGGTGAGAGTCAAGGAATGTATTCTCTTGGAAAGACATTAGGGTTTGGTCTCCTCAACAGCGACTTGCATAACAACTCTTCCAGAAGCTTCTTCTTATAAGCACAAGGTTCAGACCTCTTGTCTAACTCAAGAGTGATAACTGTTATCCTTCTGTATACCATAGGCAATCTGCTACTTCCAATCCTTCAAGCCATAAAACTGAAAGAGCTCATGCAAACACCAATTGACCACATGTTGAATTACACTGCTACTGCACACAAACACTTGGATGCATTTTCCCTATAAAATTGTCCTCAGACATTTTAGATTAAACAAGGATCATTTCCTTTTCTTTTGCTAATCTGTGCCATAAGACACCGTTTTTGGGTGAGCACTACTTGGGCCTGGTTCTGTGAGGGCTTTCTTTCCCAATTTGTGGCTAAAAAGGGTGAGAAAGGAAAGGATTTTGCTAAATGGTTTGTGCAGATGCAATGTCTGCAGTTTCAGATGTGGTTCAGAGATGTCAAAGAGGATGTCCTTACCTTGGGTTGGTGTTGAGTTTTGTGACTTGTGTCCTGAGTTATGAACACAGTTGTGACTTGTGTTCTGAGTTATATGGGTTGGCAGAATGGCACTTCTTAAGTTTAATCTGTGGCATAAGATGAAACTTAAGAAGTGTCGTTCTGCCAACCTAGGTAACTCAGAACACAAGTCACAACTGTGTTCATAACTCAGGACACAAGTCACAAAACTCAACACCAACCCAAGGTAAGGAAATCCTCTTTGACATCTCTGAACCACATCTGAAACTGCAGACATTACATCTGCGCAAACCATTTAGAAAAACCCTTTCCTTTCTCCCCCTTTTTAGCCACAAATTGGCAAAGAAAGCCCTCACATAACCAGACCCAAGTAGTGCTCACCCAAAAACGAACAAACGCCATAAGACTTATGAAACAAGAACACTCACTGGCTGAAGGAGCAAAGAATAACCTCTATAAATAGCTGACCAGTTACTTTGGAATAAACGAGCCTTGAATAGTCAAAGTTCTTGGTCATAGAAACGCTATTTTAGGAACTAAAAACTCCATCCAAATTCAATGTCTACCATCCAAAACAGTCTTGACTGCCTTTATTGCCTCTAAACTGATTCTTACCATAAATTGTGCCAAAACAGTTCCATGCATAGTCGAAGACACGTGTTTCACCTTATCCTAACACAACCGTCTAAAATAAATCCTTGTTTGGCTCAAGAAAAACATGTCCTGTACCATGTTCTGACATCTTATCACACAATGTCTGCTTGCTCACAACATTATCAACCCAAGACTTCCAAAGAAGATTATACATTTCAAACCAATACACAAATCTTCAGACTTCTTCTCAGAAGCATGTGCACACATGAATCACATGACTAGAACCAATTGTCATAACATCCAATGCCAACCAACAGCCTAATGTCATAACATGTTATCTGACATTATATCCTCATAAGATGCAACCCATCTCCACAAGCTTGATCATCAAGCAAGCTTCACAATCTGTGCACCTTTGCAGCAAGATCCATAGACACGTACTCCCCCTGTCATGGTAAACTAGTGCTCTAGATGGAGATAAATTTTTAAGCACACTTGCTGAGCACATTCATTTTGGTACCACTATCCCTTATTAGCAGTCACTCACACATGAAGTCATAAATAGGCTATTCATAAGGATCACCAACCTCCTAAAGATCAAAGTCACATAACTCACCCAACTCTCCAAAGGCAGTCATTTTCTATCATACTCTTCACCTTCAGACTTCCAATCAACCAATTAATACCTGATCTACTTCAGTTTTCTCTACATTCTCCATCCAAGGCAGACCTTCTACTTCATCATTCTCCCGTATGACTATGTAGACGTTCCTTAGACACAATGTATGCACCAAAATCCTGAACCAGAGCATAACCATCCTTCACCAAGGATATTCAACCAGATAATGTCCCAACACAAGTTAGAACATCTACTACACACCAAGACAACATCACCATAAAGCTCCACCAACTGGACTTACTATTGCACAGTAATCCAAATAACTAAAGAATTAAACTCTCATCCACCTTCAAGAAGAATAATCTCCTTGAGCCTTCAACTCATCACCCTTAAGAGTGACTTGTTCCAAGATAATCCTCAATAATAACCAGCTGCCACACTCTGATTATCATGATTCTTTGAATCCACTTCTGAGATCAACCAAATGCCACAGTTTGATCACCTCATTCATGTATCCTCATGTTAGTCAGAACTCACACAAAGATATCTTGATCCACCAAGGAACCTTGATCTTCAAGTCACATGTTCCACTTGCTCAAAAGCAAACACACTTAGACTCCCTAAGCCATGGTCATGTAACATCTTCTCCTTCTTGCAGCTCCCGCAAACTGCCATGAGATAGATCTTTTTGAAGCATCCATAACTTTCATTACTGTAGATCACTTCTATCTTAAGCTGATGTGCCACATCACCAGCTGAGACTTCTGATGTTAAGCTAGATGTCAAAACGTTATGATATCCAACTGTTGAATTCAGCTCTTCCTTCTGCCACTCAGAAAAACCTCCTCCCTTTGCAGAAATAGATTTCCATGCTCTCATAGACTTGATTCAACAATCAAGTTTGAGTAGACAACCTCCATCCTGCTTAGAAACTCCAAAGACTTCAAACCTACCACATCTGAATCTTCAGAAAATAAGTAGTCCAAGACTACCCCATAACAATTCCAAATCATGCCACTTCTAAATGCACTATAGAACACACAGAGTTCTCACACACCACGAAGAGAAATGAACCGCTACATAGAGTCCTGCACTTTTACATCAGACATATACATAGTCTCCCGTCAATGTATTTTGCCATTAGTCAAAAGCAGACAAATACTCAACTCCTGTCAAGGTAACCTTCTCACGCAACCGACATCTGCTGATTCTTCTTTAAAACAAACCATCATGACAACCATTCATACCACAAATGCCTTCCAGGTTAGGTCAGTGTCTTGATCTTTTACTCCACCCTGAGCAAAGAACTAAAATGATGTTTCAACATCAGTTCTGACATTAGTCTAAATCACGTTATACAACTGCTATGGCTTTGGAAACAACACCCATAGTAAACCACACATATCTCTTGTAGGGAACACACGAGAACATATCAATATCTGACCAACTACTGCAGCGACTTGCATAACAACTCTTCCAGACGCTTCTTCTTATAGGCACAAGGTTCAAACCTCTTATCTAACTCAAGAGTGATAACTGCCATCCTTCTGCATAAACATACCATAGGCAATCTGCTACTTCCAATCCTTTAAGCCACAAAACAAAAAGAGCTCATGCAAACACCAATTGACCACAGGCTGATTTATACTGCTACTGCACACACATTCTTGGATGCATTTTCCCTATACAATTTTCCTCAGACATTTTAGATCAAACGAGGAACATCTCCTTCTCTTCTGCTATCAAGATTACTTCGTTTTCTTCAACCAGCTCCAGCTGAGATGTTATGACATTATGAACAGCATCTCACAAATTGTTCAACTTTACAGCTTCAGTGATCCTTCAAAACAGCTACAATCTAATAGGTTTTTGACTCAGCATCTACCATAAGCTGCTAATGTGTATCGCGATGTCGAGACATTGACATATTACGCTCAACTTCTTTCTTGATGAATCTTCCTCCAGTTCATGATTTTGAAAATCAGAAACATGTATCTTCCCAAGAGAATTCATCTCCAGATTTACCAGAACCACATTCGACATCATAACCAGGAAGATCCTCTTAATTAGGTCACCACAACTAAGCTTAAGAGATAACTTATCAAGATCTTCACTCCCGCATGAAAGATTTGACAGTGATACTCTTTTGCTTTGGCTCTACCCTCATCTTTCACCAACAAGAAAAATGATAAAGAAGGAATCATTGTTCTGGACAGATTGGATTTTCAATGCCTTCCATGTCATATAGTCTTTAATAAGATCCATTCACCTTTTGATCACTTCTTTCCCAAAGCAAAGATATGAGATAATCCTCAAGTATCTTTGGTATTTCTAACCAAACGGTTGAAGCTGTCTTGCATAAACTCCAACATCTTAGACTATCCTGCTGGGGAGACCAAACCCTAATATCTTTCCAAGAGAATACCTTCCTAGAATCTCACCACCAGAGATACAAGAATCGACCAGGGTTACATCAGATACCATGCAGTGGAACACACAACAACTCCTCAACAACCTTCAGGCACTACTCAATAATCCTTGCACACCATCACCATAAACCAAGTGTCAATAAATCAAACTCACAACAGCAGTTCTCCTGATAACAACAGACAGATACATACTCTATCATGAATAGTCCATCCTTCACACCAAGGGATCATTCAAACAACCATAAGAACTGAACAAGTCCAAAATTCAGTAAAAGTCTTCCTTGCTCGTGAACCAGAAAGTATCTTCCCTAGATCTCATCCAGAAACAGACAGGATGCCCGCTCTGATGCCAATTGAAATTCTGGTATTCGATATGTGATGTTAAGTGTGATGTCACAACATCAATATGTACAGTATGAACAAGATAATAAAAGCACTGAATATCACACAAGGATTGTTCACCCAGTTCGGTTCAACAACCTACATCTGGGGGCATACCAAGCCAGGAAGGAAGTCCACTATTAGTAGTATCAAATTACAGACTCAACAAACCAGTTGACAATCTACCTAATTTAATCACTACCCAATGACCCTTCTATCTAAGTCCACCCTAGATAAGAGACTCCATCTCACTCCCAATCATCGCAATGATGTCTAGCAGTCAACATCTCCGCCACTGCATCAACAGCTTGATTTCCAACAGTTCTTCAATCTCATAGAAGACACACTCATATGACACATCTTGGAGTTGCTTCAAAGCTTCCTCCAAGAACAATACAAAACTCATTACCTACAGGTTTCTGAGTATGAACACAGTGACCATCTCACAACCCGAGTGGTTCACTTAGACAAAGCCCTAATGATCTACATCTTGGACCCATACCTATTCTAGATTACAAGCAATCTATTTATAACTTTTTCCCAACTGGATTTGGGCCTTCAAATCTTCTGCACCAAATCTGCAACAGATTCTCTCCTCAATAGATCTTCAATTAAATCTTCATAATTAACTCTAATTATTATAGATATCTTTTTGCATTAAATTAGCAACAAACTAATCTTCTTCATTAATGATTGCACCACGAAATTCGCATCCAATCTAACTAACAGATGTCCTTAAATCAACATAATGCGCGCAGCCCTAAAAACATCACAACCTGATGTTTTAATGTTCTGGTATAGTGATGTCAAGACATCGCATGTGACATCACTCTTCAGCACTTTAACTCTTCAATACCTTAACTGCTTTCACAAAACCAGAATGTTAACCAAACATAACAATAATGTTAGAAGCTCATGTTGAAACATCAACCATGACATTAACATTGTTTTACCAAAATTTCAGCCAATCACAAGAACTAACAGACACACCTATCCCCGCGGGCATGGAGAAGCCCCCACAACTGAGAACCTACGATGGCACCACTAATCCTGACGATCATATCGAGAACATCGAGGCCCTGCTCGACTATAGAAACGTCAGGGGAGCTATCAAGTGCAGGCTCTTCCCGACTACCCTCGAGAAAGGAGCCATGACTTGGTACAAGAGGCTTGCTCCAGAATCCATCACGTCCTGGAGACAGCTGAAAACGCAGTTCTCCAGGCATTTCACCGCCTCTCGTCGACATTCGAAGATGGTGACATCACTGGAGGCCATCTTCCAAGGACGGAATGAATCCCTCAGAGACTACATCGAGAGATTCAACAAACAAGCCATCGAGGTCCACGTGACCGACGACATGAAGAAGTTCTTGATCGCTCGGGGACTACGCACTGGTACCGACTTTGCTAAGGCTGTGGGCATCCATAAGCCTCACAACTTAGAAGACCTGCTCTTTCGAGCTCAATCGTACATTGAGTTCGAGGAGACGCAGGCCGCTCAAATAGCCCTCGACTCGCAGCAACGAGATGGCCCCCGCGGCCACAGAGATGAATACTCTCCTCCCCCCCCCCCCGGCGTGGGGGATAAAGGAGGAAGGAAGGCCGCCCCCGGGACTCTCGCGAACAGAGAGGTCCTGCAGGACGGTTCACTGAATACACACCGCTCAAAGCTCCCCGCGCGCGAATCCTCTCCGAGTGCGCCAACTCAGAATTTCAGAAAGGAGGCGTCCGCTTCCCCAAGCCAACACCCTCTAAATCAAACACGGACAAGTCCGAGTACTGCAGGTTCCATCGGAGCCATGGACATGTCACAGAGGATTGCATCCATCTCAAAGATGCAATTGAGATCTGGATCAAGGAAGGGCACCTAAAGAAGTGTGCCCAGAAGAACTATGCCCCTCTTCCAGGTGCCCGAGAAGCCCAAAGCGTCTAGGAGACGACACCTCCTCCCAACAAGAGTCGGCTGAAGGTCGCCCTCGGCGTCACTCGACTCAAAGATTTTTTCATCCCCGAGGGCATCGAGGACCAAGAGGCAGTTCGCAGAATGTGGGCAAACTTCCCCCACGAGGATCTCGTCGCTGCCCGCAGCACGTGGGAAGGTTTCCCCAAGACGTTGGTCATATCTGGAGGCGGTTACGAGAAGGTGTCAGTAGGGTTGATCAAGCGAAAGTTTGACAAACTGGAGTCCACAACGTCGGCGAAGACCACCACTTTCGAGAAGGTGCAAGGGAAATCAAACCCCATCACCTTCTACCTTGAAGAGCTCCTAGGCAGAGCACCCAACGCCACTATTCCCCTCTTGGTCAGGGCACAGATGGCGAATTTTAACGTTCGCAGGATCCTAGTCGACCAGGGAAGTTCGGTCGACATCATGTACGCTCACCTGTTCGGGACTCTCCAGCTCGACGAGAGACATCTGACCCCTTCCGTGGGTTCAAATCTACAGGGGTTCAACGGCACCAGCACCAGACCGTGGGACTACGTTGAACTGATGGTCACGTTCAGGGCCGAAGACACTACCCGGCAAGTCAAGACTTGCTTCCTGGTGGTTGAATGTTCATCTCTCTACAACTGCATCCTCGAGAGGACCACCCTGGCCAAACACACAGCAGTGCCATCAACAGTCCACCTCAAGATGAAGTACTACACGGTCAGGGGGCGGGTAGTTACGATGCACGGGGACATAGACGCGGCCAGGAGATGCTTCGACGCTGCAATCAAAGGCATGAGTTCCATCGGCACCAACCCAAGACCGGAGCAAAGTCATCCCCGGACGCCATATAGAAGCCTCTCCCGCACGTCAATGCAGTTGATCTCGACAACAGGTTCCTTGGCGAGCATGAAGAAAGCGGAGCAGCTGACCTAGACCTCTAGGCGAAAAATAATAGGCAGCCTCTCCACCCAGCGCGCCCCGTCCCAGACGGAGACGTTGAGCTCGTCGCCCTCGGAGACGACCCAGACCGAAGCGTGAAGATTGGCACTGGACTCCCCGACCTGGCGAAGAAGCAGCTGAAGGCATGTCTCCGAGAGAACGCTGATCTGTTTGCATGGAGCACCTCCGAGATGCCTGGCCTTGACCCCGAGGTGGCCTGCCATCAGCTCACCGTAGATCCGGCTGCTAGGGCCATAGTTCAACATAGGCGTAGGCAGTCCCCCGAAAAAACGGAGGCTGCTGAAAAAGCTGTAAAAGACCTCCTAGAGGCAAATTTTATTTTGGAGGCCAAGTACACAACCTGGCTGTCCAACGTTGTACTTGTCAAAAAGAATAATGGAAAATGTAAGATGTGTGTTAACTATACCGATCTTAATCGGGCGTTCCCGAAAGACTCTTATCCTTTTCCTAACATCGACCAGCTAGTTGACAATTCTGCAGGTTACAAGCTATTGTCCTTCATGGATGCCTACTCGGGGTACAACCAAATCCCCATGGATAAGGCCGACAAGCAACATACAACCTTCATGACCGAGTCGGGCAATTACTACTACAACGTAATGCCCTTCGGCCTGAAAAACGTCGGCGCGACCTACCAATGGATGATGAACAAAGTCTTCCGGGGAGAGATCGGCGACATGCTCGAGGTCTATATGGACGACATGATCGTCGAATCCGCGAAAGAAGTCGACCACGCCGCTCATCTCAAGAAGGTATTTGACACGGCGAGGAGATGCCGCATGAGGTTCAATCCCGACAAATGCACCTTCGGCATTCGGGCGGGAAAGTTCCTCGGTTTCTACCTCACGGAGCGAGGGATCGAGGCCAACCCTGACAAATGTAGGGATTTCTCCGAGATTCCAACCCCGAACTCAAAGAAGTCAATACAATCACTGAACGGGATGATGACCGTCCTCTCCCGCTTCTTCGCTAAATCTGCACAGTACGCACTCCCGTTTTTCAAACTTCTTCGAAAAAAAACAACATTTGAATGGAGCGAGGAGTGCGAGCGGGCGCTCCTCCACCTCAAACAAGTCATGTCGCAACCCCCGGTCCTCTCACGACCTGAGAACGGGGAGACACTGTTCTTATATCTCGCAATCACGAGTGAAGCGGTCAGCGCTTGTAACACCTCAAAATTTGCCTTCATGTTTTGAACTTTGGCTGGCTTATGTTTCATTGCATTTTTGCATAATCATTATTTGAATATCATTGGCCTTAGAATGGGATCAAGGTATCTAAGTCAAATCAAAGGAGCCTTGAGCCTCAAGAGATCTTAATTGACCTACCACCTCACCATGTGATCAAGCTTGACAAAAAATCTCAAGGGAACCACCTTTTCCTAACCAGTGCAAGATTAGGGTTTTGGGATGCTTGAGTATAATACCCCGACAAGATCTTTGAGTTTTTATCCTCACCAAATGGCATATATCATCATTGTTTGAGAGGATACACATCATGCTCAGAGGAATTTGGATTTGGAGGATGTGCTGATTTCTCCTAGGCTGATGGCACCAAACTAGGGTTTGCCATAAGATCAGTTTATTTATGACTTTTTGGGCAAGACTTGATTCTATGGTATTCCTCATATCCCTAAGTGTATAAGGTTGGAAGATTGTCCATCAATTTGGGTTGGAAGAGTTTCAATTGATCAATTGACTGAAAATCAGGAGAATTCGGGAAAAGTCAATTGTGCAGAGGAAAAAATCAACTCTTGACTTTTGAGGTCAAAATATTGTTCCTCATCTCAAACATGATCATTGATGATGATTGGATCAAGAAATATCAAGGGATTCACCAAAAATCAAAAGATGAGAAAAGTTTCCAAAAATAGATTTCATAAAGTTTCCTTATTTTGTAAGTTTTGGCAAGGTGAGGGACCATCTTTAGAGCTCTCTTTCTTCAGGATAAAAGTTTTTAATGGAAAAATTCCAAGCCCTATCTTTTAGTTTATGCTCCCAGCTTCAAGACCATAGCTAGAACACTTCCATTGGACCAAAATTGAGGAAGGTATGATGTTTTAAAGTTGGAGGTTCCAAGTTACGTTTTGGCCAGCATGACCAAGTCAGGGGCGAGCCACACGCATGCAATTGATCAATCATGTTGTGTGCGTGCTAGGCTCAGGTTCAGGGACCAATTACACCATGATACAAGCTTCATATGAAAAAGTCCCCAACATGAAAGTTGCTTATTTTCATCCCCCATACAACTTTTATGTTGGAAGTTTTCTCATTTGATCAACATGTCAAGAGTTATTCCAAGAGAAAGTCATGACCATGCAAGAATGAAATTTGCCAGGCATAAGCTTCATGTATGCGAGCCAGACATGGGCAGGCCAAGGCATTTGTGATTCCATGACTTCAGCCAAATTTTCTCTATGATACAAACCTCAACTTCAATTACATCCAACATGAAATGCGTTGTATTATGGCTCATTTTTCCAAAGATACAAAAATCATCCAATTTGATTCACTACCCAATGAGATATGTGCCATCAAAGTTGCTGTCATGAACTCTCTTTTGGTGCATTATCTTCACCCAAATTCTAGATGCATCATTGTTGTTGTACCATAGCCATGCACGTGCTAAACATTGCCATTTAAAACCAAACCAACACCTTACATCATGCATGCTCCTTCTTACATTACCATTTTTAAGCCAAATAAAGAAAGAGAGAGGAAACTTACAAAGCAAGCTGTGTCAATTCATCACATCATATCCACTCATCATATCCTCACCATAAGTTTCATACTCCTCCATACATAAACACCAAACCCGTGTTCACCATTCTCATTCTCATTTTTTTTCAATCTCAATTAACCCAGCTCTAACCACACTCTAACCATGGTTAAGTCATGCCTAACAGCCTATATAAGTTGCTAACCCTCCATAACAGATTCAGTTACAGCATTTCTCACTCATTCTCTCATCTTCTTCTCTCATTGCACACTTCTTGGAATCTCTCATTCCAAGTATCTTCTCTGCAAGTTTTTTTCTCTGCAAGTTTTTCTAGATTCTTCATCTACACACGGATAGAATCTTCTATAAGCAATGGAGTGAAACTGTGGTGAATCGATTTGGTGAATCCAAGCTTCAAAGATCAGCTTCATCAGTTTAGTGTTGAGCAAGATTTGTTGGATAATACACGTTTGTTTCGTGTTCATAAGCCATTTGGAGAAGATTTGAAGTTGTCTCGAAGTTTTCTTAAAGGATTAGTAGAGTGCTCCATTGAAGGTTAGTTGATTCTTGTTAACTTTCAGTTACGTTGTATTAAGCGTTTAAAAGCATAGAGGAGTGATTATCTGAAGTCCTATAGAGTGTAGGCACTGATTACTGATGAAAAATGTAGTCCTAGCGTGATTTTCAGTTGTGGATCCATTTGTTGTTTGCTTCGATTTGCTTCGTATATGCATGATACATGAAAGATAATGGTAGATTTAGAATCTACGTGAAAAACCTTGCAAAATGATGTGCTTAGATGATATTTTTGGTTGAGGTTTCAGTCAACTCCGGCGAGGCTAACCGGAGAAGACGACCGGAGCTAGGCCTCCGGCGTCTGAGTCATAACAGGCGATGTATGCGTGTTGCTTTCTAATTCGTTCATGGATTCTTGACCTAGCCAAAAGGAACGCGCCACCAAATAAAAATTGGAGTTCATTCTTGCACGTGTTCTATTTCGGATCGTTAGGTGTTGATGTGCGTGACATACGTGTGGAGTATCATGATCATTTACTCCCAGCCGTGTGATTGATCAGCCTTTGATTCTGACTTGATCATAGGGTCCATATTGAGCCAACTAATTTAACTGATCCCCAAGGGATACACTTTCAGTTCTCAAGCGCCTTGGGCCTAGCATTTCTGATGTTCTCACCCCCTCCCCTTAAGCCCAATGTGCATTTCACCTTGGTTTTTGCTTACGCTGTACCCCCCTTGACCATTTCTTTGTGTTTTAATTTTTTTTTCACACATGTTTGCCATTTGACTTTTAAAAATACTTTTGAGCATAAAAAAATTCCACAAAAATTCATGGAGCATTCTAATGCATTTAGTTAAGTTTCTCATATTTTATTTTCTAATTTTGGCATATTTTGTTATGATTTCATGAGTTTCCACTTAATTTCTTTGGTGTGAACATCTATCCATGATACATACTTCATTTCTATTTTATTTAACATAGTTTCAAAGTGAATTTGCTTCTGAGACTTGACACACACTTGTATAATATCTTTATGCACTTCATTCATTTTTTTGTGGATTTTTAAAATCATTTTTGAATGGTGTTTGACCCCTATCTTTGTGCACTATTGTTGTGTGGCTTGAATGAACTTGTGGAGTACATTTGAACATGTTTCTTAGTGATTTTTGTACCATACTTTTGGGAAATGTATACATACTGTTTGAACTTCATTTGACTTGCATATGGGAATTCTCTATTTCTCCTAACTTGGTTTTGTGAATTGTTTGAGTGCATCTACATATGAATGTTGTTATAGGATCATGTGCTAGGGTTTTGAAATACATTGTGTACAATCCTATTTGGTACTTGTTGAGACCTTTTGACATATGATTGTATGAACATTATAGGTCATTCACATCAAATTATAGGTCATTGTTTGTTCATCCTTACATGACTTGTATGCACATGTTTTAACTTGAAATGTGTTATGTAATTGTGCATTCTCACTTGACTTTCTTTGAGCACATGTTTGTACCAACCCTTGTATGGTTTTGCACATTCACTTTGTAGTGATTCCACTTCTGTTTGTGATCATTCTTAACCATATTCCATGACATATAATTGCACATCACATGCCTCTTAAGTTCATAAACTTTTACATGCTTAGTTGAAATTGATTGAACCTAGTTTGCTTCTAATCTTCTTTGTGCTTCAACATGGTGCTTGTGTGGACTTTGTACATGCATTCTTGACTTCTAAATGTCATTTCAAATGTCATATGCTTCTGACTTGCATCCATTTGCATGATTGTTCATCTTACATCTTCATTTCTTACTTGCATTACAAGTATGCTTTATTGTTGGAACTTGAATGATGTTTGCTCCTACTTCTTCCTACTTGATTAATGTTTGCATTTATGAATATCATGCTATCTTAATGGCATCTATGTGCATTCTTAAATTTCATCCATTTCTGACTTTGATGTTTACATGTGCATTCATCCATGTTCATCCATGTTCATGATTCATTTGCATCCATCTTGCATTAGTAGCACACAACTTGCATTTGTATGATTGTCTAGTGCATAGTTTGCTTTTGTTTGATTTCATATGGCATGTTTACATTAGTAGGATCCCTTAGCATGTACCTACTGACTTTGAGTGTTCCTTAACCATTAGAACCTTTTCCTTTTGGTTTGATTTTTGTTTTCTTCTTAAGTTGTCTTCTTAAGACAACTAGTATTTGTTTGGACTAGTTTCTTTCACTTGTTCTTATTACTTGTGATGATTTTATGCTAACCTTTTGTGTAGGGGCAGAGGTAAGGTACTTGAACATGTGGATGGTTATGCATGTTCATCTTTTCTTTCATCTCTTATTTCCTCCATTACTCTTTCTCTTTTGTGAATAGCATGATATAATGCTTGTTTGTGTACAACTTTCTCACATCCCTTTGGGATCCTAGCTCATCCTTAATTTTTGATTAAGGTGAGGTAGGATAAGCATTAGGTAGTTCTATCCCTCTCTTTTCTTTAGACTTAGGTTCTTAAACCTTGACCTTAGGGCCACCTTTGCATGATAACATTAGGAACAATTAGTTTCCCTTTAGTGTTTTCTTTTCAATTCGAGTCTTATCTTCTCATCTCATAACCTTCCAAAACACTTAATAAAGTTAACGTGTATTGCACATGAGCCTTGTACGTGGGAAATGGAGAGTGAGGGGCTTCCTTTCACTTTCCTATAGTGTTTAGCACGAGTCCCGTCTTGGGTCGATGTGCGACGCATTCGATCCTATGTTGTAGACTTGGGTGCAATGCAAGTTATGAATTAACTTTAATCCACTTCTTGTCTAAAAAACATAAAACAAACTCAAACCTTTTTCTTCCTTCGGGATCATTCAAGTTCAACTATTTTCAGAAAAGAGCACGTTGCTTTCCGTCTCGTCGAAAACAGGCATCGACCCTAACTGTCGAACGCGAACTTAACGTCGCTCATAAAAAACACCGACCTCGTTAGGTCGAACTACGACTGCTCTGACTTCCTCCTTCTGGTTAGATTGAGGATACGTAGGCACGAGACGGCGATATCTTGGCGAGCAACCTCCCCCCTTAGTTCGTGTCCGAACTACGTTGACTCTGACTTTCCCATTGCACGAGGGAATACGTAGGCATAGGACGACGATGTTCTATCGAGTCACTTCTTTTTCTTTTCTCCCCCATTTCTTCGTTCTTTTCCGTTCCCGTTCCTTTTCCTTTCCACTAGCAGTGGAGCTCCAGATGACGACACCCTTTGATCGAGACAACAAGCGTGGATCCCATCGAGTACGATGGATGCGTGGGAGTGTTAACACCTTCCCCTCGCGTAACCGACTCCCTTACCCGTTTCTCTTGGTCGCGAGACCATGCTCTTTTCCTTCCCTGAGGTTTACACAATGTTTACTTTCCCTCTCTCGGGATAAATACACATTGCTGGCGACTTTTTTTCCACGCCACTTTCGCGTTTGTACCTGGATGAAAATCCTTGGAGCGACAGCTGGGGACTCTGCTGGGGACTAATAAACCTCTTGTTGGTCCATCCTCTTTGCGAGTCAATCCTAGCGCTTGGTTATTTATTTTCATTGGGTATTTATTGTGGCGCTTTATTATTACTGTATTACTGTATTACTGTATTATTATATTACTGTTTTACTATTTTACTGTTTTACTGGTTTTACTGCATTTATTGCATTGCATGTCATTATATGTTGGACTGTGTTGTTGTCTTCTGTTTGGTGGGCAGGGCATTCTGAGAGATAAGCCCATTACACAGGCTTGAGTGCACTTATAGGACTAGAGTGGAAAGTCGTGTGGCCTACGTAGCATCTTGGTACGTATGTTTTACATGAAATCCACATCCAGACGAGGTTTTCTTGGGAGATGTTCTGATTTGCGCGTCTTGTTCATTTTGGAAGATCAATCTAGAAAGATGTCGACTCTGGTGACCATTCCCAAGAATTTAGTTGCGGCACTCCTCCCGAGATGTGACAATGGTAGACCAGAAATGGCAAACCCATTACGCATTCTTGATCCGAAGACCCAATGCTGGGAACTTGCTATAGGATATCCTTTTTGAAAGAGAATCAGTGGAGGTGCTCCTCAATTGGCGATAGTACTGTACCCCGAGAGATGAATGTACTATTGCATCTCGACCTCAGTGCCAGAAGCTAAGGACCTTTCATTTTCTAGTACCCACATGTAAGGATGGGGGGGTGTTTGCAGGTTTGCAAGTAACCATAACCTCGTACATACTCGATTTTCTGGTATTATTCATCCTACTATATTCAGATGGTTCTTCTCCACGGTTCTATAATATTCTCAGATCTACACTGACATCGCTCACAGTCCAGCACAGACACGCGACACCTTGATCCCATGCTTTTTGCATTGCATTATCATGTTATAACTTTCATGTTTATCATTTATAGGTGCTTACTTTACCTCTGATTCCAGTCAATGGGTTCGACAGAGACAAATGCTGAGAGGAAGAATAATGTTGCTTACAGATTTCCAGAGCCAACCTTAGACCTACTTCGCAAGGTGGTAGCCATGGCTGACCCAGGTGTTCTTATCATCTTCCAAAAGAAGTGTGGGAGATTGGTGAAATGGTCTATAACATTACAAAGTATGAGCGTGACGCTCTCCACACATTATTGCAGTTCTATGAGCCGTCGTTGAGATGTTTTGTCTTTCCGGAGTATATCTTGATGCCTACACTGGAGGATTTTTCGTTTATCTTCGGTATCCCAATCAAATCAACAATACCATTCTTTTCTGGGGATCATCCTAGCATAGAAGAAATTGCAACTGCCTTACAGGTGGAACAATCAGTGCTGAAGAGAAATGTTGCCAGTAAGAATGGAGTTATGGGTTTTCACATGGAATTTCTTGCCAACCAAGCTCAAGAGTGTGCCAACGCCAAGAATTGGGAGGTCTATAATTCTATCCTGGCCTTGTACATCCACGGTATCGTTTTGTTTCCTAACCAACATTAATTTGTGGATATGCACGCAGTAAGGGTTTTTGTCTTGAAAAATCCAGTTCCTACTTTGTTAGGTGATTTTTACCACTCTGTGCATTTCAAGAATGAGAAGAGAAGGGGAGGACAGGTCAACTGCTGCACTCCACTCTTATCCCACTGGTTTTTGAAGCATTTACCTCAGGTCGGCACCTTTGTAGACACGAAGGATTCTCTTAAGTGGTCTAAACGGATAATGGGGTTGACTGCTGATAACATTATTTGGTTCGATTATCAGTTGCAAGGAGTAGAGATTATTACCAGCTGCGGGAACTTTCCGAATGTGCCTCTGGTAGGAAGGAAAGGGGGAATTAACTACAACCCAATCCTGGCTATCAGACAATTTGGATATGCTTCAAGAAATCCTCCCGCTGACCGAGATATCGAAGAATCCTTGTTCTTTATTGGGGCTGAGCACAAAGTGGTGCTAAGGGAAGCGGTGAGCGCTTGGATGCATTTGCACAAGACAAGAAAAACCGTCTTAGGGAAAGGGGATTGTAGAGCCTACCCTGATTACACAAGGTGGATCCAGCTGAAGGTAAAAGAGGTGATCTTGCCTTTCTCAAGAGAGCCCTCTCTATACCCAGTGATGCAGGAACAACCTACCACAGTGGCCATTGAAGAATTCAACAAATTGCAGATTCTGGTGAAAGAGCTTAGAGTGGAGAATTCTGATTTGAGCAGCTGTCTTCAAGACACTTTACATACCAACAGGGAACTGGAATGCAAAGCCCAAGACGCAGAAAAGATCTTAACAGCAAGAGAAAAATATTTTTCCGACAGAGCTCGACATTACCAGAAAGTTAATATGGCTGTCGAAACTTCTGCTCAAACTTACAGGCAGACCAAGAAATCTTTGGCCGAAACAAAAGCCAAGCTCATTAAACTTCAGCAAGCATGGGACGAAGTTAGAATTGAGAATGCAGAGTTGCAAGAGAAATTAAAGACCAGAGACGATGAACTTCGGAGAGCACATGAACAACGAAGGAAACATCGTGAAGACCTCGGTAAAACCCAAGAGCAGTTGAAGAAGGTTAAAGACGAGCTGAAAGCTTCCAAGCAAGAACTTGAAGATGCTATGGCAGAGATGGAAGAGCTCAAAGTACAAGTGGGTGTGAAAATGCCTAAAGAGATGAATAATGACGAGGCTCTTTTGATGCACATGGACTCATTAGTTGAAGCTTTGAAGAAGAGGGATTTTTTGATCAAGGAAATGATTGAAAGACCAGGCTATCATCGCACCAGAATACTCTTTGAAGAAATTAGGCATTCTAGCGAGCAGTTGAAAGATTTGGAGCTAAATGGTTGATAGTTCTCTTTCCATTTTCCTAATGCAGTTTTTGTTGATGATTGTGGTTACCATCAGGTATGTTGATGGAGCCACTCTCTTGATGTATTTCCAATTTATGAACTCGTTGTAGAATGCTTCGACACACTTTGGTTTCCCCTTAATTTGAAATGACCGGTTTAGTCAGAGATGATTCCTTAGCAATGTTGATATTCACAAGCACATTATCACAACACATTTCTTCTCCACAAAATTCTCTCAACAAAAATATGTCTATTACTCAGCTTCTTGTGTTTAAGAATGGAATCAGGGTGTGAAATGCCCTAGAAATGAAAGACATGGCATATGCATACATTTCATAACATATCATTTTGCATAACAGGTACTTGTCACGGGATTCGCTAACCTTTATTTGGTTGCAGGCAGAATAGCTGATCTCAACGTTCATCGTTACGCGACTCGACAAAATCAAGCCAGAGCTATGGAGCAGATGCCGGCTGAGATGGCTGCCATGCAGACTTGCATGACCCAATTCATGGAACTGATGCAAGGAGTTTCACAAGGGCAGGAACAGCTCAGAACCCTTGTTCAACCCCTGGTGGCAAGAGTGGATGAGGATGGTATACTACATGGTGGACTCCAGAACGATGTTATTCCTCCGAGAGGAGTTGCTAATGGTAATGGTATTCCTACTGGTCCTCCGGGCGGAGGTGTTCCCATTCCTTCTATTGTTGTCCCTCCGGGGGGAGGAGAGCAGGTTGTGATTCCTTCTGTCGTAGGAGGAGGAAATAGTGTATGTGTTGTTCATGGCCGTCGATATGATGACCAACAGGATGACATATTTTATGTACATGGCGGGGAGGGTGTTCCCCCGATTGTTGATGATCAGAGGATCAGGTTGATTGAGGAACAGCTGAAAGGGGTTGTGAATCAGAACTCTGTGGGTATGGATTTGGATGATCTTGGGCTGGTCCCCGGTGTCGTATTTCCCCACAAGTTTCAGGTTCCCACCTTTGAGAAATACAATGGTACCACTTGCCCAAAGACTCATGTCCGGGCATACGCAAGGAAAATGGTTGCATACTCTAGGGACGAGAAATTACTGATGCATTTCTTCCAGGATAGCCTATCCGGGGCATCGCATGAATGGTATATGCAATTGGAGAGATGTAACGTCCGCAACTGGAGAGAACTGGTAGAGGCTTTTGTCAAGCACTATCAGTATAATACTTATATGGCTCCCAATAGGACTCAGTTGCAGAGTATGTCTCAGAAGAACAGTGAAAGCTTCAAGGAATACGCCTAGAGGTGGCGTGAACTGGCAGCGAGGGTACAGCCTCCCATGTTGGAGAAGGAGATGCTGAATATGTTCATGGCTACCTTGCCGGGTCATTATTACGAGAAGCTGCTACCTTGCATGTCAGGAAAGTTTGCAGATCTGATCTTGGTTGGGGAAATGCTGGAAAGTGGAATTAAAACTAGAAAGGTGTCAGGCGGTGATGGGTCTTCTTCTAGTGGAGGGAAGAAACCTTATGTGAATTACAAGAAAAAAGAGGAAGCGAATTCTATTTCATCACATCGCGGTAAGGGAAAGCAGCGTCAGAACTATAATTAACAGGTGGCCTCAGTAACTATCCCTGCAGCACTTCCACCTCAAGTAGCGCCTCAGTATCCAAGAAGGCCTAAGTAGAATAGGCACTTTGATACTCCACCGTTGCCTTATTCCCAGTTGTTTCAACATTTGATGCAATTGCAGTTAATTCAGAAGAGGACTCTAGCTCCTATTGTTGGTGTTCCACCTTCGGGTTACAATCCCAATGCCCACTGTGAATTTCATTCTGGGGCACCCGGACACCACATTGAGGACTGCAGAGCTTTTAAGCATAAAGTCCAAGATTTGGTGGATTCGAAGGCCATCAACTTTTCCAACTACGGGCCAAACGTCATTCAAAACCCAATGCCGAACCACGGTGGGCCGAGGGTTAATGTTGTTATAGAAGACGGTGAATCTTTGAATTTGGTTCTAGACGTGAATGAACTGAAGACCCCTTTGTTGGTAGTGAAAGAGAGACTACTGAAGGGTAGGTGTCGCTCCCGGGATTTTCATCCAAGTACAAACGCGAAAGTGGCACTGAAACAGAGTCTCCAGCAATGTTTATTTATCCCAAGAGAGGGAAAGGAAACACTGCATAAACCTGAAGGAAGTAAAGAGCATGGTCTTGCGACCAAGAGAACTGGGTTTGGGAGTCAGTTACGCGAAGGGAAGGTGTTAGCACCCCCTCGTGTCCATCGTACCCGATGGGATCCACGCTTGCTTGTCTCGATCAAAGGGTGTAAGGAAAGGATACTGGAAAAGGGAACTGCTAGCTGGAGAACTGGAAAAAAAGGAAAAGAGAACGAAAGAGAAACAAATGTAGGGAAAATAAAAGAAGCGCTCGAATGGGCCCTACCCCACTGCCTACGTATCTCATCGGGAATATGAGAATCAGAGCAACGTAGTTCCCCTCACCTAGGGAAAGTTGTTTGTGTTTTTTAGTGGAAACGTCAAAGTGCGCGTTCCAGCAGTTAGGTGTTGCAGCTCGCTGTATGGAGACTTAGGCATTACCTGTTTGCGGTAGAACGGAGATGACGCAACCTTAAGGAATAGAATGAAGGAGATGATTAAAGACTTTGTTTGTTTGAAGTCTTTTAATAAAGAAGTGTTTTTGAAGTTTTGTGTTTTGTAACACATATTGTATTTAAGTCCCTCATGTAGGATTGAATGCCTCGCATATCGACCCAAGACGGGACATACGCTAAACATTCTAAGAAAATGAGAGAAGACCCCTCACCTCCTTATGCTCACATGAAAGGCTCAAATACAATATTTGTTATGCCTTTATTAAGTGTTTTTTACTTTTTGTCTTAAGATGAGAAGAAGAGACTCAAATGATCGAGTAAAGGTAAAAATTTAATGGGGAAGACTAAGACTCAATCGTAATGTCATCATGCATGGTGATCCTATGGTTAAGTGTGGTATGAGAACTAAATCTAAAAGGAAAAAGGGATAGCACTACCTAATGCATATCCTACCTCACCTTAATCACAGATTAAAGTTGAGCTAGGATCCCGAGGGGATGTGAGAAAATTCTACACATAGCATTATATCATGCTATTCATAAAAGAAAAATCAACAATTAATCAACAATGAGCAATTGAAATTATGGTTAACAATTAATCAACAACAACCAAGTTAGAATTAAGATGCTAAGAAAAAAACCAAGATTAAATTCTAGCAAGAAAAGTTAATTTGTCTAAATCTAAAATTGATCCTAAAATTAGTTCAATGCAATTCTAAACTAAATCTAAGAAACATTAATCCTAAAGTTAAATCTAGAATTAAAACTAATATTAATCCTAACCTAAAGTTAAAATCTAAACTAATTATCCTAAACCTATTAGTCTAATTAATCGTCACTATTTTAAAATCTCTACTTCTAATTTTAAAATCAACTAGAATTAATCTAGTTTAAAAACAATTAGCCAACAACTAGATTAACAAAGCAATTAGGCCGAAAAAATGATTGATGAACAATTAAGCTAAAAATTCGATTTGTGCAATTAAACTAAAAATCATTACTTAAAAAACCATTATCCAAAATCTACTCCAATTAGTCAAGATTAACTAAAATTAGTCTACAACTAATTAACCTCTAATCAATGCTAAGTGTCAAGATTTATTTCCAATTGGGCATTAGTTCTAAAAATCTACAATTATGAATTAATGCTAACAATCCTAATTCTAAAATTAATTCTAAAACATGACTAAGTTCTAATTAGAAAATTAATCTAATCTAGTTATCCTAAATCATTAACCAAAACTAAACTAAATAATTAACAAAACCCCTATGCAGAAAAACAAAGGACAACACAGTGGGGGGTGTAGCAGTGATTTGGGAGTCCGTATAGCATTATGATGGAGATAACAGATTGGGATTGCGAGCCCAATTCGTGGCAACAAGGGTTTGATGATTCAACTTTCATTAAAAACCTTAAAGAACCAACCTCAAACTCTTATCATCATCTCCTTGTATCCGCGCCGTCACAAGCTCATATCGGAAAACTTCTACCGTATCACACCTTCCTCTTTCCTCCATCACCATCGCCCTGCTCCTTTCAAATTCCGCCGTTTTGCATCACCTTTCTCCGTTAACTCTTCGTCTCTCCACGTCACTCAGCCGCAAAAAGTCGTTTCAATCAACTCAATGTCGCACCATTTTCCTTTTACCCGGCCAGAAACTCCTTACAACAGTCTCATCATCTTTCAACCTCATCGCCATCACCATCTCCGTTAACTCTTCGTCGGCTTCCAATCTTCGTCCGTCGCGCCGTTAACACAACGATCCTTCAATTGCCTACTGAATCGCACCTCCAAACCTCACCGCGACACACTCTCGGCTTCGTCTCCTCCATCATCGTCAAATCGTCGGGAATAACTCACGCCGTGGAGATCGCTCAAACCAACACTCTCAGATTACAAGAAAAACAAACTACCACTAACAATCAACAAAAACAGAGTCTACAACAATCACATCGTGAAATTGGATCGTGCCTTACGTACCTACCGGAGAACCGTCCGGTGCGCCTTCAAATTGACGAAGATGAACAGAAAACCAGAGGTATTGTCGATTCCATTCGCTTTTGATTTCTTCTTAATCCAACAAAATCTTCTTAATCCTTTACTATGTGATTTCTTCTTCTTCTACCATGCCTCTGTTTCTTTCCGCGAATTCAAGATCGTTGTTGTTGTTGAAAACTGAGTTGCGCAGGTGATTGAGAATTTGTTTGCTGCGATCGTATGAATTGTTCCCCTGCGTCCTTGAATCTCTTTTTTTGTAATTTGTTGAAGTCTTGATGCTAACAAATGTGCGGTTACGGCTTCTGCAGATTGATTATTGAAACAGAAATTGAAGAAGGTTGAATTGAAGAATCGATGAAGATTAATGCTAATAGGAACTGATGAGGTGGTGGTGTTTTGAAATGGAAGGCGGTGAAGAGTGTGCAGAGATTGAAAATTGAAGATGAAGAGAAAAGATGGAGAGATTGAAGAAGAGAAATGGTGCAGAATGAAGAAGAGAAGCCCGAAGAATGAAGAGGATGAAGTTTTTATAGCAGAATTCAGGGAGGGGTATTTTGGTATTTACAGGTGAAATTCAGTTAGAGTTGGTTAGAAACTTGTTAGAGAAGTTAGAGATTCTGTTAGAGTGAATTTGTGAGATAGGAATTGTAAGAAGGAATTGGAATGAAGTTCTGTTTTTTTTTCAGTAGTGAATTTTCTGGTATGGAGTTTTTTGTTATTGGTTAGTGAATTGTAACTGCCATGAAAAAAAATGGTTTAGAAAATGTTCTTGAATTATTTTGGTGAAACCGCTATATATATATATATATATTATATTTTCCACCTGCGATTCCCTTCTCTTGCTGCTGTTTAATTATTTTTCTACTGATATCATGACTGTAAAGAAGCTTCACACTGCTAACAGAAAATATAACAATCCCCATTCTTTTCTAGTGCTGAATTTGAAGTGACGCGGTTTATAGCGACGAGAGAAAGAAACAAGGGTGGATTGAAGAGTGGCGAAGGTGAAGAATGGATTTAGGGTTAAAATAAAAGATGGATTTATGAATGAAATGGACTAAAATATGGTTTTAATGGATTAAAGATGGATATCAAGGTGGTCCGGTTGCCTATTGAAAGAAAAGGTTAAAATGTGGATTCGAAAGTGGATTTGAATTGTGAGTGACGGTTATGGGTTTTGAATAAAAATGGATAAATGGTTAATGACTTGAAAAAAGAATGGTTATGTGTTAATTTGGATTTAAAAAGGTTAGAAATGTTGATTGGGTAATTTGGTTTGAAAATGGATATGGATATGAAGTTGGATAACTGGTTATTTGTGTTGGAAAAATGGATGGTTATTAGATTTAGATATTGAAAATTGAAATCAAATGGATTTGGTATAATGGATAACATTTGGATATGAAACAAAAAATGGATAAGAGAGTTATTGGTTTAGTAAATGGATATTAAAGTGAAATGGATATAGAAATTAATTGAAAAAATGAGTAAAATGGGTATTAACATGAAAATGGTTATTGGTTAAGAAAATAAATGGCCTTGTATCTTGAATTAAAGTGATGAAGAAATGATGAGTTTGAATACCAAGAACTCTCTGAAGACATTCAACCCCCTTGACAACATTTATCCAATTGAACCTGTGGAATCTCTTGAATGAAACTTCTCTTCTGTTAATCCACACAAACCTCCATCCCAAATCATCTTGCACTCTTAATAAACTCCCCACTCCAACCTTGAATCCAAATTAACTTGTATTACAAGCAACCACCAATAGGCAACTGAGAGAATAACTCTGCCCTGACCACAACATAAATCCACAACTGGATATCATGTCAAGATGCCTTTGCCATGAACCTCAATCCATCTTTAATTGATGAAAATCAACCATGTCGCCCAGAAGATAAGAAACCATGATCCCATGCCTCAGGAACACATGCAAATGAATGAATATGAGTTATGACTTAATGGATATGCATAATGAATGCGAAGCGAAAGCCAGAAAAATTTAGAAAAAATTAGGGCAAATTTTGGGGTGCTACAGCTGCCCCTATTCAATCAACTTGGACCTGAAAGGATGATAGAAACTGCTTTCAGACATTCAAGGTACAAGGTGATTGAATACAAAAAGAACCGCAAAATTTGCTAACCGCGAGGAGAAACAATAGAACTAGAGCCCAGTCACACTTTGCAAAAGAATCTGACGGAATGACAACATACCCAGCGAACAACATCGTCAAAGGGATTTGACGGGAAGAAAAATGGAACCCGACTGAAAGGACACATCGTCATATGGATGATGACAAGAAGACTCAACTGAAGGAACACATTGTCATTGGGATGACCAAACGAAGCACATTGTCATGGGGATGACAAAAAGAAGACCTGGACCAAAGAAACACATCGTCATGAGGATGACAGAAACAAGACTCGACCAAACGAAGCACATTGTCATGGGGATGACAGGAACAAGACTCAACACCCGACCGAAAGGACACGTCGTCAAAGCAATTTGACGGAAGGAAGACTCAACCAAAGGAAACACGTTGTCATAGGGATGACAGAAAGAAGATGAACCCCAATAAACACCTCGTCAAAGGGTTGACGGGAAGAGGACTCGACTAAAGGAAACACGTTGTCATGGGGATGACAGAAAGAAGACTCAACCAAACGAAGCACATTGTCATATGGATGACAGAAAGAAGACTCGACACCCGATAGAAAGGACACATCGTCAAAGCAATTTGAGGGCAGGAAGACTCAACCAAAGGAAATACGTTGTCATAGGGATGACAGAAAGAAGATGAACCCCAAGAAACACCTCGTCAAAGGGTTGATGGGAAGAGGACTCGATCAAAGGAAACACGTTGTCATAGGGATGACAGAAAGAAGACCTGGCCAAAGGAACACATCGTCATGGGGATGACAGAAAGAAGATGAAACCCACACAAAGCACATTGTCATAGGAATGACAGCAAGAAAAACCGACTGAAATGTCGTCATCAAGGGGTTGATGGACAAAGACTGGTCGAGGGTAAAATCGACATATGATCTACGACCCAAAAGAAAGGTAAGCAGAGGGGTAGATTGTAATGTCTGCTGGGGATATGTCACCATCTTGATTGGAAATTGATTCGGGCTTTCGCGCAAGGTACCAAATCTGGCTTATGCTTCGCATGCATATGTTGGAATTTTCTCTCTATGGCGTAATGCTCCACACAAAATGGAAATGCTACGCGATTTGAGGATGCAATGATCACTATGTGCAAAAAATGCTGACACATGCTCGGGCTACCGGGAAAGAAGGATGTGCTAAGTACAATTGAACTTTGCTGGCAGGAACAGGTAAAACCTGATGGTGATTTTTTTTTCAAAGGCGAAATCTTTCTGGGTACCAATGGGGATTGGATTTTGTATGAAGTGCCAATAGGGATTGGACTTTTCTTTAAAGGGGACGCCAATTGGGATAGGATTTCAGGTTTTGAAAGAGGCCAGCAAAGTGGGCTGTGGAATGATGCCGAGCAAGGTTGGGTTGTGGATTTCTGTTCGGTTTTACACGGCTTCATGCAATGCTATGCTAATGATATGCGATGATGATTATGCCATGATGTTTATGATATGCAACAAGATCACTCCAGCAAAATAAATGCTGAAGAGACTAGGCCAACTCCGCTGGGGATAACAAACTGAATCGCCTTCAGTGTCATAATTGCTCGAGATCCCGACCAAGCCTCCATTCTGCAGGAAAGTATGAATAATAAATTCCTGCAGGAGAAACATCCCAGGACTCTGCTGAAGAAAAGTGCCAATGACAATCAACCTTTGACTTGCTGGGGAAAGCTAACCACCACTCAAAAAAACTGCTTGGGGATAATGGTTGATGATATCAACTCTGCTAGGGGACCAGATCATACTTGATCCTTTGCTTGATGCTCGTCTCTTACCCTTACTCTGTTGGGGAGATGGGAACAACTTTACCGCGAACTGAGGAAGCACCAATCCAACACTCTTATACTGTACAGGAATATGAACTCTCGCTGAAAAGCACTAAACTCCGTCGCACTGGCTAGGGGATAGCGAACTCCTGAATTCTTGCTAGGGAGAATGATTCACAATCTTCATAATGCTCTGTTGAGTGATAAAACTCCAGCTATCTCTGTTAGGGAGAGAGACTCTACTGGGGTCATCATGTGTCAGCTATCAACATGGACCCTGCAGATGTGATATGACCCAAAAGAAATGCCCCGATGCAGCATAACCTGCAAATGAACAAGTCTTCAAGATCCGGCCTATCTTGCCCCATGACTTTGATTAACCGTCCTCCAGAGAGAATAACTTCTTGTGTTCTTAGAGTGACCTGCCCCAACCTTGAAATGATGTATTGCCCCTGACTGACTGATATGTGAAGGAGTTCCTCTAACTGACTACCCTTCGAGAGATTTTTTAAATCTCGACTTGGTTGCCCCAGATTCTCAACATAATTGCCCCAGATTAACCGAATTGCAGAGATATTTCACAATGTAACTGCCCCAGATCGACAACTTCTTAGCATGAATTGCCGTGAAAGTACACACCCAACATAATCATGTGGTAACATGTCTCCTGTCACACTCATCCCCGGAGTTTTCAAGCATCTCACTTTGGCGGGATCAAAATTCTCGACTGATGTTCAGTTTGTAAGCCTTACTGGCGTCAAATACATGTAAGCAAGCATAAAAATTTCTATTCTAAGAATGAGAATTATAATGCAACACATATATTAATCTCGAAGTTTTTCGAAAAGATATCGCCAACACCTGTGAACAAGTCACTGGTTAAGGTGCGACACAAAAAATTTAAATGGAAAATAGCATGCACATGCAATACTAACCAAGGTCTTTTAGCACAACTCATGGGAGTCAGGAACGCTACCTTATTGAAATACGCCTTCAGAATAAACCTTGTTTCAATTAGGACTTTTGAGGGTTGTAACGTGGCCTGGTTCGCAGTTTAAGAAAGAAAGGATTTATGGCTCAAAACTTTGTTTGTACCCACCCATTCTCCTTGATGTTCTCCAGCCCTACGTTCAGCTAACTCAACACAAGCACTCTCCTTTCAAAAGGTTATGAACGGTATGAGGATGGTTAAGGAACCCACACGGTTTACAGAGCGGGATTCACCCCTTTTTGCCTTTGGTGTCTGTGGTCACACGACTTGTTCTTTCCTCGAGGATTTTTCTTTTTGTAATCCTTTTGTTTTTGTTTTTCCCTGATTTTGCCTGGACTCATTCTTTTTTTTTCTTTTTTTTTTTTGAATTTTCGATTTTGAAGTCCAGCGGGACGCCCTAACTTTTGCCTAAGTCACTTGTTTTCAAGTTTCGACTTAGCGGGCTTTCTTTTTTTCTATTGATTGATTTTTTTTGAACTAATCGTGTGACCCAGGTTTGTCTTGACTTGTAAAGGGTGTGACTGTCTCACTCTTCGGTTGGTGAGGGATAACCATAGGTGTAATTGATCCTTAGCTGCACATTCCTTTTGAAATTTGAACGCTCAGTCAAATTAACTGGCACCTACCCTGCCCCAGGTTAAGATTGAGGGTTTTTCATTTTCAGAAATAAACTCCTACTTCTAGGCTCAACAGGGTTTGACAAAGGTTTCACTCCCTTATATCTCCGGTGTTTAGGAATTTGAAACAATGCCTGTACATCCTCAACAGGGTTTTGATCAAAGGCATACAACCAAAGACTATGCGTTTTTACTTCATCATCCTCCCTCCAAGAGTTTAAACAAGACGGTTAGTATTGCAGTGCATACAAACATTAAATGAGTGAATACGAATGAACTTTTTTGAGAAAAACATACTTATTGTATTAAAATCATCATTCAAGAACAAACAAAGTTATTACATGCAAACATTAACCAGTAATGCAAATTACAAATGAAAATGCAGTAAAGAAAATTGATATTCGCCATTGCTGAGGAAGCTTGGCTCCGACTGGACTGATTGCTTTAGGAGATGTCTTTGCGGTCTCAAGTGCTCATTTGAGAAGCTTCAGTTAACATACAGACCATCTTCGGTGAAAATGATAAGCCCGGCGTCAATGAGATCTTGCACCTTATGCCTGAACACCTTACACTCTTCAAGGATATGCCCCTGTGTCCCTGAGTGGTACTCGCATCTAACACTCTTGTCATAAATTGGAGGAAGGGGAAATGGAATAGGAGCAGCCTTCTCTAGCTGAATCAAAGAGTCTTGAAGTAAACGATCGAGCAAGTAACTGTAAGGAATAGTAATGGGATCAAACTTTCTCTCCTGCCTTCTGCATCTTTGTTGTCTCCTCTGGGAGCTAATTTGTTGTCGATATCGACTTGTGCCTTCTTCTCGTTCGGGTGCTTTCTTCCACAAACTTGGCTTAAGAGTAGGCAACAAATGAGGACTAGAAGATTCCGAAACCACAGGTTGCGAGAAATTCCCCTGAATTGATGTAGCTTTAGGTGAGACAACAGGGATATCCACTTCTTTTTCAGCAGCTAGAGCAGGACGACCTTGTATACTTACGCCGCACGGCGCGAATTCAATTTCCTTCAAATCGATCAGATCCTGGACAACATGCTGAAATGCCCTACAATCTTCCACATTATGCCCCGGCGCACCAGAGTGGAAATCACAGTGAGCTCTTGCATCATAACCCGGTGGGGGAGTACCAGTAAGAGGAGCCAGAGTCCTTTTCTGTACTAGTTGTCACTGAAGGAGATGCTGGAATAGCTGAGAATATGGTACGGTGGAGTCTCAAGGTGTCGGTTCATCTTTGGTCTATCTTGATACCGACGAGGAGCACTACCCCGTTGCGGAGATACAGCTGGGACGATCACAGTGGCAATCTGCTCACTCTTTGGGAGGGATCCCTTAAGCACTGGAGGAGAGATAATTCCAGCTGCAGCTTCAGGCATGGGAGTATTATCCTTGTTTAGCACACCTCTCACGACCTCCATAACCAGACTCATCTGAGTCTTCAGTTGGTTGACTTCTTCCTTCAGCACTTTCTGGTCTTGAATCAGAGCTTGCATGTCCCACATAAATTGGCCCATTTGGCTTCGCATTTGCCTCAACTCTGCTTGCCACATAAACAACCTGTCCCTCTCACATGTGGGTACTAGAATCCTCAGTATCCCGGGCTCTCAGGTCGAGAAATGATGATACGTTCACCATTTCTGGTTTGGCATCATCATCAATCGAGGAGGCCTCAATTGATTTTCCAAAACGAAAGGTCCTCAGCTTCTGGCACTGAGGTCGATAAGCAATAGGACATTCATCCCTCGGGGTACAATACTATCGCCAATCGAGGAGTGCCTCCACTGATTCTCTTTCAAAAAGGATACCCTATAACAAGTTCCCAGCATTGGGTCCTCGGATCGAGAATGTGCAATGGGTTTGCCACAGAATGTGGTCTGCCACTGTCACAACTCGGGAGGAGTGCCGCAACTGAGTCCTCGGGAATGGTCACCAGAGTCGACAGCTCTCTAGATCGACATTTTGAAATGCGTAAGATACGCACATCAGAACATGTCCCAAGATAGCCTCGTCTGGCTGTGAATTTCATGAATACCCAACGCACTCCAGACGGCACGTAGGTCCCACTACTCTCCACTCTAATCCTAAGTGTATACTCAAGCCTGTGTAATGGGCTTATCTTTCAGAAATCCCATCCCGCCAAACAGAAAACAGCACAGTCCAGCACAACAGTAATAATATGATATGTAATGCTAAAAAGCAGTAAATACAGTAATGTACAGTAAAGTAATAAATAACCATACAATAAAACGGTAAATACAGCACAACAGTAAACACCCAATGAAGGAAAAACAGACAAGCGCTAGGATTGACTCGCTAAGGAAACCAGAGATTCTGGGTTCGGTCCCCAGCAAAGTCGCCAGCTGTCGCTCCCGGGATTTTTATCCTAGTACAAACACGAAAGTGGCACCGAAACAGAGTCGTGAGCAATGTGTATTTATCCTAAGATAGGGAAAGGAAACACCGCGTAAACCTGAAGGAAGGAAAGAGCATGGTCTTGTGACCAAGAGAACTGAGTTCGGGAGTCGGTTACGCAAGAGGAAGGTATTAGCACCCCCACGCGTCCATCGTACCCGATGGGATCCACGCTTGCTTGTCTCGATCAAAGGGTGTAGGAAACTGGGAATGAAATGCTACTAGAAAGAAGAAGGAATGGGTACGGGAAAGAATGGAGAAACAAATGTAGGGAAAATAAAAGAAGTGCTCAAATGGGCCCTACCCCACTGCCTACGTATCTCATCGGGAACATGAGAATCAGAGCGACGTAGTTCCCCTCACTAGGGATGGATTGTTTGTGTTTTTAATGGAACGGCTAATGTTCTAGCTCAGGTGTTGCAGCTCGTTGTACGGAGACTTAGGCGTTACCGTCTTGCAAGAGAACGAGGAGAAGCACGTTCGTACGTTGAGAATGAGTGAGATGAGAAAGGAATTCCCGAAGGAAAGACGTTATTGTTTGTTTTTTTCTTTTAAGAAATAAGTGTTTTGATTGTTTTGTGTTTTGTAACACACATTGTATTTAAGTCCCTCATGTAGGATCGAATGCCTCGCATATCGACCCAAGACAGGACGTACGCTAAACATTATAAGAAAGTGCGAGAAGACCCCTCACTATCTTATTCTCACATGAAAGGCTCAAATACAATATATGTTATGCCTTTATTAAGTGTTTTTTATTTTTATTAAGATGAGAAAGAGAGACTCAGAGGGAGAAAGGTAAAAAATCTAGGGGAGACTAAGACTCAAACCCTAAAGTTATCATACATGGATGTTCCTATGGTTAATGAGGTATAAAAGGGAAAGACTACCTAACACTATCATACAATGATTAGTCCTATGGTTATGTTTTCTGACCTATCTAACTTGGACAAGTTAGAATAGGTATCCAAATGAGGAAGCAAAAGCTAAACAAACAATACAATGATACCATATATCAAAGTGGATCAATAAAAAATGTGAATAAGATCACATAAGCGTCAACATCGGCCGATGTGGGCTAAAGACAATGAGTGGGGGTCGGATGCGAACCCTATCTTCCACTTGACCGACTCAATAACAGGAGCAGGTGATGTTCAAAGCTTCAATCATGTAATGAGAGCTAAGAACGACTCAACTAGAATAACGGGGGTCGATTGCAAACCCTACCTTCCGTCAATTGCCTTCTTGGAGGTCTTACAAAGGGGAAATGGGAATGGGATGCCTCGTAGAGGTCTTCAGCATAAAAGAGAAAAAAATACGGAATTAGTAAAAGGGAAGAGAAGTAATACCGAACGGATATCAATCCGTAGCAACGCAAGCAAAGTATAAGCAAACCAGCAACTTCTAGTAACCTAGTATAAATGAACAAGATTGTTAGAAAGCAAAACGGATCCGTGAAAGGCATGGAACCAAATGCTCTTAAAAAACAATAAAGCAAGCCATAAGCCACAAACAGCAGCAACAACAGCGCTCCAGCACTTGCATAGCTGTAAAAACCATCAACAAGCAAAAACAGCCTATAACAGCTATTATTTCCAGAACAGGGCAGGTGTGTATGCAACCAAACAGAATAGCAACATTCTACAGCACACTTTGTTCACAGCAGCTATGTATACAGCAGCTTCTACATTTAAACCACTTATCAAGTCAAGTGAGAATCACTACAAAACAAACTCAAAGATTAGTCAAAGTTCAAATGGAAATAACTAAAGTGAGCAACTAAGATCAAAATGAAATATCAATAAGAAGTAATTGAAATCAATACTAAAGTGTAAGCAACTCTTAGTCAAAAACTATGTAAAGCATATTAAAGGCTATTAACAAAGTTAACTAATGAGGCTATTATGAAAATACTAGTCAATGTTAGCATCTAGAATCTAAGCATAGTCAATGTTAGAAATTAGTTTCTAATTCTAAAACAATTAGTGAGCACTTAAGCCAAAAACAATTAATGCCATTGAGAAAAAAAATGAGTAATGCAATTAAGTAAAAACAACGATTAGTAAGCCATTAAGCTAAAAAAACAATTAGTGTCATTAAACTAAAAGCAAATAGTGCGATTAAGCAAAAATCAATTAGTGCAATTAAGCAAAATAATTAGTAAACACTTAGGCAAAAACAATTAATAAGCAACAAAGCTAAAAAACGATTAGTGTACTTAATCAAAAAACAATTAAGGAGTGATTAAGAAAAGGTCAATTAATGAGTCTAAACCTAATTAGCCTAAATCACCAAACCATGTTGAAAGTCAATTAAAGTCAAAATTAAGTTCTATTTTGAAACAAAATCTAACGGTGAATTAGCTCTAGAAAATCTAGCTCTAATTAAAAGGAAAAGCTAAGTAAGGTTTAGGATTACAAGTTAATCTCAATTCCAAATTGATCTAATTATAATGTTATGAATTGATTCTAAAGATCCTAAATCGATTAACCAAAATTACTCGTTAATTTCCTAAAATCTCTAATTCTAATTCTAAAATCAACTAGAATCAATCTAGTTAAAAACGATTAATCCACAACTCGATTAACAAAGCAATTAAGCCAAAAAAAATCGATTTATGAACCAACTAAACTAAAAAACTCAATTTGTGCTATTAAGCTAAAAAATGGTGTCGTTAAGTCAAAAAAAGTGATTAATCAAAGAAGCATTATCCAAAACCTAATCTAATTCTCAAATTTACAATTAATCAATAACAAAAAGAGATTAATTTGAAACTTAACAGGGGTGCAGTGTGTGAGTGAGGTGTGGATAGAATTTTAATGGCCAAAGGCCCGATCCAAGAGAGACAAAATACTCTTAAAAACCATAAGGTTTCCTTTAACAATTATCTGCTTCTTCTCACTTCCTCCGACGTTTTCCTCTCTTCTCCTTCGTCACAAATCCCTTTCCTATCCCTCCGTCTAAACGCCGGCGGCTCCAATTCTCCCTTCGCCAATGCTCAACCTTCAAACAACACCTTCGCATCGCCGTTTTCTCTCCGCCTCTAGCTTCTCACTCGATTCGGATCCACCTTCGCTCTTCTCCAGATCTCAATCTTCCTCATAGATCGAATTAAGCAGCAAGACTCTACCGTCTAATGTCGCGAATTAACCGTAAATCAAGAATGAAAGGAATCTCACCTTCGAACGTGCTTCAGCGGCAACGACGAACGACGTCTTTATGTACGGAAATCCTTCGATTATGCACTTGCTTCTTTTTGTCTTTCTTCTTCTTTTGTTCAACTCCAAATCTGGTTGCGCCGTATTGTTGTTGATTCGCTGCCGTAATTGATGCGTGTTCTTCGCGTTGTGAGTGTCGCTATTGTCGTCGAATCGTTCTTGAAGAGATTTCTCACTGCGCGTTGTTAATCGTTGATGAGGTGGATTAAGTTTCGACGCAATCTCGCAATGAAATTCCGGTTCGATTTCACGTTCTCTGCTTCTTTTTAATATGCTTCTAACTCTTGTGTTGCGCTTCGAATCGTGATCGATGTTATGTATTTTGAAATGCTTGTTGAGTTTGCAGAATGGTTGATGCAGTTGTTGTGATTTCAGGTTCGGATTCATGTTGATGTCGATATGATGGTGGTGAAGTTGTGCGATGCTGATGTTGAATTGGAGATGATGAAGATGAAGTGAGTTTCTGCAAGTTTTTCTTGAAAATGGAGTTTGAATGAGTTTATTGATGATGATGATGGTTGAAAGATGGTGTATAATTTGGTGATGATGAGCATTGAAGATGAAGATTGAAGGTTGATCCAAAAGTGAAGAGTGAAGCTTGAAGAAGGTGAAAGAGGATTTTCTGTTAGAGATTCAGTTAGGTTCTGTTGTAATGAATTGGTTAGGAAACGGTTAGGGAGGAAATGGAAAGTTAGCAACTCTGTTAGAATTGGTTATGGTAGTTTTCTGTTAAGAGTTTCTAGTGTAATGAATTTCTTGTCAATTTCCGGTGATTTTCTGTTAAAACAAAAGGCTGGAACGATTATTATCAGTAAATTCCTTTTTCTTCTTTTTCTGTTGGACAGTTGGGAAATTGGTTGTAAATATGAATGGATTTAATGGATAAAATTGGACATTTGAAATGGGTTTGGATATTGGTTTATGAATAAGTTTGGAATAAAATTTTAATTTAGGAAATTTGGGTATGGATTTTTGTGATTTTAAATGGTTATGAAAATGGTTTATGGATCCGAAGATGAGTTGAAAATGGAGTTTTAAAAGGACTTTAAATGGACGTGGATACAATTACAAAAATGGATCCTGAAATAGGTGAAATGGTTAACTAGATTAACAAGAATGGATAATGGTTTATTGAATTTTCAAATGGGTAGAATATGGTTTGAAATTGGCTAAAAATAGATATCAAGAAAAAAATGGATTAAAATGGATACAATATAAAAAGAGGAAGTGGATATGGATAATCGAAAAAATGATTAATGGATATTTATAAAATGAATTAAAATGAATTTTGAAAGTGGATATGAAAATGGATATAGACATTGAATCGCGAATCTAAAAGTGGGTATTTGGTAAAAAAAATATTCTAAATAGATTTAAAAATTGGACATTGGATATGGTTTGAAATAAAAGTGGATATTAAAATGAAATGGATATGGACCAAACAAGTGGTTTTGGATATTAATGAAAAATGTTATTAAATGAATATGGGTTAGGAAGTGAATTATAAGTGGAATTTGGATTTTATGGAAATGGTATCAGAATGGTTAAGGGTTAGCAAAAAGGAGTTGTGACTCGAATTCCAAGCAAGTCACATGACCACATCTCAACATATCCAATCCACATCAAGCTTCAGATCCAATACAAACTCGTGTCCTTAATTGCTCCCCGTCTTCAATCAATAAACTCAGTCGAATTGAACACATGTAATTCTAACCAATGATTCTCAGTTGACGACTATCCACAAATTCAACCCTGAATGAGAAACCTTGATTCACCTTGAATGTACACTGATGAGGAAATGTCCTGAACAAAGAAAGAACCAAACCCTGATTCACACCCAATAAAACCTGACCCAACGCCTCTGATGAATCCTCTAAAATAAGAAACCCCCTCTTGATGTACACTGATAATCTTCTGAATACGGAGAGCTCAAACCAAAGGAAGATGCCTTGATCACACGTCTTAGGAACCCAATGCAAATGATATGGTTATAAGTTATGACCTAGTGGATATGCAAATGGATGCGAAACAAACGCCAGAAAAAGTTAGAAAAATGTAGGGCAAATTTTGGGGTGCTACAGTAGGGTATTCACAGGTTGTGATAAAAGCTCTCTAGAGTGTTTGCTGCAAGCAAATGGTTGTGATCTATTGAGATCCGGAATTTAAAAGCTAATTGATGAAGGTCGGTTGCAGTTTGATAAATGCGATCAGAAGAAGGAAGTTCTTGGCCGAAAGAATGATATTGCCACTATTACTATCCCTTTTAAGACGGTAACCATTTCAGCGCCGGCAAGACCAGCGCCGGTCATTATCACCACTCCTGGGCCCGTTCCGTATGAGAGCACAAAAGCTATCCCCTGGAATTACGATGCTGAAGTGTTTGTTAATGGGCAGAAGCAAGATTTGATGGGAACGTCAGTGGTGAACTCCGGTTCTGAGAATAATGAGGAAGCATGAGCTATCATAAGGAGTGGTAGAGTCTTTATTCCATCTGATGATCAGGATGGTGGTTCTAGGCCAGACAAAGGAAAACAGGTTATGGATAATTCTGTGCAGACGCCCGTAGTGAATGATTTCGCAGCAAAGCCAGGTGATAGCTCCTTCTCAGAGAATGTAGAAGAGTTTATGAGGCTGATTCGGAAGAGCGGCTACAAAATTGTTGACCAGTTGCACCAAACTCCGTCCAAGATATCCATATTATCTCTGTTATTATGCCTGGAAGCGCATCAAAACGCATTGTTGAAGGTATTGAACGATGCGCATGTACCCTAGGAGATCTCAGTTAATCAGCTTGAGGGAGTAGTGGCTCATGTTAATGCGGGAAATGGCTTAGGATTTACTGATGTTGATTTGAATCCAGCTGGGAGAAATCATAATAATGCTTTGCACATCTTAGTTGAGTGCCGAGGATCATTAATGTCACATGTGCTTGTTGACACTGGGTCATATTTGAATGTTTTACCGAAGAAAGCACTGATGAAGTTGGACACTCGTGGTTTAATCTGCACACTAAGTGATTTGGTGGTGCGTGCATTCGATGGTTCCAAGAGATCTGTCTTCGGGGAAATTGTGCTGCCAATTAAGGTTGGTCCAGAGGTTTTTTATGCTACCTTCTATATCATGGACATTCAGCCTGCTTATAGTTGTTTATTGGGCTATCCATGGATTCATAGTGTTGGGGCTGTGACGTCCACTTTACATCAAAAACTAAAGTACATGGTAGACGGACATGTGGTGACGGTTTTCGGAGAAGAAGATATCATGATAAGTCATCCATCTACTTTCAAGTATGTGGAGGTGGATGGCGAAATACATGAAACTTTATGTCAAGGTTTTGAAGCGGTGAAGATCTCTGAGCCTCTCAAGGAAGTCAGCCAATCTGAAGTGGTTCAGCCTGTAGTCGTATATCAGCCAGAGGTCTCCATGTCTTCCTTCAAGGATGCACGGGTTGTAGTTGAAGCCGGCAGTTCACAGAGATGGGGTCAGGTTATTGAGGTCCAGAAAAAGGAGAATACTTACGGGCTGGGATATAAGCCACCCAGGCGTCCTAAGGATCCTCCCAAGTTTTATGGTCTCATTCGTTTTACCAGTGCTGGTGTGTTCTTTTACAGAGTCAATGCTATTGATGAGGAAGGGGATAGCGATTGCGATATGGACAATTGGATCCGCCCCTACATTACAGGTCAAAGTCTTTGCAATTGGTCACAAAGAAAGCCATTCAAGTGACCGGCCCAGTGTAATTGCCTTTGTTTTCCTATTATGACAATCCTACGCTCTGCCCAAGGCGTAGTGATTCTTGTTTGTAGGGCTTTAATATTTTGTGTGCTTTCTTTATCATTAATAAAGGACGTTTTTCACATTCAAATATTTTGATCCCTGTCTTTCTGTTTTTACTTTTTGCATTAGTTGACATCAAAATGGCAATGTGTTTTTGTTTGTTCTATACATAATAAACATAAATCATCAATCATGCAGGTTTCCTTTGTCAGATACCACCAATCATGATTCAGCCATGGCTCGGTATGATTTCGACAATCCCTTTTATCAGGCTGAAGAAGAGGCTGATGAAGATTGTAGCTTACCCGAGGAATTGGCCAGATTGTTGAAACAGGAGGAAAGGGTCATTGTACCTCATCAAGAGGAGATTGAGATTGTTAACTTGGGAACCGAGGATGTAAGGAAAGACGTAAAGATTGGGGCTGCTTTGGAAGACAGTGTAAAAAGAAGATTGATTGAAATGCTTCGAAAGTATGTTGATATCTTCGCCTGGTCTTACCAAGACATGCCTGGGCTTGACACTGACATTGTGGTGCACCGGCTGCCGCTCAAAAAGGGATGTACTCCGGTTAAACAGAAGCTGAGAAGGACGAAACCAGAAATGTCTATCAAGATTAAAGAAGAGGTTCAGAAATAGATAGATGCTGGATTTCTGGCTGTGACAAATTATCCTCCATGGGTTGCTAACATTGTGCCTGTACCTAAGAAGGAAGGAAAGGTCAGGATGTGTGTTGATTACTGAGATCTGAATAGAGCAAGCCCGAAAGATGATTTCCCGCTTCCTCACATTGACGTGTTAGTGGACAACACTGCTCAATACTCTGTATTTTCCTTCATGGATGGCTTCTCTGGGTATAACCAAATCAAAATGGCCCCAGAGGACATGGAGAAGACGACGTTCATAACACCGTGGGGAACATTCTATTACAAGGTAATGCCCTTTGGATTGAAAAATGCTGGGGCAACCTATCAGCGGGCAATGGTGACTCTCTTTCATGATATGATTCACAAAGAGATCGAGGTCTATGTTGATGACATGATTGCGAAGTCACAAACGGAGGAAAAGCATCTGGTGAATCTTCAGAAACTATTTGAAAGGTTGATAAAGTTCAGACTGAGGTTGAATCTGAACAAGTGCACCTTCGGGGTGAGATCTGGAAAATTATTGGGGTTTATTGTTGGAGAAAATGGTATCGAGGTCGATCCTGCAAAAGTAAAAGCCATACAAGAAATGCCTGAGCCAAGGACAGAAAAAGAGGTTCGTGGTTTCTTAGGGAGATTGAACTACATTGCTAGATTCATCTCTCATCTTACAGCCACGTGTGAACCAATATTCAAATTGTTAAGAAAAGATCAAGCGGTCAGGTGGAATGAAAATTGTCAAAAGAGTTTTGAAAAAATAAAAGAATATTTGCAGGAACCTCTGGTCCTTATGCCGCCAGTGCCAGGAAGGCCATTGATTATGTATCTTACGGTTCTTGAGAATTCAATGGGGTGTGTGCTCGGTCAACACGACGAGTCAGGTAGAAAAGAGCATGCCATTTACTACCTGAGTAAAAAGTTCACTGATTGTGAGTCAAGGTACTCAATGTTGAAAAAAACATGTTGTGCACTCGCTTGGGCAGCTAAGCGTTTGAGGCAGTATATGTTAAACCACACAACCTTTTTGATTTCAAAGATGGATCCGATCAAAGATGTGTTTGAAAAGCAGGCGCTTTCTGGAAGAATAGCTCGTTGGTAGATGGTTCTGATAGAATATGATATTCAATATGTTTCCCAAAAGGCCATTAAGGGAAGTGTTTTGTCATAATATCTTGCTGAACAACCAATTGAGGATTATCAACCGATGAAGTTTGAATTTCCCGATGAACATATCATGTTTCTGAAGATGAAAGACTGTGAAGAGCCTTTGCACGATGAAGGACCTGAAATTGGATCCCAAAGGAAGCTAGTCTTTGATGGAGCAGTCAACTCATATGGTAACGGAATTGGGGCAATCATTACGACTCCACAGGGTTCTCATATACCCTTAACTGCCCGATTAGCATTCATATGCACCAACAATGAGGCGGAGTATGAAGCATGCATCATGGGGTTAGAAGAAGCGATTGATTTAAGAATCAAGAACCTCGATGTTTATGGTGACTCCGCGTTGGTAGTTAATCAGATTACAGGTGAATGGGAAACTCGTCAAGCGAATTTGGTGCCTTATAAAAACTATGCCAGAAGGTTGTTACCTTTCTTTGACAGAGTCGATTTCCATCATATACCCCGGTTGGAGAATCAAATGGAAGATACGTTGGCAACGTTGTCTTCAATGTATCAGGTGAATTGTTGGAACGAAACTCCTTCAATCAGAATCATGCGTCTGGATAGACCAACTTTTGTGTTTGCGGTGGAAGGTGTATCAGATGGCAAACCTTGGTATCATGATATTAAGGTTTTTCTGAAGAGTTAAGAGTATCCAGAAGGTGCATCAACCAAAGATAAGAAAACTCTAAGGAGGTTGGCAGGGAGCTTCTTTTTGAATAAAGACGATGTGCTGTACAAGAGGAACTTTGACATGGTCTTGCTACGTTGTGTTAATGAACACGAGGCAAGCCTGTTAATGGAAGAAGTTCATGAGGGATCCTTCGGTACCCATGCCAATGGGCATGCTATGGCTAGAAAGCTGTTGAGAGCGGGGTATTACTGGATGACTATAGAGTCCGACTGTTTTAAATACACCCAGAAATGTCATAAATGCCAGATTTATGCCGATAAGGTGCACGTGTCCCCCTACTCCTCTGAACGTGTTGTCATCACCTTGGCCCTTTGCCATGTGGAGTATTGATATGATTGGAAAGATTGAGCCGACTACTTCTAATGGGCATCGTTTTATTTTGGTTGCCATCGATTACTTCACGAAGTGGGTGGAAGCAGCCTCGTACGCCAACGTCACCAGACAAGTGGTAGGTCGGTTTATCAAGAAGGACATCATCTGCCAGTATGGAGTCCCAGAGAGAATCATTACTGATAATGGTTCGAATTTGAATAACAAGATGATGAAGGAGCTATGTCAGAGCTTTAAGATTGAACATCACAATTATTCTCCCTATCGTCCGAAGATGAATGGGGCTGTTGAAGCGGAAAATAAGAATATCAAGAAGATTGTGCAGAAGATGGTGGTGACGTATAAAGACTGGCATGAAATGTTGCCTTACGCTTTACACGGTTATCGTACTTCAGTGCGTACATCAACTGGGGCAACTCCTTTCTCATTGGTCTATGGTATGGAAGCAGTTCTACCAGTAGACGTTGAGATTCCTTCTTTGAGAATTCTGGCAGATGTGAAGCTGGATGAAGCTGAATGGGTGCGTTCCAGATTGAATCAATTGAACCTTATTGAAGAAAAGAGATTGGCAGCCATTGCACATGGTCGGTTGTATCAGAGCAGGATGAAGAAAGCCTTTGATCAGAAAGTGTGTCCTCGGTGTTTTCAGGCTGGTGAATTGGTTTTGAAAAGGATCCTTCCTTCTCAAACAAATCACAGGGGAAAATGGACTCCAAATTATGAAGGGTTATATGTAGTAAGACAGGTTTTCTCTGGTGGAGCCTTATTACTCTCAACTATGGATGGCGAAGATTTTACGTCCCCTGTGAACGCAGACGTAGTCAAAAAATACTTTGCATAAAAGAGACCCCCTAGACATAAAAAGAAGATCCAAGCAAAAAAGGGCATCCCGGTGAACCATAAAAAGAAAAGGTTCGGGCAAAAATTAGGGATAAAAAGAAAAAAAAGAGTAAACCCGCAAAGTTGAAAACCTGAATAGGCAGCTTTGGCAAAAGCGGGTATCCCGGTGGATTGAAAACCCATAAAGGGCGATCCAGGAAAAAGTTAGGGATTTGAAAGCAAGAGGCTACGGTCTGCGTTCGATCTGTGAACACTTTTGATACTGGGAAATTTTGAAGGAAAGGAATCAGTCCAGTCAGTCTCTTCGAAGGTCAAAGCATCTGCGGATAAACGAGCCATACTAGGTCATAGCTGAATTGAATCATGGTGGATATCTGTTCCCCACATTGCCGACATGTGTATTTTCTTTTACTCTTTTCGTGCAATTACCTCTTTTTAGTAATTGCCTCCGAGTGTAAATGTCTATTTACAGGCCAATTCATTCAATAAAACTTTCATTTTCATTCACAGAGCTTTTCATTTGGGTTTTTACTTTTAACTGTTTTGTTTGTGAAAATGTCTGATATTTTTGATAAACATTGCATGCGAAAATGTTAAGCTTTGTGAAACATATTGGAAAACAATGGAAATTTCTTAGACAACAGTCATTAGGATGATAATCTAGATGGCCATTTTGTATATACTGTTGATTTTGTTTGCAGGGTAGCGGGATTTCTCCCCAGTAGGGTTGCTCTCCTAAGCATTGAAATTTCATCCTCCTCAGCAGGTAGTTGCTCTCCCCAGCCAGGGTACAGAGGATTATTTTCCTAGCTAGAGTTGTGATTGATTACTCTCTTAACAAGCAGCTAGAAGTTGATACTTCTGCATCCCCAGCAAGAGACTGTTGGAATACCTTCTTTGGACAAAGAGGTTGTTTCCCCCACATAGTCTTGGCATTCATTTTCCTCAGCTAGTCAGAAAGTGTTTTTCTCATCAGCAATGATATGGTCTGATCCCCAACAGATGAGTAAACCTGATGGTATCCCCTAGCAGAGTTGATGTCGTTAATCACCATTCCCTAAGCAGGTTTTCTAATAGTGGCTGATATTCCCCAGCAGGGTGGAGGTACAGATGTCTCCCAGCAGCAGGTTAAGTTTAGTAATATCCCCAAGCAGGTTCGCTATTATTGACTTGTCTCCCTAAGCAGAGTTTGGTGGTGCTCTTCACAGTGGTTTGTTTAACAGCAGTTGACATCCCCGACAGGTCTAAAGTCCAATTGTTATTGGCATCTTTCAGATCCAGGTTTTGGGTTCTATCTTCGGTAGAAGCCATGGGTAATCTCCAGCGGAGAGAAATTTCTTGGGTTCCATCTACAATATTCATCCATCTCCAACAGAGTGGAATTTCTCTCGGAGTCTTCATCTCCAGCAGAGTTTGTGATCGGAAAGTCGTTCAGTGAAATCTTCCTTAGCAGGGTCTTTTAATTCATAGGACAATTTAGTTTGTCATCCCCGTGGAGTTGCCTTCGTCTTCAACATTTATTTTGCCGAGATGCTCCTTTTGCATTGCATAAACATTCTTGCATGACACCCTCCCAACGCGTAGCATTTCCATTGCGAATGGAGCATTACGCCATAGAAAAATTCAAACATATGCATTCGATGCATAAGCCAAGTTTGATTTCTTTTTACCAGTTTCTTTCCCTAGCAGAAAGTGATAAACTCAGGAGTTGTTGTTTGAAATTACACCGCAACCAGTGGATTCGTCCTTCTTATCCCTTATTATACTCCCCTACAGAGTTGTCTGTTTAGATTTCTCTTTTCCCCAGCGGAGTCATCTTTGTAGATCTGTTGATTCTACTAATCGGTACGAGTTCCCCTTCAGCCGTCCTCGTATTCTTTTGTTGGTTAGACCCACTTCGGTCAGTCTTTCATTTTCGAGTTCCCCTTCGGCCGTTCTCGATGTATTTTGTTGGAGTCCCCCTTTGGCCGGTCTCCCTTTACGAGTTCCCCTTCGGCTGTTCTCGTATTCTTTTGTTGGTTACATCCCCTTCAGCCGGTCTTTCCTTTTCGAGTTCCCCTTCGGCCGTTCTCGATGTATTTTGTTGGAGTCCCCCTTCGGCCGGTCTCCTCTTACGAGTTCCCCTTCGGCCGTTCTCGTATTCTTTTGTTGGTTAGACCCCCTTCGGCCGGTCCTTCCTTTTCGAGTTCCCCTTCAGCCGTTCTCGATGTTCTTTTGTTGGAGTCCCCCTTCGGCCGGTCTCCCTTTACGAGTTTCCCTTCGGCCGTTCTCGTATTCTTTTGTTGGTTAGACCCCCTTCGGTCGGTCCTTCCTTTTCGAGTTCCCCTTCGGCCGTTCTCGATGTTCTTTTGTTGGAGTCCCCCTTCGGCCGGTCTCCCTTTACGAGTTCCCCTCCGGCCGTCCTCGTATCTTTGTTTGTTAGACCCCTTCGGCCGGTCTTGCTTTTCGAGTTCCCCTTCGGCCGTTCTCGACGTATTATTTTGTTGGAGTCCCTCTTCGGGAGGTCTTCCTTTACGAGTTCCCCTTCGGCCGTCCTCGTATTCCTTTGTTGGTTAGATCCCCTTCGGCCGGTCCTTCCTTTACGAGTTCCCCTTCGGCCATCCTCGTATTCTTTTGTTGATTAGATCCCCTTCGGCCGGTCCTTCCTTTACGAGTTCCCCTTTGGCCGTCCTCGTATTCTTTTGTTGGTTAGACCCCCTTCAGTCGGTCTCCCTTTACGAGTTCCCCTTCGGCCGTTTTCGTATTCTTTTGCTGGTTAGACCCCCTTCAGCCGGTCTCCCTTTTCGAGTTCGCCTTCGGCTGTCCTCGTATCTTTGTTTGAAAGTCCACCTTCGGCCAGTCTTTCATTTTTGAGTTCGCCTTCGGCCGTTCTCGTATCCTTTTGTTGATTAGCTCGCCTTCGGTAGGTCTTGTCTTCCTCCCCAGCGTAGCTTGCCTTTGGCCGGTCTACCTTTGTTGGAAATTCCTCCTTTGGCTGGTATTTCTTTTCAAGTTCGCCTTCGGTCATCCTCGTGGTGCTCTGTTTGTTAGTCCGCCTTCGACCGGTCTACCCCCCGCAGAATCCGCCTTCGGCTGGTCTTTCTTTTCGAGTTCTCCTTCGGCCGCCCTCGTAATTGCCTTATTTCATTACCCCCACAGGTTGCAAATTTCTGTGTATCCTGATTGTCTGAAAGTCGTTGCTATCATACCCTCAGATCCAAGAAGTTTGAATAGGGGCAGCTGTAACACCTTAAAATTTTCCCTCATGTTTCTAACTTTGGCTGGCTTATGTTTCATTGCATTTTTGCAGAATCATCATTTGCATATCATTGGCCTTAGCATGGGATCAAGGTATCTAAGTCAAATCAAAGGAGCCTTGAGCCTCAAGAGATCTTAATTGACCTACCACCTCACCATGTGATCAAGCTTGACAAAAAATCTCAAGGGAACCACCTTTTCCTAACCAGTGCAAGATTAGGGTTTTGGGATGCTTGAGTATAATACCCCGACAAGATCTTTGAGTTTTTATCCTCACCAAATGACATATATCATCATTGTTTGAGAGGATACACATCATGCTCAGAGGAATTTGGATTTGGAGGATGTGCTGATTTCTCCTAGGATGATGGCACCAAACTTGGGTTTGCCATAAGATCAGTTTATTTCTGACTTTTTGGGCAAGACTTGATTCTATGGTATTCCTCATATCCCTAAGTGTATAAGGTTGGAAGATTGTCCATCAATTTGGGTTGGAAGAGTTTCAATTGATCAATTGACTGAAAATCAGGAGAATTGGGGAAAAGTCAATTGTGCAAAGGAAAAAATCAACTCTTGACTTTTGAGGTCAAAATATTGTTCCTCATCTCAAACATGATCATTGATGAATATTGGATCAAGAAATATCAAGGGATTCACCAAAAATCAAAAGATGAGAAAAGTTTCCAAAAATATATTTCATAAAGTTTCCTTATTTGGTAAGTTTTGGCAAGGTGAGGGACCATCTTTAGAGCTCTCTTTCTTCAGGATAAAAGTTTTTAATGGAAAAATTCCAAGCCCTATCTTTTAGTTTATGCTCCCAGCTTCAAGACCATAGCTAGAACACTTCCATTGGACCAAAATTGAGGAAGGTATGATGTTTTAAAGTTGGAGGTTCCAAGTTACGTTTTGGCCAGCATGACCAAGTCAGGGGCGAGCCACACGCATGCAATTGATCAATCATGTTGTGTGCGTGCTAGGCTCAGGTTCAGGGACCAATTACACCATGATACAAGCTTCATATGAAAAAGTCCCCAACATGAAAGTTGCTTATTTTCATCCCCCATACAACTTTCATGTTGGAAGTTTTCTCATTTGATCAACATGTCAAGAGTTATTCCAAGAGAAAGTCATGACCATGCAAGAATGAAATTTGCCAGGCATAAGCTTCATGTATGCGAGCCAGACATGGGCAGGCCAAGGCATTTGTGATTCCATGACTTCAGCCTTATTTTCTCTATGATACAAACCACAACTTCAATTACATCCAACATGAAATGCGTTGTATTATGGCTCATCTTTCCAAAGATACAAAAATCATCCAATTTGATTCAATATCCAATGAGATATGTGCCATCAAAGTTGCTGCCATGACTCTCTTTTGGTGCATTATCTTCACCCAACTTCTAGATGCATCATTGTTGTTGTACCATAGCCATGCACGTGCTAAACATTGCCATTTAAAACCAAACCAACACCTTACATCATGCATGCTCCTTCTTACATTACCATTTTTAAGCCAAACAAAGAAAGAGAGAGGAAACTTGCAAAGCAAGCTGTGTCAATTCATCACATCATATCCACTCATCATATCCTCACCATAAGTTTCATACTCCTCCATACATAAACACCAAACCCGTGTTCACCATTCTCATTCTCATTTTTTTCAATCTCAATTAACCCAGCTCTAACCACACTCTAACCATGGTTAAGTCATGCCTAACAGCCTATATAAGTTGCTAACCCTCCATAACAGATTCGGTTACAGCATTTCTGACTCATTCTCTCATCTTCTTCTCTCATTGCACACTTCTTGGAATCTCTCATTCCAAGTATCTTCTCTGCAAGTTTTTTTCTTTGCAAGTTTTTCTAGATTCTTCATCTACACATGGATAGAATCTTCTATAAGCAATGGAGTGGAACTGTGGTGAATCGATTTGGTGAATTCAAGCTTCAAAGATCAGCTTCATCAGTTTAGTGTTGAGCAAGATTCGTTGGATAATACACGTTTATTTCGTGTTCATAAGCCATTTGGAGAAGATTTGAAGTTCTCTCGAAGTTTTCTTAAAGGATTAGTGGAGTGCTCCATTGAAGGTTAGTTGATTCTTTTTAACTTTCATTTACATTGTATTAAGCGTTTAAAAGCATGGAGGAGTGATTATCTGAAGTCCTATGGAGTGTAGGCACTGATTACTGATGAAAAATGTAGTCCTAGCGTGATTTTTAGTTGTGGATCCATTTTTTGTTTGCTTCGATTTGCTTCGTATATGCATGATACATGAAAGATAATGGTAGATTTAGAATCTACATGAAAAATCGTGCAAAATGATGTGCTCAGGTGATATTTTTGGTTGAGGTTTCAGTCAACTCCGGCGAGGCTAACCGGAGAAGACGACCGGAGCTAGGGCTCCGCCGTCTGAGTCATAACAGGCGATGTATGCGTGTTGCTTTCTAATTCGTTCATGGATTCTTGACCTAGCCAATAGGAACGCGCCACCGAATAAAAATTGGAGTTCATTCTTGCACGTGTTATATTTCTTATCGTTAGGTGTTGATGTGCGTGACATGCGTGTGGAGTATCATGATCATTTACTCTCAGCCGTGTGATTGATCAGCCTTTGATTCTGACTTGATCATAGGGTCCATATTGAGCCAACTAATTTGACTGATCCCCATGGCATACACCTTCAGTTCTCAAGCGTCTTGGGCCTAGCATTTCTGATGTTCGCACCCCCTCCCCTTAAGTCCAATGTGCATTTCACCTTGGTTTTTGCTTACGCTGTACCCCCCTTGACCATTTCTTTGTGTTTTAATTTTCTTTTCACACATGTTTGCCATTTGACTTTTAAAAATATTTTTTAGCATAAAAAAATTCTACAAAAATTCATGGAGCATTCTAATGCATTTAATTAATTTTCTCATATTTTATTTTCTGATTTTGGCATATTTTGTTATGTTTTCATGAGTTTCCACTTAATTTCTTTGGTGTGAACATCTATCCATGATACATACTTCATTTCTATTTTATTTAACATAGTTCCAAAGTGAATTTGCTTCTGAGACTTGACACACAGATGTATGATATCTTGATGCACTTCATTCATTTTTTTTGGATTTTTAAAATCATTTTTGAATGGTGTTTGACCCCTATCTTTGTGCACTATTATTGTGTGGCTTGAATGAACTTGTGGAGTACATTTGAACATGTTTCTTAGTGATTTTTGTACCATACTTTTGGGAAATATATACATACTGTTTGAACTTCATTTGAATTGCATATGGGAATTCTCTCATTCTTCTAACTTGGTTTTGTAATTGTTTGAGTGCATCTACATATGAATGTTGTTATAGGATCATGTGCTAGGGTTTTGAAATACATTGTGTGCAATCCTATTTGGTACTTGTTGAGACCTTTTGAAATATGATTGTATGAACATTATAGGTCATTCACATCAAATTATAGGTCATTGTTTGTACATCCTTACATGACTTGTATGCACATTTTTTAACTTGAAATGTGTTATGTAATTGTGCATTCTCACTTGACTTTCTTTGAGCACATGTTTGTACCAACCCTTGTATAGTTTTACACATTCACTTTGAAATGATTCCACTTCTGTTTGTGATCATTCTTAACCATATTCCATGACCTATAATTGCACATCACATACCTCTTAAGTTCATAAACTTTTACATGCTTAGTTGAAATTGTTTGAACCTAGTTTGCTTCTAATCTTCTTTGTGCTTCAACATGGTGCTTGTGTGGACTTTGTACATGCATTCTTGACTTCTAAATGTCATTTCAAATGTCATATTCTTTTGACTTGCATCCATTTGCATGATTGTTCATCTTACATCTTCATTTCTTACTTGCATTACAAGTATGCTTTATTGTTGGAACTTGAATGATGTTTGCTCCTACTTCTTCCTACTTGATTAATGTTTGAATTTATGAATCTCATGCTATCTTAATGGCATCTCTGTGCATTCTTAAATGCCATTCATTTCTGACTTTGATGTTTACATGGGCATTCATCCATGTTCATCCATGTTCATGATTCATTTGCATTCATCTTGCATTAGTAGCACACAACTTGCATTTGTATGATTGTCTAGTGCATAGTTTGCTTTTGTTTGATTTCATATGGCATGTTTACATTAGTAGGATCCCTTAGCATGTACCTACTGGCTTTGAGTGTTCCTTAACCATTAGAACCTTTTCCTTTTGGTTTGAGTTTTGTTTTCTTCTTAAGTTGTCTTCTTAAGACAACTAGTATTTGTTTGGACTAGTTTCTTTCACTTGTGATGATTTTATGCTAACCTTTTGTGTAGGGGTAGAGGTAAGGTACTTGAACATGTGGATGGTTATCCATGTTCATCTTTTGTTTCATCTCTTATTTTCTCCATTACTCTTTCTCTTTTGTGAATAGCATGATATAATGCTTGTTTGTGTACAACTTTCTCACATCCCTTTGGGATCCTAGCTCATCCTTAATTTTTTATTAAGGTGAGGTAGGATAAGCATTAGGTAGTTCTATCCCTCTCTTCTCTTTATACTTAGGTTCTCAAACCTTGACCTTAGGGCCACCTTTGCATGATAACATTAGGAACAAATAGTTTCCCTTTAGTGTTTTCTTTTCAATTTGAGTCTTCTCTTCTCATCTCATAACCTTCCAAAACACTTAATAAAGTTAACATGTATTGCACATGAGCCTTGTACATGGAAAATTGAGAGTGAGAGGCTTCCTTTCACTTTCCTAGAGTGTTTAGCATGCGTCCCATCTTGGGTCGATGTGCGGCGCATTCGATCCTATGTTGTAGACTTGGGTGCAATGTAAGTTATGAATTAACTTCAATCCACTTCTTCTCTAAAAAACATAAAACAAACTCAAACCTTTTTCTTCCTTCGGGATCGTTCAAGTTCAACTATTTTAAGAAAAGAGCACGTTGCTTTCCGTCTCGTCGCAAACAGGCATCGACCCTAACTGCCGGACGCGAACTTAACGTCGCTCATAAAAAACACCGACCTAGTTAGGTCGAACTACGACTGCTCTGACTTCCTCCTTCTGGTTAGATTGAGGATACGTAGGCAATAGACAACGATATCTTGGCGAGCAACCTCCCCCCTTAGTTTGTGTCCGAACTATGTTGACTCTGACTTTCCCATTGCACGAGGGAATACGTAGGCATAGAACGACGATGTCCTATCGAGTCACTTCTTTTTCTTTTCTCCCCCGTTTCTTCGTTCTTTTCCGTTCTCGTTCCTTTTCCTTTCCAGTAGCAGTGGAACTCCAGATGACGACACCCTTTGATCGAGACAACAAGCTTGGATCCCATCGAGTACGATGGACACGTGGGGGTGCTAACAACTTCCCCTCGCATAACCGACTCACTTACCCGTTTCTCTTAGTCGCGAGACCATGTTCTTTTCCTTCCCTCAGGTTTATGCAGTGTTTCCTTTCCCTCTCTCGGGATAAATACACATTGCTGGCGACTCTTTTTCTGCACGACTTTCGCGTTTGTACCTGGATGAAAATCCTGGGAGCGACAGTGTTGTCCTCATCCGGAAACCCCGAACGGGCAGAAGCCGATTTACTTCAAGGGCAAGGCCCTCCAAGGCCCCGAGCTCAGGTATTAGCAGATCGATAAATTTGCCCTGGCCCTAGTCACCGCAGCCAGGAGGTTGCGCCATTACTTCCTAGCCCACACGGTCGTTGTACGAACCGAGCAGCCAATAAGGCAACTCCTAGGTCGACCAGACATGGCAGGAAGGATGCTCAGATGGTTGCTCGAACTCGTCGAGTTCGACATCCTGTACTAGGAAAGGAAAGCTCTGAAGGCTCAGGTGCTGGATGACTTCGTGGCGGAAATGACCGTCTCGGAACCTTCGACCAACGGATCCCAAAAATGGACAATCTACGTCGACGGGGCATCCAACACGAAAGGGAGTGGGGCGGGCATTATCCTCGAGAAAGAGGAAGGCATCTTGATCGAGGTCTCCCTCGAGTTATCCTTCTCGACATCGAACAACCAGGCAGAGTATGAGGCATAGAGGTCAAAATCTTCACCGACTCCCAGCTCGTAGCCTCGCAAGTCCGAGGAGAGTACCAAGCCAAGAACGACAGCCTCATCGAATACTCGACCTTGGTGAAAGAAAAGATGAAAAACTTCACCTCCACAGAAGTATCCCACATCCCACGCGAGCACAATACCTGATCAGATGTCTTGTCCAAATTGGCAAGCACAAAGAAGAAAGGCGGAAACAAATCCGTCATACAAGAAGTGCTTTCCTGCCCAAGCATCGACAAACCCGTACCGGCGACGGACGTGAACGCCATTGGGGACAGCAATTGCTGGATGACCCCGGTATACGAGTACCTCACGACGGGCAAACTACCCGAAGATCCCAAAGAAGCGGGGATGGTTAAGCGACGAGCGTGCTCGTACACAATAGTCGAGGACAAGCTATATCGTTGCGGGTTTTTTATCCCCCTCCTCAGGTGTGTCGAGGAGACCAGGGCCCCCGGCATACTCCAGGAAATCTACGAGGGAATCAATGCACAACACCTCGACGAGCGATCCTTAGCCCGTAAGGCTCTCCGAGCAGGGTATTACTGGCCCACCATGCAGCAGGACGCCAAGGAGCACGTCAAGAAATACGATCGATGTCAACAGCACGGGGACATGCACCTTGCCCCTCCAAACGAGCTCAAAACATTATCGTCCCCATGCCCGTTTGCATGGTGGGGAATGGACATCCTCGGGCCCTTCGTCGTGGGGTCATACCAAAACAAGTACCTCATCGTCGGCGTGGATTTCACGAAATGGATCGAGGCGGAAGCCTTGGCCAAAATCACAGCCTTCAACATACTCCATTTCTACAAGAGGAACATCCTCGCCCGATTCGGCATGGCCCAAGCGATCATCACTGACAACGGGACACAATTCACCGACAGAAATTTCCAGGACTTCGTCACCAAACTAGGCACGAAGCAACACTTCACGTCGGTCGAGCATCCTCAAATGAATGGGCAGGCCGAAGCTGCGAACAGATTAATCCTCCGAGGATTGAAACGCCGACTCGCCGATGCAAAACAACAGTGGGTCGAGGAACTACACAGCATCCTCTGGGCCTACCGAACAACCCCGCATTCCACGACCGGGGAGACCCCCTTCCTTCTGACCTACGAAACGGAAGCGGTGATCCCCGTGGAGAGCAGGGAACCCTCGAGGAGGACGGAAGCTCCCCTTAACGAGGACGCGAACAACGAAGCTCTGAGGGAAGAGCTCGACTTCGTCAAGGAGATAAGGACGGGTGCATCCCTCCAGGAGGCCTCACTTAAGCAAAAAAATAACTCTACGTTATAATGACAAAGTTATTAAACAAGATTTTGAGGTTGGCACCCTCGTCCTACGAAGGAACCAGAAATACTCGCGAGAGGGCAAGCTCGCCGCGAACTGAGAGGGCCCGTACCGCGTCCGCACAAAAACGGGGACAAGAGCCTACTACCTCGAAAATATACATGGGGAAGAACTTGCTCGACCATGGAACGCTGAGAAACTTAAGCAATACTACAGTTAGACACTGCCCACGACAAACCAACGTCGCGATTACGGGGGCTCGCTAGGGTACAAGCGCGACACCCCTATACGAAAATGATGATCAAAGGCCGCATTGTGTGTGCGCGAGGATACCTCGATCGAGCTCCGTTGTCGGCGTGCCAATTAGGCAGAACACCCAGCTCGCGATGGGAAGTTCACGCCACGAAGTTAAGACCTCGATCGAGCTCTTAGCCTCGTTAAAGGTCGAAATACACGTCCGACCACTCGACCAGCTCTCCACGCAGTCGAGGAACATCAAAGTCGAGCAAACTCCCAAAATCACCAAATGACTTAGACAAAAACAAGTAAAGTATAGCAAATACACAAGCACCACACACACAGATAAGCAAAAAGAAAAGTATTAAAACCGGGCAAAAGCCCATTGTACAAATGTTACAAACATGTCAAAAAGCCCCTGGCACGTAGGCTGGGCAAAAATCATTACAAAAGAAAGTGGCTCGCAGGCCACGCATAACGAACAGGTAAACACCTAGTCGACTACGTCCTCCTCTGGCCGCTCGGGCTCAGTAACCCCTCCGTCGACTTCATCCTCCTGCATCAGTTGCACGATCTGACCGTCGATCACCTCATAGTCGGGACCAGTCCCTCAGTGACGAGATTGAGGTTCACAATCTGAAGCTGCTGCACGGCGTTGTTAAAACCCACGTCCGTTGCCGCGAGGATATCCTCCTCGGCCTGCCTGAGCTTCGCTATCAGAGATGCCCGGGAGGTCAATAACTTGTCTTCCTCGGTTTCCTTCTTGGCTGGGCGAACAGCTTCCTCCAGCTCGGCGATCCTCGCCAGGAAACCTTTCCTCTCCTCCTCAGCATTCTTCAGCCTCTCCTCCAACTGCTCTTGTCGCGGTGAGAATCGGATGTCAAGCTATTGGATTAACTTGAATCACAATTTTTGAAATTCACCACCGGTCTTTATTTTATCCAAAGGAAAGGATTAAAGATCGAAAAACCTAATAAGAGATCTAAGGTTCGGGGGTTGGTTACGCTTAGGGAAGGTATTAGCATCCTAAACGTCTGTAGTACTCTACAGGAACCTCTTGTTAGTATTTATGTTATCTATTACTTGCTTGCTAAGGGTATGTGCTAAGGTAAGGACCTAGGGGGTTAGTATCTAAGTATACTCGCCAAGACATCGCATCTTGTGCCTACGTATCCTGACAGGAGTGGAATCAGAGTATTCGTAGTTCCCCTCAATGAGGGTGAGGAACTCTTGATGGTGGTCAAGGTTCCAGGGGGAGGTAGCGTCTATGGCAAGACACTACATAGAGTGCGGTGACTCTAAAGTTAAAATTAAGTTGAAAATGGTCGAAAGTGTCCATGGTAGAACACATGTATAGAGTGCGGTGACTCCGATCCTAAGGTTAGGATAAGGGAAGGACCTAAAGGTAGGCTAAATTGTGACATGGTAGTCAACGAGAAATCTTTCCTTTGGAATCAGGGAGTAGATCGATACAAGAGAGTAGGATCAAATACGAGAGTACCAGATACAAAAATGGGATTAGGCAAGAAGGAAATAACGCAACAGAAAGTGCATGATGGACAAATGATATTGCCATAATCAAGATAAAATCGAAAGCAAGCTCAAATAATAAGAACCTAATTCATAGACTCGCAAAATCAGTGACTACGCCAATCATGAAATTAATTAATTAAATACAGCCTAAATATTTAATATGTAAATTAAAGTGCAAGAAGTTGTTTTTTTTTTTTAAAGAAAACTAAATAATAATAAAAATAATTCTGGGATTTTTGTTTTTTTGTTTTATAGTTGAAACAAGTAAGAGTAATTAACCTAAAAAACCGTTAATTCTAATTAGAGTAATTAAGTTAAAAAAACTACTTGATGAAACTTCAAAATATTAATAACTATAACTAAACGTTAAACCATAAAGAGATTGGGCCGAAAAGAAACAGACCATGAATAAGGAAAGCCCATTGGGCACTGGGTACAGATCGGGTCGCGGATCCTGACCCGATTCAATGGCCTAAAGCTTAAGCAAAGGGTGGAAATCTAATCCAGAACGACACATCCCAGATCTTGTTCAAGGCATACTCAGTAGAAAACTCAGGTTCTTGAAACATCCTTCTCCGATGCTCTCTCCATAATCGAACACTGATTGCACCATACGAAGCCAAACTCGCGCGAATTCTCTCTCGATTGAGTTCTCTCTACGGTTCTCCCACGGTGATAGTGACGATTAGGGGATTTTGAAATTTAGATTATCACATCACAATCTAAACCTACGCAAGCAGAGGGGTGGCGAGATCGAAAGTCTCAACCGACTATGAACGAGGTAACCGAATCTACACGAACTCCTCAACTCAATCCTCTCTTTCTCTGTTCACTCTCAGCTCTCACTTCCTCTCGCAGTGCTCTCACTTTCACGATTCACAATTCGTTTCGCTCGCCCGTTGCCTTTCAAGAGCTTCGCCTTCTCGCTGAAATCTCACACTCGCGGTCTCTCTCGCAATCTAACTCGCAACTTTATTCACAATTTTGAACAAAATATGTACCAAGCAAAGTAAATCAACAACAGCAAACATCATCAATTGCATAATTTTTATGAGAAAGAATGTGAAAATCAACTTACGGCAAAGCTCGGAATTCGACGGCGAAGAGGTGCAAGGATTCGACGACTCAGGCGTAGCGTAAAGACGTTAATCAGGTATTCTTTTGGATCCCTTCCCAATTTCGCTTTGCTGCTTTTGTGTATTACTGCTTGTGTGTGTATGAATATCACCCGTGAATCCCCCTGCTGCTGCTATGTACGAATCACTACTTGTGTCTAACGTGATTTTTGTGTGAAGGCTGTGTACTGATATGTGGTGTGTCAATGAATTCTTGTGAAAAAAATTTTGAATCGTGTCTTTTCTCCCTTCTTTTATAGCCTTACAAAATCCGAATTTTGATGTCGACACTGAATGCCGATGATTGCGTCTTCAATTCTTTCCGCTTCTGTCCCGACATAAGCTATAAATCACTGATAATGGTTGTTTGATTTGTTTCTGTTTTAGTTTGAACATATCCGATTATGTCAGAACATTCTCGATATTCCTATTACGTGATTTTGTTTCCATTCTTTACTTGATTGTTTTGTGGACAAATGATTTTGTATGTTGAACATTGATGATTTATGATTTCTTGCCGAAACCGTTTTGTCCATTTTGATGGCTGTGATTTTGAACTTACTTTCACGCTTTTATGGCTCTTTGATGCAAAGATTTTGTTGAGCTCAGGATGACTGTGGTTAACAACTTCATGCTGTGTAGATAGATTTCCATATTAAAGAGTGGTTGGAGTTCTTGATTTCTTATCATCTTCTGAAGGAAACGAGGATTGTGCTACATGGTCCGATGAAGAAACAAATTATGCTAAAGTAGGAATAACCCTTCCTGTCTGTCCTGCGCATACTGAGGGTGATATTATCACAGGTGGTGTATTGGCATAACATGATTGAACCCATAGAATGCACTTGTGCTTAACACCACCAGCATAACCAACAAGAAAAAACTATCCATGATAAGAGGTGCAACGATCCACTTATAGGTTTCCATCTTCTGCACAATGATGGCCTCTAACTCTCTTACCGGAAGCCATTGGTTCTATATTCTACTCCCAGAAAACAATAAGCTATGGTTTTTCTACGCAGAGCAAGAGCTTTCCCATATCGTAAATTAAGATCAGAATTAAGGACACTGTTTTTGATGCTCCTCTTCGTCTTCAATATTCTTTGTATTTTGTAACTTGAACTCTATATGTAACGCATCCTTGTGTACTTTGAACTTTGTAAAAGACCTTTGAATTTTGTATCCAATTTTGTACATTTCGAATATTTGGTATGGAATCAACTTGAGCTCGTCTTCTAATAAATCTTGATTTTTTTTAGAATTGATGAACTTTATGAAACCACGAAACTTGGATTTGAGCTCTTGCAGCCTTCTTAGATTATGCCAAAAACTCTTTGGAATTAAAATTCTTGCCATGGTTTATGGTGTAATCAACTTGTAATGACACACGAAAGTCTCTTTGAAATTATCACCTAAACGTGAATCTTGAACTTGGACTTGAAGTTGAAAACATGATGAATCAATTTGACCTTTGTAAAGAACATGAATCTTGAACTTTAGTTTTTGGCATTTCTTGCCTAAACTTTGTTCGAGCTTTGATCCAAAATTATCACTTCGCAACATCGATAAAGAAAATCCAGGCTTTCCTCTTAAAATCGAAAGACCATAAATCGTGATCCAAATTCAAGAACAAAGTCCTGCTCGTCCTTTATTAACCGCATAGTCGCAAATGAACTTGGTACAAGAAACGCGCCCTGAGAAATCTTCAAAAAATAGGGATACAACTCAAAATCTAACTTTCCATAAAACCCTAGCCAGTCTTCAAATGTCCAGATTCAACACACTAATTCTCTTTGAAAGTATACACTAAAACTTTTGAGAAATATCGAGAAAAATGACCCTAGAACCCTTCCAAATCAGAACGAACTGGTCACGTCTTGAAGTACTTAACTGAAAACAAATACCATCCACACTTGAAATTATTGCACCTGCACAAACTGGTTAGCCACAATAAACATGCGGATATGCGAGATGATGCACAAAGAAGTGGAATCTTGTGGTCAAAAATTAGGGTGTGACAGCTCTTGAAGCACTGCCTATGCCTTATTCTGCTCTTTGCACTCGGCCAACTCCTTCCTCGCTTTCTCCATCTCAGCACTTATATACTTGAAGTTTTCCTGTAGCCTGTTCAGCTCGGCCGTTGGGCATGTCTCATCGTTCAGGACCAAGGCAGCAGCGCAAACCCGCATCACCGCGGGCACGTCCTCCACCAACTCTCTTCGCCGAGAAACCCTGTCAGCACCCAAGATGGTCTGAACTTCAGGTGCGCCAACGCACAGGGATTTTTCCCAGTAAAGAAATTCGGCCTCGAGTGGCAAGGCGGGAGCACAAACTTCACAGTGGGAGGGCTCTCGTTCTCGGTTAGATCGACGTCCACCTGCTCGACGAGTTGCTACCTCTTCGGTGACCCCTGAGTGTTGGGAGATTGGTTGCCCTGGGGAGAGCCAGAAGAATCCCCGGTGGCCAGAGTGGGGTCGGAGCCCTGTGGCCAAATTAGCTCGACACGACCCTTTCCACCCTTCTTCGACGTTCGGGCAGCCGCCAGTTTCTTGATGTGCTCCTCCGCACTCGATATCTTACCTGTAAAAGAGAAAGAAATATATCAGTAAATCGATCCCAGAACGGGCATAAAGAGTAAGTCGAGGAAGATTCCACCACCTAACAGCTCCATGGCCTCCTCATCGGAAAAGGTCTTGAGGAGGGCCCTCGTATTAATCAATCGGGGTCTCGTTAGGACCTGCCCATCATCACCCCGGACAAATTTCTCGTCCGGTGTCACGAGCTTGGCTTTGTTAAATCCGGCGATGAAGTTGACTATCTCCTCGTACGCCAGACGGTCCCCTTCGCAAAGTCGGCCAGGAATGATGACGTAACTGTCCGTGCCCCTCTTGAAATGCTCCTCCGTCCAGAATAAGGGGAATCTTGGCTCGAGGGCTTCTTCCCGCTGCCCGTCTACTTCTCAGAAGACCCGACGATACACCGAATTCACGACCTCGAGCGAAACCGACTCACTATGTAGTACCGGTATTTAAAGTTGCGAACAGAGTCCATATAGGTCTGGAACAGTCTGCTCACCTGTTTGAAAGACACCCAGTCGTGTCTGCCATCAGTTTCCTGGCGCTGCAGGTGGAAAATGCGGAAGAAGAGGGGCACAGTTTCCCCGATCTTGAGATATTTACAAACGAGCTCAAAGGCACGGATAAAGGCAAAGGAGTTGGGATGGAGCTGCGAGGGCGCCAGCCATAGCCAAATGAACACCAATTGCTGAAAATCAGTCAAGGGCAGGAGCCACCCCGCCTCGTCGAACATAAATTCGTACAGAGGAAACCGCATCCCTCGGTACGTCGAGCAAATACGGTGGTGCGCTTGAGGCCGGAACACCTTCCATGTCTTTGAGGAGCCCACCAAGCGATACTCGACGGTGCAGAAGATATCGTCCTCATCCCCATCGACGAACTGGGAAATCATATTTAGAGGCTCGTCGCTGACCCACTCCTCGAGCGGCCGTTCCTCGACACTGTGGATCGGCACCATCGAGGAGTCAGGTTGGTCGTCAACATCTAGAGATCCCACGGCCATGGCCAAGGCTTCCATTTACCTGAAAAGCAGAAGGAAACGTTGAATTCGATGATCCATATCAAATTCACCACTCCACTGCTGATCAAGTGAAAGGGCGAAGAAGGAGCGTCCCCGGGACCATCCTCAGGTCGCCGGTACGCCACCCCGAGGAAAATTCGTCCCACAGCTCAGAATATTGGTGAGATCCTCGAGTTATTATATCGGGAAATTCTTCTTGTCCCCGGGGAATTCATCCCATCTCCCCGCGAGGTTCAACAAAAACATAGAGAAATTCCGCCGTTTTTGCCGAAAATTTCATGGTTTCCCCGAGAACTTCATCAGTTCACCATAGGAACACCATATAAAACACCTTAAAGAGGGAAAAAGATCAAGAAACTTACTTGAAAAATGGTTGACGGAGTTCCGGCGCGGCAGTAAGTGGCGGAGAACGGCGGTGAAGACAGAGAAGGAAAAGAGAGAGAATTTGAGCAAGGGAGAGCGAAAAGTGAAAATAAGACGGGCTGGCCACTATTTATAAAGCCCCTCACAGGACTCGAGGAGTTCCTAGGCACTCGATTACGCTACCCTAGACTAGCCGCCCTAAGTAATGATGGCATGTGACACGTGGCACACGCTTCCCCAAGCGCGCCCTTTCGTTCTCCCACACGCGTCCTTTCACAATGTCTGATGCTCGAGTCCACAACTTCTCGTATCCCCGCGGTGTCACCCAGCGACGACATATCAAACCTGAGAAGACGTCGAGGTTGGCCTGTTTGACATGTCTCGCTCGTAGTATGAACCCGTCATAACCGAAGAGGTCCCCGCGACTATTATCATCCTGGTCCCACGATCGAGTCCAATACGTCCTCGACACGATGGCTGGCCCTTAAGTCATCACTCCGACACCTCGGAGCAACGACTTGGGGGGCTCCTGTTCTAGACTGGGCCAGAGCCTTCCCTTCAGACGGGCAGGCCCAACCCACACGACCTGGGACGGCCCAACAAGGCTCGTAAGCAATACATGTGTTGAGCACGTGCCAGCCTTCAGCAGTGTCGGGCACGTGCAGTAGAGACCGTCGAACAGAGACGTCAAGCCTCGCAGGGCACGTCTCTCCCCGACTCACAAGGACGCTTCCCCGTGAGGAAATGTTCTCTCTTAACCTCCCACTTCCGAAGGATTCGGTCTGCCCACCTTCCGGAGATCTCGGGACCGTTACCCTAGGTCGAAGACCACGCGCTGGTCTTCACTACGCCACGTAAGCCCTGGCAGTTACTTGGATTGGGCCCTGTAATCCAGCCCAGTGCAAGTAACTGTTGGCCCCGCGCTGGGGGCTCCCTATAAATACCCTCTCTCTTGAGAGGGTCAGATTACTTCATATTCTCAACTCACACCTATATTTTGTACTTGCTTTTCTCTGACCTTACCTAACTTGAGCGTCGGAGTACCTTGCAGGTACACCCTTCCCCCTCCCCCTCCCCCCCCGGCCGTCCTACCATCACCGGAGCTGAAGGTTTCACGACGCTGTTGGCCACTGTCTGATCCAGGTACGATAAGTTAATAAAAGAGAAGATGTTTTTTAAGAGCGTGAAGAAAAAAAGGAAAAAATGAAGATGGAGAAGAAATGAAGTAAGAAGAATGATAAAAAGAATAAATCAGACAAAAAATATTGATTCACACACTTAGAGAGAAAGAAAAAAAATGATTTATACATGTGCTAGAGATAGGGTATGAAATAGATTTAAAAAAAGGAGTTTACATTGAGCCAGATCCTACAATTATGATATGAATCAGATGAAAGAGTGACTTGAATCAAAATGATATAATTTGGAAATAGCATTTTTTATTTGGATCATGATTTGAGTTATCTGATTCGAGTCATGCAATTACCTGATCCGAATCACACAATTAGAAGTTATCTCCAAAAAATTATTCTTAAATGTTTCGAATCAACCATAACTGTGATTCGAGTCAAGGTGCCTTTAATTCAAGTAAGAAAAAATCTTGATTTGAATCACACTCACAGTGCAAAATTACAAATTTCACTTTTACTCTTGATTCTAATCAACCAAATCTATGATTCGAGTTATGTTTAAAAAACACCCTGTTTTAAGACATCTTACTTGTGATCTAAGTCATACATAGTTGAATTTTGACAACTTTGCTTAAATTTAAAAACATTGCAATTGTTTCAACCTAAGTGAGAGTAATGGATAACTCAAGGTACATTACTACAATAAATGATAAAATTGAAATTATGATAAGTCGATCAAATCAAAATGACAACAGGCGATAAATCAAGAATATCAAAAATTCGACAAAACATCAAAACACGCAAATGGAATCACACTGTTATTGACAGAGCAATTTCAGGCTCCCTGTTTTTTATGTTTGGAAAATTTGAGATATTTTTAAATAATTTGTTTCCTCATTGAGTAGCGCACAAGAAACTTAAGCTATTAAGCTCTCAAGTTCCCTTTGCATTAAACACTTAACACTTATAAAAATTTAAGATATATCTCATATACTTCTCCATCTTTTCCAAAAACCAAAATAAGAGGAGAAAAATAAGACTGAAACCCACATAACAATAAAAACTACAACAACATTTAATCACACTACTACTAGACAAACAATTAAATATACGCAAATTATCATAATTACCTAACTAAGCCAAACAAAAATATCATACGCAATTCGAGATACGATACTATCATCACTACAAAGGTAAAAACAACATGTAGATAAATAGTAACAAAACGAGTAAGAAGAAACAAAAAATATGCCAGTGTCGCTTCCAGGATTTTCATCCAAGTACAAACGCGAAAGTGGCGCAGAAACAGAGTCGCCAGCGATGTGTATTTATCCCAAGAGAGGGAAAGAAACACTGTGTAAACCTGAGGGAAGAAAAAAGCATGGTCTCACGACCAAGAGAAATGGGTAAGGGAGTCGGCTACGCGAGGGGAAGATATTAGAACCACCACGCGTCCATCGTACTCGATGGGATCCACGCTTGTTGTCTCGATCAAAGGGTGTCATCGTCTAGAGCTCCACTGCTACTGGAAAGGAGAAGGAATGGGAACGTAAGAGAACGAAGAAATAGGGGAGAAAAGAAAAAGAAGTGACTCGATAGGACATCGGCGTCCTATGCCTACGTATTCCCTCGTGCAATGGGAAAGTCAGAGTCAACGTAGTTCGGACACGAACTAAGGGGGGAGGTTGCTCGCCAAGACATCGTCGTCTTATGGCTATGTATCCTCAATCTAACCAGAGAAAGGAAATCCGAGCAGTCATAGTTTGACCTAACGAGGTCTGAGTGTTTTTTATGAGCGACGTTAGACTCGCATCCGGCAGTTAGGGTCGATGCCTGTTTGCGACGAGACAGAAAATAACGTGCCCTTTTCTGAAAATGAGGTTTGAAGCTTAACGATCCCGAAGGATGAAAAAGGTTTTGAATTCGTTTTGTTCTTTTTAGACAAGAAGTGGATTAAAGTTAATTCATAACTTGCATTGCACCCAAGTCTACGACATAGGATCGAATGCGTCGCACATCGACCCGAGACGGGACGCGCGCTAAACACTCTAGGAAAGTGGAAGGAAGCCCCCCATTCTCCATTCCCCATGTACAAGGCTCATGCGCAATACACGTTAACCTTATTAAGTGTTTTAGAAGTGGTTATGAGATGATAAGAGAGACTCAAGTTGAAAAGAAAACACTAAAGGGAAACTAATTGTTCCTAATGTTATCATGCAAAAGTGGCCCTAAGGTCAAGGTTTAAGAACCTAAGTCTAAAGAGAAAAGAGGGATAGCACTACCTAATGGTTATCCTACCTCACCTTAATCAAAGATTAAGGATGAGCTAGGATCCCCAAAGGGATGTGAAAAACTTCTATACAAAGCATTATATCATGCTATTCACAAGAGAGAAAGAGAAGTGAAAGAGATAAGAGATGAAAGAAGAAATGAGTATGGATTAACATCCACATACACAAATGTCTTACCTCTACCCCTACACAAAAGGTTAGTACATAATCATCACAAATAATGAAAACTAGTACAAGAAACTAAACCAAACAAAACTATTTGCTTTAAGAAGACAAATTAAGAATAATGTAAAGTGCAAACCAAAAGGGAAGGGTCCTAATGGTTAAGGGACAGTCAAAGTCAGTATGTACATGTTAAGGGATCATACTAATGTAAACATGCCATATGAAATCAAACAAAAGCAAACTATGCACCAAACAATCATGCAAATGCAAGTTGTGTATCACTTATGAACAATGAATGCTTATGAAAGGTAAACATGTATAAATGCACATGTAAACATCAAAGTCAGAAGTGAATGACATTTATTAATGCATATGAATATCATTGAATGAACATACAAGTCATGGATGCAAGCATTTAAAGAAATGAAGAAAGAAGGAGTGAACAAACACAATTGAAGTTCAACAATGATGCATACTTGTAATGCAAGTCAAAGATAAAGATGAAAGATGAACAATCATGCAAATGAATGCAAGTCAGAAGCATATGACATTTGAAATGATATTTGGAAGTCAAGAATATATGCACAAATTCACACAAGTACCATGTTGAAGCACAAATAAGATTAGAAGCAAACTAGGTTCAAACAATTTCAACAAGCATGCAAAGATTTATGAACTTAAGAGACATGTGACGTGCAATTATAGGTCATGGAATATGGTTGAGGATGATTGCAAACAGAAGTGAATCATGTTTGAGTAATGGTTTAAGATCATGCAAGTGTTGATGCAAACAATTTATCAAAGATGGGCAAGCAAAGATGCACAAACTTGTATTACAATGTAAGTTCAAACTAATGCTCACAAGTCATGTAAAGATGGACAAACAATGACCTATAATGTGATGTGAATGACCTATAATTTGATATGAATGACCTATAATGTTCACACAATCATATGCCAAAAGGTCTCAACAAGTACCAAATAGGATTGCACACAAAATATATCAAAGCTCTAGCACATGATCCTATAACAACATACATATGTATATGCACTCAAACAATTCACAAAACCAAGTTAGGTGAATGAGAAAAATACCATATGCAAGTCAAATGAAGTTCAAATAGTATGTGATCATTTGTCAAAAGTATGGCACAAAAATCACTAAGAAACATGTTCAAATGCACTCCACAAGTTCATTCAAACCACACAACAATAGTGCACCAAGATAGGGTTCAAACACCATTCAAAAATGACTTTAAAAAACCACAAAAAATGAATGAAGTAAATCAACATATCATACAAGTGTGTGTCAAGTATCAGAAGCAAATTCACTTTAGAACTATGTCAAATAAATCCAAAATAATGCATGCATATGAACATAGGATCATACAAAAAGAAAATAAAAGGAAATTATGGGAAAAAAACATTAAAACATTTCAAAATCAGGAATAAAAATATGCAATAATTATTTAAATGCATTAGCAAGTTCCATGAAATTTTTAGGAATTTTATCATGTTTCTAAATAATTTTAAAAATCAAAAAGTAAACATGTGAAAAGAAAATTAAAAAAAAACAAAGAAATGGTCAAGGGGGGGTACAGCGCAAGCAAAAACCAAGTTGAAATGCACATTGGGCTCAAAGGAGAGGGGTGTGGATAGCAAGAGAAAACCCAGCCCAAGGCATGTGTAATCTGAGGGTTATACCATGGACTTCAGTAAACAAATTGACTCATCAATAGCCATTAGATCCAGTCAAACGTGATGATCAGGAAAATATACACATCCAATGATTCATAATGCAAACACATGTTAAGACCAAATGGCACGTACACACATGATCAGATAGTCAACACAAAGTCAAAAAAAAAAGGGCACGTGAGAGGGAGCGTGCTCATTAATTTGCTGGCAGGATCTGGTGCGTTGGATCATAAATCAATCAACGGTTGTGTTTTAAACTGAGAAGTGGCTAGGGTTTAGGGGAGGTTGAAGATTCAGGTGGTCGGAGAAGACTCCGGTCATCTTCTCCGGCGAGCCTCCGTCGTGTGCAGTCTCCAAACATTCCAGAAATGTGCAAATCTTATATCAAAATAAACCTCTCACCACGTAGATCATGATTCTAGGCTTAGAAATCTCAAACAGTCCACACACAGAGAGAAACGAAGGTCTACATTTTGCCCTAATTTTTAGATCTATGCTCCTACAGAGCCTATCAACTAGCCAGATCCACAAAAGCTTCTACTAAGCTCCAAAACCACCAAAACAGGCTTAAAACAACTTAAAATTGCATGAGAAAAGTTTGAGAAATTGAACCTAAACTTGCTGAATCTTCTATTGCAAGAAAGCTAGATATAATACACTTGATCCTTGGAGTAGTTCGTGGCCAAATAAAGGCAAGAGGAACTTCAAATTGCTCGGAAAAAATAGTTGATGAAGATGAATAAAACTTGATGTAGCAACTTGTTTCTTTCCTTACTCCATGAATGAAGGATCCAAGATGAAGATGAAGAAAACTTAATTCTTGCAGAGAGAGAGAAGAATGAAGCTACGAGAAAGAGCTTTGAGAGAGAGAGAGAGAGTGAAAAGTTTGAGCCAAGTGAAGAATGATCCAAGGTAGTTACCAATTCTGTTAGGATTTGTTTATATATCTTTGGTTAACTGTTAACCACCTTGGTTAACAGTTAGAACCATGGTTTATGAAATTAGAAGGTGAGTGAGTTAAGATGGATTGAAATGAGAGTGAGGGGAATGGTGAGCTCGTGTATGGAGGTAGCATGTAACCTTATGGTGGGATTTTGAAAATGAAAGGTGATGATGAAGCATAGCAGCATACAACTTATTCAACAAGTTTCCTTCTCTCTCTTTGTTTGATCATATATGGCAAAAGTGTGCATGAGCATGTATGGTTGTAAGAAGTGTGTTTAGCTTAAAATGGCAAGGTTTGATGACATGAGATGTGAAGCATACGCATGATGTACAAGAAAAACAAAGCTTTGTCTTGGTTTTGTTACTTGGCACAAACGAAAACAGATGGCATGAGGTGAGCTTTGGAGCAATGAATCTTCATGATTATGGGATGAAAACACAAGGTTTTTGGTTATTTGGAAAGAGGGAGTGGAGAAGAACAAAATTGATGTTCAAAATAAATGGAAATAACACCTCTAAATACCTAAAAATGATGATGAACATGCTTGATTGCAACTGAGTTATACATGTATCTTGCCCTACTCGTGCCTGGCCATGTGCATGGGAATGAATCAGTTGGAGGTCTCCTTTTTGAGCTACCATATCTCCCCATGTGTTGATCAGATGAAAAAACTTCCAACAGTAATTTTGAAGAGGAGATGGAGAGGAACAATTTCCATGTTGGACATTTTTCCAATTGAAGCCTTTATCTTGGAGAAATTTGGCTATGAACTTGGACACAACATGCACACAAGGTGTTTGTTAAAATGACTGCGTGTTGACTGGTCATGACTGGCCATTTTGCCTTGATTTTCCTCAACTTTAATTGATCATATCTCTCTCAATTTTGATCCAATGAGCATGTTTTTGGTATGGTTTTCAAGCTTGGAATGTGAAATTTTGATAGGCCTCCATAACCTTTAAGTTTGAAGCTTGGAACATGGAAAAATAATGCCTCAAAGGTGACCCCTCAGCTTGAAAAAACTTGCCATAAATGGAAACCCTGAGTTTCTAAATTTGGCAACTTTGAATCATTCTTGATTTTTGATGAATCCCTTGATATTTCTTGATCAAATCTTCACCAATGATCATAATTGACATGAGGAACAATATTTTGACCTCAAAAAGTCAAGAGTTGACTTTTTCCTCTGCACAGTTGACTTTTCCCCAATTCTCCTGATTTTCAATCAATTGATCAATTGAAACCCTTCCAAACCAAATTGATGGACCATTCTCCAATCTTAGACACTTGAGGACATGAGGAATACCATGAAATCAAGCCTTGCCCAAAAAATCAGAAGTAAATTGATTTTATGGTAAACCCTAATTTTGGTGCCCTTAGTCTAGAAGAAATTAACACATCCTCCAAATCCAAATTCCTCTGAGCATGATGTGTATCCTCTCAAACAAGGATCAAATGTGCCATTTGGAGATAATAAAAGCTCAAAGATCTTGCCTATTGGGGTGTTATACTCAAGAAACCCAAAACCCTAATTTTGCCCTGGTTAGGAGAGGGTGATTCACTTAAAATCTCTTGTCAAGCTTGATCGTATGATGATGTGATGGCCTCAGTTAAGATCTCTTGAGGCTCAAGGCTCTTTGGATTTGACTTAGATACCTTGATCCCATGCTAAGGCCAATGGTATGCAATGATGATTATGCAAAAATGCAATGCAACATAAGCCAGTTAAAGTTGGAAACATGAGGGAAAATTTTGAGGTGTTACAACTGCCCCTATTCAAACTTCTTGAATCTGAGGGTATGATAGCAACGACTTTCAGACAATCAGGATACACAGAGTTTGGATACCAAAATAACCTGGAAATTTGCAACCTGCGGGGGTAATGAAATAAGGCAATTACGAGGGCGGCCGAAGGCGAACTCAAAAAGAAGTACCAGTCGAAGGCGGACTCTGCAGGGGGTAGACCGGGCGAAGGCGGACTAATAAACAGAACAACATGAGGACGGCTGAAGGCGAACTCGAAAAGAAATACCAGCCAAAAGAGGAATTTCCAACAACGGTATACCGGCCAAAGGCAAGCTACACTAGGGAGGAAGGCAAGACCAGCCGAAGGCGAGCTAATCAACAAAATGATACGAGAACGGCCGAAGGCGAACTCGAAAAGGAAAGACCGAGCGAAGGGGGTCTCCAACAAACGAACATCGAGAATGGCCGAAGGAGAACTTGAAAAGGAAATACCGGTCGAAGGGGATCTAACCGACCAAAGAATACGAGAACGGCCGAAGGGGAACTCGTAAAAGGAAAGACCGGCCGAAGGGGGTCTCCAACCAAAGAAAACGTCGAGAACGGCCGAAGGGGAACTCGAAAAAGGAAAGACCGACCGAAGGGGATCTAACCAACAAAGGAAAACGAGAACGGCTGAAGCGGAACTCGTAAAGGGAGACCAGCCGAAGGGGGACTCCAACAAACGAACATCGAGAACGACCGAAGGGGAACTCGAAAAGGAAAGACCGGCCGAAGGGGATCTAACCAAACAAAGAATACGAGAACGGCCGAAGGGGAACTCGTAAAAGGAAAGACCGGCCGAAGGGGGTCTCCAACCAAAGAAAACGCCGAGAACGGCCGAAGGGGAACTCGAAAAAGGAAAGACCGACCGAAGGGGATCTAACCAACAAAAGAAAACTAGAACGGCCGAAGGGGAACTTGTAAAGGGAGACCGGCCGAAGGGGGACTCCAACAAAATACATCGAGAACGGCCGAAGGGGAACTCGAAAAGGAAAGGTCGGCTGAAGGGGATCTAACCAACCAAAGAATACGAAAACGGCCGAAGGGGAACTCGTAAAAGGAAAGACCGGCCGAAGGGGGTCTCCAACCAAAGAAAACGTCGAGAACGGCCGAAGGGGAACTCGAAAAAGGAAAGACCGGCCGAAGGGGGTCTCCAATAAACGAACATCGAGAACGGCCGAAGGGGAACTTGAAAAGGAAAGACCGACCGAAAGGGATCTAACCAACCAAAGAATACGATAACAGCCGAAGGGGAACTCATAAAGAGAGACCGGCCGAAGGGGGACTCCAACAAAATACATCGATAAGGGCCGAAGGGGAACTCGAAAAGGAAAGACCGGCCGAAGGGGGTCTAACCAACAAAAGAACATCGAGAACGGCCGAAGGGGAACTCGAAAAGGAAAGTAGAATCAACAGATCTACAAAGATGACTCCGCTGGGGAAAAGAGAAATTTAAACAGACAACTCTGTAGGGGAGTATAAGAAGGAGTAAGAAGGACGAATCCACTGGTTGCGGTGTAATGCCAAACAACAACTCGTGAGTTTATCACTTTCTACTGGGGAAAGAAACTGGTAACTGATATCAAACCTGGCCTATGCTTTGAATGCATATGTTTGAATTTTCTATGGCGTAATGCTCCATTCGAAATGGAAATGATACGCGTTTGGGCGGATGCTATGCAAAAATGCTTATGCAATGCAAAAGAAGTGTCTCAGCAAAATAAATGCTAAAGACAAAGGCAGCTCCACCGGGGATGACAAACTAAATTGTCCTTTGAATTGAAAGACCCCGCCAAAGAAGATTCCTCTGAACTACTTCTTGATCACAAACTCTGCTGGAGATGAAAGCTCTGAGAGAAATTCCACTCTGGTGGAGATGGATAAAGAGGCTACTGAAGATGGGACCCTAGAAACTTCTCTCCGCTAGAGATTACCCATGGCTTCTACCGAAGACAGAACCCAAAACCTGGATCTGAAGGATGCCAATAACAATTGGACTTAAACTTGCTGGGGATGTCAACCGCTGTTAAACAAACCACTGCGAAGATCACCTCCAAACTCTGCTTGGGGGACAAGTCAATAATACCGACCCTGCTTGGGGATATTACTGAACTTAACCTACTGTTGCCCGACACCTGTGCCTTCACCCTGTTGGGGGATATCAGCCGTTATTAGCAAACCTGCTTAGGGAATAGTGATTGACGACATCAACTCTGCTAGGGGATACCATCAAGCTTACTCCTCTGTTGGGGATTAGATCATGTTGTTGCTGATGAGAAAAAACACTTCTTGACTAGCTGAGGAAAGTGGGTGTTCAGGCTCTGTGGGGAAAACAACCTCTTTGTCCAAAGAAGGTATTCCAACAGTCTCTTGCTGAGGATGCAGAAGTATCAACTTCTAGCTGCTTGTCAAGAGAGTAATCAATCACAACTCTAGCTGGGAAAATAATCCTCTGTACCCTGGCTGGGGAGAGCAACTACCTGCTGAGGATGATGAACTTTCAATGCTGAGGAGAATAGCTCTACTGGGGAGAAATCCTGCTACCCTACAAACAAAATCAACAGTGTATGCAAAATGGCCATCTAGATTACCATCCTAATGACTATTGTCTGAGCAATTTCCACTGTTTTCCGATATGCTTTACAAAGCTTAACATTTCGCATGCAATGTTTATCAAAAATATCGGACGTTTTTACAAACAAAAACAGTTAAAGTAAAAACACAAATGGAAAGCTCTTTGAATAAAAATGAAAATTTTATTGAATGAATTGGCATGTAAATAGGCATTTACACTCGGAGGCAATTCCAGAAAAGAGCTAATTGCACAAAATAAGTAAAAGAAAATACACATGTCGGCAATGTGGGGAACAGATATCTACCATGATTCAATTCAGTTATGACTCAGTATGGCTCGTTTATCCGCAGATGCTTTGGCCTTCGAAGAGACTGGCTGAACTGATTCCTTTCCTTTGAAACTTCCAAGTATCAAGAGTGTTCATAGATCGAACGCAGATCGTAGCCTCTTGCTTTCAAATCCCTAACTTTTGCCTGGATCGCCCTTTACGGGTTTTCAATCCACCGGGATACCCATTTTTGCCAAAGTTACCTTTTCAGGTTTTCAGCTTTGCGGGTTTATTTTTTTTCTTTTTATCCCTAAATTTTTCCCGAACCTTTTCTTTTTATGGTTCGCCGGGATGCCCTTTTTTGCCTGGATCTTCTTTTTATGCCCAACGGGTCTCTTTTATGCAAAATATTTTTTGACTACGTCTGCGTTCACAGGGGACGTAAAATCTTCGCCATCCATAGTTGAGAGTAATAAGGCTCCACCAGAGAAAACCTGTCTTACTACATATGGCCCTTTGTAGTTCGAGTCCATTTGCCCATGTGATCTGTTTGAGGAGGAAGGATCCTTTTCAAAACAAATTCACCAACCTGAAAACACCGAGGACGCACTTTCTGATCAAAGGCCTTCTTCATCCTGCTCTGATACAACCGACCATGTGCAATGGCTGTCAATCTCTTTTCCTCAATAAGGTTCAACTGATTCAACCTGGAACGCACCCATTCAGCTTCATCCAACTTCACATCTGCCAAAATTCTCAAAGAAGGAATCTCAACCTCTACTGGTAGAACTGCTTCCATACGATAGACCAATGAGAAAAGAGTTTCCCCAGTTGATGTACGCACTGAAGTACGATAACCGTGTAAAGCGTAAGGCAACATCTCATGCCAGTCCTTATATGTTACCACCATCTTCTGCACAATCTTCTTGATATTCTTATTTGCCGCTTCAACAGCCTCATTCATCTTCGGACGATAGGGAGAAGAATTGTGATGTTCAATCTTAAAGCTCTGACATAGCTCCTTCATCATCTTGTTATTCAAATTCGAACCATTATCAGTAATGATTCTCTCCGGGACTCCATACCGGCAGATGATGTCCTTCTTGATAAACCGAGCTACCACTTGTCTGGTGACGTTGGCGTACGAGGCTGCTTCCACCCACTTCATGAAATAGTCAATGGCAACCAAAATAAAATGATCCCCATTGGAAGCAGTCGGCTCAATCTTTCCAATCATATCAATACCCCACATGTCGAAGGGCCAAGGTAATGATAACACATTCAGAGGAGTAGGCGGCACGTGCACCTTATCTGCATAAATCTGGCATTTATGACATTTCTGGGCGTATTTAAAATAGTCAGACTCTATAGTCATCCTGTAATACCCCGCTCTCAGCAGCTTTCTAGCCATAGCATGCCTATTGGCATGTGTGCCAAAAGATCCCTCATGAACTTCTTCCATTAACAGGCTTGCCTCGTGTTCATCAACACAACGTAGCAAGACCATGTCAAAGTTCCTCTTGTACAACACATCGTCTTTATTCAAAAAGAAGTTCCTTGCCAACCTCCTCAGAGTTTTCTTATCTTTGGTTGACGCACCTTCCGGATACTCTTGACTCTTCAGAAAAACCTTAATATCATGATACCAAGGTTTGCCATCTGATACACCTTCCACCGCAAATACAAAAGTCGGTCTATCCAGACGCATGATTCTGATTGAGGGAGTTTCATTCCAATGGTTCACCTGATACATCGAAGACAACGTTGCCAATGCATCTGCCATCTGATTCTCTAACCAGGGTATGTGATGGAAATCGACTCTATCAAAGAAAGGTAACAACCTTCTGGCATAGTTGTTATAAGGCACCAAATTCGCTTGACGAGTTTCCCATTCACCTGTAATCTGATTAACCATCAATGCGGAATCACCATAAACATCGAGGTTCTTGATTCTCAAATCAATTGCTTCTTCTAACCCCATGATGCATGCTTCATACTCCGCCTCATTGTTGGTGCATATGAATGCTAATCGGGCAGTGAAGGGTATATGAGAACCCTGTGGAGTCATAATGATTACCTCGATTTCGTTACCATACGAGTTAACAGCTCCATTAAAGACTAGCCTCCATTGGGATCTAATTTCAGGTCCCTCATCATGCAAAGGCTCTTCACAGTCTTTCATCTTCAGAAACATGATATGTTCATCAGGAAATTCAAACTTCATCGGTTGATAATCCTTAATTGGCTGTTCAGCAAGATATTCTGACAAAACACTTCCCTTAATGGCCTTTTGGGAAATATACTGAATATTGTATTCTGTCAAAACCATCTGCCAATGGGCTATTCTTCCAGAAAGCGCCTGCTTTTCAAACACATACTTGATCGGGTCCATCTTCGAAGTCAATAGGGTTGTGTGGTTTAACATATACTGCCTCAAACGCTTAGTGGCCCAAGCGAGTGCACAACATGTTTTTTCCAGCATTGAGTACCTTGACTCACAATCAGTGAACTTTTTACTCAGGTAGTAGATGGCATGCTCTTTTCTACCTGACTCGTCGTGTTGACCAAGCATACACCCCATTGAATTCTCAAGAACCGTAAGATACATAATCAATGGCCTTCCTGGCACTGGGGGCATAAGGACCGGAGGTTCCTGCAGATATTCTTTTATTTTATCAAATGCATTTTGACAATTTTTGTTCCACCTGACCTCTTGGTCTTTTCTTAGCAATTTGAATATCGGTTCACACGTGGCTGTAAGATGAGAGATGAATCTAGCGATGTAGTTCAACCTCCCTAGGAAACCACAAACCTCTTTTTCTGTTCTCGACTCAGGCATTTCTTGTATGGCTTTTACTTTAGCAGGATCAACCTCGATACCTTTTTCACTGACAATAAACCCCCGTAATTTTCCAGATCTCACCCCGAAGGTGCACTTGTTCGGATTCAACCTCAGTCTGAACTTTATCAACCTTTCAAACAGCTTCTGAAGATTTACCAGATGCTCTTCCTCCGTTTGTGACTTCACAATCATGTCATCAACATAGACCTCGATCTCTTTGTGAATCATATCATGAAAGAGAGTCACCATTGCCCGCTGATAGGTTGCCCCAGTATTTTTCAATCCAAAGGGCATTACCTTGTAACAGAATGTTCCCCACGGTGTTATGAACGTCGTCTTCTCCATGTCTTATAGGGCCATTTTGATTTGGTTATACCCAGAGAAGCCATCCATGAAGGAAAATACAGAATATTGAGCAGTGTTGTCCACTAACACGTCAATGTGAGGAAGCAGGAAATCGTCTTTCGGGCTTACTCTATTCAGATCTCTATAGTCAACACACATCCTGACCTTTCCGTCCTTCTTAGGTACAGGCACAATGATAGCAGCCCATGGAGGATAATTTGTCACAGCCAGAAATCCAGCATCTATCTGTTTCTGAACCTCTTCTTTAATCTTGAGAGACATTTCGGTTTCGTCCTTCTCAGTTTCTGCTTAACCGGAGTACATCCCTCTTTGAGCGGCAGCCGATGTACCACAATGTCAGTGTCAAACCCAGGCATGGCTTGGTAAGACTAGGCGAAGATATCAATAAACTTTCTAAGCATTTCAATCAATCTTCTTTTTACACTGTCTTCCAAAACAGCCCCAGTCTTTATTTCTTTCTTTGTATCCTCGGTTCCCAAGTTAACAATCTCGATCTCCTCTTGATAAGGTACAATGACCCTTTCCTCCTGTTTCAACAATCTGGCCAATTCCTCGGGTAAGTCACAATCTTCATCAGCCTCTTCTTCAGCCTGATAAATGGGATTGTCGAAATCATACCGAGCCATAGCTGAATCATGATTGGTGGTATTTGAACAAGGAAACCTGCATGATTGATGATTTATATTTATTATGTATGCAACAAACAAAAACACATTGTCATTTTGATGTGAGCTAATGCAAAAAAAAAGTAAAAACAGAAAGACAGGGATCAAAATATTTGAATGTGAAAAACGTCCTTTATTAATGATAAAGAAAACACACAAAATATTCAAGCCCTACAAACCAGAATCACTACGCCTTGGGCAGAGCGTAGGATTGTCATAACAGGAAGACAAAGGCAATTACACTAGGCCGGTCACTTGAATGGCTTTCTCTGATGACCAGTTGCAAAGACTTTGACCTGGAGTGCAAGGGCGGATCCAATTATCCATATCGCAATCGTTATCCCCTTCCTCATCAATACAATTGACTCTGTCAAAGAACACACCAGCACTGGTAAAATGAACTGGACCATAAAACTTGGGAGGATCCTCAAGACACCTGGGTGGCTTATATCCCAGCCCGTAAGTATTCTACTTATTCTAGACCTCAATAACTTGACCCCATTTCTGCGAACTTCCAGCTTCAACCACAGCTCGTGCATCTTTGGAGGAAGACATGGAGACCTCTGGCTGATATACCACTGCAGGCTGCTGTACCACTTCCGATTGGCTGGCTTCCTTGGGAGATTCCTCAGTGATCTTTACTGCTTCGAAACCCTGACATAAAGTATCGTGTATTTCTCCATCCACCTCCACATACTTGAAAGTAGATAGATGACTTATCATGATATCTTCTTCTCCACAAACCGTCACCACATGTCCGTCTACCATGTACTTCAATTTCTGATGTAGGGTTGACATAACTGCCCCAGCCCCATGAATCCATGGATGACCCAGTAAACAACTGTAAGCAGGCTGAATGTCCATGATGTAGAAGGTAGCATCAAAAACCTCTGGACCAACCTTAATTGGCAGCATAATTTCCCCAAAGACAGATCTCTTGGAAGCGTTGAAAGCACGTACCACCAAATCACTTGGTGTGCAGATTAACCCACGAGTGTCCAGCTTCATCAGTGCTTTCTTCAGTAAAACATTCAAAGATGACCCCGTGTCGACCAGCACATGCGACATTAACGATCCTCGGCACTCAACTGAAATGTGCAAAGCATTATTATGATTTCTCCCAGCCGGCGTCAAATCGACGTCAGTAAACCCTAAGCCATTTCCTGCATTAACATGGGCCACCACCCCTTCAAGTTGATTAACTGAGATCTCATGGGGTACATACGCATCATTCAATACCTTCAACAGCGTGTTTCGGTGCACTTCCGAGCACAATAACAGAGACAAAATGGATATCTTAGACGGTGTTTGGTGCAGCTGGTCAACAATTTTGTAGTCACTCTTCCGAATCAGCCTCATAAACTCTTCTACATTCTCTGAGAAGGAGCTATCACCCGGCTTTGCTACGAAATCATTCACTATGGGCGTCTGCACAAAATTATCCATAACCTGTTTTCCTTTGTCTAGCCTAGAACCACCAGCCTGATCATCAGATGGAATAAAGACTTTACCACTCCTTGTGATAGCTCCTGCTTCCTCATTATTCTCAGAACCGGAGTTCACCACTGACGTTCCCACCAAATCTTGCTTTTGCCCGTTAACAAACACTTCAGCACCGCAATTCCAGGGGATAGCTTTTGTGCTATCATATGAAACAGGCCCAGGAGTGGTGATAATGACTGGCGTTGGTCTTGCCGGCGCTGAAAAGGTTACCGTCTTAAAAGGGATAGTAATAGTGGCAATATCATTCTTTCGGCCAAGAACTTCCTTCTTCTGATCGCATCTATCAAACTGCAACCGACCTTCATCAATTAGCTTTTAAATTCCGGATCTCAACAGATCACAACCATTTGCTTGTGGCAAACACTCTGGACAGCTTTTATCACAACCTGCGAATACTCCACCTTTCAGTAGTCTCTATTTCACTACCAACAAAGGGGTCTTCAGTTCATTCACGTCTATAACCAAATTCAAAGATTCACCATCTTCTATAATAGCATTAACCCTCGGCCCACCGTGGTTCGGCATTGGGTTTTGGATGACATTTGGCCCGTCGTTGGAAAAGTTGATTGCCTTCGAATCCACCAAATCTTGGACTTTATGCTTAAAAGCTTTGCAGTCCTCAATGTGGTGTCCGGGTGCCCCAGAATGAAATTCACAGTGGGCATTGGGATTGTAACCCGGAGGTGGATCATCAACAATAGGAGCTAGAGTCCTCTTCTGAATTAACTGCAATTGCATCAAATGTTGAAACAACTGGGAATAAGGCAACGGTGGAGTATCAAAGTGCCTAATCAGCTTAGGCCTTCTTTGAAGCTGAGGCGCTGCTTGAGGTGGAAGTGTTGTAGGGATTGTTACTGAGGCCACCTGCTGATTATAGTTCTGATGCTGCTTGCCCTACCGTGATGTGATGAAACAGAATTCGCTTCCTCTTTTTTCTTGTAATTCACATAAGGTTTCTTCCCTCCACTAGAAGAAGACCCATCATTTCCCGACACCTTTCCAGTTTTAATTCCACTTTCCAACATTTCTCCAACCAAGATAATATCAGCAAACTTTCCCGATATGCAAGGCAGCAGCTTCTCGTAATAATGACTTGGTAAGGTAGCCATGAACATATTCAGAATCTCCTTCTCCAACATAGGAGGTTGTACCCTCGCTGCCAGTTCACGCCACCTCTGGGCGTATTCCTTGAAGCTTTCACTGTTCTTCTGAGACATACTCTGCAGCTGAGTCCTATTGGGAGCCATATCAGTATTATACTAATAATGCTTGACAAAAGCCTCTACCAATTCTCTCCAGTTGCAGACGTTACATCTCTCCAATTGCATATACCATTCCAGCGATGCCCCAGACAGGCTATCCTGGAAGAAATGCATCAGTAATTTCTCGTCCCTAGAGTATGCAGCCATTTTCCTTGCGTATGCCCGGACATGAGTCTTTGGGCAAGTGGTACCATTGTATTTTTCAAAGGTGGGAACCTGAAACTTGTGCGGAATTACGACACCAGGGACCAGCCCAAGATCATCCAAATCCATGCCCACAGAGTTCTGATTTACAACCCCTTTTAGCTGTTCCTCAATTAACCTGATCCTCTGATCATCAACAATCTGGGGAACACCCTCCCCGCCATGTACAGAAAATATGTCCTCCTGCTGGTCATCATATCGACGACCATGAACAACACATACACTATTTCCCCCTCCTCCAACAGAAGGAATCACAACTTACTCTCCTCCGCCCGGAGGGATAACAATAGAAGGAATGGGAATACCTCCGCCCGGAGGACCAATAGGAATACCATTACCCCCAGCACCTCCGCCTGGAGGAATGACATCATTCTGAAGACCGCCGTGAAGAACTCCATCCTCGTCAACTCTCGCCACCAGGGGTTGAACAAGGGTTCTGAGTTATTCCTACCCCTGTACAACTCTTTGTATCAGTTCCATGAATTGGGCCATGCGAGTCTGCATGGCAGCCATTTCAGCCTGCATCTGTTCCATAGCTCTGCCTTGATTTTGTCGAGTCGCGTAACGATGAACTTGAGATCAGCTATTCTACCTGCAACCAAGTAAAGGTTAGCAAATCCCGGGACAAGTACCTGCTATGCAAAATGATATGTTATGAAATGTATGCATATGCCATGTCTTTCATTAACAGGGCATTTCACACCCTGATCCAGTCTTAAACACAAGAAGTTGAGTAATAGACACATTTTTGTTGAGAACTTTGTGGAGAAGAAATGTGATGTGATAATGTTCTTGTGAATATCACCATTGACAAGGAATATACTTTGAATAAACCGGTCATTTCAAATTAAAGGGAAACTAAGGTGTGCCGAAGCATTCTACAACGAGTTCATAAATTGAAAATACATCAAAAGAATGTGGATCCATCAACAGGCCTGATGGTAACCATAGTACATAAAAAAAACTGCATTAGGGAACTGGAAATAGAACTATCAATCATTTAGCTCCAAATCTTTCAAATGCTCGCTAGAATACCTGATTTCTTCAAAGAGTATTCTGGTGCGCTGATGGCCTGGTCTTTCAATCATTTCTTTGATCAAAACCTCCATCTTCTTCAAAGGTTCAACTAATGAGTCCATGTGCATTAAGAGAGCCTCGTCATTATTCATCTCCTTAGGCATTTTCACACCCACTTGTACTTTGAGCTCTTCTGTTTCTGCCATAACATCTTCAAGTTCTTTCCTGGAAGCTTTCAACTCATCACTAACCTTCTTCAACTGCTCTTGGCTTTTACAGAGGTCTTCACGATGCTTCCTTCGTTGTTCATGCGCTCTCCGAAGTAAATCGTCTCTGGTATTTAATTGCTCTTGCATCTCTGCATTCTCAATTCTAGCTTCGTCCCATGCTTGCTGAAGTTTAATGAGCTTGGCTTTTGTTTTGGCCAAAGATTGCTTAGTCTGCCTGTAAGTTTGAGCAGAAGTTTCGACAGCCATGTTAACTTTCTGGTAATGTCGGGCTCTGTCGGCAAAATCTTTTTCTCTTGCTGTTAAGATCTTTTCTGCGTCTTAGGCTTTGCATTCCAGTTCCCTGTTGGTATGTAAAGCGTCCTGAAGACGCCTGCTCAAATCAGAATTCTCCACACTAAGCTCTTTCACCAGACTCTGCAATTTGTTGAATTCTTCAATGGCCACTGTGGTAGGTTGTTCCTGCATCACTGAGTATAGGGGGGCTCTCTTGAGAAAGGCAAGAGCACCTCTTTTACCTTCAGCTGGATCCATCTTGTGTAATCAGGGTAGGCTCTACAGTCCCCTTTCCCTAAGTCAGTTTTTCCTGTCTTGTGCAAATGCATCCAAGCTCTCACTGCTTCCCTTAGAACATTTTTGTCCTCAGCCCCATTAAAGAATAAGGATTCTTCGATATCTCAGTCAGCAGGAGGATTCCTTGAGGCATATCCAAATTGTCTGATAGCCAGGATTGGGTTGTAGTTAATTCCCCCTTTCTTGCCTATCAGAGGCACATTCGGAAAGTTCCCGCAGCTGGTAATAATCTCTACTCCTCGCAACTGATGATCGAACCAAACAATGTTATTAGCAGTCAACCCCATTATCCGTTTAGACCACTTCAGTGAATCCTTCGTGTCAACAAAGGCGCCGACCTGAGGTAAATGCTTCAAAATCCAGTGGGATAAGAGTGGAGTGCAGCAGTTGACCTGTCCTCCCCTTCTCTTCTCATTCTTGAAATGTACAGAGTGGTAGAAATCACCCAACAAAGTAGGAACGGGATTTTTCAAGATGAAAACCCTTACTGCGTGCATATCCACAAAGTAATGCTGGTTAGGAAACAAAACAATACCATAGATGCACAAGGCTAGGATAGAATTATAGACCTCCCACTTCTTGGCGTTGGCACACTCTTGAGCTTGGTTGGCAAGAAACTCCAAGTGAAATCCCTTAACTCCATTCTTACTAGCAACATTTCTCTTCAGCACTTATTGTTCCACCTGTAAGGCAGCTGCAATTTCTTCTATGCTAGGATGATCCCCATAAAAGAATGGTATTGTTGATTTGATTGGGGTACCCAAGATGAACGAAAACTCCTCCAATGTAGGCATCAAGATATACTCCGGAAAGACAAAGCACCTCAACGACGGCTCATAGAACTGTAATAATGTGTGGAGAGCGTCATGCTCATACTTTGTAATGTTACGGACCATTTTTACCAATCTCCTATACTTCTTTTGGAAGATGTTAAGAACACCCGGGTCACCCATGGCTACCACCTTACGAAGTAAGTCTAAGGTTGGCTCTAGAAATCTGTTAGCAACATTATTCTTCCTTTCAGCATTTGTCTCTGTCGAACCCATTGACTGGAATCAGAGGTAAAATAAGCACCTGTAAATGATAAACATGAATGTTATGACATGATAATGCAATGCAAAAAGCATGGGATTAAGGTGCTGCGTGCCTGTGCTGGACTGTGAGCGGTGTCAGTGTAGATCTGAGAATACTATAGAACCGTGGACAAGAACCAATCTGAATATAGTAGGATAAATAGTCCTTTTGTGCAATAATACCAGAAAACCGGGTATGTGGGAGGTTACGGTTACCTGCAAACCTGCAAACACCCTCTCATTCTCACATGTGGGTACTAGAAAATGAAGGTCCTCAGCTTCTGGCACTGAGGTCGAGAAGCAATAGTACATTCATCCCTTGGGGTACAGTACTATCGCCAATCGAGGAGCGCCTCCACTGATTCGCTTTAAAAAGGATATCCTTTAGCAAGTTCCCAGCATTGGGTCCTCGGATCAAGAATGCATAATGGGTTTGCCATTTCTGGTCTGCCATTATCACATCTCGGGAGGAGTGCCGCAACTGAGTCCTCGGGAATGGTCACCAAAGTCAACAGCTTTCAAGGTTAACACTCCAAAATGCACAAGACGCGCAAATCAGAACATCTCCCAAGAAAACCTCGTTTGGGTATGGATTTCATGTAAACCATACGTACCAAGACGCTACGTAGGCCACACTACTTTCCACTCTAGTCCTATGTATACACTCAAGCCTGTGTAATGGGCTTATCTCTCAGAACACCCTGCCCACCAAACAGAAGACAACACCACAGTCCAGCATATAATGACATGCAATGCAATAAATGCGGTAAAAACAGTAAAACAGCAAAACAGCAATAATAAAGCACCACAATAAACACCCAATGAAAATAAACAACCAAGCGCTAGGATTGACTCGCAAAGAGGATGGACCAGCAAGAGGTCTTGTGTCCCCAGTGAAGTCGCCAGCTGTCGCTCCCGAGATTTTCATCCAAGTACAAACGCGAAAGTGGCGCAGAAACAGAGTCACCAGCAAAGTGTATTTATCCCAAGAGAGGGAAAGGAAACACTGCGTAAACCTGAGGGAAGGAAAAAGCATGGTCTCACGACCAAGAGAAACGGGTAAGGGAGTCGGCTACGTGAAGGGAAGGTATTAGCACCCCCACGTGTCCATCGTACTCGATGGGATCCACGCTTGTTGTCTCGATCAAAGGGTGTCGTCGTCTGGAGCTCCACTACTACTGGAAAGGAGAAGGAATGGGAACGGAAGAGAATGAAGAAACGGGGGAGAAAAGAAAAAGAAGTGACCCGATAGGACATCAGCGTCCTATGCCTACGTATTCCCTCGTGCAATGGGAAAGTCAGAGTTAACGTAGTTCGAACACGAAATAAAGGGGGAGGTTGCTCGCCAAGACATCGTCGTCTTGTGCCTACGTATCCTCAATCTAACCAGAGAGAGGAAATCAGAGCAGTCGTAGTTCGACCTAACGAGGTCTAAGTGTTTTTTATGAGCGACGTTAGACTCGCGTCCGGCAGTTAGGGTCGATGCCTATTTGCGACGAGACGGAAAATAACGTGCCCTTTTCTGAAAATGAGGTTTGAAGCTTAACGATCCCGAAGGATGAAAAAGGTTTTGAATTCGTTTTGTGCTTTTTAGACAAGAAGTGGATTGAAGTTAATTCATAACTTCCATTGCACCCAAGTCTACGACATAAGATCGAAAGCGTCGCACATCGACCCAAGACGGGACGCGCGCTAAACACTTTAGGAAAGTGGAAGGAAGCCCCCCATTCTCCATTCCCCATGTACAATGCTCATGCGCAATACACGTTAACCTTATTAAGTGTTTTAGAAGTGGTTATGAGATGAGAAGAGAGACTCAAGTTGAAAAGAAAACACTAAAGGGAAACTAATTGTTCCTAATATTATCATGCAAAAGTGGCCCTAAGGTCAAGGTTTAAGAACCTATGTCTAAAGAGAAAAGAGGGATAGCACTATCTAATGCTTATCCTACCTCACCTTAATAAAAGATTAAGGATGAGCTAGGATCCCCAAAGGGATGTGAAAAAGTTCTACACAAAGCATTATATCATGTTATTCACAAGAGAGAAAGAGAAGTGAAAGAGATAAGAGATGAAAGAAGAAATGAGTATGGATTAACATCCACATACTCAAATATCTTACCTCTGCCCCTACACAAAAGTTTAGTACATAATCATCACAAATAATGAAAACTAGTACAAGAAACTAAACCAAACAAAACTATTTGCTTTAAGAAGACAAATTAAGAAAAACGTAAAGTGAAAACCAAAAGGGAAGGGTCCTAATGGCTAAGGGACATTCAAAGTCAGTATGTACATGTTAAGGGATCATACTAATGTAAACATGCCATATAAAATCAAACAAAAGCAAACTATGCACCAAATAATCATGCAAATGCAAGTTGTGCATCACTTATGAACAATGAATGCTTATGAAAGGTAAACATGTATAAATGAACATGTAAACATCAAAGTCAGAAGTGAATGACATTTATTAATGCATATGAATACCATTGAATGAACATATAAGTCATGGATGCAAGCATTTAAAGAAATGAAGCAAGAAGGAGTGAACAAACACAATTGAAGTTCAACAATGATGCATACTTGTAATGCAAATCAAAGATAAAGATGAAAGATGAACAATCATGCAAATGAATGCAAGTCAGAAGCATATGACATTTGAAATGATATTTGGAAGTCAAGAATATATGCACAAAGTTCACACAAGTACCATGTTGAAGCACAAAGAAGATTAGAAGCAAACTAGGTTCAAACAATTTCAACAAGCATGCAAAGATTTATGAACTTAAGAGACATGTGATGTGCAATTATAGGTCATGGAATATGGTTGAGGATGATTGCAAATAGAAGTGAATCATGTTTGAGTAATGGTTTAAGATCATGCAAGTGTTGATGTAAACAAGTTATCAAAGATGGGCAAGCAAAGATGCACAAACTTGTATTACAATGTAAGTTCAAACTAATGCTCACAAGTCATGTAAACATGGACAAACAATGACCTATAATGTGATGTGAATGACCTATAATGTGATGTGATTGACCTATAATGTTCACACAATCATATGTCAAAAGGTCTCAACAAGTACCAAATAGGATTGCACACAAAGTATATCAAAGCTCTAGCACATGATCCTATAACAACATACATATGTATATGCACTCAAACAATTCACAAAACCAAGTTAGGTGAATGAGAAAAATACCATATGCAAGTCAAATGAATTTCAAACAGTATGTGATCATTTCCCAAAAGTATGGCACAAAAATCACTAAGAAACATGTTCAAATGCACTGCACAAGTTCATTCAAACCACACAACAATAGTGCACCAAGATAGGGTTCAAACACCATTCAAAAATGACTTAAAAAACCACAAAAAATGAATGAAGTGCATCAACATATCATACAAGTGTGTGTCAAGTATCAGAAGTAAATTCACTTTAGAACTATGTCAAATAAATCCAAAACAATGCATGCATATGAACATAGGATCATACAAAAAGAAAATAAAAGGAAATTATGGAAAAAAAAACATTAAAACATATCAAAATCAGGAATAAAAATATGCAACAATTATTTAAATGCATTAGAAAGTTCCATGAATTTGTTAGGAATTTTATCATGTTTCTAAATAATTTTAAAAATCAAAAAGCAAACATGTGAAAAGAAATTTTAAAAAAAACAAAGAAATGGTCAAGGGGGGTACAGCGCAAGCAAAAACCAAGTTGAAATGCACATTGGGCTCAAAGGAGAGGGGTGTGAATAGCAAGAGAAAATCCAGCCCAAGGCGCGTGTAATCTGAGGGTTATACCATGGACTTCAGTCAACAAATTGACTCATCAATAGCCATTGGATCCAGTCAAACGTGATGATCAGGAAAATATGCACAATCAATGATTCATAATGCAAGCACATGTTAAGACCAAATGGCACGCACACACACGATCAGATAGTCAACACAAAGTCAGAAAAAAAGGGCATGTGAGAGGGAGCGTGCTCATTAATTCGCTGGCAGGATCTGGTGTATTGGATCATAAATCAATCAACGGTTGTGTTTTAAACTGAGAAGTGGCTAGGGTTTAGGGGAGGTTGAAGATTCAGGTGACCGGAGAAGACTCCGGTCGTCTTCTCCGGTGAGCCTCCGTCGTGTGCAGTCTCCAAACATTCCAGAAATGTGCAAATCTTATATCAAAATAAACCTCTCACCACAGAGAGAAACGAAGGTCTACATTTTCCCTAATTTTTAGATCTATGCTCCTACAGAGCCTATCAACTAGCCAGATCCACAAAAGCTTCTACTAAGCTCTAAAACCACCAAAACAGGCTTAAAACAACTTAAAATTGTATGAGAAAAGTTTGAGAAATTGAACCTGAACTTGCTGAATCTTCTATTGCAAGAAAGCTAGATATAATACACTTGATCCTTGGAGTAGTTCGTGGCCAAATAAAGGCAAGAGGAAATTCGAATTGCTCGGAAAAAAATAGTTGATGAAGATGAATAAACTTGATGTAGCAACTTGTTTCTTTCCTTACTCCATGAATGAAGGATCCAAGATGAAGATGAAGAAAACTTGATTCTTGCAGAGAGAAAGAAGAATAAAGCTACAAGAAAGAGCTTTGAGAGAGAGAGAGAGAGTGAAAAGTTTGAGCCAAGTGAAGAATGATCCAAGTCAGTTACCAATTCTATTAGGATTTGTTTATATATCTTTGGTTAACTGTTAACCACCTTGGTTAACAGTTAGAACCATGGTTTATGAAATTAAAAGGTGAGTGAGTTAAGATGGATTGAAATGAGAGTGAGTGGAATGGTGAGCTCGTGTATGGAGGTAGCATGTAACCTTATGGTGGGATTTTGAAAATGAAAGGTGATGATGAAGCATAGCAGCACACAACTTATTCAACAAGTTTCCTTCTCTCTCTTTATTTGATCATATATGGCAAAAGTGTGCATGAGCATGTATGGTTGTAAGAAGTGTGTTTAGCTTAAAATGGCAAGGTTTGATGACATGATATGTGAAGCATGTGCATGATGTACAAGAAAAACAAAGCTTTTTCTTGGTTTTGTTACTTGGCACAAACGAAAACAGATGGCATAAGGTGAGCTTTGGAGCAATGAATCTTCATGATTATGGGATGAAAACACAAGGTTTTTGGTTATTTGGAAAGAGGGAGTGGAGAAGAACAAAATTGATGTTCAAAATAAATGGAAATAACACCTCTAAAGTACCTAAAAATGATGATGAACATGCTTGGTTGCAACTGAGTTATACATGTATCTTGCCCTACTCGTGCCTGGCCATGTGCATGGGAATGAATCAGTTGGAGGTCTCCTTTTTGAGCTACCATATCTCCCCATGTGTTGATCAGATGAAAAAACTTGCAACAACAATTTTTAAGAGGAGATGGAGAGGAACAATTTCCTTGTTGGACACAACATGCACACAAGGTGTTTGTTAAAATGACTGCGTGTTGATTGGTCATGACTGGCCATTTTGCCTTGATTTGCCTCAACTTTAATTGATCATATCTCTCTCAATTTTGATCCAATGAGCATGTTCTTGGTATGGTTTTGAAGCTTGGAATGTGAACTTTTGATAGGCCTCCATAACCTTTGAGTTTGAAGCTTGGAACATGGAAAAAGAATGCCTCAAAGGTGACCCCTCAGCTTGACAAAACTTGCCATAAATGGAAACACTGAGTTTCTAAATTTGGCAACTTTGAATCTTTCTTGATTTTTTATGAATCCCTTGATATTTCTTGATCGAATCTTCACCAATTATCATAATTGACATGAGGAACAATATTTTGACCTTAAAAAGTCAAGAGTTGACTTTTTTCCTCTGCACAGTTGCCTTTTCCCTAATTCTCCTGATTTTCAGTCAATTGATCAATTGAAATCCTTCCAAACCAAATTGATGAACCATTCTCCAATCTTAGACACTTGAGGACATGAGGAATACCATGAAATCAAGCCTTGCCCAAAAAATCAGAAGTAAACTGATTTTATGGCAAACCCTAATTTTGGTGCCCTCAGTTTAGAAGAAATCCGCACATCCTCCAAATCCAAATTCCTCTGAGCATGATGTGTATCCTCTCAAACAAGGATGAAGTATTCCATTTGGAGATGATAAAAGCTCAAAGATCTTGCCTATCGGGGTGTTATACTCAAGAAACCCAAAACCCTAATTTTGCACTGGTTAGGAGGGGGTGATTCACTTGAAATCTCTTATCAAGCTTGATCATATGATGATGTGATGTCCTCAGTTAAGATCTCTTGAGGCTCAAGGCTCCTTGGATTTGACTTAGATACCTTGATCCCATGCTAAGGCCAATGGTATGCAATGATGATTATGCAAAATTGCAATGCAACATAAGCTAGTTAAAGTTGGAAACATGAGGGCAAATTTTGAGGTGTTACAGCCAGCATGGATATTCAACAAAAAACTAGTACATCATCAATTCTCAAACATCGATTGAAAAATCGCAAAATATCACTAAGCTAAAAACTAAACTATAAATGATGTGAAATAACATAATATGCCTGCTAAGATGGAGGTAGGTCGGGGGGAACTGATCATCAGCTGGAAAATCATAGAAGTCAAAATCCAAATTCGAACCATTGGTCGAAGCAAGTGATATCTTCTGGAGCTTTCACACCTTCTTTGTGACAAGCTTCCCTTACACGGGCATATGCAACTAGTTTCCCTACACGGAAAGTTTTGTGATATTCACGATAAATGCCAAAATTATTGTGTTTGAATTTTTAACTATGTATTCACAAAGTATAGGTAGAGAGAACAAGAAAACACAAAAATCAGCAATCCAAGATATCACTAAGCAAAATCAATGGCTCACCCAGTGAAACAAGACAAGAAAAAAAACTTCCAGCAGATATTCTTGCTAAACAAAGACAGAGACTAACTAAGCGAGCAATGGCGGCATAATATTTCTTTAAATCCAATTTACTTCAAAGTTAAGCAATACATTCGCTAAGAAAAGTGGCATCCTCTCTTAGCAAGGAATGTCACTTCAATGCTTCTTGGCAAAGTTACTTCAGAGTGAAGGAAGAGTTTACTAGCTAATTGATGATGAGCCGCTCGCCACATGAGGTATATTGGCAAAGCCCACTTGAGTCTGAGCTAGCATGACTTAGAGGAGAAGAAAATAAGGTTTTTTAAGCGAGTGACAAGCATTGTTAAGCTATGAGGATATAGTAGAACTCTATAAATAGGATTTCTAGTTATTCACTTCAAGGACTTTTGGTGGTTTCTTGGTAGAGACTTCGGTAGACTTATTTTACCTTAGTTCATATAAAAAACACAACATGAAAGGAAAATAGAGAAAGAATGAAGGTGGGGGCACTGTCTAAGGAATCAACACATATGCTATTTAACTTCTTTCTTATAAATTATAATTATAAATCTATAATGAGTAAGCATTGCTAACTTATGTTTTTTTTGTTAGATGTAATCGTCCAAATGCTCATGTATTGATTGTGATCATGGAATTCTATGTAATTCTTTTTATGCTTTAATATTGATGAATTCTTCATGCTTAATGCTTGTTTTGGATTAGCCACATAAAACATGTTTACATGATTTTGATTCGATATCTAGAGATACTTCATTTCTAGATCCAAGATTTTCATTGGTAGATGATAAACTCTAGAGATAGATTTAAGTTTAGCATCCACATAATCTATTGAAACATAATGCAATCATATTAGTTTATAGATGAGAAGTAATCTATTAAGTAATAGGAGTTATTTAATATTGTTGACTTAGACATAGCTTTCGATGCAGAGTAATGGGTGGTAATATTAATAATTGATTAAAATTGCATATTTTTTATTACAATCATAGATGAGGATAGGTCGATGAAATCTATCCTCAACAAGTTTTATCAATTATTAACACCAAAGTTAAATTTACGTTCTTTTATCATAATTTTATAAACAAACAAACTTTTACAAACCATTCTTAAAATCATAAAAACTATTGAACGATTTTCAAAAAACACATTAGTTCTTGTTGAGGCGATAAAAAATACTTACTTTTGTTACTGTTAACACTTCCCTAGGATAGGTATCACTGATGAACTGGTAAAAAATAGTCAAAATAAACTTTGACTGCCGGATTTATCCCATCATAAGTAGCATCAATTGACGAATGAGTTGCTTGCACAAATCCTTAAGAAGATTCTTTAGCAACAACAAACTTATCCTCACAAATTGTGCACAACTTATCCTAATAATAGTACATGTTATTTTCATCCCAATAATAATGCATCTATCTGGAGGCATGGTTATCAAACAACTTTGGAGCTTTCAAAAGCTCATGATGAATACAAACTCATAGAAGGCATTGCAAGGAAGTGATGATGAACATAAATCAAAGAGAATGAAGCACCATCATCTTTCTCATCGAAGCACCAATATTTATTGTTTTCCCTATATTTGAATCGAACTTGTGTTGGGATTAAGCCTTTGATTGGTAGGAAGATCGTTGGAGGCTCCTTTGGAGAGACATGCTTACGTTGTTTGTTTTTTCTTCTTATGCTAATTTTTTGTTCCCATATTTCATAATTTTGGCTTTGTTTTGATTATTTTGGTTTTTGTACAGTTACTGTAATATTTAAACTAGCGAAGAGGTTTCTTTAAGCTCATAAGTTTTCCTCACCCATTTGTTTATAAATTTATCATCATTTCAATGTTACTTTGTTAGCTTTTCTTGAGTATGATACTTACTAAAATGAGTTTAAAAAGAGATGCAATAAACTATCCAAAGGATAGGTTGTTATTAATAAGTAAATATAGTGTGTATGGATCCTGGTCCACTTTGAAGTGGAAGTGGACAATCCGGTAGTGAAAAGCCTTATTTTCCTAAGAAGAAGAGCTAGAAGGAGACCTTATTGCTCATCTTCATTAATTCAGGCCGAATTTACAAGGAACATATAGTTTTATTTGAAATGTAGAATTCAGTGGCAGATACTTAGTAAAAAGTGGATACAAAGAGATATCTCTTTTTTTCCTTGAGCAGAATGAACAGTCCCACAAAGAAAATAGGAAAGAAGAAAGTAATAGGATCATGGAGGATGAAAATGAAGAACCAAGAAGAGAAGAGAAACAATTTAATGAAGGAGAAATGATTAAGCAACTTAATTCAAACAAAGAAAGAAGAAGGCAAAGGCGAGAAATCCTGAAGGAAAATAGGAAAAAGCATGGAGGAAAGGGAAGAAAAAGGCCATCAAATGTACATGCTCCCAAAGAATCCGAGCTATTACTCAGGTAAAAGACTGCCCTAGCTTAATTATACCAGAAAATGAATTGGAAAATAGTAGTTGGAAGTTTTTACATGGGGACGCAAAACAAATTTCAAGAGGGGTTTAGGATTTAGGGAAAGAATACAGCATAATCCACAAAGGTGAGGAAGCAGAAATCTTACAGGAATTAACATCTGGAACTAACATCAAAAAATGAAAAAGAGAAGACGGGAGAGGGGGAGATCGCGTCCAATAGGGGTGATCGAACATAGGTGTTTACATCCATTCCATCATGAAATTAATAAGCTATAATATTAGGGGACTAGGGGGATTAGTAAAAAAAGGGAAGTCAACAGATTAATTCTGAAGCACAAACCAAATTTGATCAGTCTTCAAGAAACAAAAATGGAAATCGTCGACAGGAACCAAATTGTATCGATGTGGGGGTCTTCGGATTGCCAATACGCTTTTAAGGCATTTGAAGGAAGGTCAGGGGGATTATTAACCATCTGGGATAACAACATGTTCTCGCTGCAAAGGAAATTACATAAAGAACATATCCTCATATTGGAGGGAGATTGGGGAGAAGATAAACTTCCTGTGATTATAGTGAACGTGTACGCTCCGTGTGAGGTAAGAAGAAAGAAAATGTTGTGGGCATACCTCTTATCGTTGATCATGGCAAAGGAAGAGGCCAGATGATGTTTGCTGGGCAATTTCAACGCAATTCGAACAGAATTAGAAAGGAAAGGGTCAAGCAATTACTTGAGGAGGGAAGAAATGGAAACTTTCGACGACTTTACCATATAGGCATATTTAATAGATTTACCTATTCATGGTAGTAGGTTTACGTGGTCGAGAACGAATGGATCAACAATGAGCAGGATTGATAGATTCCTCATTTCTGAATCATGGTATCATATATGGTCGGAATGTAGACAGCGGAGCTTGGAGAGGGACTTATCTAATCACCGTCTGATATTGTTGTGTGATAAGAAAATGAACCGGGGTCCTAAACCATTATGTATGCTTAATTGCTGGAGAGAAATAAACGGATATCACAAATTCGTGACAGAGCAGTGGAGTAATTTAAAGGTGGAAGGTTAGGGCATATTCGTCCTCAAAGAAAAACTAAAACTGATCAAAGGAAGCCTCAAAGAGTGGCATAAAAAATTACCCAAAATCTAGATGGTAGAATCAAAGACATTAAAACAGAAATCAATAAACTAAAAGCAAGAGGAGAGGAAGAAGGATTGACAGAAGAGGAGATTAGTGCAAAGAGAGACCTAACAACTCAAGCATTTAACTTGTCAAAACTGAACTGTAGCATTCAAAGGCAAAAATCCAGTGTTAGGCGGCTGAAAAAGAGCGATGTGAATTCTAGATACTTTCATGGATGCATCAATAAAAGAAGAAAAGCCGATGATATTCTAAGTCTGCAAGTCGACGAAAAAGAGATTAAAGAGGTGGAAGACATCAAGAACGCAGTAGCAGATCACTTCCACGACCAATTCTCGGCTAGGGAAACAAGACATGTTCCAGCCTTCAAGAATTTCAAAAGAATTGAAGAACGTAATACAGTTGGATTCATACAAGAGTTCTCAAAAGAAGAAGTCTATTTTGCGGTAAAAGATTGTTATAGCGATAAAATTCTGGGTCCTGACGGGGTAAACTTAGGGTTCGTGAAAGAATTTTGGGACGACATCAAGTCTGACTTCTTGAGAGTTTTTGCAGAATTCCATCAATATGGTAAGATAGTTAAAGAGGCTAATAGTTCGTTTGTGGTATTGATTCCAAAAAAGTAAAACCCAAGGAAAATCTCATAATTCAGGCCGATATCCTTAATCGGATGCTTATACAAGGTCTATTTGAAGGTCCTAACGAATAGACTAAAAAAGTGATAGATTTAGTTATCTCAAAAACACAATTCGCTTTCATACCTGGAAGACAAATTATGGACAGTGTTCTTATTGCAAACGAGATAGTAGATGAAGCAAGGAAAAAAGGAAAGGAAGTCGTGATGTTCAAGGTAGATTTTGAAAAGGCTCACGACTCGGTGGATTGGAACTTTCTTGACTTCATGATGGAAAAAATGGGGTTCCTAGAAAGATGGTGAAAATGGATCTCAGAATGTTTAACCTCTTCTTCGGTATCGGTGTTGGTAAACGGAAGCCCTACTAAAGAAATCAGGATAGGCCGAGGGCTTAGACAAGGTGACCCTATAACGCCTTTTTTATTCCTCATTGCAGCCGAAAGGTTCAGTGTGCTAATGGAAAATGCCTTGGAGATAAGGAAATTCTTTGGATTTAAATTTGAGGGAGGGGCAGAAGTGTTTTCCCACTTATAATACACCGAAGATGCTTTGATCATCGGCGAAAAAAAATGGTCAAATATCAGCACCATAAAGACTAATCTTAAGCTATTTGAAATCATATCAGGATTTAAGGTAAACTTCCACAAGAACTTATTAGTCGGGATAAATATTCCGTATCACTGGCTTGAAGAAGCAGAAAAAGTGCTAAATTGTAAACTAGGATCCTCGACATTCACTTATCTTGGTCTGTCAATCGGTGCTAATCCAAGTAGAAATGATATGTGGCAACTAGTAATTGATAATGTGAGATCAAGACTCTCAATATGGAAGAATATGCAGCTATTAATAGGAGGTCGCGTGGTTATTGTTAAATTGGTCTTATCGGCTTTACTAGTCTATTTTCTCTCCTTCTTCAAGGCGCCGCTAGGTGTCCTATATAAACTGTAATCTTTTTTTAAGAAATTCTTATGGGGCGAGAGTGAGGAAAAGCGAAAGATAAATTGGGTTAAATGGTATCAGATTTTCAGGCCTATAAACGAGGGGGATTGGGAATCAAAAACTTGAGGGTTTTTAATCTTGCTCTACTAGGTAAATGGAATTGGAAAGCAAAAAAAGAAATAAGTGGATTATGGTACAGATCTCTTGTAGACAGATACGGGTTGAGAGGCGAAGACATCAGCAAGGGTAGGAAAGGATCATCGGTATGGTGGCAAGATATCTGCCAAATAAACGTGGCAAAATTCATTTCATCATCTAGCTATTCAGTGAGATAGATGTATAAAAACCTATCATCGGACGACTAACTCGCGTCTAACCATTCTCGGTCAAAGATATGGAATAAGGCGATACCGTCCGTCCAAAGTCTCGTGTATGATTTGGATAACACTCCAAAATAGAATCCACACAAAAGCCAACCTAGTTAGCAGATGCATTATACCCCATGATCAGATTGCCTGCACTGGTGGCTGCGGGTCCGAGGAGTCAGTTTCCCATGTCTTTTTTGAATGTCCAATTTTTGCAGGTACTTGGAGCTCTATTTGCAGGTGGCGAGTGCATTCAGCCTTTTTCAATGAAGAATAGCAACACTGGGATCATTTCTCCAACTTGCTGGGTGGCGGCAGTTCCATGAATCGGAAAATGTCGGTAATTTGATCTGCTTGCCTATGGAATATTTGGAGGTTCAGGAATGATAATGCATTCCACATAAAGAAATCATCATTGAAAAAATCGCCGAAGATGTATAAATATCAGCGTGGAAATGGCTTAGATTGAAATCTAATCTGATATCGGATTACTTGGCTGACTGGTGTTCAAATCTTGTATCTTGCTTAGGATTTAGCACTTAGCTGTTTGTTCAATATCGCTGCTAAGGGCCTCGACTAATTTTCTACCTCCATCACATATTCATTATTCTTTGCACCAGAGTTAGTTTGGAGATGTTATCAGCCATCATAATTATGTCTGTCTCTTTTGCCTCTAATTGGAGATTGAGTGTTTTATGTTGGTTGTATCCATTGCTAGTGCATCTTGGGATGTTTACGTGGTGGCGTTAGGCTTTTGTCTCCAATTAGTGGGAAGGGAGGTGGGATGGGGCTTTAGTTTCTTTGTATTTAGATTAGATGTCTCCTCATGGTCGCGCCAGCTGTAGTGTGTGTAATACCCCAAAATTTTCCCTCTCTTTTCTTCATATCATTTAGCATGAGCTTTCATTGATTGCATTGCATTCAAGCATAGAAAAATAAAACATCAAGCATTTAGCATTGCATCTTGCATAAGGGCATGTGATCAGTTGTTCCTCAAAGGTGTGGATCATCCAAAGCAAGAGAATAAGAGCCAAGGGTTTCTCACAAGCCTCAAAGGTCTCTTACATCATATATCATCCCCATTTGATCTCACAAGTCATTGGAAGATGGTAACTCATCAAGAAGTTTGGACAGTGCATCACCTCCTATCACAAAAAACAGTCAAAATTAGGGTTTTGGATTCAAGTGGTCCCCTGATGAAATTTTGATTCAAACTTGATCTCATTGTTTCCTACATGATATTAAGTGTCTAAGGAAGGAAGATTGGCCATTGATTCATTTCAGAAGAAGTTCAATTGATCAGTTGCTTGATAATCAAGAAATTGGGGGAAAAGTCAACAGTTCAAAAGGAAAGTCCACCATGGGTTTTCAAAGGTTCAAATCATGACTCTCAAGTCCATAGACCTTCATATGGTCCTCAAATTTTAAGATTCATGTCACTCACCAAGAATCAAGAAGTAGGGCAAAAGTTACTATTTTTGGAAAATGACCTATAATGTGAAATTTCCATTTTTGGCAACTTTTCAAACCATCTTCAACTTGGCTTTTCATCATCAAAAAAGCTTCAAATGAATTTTACTCAAACATGAAAGTTGAAGATCTCTCTCTCCCCTTTCCAAAAAGTACTAGATCATTTCCATACCATTTGTGGTTCTCAAGTTATGATCAAAAGACTCAAGGGTGGTTTTTAGAATTTTCACATGGTTCAATTTTTCCACTTTGTGCAAAAAGCTTCCAAATGACTTGTATTTGTTTCAAGTTGACAAATTCAGTTCATAAATTCAAAGTACACTTCATTTAGTGCAGAATTGGTCTTGGAATCATGTCATTACATGAAGTATTTCTCACTTATTTCACAAAATGCAAATGTGCAAGATGATCCAAAACTCACAAACCAATCAACCACAAGGCCCATTTTCAATTCATTGGTGATCAGTACATGAAATGAGAGTGATCCATCATCATAAGCATGACCATGCACGTGTGGATGAGGGTGTACACACCAACTTGCCAATTTGCAAAACACTTCCAAGAGCTTTAACCAAGGGTTTAACAAAACCCTAACCATGATCAGAATGATAACCAAGGATATATAAAGAGACTCACACGTTCATTTCACACTCATGCACTCTCATTTGCTCAGATTTCAAATTTTTGCTCTCAACATTCTTCTCTTCGAAACTCCACTCTCCTAGGGTTTCATTGAGTTCTCTTCACATTTCCTTGATCAGTGAACTTCATAGAACACGAATCATCCATTGATTGAGGCTCATACAGAGGTTTTCACTAAGTTCAGTTTTGGAAGCTTCATCTTCAAATCTCAAGATCCAGTCTGATTCAAGCCTCTATTTGCATTTATTTTGCAAATAGAACTCAAAAGAGGAAGATCTGCACTCTTACACTGGATTTCTAGGAGTATTTTGGCTTGTTGCAAGTTTCAGGTGAGTTGAAATTCATCATCTTATTTCTTGTTTCTAAGGTGTGCATTATGTTTCTCCTTATGTGCTGATCATTCTGATATAATTTTTGTGTGTTTTGGACGTGTATCATGGCTGAATCGTGGATCTGAAATTTTTATGTTCAAACTTGTTTGCTTCGATTTGATGGATACACGCATGATCTGTTAATTTGAGTTGCATATTTGAGATCAGTGATGAATTTGGAGTAGAACTGTGGTCTTGTTTTTAATTTTTGGAAATTTTGGTGGATCTTCATTGTGCAGGTGGTCGGAGAAGGTGACCGGAGCTAGGGCTCCGGCCACCTGAACTTCTCTATGTGATTTGCAGGTGGTGTGAGGAAGATGAAATCTGAACCGTGTGTTTCCTTGATCTGACCGTTCACAGCGTGCCAACACATAAATGATGCACACACTACGCACGTGCCTATTTTTATTAATTCAGTTATAACGTGACCGTTGGATCTGAATACTGAATGCTTGACTTGATTTGTGTGCGTTGATCTTATATACTTTTCATTTGTTGACTAATCTTGGCACGTTGGATTGATCCAAGGGCAATGATTGAGTCAATCTTGTTGACTCCGAGCCTTCATAAGAAGCGCTTTGGGCTTCTTTGCTATTTGCACCCTTGTTTTGGCCTGGTCCAATATTTGAACTGATTTCGCTTGCTTAATGCACCCCTGGCTTGTATTATTTCATTTTTATTTTCACATATTTGCCTTGTTTCATTTTTAATTTTTAAAATTAGTTAGATGCATCCAAAAATTCTCAAAAAAATCATGAATCATCTTCATAGTTTTATAAAATTTTTACAAATTTTATTTTCCATTTTTCTATTATTTTTTGCATATGAATTAATTGTGGTTTGAATTTCTTTTTGAAATGTTTCATTTGTGAACACTTTGCATTGCTGATTTTATTCCTCATCATTGGTACATAGTTTGATCCTTATTCTTTTTGCACATTTCATAGGACACTTTGAAGCATTTAAAAAAAAATTTGTCATATTTTTAAGATCATCTTTGCATCCTCTTTGAGCCATTTCTTTGTGCATGATCATGTGAAACCCTAATTACTTTTCCATGCTTGTTTGATTAAGTTTCTTTGTGATTCTTTGCATGCGTTTTTGGTATGATATTTGCCTCTGGGTAGGGTCTCTTGAGACCTAATTTGATGATTGTTGAATCATGTTTGGTATTTGTTTGATGACTCTTGTTTGAGGTCCCTTTTTGTGAAATTCTTTGATCATGTTTTGTTTACTTGCTTGAGAAGGCACTAGTGCCATTGTATGAGATCGTTCTTTTTGACTTCTTGAGCCATGTTTAGATCATTATGGGTCTTTTGGATGAAGTTATAGGTCATTGGTTTGAAGTTGATGCTTTCTTTGTGTACATGTTCAATACTTGTTTCACATGTTTCCTTTTGACCTAATTCCTCATCCTTTTTCATCTAAGTGCCAACTTGACTTGTAATTGGTTTGTTTATGCCATGCCATACTATCCATTTGCATTTCATATGATGTATGCCTCTGAATTTAAAGCATTGCATTCATCCCATATGTCATTCATGTATTACTTTGCATACTTGAACATGTTTCATCCAAATGCATGTTTCTATTTCTTCTAGCTTCTAAATGACTTGTAATTGCTTGAATGTGATTGGTTTGTGCATCTTATCTTCATCCTAACATGTCATATCATTTCTGACTTTGATACTTGAGTCTCATCTTGAACTTTTTTAGGTTTGACTTATGCCTTAAGTAACTTCATTCCATGTTAAATTCATGTTTATATCTTCTCACTTCTTCTCCTAATCACTCTTAATGCTTGGATGCTTGATTGTATGCCTCATATGACATTTGTACATCATGTTTAGGCACATGTTTAGGTCATCCACATTCTGACTTTGACATTACTTGAAGCATTATTGCATGATCACTTTGCATATCCACTCATTCTTTATCTACTTCTTTCATAATGCATTTCTTTGTGGTTTAAGGAATTGTTTGTGTGCATTTGATTTGTGTTTTCTCTCATATCATTAGAAGACATTCTTATGATGTGCATTCTGACCTTGTGCTTCCCTTAACCTTTAATATGCTTTTACTTTGGTTATTGACTTTCTTGAAGCTTTACTTGTTAATCTTAATTAGTTTCTTCATTTGTAAATGTTTGCACTAACCATTTCAGGGCCAATGGTAAGTCACTTGAGTGTGGATGTACATCCACATTCTAATTTCTTCCCTCATCTTTTAATCATTCAATTTTTGTTGTTTACGCATTTTATAATGCTTTGCTTTCATAATCTTCCTTCTTCCCTCTTAGAAACAACTTAACTTCCATCTTGGAAGTAAGTTGTTTTCTTTCTTTCTCTTCTCTTTTCTCTTACGATTAGGTTTCTTAAACCTCATTAACCTTAGGATCACCATGCATGATAACATTAAGATTGAGTCTTAGTCTCCCTCTTTAGTTTTTACCTTTACTTCTCCTTGTTGAGTCTCTTCTTCTCATCTTAAAACAAAAGTAAAAAAACACCTAATAAAGGCAAAACCAATATTGTATTTGAGCCTTTCATGTAAGAATGAGATAATGAGGGATCTTCTCTCATTTTCTTAGAATGTTTAGCGTACGTCCCATCTCGGGTCGATATGCGAGGCATTCGATCTTACATGAGGGACTTAAATACAATGTGCGTTACAAAATATAAAGTAATCAAAACACTTCTTTCTTAAAAGACAAAAACAAACAACAATTCTCTTCTCATCTCTTTCACTCCTTCCTTAAGGACTCGTCAAGTCCGTTCCACCGTAAACAGGTAACGCATAAGTCTCCCAACAGCGAGCTGCAACACCTAACTGCTGGAACGCGCACTTTGACGTTTCCACTAAAAAGCACAAACAAAGCGACCCTCGTTGAGGGGAACTACGTCGCTCTAATTCTCATGCTCCCGATGAGATACGTAGGCAGTGGGGTAGGGCTCATTCGAGCACTTTTTTTATTTTCCCTACATTTGTTTCTCTTTATCTCTCCTTTTCTTTTCCAGTTCTCAGCAACGGAGCTCCAGTTTTCTACACCCTTTGATTGAAGCAAGCAAGTGTGGATCCCATCGGGTACGATGGACGCATGGGGGTGCTAATACCTTCCTCGCGCGTAACCGACTCCCGAACCCAGTTCTCTTGGTCGTAAGACCATGCTCTTTCCTTTCCTTCAGGTTTATACGGTGTTTCCTTTCCCTCTCTTGGGAAAAATACACATTGTTGGCGACTCTATTTCGTGCCACTTTCGCGTTTGTACTTGGATAAAAATCCCGGGAGCGACAGCTGGCGACTCTGCTGGGGAGTAGATTGACCTCTTGCTGGTCCATCCCCTTTTGTGAGTCGATCCTAGCGCTTGTCTGTTTTTCTTTCATTGGGTGTTTACTGTTGTGCTGCATTTACTGTTTTACTGTATTACTGCTTTATTGTATATTACTGTATTTACCGCATTTTAGCATTTTCATTCCATATATTATGCTATACTGGACTGTGATGCTTTGTCTGTTTGGCGGGATGGGGTATTCTGAGAGAAAGGCCCAATACACAGGCCTGAGTGCACTTATGTTTAGTGTGTTTCATGTCCTCTCGCGTTCCATCTCGGTTCGAGGAGGGAATATGAAACACAATCTGGATGTGGTTCTCTCTAGAGAATTCTGCGTTGTGGGTCTTCCACGATGGTAGAGCTATCTGGAAGAGCTGTCAAGTCTGGATGACCTTTTAGGATGACCCCTCTTTATTTTGAGGTGAATCAGAGGACGATCTCTTTGTTTGGCGATAGCATTGTATCCTTCGGGCTGAATGTGCTATTGCTTCTCATTCCGAGATTCGAATTTGAGGATCCTCACTTTCTAGTACATACATGTGAGATTGGGGGGATTGTTTAAAGGTGTGCAGGAACCCTTGACTTTCTGAATACTCGGTTTTCTTATTTGTTCTAGATTGGTTACTGAATCTTTGGTCCTGATCAGTTCACATTTGTTCTGGATTTGTTACTGGACTTATTATTCTGGTTATGTGTATCTCACCAAATTCAGATTGCAGTACAGTGGGTTCAACATTATTTGTGCAGCACTTATCACATGCCCTTGCATACATATCATCATTAGCATTCTTGCATTTAACCTTCATGTTTATTCATTTGCAGGGTACACTTCCTTTCGATTCCGGTTGACAGTCCCTTTTGCAGCTATGGAGATTCCCAGGAAGAACAATGTGCATTATACTTTCTTTGACACCAAGGTGGGACAGTTACAAAAGATGGTTTCTCTTATTACTCCAGATCATGTGGGTTTGTTCCGAAAGGCTTATGGGGAGATTCTGACCATGGTTGATGATTTAAATGCTTCAGAGAGAAGTGTCATCCATACGTGCTTACAGTTTTATGACCCACAGCTAAGGTGCTTCACTTTCTCGGACTTTTAGTTGGCCCCGATGCTAGAAGAATATGCCCATCTTCTAGGTGTGCCTCTCAAGTACCAGATTCCTTTCAATTCTGATATACGCCCTCCAAAGCCTGAAGAGATAGCTAAGGACCTCCATGTGAGCGTACCTGTGGTAGCAGATAACCTCGCCACCAAAGGAGGTTTATTTGGTTTTCATTTGGACTTCTTGGTTGCCAAAGCTGAAGAATGTGCTGCTAAGTCTCAGTGGGAAACCGTTTGTGCAATCCTGGCTTTGAGCATCTATGGAATTATGTTGTTTGCTGATGAACCTAAGTTTGTGGACATCAGTACAATCCATATTTTTGTGCTGAAGAATCCCATACCTACACTCCTGGGTGATTTGTACTATTCTGTGCATTTTAAAAATGAGAAGAAATGAGGAGGTTTGGTTAGATGTTGCGCACCTCTGTTCCATAAGTGGCTCATGAGTCATTTACCAAACTCAGAAGCTTTTTTGGATCCTCATCCTGTAAAGAATTGGGCTAAGAGGATGATTCAGTTGACAGCAAAGGACATTCGTTGGTTCAATCAAAGGACGATGGGTGGAGATTTTGTCAGTAGCTGTGGAAGACATCCTAATGTGCCGCTCTTGGGGATAAGGGGTTGCATCAATTATAATCCTACTATTCTCAGGAGACAGTTAGGATTTGCTTTAATAGAGCCTCCGAAGGACAGTGATTTGGAAGAATCTTTCGTTTTCTCTGTGAAAGATAATCCTTTGTTGGTAAGGCAAGCGGCTGGAGCTTGGGGCAATCTGCAAACAAAGGGTAAAGTCGTCTACGGCAAGTGCAACAATGTGTCTTCTTCTCAATATAATGCCTGGTTGAAAAGAAGAGTTCATATCACTCTTTTTCCATTTTCTCAGGAAAGACCGTCAGATCCAGTGGCTGTGGAACCGGTGACCATGATAAGTGTTGCTGAATATAACAAGCTTAAGGCGGAGATGGATAAGACAGTCAAAATGAATGAGAAGTTGAGTGAAGGACTCCGAAAGACGCTTTGTGAAAAGCGTAATGTTGAGTATGAACTGCAAAAGCTGACTGAGCGTCATGAGGCTAATGAGAAAAGAATTGCCGAGGACACTATCTATATTCGCAAGGTCAAGCAAAATGAGCTGGCACTAAAAGAGGTGTGCAAGCGTATCAACGAGCAGTTGTCAAAATCTGAAAATGCACTTGCCAAAGGGCAGCAGAGATGGGATGAGTTCTTCGAGTTTCGAAGGGAGATCAAAGCAAGAATCAGGGCTGAGAATGAGGAGTTGAGAAATAACTTGAAGAGTAAAGAAGGTGAATTCCTCCAACAGCTTAGTTCATCCCACCACGAGATTGAAGAGCTGAAAGTCCGCGCCGGAATAAAGAGGGTAAAAAAGTTAGACGTTAAAGATCAAATCAGAAAACTGGAGGAAGCTGTTAAGATAAGGATTCAGCTGATCAGAAGTCTTAGGGAGCGTCCTAATGATCCAGTTACTGAAGCACTTCTCAAGGAGGTCCGGGAGGATTTATATGGGCTCAGTGTCTGAGTTATTGTTATTCTGGAAATTCACCATCAGGCTTGTTGATGGGTTTTTCCTTTGCCTGTATTCATGATATTCAGTTGTATCTGTTCAGAACCAATTTGTATTTGACTGTTCCACACCTGGTTGTGGGATTCATTTATGCTAATGGTGTTTCGTTCGGTATTATTGAGGTGGATTCTTCATCAAATTATACAATGATTCACACACTCACTGGGTCGTATACGATGGGTATTCTAAATTATTAATATGCACCTCGGATGTTTTGTCACTGTTAACAGTTGCAGGGGTATGCGTAGTTCCCTTATGGTCAAACTGGAATTGAAGGAAGGAATGCCCCAAAATGAATAAACATTGCATTGCATTGCATATCATTTTGCATTTTGTTGCTTGCTTTTCAGGTACTCGTTGCAGGGTCTCTAAGCTTTATTTGGTTTCAGGCAGTATAGCTGAGAATCACATTCACCGATACTCAACTCGAAGAAATCAAGCAAGGATAATGGATCAAATGCAGAATGATTTGGCTGAAATGAGGGCACGCATGGACCAGTTCATGACTCTCATGACTGGTATGGCACAGACTCAAGAAAGATTGAGGCTTCTGGTCGAGCGTCCAGAGGCCACGCCTGAAGGTAATCAGAATGACAATTCATAGACAAGGGTCACTCCTCCTCCTGGTGGCAATCTTCCTCCTGGTGGTAATCTGGGTAATGGAAATGGCAGAAATGTTGAGGGTATTCAGGAAGATGTTCAGGAAGACCAATTTACTCTGCTGGATGCTGATATGGGTAATCCTGGTGACCGATGGTATGATGAGTTGGCTGAGAAGATCCAGGCTATAGAGTGCAAGAATTCTATGGGTATTGATGTTACTAGTTTGGGGCTGGTACCAGGAGTCAGAATTCCTCCAAAGTTCAAGCCACCCACTTTTGACAAATATCATGGCAATATGTGTCCCCAGACACATATCCAAGCTTATTTTGGGAGGATCTCAGCCCATACTGATGATGAGAAGTTATGGATGCATTACTTTCAAGACAGTCTGGCTGGAGCTTCTTTGGCCTGGTATATGAAATTGAACAGAGTTGTTGTGAGAAGTTGGAAGGATCTGGAAGAAGCATTCCTAAAGCAGTATCAGTACAATATCGACATGGAACCCAACCGCACTCAATTGCAAGGGTTGTCACAGAATGCTAAGAAAAGTTTCAAGGAGTACGCTCAAAGGTGGAGGGAAATGGATGCCCAGGTTCAACCTCCTTTGCTGGATAGAGAAATGGCAGACATGTTTATGGGCACCCTGCAAGGGGCATTTCTTGAAAGATTGGTTGCGTGTCCATCAACCGGATTTGCTGATATTGTGATTGCTGGAGAAAGAATAGAGAGTCTGTTGAAACTTGGGAAGATCCAAGATGTAAGTGGGGCTGGCTCTTCTGGAACGAAGAAACCATTTGCTAGTGGTCAGAAAAGAAGAGAAGGTGATACAAACGCTGTATATAGAGGACGAGGAAGAGGACGTTCTCAAGCTTATCACCAGGTAGGTGCAGTGACAATCCCAGCACCATCTGTTCAGCAACAACAACCACAACAGCAAGCTCAGCAGCAACAACAACAACCTCCTTTCCAACAGAGGTCTAGGCAGAGGGACCGTAAGTTTGACCCTCTCCCTATGACTTATTCAGCATTGTTACCTCAGTTACTCAAATTGAATTTAGTTGAGCTTCGTACTATGAGACCCCCTGCCGCTGGCAACTTGCCACCTAATTTTGATGTTAACGCTCGCTGTGATTTCCACTCAGGTGCTCAGGGGCATACTCCTGAGAAGTGTTGGGCATTTTAGAATAAAGTGCAAGACTTGATCGATGCCAAAGCAATCAATTTCTCGTTACCTCCTAATGTTATCCAGAACCCCATACCTAATCATGGTGTGGCAGATGTGCACGCTATTGAGGACGGAAAGAAATTGAACTTAATGGCGGATATCAGTCAGGTGAAGACTTCACTGCTAGTGGTGAAGGATCGTTTGTTGAAAGAACAGGTGTTCCCGGGTTGTGATTAAGATTGTTCTGAATGTATGAGTTAAGAGAATGGCTGCGATAAGTTGAGAATTGGTTTGCAAAGTCTGATTGACGAGGGCCGTCTACAGTTTGACCGAGTTGTGAAAGATACTGATGAGGTGTTAACTATGACCATCTATTATACTCCCGCTGAAATTCAGGTGCCTGCAAGTACAGCTCCTGTAGCAAGTGTTGTGCAAGAAAGATCCAGTCCTATTACAATCACGGTGTCGGGACCAGTTCCGTTTGCATCTACGAAAGCAATCCCATGGCACTATGGGGCAGACGTGTATTATGAAGGGAAAAAGAAGGAAGTCGGGACATCAGCCAGTTCAAATATTGATAATGTGGGTGGTGTAGGTGGCTTTACTAGGAGCGGAAGGTTGTTTGCTCCCCAAACTTTGCGCAGCGATCAAGAAGTTGAGGCAGCGGCAAAAGCTAAAGGAAAATAGGTGGTTGAGAGTGTGCTTGTGCCTGAAACAGAGACAAAGATTACCTTTGACAACGAGGTAGAAGAGTTCATGAGGATAATAAAGAAAAGTGATTACAAGATTGTCGATCAACTGAACCAGACGCCCTCAAAGATTTCAATTTTGTCATTGTTGATGTGTTCTAATGCGCACCGAGAGGCTTTGCTGAAAGTGTTGAAGAGAGCCTATGTTCCACAGGAAATTACCGTCAATCAGCTTGAAGGTGTGATTTCTAACGTCAATGTCAGCCACGGATTGGGTTTCACAAGCAGAGATTTGACTTCTGAAGGAAGAAATCACAAAAAATCTTTGCACATTACAATGGAGTGTAGGGGTGCAGTATTGTCTCACGTGTTGGTAGACACTGGTTCCTCGCTCAATGTCTTGCCTAAGAAGGCGCTGATGAAGCTAGAAGTTGATGGTTTGATTTTAAGGCCAAGTGATTTGGTTGTCCGAGCGTTCGATGGGACGAAAAGATCTGTGTTTGGTGAAGTGGAATTACCCGTGTAAATCGGACCGCAAGTGTTCAAATCTACATTCCACGTGATGGATATACAGCCTGCTTATAGTTGCTTATTACGCCACCCATGGATTCATGCGGCCGAGGCTGTTACATCCACCTTACACCAGAAGTTGAAATACGAGTTCGAGGGACAAGTTGTGACAGTGTGTGGTGAAGAAGATATTTTTGTCAGTCACTTGTCCACGTTCAAGTATGTTGAGATGGATGGAGAAATCCACGAAATGCTTTGCCAGTCGTTTGAAGCGGTAAATATTGATAACGTGCCTGAATCTTCCCTTGCACCAGAGCGAGTCGGTACATCCATTTCGTCCTATAAGCAAGTTGTCGAGGTTGTCATAGCAGGCAATGCCCAAGGCTGGGGCAAGCTGATAGAGACACCAATGAAGGAGGACAAGTTTGGTATTGGCTATCAACCCTCTATGGATTCAATTGCAACATACAGTGGACCCATCACTTTCACAGTGGGGGAATCATTTACCCAGATCAGTCTTGTGTAGCTACAGAAGATGGCATTGACAGTGACTGTGACTTGGACAACTGGGTACGCCCACGTGCTCCGGGACAACCATTACAGAATTGGTCCGTTGAAGAAGTCATCCGAGTTACTCTTCAAACAGAGTAATTTTCTTTGTTTTTCTAACCATAATCCATGTCAAAATCTTGCGCTCTGCCCAAGACGTATAGATTCATTTGTAGGGCCACCCTGTTTGCATTTGCAATTTTAATCATCAATAAAGGACGTTTTGCACGCAAATTTTTGTTCCTTGTCTTTCATTTTTATTTTTGCACAAAAATAATAAAATGGCAATGTTTTGTTTTTTTTTATTTAAAAATAAATTCTAAAATAAAGCATGAACCCGTTCGTGCAAACTTGATCCTCCGGATTCCATTGATAACGATTTTGCCATGGCTATGAATGACTTTGACAAACCGATTTATCAAGCCGAAGAAGGGGATGAGAAAGGCTGTGAACTCCCTGAGGAACTGGACAGATTGTTAAAACAAGAGGAAAGGGTCATCCAGCCACATCAAGAGACCATAGAGATCATCAATATTGGTACCGAGGATGCTAAGAAAGAGATCAAGATTGGTGCCAGCCTGAAAGCAGATGTGAAGAAAGCTTTGACTGAAATGTTGTGTGAGTATGTTGACATCTTCGCCTGGTCATATCAAGACATGTTAGGGTTGGATACTGATATTGTTGTGCACAGGCTGCCATTGAGAGAAGAATGCCCGCCAGTCAAGAAAAAACTTCGTCAGACTCATCCCGATATGGCTATAAGGATCAAAGAAGAAGTTCAGAAGCAGTGGGACGCAGGGTTTCTTGTTGTGACTAATTATCCTCCCTGGGTTGCCAACATTGTGTCGGTACCAAAGAAAGACGGAAAGGTGAGAATGTGTGTGGATTATCGAGATCTTAACAAAGCTAGTCCGAAAGATGATTTTCCGCTACCCCACATTGATGTACTGGTTGACAATACAGCTCAATTTGCAGTGTTCTCGTTTATGGATGGTTTCTCCGGGTACAACCAGATTAAGATGGCACCTGAGGATATGGAGAAGACCATGTTCATTACTCCATGGGGTACATACTGTTATAAGGTGATGCCTTTTAGGTTGAAAAACGCAGGGGCAACGTACCAGCGAGCAATGGTAACATTATTCCACTACTTGATTCACAAAGAGATTGAATGTTATGTGGACGACATGATTGCCAAGTCGCGAACGGAAGAAGAGCATCTGGTTAACTTGAAAAAGTTGTTTGAAAGGTTGAGAAAGTTCCGTTTAAGGTTGAATCCAAACAAGTGCACTTTCGGGGTGCGTTCTGGAAAGTTGCTGGGTTTCATTGTGAGCGAAAAAGGGATTGAGGTTGATCCTGCCAAAGTGAAAGCAATACAAGAGATGCCTGAACAGAGAACAGAAAAAGAGGTTCATGGTTTTCTGGGTAGATTGAACTACATTGCAAGGTTCATATCTCACCTAATAGCCACGTGCGAACCAATATTCAAACTGCTAAGAAAAGATCAAACGGTCAGGTGGAATGACAATTGCCAATTGGCATTCGATAAAATAAAAGAATACTTGTAGGAACCTCCAATTCTCATACCTCCAGTTTCAGGAAGGCCTTTGATAATGTATTTGACAGTGCTTGAAGGTTCTATGGGTTGTGTTCTCGGTCAACACGACGAGACAGGTAGGAAGGAGCATGCTATCTACTACCTGAGCAAAAAGTTCAATGACTGCGAGTCCCGGTACTCAATGCTTGAAAAGACATATTGTGCACTTGCATGGGCTGCTAAGCGATTGAGGCAGTATATGATCAGGCACACAACTTTGTTGATTTCAAAAATGGATCATATCAAATACATTTTCGAGAAACCAGCGCTAACAGGCAGAGTTGCACGGTGGCAAATGGTTTTGACAGAATATGATATCCAGTATACTTCTCAAAAGGCCATCAAAGGAAGTATCTTGTCAGACTATCTTGCGCAACAGCCGATTGATGATTACCAACCCATGAAATTTGATTTCCCTGATAAGGACATCATGTTTCTCAAAGCTAAAGACTGCGAGGAACCACTCCCGGAGGAGGGGCCAGACCCTGAATCCAAATGGAGTTTGATGTTTGATGGGGCTGTCAACATGAATGGGTGTGGAGTTGGAGCAGTTCTTATCACTCCGGAAGGTGTTCATATGCCTTTCACTGCCCTAATAACTTTCGAATGCACCAACAATGAAGCAGAATATGAAGCTTATATAATGGGGATTGAGGAGGCGATTAATTTACGAATTAAGACCCTTGATATCTTCGGTGATTCAGCTTTGGTAATCAATCAAGTGAAAGGGAGTTGGTACACGCATCAAGCAAATCTGGTTCTGTATAGAGATTATACAAGGAGATTGTTGACATTTTTCACAACAGTGAAGTTGTACCATATTCCTCGAGATGAGAATAAGTTTGCTGATGCCTTGGCCACTTTGTCTTCCATGATCAAAGTGCAAAGATGGAATCATGTACCTAAGATTGAAGTGTCTCGCCTTGACAGACCGGCATTTGTGTTTGCTGTTGATGCAACGTCTGATGACAAGCCATGGTTTCATGACATTAAGTGTTTCTTGAAAAGTCAAGAGTACCCGCCTGGGGCATCTACTAAAGATAAGAAGACATTGAGAAGGTTGTCTGGTAGCTTCTTCTTGAATCAGGATGACGTGTTGTACAAACGAAATTTTGACATGGTTCTGCTCAGATGCATGGATAGACACGAAGCAGACATCTTAATGCAGGAACTACATGAAGGCTCTTTCGGTACCCATGCCGGAGGACATGTAATGGCTAAGAAATTATTGAGATCGGGGTATTACTGGTTGACAATGGAGGCAGATTGTTGCAAGTACGCCTGCAAGTGTCATAAATGCCAGATTTATGCAGACAAAGTGCACGTTCCTCCAAATCCGTTGAGTGTCATGTCCTCTCCGTGGCCCTTTGCCATGTGGGGCATTGACATGATCGGAAAGATTGAGCCTACTGCTTCAAACGGCCATCGTTTCATATTGGTCGCCATTGATTATTTCACTAAATGGGTTGAAGCAGCATCTTACGCCAACGTTACTAAGCAGGTGGTAGCTCGTTTCCTAAAACGGGATATCATTTATCACTATGGAGTGCCCGAGAGAATCATTACTGATAATGGTTCTAGTTTGAACAACAAAATGATGGCTGAGTTGTGCCGGGACTTCAAAATTGAGCATCACAATTCTTCTCCGTATCGCCCGAAGATGAATGGCGCTGTGGAGGCGGCCAACAAGAATATTAAGAAGATTGTGCAGAAAATGGTTGTCACATATAAAGATTAGCATGAGATGTTACCATTTGCTTTGCATGGGTATCGAACGTCAGTACGCACGTCCACTGGGGCAACCCCATTCTCACTTGTATACGGTATGGAGGCAGTACTACCAGTTGAAGTTGAGATTCCATCCCTCAGAGTCATGATGGATGTCAAGTTAGACGAGGCTGAATGGGTTCGTGCCAGATTTAATCAGTTGAGCCTTATTAAGGAGAAACGACTGGCAGCTGTGTGTCATGGGCAGTTATACTAGCGGAGGATGAAACAGGCATTTGACCAAAAGGTACGTCCTCGGGTTTACAAAGTGGGAGATGTGGTACTCAAAAGGATCCTTCCTCCTACTACAGATCACAGAGGCAAATGGACTCCCAACTATGAAGGTTCATTCGTGGTTAAGAAGGTCTTCTCAGGCGGAGCCTTATTACTTACAACCATGGACGGTGAAGACTTTTCATCCCCTGTCAACTCAGACGTAGTCAAAAAATACTTCGCATAAATAAACCCGTTGGACAAAAAAAGAAAAGTCCAGGCAAAAAAGGGCATCCCGGCGAACCACAAAAACAGAATAAAAAGGTTCGTGCAAAAATTAGGGATAAAAAAAAAAATTGTAAACCCGGTGAGTTGAAAATCCGCAAGGACAACTCAGGCAAAAAAGGGTATCCCGATGGATTGAAAACCCGAAAGGGCGGTCCATGTAAAAGAGGGATTTAAGCGAACGACTACGGTCTGAGTTATCTGTACTCCATCACCATTTCAGCAACTGACTTTCCAAGGGGTAGGAATCGGTCTGATCATTCCTCAGAAGGCAAGGTCGGGGAGTCTTAAAGACATACTGGCCATAGCAGAATTGAAACTCAGTGGAATGCCGTTTTCACATTGCCATTAGGATAGTTTCTTTTCTCAATTTACAGCACTCTCCTCTTTCCAGGGTTTGCTTCCCAATTGTACTTGCCTATTCTGGGCTCTTCAATCAATAAATTGAATTTCATTCAATAGTTTCTCATTTTGTTTTATTGCTTTGTTTGCAAAAACGTCCGAATTTTTGATAAAACATTGCATCTGAAAACGCTGTGGCCTCACAAATAACATGCGCAGAAAAACATTTAAAATCACTTTGAATGTTGAGTAATCCTGGATGGTGGATTCAAACCACGCAATATCCTGGGGCACGTGTGCATATTCTTTTGTTGCAGGTAACAGGTACAAGTATTCCAAGAACCTGGATCATGACAAGGAATCACTTATCCCCATACAGAATACCGGGGCAGTCAAGTTCAAGAGGGGTCCCCACGTCACTTTTTGTCACAACGTTTACTGATTGAGTCCATCTTTGGCCGCCGGTCGTTCACGCTGGTTCGATATCGACAAGTTAATATCAACTGGGTAACGGTGTATCTTATTAAGCCGATTCTCCTATTCAGTACTTCCAACAACTACAAGCTTTTCTGTGTCGATAACGGTTGTGAATTCCCCAGTAGAGTTGCCTCGCTGTTAATGGTCAAGCCTCAACGAGCGTCCAAGAGTTTGAAGATGCCAAGTCTTCTGTAAAATCCTCTTGGGACGATTTCTTCAGATCCGCCGCGAAAGCGAGTTTGTGATTATTCCCACGCATGGGGCATCATAAAATTCCCCAGCGGAATGCGTTCCAGATCTATTATCTCCAGTAGAGTAACCTCTCAAGCCTCGGCATTTGTCTGAGAGTTTGAAGCTGCGTGGTCTTCTGTAAAATCCTCTTAAGAGACATTCCCCAGCAAAAGACGCTTTGAAGCGGTTCTCCCCAGCAGGGTATTGTCAACTCATTATCCCCAGTGGAGTCGTCAAGCAGAAGATTTGCCTAGCATGGAACATTGTGGCTCTTATTCTAAGCTTGACAGCTTTGTTCCTCAACAGATTACAATGAATTTCTTGTGTCTTTCCCAGCAGATCTCTAGGGACTTTTTCCCAGCAAGTCATAATAGAATGTCTTCTAACCAGGATTTGTGTATCCCTGACGGAGTAGTTCTGGTCCCCAGCAAGGTCGTATTTCTGGTAGTTGTATTCCCCACAGAGTTCAGCATTGAACCTTGTCAATAATACTCCCCAGCTGAGTTGTTTTTCTTACCCGCAGAAGTCTAGCAGGTCAACAGAATCTTTTCCTCAGCAGAGTATTAGCAGATTCTCCTGGGATTTGATAGATCCCCAAGAAGAGTTTTAATGACTTGTCTTTTTCAGCAGAGTGTTAATACATTCTCATGCAAAGACAAATATTAAGCAAGATAATCATCATATCACAAAGATAATCATCAAAGCAATTATTGAGCAAGATAAACATCTCATGCAAAGACAAATATCATACTTTCTTTGACCATGCAATACAATAACTATCATAACTCCACTTTCATGGCTCTATATATCATAACTCCATCAATACAATAACTATCAATATTACAATAACTATCATACTTTCTTTAATCTAAAATATAGAAACAACAACTAATGAAAATAGAAACAACATGTTCAATATTAGTCATTCTAAACATGTTCAAATATAAAAGTCTCAAAACTTTATAACTATGGTCATTACCCATATCAACACTACACACAAAATAAGTCAGAAGTATGCAACTGAATAATACACAAAATGGAAGTATGACGCAGGAACTCCGAACCACCTCAACAACACCTGTACTACGACGGCAAAATGGTAGCTAGTGACCAGAATGAAAATAGAACAAAAATCGTACGATGAAAACAAGAATGACAACAAGAATGAAAACAAGAATGAAAAGCGTACCTCTTCTTCGTTTCGTCTTCTTCTTCACGAAAGAAATGGCGAATGAACAACGACGGCAATGGCGAACAACGACGGCAATGACGAACAACGACGGCAATGGAACGACGATAATGGCGAACAACGACGGCAATGGAACGACGGCAATGACGAACAGCGACGGCAATGGTTTCAGTAGAGAATAACGATATCGAGGGTTTCAGTAGAGAAGAACGGTCGAGAGAAGAAAATGAAAAGAAATGTTTGAAAATGATTAGAAAGTGTTTTATATTTTAATTCATAAATGACTTTAGACGGCGCTTTTAAAAAGCGCTTTCTTAAGTTCTACCTATAACAGCGCTTTTCTCAGAAAACGCTTTCTAAGGTGGGGAGACTTTAAAACCTATAGCAGCGCTTTTGCAAAAGCGCTGTCTAAAGTGATGCCTATAGCAGCGCTTTACAAAAAGCGCTTTCTAAGGTGACTTCCATTTTGGTCATTTAACAGCGCTTTCTAAGGTTAACCTTTAGACAGCGCTTTTATAAAAGCGCTGTCTAAAGTAATTCCTATAGCAGCGCTTTACAAAAAGCGCTTTCTAAGGTGGCTTCTATTTTGGGAATTTAACAGCGCTTTTAAAAAGCGCTTTCTACAGGCTGTCTTTTACAGCGCTTTTTTTAAGCAAAATTTTTTAAAGACTTATAGCAGCGCTTTGTCCAAAAAGCGTTGTCTTTATCCAATTTTGGCGTAGTGTATCCATTGCTTAATCACTCTTTTCCTGCTATTCACACACCCAAATTCCAACCCAATTACTAACCTAGTCACAATTACACCCCCATTTCATTTATTTATTTTATTTTATTATCTTATTCAATTTAATTAAGTTTATACTTTGGGCTAATTATTATAATTAATCTAATTAAGTTTTAATTAACATATTTTATAATAATCATTAATTGGGATTATGACTTAAATTAATTTATTTATTTATTTAGGGATTAATTAACATAAAATAATTAGATAATTATAATAAACCGAGAATTAAAATACCAAAATATAATTAGGGATTTAAATTAATTTTAGGGATTAATTTTAGAATAATTAGGCGCATTAAAATTAGGGATTAATTTTTTTAAATAGGTTACTATAAATAATATAAGGGATAAAAATAGGGTTAATTATGGTATATTAATTAATTTGGAAAATTAGGGTTAATTCATGAGATAATTATGGGATAAAATTTTAGGAAAATTTCTAGGGTTTCAAGGATACAAAATCAAAGATAAAAGTCATGGATAAGGGATATGATACTTGGTATATAATATCATTAGTGTCTCTCTTTAACTTTTAGGTTTTATCATTGTTTTCTTGTTCCTTATGAGCAAATAAAGGATGATGACGACTCAATAATTTTCCAGTCGCGACTCACATCAAACTTATTTTCTTGCTCCCTATACAATTGAAAACCTTTCATAAGAGAACATTTGTTTAATCCTTTCTAATGGGTAGAAATAAGCGCTTAAGCCTCCACCGCAAGTAAGCAAGCCATGTTTTATCGTTAGAATACGATCTAGACACGTGTTCAATTCAACACACCTTTAATCAATCAAAACCTTTTCAAAAGAGCAACACTTAAATCCCTTTTAATGTGTATACAAACTAGAGCTTAAGCCTCCACCGTGAGCATGCAAGCCAATTTTTAACCCTTAGAATGCGATCTAAGTACTTGTTCATTAATACAAACCAACAAACGGTAGCCTTCCCTCGAATTACGAAGCTTTGAGTTCCTTATTGCACCTGAGGATACGTAGGAGCGACACGCGCAATCTCGTCAAGCACCTTAATAAAAAAACCTTTTTGCGACCCCTTTTCTTTTATTTTTATGCATTTTATTATACGAAGAAATAAAATAACATAAGCTAACATTCAATCGTAAGTTTAACTAAAAGGTTCCCGTTGAGTACAACGGACGTGAGGGGCGCAAATACCTTCCCCTTGTGTAATCGACTCCCGAACCCGAATATGGTTACGACGACCATTTTCTTTCAAAAGTTTTTATCGATATTTTCCCTTTCCTTCATTGGAATATATAAAGTTCGGTGGTGACTCTGTTCGAATTATTTTTTTCCGCGACCATCGTGAAGGATTGTATTTTTCGAGATGCGAAAACCTCCAACGACTATTTCTCTACCTCTATAAAAAGAAGCTGAAGACTTGAAGGAAGGTTACAGTATCACAACGCCTTATAAGATCTTGACATAACTCTGAGCTGTTATTTTTGTAACTGTTATCGCTTAAGATCTTAAGATTTATAATCTTATATTATCTTATAAATCTTAGAAAGGTTGAAAACCTTTGTGATTGTTGCACAAATGTTATATTTCTGATTATGTATCAAAGTATAGTAGTTACCTTTTCTACTAAAATAATTGTTCAAAGTAGAAGAAGTCTTTTGCTAGCTTGCTTGAGCATTAAAGTCTCTTGTATGTGTACTTGAGCAAGTGAAGTCTCTTTCTAGGTTGATTGAGCAGAAGTCTCTTGCAAGGTTGCTTGAGCAGAAGTCTATTTCTAGGTTGATTGATCATTGAAGTCTCTTGCAAGTGTGCTTGAGCAATTGTAATCTATTTGGTTATAGTGAAAAGCTTTTGTTGAGGCAAGGGGACTGGAATACCCTTAGTTAAGGAGAGGAATCAGGATAATATTTGTGTGTTTCTTGCATTTATTTATTGAACACTTTATTTCCACTGTTGTTACTTGATCTAATATCAGACTCTCAACGTGGTTAAGATTCTGAAGCTTCAGTTTCAAAAGTGAAACGAATTTTTGGCATACACAATTCACCCTCTATTCTTGTGTATTTTTATCACCTTCATTCAATATACAACTCGACTAACTTCTGCAAAGGATGACTGATCTTAATCAGTTTGAAATGAGCCAATTTAGTTAATTTATCCCCTATAACCTAAACTGAATCATTAGAAATGATATCCCATTTCCATTGAGGAATACTCAGCGGTTGCATCAGACCCAACGACTTCTGATATTCAATCTTTGACTTCTAACAAGTCAAACGTGCATAAAAGAACTCTATTATATCCTTGAGGAAGGTCGTATCTTTCTTCAAGTCTTGATATAAAAGAAGCAAATAAAATTTTCGTTAAGTGATCAAATTAAAGGTGATTAGTCTTTGTTTTGAATCCCCTGTATGGCTTTGTTGATGTCGGCATCTATTTGTCTTAAGTTGATTAATAAAAAATTAAGATGGTTTAACTAATCTATTTTACAAAATTCTTTGTTGTATAACTCACTATTATACATTACAACTTCATATTCCCTTGGGTTTCTTCGAAGTTAAAGCAGACAATTTAGAGCGTTAAAATGCAAGCCACAACTTATAATATCTTATAAGTTGAACGTTTAATTTATTTCCTAATCATAGAGTTAGGGTTAGTAATTCCTACATTTCTAGGTTCGTTATATGAGTTCGTCAACACATGCAAAACAATGAAAATAACAAATATGAAATAACCAAATTATGTAAATAATGCAAAACTCAAACATATGTCCCAACAGATTCATACAGGTTCAACTAACAAACTCTAGTCAATAAAAATTTAACTACTCATGATGAAAGAATTCATAGCAAGATAAGTAAATGAACAATACATGAAATTTTGATAAGAAATTGGCTTCTGATGATGAAAATCTTTGCTCTGCAGCTTCGAACTCTATCTTTGTTGTCAAATTCTTTTGCCAGAAAAGAAGATCCTTGTCAAGCTCTGCGTTTCTCCCTTTTATAGAAGTCAAAACACGTCAGAATTCAGGTCAAATTGTGTCAGGATCCCTTTATACCATGTCATGATGTTCTTTGTGACAGTTGGATTGTGTCACAATCTCTTTATATCGTGGTGTGATCTTATCTTTTTGCAGCAATTTGTGCCAAGTTCTGGACTAGATTTTCCTATAATGAATTACTCTTTTCTTCACATTTTCTAAGTCTTGCTTACTTTCTTCAACTTCTTCGCTTTTTCCTATTTCTTCATAAAACTTAAACTTAAACTACTAAAAACCTTTAAAAAAAATACACATGCAAACGCTTAATAAAATTACATGATGATAAGGTGTCATCAATTAACCAAGCTAAAATAGAAAAGATTGAATTTTGACGTTATTTAATTGATTACTAGTCGCCTTAATCGATTATGAAGCGTTACACTTTGATTTAATCAATTAGAATAACCTCTAAATTGATTAGCCAATGTATTTTATCTCCCTAATTGATTAAAGAAACTTCTAATCTATTAAGCACTTGCCCATATTGATTTTAGGTTGTTTTTACCAAAAGAGAATAATTTTGAAATACTTTGATAAAAACTAGGTAAAATGCTAAACGCGGAACCAGACAAACTTTCACACTTTCACATCTTTAACTTCAAGACTTTAAGGTTATTTGCTTGATGGAACTTTGCTAACATCTTAAACTAGAACTTGACACATTTGACTGATAAAACTTGTGATATCCTTTTGTTGCTTAGATGCCATAATCAGTAACTTTTAAAAGAGTTTTTGTGATCAAAACCATTTCAGCGCAACTATCAATACAACCATTTAATAATTGTCATCAACAATTCCATTTGTCGATATTACATATATAGCACATAGAACCCGAAACATCCTCATAAAATCCCTTTGATTAGAGAAGTGATTTGACAGCCTCCAATCCGCAGTTGTACTAAATGTAACACCGATGGTGCTTCCACTCAAATTACTGCATCCTGTGGAGGTAGTTTTCAAAACCATCATGCCGATTTTCTGGTGGTCTTTGCTAAAAATTTGGGCAGAAGGACAACTTTTTTTGTTGAGCTACTAGATGATATAATAGTAGCTATTGAGATAGTTGCTCAAGCTATCTGGAATAATTTATGGATAGAAACTGATTCTACTTCAGTGGTAAATGGCCTTCAAATCATCAACCGACATCTTATTAGTAATAGGGTTAATACCCCTTTTGGCCTCTGCCATATAGGCGAAATCCCAAAAACAACCCTGTAAAAAAAAAAACACAGATTTCATCCCTGCCATTTGTAGATTCCCTCGTTTTGCCCCCTGAGTGGATTTGGTCAACCATATTGATGACATGACGCTGCTTAGTTGGAATTTTATTTATTTTTTATTTATTTAATTACACGCGTGACATTTTTATTAATATTTTAATATTTAATATTTTTTAATATTTTTTATTTTTATTTTTATTTTTTTTATTTTTTTTTTATTTATATTTTTTAATTTTTTTTTATTTTTTAATTTTTTTTTTATTTTTTTTTTATTTTTTTTTTAATTTTTTTAAATTTTATTTTAATTTTTTGTTTTATTTTGTTTTATTTTTTTAATTTGTTTTTATTATAATTTTTTTAATTTTATTCTTTTTTTTTATTTTTTTTCGTTTTTATTTATATATTTTTTATTTTTTTATTTTTTTTTTATTTTTCGTTTTTGGACCTAATTTTTATTTTTAATTCTATTTTAAACAAATTGTTCTTTTAAAAATTAGTTTCATTATACTAATCCATTTATTTCAATTTATTACCATACTAATCCATTTATTCTCATACTAATTTCAATTCAACAATACTTATGAGTGATTTATTACCATTATAACTCCACTCATCAACCATCTTTATAACCTCTCTCCACTTCTTTTTTTTTTCGTTACAATATTGTTTCATTTCTTCTCCATTGTTTTCAATACTCATCAACCATCCAAAACTCAATACAAAGCATACTCACAACACAACAATACCACACACCCTAATAAACAAGAATCTCAAGCTCTCATCACTCTCCACATCCTCATGAAAATGGTAACTTGCTACTGCCATGTTCACACCATAAGTTGGTAACTTACTATATCATTATCCTTACAGACAAACATTTGAATGTGAAAACGTCATTTATTGATGATAAAGTAAGCAAACAAAAACATCAAAGCCCTACAGACAAACATCACTACGTCTTGGGCAGAACGTAGGATTTTACACAAACAGAAAACAAAGGCAATTACTCTTGATGGGTCACTTGGATGACTTTCTCAGACGACCAATTGCATAGACTTTTACCGGGAGTGCAGGGGCGGATCCACTCATCCATGTCGCAATCACTATCCCCCTCATCATCAATGGCATTAACCCGATTAAAGAAGACACCAGCACTTGTGAACTGGACTGGTATGAATAATTCCCCAGCACTTGTTGGTAACTTACTATATCATTATCCTTTGGTATGAACAATTTTTTGTACAAAGAACATATGAATGTGCATGTAAGGGGAGGATAAGGATGTTGTATCTATAAACAGTTATATGATTGACAAGTAACATATATAAGTACATATGAATGTAATGTAAGGTAATAGCAGGCTGTGTGTGTGTGCCCTATTATCTCGTCGGTAATAGCAGGCTGTGTGTGTGTGCCCTATTATCTCGTCGGTAATAGCAGGCTGTGTGTGTGCCCTATTATCTCGTCGGTAATAGCAACCCTAACTGGGAAGTGACCTGGTGGTGCGCGCGTTCGATGGTTCTAAGAGGTCAGTTTTTGGAGAAATTGTATTGCCGATCAAAGTTGGTCCTGAAATTTTTGAAGCCACTTTCTATATCATGGACATTCAGCCTGCCTATAGTTGTTTATTGGATAGTCTGTGGATCCATGGTGCTGGGGCAGTGACGTCCACGCTGCATCAAAAGCTGAAATATATGGTGGATGGACATGTTGTGACAGTCTGTGGTGAGGAAGACATCATGGTGAGTCACCTATCAACCTTCAAGTATATGGAGGCAGATGGTGAAATACATGAGACTCTGTGCCAAGTATATAGATACAACATCCTTATCCTACCCTTACATGCACATTCATATGTTCTTTGTACAAAAAATTGTTCATACCAAAGGATAATGATATAGTAAGTTACCAACAAGTGCTGGGGAATTATTCATACCAGTCCAGTTCACAAGTGCTGGTGTCTTCTTTAATCGGGTTAATGCCATTGATGATGAGGGGGATAGTGATTGCGACATGGATGAGTGGATCCGCCCCTGCACTCCCGGTAAAAGTCTATGCAATTGGTCGTATGAGAAAGTCATCCAAGTGACCCATCAAGAGTAATTGCCTTTGTTTTCTGTTTGTGTAAAATCCTACGTTCTGCCCAAGACGTAGTGATGTTTGTCTGTAGGGATTTGATGTTTTTGTTTGCTTACTTTATCATCAATAAATGACGTTTTCACATTCAAATGTTTGTCTGTAAGGATAATGATATAGTAAGTTACCAACTTATGGTGTGAACATGGCAGTAGCAAGTTACCATTTTCATGAGGATGTGGAGAGTGATGAGAGCTTGAGATTCTTGTTTATTAGGGTGTGTGGTATTGTTGTGTTGTGAGTATGTTTTGTATTGAGTTTTGGATGGTTGATGAGTATTGAAAACAATGGAGAAGAAATGAAACAATATTGTAACGAAAAAAAAAAAAAGTGGAGAGAGGTTATAAAGATGGTTGATGAGTGGAGTTATAATGGTAATAAATCACTCATAAGTATTGTTGAATTGAAATTAGTATGAGAATAAATAGATTAGTATGGTAATAAATTGAAATAAATGGATTAGTATAATGAAACTAATTTTTAAAAGAACAATTTGTTTAAAATAGAATTAAAAATAAAAATTAGGTCCAAAAACGAAAAATAAAAAAAAATATATAAATAAAAACGAAAAAAAATTAAAAAAAAAAAGAATAAAATTAAAAAAATTATAATAAAAACAAATTAAAAAAATAAAACAAAATAAAACAAAATAAAACAAAAAATTAAAATAAAATTAAAAAAAATTAAAAAAAAATTAAAAAAAAAATTAAAAAAAATTAAAAAAAAATTAAAAAAGAAAATAAAAAAAAATAATAAAAAAATAATAAAAAAAAATAAAAAAATATTAAATATTAAAATATTAATAAAAATGCCACGCGTGTAATTAAATAAATAAAAAATAAATAAAATTCCAACTAAGCAGCGCCATGTCATTAATATGGTTGACCAAATCCACTCAGGGGGCAAAACGAGAGAATCTACAAATGGCAATGATGGAATCTGTGTTTTTTTTTTTTACAGGTTTATTTTTGAGATTTCGGCTATATGGCAGGGTCCAAAAGGGGTATTAACCCTCAGTAATATTAATTTCCACATCTTTAGAAAAGGTAATAGTTCTGTTGACTTTTTAACCTTCATGGCTCCAAAATTATGATTTTTTGGGAAGACATGCCTACTCCATTTTCTCTAATTTTGCTATAAATAGGCTTGGCTTACTTAGCTTTAGATTCGCCAACTTTTAAGAGGATTTGGCTTGACTCCTTCCTTTGTATCCTTTTTTCCCTTTTTATTAGATTTCTTTTGGTTTAATAAACAAAGTTAGTGTGGATAAAAAGATGTACTAGTAATGAAACAATGAATCAATTCCTATAAACAATAAATAAAATAAAATTATATTGTATTTAGCGCAAAAGATCTATAATGCAAAATATTACTTAAGGTATTTTAAATATTAATATTTAAAATTATAATCATACTCACAAGTTAAGATAATATGAATTAATAAATGATACTATATAATTCAATTTTTTTTTATTTAAAAAATATAATATAAATCAAAAAAAATATTAGAGTTTTGAATATAGTATTCAAAATACTTTAAATTAATCTTTAATATATTTTAATGTTTAATATATAATATTATTCATAAATATTAAAATATTAAAAAAAATATGAATGTCTATGTTAGTTGTGGATTTACTCAAATTTTCTTTTATTTAATGTCTTTTAAAATAATAAATTCAAGGTGTGTTGAGAATCCTCCGAAATCACGTAAGAAAAAACCCTCCTTTGATTTGAGATAAATTCTAGAAGTTATTATTGTTACAAACACAGAATTCCTAAAGAGTGTGGAATCTCTTTCAGAATTTTTTGTGGTCTTTTATGTAGTAAACTCACTAATAATATATACATGAACGATGGATATCAAAATTATTAGAGCATGGTCTAAAAGTTCCATGCAAAATCATCCATATAATCTATATCATGAGATATAAATTCAGAGTTAAGTACACTCTCCAACAACCCAAAATCAAACTTTGAATTCTCAAAACAACCATTCATTTCAATATCTCCCTTCTCAATAACTTCACCAAAATCGATTCCTTTCTCATACATCTTCTCCTTCTCGTCCTCCCCTTGAGCTTGTGTTCCTTCTTCATTCTTAGACATTTCGACATCGGTAGTGTCTAAGCAGGATGAAGAACAAATGTTTGGTAAGTTGTTTGGTATGTTTTCGGGTAATATTCGGGTGTGTTCTTGCTCGGGGACACGTAGTTGATTTGAAATTACATTGAAAGATGTTTGATATTGGTTAGTGGAAACAATTGTGGAAGGAGTTTGAATAATACTTGGTGGTGGAAGGGTTTGGTTTGTTGTTTCAATGAGATAAGTAGCATTTGGTGGCATTTGTGAAGTAAGAATGAAAATGGAATTGGAGTTTTGATAGGATGAGTTATTTCTTTTATGAGAAGAAAGTAAATTGTGAGTTTGTGGATCTAAGCCTTGTGAAATGAGCTTCTTTTTAATGCATGAGTTCCAAAAATTCTTCACTTCATTGTCTGTTCTACCAGGGAGGTGCTTTGCTATTTGTGCCCACCTGCATCACACAAATAATGCATGCATCATGGAGATGAACTCTACTAACCTTTTATAAATAGTTGCAAATATCGGAGTGCCGTCTTAAGTTTTTGCAAACTCAATCGTAATTTTTTCATGACAAAACAAATTAAACCCTATTTAATTAGGGTTAAATTATGACAAATATTTTATTATATATTATTTACCCACTATTTAATTGTGGAAATTTTTGGTTTCTCGATAGTCCGTCTTACATATCCGTCTTACACATCCGATTTACAGACTGTGCAGAGAATATATACTATTATGTAAAGACCAACAAAGATGGGAAATACAATTATTTCTTTTTACCTGTTTCCGAGAATTCTATGTATATCTATTATGATATGTTCTTCTTCTGCAGTGAAGGAACCTCTTTTAAGATCCGGCCGCAAATAATTTGTCCATCTTAATCTACAACTCTTTCCACACCTCTGTAGACCTACTCAATCAAACACAAAATTTTAAAAGGCGGCCGCATTATGACTCTTGATATCTCGTGATAATATCAAAAGTCATAATGCTGCAAGCCACACGCTCGTGCTTAATCTTTTCACCGATTACGAAAAATAAACACAAAAATGTACAAGTACTATAGAAGGAGAGAAATAATGCCTGCAAACTTAGGGACAGAACTCCAACTTTTATGTCCATGAGTTGTGATATATGTAACAAGCTTATCATCTTCTTCTGGAGACCATAATCCTCTTTTGATTTTCTGTTTGTTGCAACAACGATGGCCCATCTCTCCAAAACACTCTTTTGACACAATTTAGCATATATGAGTTTTTGAGAACTTCATTTATAAATAGAGACCTTAATTATCTTATAGTACAATGACAAGAAAGTAGATAGGTCCCACCTTGTTGCCATAATAGTACAAAATCCAATGTCACACTCTATATATGTATTGGTGGGACCATGTTACTAGAATGATTGACAAGTTGTCAAATTTGTTTAGGCATTTAATCAAACAACATTGTCCCTAAATTAGTAAAGAAGAAAAATAAAAAGGTGTGTGTCTAGATAAAGTGTTGAATGCTAGCATAGAAAATCTTGGTTCATTCTATTAATCAATGTAATGAAACTTAATTGGGTTTTGACTTTTTCATGGCTTATCCCCTTTTCAAGTTTTTTACTATTTGTTTTCCTTAGTGCCCCTAATGAAATTATTGTAACTAAAGCAATCAATTTGCATCCATACTAACGGATTCTTGCGGGACTGCCTTATTAGGGGGGAAGGATTAGGCGACTTTACAATTTAATGGCTTTTAAAATTTTAGTGTAAAGAAAAGATGTATGAATTATTAAAATAAATTATTTATAGAAGTAAAGATATTTAGGTCTAAGAAATAAAGACAAAGTCACAAAAACTGAAAAACAGTCTATCTAGACTGTGATCTAATAAGGAATGACTCGACAGTATATTAGATAGACTTTAATCACATATTAAAAATCAATCTTATATATGTAAAACAAAAATTATCACTTAGAGGAGGATAATGCTAGTTTTATTGCGCCTTTTCTTATATCAAATATTGATCGTGTAGTTGCTCTTTGTGATGACGATAAAAGTCATGGTCCAGATGGTTTCAATTTCTTCGTTAAGAGGTTTTGGCCCCTCCTTAGAGATAACATAGGAATGATGTTTAGTTAGTTTCATCAGTTTACTACTCTCCTCTTGGCTTTTCCTCCTTGTTTGTTACTTTGATCCTAAAGGTTGACTCCCCTTCTCATTTAGGAGATTTTAGACTCATTTCTTCGGTTGGGTCTCTTTATAAGTTCCTTGTCAAGGTCTTGGTCTCTAAGCTCTCTGGTTTTATGGATAAGCTCATCTCCTCTAACCAGTTAGCCTGGTAAACTCTTAGTGGATGAGGTGGTGGTTGATGCGAATAAGCTTGTGGAACTAGTTAAGAGAAGTAAGAAATATTGTCTCCTTTTCAAATTTGATTTTGAGAAAGCTTATGACTCTATTAGCTGATCTTTTCTTGACTATATGCTCTCCAGATTTGGGATTTGGTTTAATGATATGTGGGGGAGCTGGATTAGGGCTTGTGTGTTTTCTGGAAATCTTGCGGTATTGGTTATTGGTTTCCCGACCCAAGAGATAAGTATACAAAGGGGTTAGAAGCAAGGGAACCCTAAAGCTCCCTTCGTCTTTTGGTAGCCGAAGGCCTGAGTGGTTTGATTTCTAGGGCTGTAGAGATGCGTCTTTTATCAGGTATTAGAGTGGGATCCTAAGACTTAGTGGTATCCCATCTTCAGTATGCAGACGACAAAATTATTCTAGCTGATGCTACTATAGATAATCTTTGGACCATCAAAGTTATTCCCTGTAGATTTGAGCTCACCTCAGGCCTTCGTATGAATTTTGCTAAAAACTCTCTCATTAGGGTGAATTCATATCCGACGTTCTTAGACCTTGCTTGTGAGTTTCTCCATATAAGAAGGAGTCTCTTCCTTTTAAGTACCTTGGGCTCCCGGTCAGAGTTAACCTCGCCTAGCGTCTATGTGGAAACTGTAACACCCTTCTACCCCAAAGAACATTCACGATAATTAAGACAAACATATCAGAGTATATCACCACAAGGGTGCCACATTTCGTCATAAAACTTCAAAATAACGTCATACTCCGTAACACGAGTTTTATTCATCAAAATTTTAATCAATTACTACGCAGCAGAAAAATCAAAAACTCAACACAATTTATAATACAAAACGTCTCAAAATAAGAAACTCATAACATCATGATTGTCAACAAGAAAAAGAATGGTTTGACTCAAACGTCCCGACCTGATGTTACATATCAGAGTAAGACTCTTTACTCGACAGAAATAACCGAAATACTTCAAGTCAGTTCTTCGCGCACCAAGAGTTAATCCTGATCACCTGCACGTTACCCATGTGGAGGCAACATTCAAATAGGTCGGGTGAGTAATCACAAATCATTATATAAGATATAAAGACAAGATATATTAAGATAGCATTCAACTTACAAAAACAACATTATCATCATTTACCAAGTAATCTACTCACACCTTCATATCATAGTTTCCTATATACATCATCATTCATAAGAGTCATCAACTCAAAAATTCATCACTAAAGCACCACTTAAGTCACGTTATTATCAAGCCTAACTTTAAAATCACCTCATCAACAACAACAATAATTCACATAGATGCAATGCCACATAACATGAAATGCAGCATCATAGACTCATGCATGTGGTACCAAATCAACATGTTGATGGACACTAAGCCATCACCTTTCAAAGATCCCCACCAATAGGATCGATTCTACAAAAGAACCAGAGCACAACATAAACACCCCAATCCACACAATGAGATTAAAGCCAGCACTGAACTAAAGTCCTATCAACAACACTAGACCGAAGTCCTACGATGCTATGAATGCATGATGCACTATGTTATAATCAACATCATCACATGATCGTCAAGTTGCATTGTCATTCATGAAAATTCATCAAGACATCATGGTACTATATCATCATTATGCATCATAATTCTTCATATTACCTCACAAATCAACATGTTATAATCATCAAAACATATCACATCAATTACTCAAAGCATACAGACAATAAGACACAAGACAACACAGAAGAAGGAACACAAAAAAAACTCATGCTCGCCTGGTGTTCGCCCGGTGAAGCAACTTGCTCCCCTGGGTTTCGTCCGGCGAAGCAGGGGCGAATTCCATTCCCTATAGAAAAACTAGGAGCACACATTTTCCACCTCCTTCTCGCTCTCATTTTCGCCTGGCGACCTCCAAGCGAAATCGCTTCGCCCGACGGGACGGATCCTTCACCCGGCGATTTTCTGCGAACAAAAATTCTGCTAATGCGTTTTCTACAGAACCCAGACCCTAAATCCCTTGCGATTTCAGAATCACACAGTCCAAAAATGCATATTAATCACAAAGAAATCATACTACAACAATAACACATTATAGCCACAACACATACATCAATTCATATCATTTTATACACTCCTAAATCATCAATCTCATCATTGTTCGTCATATTATCATTGAATTCCTCAAAGCCCCCAAATCCCCAACTACCTACCTACATTTAACTCTATGTCAAACATAATGATGAGCGAAACTCCCATACCTTAGAATTCAATTCTGATTCCTCTTCTTGAGTTCTTCTGAAATCCCTCTGAGCCCTAACTTCCTCTTCTCCTTTTCCTCAGAGCTCTCTTTTCTAAAATACGATCGTACCAAATGAGTTCCTCCCTTATATATTTTCCTTTTTGTCCAACTTACCCTTAATATATCTTCCCAACTTTGTCCTCCCTTAACTCATCCAACTTTACCATCTTGCCCTTAGTGTTCTAATTATTTATTTAAAATAATAATAATAAGATATTCACATTATCCACTATTATTATCAAAATAATTCTAATAAATCATACACTTCTAATTATTCTCAATACCCTCTTAACATCATCAATACCCCATAACACAAATCACTAGGCATCAAATATTTCACCAAAATTCACCGAAAGTCACGAATATTTATAATAAATCGATTAAATAAATATTATAATTATTTTGGGGTGTTACAACTCTCCCTCACTTAAAGAATTTTAGTCCTCGAAAATTATCTGAAGGAAACAGAGTCGGATATGACTCCCTCATCTGATCTTCCCGTTCCCAAGTCCAATTTTCGCCAGCCGGTCCACCCCACAACACCTTCACCAAAGCTAAGTCTTTACCCCGCAGTTGCTTCATTTCTCGTCCATCAATCCGCACGGGTAATGCTTCAACAGTTAGGTTAACTCTCACCTGTATGTCATCCATCTGGATCACATGCGACAGATCCGGAATGTATTTCCTCAACTGAGACAGATGAAACACATCGTGTAAATTCGCAAGCGACGGCGGTAAAGCAATCTGATGGGCTACCTCTCATATCCTCTGCATAATCTGATACGGACCAACAAAACGTGGAGTGAGCTTCCTAGACTTCAAAGCTCGTCCAACACCAGTCACCAGCGTAACTCTCAAAAACACATGATCTCCCTCTTGGAATTTAAGCGTTTTTCTTATCTTGTCATGATAACTCTTCTGACGACTCTACGAAGCTCTCATCCTCTCTTAGATCATCTTAATCTTCTCAGTCGTCACCTGCACAATCTCCGGTCCGAGTATAACACTCTCACCTGACTCATACCAACACAATGGAGTTCTACACCTTCTGCCATACAAAGCTTCATACGGCGCCATCCCAATACTAGTATGAAAACTGTTATTGTAGGTGAACTCAATCAACGACAAATGGCTATCCCAAGATCCCCCTTGATCCAGCACACACGCCCTCAGTAAATCCTCCAAAGACTGGATAGTCCTCTCAGTCTGGCAATCCGTGTGCGGATGATAAGCAGAACTCATCCTCAACTTAGTACCCAAAGCATCTTGTAAACTTTTCCACAATCTCGATGTAAATCCTGGGTCTCTATCCGACACAATACTCGAAGGTATTCCATGCAACTTCACAATTTCCTCAATATACATCTCAGCCAACTTCTGCATAGAATGATTAATCTTCATCGGTAAGAAATGAGCCGATTTAGTTAATCTATCCACGATCACCCAAATTGAATCATTTCCCTTCGCATTTTTCGGCAATCCCGACACAAAATCCATGGAAATACTATTCCATTTCCATTCTGGAATATTCAACGGTTGCATCATACCCAAAGGCTTCTGGTGTTCAATCTTTGACTTTTGACAAGTTAAACACGCATAAACAAACTCTGTAATATTCTTCTTCATACCTGGCCACCAAAACAATTTCTGCAAATCCTGGTACATCTTCGTAGCACCGGGATGAATACTCAATCTACTTCGATACTGTTCCTCCAGAATACTCTTCTTAATTTCTCGAACATCTGGAACATACACTCTTTCTCTGAACCTCATCACACCATTCTCGTCAATCCGGAATTCACCTTTGTTACCTTGGTTAATTAAGATCAACTGATTGACCAACTTCAAATCAGATTGCTAACCCACTCTAATTTCTTCGAGAATACCACTAGTCAGTTTCAACATGCCTAACTTCACACTGTCAGGAGTCTCCTCACATACCAAACTCAGATCTCAGAACTGTTCGATTAATTCCAATTCTTTCACCATAAGCATCGACATATGCAATGACTTCCTGCTCAATACATCAGCCACTACATTTGCTTTACCCGGATGGTAACTCAAATTAAAGTCATAATCCTTCAATAATTCCAACCACCTTCTCTGCCTCATATTCAACTCTTTCTGATCAAATAAGTACTTCAAACTCTTATGATCGTTGAACACTTCAAATTTGGAGCCAAAAAGATAGTGTCTCCAAATTTTCAACACGAACACCGCAGATGCCAACTCTAAGTCATGCGTAGGATAATTCCTTTCATGAACTCTTAATTGTCTTGAAGCATAAGCAACTACCTGACCATTCTGCATCAATACTCCATCAAAACTCATCTTCGACGCATCATAATATACCCCAAATGATTCATTTGGATTAGGCAAAATCAATACTGGGGCGGTCATCAATCTCTTCTTCAATTCCACAAAGCTCTCTTCACAAGAAACTTCCCACGCATAAGCTTAACCCTTTCGAGTCAACTGAGTCAACGATAAAGCCAATTTAGAAAAACCTTCTATAAACTTGTGATAATAACCATCCAACCCAAGAAAACTTTGTATCTTTGTAGCAGACTTTAGAGTCTCCCACTATAGCACCACATCAATCTTAGAAGGATCCACACCAATCCCACCACTTGAAATCACATGGCCCAGAAAACTCACTTCTTTCAACCAGAATTCACACTTCGACAGTTTTGCATACAACTTCTTCTCTCTCAACACTTGCAAAACATTCCTCAAATACTCCTCATGCTCTTCTTCAGATTTAGAGTATATCAGAATATCATCAATGAAAACCATAACAAACTTATCCAAATACTCATTAAAAATCTTATTCATATACTCCATGAACACAGTGGTGAATTAGATACACCGAACGACATGACAATGTATTCATAGTGGTCATACCTCGTCCTGAAAGCTGTCTTTGGAATATCATCAGGCTTAACACGAATCTGATGATAACCCGACCTCAAATCAATCTTGCTAAACACACAAGCGCCTACTAGCTGATCCATCAAGTCGTCGATTCTCGAAAGTGGATATTTATTCTTGATAGTCACTTTATTCAACTGCCGATAATCAACACACAATCTCATACTACCATCTTTCTTCTTTACTAACAACACAGGAGCACCCCACGGAGAAACACTCGGTCGAACAAACTTCTTCTGAAGTAATTCTTCCAATTGTTTCTTCAATTCTCCTAACTCGAAAGCTGACATCCGATAAGGAGCCATTGACACCGGACTCGTACCTGGTATCAAATCCACCGCAAAATCTAGTTCACGTTCTGGAGGCAAATCACTTATGTCATCCCGAAACACATATGGAAATTCACAGACAATAGGTAATTCGACACTCACAGCTTCACGATCAACTTGCAACGATGCAAACAGCGCAAACATCAAGGCTTCGTCTTCTAGAAGTTTGTCGACTTGCTTAGCAGACAAGAACATCAACTCTCCATTATCACAAACTCAGTAAACTCCACGGTCTCATTATAACAGTTGATATGAACGTAGTTAAACTCCAACCAGTTCATTCCCAAGATTACATTGATTTGGTATAAGGGCAAACATACTAAATCCATCATGAAACTCTTCCCAAAATTCGTCAAAGGACATCTCGAACACACAAAAGTAGTAGTAACAGAACCATTAGCAGGAGTTTATATCACCATACTACCATTCATAATAGACAATTGCAAACCCAATCAATTAGGACATTCAAGCGAAATAAACGAATGAGTATCACCAGTATCAATAATAGCGACCAACTCAACATTGTTAATAAAATAAGTACCTCAAATCAAGTTATCCTTCTTGGGAACTTATGAACCACTCAAAGCAAACACTCTGCCATTAGTCTGAGCAGCACTAGCAATCTTCTTTGGCTTCTGGCACTGCGTACTGATGTGACCCTGTTCACCACAGTTGAAACAAGTCAGACCTTCATCCTTGAAATCGGTAACTCTATGGCCTCTCTTACCACATCTGTAACACCTCAACACACTATTGTTGCAAACTTTATCACGGTGGCCTTGCTCGCCACACCTATAACACTTAAGAGAAACGGGAGTTGCTCCCCCACTTGTCCTTTTCCCATCTGAAACCTTTTGTTTCCCTTTGTCAGCTAGAGTAGTCACATAAGGCCTCCCTCTGAACTATTCCTTCTCTTTCTTCTCACTAAGATGCTTGTAGTGAGCAGATCGAGCTCGGCTATCCTCATCATAGATCCCACTCTTATCCACCAGCTCAGCATACCTGCGAATCTGTTGGTATCCAATGCCCTGTTTGATCTCTGGTCTCATCCCATTCTCGAACTTAAGGTATTTAGACATCTCAGCATCAACACGGTTATAATACGGAAAAAGCTTCACCAGCGCCTCAAACTTTACCGCATACTCTGCCACAGTCATGTTTCCTTGCTTCAGTAGTCTATCTCCTTCTTGCCACGAACATCTTCAGGAAAATACTTCTCCAAGAATTCTCTCTTGAATACAGCCTAGGTTATCTCAGTACCAACATCCTCCAACCTCTGACGGGTATTATCCCACAAATCTTCATCCTCTTCTGACAACATGTGAGTACCAAACTGCACCTGTTGAGCGTCAGTACACGCCATCACTCGGAAAATCTTTTCAATCACCTTAAGCCACTTTTGTGCACCGTCTAGATCATGAGTGCCCACAAAAGTCGGCGGATTGTTCCTCTGGAACTTCCCCAAAGCACGAAACTCATCAGGAGCTTCACCACTCTGATTGTTCTTAGCCATCACTTGAGCAAGCGATTCCAACGCATCAGCGATAATGCGGTCGTTTCTTACATCCATTTTGCACACCATCAACAACATTAGAAGAAATAAAATTCATCAATAGTGTACACACACTCATCGACTGACAGAGGACTGACATCATACAAAAACCTGGTCGGACGGACCGACCTACTCTGATACCACTAATGTAACACCCTTATACCCCAAAAAACATTCACAATAATTAAGACAAACATATTAGAGTATATCACCACAAGGGTGCCACATTTCGTCATAAAACTTCAAAGTAACGTCCAACTCCGTAACACGGGTTTTATTCATCAAAATTTCAATAAATTACTACGGAGCGGAAAAATAAAAAACTCAACACAATTTATAATTCAAAATGTCTCAAAATTAGAAACTCATAACATTATATTTGTCAACAAGAAAAAGAACACAATGGTTCGACTTAAACGTCCCGACCCGATGTTACACACCAAAGCAAGACCCTCTACTCGACAGAAATAACCGAAATACTTCAAGTCATTTTTTCGCGCACCAAGGGCTAATCCTGATCACCTTCACGTTACCCACGTGGAGGCAACATTCAAACAGGCAGGGTGAGTAATCACAAATCATTATATAAGATATAAAGACAAGATATATTAAAATAGCATTCAACATACAAAAACAACATTATCATCATTTACCAAGTAATCTACGCACACCTTCATATCATAGTTTCCTATATACATCATCATTCATAAAAGTCATCAACTAAACAATTCATCACCAAAGAACCACTTAGGTCACGTTATTATCAAGCCTAACTTTAAAATCACCTCATCAACAACAACAATAATTCACATAGATGCAATGCCACATAACATGAAATGCAGCATCATAGACTCATGCATGTGGTACCAAATCAACATGTTGATGGACACTAGGTCATCTCCCTCCAAAGATCCCCACCAATAGGATCAATTCTACAAAAGAACCGGAGCACAACATAAACACCCCAATCAACACAATCAGATTGAAGCCAACACTGAACCGAAGTCCTATCAATAACACTGGACCGAAGTCTTACGATGCTATGAATGTATGATGCACTACGTTATAATCAACATCATCACAGGATCGTCAAGTTGCATCATCATTCATGAAAATTCATCAAGACATCATGGTATTATATCATCATTATGCATCACAATTCTTCATATTACCTCACAAATAAACATGTTATAATCATCAAAACATATCACATCAATTACTCAAAGCATACAGACAACAAGACACAAGACAACACAAAAGAAGGAAAAGAAAAAAAAACACAACTCCTGCTCGCCTGGTGTTCGCCTGGCGAAGCAACTTGCTCGCCTGGGTTTAGCCCGACGAAGCAGGGGCGAACTCCATTCCCCATAGAAAAACCAGGAGCACACATTTTCCACCCCCTTCTCGCTCCCATTTTCTCCTGGCGACCTCCAAGAGAAATCGCTTTGCTCGGCGGGACGGGTCCTTCGCCCGACAATTTTCTACAAACAAAAATTCTGCTATTGCATTTTCTGCAGAACCCACACCCTAAATCCCTTACGATTTCAGTATCACACAGTCCAAAAATGCATATTAATCACAAAGAAATCATACTACAACAACAACACATTATATCAACAACACACACATCAATTCATATCATTTTATACACTCCTAAATCATCAATCTCATCATAGTTCGTCATATTATCATCGAATTCCTCAAAGCCCCCAAATCCCCAACTACCTACCTACATCTAACTCTATGTCAAACATAATGATGATCGATACTCCCCATACCTTAGAATTCGATTCCGATTCCTCTTCTTGAGTTCTTCTGAAATCCCTCGGAGCCCTAGCTTCCTCTTCTCCTTTTTCCTCAGAGCTCTCTTTTCTAAAATACGATCGTACCAAATGAGTTCCTCCCTTCTCTATTTTCCTTTTTGTCCAACTCCTAGGACCCTTAATATGTCTTCCCAGCTTTACCATCTTGCCCTTAGTGTTCCAATTATTTATATAAAATAATGATAATAAGATATTCACATTATCCACTATTATTATTATCAAAATAATTCTAATAAATCATACACTTCTAATTATTCTCAATACCCTCTTAACATCATCAATACCCCACAACACAAATCATCAGACATCAAATATTTCACCAAAAGACACGAATATTTATAATAAATCAATTAAATAAATATTATAATTATTTTGGGGTGTTACATAAACCTCTAGTAATCTCTTTTCTAAAAGGCTCCTTTCGTAGAAGCATAGGCATGTCTCTCTGGGAGAGAGAGAGCGATCCTTCTTAACTCTGTTCTTAATGTCTTTCTTATCTTTTTCTTATCTATTTTGAAGATGTCTGTCAAGGTTTAGAAGAAGATAATGAAGATTCAGAGAAGTTTTCTTTGAGGAGAAGTGAAAGAGGAATCTAAGATTGCTTAGGTCAAGTGGGTGGATGTTTGTAAGACTGCGAAGCTTGAGGCCTTGGTGTTCCTGACATTTACTTGGTCAACTCGACCCTTTTGGGTAGGTGGAGTTGGCACCTACTTTCAGGGGCTTTTGCAAATTTGGCGTGATATTCTCACGACCAGATTTAAAGTAGCCTCTATTACTTCTATCCTGGGTGGGATAACTAGTTTTCTCTGATTGGCCTCGCCTTGATGGAGAGGCATTTCCCTTATAAGTGCTAAAGTTGATGACATTTTTTACTGTTGAGGGATGATCTCTCCTTGAAAGTTGATTCTAGTCTCCTTACCTCCTTCTGGGAGGATGTTTGGGTTGGGAATACTCCCCTTTGTCTTAGATTTCCTATATTTTTTGTGATTTTTGACCAGGCCTTTAAATTTGTAGGAGGGTGTAGATGGGAGGGGGAGAGATGAATCTGGGACCTCAAATAGAGGAGACCTTTTCTCTTTGACTACGAGTTTGCTCTTTTTAGTGATCATCAATATGTGATTATAAATTTGACCCCTTCTTTTGAGAGTAATGTTTGGAGGTGGCGCGAGTTGAGTGGTGGCGCTTAGGCATGACAACGGGGCGGGTCGGGGACGGTTTTTACCTCCCCCATACCCAAACTCGAATCCCCAAACATCCCCCGTTCCCCGCCCCAAACCCAAACGGGGATGGAAAATTAAAACCCAAACCCGTCCCAAACGGGTTCGGGTTGGATTCAGATATCCTCATCCCGCCGTCATCCATTTAGTAAAATCAATTTTTTTTAATAGAAGTATTTAGTTTTTCCAAAATCAAATTACATTACAAATAATAAAATGAAACAATCTCAAAATATTTCATGCATACATTTCAAATATTTTAAATAATTAATACAAATCAAAATGTCAAAATATTGGCCACGTATTTAATGTTCCAAATTAACAAAACTAAATAATAATGTACATAATGAAATATACTGGGCGGGTTCAGGGTGGGTACTAGTGTCCCCAATACCCGACCCGTCCCCATATTTTTTAATCGGGGAAAACCCAAACCCGAACCTAAACCCAGTCAAAACGGATTTTCCACGTCAACTTCGGGGCGGGTTCGGGTGAGTACCCGCGGGTATGGGTTATATTGCCATTCCTAGTGACGCTTATGCTATGTATTCTGCTTACTCCTGTCTTTTGGCCCGAGAGTTTCCCCCAAGTCGTCATGTTTCTCCCCAGAGTTAGTCCTCCAGTTTATTTGGTGTAGTTGGCCCCCTCAAAAGTTATAGTTTTCTCTTAGAATCTTCTTAATGATCGATCTCTACTAGATATAACTTATTTAAGATGCGAGTTCTTTTGTCCTCTATGACTAATTTGTGTCCCTCCTGTTCAATACTCATTGAGTTCCTATCGTCTCTTTGTAACCTGTGAGGTTGCATCGTTTGTTTGGTATAGGATTTTTAGGTGGTTGGGATGGTGTGATGTTTTGTCTAGAGATACTTTGACTCTTTTTTCAAAAGTTTATTCCTTCAATTCGTGGTTATACGACTAGAGAGAGGCTGGGCATGATTTGGCATGCCGAGGTTTGGTCAATTTGGAAAACTCATAATGATATAGTTTTTTTGGTTCATCGGTGACACCAAAAGACGTGGAAGAAATGAGCATCATTTTGGCTTGGAAATGATATCTTGGTAGGTCTATGGAAAGCTCTCGTGCCATTCCAGCCGGGTTTGATGTGCTCTTGTCGTATTTTTTTATGGTTTCGTTACAGTTATAAGTGTTTTTCAATTAAAGAGATCAAACTTTATTTGGATTCTAATTTATGTGATTTTCGTTCTTATTATTTGTGGGGTGTGACCTCCTCTTACGGTGGTTGAGGTTGATATAACTGTTTAACATATATGTTGATTTTCTTTCCAAGATTTGTACTTCTTATTTATTTTCTTCAGTTGTCATATATATATATATATATATATGAAAATGCTAACACACACCCAAAATTACACTAAGTGTATTTTCTTTCTAATTTTTTTTATCTTTTTAATGTGGGCCCCACTCAAAAATGATGGGTCCCACTCAAAAATGATGAACCCCACACAAAAATAGACTATGGTGTATGTTGTTAATACACACCTACATGGGTCTGTATTAGTATGACCTATATATATATATATATATATATATATATATATATATATATATATATATATATATATATATATATATATATATATAACTCATTCTTTTCTTTAAAAAATAAGTTATTTATATTTTTTTTTGTAAGCAAGTGATATATTGAAACGAGTACGAAGGGTACTCCACCTGAATACAAAAAGAGGCCGAGGTACAAAACTCGCCAAAAACAAAAGAGATTACATACCAAATTGCACTTATGACAGGAAAAACAACAGATCCTTGTCAAATTCGTATAAGTTGCAATTGGGATGAGTAATATCTCCCATGAACGACCATTTCTAAATGGATATCTTAGCCTTCCACACTATGTCAACGATATTCCAAGTTGAGTTATTAAAAATATCTCATTTCTAACTAACCACAAACTCCAAACCACCGTTAACCAGATGACGCCTTCCCTTCCTTTCAAAAGATTTCTTGATTTACCAAAGGCAAACCAATTCAAAAAGCTACCCTTAAAATCAGTAATAGCTCCTAGCGAAAAACCAATCCAAATAGACACTTCGTTCCAAACCAGTTTTGCAACCGAACAAAAGAGCAAAACATGATCTAAAGATTCTTGAGCCACCGAACAAAAAGGGCAACCGATGTCATTATTATTAACAATAACTCATTTTCTTAATAACGAAACTTTCGACGGCAATTAATTCAAGAAACACTGCCATCCAAACGCCTTGATTTTGAATGGAACCACCGTTTTCCACACCAAATCCAAAGCCAAGTCGTTCCGATTGGATGGACCAAACGGAATGAATCTAGAAAAAGCATCAAAATAGTAAGATCTAACCGAGTAATTACCGTTAGTTTCTCCTTTCCAAAGTAAGGAGTCATTCCCACCGACTTCCGGACATAATTGAGAAAGAAACTCCTGCAAACTGGAAGTCTCCGAAGCAGACTCGGATGTTGTTCCAATAACAACAGAGGCTGCTGAACTCAGTACAGCAGCTGAACTCAGGACAGCTGCTGAACCCATGACAGCAGGTTCAAGATCTGCCTGATCCGCCAGAAATCCAGAAAAATCGACTGCCATTCCAGCGTCTAATGTCGAAAGCTGAACACCATCAGCCGAAGCCGTGACATACCGCCCTTCATCCGATACCAACTCAGCCACATCAGACTCGAGGCTGGCAATCAAATTGTCGTGAGCAGTCGCGATGTTAGATTGCTGTAACTGCGAAACAGAAACAGAATTTGTAGTAGCAAAATCTGTCAACACTGTTGATCGAGTGGTATTAACTGTTGAGATTTGATATAAATTTTTTGATCATCAATTCAAAAGAGTAAATTTTTAACTTAGTCCAAATCATAACTATAAATTGAATTTAATTTAATGTTTAATTAAATAAAAATAATAATTAATCATTTAATTATATTCAATTTAAAAAATGTGATTTTGAGTAAGCTAAAAAAATTTATCATCTTTATGTGATTGATTCTATTTTAGACCCGCTTTTACGCACGATGAGTTTAAGAAAAGTGTGACACGGAAGTTAAAATCTTCATCCATCATTATATTCGATTTCGAATATATGAGAAAACTCAAATTTACACCATGTCCAGTCAAAACGAGAATTTTTCGCCAACATTAAAATAGATACGTGGATTATGTTTTCATATCAATTTAAAATTACAAGTTGTCATTTTATTTTCTCTGCTTTATATTTTCAACTTATCTATTTATAATTACAAGTTGTCATTTTTATTCTCTTTGCTTTATATTTTCAACTATGTGTAAAAAATATCCTTTTACCTTGTTTTGTGTATAAACCTTTTGAAACAAAAAAAGTATAAAAATAAAGTGACAATCTTATAATTAAAAGTAAAATAATTAAATAAATAAATATTTTCTAAAACTAAACATCTCCTAATTATTTGTTTTCATAGTTTTCTAATCAAATAATAAAAAATAGAAAAATAAATAGTCTTAATAACGTGTTAGTTTTGCAATAAACTTTTATATTCTTTAAATCAAGTAAACACTTAACTACTTCTGCCTTTCTTTCTTTGGTCCATATATAAATTTTTGATCATCCTATATAATTGGTCAAATATGACATACAAATAGAAGAAATAGAATCAATCAATTAATCACATTTGAGAAAAATGAGCTGGACTTGAAACTTCATGTTCACTCATGATTGGTGTCTTAATCTCAAAGGTGTAATTAATTGGAGTGTCTTTGTATCCATATTGAAATTCACCATCATCTTTATCCACTACCATTGGTTACACTCCGACAATAGTCTAAACATTTTTAGAAATCTTGTAAATGAATATACAAACAGAAATCTTAGTCACCAAAACGGACACATTTGTACTTCAACAAATAGGCAAACAGATGAAAATGAATAATCTATGTATATACTAAGACTTGCACGGTTAGACCTTGAAGTTGAAAATCATGTCCATTTTGGTGGGTATGTAAATTCTTCAAGAAAGTCTATTGATTTCTAAGAATTATTGCATGCCTTGTCAAACAAACAAAAAAAAATGTTATACGTTATATGTCATATGTTTTTTTTTTTTTACGATTTGATTATATATAACGATTACTAGTACTTTGGTTTCTAATTATAAGACTGTCCCCAACCAATCAAATGGTCTAATACAAAAGTCTAATCTAAAACTCAGTCCACTCAGACTGGTGGACATATGTACTCTCGCTAGAAGGTCCAACACTAAACGAACACACTATATTCTTAATTGTTGAAATCCATACAACGGTCCCCTGCATAGAGCCCATCATTATTACGTAAAGGTCATTTCACAACGGTTGAAAAATGGAGACCGTTATGTCTGACCTGTTGGGAGTGTTTTTTCATTTTTGTAAGACACCTTTGTTAGAGACACACTACATATTCACTCAAAACTTTTGTAAGAGACACACCAGATATTCCTTTCACCGAAAAAGGAGCATTGAACATTGTGGGACTTACTTTCTAGAGCAACACCTTTGTGAGAGACACACCACATATTCACCCAAAACCTTAAGGTGATAGGTGTATGAGTTCTCCCACTTATAAATGTTCAAGTCACCACATTTCTAGCCAATGTGGGACTATTACCCATACTACTCACACTTGCTATACTCAACACTCCCCCTCAAGTGTGAGTCTATCCACAATTATCCCCCTTAAGCAGAAGCTATTTTCATCAACATACATTTGTAATGTTGTTGACACTCTTCAACGGGACACCTCATACCCACATCCTGTGAGGAGTACTTTCAATACAAGTGAGTCGGTCCTTCACTCGAACCAAAGGCTCAAGATACCACTGTTGGGAGTGTTTTTTCACTAGGGAGCATTGAACATTGTAGGACTTCCTTTCTAGAGCAACACCTTTGTGAGAGACACACCACATATTCACCCAAAACCTTAAGGTGATAGGTGTATGGGTTCTCCCACTTATAAATTCTCAAGTCTCCACATTTCTAGCCAATATGAGACTATTACTCATACTACTCACACTTGCTATACTCAACATGGCAAACTGTTGTGAGGTAAGAGGTGGTTGTAAGTATGATTCTTTCCACCACGATCGTGTGACTGTTATTATAAACTAGGTGGCATGCTATATATCACAATGATTACTTTAAACAACTGTTGTGATACAAAGGTTGTGCTAAATAACTGTTGTGATATATACACCGAGTTTATTATAAATTATGTGGAATTCTTAGTTTGTCAATGCTCACTAAACATATAACCTTTCAATTTAATCTAGAACATTATAACATGACAAATTAAGCTATATTATAAGAACAAGTTATTGTTGGAACAAGTTTGGTTCTACCACAATCCTTAAGTTTTGATGATAACGAAATGTAAGAGAATAATTTTGTACTCTAACCAATTTTTTGAGTGTGTAGAAAAATTGGAAAAGATTCTGACTCAAAAGATGTCTAGACTCTGAACTAAAGAAAAGAAGCGTTCAAACAAGTCAACTCTGATATATCAAAGTCAACGTTCTGAATAGAAGTTCTCAAGACTGACTCTGATATTTATAGCTCTGACTATATGCTTTTGAAGTCCCGGAACCTAACATCCAAAGACTATAAAATTTCACCAAAGATTATGAAGACAGACCTTGGAAACGCTACTCAAGCTTCAACAACAAGTATCAGAAGCCTCTGGATGAAAGTCCAAAATTCAACCAAAAATTTGATGTGACAGAATTACAAAAGCAAATCTAGTTTTCTATAAAGTATTGTACTTTGTGTAAAAGAAGTCTTTCGCGTCCAATCATCTTCACCAACTATAGGCTCACTACTACGAAAAACCCATTTAACAACGGTTGGGAATGACATATAATGACGCGGGCGAGGGAGTTGTTATATAGATTGTCGTTGTATATATGATACTTACAACCACGACCTTGTAGGCATTGTAATAAACTGGAAAGCGCGCTAACTATCACAACGGATTTTACAATACACCGTTGTAATAAAAATAAGGGTTAATACCCCTTTTGGACCCTGCCATATAGGCCAAATCCCAAAAACAACCCTGTAAAAAAAAAACACAGATTCCATCCCTGCCATTTGTAGATTCCCTCGTTTTGCCCCCTGAGTGGATTTGGTCAACCATATTGATGACATGGCGCTGCTTAGTTGAAATTTTATTTATTTTTTATTTATTAAATTACACACGTGGCATTTTTATTAATATTTTAATATTTAATATATATATTTTTTTTTTTTTTTTTTTTTTATTTTTATTTTTTTTAATTTTTTTTTTAATTTTTTTTTTAATTTTTTTTTAATTTTTTTTATTTTTTTTTATTTTTTATTTATTTTTTTTTAAATTTTTTAAATTTTATTTTATTTTTTTTTTATTTTGTTTTATTTTTTTAATTTGTTTTTATTATAATTTTTTTAATTTTATTCTTTTTTTTTTTTTCGTTTTTATTTATATATTATATATATATATATATTTTTTTTTTTTTTTCGTTTTTGGACCTAATTTTTATTTTTAATTCTATTTTAAACAAATTGTTCTTTTAAAAATTAGTTTCATTATACTAATCCATTTATTTCAATTTATTACCATACTAATCCATTTATTCTCATACTAATTTCAATTCAACAATACTTATGAGTGATTTATTACCATTATAACTTCACTCATCAACCATCTTTATAACCTCTCTCCACTTCTTTTTTTTTTCGTTACAATATTGTTTCATTTCTTCTCCATTGTTTTCAATACTCATCAACCATCCAAAACTCAATACAAAGCATACTCACAACACAACAATACCACACACCCTAATAAACAAGAATCTCAAGCTCTCATCACTCTCCACATCCTCATGAAAATGGTAACTTGCTACTGCCATGTTCACACCATAAGTTGGTAACTTACTATATCATTATCCTTACAGACAAACATTTGAATGTGAAAACGTCATTTATTGATGATAAAGTAAGCAAACAAAAACATCAAAGCCCTACAGACAAACATCACTACGTCTTGGGCAGAACGTAGGATTTTACACAAACAGAAAACAAAGGCAATTACTCTTGATGGGTCACTTGGATGACTTTCTCAGACGACCAATTGCATAGACTTTTACCGGGAGTGCAGGGGCGGATCCACTCATCCATGTCGCAATCACTATCCCCCTCATCATCAATGACATTAACCCGATTAAAGAAGACACCAGCACTTGTGAACTGGACTGGACCATAAAACTTAAGAGGCTCTTGAGCTCGTCGGGGTGGCTTATATCCCAGTCCATAAGTATTCTGCTTCACCTGAACATTAATGACTTGGCCCCACTTCTGGGAATCACCAACTTCAACTACAGCGCGTGCATCTTTGAAAGAAGACATTGAAATTTCTGGCTGATTTACCACCTCGGGTTGATTAACCACCTCAGGCTGACTGATCACTCTTGGAGTGGACGTCACTGCCCCAGCACCATGGATCCACAGACTATCCAATAAACAACTATAGGCAGGTTGAATGTCCATGATATAGAAAGTGGCTTCAAAAATTTCAGGACCAACTTTGATCGGCAATACAATTTCTCCAAAAACGGACCTCTTAGAACCATCGAACGCGCGCATCACCAGGTCACTTCCCAATTAGGGTTGCTATTACCGACGCGATAATAGGGCACACACACAGCCTGCTATTACCGACGAGATAATAGGGCACACACACACAGTCTGCTATTACCTTACATTACATTCATATGTACTTATATATGTTACTTGTCAATCATATAACTGTTTTGAGATACAACATCCTTATCCTCCCCTTACATGCACATTCATATGTTCTTTGTACAAAAAATTGTTCATACCAAATGATAATGATATAGTAAGTTACCAACTTATGGTGTGAACATGGCAGTAGCAAGTTACCATTTTCATGAGGATGTGGAGAGTGATGAGAGCTTGAGATTCTTGTTTATTAGGGTGTGTGGTATTGTTGTGTTGTGAGTATGCTTTGTATTGAGTTTTGGATGGTTGATGAGTATTGAAAACAATGGAGAAGAAATGAAACAATATTGTAACGAAAAAAAAAAGAAGTGGAGAGAGGTTATAAAGATGGTTGATGAGTGAAGTTATAATGGTAATAAATCACTCATAAGTATTGTTGAATTGAAATTAGTATGAGAATAAATGGATTAGTATGGTAATAAATTGAAATAAATGGATTAGTATAATGAAACTAATTTTTAAAAGAACAATTTGTTTAAAATAGAATTAAAAATAAAAATTAGGTCCAAAAACGAAAATATATATATATATATATATATATATATATAATATATAAATAAAAACGGAAAAAAATAAAAAAAAAGAATAAAATTAAAAAAATTATAATAAAAACAAATTAAAAAAATAAAACAAAATAAAAAAAAAAAAAAAAAAAATTTAAAAAATTAAAAAAAAAATAAAATAAAAATAAAAAAAATTAAAAAAAAATTAAAAAAAATTAAAAAAAAATTAAAAAAAAAATTAAAAAAATAAAATAAAATAAAAAAAAAATAAAAAAAATATTAAATATTAAAATATTAATAAAAATGCCACGTGTGTAATTAAATAAATAAAAAATAAATAAAATTCCAACTAAGCAGCGCCATGTCATCAATATGGTTGACCAAATCCACTCAGGGGGCAAAACGAGGGAATCTACAAATGGCAGGGATGGAATCTGTGTTTTTTTTTTTACAGGGTTGTTTTTGGGATTTGGCCTATATGGCAGGGTCCAAAAGGGGTATTAACCCTAAAAATAATTGTCCTCGGTTCGATTCCCAGCAGCGCAGTTTTGATATTTATTTTTTCCTGGACAGCGCGCCAGATATTATAATGGTTATGAAATATAACCGTCGTTAAAGTTTCTGCAAAATTAACAAATATGATCCTGCTTTTATAATTAATCCCATTTTTTTACCTGTATTATTGTTCTCCATATCACAGCACACCAGAAAAATACAATTCACATTTTGTGATAAAGTTTTCATAATAATATTAATCGTATCATATTCATAATATCATATATACTACATTACAGTTTATCAGAACAAACAACCTACATAAATAAAATATCACATATACCATATTATAGTTTACACACATTACATAACTTCACATAATTGTAACTTGGTGTATTGGTATCTTGTCTCTTGGTGTCTTGTCTCTTGGCCTGGTGTCTGGACTCAAAATACCTATGATTTCAAATAATTATACTTGTTAGTAAAAATACTTCTAAACTATAACATACAATTAATATATTATGAATAAATACTAAATTGCGTACTTCTTAATTTTCCCATATGCCTTCTTCATGATCGATTCGTATAACATGCACGACATCTCCATCAACTTCGTCATATGAGGTAGGAACTTGTGTTGTGTAAGAAGGTGTGGACGGAATATCAAGACTTTCATCACTAAGAGGAATGTATTTTCCTTGGAGAACGATTGACCATTTCCCCAATTTGTCCGATGGATCGGTAACATAGAAAACTTGTTTTGCTTGAGAAGCCATGATGAATGGTTCTGTATTAAAAGATGCCTTGCCAAGGTCGACCCAGGTGAATCCTAAGTCATCAATGTCTACACCATTACTATTATTGGGAACCCACTTGCATTTAAATAAATCCACTTTGAAAATAACATAATCAATCTCCCAAATCTCATCAATGACACCATAAAATGCGGTAGTTGCCAATACCGGATTATTATCTTTCGAACTAGAGAAATCATCGATTCGGCTTCAACCATAACCCCACTATTTTGCATTGTACTACGATCATCTTTTGATTTTGTATAAAAGGTATAATGACCAATGTCGTATGCACTCCAGGTAATGACACAAAATTTTGGCTCGTACGACAACCATTTAAGTATCTCGGATGCACTACGATCATTAGATACACTTTTATTAAACCAATCCATGAATCTATTGTTATGCTCTATCATCACCAACTTGCCACTCATTCGGGGATATTTTTTCTTCAAAAGTCTTTTGTGAGTATCTATGAAAGGTTGAACCTCATCTATATTATTCAATATATAGAAATGTGATTGAATAACTACATCCCGAGCCATTGACCTAACATTTAGACCTTGAATACCTCTTCCGTCTGTGTCAGCATGACGAGACTTTGGAATTCCTATAGAATCTGCATCCGACAAATAGTTTGTACAAAACTTAACAACTTCTTCTGTGATGTACCTTTCAACAATCGAAGCTTCTGGTCGGTGATGATTCTTCGTATATCCTTTAAAGATCTTCATATATCGCTCTATTGGATACATCCACCTTAAATAAACTGGACCACAAATTCTGATTTCTCTTACGAGATGAACAAGTAAGTGAACCATAATGTCAAAAAATGATGGCGAAAAATACATCTCCAATTGACACAAGATTATGGCAGCCTCATCTTCTAATTTATCCAATTTTTTGAAATCAAAAACTTTATTACATATGGCATTGAAGAATAAACACAATCTCGTTATAGTTACTCTCACATTTTTTGGAAGGATCCCACGGATAGCCACTGGTAGAAGTTGTTGCATAAATACATGACAATCATGAGATTTTAAACCAATTAACTTGAGATCTTTCATTGATATAAGTTTCTTGATGTTTGATGAGTAACCTTGCGGAACTTTAATACCTTGCAAACACTCGTAGAATATCTTCTTTTCCTTTTTTAGATAGAGTGTGATATGCTGGAGGCAGATAAGTTCTTTTTCCTTTCTCTATTGGAGCCAACTGTTTTTGTATACCCATCTTCTCCATAACAAGACAGGAAGTCTTACTATCTTTAGTCTTGCCCGGAATGTTTAGAAGCGTGTCAATCAAACTATCACACACATTTTTCTCCACGTGCATCACATTACGACAATGTCTAACATCAAGACTTGACCAATATGGAAGATCAAAGAAGATGGACCTCTTTTTCCATATTTTTTTGCAACTGCCCCTTTTTGTTTTCCTCTCTTCCCACCTTTTTCTTTTTCTCTATTCCCACCTTTTTCTTTTTCTCTCTTCCCAAAGACAACAGTAATGTGTTCCTGCTGTTGATAAACTTCATCCCTGGTTAAAGGTTTAGGAGCCTCACCAAACTCTTTCTCTCCATTAAAATCCTTTCGCAATCTACAATAAAGATGACCCGGTTTTAGAAATTTTCGATGCCCAAGGCAAACGGTCTTTTTTCCAAACTCAATTTGGTGATAACAAGTATCATCTTCACTTATAGGACACGTTTTATGTCCTTTGACACTGTATCCAACCAAGTTACCGTAAGCCGGAAAGTCGTTAATTGTGCAAAATAACATTGCACGCATATTAAACTTTTCCCCAGAATATGCATCATCAACTTCAACGCCTTCATCCCACAAGAGTCATAAATCATCGATTAATGGACTTAGATAAACATCTATGTCGTTACCAGGTTGTCGTGGTCCAGAAATCATCATACTTAACAGTATATACTTGCGCTTCATGCACAACCAAGGAGATAGGTTGTAAATAGTGAGAAGAACAGGCCACGAAGTATGATTAGTGCTCAGATTACCAAAGGGGTTCATTTCATTGGTGGCAAGCCCAAGCCTAAGGTTTCTTGGCTCGACTCCAAAATCCGGAAACAACGAATCAATTTTCTTCCATTGCAACGAATCAGCTACATGGCGAATGTTTCCATCACGAATCCTTTCATCTGCATGCCATCTAAGATTCTTTGCGTCATTCGAATTAGCAAAAAGTCTCTTTAATCGTGAAACTATTGGCAAGTACCATAACACTTTAGCAGTATGATGCTTCCTACTAACATTGTCATAGTGATCATTGTCATCACCATTGTTAGCCTCCAGCTTGTAACGCGACACACCACATTTCGGACATTGAAACAAGTCTTCATACTCTTTCCGGTATAATATGCAATCATTAGGGCAAATATGTATCTTGATATACTCTAGACCCAGTGGACACAATATCTTCTTGGCCTCATAGCAACGATCCGACAATTTGTTATCTTCTGGTAACATTTGCTGTAGCAATTCAAGTAATTCCGTGAAACTTTTATCCGACCATCCATTTTTTGCCTTCAGATTAAACAACTTTAACACTGTCGACAATCGTGTGAACTCTGTGCATCCCTTATATAAAGGGGTGTCTTTATCACTACATAAATTATCATAAATATGAGCATTCATAAAAGAAGATTCCCCAATATCACAGAACATATCCTCTAGTTTATCTTCCATATATTCATCTTCCTCCACTCTTTGACTTTGTGACGCCCGACTTTCCTTATTATCCACCTCACCATGCCACGTCTATATTATATAATTTTGACATATACCATCACAACAAAGGTGATTGTGTATTTCTTTCTTTGTACCCTTTTTTATATTCGCGCAAACAACACAAGGATAATAAAAGATACAATTATTGTCGGGAAGATGTTTATCAGCGTATTCAAGGAATTCACGAACTTCGTTCTCATAAACTGGACCTAATCTATTGGCTTTCATCCAACTACGATCCATTACAACTTCTAAAATTTATACATGTATAATAATGTGAATGACACACCAAAATCTAATCCAAAAACTCAAGCATATGCATATACAATATGAACAAAGAAAAAATCAATGAAGATGTACTCTCATACTAAACGTAAAGCATATGAAATATCTCATTCTGACTTGAGCATATACAATATGAACAAAGAAAAAAGGAATGAAGATATTGAAGAATACCGTACTTCGAAGCTGTAATCAAATGAACGTAAGGAATGAAGATGTTGAAGAGTACCGTACGTCAAAGCTGAAGAATCAAATGAATGAAGACGGTCAATATTTGAGCATAAACCAAGAAAAAAGGAATGAAGATGTTGAAGAGTACCTTACTTCGAAGCTGAAGAAGCAAATGAATGAAGACGGTCAATATTTGAGCATAAACCAAGAAAAAAGGAATGAAGATGTTGAAGAGTACCTTACTTCGAAGCTGAAGAAGCAAATGAATGAAGACGGTCAATATTTGAGCATAAACCAAGAAAAAAGGAATGAAGATGTTGAAGAGTACCTTACTTCGAAGCCGAAGAAGCAAATGAATAAATACGGTCAATATTTGAGCTCCAAATGAATGGATACGAAGAGGGTAAAGGTTAGGGCGTCTCTGGCTCACTTGTTCAATTAGGGCGTCTTATGAAAGAAATACAGAATAAGTTTTGTTTTAATTTATCAGTAAAGCTTTTAATCTTGGTTGGAGAAACAAACAGTAGTGGAATCTTAAGTGACACACACTAAATGTATCCAAAAAAATGGATAAAATGTGTTGCAGGGAATCGAAGCTTGTTACATTTCATTTATTACTACGGTTGTTCATCTTAACCGTTGTAAAATCATTTACAATTTATTTTTTAAATAATGGACTTAAGTGACACACGCTAAATGTACTCTAAAAAATGGAAAAAATGTAGTTGCAGGGAATCAAAGCTTGCTACAATTTATTTATTACTACGGTGGTTTAAGTCAACCGTCATTAAATGACTCAGCTTTTGCCTGGGCGCGAAATTTTTAACCTATTATAACGGCGTAAAAGGATGCGTTGTAAGTCTGACGTTGTTGTTTTAGCGTTTTGCAGTAGTGGCTACATCGTCATTATAGTGTTTCGTTTGAAGTGTTCTTCTCCAATAGATAATTAGAGGATATTTTCATCTTCACCTCCAACGGATCTATTTTTACATCTATTTAAAGAGACTTTGAAGATTGGAATGGGTGGCCGACAAACAGACTTGAAAACGCGAACTAAACAACATTAACGCTTACACTTATATACTTAGAACAAAGATCGTTGTATAATCTTGTTAAGTGTAGAACTTGATTGTAAACTTGTGTATCTACTTTTGAGAAGCATGTGTAAACACAAAAATTGTTATTACAATTTTGATTGTAATCCTCAAGCGACCAAATTAGGTTAGGCGCTTGTGAAGTCAGTAACATGTTGTTATTGAGAAATCTTCTTAAGAGATCAGGTAGGTCAAGTGTTAAAGAGTCAGTGACTGTCAGTTTTCTTAGGAGACCAGTTGGGTCAGATCCTGAAGAAAGTCGGGACAGTTGTCACTGCATTTGTAATCAGGTTTGATTATTAGATTAAGTCCTTGTCGAAGGAAAATCACCCAGGTGGGTGGACTGGAGGTAGCCTTGTTAATGGCGAACCAGGATTAAAATCCTTGTGTTTTTTATCATTCTGTTTGTTGTTTTAAAGTGTTATTTTGGGTTGCGAAAAACTATCATTCTTGAAACCCAATTCAAACCCTCTATTTTTTATGTTTGTTGAACCTTCAATTGACATCAGGGCTACGGTTATGTATTGACAATTTTGTGTCAAAACTCTTAATCGTGAAAGATAAAGATCCATCCTTTTATTGAAACACAAATGGCATCGACCACTGGTGAGAAGTCATACACAAATAACAATGATCATTACTCTACTAAACCTCAAATCCTTGATGGAGAAAAGTTTAATTATTGGAAGGGTAGAATTGAATATTTCTTCCTTGGATATAATGCAAATTTATGGGATATGGTAGTAGATGGCTACACACATCCTGTGAACCCAATTGGTGATAAGCTTAACATAAGCAAAATGAGTGAAACTAAAAAGAAAGATAACAAAAATCAACACAGATCAAGAACATTTTTGCTAAATGTTATTTCCTACACTGAGTATGAAAAGAACACAAATAGAGACTCAGTTAAGTCTATATTTGATTGTATAAGAATAACTCAAGAAGGAAATGAGCATGTGAAGGAAACTAAGGCTCTGATCTTGATTAAAAAATATGAGGCTTTCAAAATGGAAGAAGATGAAACTATTGAGGGTATGTTCTCAAGGTTTCAAACTCTTGTTGCTGGATAGAAATTTTTGGACAAAGGCTACACTACTGCAGACCACGTAAAAAAAATCATTAGAAGCCTGCCAAAGAAATGGAGGCCAATGGTGCCAACACTGAAGGTATCAAAGTATCTAAACAGTATAAATCTGGAAGAGCTAGTGAGTTTTCTAAGAAGTCATGAGATCGAGTTAGAAGAGGATAAGTCTCACAGGAAGAAAAATTATGTGGCTTTGAAGTCAATGGCCAAAGCTTTTCAAGACAAAGCAGAAGAATCTGGATAAGATTATGATGAGGAGGATGAACTGTCACTTTTGTCCAGAAGAGTCAACCATCTCTGGAAGAAAAGACAGAACAACTTCAGAGGCTACAGAAATGGAGGAAGATCTGAGTTAAACTCTAGACAAGATAAGTCTCGATTAGACACAGAGGGTACCTGCTTTGAATGTGGAAAACGATATCACTACAAGAATGAGTGTCCCAAACCCATCAAGGAAAATCCGAAGAAAGGATTCTCCAAAGATAAGAAGAAAGGTCTAATGGCAACATGGGAGGAATCTGACTCCTCAGAAGATGACTCTGAAAAGGAACAAGCCAACGTAGTGTTCATAGCGAAAACTGAAGTTTTAGAACCAGAATCATTCACAATCACAAGAGTTATTTTCTCAATTAACTCATACTAAACTTGAAATAACATTAGTAGGAATGTTTGAAATGAGTTAGAAACTCCATGAAAAACATTATATATATATATATATATATATATATATATATATATATATATATATATATATATATATATATATATATATATATATATATATATATATATATATGAAAAGATGTATAAAACTCTTTTATACCTTCCAATGAATTAAAACCATCATTTTAATCATGCGACATGCATACTAATTTAAGAATAAATCATTCCCTTATTTTATAAAATTATCAACAAGTTAGCATCACTATGATCATATTGATATTAGCAAGAAGCTTTGATACCATTGTAGGAATTTAGATGCTTATAGCAGAATTTCAAGAATCTCATTTTTTACATATAACCCTAGGATCGTCAGCCATATATCAATATGAATAATATAAAGTCTAAGACTACATATCTTTGATGCGTGAATCCATGAAAGTGCTAGCTTCCAATGTAGATCGTCGAGAACGTAAGGCGTCATTCCTCTGGTGTTAGTCCACGGGAAATAACCGGATCACCACATATGCTAATACAAAAAGAGAGAACAAGTTTTTATCCTTACTTTTGTGGCTAAGGAGAACCGAAAGATGGGAGGAAGAGAATGAAGACTATATTATTTCTCCTCCATGTAACCTATATCTTATATAGAGTTAAATTGAAGAGAATTGATTAAGCACATAATGTCACATAATGTGGCTTAATCAACCGTTTTAATGTCATTTCTCTTCCAATCCATAATCTCCAAATGTAATCCTTAAGTTACTATTTGTGTGGCCTCATATGACCCAATAATATTAGTAGTTAGTTCAATCTCATTATCCAACAAAACATAATTACCTTCTAGTAAAGCATCATGATCACCTAATAATATCGGATACTTTATCTCTATAAGTTGTCTAATTATATTTAGATTATTTCACTTGATCAAAAGACAAAATCCTTCAATAATGACAGTGAATTAGGAGCACCCAACACACTTTCAACGTTTGAGGCTTTGACAAATGTACACCGGTAGAAAGTGGAACACTGACCTGTTAGAAATAAAACATTTGCAAGGGCATAAAATAGTCAGAATAAATATAATTCAATTGAGGTTGTCGCAGATTCTTGTTAGGCGAGATTGAAGCTAAGATTTTCCTTAGGATCAGTGGCCTATCAAAAAATACTTAAGTCAACATACATATGATAAGTAATAGGAAAGGTGAAGTGATAAAAAAAATTTAGTAAAAATACTTCATTATGTCGACCTCCTTATAAACATTCATTATGATCGATAGAATGAGTGAAAATGATCGTGTCAATAAAAGGTAAAAGTTCGTTCGATTGGGCTGGCTAACCACCCTTTATCAATCCGGTCGCCAATTTAACCAGATCCTAACCTTAACCAAAGTTGTGGACTGCAGTATAGTAGATTCTAAAATTTAAGCAAACTCAAATATCATATTAATATCCTATTACAATTATGATTTGTTGGAAAAGACAGATAATGGAAAGATGCGTAATTTTTCTTCAAATGCCCTTTCCAGAAGAAAAAACATTATCCTAAATGCCTTACTTTGAAAATAAATTCTCCAAATGCCCTACTTGTCATTTCAATGGACGAAGGATCACTATTCACTAGTTGATCTTCACACATCCATTTGCACCCCGCTTTTTTTACGTATTCTATTATTTTAATGTTTAAAAATGATTTTTTAATTATTATAATAATAAAATAATTATTTTAATAATAAAATAGTGATTTTAATAAAAAGAATAAAAAAATAAAATAATTTTGTAATATTAACATTTTTTGTGCATTTTTTTTTCTTTTCAATATAATTAACTTGATTAAAAAATAAAAAACACAACTAATAATCATTAAGAAATTAATACATTAATATTATAAAATGTTTACATTTAAAAAAAAACTTAACCATCAATAAATTTGTTGATGATAGTAACCACCGATTCCACATGGACGAGCTTTTGATTGGCCCGATTGGGAATGAGAGGATCCATAATACCTACCACTCGACAGACTTCATCATCATAATTATTTAAAGCGCGCGCGCTGCAATAGAAAAAAATGGAGCAGATTTTACTCGGCATAACCTAACGATGCATCTAATATCAATGATCTATGCCTAGAATGTGTTGCTAGATCTTTGATCTATAAAGCTATCAATGCAACAACCTAATTGTTGAATAGATGGAGAAGTGTGAGGCGAAGAATCTTGGTCATCTTGAAAATTGGGTAAAGGAACAAGATTGCCAAAATCACAACTTAAAACTTCTTCCTCAATTATTGTGGTGGTGGAGTGTTAATGGTTAGGTAAGTTGGTAGTGAGTCGAAGATCAAATGGACATAAGCATCGCTGACAACAGACATTGCATGGTATTGTGAGGATGAAGGGTTAAAATCATGTTGTCGAAGGGTTGAACTGTCGAAGTTTGGTTGATTGAGTTTAGTGTATTGAATTGGTTGGTTAGGATGTTTCTTGTTGCGGTGGTTGGTAGTGATAGTTTGAGTAAGTGGTTGGGGTGTAAGGGCAAATGTCAACCAAAAGCTCATCTGTATGGAACTAGCAGTTGCTATCAACAACAACAAACATTTTAGAATATTAATGTATTAATTTCTCAATGATTATTGATTTTATTTATTTATTTTAAATTATTTATTTACTTTTTAATCAATTTAATTATATTCAAAAGAAAAAAATTGCATAAAAAATATTAACATTAAAAAAATCAATTAATAAAATAATTATTTTATTATTTAAAAAATATTTTTTATTAAAATATTTATTTTATTATTAAAATAATTATTTTTATTATTATATTAACTAAAAAATCATTTTTAAACATTAAAAAAATAGAAGAAAAAAAATAAAGTGGGGTACACATGGATGGACGAAGGTCAACTAGTGAATAGTGATCCTTTTCCCATTGAAATGGCAAATAGGATATTTGGAGTTTTTTTTTTTTCAAAATAGGGCATTTAGTGTTTTTTTTTCAAAAAAGAAGCATTTGAAGAAAAATTCCAAAAGATGCTGAAGTTACAAAATTAATAATGCAAGAGTTTCAAAATAGTATTAAGAATATAAATTAATAATGCAAGAGTTACAAAGAGAATAAATACTAAGACTAAGGCTGTGTTTGCTTCTGCGTTGGAATTGAAGGAGACGTGCGTCTAGGCCAGAAGCTACAAAGTGTAGCTTCTCATTTTCACGGTGGGATACCCTTCCAAACGTGCGTTTGGTGGCTGCAACGCCAAACCAAACAGGCACTAAAAGAACTAAACTATCTTAACAATTTATCTTACAAACTCTAAACGTAAAATCTAATATGATTGATATATATAGTATAAAACATCTTTTCACCGATACTTTATACAAGTTAAGCCCTTCTTTAAATATGTTAGGCTTAATTGTAACTTTGGTCATTCCATTTTATATTTTTAGTTTTGGTCCCCCATTTTAAAAAACATGATTTTAGTCTCTTTTTTAAGTTTTGTGTTGGATTTTAATTTTCTCTCCTATATAAGACTTATTTTTAATGATGTGGCACTATTACTGATGACTTGTAATTTTCTATTTGCCCAAATGTATTTCCAAGTTATATTTGTCCATTTATAATTAATTTATTTCATTAAATATAATATTAATTCAATTATCTCTTCTAATTTAATAAATTAACTAATTATAAAGCAGAATAAGTAAAACATTCAAGACATTGAAGTTGGCTTGCATAGACGAAGACGAACCCTAACTCCACATTCTTAAATCGCCATTGCCAGTTTACTCATTCTTGGTTCGTTGGTCGCTCATCTCCATTGCTCATTCTGAAATGTCAAACTCAACTTACATTTTGAGGTATGTATGTTATTGTCTTGGTTTTGCTTAGGGTTTTGTGGTGCGAGTTTACTATTTCTCGTTTATACTATGTTTCGTGTTTAAGTTATTCTGTTTCGTTATGGTCTCAGCCCTAATGAACAGTTGTTTGAAGATTTGTTAAAGTTTTTGATTTCTTGATGTTTGTGGAACCAGGTTTGTTTATGTTTTCCTAGAACTCTTCAAATTGTCAAGTGCAAGAAATGTAGGATTTTTGGACATAACAAGCGAACATGTAAAAGGAAGAAAGTCGCGGAGAGAGAGAGAGAGAGAGAGAGAGAGAGAGAGAGAGAGAGAGAGAGAGAGAGAGAGAGAAAGATTCCTAAGGGTGGCAATAAAAAGACGAAAAATGGGTGACAAGTCAGATAAAGGGGTTGGACAAATGGTGTTATAGAAGGAGGGTCGCTGTAATACCTCATTTTCCCTTAAATGCTCAATTGGATATCAATTGAGATCAACTGAGTTCCTATGTACTCTATCTTTTGTCAGTTGGAACAATTAGAGCTCATAAGTGCTCTGAATGTTGTTAATTAAGATCAATAGAGTAACTAGTGAACTCTGAAGAGATGAATTATTGATATAAGAAGCAGACCAATATTAATAAGTACAAGAGAGAACATTTTAGTAACTCTAATATTTTGTCAATTGGTGTTAAATGACAAATATCAATTGGAGATATTTTATATCCTTATAATATATTATATTAAAAGTATATATATTATATATGCATACGAAGAAGAAGAAAGTTAGTAAGAAGAGAAAGAAGAAAGAAAGAGGTAATGAGAAAAAAAAAGAAACTCATGGAAGAGGAAGAAGAGGAATTCATCATCAATCCATCTCATTTTCTCCATTGCAAGGTGAGTTCCATTAGATAGTATAGCTTTTTGGGGAAAGTGGGAGAATATTGGGTGGATTAGGTTTTGTATGAAAACATGATTAAATGTGGATTTGATGTTGATACATGTTGTTTTGATGAATTTCATGCTTAAATCATGTTATACCATGTTTATTGGAATGTTTGGATGTGTTTTGGTGGTGTGGGTTGAGGATTTGACCATGGGTGCTTTCCATTTCACGCTGTTGGGAATCTGGATTTCGCTTGAGTCGTTGTACGAGCTCAAGGCGACTTGTTCTACTATCGTCGTTGTGCGAGCTCCGGCGAACGGAAAACAAGTTATTCGCCTTGCGGTCGCTGTGCGACCATAAATCAATTTTGGTTTTGCCTCTTCTTCGCTTTAGGGTCGCTGTGCGACCATAACAGAATTCTGTTTTCCCGTTTTTGTTTTCTTCATAACTTTTGAACCGTAGCTCAGATCGATGCACAATCGGAAGCGTTGGAAAGCTATTCAAATGAATGTAGAATAGATGTTTGATTGATTGTATAATATTGAATTTAAATGAATGTAGAATATTATGTGTATGGGTAAAGGTGAACACCTTATGAATTGGGAAGATAATCCGAAGGGAATATCAAATGGTGATGTGATACCATGAAAGCACCAAAGACAGTTGGTAAAGGATAGTATTGGCTTGTAAGCCTTAATGTGTATGTGAAATTCTATGGTTGGTTATATTTGACATGTTGTACTACCATATGTGTGTTTCATGTATGATAATGTGTTATGCCATATATGTATATTGATTGAATATTTGATTGTGTGATAACATGCTTAAAAGACTGCACGAATGGTGAGGAAACCCTTGATATTAATTAATGGAATGAATTAGCTAGTAAGATGATTAGGACATGATGAATATTATAGATGGCAATGCTTGTGCAATGATGCCTAGGTGTGTACCATTGGCAAATAGTTGTCTAGTTGTGAGGAGAGCTTTGTATGGAACATGTGTGGTTTTGTGTTACTTTGTGATTAAGGTGAATGTGTTCCCCTTGTGATTGTCGAATACAATCACGTTGTGTTGTGTTTTATCACGCAGTTAGAAACAAACTTTGTGGATGTCGTCCCAAGAGTTGATGCTTATGTAGAGCTCCTTTGGGATGTGCACATTAGTACTTTGACAGGAGTTCCCTTAAATGAATGGAGCCTACGGGTAAGAGACTTGAGATGGGGAGCGGTCCCATGAGAAGTGACGATTCATGTGGGAAGCACCTTGAATCTGAATCCATTTTGTATGTCAAAGTAGATACAAGGATCCGTGACCCATGTCGATAACTCTAGACGTAGGGTTGGCCGGGAAAAGATGCCTTGGTATGGTTTCCGTACTAGTGATTGTTTGAGTTTGTGGACTCAAGAGACATGTTTTTATACATTGCGAAATATGTGAACTCAAGTTTTATCCTTTTCCCTTTTTGACTTAAGATAAAAATTGATTAGAACTCTGTATATCCAAGTGAACCCATAAAATAGGGGAACTAACTGAGATTATTATCTCACCCCATTATTGTTGTTGTTTTTAGGTATTGTTTGCCGATTTAGTTTGCAAGTGGAGCTATGCATGGATGTTTCAAGGGAAGTTTAGCTTAAGTTTATTCTGCTGTGTATTGAGTTGTACAATGAAGGATATTATACTTAGATCTTACTTTTTATGTTTGGCACTTTCCATATCTTGTACCATTGTTGTTCTTTTATGTTTTTGTAAAATGATTGTAGCACCCCAAAATTTGCTCTCCTTACTTTAGTACTAACTGGCTTATGTTTCATTTCATTTTTGCATTATCATGTGTGCATATCATTGGTTCTTAGCATGGAGTCAAGGTGCCAGAGGCAAGTTCAAGAGGAGAAGATGTTCTTCAAAGGGTCAAGCAAGAGAGCTCAAGTGGATCACTCTCTCCTAACCAGTGCAGAAACTAGGGTTTTGAGATTCTTGGGCTTATTGCTCCAATGGGCAAGTTTCTTGGGTTTTTATCATCACCAAATGGCATATCTTATCTTTGTTGGAGAGGATACATATCATATTCAGAGGAATTTGGATTTGGAGGCTGTGTTATTTCCTCCTAGACTGAGGGTACCAAAACTAGGGTTTGCTATAAAGTCAGTTTATTTCTGATTTTTTGGGCAAGACTTGATTCCATGGTATTCCTTGGGTCCCTGAGTATCTAGGAATGGAAGATTGTCCATCAGTTTGGTTCATGAGAAGTTCAATTGGCCAATGGATTGGGAATCAGGAGAATTGGGAAAAGTCAACAGTGAGGGGAGAAGTCAACTGTGAAACTTTGAGGTTCTCTTCAAGGTTTTCAAGGTCTCAATCCTCATATGGTCTTCAAGAGTCAAGTTTCACACCATTTATCAAGAATCAAGGGTTGGTACAAAAGTTACCAAATATGGAAATGACCTATAATTTGAAAGTTTCCTTTTTGGGCAAGTTCTTACACTATATTCAACTTGACTTTTCATCATCAAAAAAGCTTTAAATGAATTTTCCTCAAACATGAAAGTTGAAGATCTTTTTCTCCTCTTTCCAACAAGTACTAGTGGGTCTCCATATCATTTTTGAAACTCAAGTTATGATCAAAAGAAGGCAAAGTGGTTTTTAGGGTTCCATTTTCACAACTTTTGCATTTTGGGACATAGTGACCTATAATTAATTCCATTGCTTCAAGGCACATTCTAACATCAAAGAACAATCCCTAAGGAGCATTTTTGGCCTTTAAATCAAGTGAATCCATGGTTTATTCATCACTTATTTTCCATTATTCAAAATTGCAAGAGGCATCAAAACTCATGAATCAAAACGTTTCAAGGTCCAATCAAATTCAGGTGTGATTAGCAATTGAAACTTAAGTGATCCATCATGAAATATTTGGGTGTACATGCATGGAAGAGGGTGTATCTCACATAATGCAATTTTCTAAAACCATCCAAAACTCATTGAACAAAGAATTACCAAGGCCCAAATGCTGATAAGTGGATTAACCTAGCCTATTTAAGCTAACTTATGCTAGGGTTAGAGAGGAGGACACGTGATTTGGAGGAGAACCAAAGTTTCAACCCTAATTCTTGATTTCTTCATAGCTCACAATCCACAAGGGGTTTTCACAAAGTTCTTCCACAATCTTCTTTCTGGGGATCCACAGAGCACAAACCAACCACCCTTTGAAGCTAACAGTGAGGATACGTGGTACATAATCTCAGGTCAGTGACTTTTTTCGTGATCTTAAAACTCCTCTTTTAAATACGCATAGTGATCCGTGGTATACACTGATGATTCTGATATATTTATTTTTGAGATTGGACGTGTGGATTGATCATACTTTGAGTTTGAAATTTTTGAACCATGACTTTTTTCCTTCGACTTGCCATGTACGTTGATTGTTGGTTGAAAATAGCATGATATTTGGAATCCTCGCGTTTTTCTGATCAATTTAGTGTACCCACATACATGTTCTGGGAAATTTGGGGGTGGGGGTCACCGGAGATGACGACCGGAGCTAGGGCTCCGGCGTCTGGTTTGGTCTCCGGCCGGCTAGGGTTTTTTGGTGAAGAAGATGATCCCAGCCGTTGATCTGCTTAATCGTACGGTCTATACTTTGCCATGTGTTTTAAAATTTTGTTTTTATTTATTGGTTTGCATGTGTGTGCACCCACGATAACTACCACGCATCCCTAATCTGATCCTTTCCTTTGTTTTGACTTTTGACTTGATGACGTAATCTGGAGCATTGATTGAATCATGTGGCCAGGGATATGCCAACGCATTAATGAGGGAACATGCTATGCACGTGTTTTTTTTTTATTTTCTGACCAATTGCGTGCAGGTGCGTGCATCATTACTATGGTGTGCGTGTGGATCTGGATCGTTGATCACATTTACTTCATGGATTTGTTGACTGTTTGGGTGCGTTGGATCAATCCAAGGGTTGATGTTTAGTCTGACCATTGACTGAAGTCCACACGTGGACTCTTTTTTATTTTATTTTTTTTCTGATGGGTTTTTGATCTGGGCCTTGTTATTCGCACCCCTTGTATGAGCCCATTAGCCTTTTGAACGTGTTCTAGCTGCTAAACGCACCCCTTGCATATTTCTTCATTTTTATTTTATTTAATTGTTTGCATTTCATTTCAAATTTTTAAAAATAATTAATTGCATTAAAAAATTCCCAACAAATTCATGCATCATATTTATAATTTTATAAAATTTTCACAAATTTTATTTTATTATTTTATTTTATTTTCATCATCTGAATTAAATATTTGTTTATTTTCTTTTTGAATTATTCACATCATGCATACTTAAACTTGTAGAATTTTGTTCTCATAGCATACAAAACCTTTTGAACTCATCCTTTTTGCTTTTTTTCACCAATACATTGAATTGCATTAAAATATTTTTCTATCATTTTTAAAGCTTTTTCATATTGCATTTCAGTCCTTCTCTTTTGCATATTGAACCATATTTCTCATCTGAATTTGCATAATTGTTTGAGTGACCTATCTTGGGAATTTTGGCATGAGTTTTGGACATGTTGTTTGCTTCTGGTTGAGCTACTTTAATAATTAATTTGGTGATTTTAGAAGGTGTGTTGCTAATTGTCTAATTGCTCTTTGTGTGAGATCTTCTTGTATGCACATCCTTAATCATGTCTGATTATTTGTTTGAAAAGACACTTGTGCCATTGTTTGGGATTGCTTCCTTGAATTCATGAATCATGCTTGGATTGTTATAGCTCACTAGGTTATCAGTATATGTCATTGCTTGGGTTCCATTTGTCTCATTTCTTTTACTTATGTCTGTTTTGTACTAACCTTTCATGCAGAGGCTGAGGTAAGTTATTCAAGGATGTGGATAGTTATCCATGTCCACTCTCATTCTTTCTGTCTCTCATATTTTCTTTTCGTTAGGCTTAGGTTGTCGTCAAACCTCACTAACCGTAGGTCACCCATGCATGATAACATCAGGACTCTTAGTTTCCCTTTAGAGTTTCCTTTGTGTCTTCTCTCTTCTCATCTCAAAACTTCTTGAAAACACTTAATAAGGATAAAGTGTATTGCGCACGAGCCTTAAGCGTGGGGAATGAGAAATGAGGGGCTTCCTCTCATCTTTTTAGAGTTCTTAGCGAGCGTCCTGTCTTGGGATGATTCGTTAAGTATTCCTCCCTGTGCCCTAGACTTTGGTGCAATGCAAATTATGAACTAACTCAAGTCACTTCTGTCTTAAAAAATACAAACAAACCTCAAATCTTTTTGTCCTTCGGGATTGTCAAACTAAAGGCTATTTTCAAAAAGGGCACGTTACTTTCCGTCTGAGTCGCAAACAGGCATCGACCCTAACTGCCGGACGCGAACTTAACGCCGCTCATAAAAAACACAAAAAGAACTTGGTCCGAACTACGTTGAATTTGAATTTCCCATTGCACAAAGGGAGTACGTAGGCCTAGGACGTCGACGTCCTACCGAGTCTGTCTTTGTCTTCCCCTTCCCCGTCTTAGTGCAGCCATAGATGATAGGATAACTCACCCTTAGAATAGACAACAAGCGTGGATCCCATCGAGTACGATGGACGCGTGGGGTGCTAGCACCTTCCCCTCGTGTAACCGACTCCCGAACCCAGGTTATGGTTGGGATGATCATTCCTTTCCCTCTTCCTCAGGTTTATGCGGTGTTCCCTTTCCCTCCCTTGGGATAAATTTACATGGCTGGCGACTCTGTTTTCCGCGCCACTCTCGCGTTTGTACCTGGATGAAAATCCTGGGAGCGACAATGATCAAGTATGTAAATTATGCCAATAGGCACTTATGATGGTGTCAGTACCAGATAATAACTTTTGTATGATATTATTCTAGATATATAATATATAGGGTGTGACAGTCACGAGTATCACAATCAATCCAAGAATAATTACTTGTTTATATTATACTATGTTATTTGAAGTTTATGTAATGACCAAACACTTAAGGTCAAATTTTTTTGTTATGCTGTTGTTATGACCAAACAATTAACGTCATGGTTTTGTTATGTGGTTGTCATGGACAAACAATTAAGGTCATAACCAAACAATTAAGATGTTTTGTTGTTATTAAATACAATTGTTATTTAGGTTCTTTTGTTATGCTGTTATGAAATGCAAGTTCTGCTGTTATGATGTTGATATGCTGATATGGTTCTGCCTAGCTGTCAAATTATGGTTGTAACATGTTTACAGGTTTATAGGTTTTATGTTAAGAAAAAAATGACAGGTTTTATTGTCACCAATTGATACTGGTTTTACAGGTTTTACTGCTATGTTGTAAAAAGAGTTTCACACGTTTTATAGGTTTTTGGTTTTTATATTTTGAACATATGGTTTCCTATTTTGTGACAAGTCCAATACTGCTATGCTGTGAAAAGAGGTTCAATACATAGCATACACAATTGTCTCCAAATTATGTCAAAAATTGGTTCAACTTTGTTATGTCAAAACAAGTACAAATTATATCAAAACATGTTCAACTTTGTTATGTCAAAACAGGTCCAAAATTATGTCAAAACAGTTTCAACTTTGTTATGTCAAAATAGGTCAAAAATTATGTCAAAACAGTTTCAACTTTGTTATGTCAAAACAGGTCAAACTTATAGAAAACACGTTCAACTTTATTATAGAATACATATTCAACTTTGTTATAGAATACATGTTCAATTCATCACAAGTTCATTTCTCATTTCATTAAAATTAACACAAATAACAATACATCATATCATACAATACAACACATACAAACATAACCATTTTTCCAAATACAGAGAAATTACTCCATTTGAATATATCTGTTGCAACTAATGCAAACACAAGTAACAATACAAACACCGTAGAAAAACCCAGAAAATAATCCATAAACTTAATCTTCGTCTTCAACAAATCTTCATTTTTCTTTGTGTTCCTAATTAAATTCATAAGTTCGTCATTCTTGTCTTCAAAGATCTAATCACATATTTTGCACAGTTGCTCATATTTTCATCAAACCATTCAAAATAGTTACATCTTTTTTTCCTCATCACCTTAAAATGACCAGAAACCATGAATTTTCTTCCAAAATTCTCGTAATTCCATGATATCATCAATAGTGACTCAAACTCACACTAACAGCTATTCCATATTCTTCTTAGATCAGAGAGGTTTTTTATAGACAAATGAGAAACTTGTTTCAAACATGATTGAAAAAAAAGATAAATGAAGAAGAGGATACACTAGGTTTTTGAAGCAGGCGCAGGGTAAAAAAATCAATGAATTTTAAAGAACGTGAAGAACAAAATGCAGGAGGCGTTGGGTTTGTGAAGGAAGCGCTGGATTTGTTATTACTAGAACATGAAGATGATGAGTAATATATGGGAAATTGTTAGAATTTATTATAATTCTACTTTTTATATAATGATATTACATTAATATTTTTTAAAATTTATTAAAAAACATTAAAATATATTTGACATATAAAAAAAGAATATGATTAGTCTTAAATTGATTTGACATTGACATGTCAACAAACTAAGCGCCACATCATTAAAAATAAATCTCAAATTAGAGAGGAGACTAAAATTCAACACAAAATTAAAAAAGAGATCAAAATCGTAATTTTTAAAATGGATAAATTAAAATAATAAATAAATAAATAGACCAAACTTACAATTAAACTAATATGCTAACTACTAAAATTAGATTAATTAGATTAATGTATGATGGCATTAATTAGAAACGAGGAAAAAGACAAGGTAGTGATGGATGGAGCTGGTTGAGGTCCCCTACTAAATTAGATCATTTCAATCTCATTTTTTCTTGCATTACTCAATTAAAGGATTCCATTCCTTTATATTAGAGTGAAGAATTTTCAATGAAATGAAAATGAAGTTGACATGAAGAAAATATGCTTGTTATCACGGTTAAGGATCATATTGTTGTCTTGCCATCATGGTGGTGGACAAGACGAATTATAATGATAGTAATGAGGAATGACTTTCATTGTGGAAATTAATTTTATACACATACTTTATTATATGGTTACTTTAGTCATATCATCATCATTTGCATAGTCAATTAAGGAAATTTAATCATAAAATTAAAGTAGCTTTGTAACTATTTAAAGCATAGATACTGCCTTAATCATTATTTTGTTTATTAGTTTTTCCGAAATTTTCTCCCAAAACTATTATCATATGAGCAGGTGGGTGTGAATATTGGAGACAAAGTATGTTTACTTTAGGAATCCTTTTTGTTTATTCAAATAGGAAAGCATCAATGGCTCATGGAGTTATGGAGAGGCAATTGTTCTATGAAACTATAAGCGATTTATTTCATGTTTATATCTCGATTTTATATATTTCAAAACTCTAGGAATTATATTTTATCATCTAGATTTAAGCTTTAACAACGCACTGCTTTTATATTAAAATTTTGTTAAAAAAGTGGGGAGGGGAGGGGGATCCTAAGAAATCAAATGAATGTTATCTGACATGAATATATGTTTATAAATAGAAGTAATTTTCATCATACAAGTCCATTTTTATGGGATCAAATTAAGTTTAGTAAATGGTCTAGTAGGAATTTACTGTATTTTCAGTCTAGTAGTATGTCTGTTTTAGATATGGCCAACTTGATTAAATTTCTTAGCTGGAAGTGGGGAGACATTAGGAGAAGTAAGAGGACAATTCAGTTTTACGACTGGTTCACAGTCCCTTTGGTCTGTTAATTGTTTCTGTCGTAGTTTTTGTTTCGATTGTACGGGTTCCTGCATCCCTAGTGCAGTATCTTTGTTCAATCAATTGCCTTCAGAAAAAAAGTTTAATTCACACATTTTAATAGTAGTATCAAAGTCTGATTCGAATGAAACAACACACTCATATGTATTGAAAATATTCTCATATGATTGTGGATAGAGTGTCCTAATAGCTTCCATTTAAAAGAGAGTTGACCCCAAAACAAAGAGAAATGTATACTTTACTATGAGTATGTGAAAATCCATTTTTTGTTGACCATTTAATAAAAATCAAATGAAGATAAATAAAATATATTTTATAACATGAGTGGCTTAAAAATCCAATCCTTATTGATAAAATACCACGAGCGTTGTTGATTTCAAATTTAAGGCAAGCAATAATTTAGGGCCTATTTGTTTTAACTTTTAAAAAATAGATTTTTTTCTTTGTATTTTTAAAAATGAATTTTGTAAAATCGTTTTTTAAAATATTATAAAATTTTCTATATATATATATATTTTAAAGAGAATAATAATTTTTGACATCGTAAAACATAAACATACATTATTGAAAATCAAAATATAGTCGAAATTGCAATTTTTGAAAAAAGTTGTATCTCAAAAATGATTTTTATGAAAAACTATTTGAAATAGCTTCAAAATTAAGTGATTTTTTGAAATTTTGATATTCAATTTTTTTTTCAATAAAATGATGAAATATCTAAAATAACATTTTAACAATAACTATTCAAACCAAATTTTCATTTGAAGCTTTTATGAAAAATTTCTTTGCAATTTTTTTCTTCACAAAATTATGTTACACTATAAAAATTAATTTTTAAAAAAAGCAAAACAAACGTGTCCTTAATAGAATACTAACTCCCCATAGAAAAAGATGTGATAAGAGTTTCATATCGAATAATATATGGCATAAACCTGACTTTATAAATGGGGGCAATCTTCACCTTATTAACTGATTTTGTAGGGTTGAGTTAGGTCCAACTAAAATTTCTTAACATGGTATCAAGAGTCTCGTTTAAGATTCGGTGGATCACCTTTTATGGTTTCTGCTATCGGACCACCCACCATTTATTTTTACGCTTCAGTTGTTTAGTCTTGATGGCATGAACATGTCTATATAAGTAGAGACAATCCTCACCTTACCAACCAAGTTTATAGGGTTGAGTTAAACTCAACCACAATTTCTTAACAAATTGGCAGCGCGCAAATTAAATGCAAAGAGCAAATTTCAAGTATTAAAAATAAAAATTTAAAATATACTTTAAAAGAATTACAATGCTTTATAAAAAAAAGCACTGCAAATCTATTAAAAAATTACAAATTTATTATCTATGTCAACAATGTTTTTTATATATAAAAATCACTCTTAAAATCAATAATATTTTTATATAAAAAAACATCATTCTTTTAATGACACATTTCATAGAAAAAATGATGTTATAAATAAGATGAGAGCGTCCAACTTAAAGGTTGGGAGCAAATCAATTAGTATTGAACATAAAATCTTAAAATATATTTTATAGGATTTGCAAGTATTGTTAACCTATTAAAATTTACAAAATTCTTATCTATTTCAACATTTTTTACATAAAAAAATAACCGATTTTTATTTTAAAAAAAAAATTGTTCTTTTAATGACCAGCGATTATTATAAAAAGTACATGAGATTCAACAACACTTTAAAAAAAAAAACTGCCTTTTTTAACATGTGAAAAGGACTACGACGACAAATAGGGGCGAACATTTAGTAAAAGCGGTTTAGGTTATGTTTAGAATTATCTCTCATGATATCCACAATTGGGAAAAATTAGATAAAGTGAATAAGTTTGTAAGAGAATATGAAGATGAAGTGAATAAGTTTGTAAGAGAATATGAAGATGAAGTGAATAAGTTTGTAAGAGTTGTTGTTGCTCATCAGAGAAAATTAGATATACAAAAAACATAAGTCATTGTTTAAAGTATTGTTATACAAATGTGAGTAAATATATTTTAAAATACCATTTAATTAGGTAAATTACCCGTACGTTGCATGGCTTTTATTGTAATACCCTTTTTCACTTTTTTGAATAACTACTAAACAAAATTAATAACAATCGTTCAATCAATAGATAAAGTTTTCAATTATTGTATGGTATTTACATTTAATATTAAAAGGATAGAATGCAAAAGTTCATATAAATTAAAAAAAAAAACATTAAAGGATAAAACTTATTTCAAATGTATGAGTTTATGTAAATTTAGAGTATAAAGTTTAGGGTTAAATATGTTTTTGGTCCCTATAAAATTACCAAATTTAGTTTTTGGTCCCTATTAAAAATTAGCGTGTTTTGGTCCCTACAAAATAATTATGCACACAGTTTTAGTCTCTACTGTTAAACCAATGTGTGTTTTTGAATGATTATTTTGCAGATATGTTTAGAACATTATAAAAAGTTCTTCGAAAAAAAAGGAACTCAAAATTTGATTTATAAGTCGAGATTTTCATTACTTTTAGCATTATGTTTTGAAATTTAAAAAATTCATATTTAATTTTTCTCATTTTAAAAAATTATATAATTTGGTAAAGAAATATTTTATAGTAATCTAAAATATTTTGGAAAAAAAAATTATTCAAAAATTTTAGAAAATAGCAATGACTAAATCTGCATGCATAAAAATTTTGTAGAGACCAAAATATGTCATTTTTTAATAGGGACTAAAAATGAAAAGTGAGATATTTATAGGGATCAAAAACACATTTAACCCTAAAGTTTATATAAAATTTATCGATAACTAATATATATTTTGTTTGCCTCTTATAAAATGTAGGTTTAATGTATCCTTTAGTCCTTTAATTTAATTTAAGGTTTCACTTAGTCCATTATTTAATAAACGCTTGTTTTAAATCCCTTAAATATTATCTGTTAGTCACATTGGTCGTGTCCGTTAAATTTTGTCAAATTTCGAAAAGTTTTATATGCGTGTCACTCCATTTGTACTAAACTAGATGACATGGAATTGTTTTATTTTATATTAATTTAAAATTTAAAAACAAAAGAAGTTGTGTATGAAACAATCTTCTTCTATCTTCCTCAAACCCTAGCCCACCCCTCTCACTTCTTCCTCTCTCTTTCTCTCACTTGATTTTGTTGACTTTTCAACACCCATCCCAATTTCGTTTTAGTATTGTGCAGATCTCATAACTATGTCTAATTTCGTTTTTCGTTTTCAATGGTACCTGGCGATTCAATTGTAAGTTTAATCTTTTTTGGATTTAAGGATTTTCTTTGTTGGAAAAAAATTAATATTTGTTAGATTTGGAATTGTGGGTTTTTGTTGTTTGTTATTTTGTGAAAATTAGCTTTATAATGCTTTGGTATGTATGCCAGTCGACAATTGGTTTGTTTTGTAGATTTGCTTGGTTTTATACCTTGGTGATACTACAGAAGGTGGGAAACTCCTACGGCTGAAGCATGCTAGCCTACATTAATGGATTTTCATATGTACATCTTTTGTTTGACAAAATATTTTCATAAATGGATTTTCTACGTATTGGTGAAAGAGCATGCTAGCCTATGTTAGCCATGTGTTTGATGAAATTCCTCTATGAAATATAAACTTCAAATTTGACATGGTGTTTGTTGCGGTGAGAATTGGATATTAAGCTATTGACTAAACTTGAATCACAAATCTTTAAAGATTCACCACCGAACTTTGATTTATCCAAGGAAAAGGGTAAAGATCGTAGAAAACCCTAAGTTTGCAATGTTACAACAATGCTAAAAGATTTTGGGGGTCGGGGTTGGTTATACCTAATGAAGGTGTTAGCATCCTAAGCATCTATAGTACTCTATAGGAACCTCTTGCTAGTATTTGTGTGATTATTTGCTATTGTTTTGTGTTTGGGTTTTGTGGATGAGAGATAGGAGCCTAAGGTTTAAGTTACTAAGTATGCTCGCCAAAACTTTGCGGTCTTGTGCCTACATATCCTTACAAGGATGGAATCAGAGCATTTGTAGTTCACCTCACTAAGGATGAATGAACACTTGATTATGATCAAGGTTCAAAGGGGGATTAATTGTTAAGGTCTTAACACTTACTTGACTTGACAAAGTCAAAAGATTTTCAAGTTCTAACTTAAGTCTAAGTTGAAAGCTTAATGACTCTAACAAGGTCAAAGGGAATGGGTATTGCTAAGCTACCTATGACATTGAGTCAATAGAGAGACTTTCCCTTGGATCAAGGAACAAGAGGCAACTTAAGGAGGGAAGCTAACAAGCTAACATCACTTGGGGGAAATAACTTGACAAACTTAAAGGAGGGTATGATTAAGTATGGATGATATGAACAAGTATGATATTCACAACATGATATCAAATAAAAGTGCTCAAAGTAACATTCAAACATGATGTTTATATGATAAAGATGAAGCACAAGGTTACAACCAAAGCATAAGAAAGAGATGTGACAACATCTAAAGGTAAAACTTGACAAAGTCAAAACAGAAACAAAGTAACAACTAAGCACACTCAAAGTTTGGAGAAGTTCAAAACAACATCGTGACAACCAAGATGAACAAAGATGTTACAACATCTAAACATTCATGAAGTATAGTTCTAACAAAACTAAAGCATCATGGATAACAAGTTAAGTTCAAAGTCAAAGCAAGTATGCATTAAGGTTTACTAACACTGATGCGGTGTTTTCGCAAGTATACGAATCACGTCAGAGTAATATAAAAGATTATCGATCCCACAGAGACCAAACGTCAATCTATCGATTTCTATCGTTATGATGTTTATCTAAGCCAAATCAATCGGGAGTTCGTGAGTGCACAGTAAAAGCAGAGTAAAGTACGAAGATATAAAATTCAATAAACAACAGACTTGAATGTAATTCACACAGTCAGATAATATTCCAGATGCTTGTAAATAGAACTACTTATGGGGTAATGTTTTCTACTTATGAAAAGAACTAATTTAACGGGAACTGTCGCTTTCGCGTATTCAGAACCGAGTTTATCCCTTAATCGAACCCTCTTATTGTCACTTATAAAAAGGCGTGCATTGCGTTAAAGTAATAAACCTATTTTTAAGAAATATAGTTTCTTGACTCAGTTGAAAAGTATTTTGACTTGGAACTTTTAACAAAAAGAGGTTCATGCGAACCGGACTTTAAACCCATAAACGCGTCCGAAAATAGTTTTAAAATCGTTTTTCTAAAGTATTAAAAACTCCTACTTAACTGGACAAAGCGCTTTCGCTTCCTTTGAACAGTTAAGACTAACCAAGTTTAACCAAAGGTTGGACGGCTTTCGATCTTACCCAATAGAAATAAAGTACAGAAAACTTGTGTCAAAAATCAAAATAACCTCTAAGCATTTCTACCGACACATTGTATGGAATATTACTTTAACTATGATCCTTACATTCTAACCTTTAAGATTTAGCCAGACATGGAAATGTAAATAGACATGTTGGAATAGATCATGTTAAAGTAAATTCTTAAAAAGGTTTTGAAAGTAAAGCAAGTGCAAGAAAATAAAGAAAGTAAAGCGAGTGCGAGAAAATAAAGAAAGTAAAGCGAGTGCGAGAAAATAAAGAAAGTAAATGCTGAACTTGTAAATGAAACCTGCTCCAAATCGGAGGCTTTAAATCTGGTACATCTGGAAATAAATGACTGGAAATAAAATGGCGGCAGGATTAACTTCTACCAGAGTGCTCCAAACTCGATTACAGACTCGATCAAACAGTGAGATAACTCCCCGATGTGAAGAGTTTATCACTTTACAATACTGAAATATATGGCTTGAGTTCTGAAACTAAGCTTGGATGAAGAAAAAGGATTCAGAACTCGTCTATTTATAGCCTAGGAAATTAACATGGAAGGACAAAAGTACCCCCCAACTTCTTTTGGGAGGGAAAACAAACGACAAAGGTGGTGCCCGCCACCCCCTCATGGCGCCCGCCATGTGAACCAAGGGAGAAAGAAATGGAGATCGTGGCAGTTGACAGCAGTTGACTCTTATCCAAGTCATGGCCTACCCTACGGCGCCCGCCATGGTGGATGCCGTGTGTACAATTTCCTCAAAAAATGGTTTTCTTGCTCGTTTTTCTTCATTTCTTCACAAGGAGCTCTGGAAATACAAAGAACCTGAAAACAAAACAAAACACAAGCATAACACAAGAAAATGGCAATAAAATCCTAAGAAACATGTGCAATCCGAGTCAAATACGCAGTGTGATTCAATGTTATCAAATTCTCCCACACTTGGACCTTTGCTTGTCCTCAAGCAAAACACTTTATAGCTCATGATAGAAAAAGGTGGTATCAACGAATGATTTAGGCTAAAAGGGCTTCTAAGTTCAAACTAGGATGAAGTGATAGGTACTAACTAAGTGAACCAAGGATATCGTAATGACACTTTTTCGCAGACACAGACATAAACTTCGTGCCTATATAAACCAATCCATACTACCCCCACTGTACCTAGGCCTACCCTCTTGCATCTCTTTTTGGGTCCTCTTCATTCTAGTACAATCACATTAAGCCCGTTATCCGTACATACTCATAGTAAAGTGACCGGTTAGTGATTCTGATCTCAAGCATGGGGCTCTGGTACACAAACTGGTGTAACCCCTTTTATTGACCCAATTGTAGTTGTGGGGGATCGGATCGTAACCCGCCCTACCAAGTCCAGCACCAGATACCTCTGAACCAACCAACAATGGGCAAATTTTATTCTCCTTTTTTATTTTTTATTTTATTTTTTTATTTTTTTTATTAAATTTTATTTTTTTTGTAAATGCTGTTTTATGAAGCACAGCATACAGATCATTCACTTATATTCATCGGTCCCCTACGTAGAGCATGCTTAGGCCGGAGCAGACTGCTAGGATAAACTACTAAGGACCTACTCAAAAAGATAATTAAGGCCATGGTATATGGGGTATCGGGGTCGATTCCTATAATCACGAAGCTTATGGTGTTAAAACGATACCGATGTTTCAAAAAGTTTTCCCAAGTCATCCGCATCCTAACTCAAACCTGTCTCAAAGCCCAAATTTTCAGAACAATATACTTTCTTCTGTCAAAAATTTTTTTGGTAAGGCTAAGGAAATGGGGAAATATGGATATACTACACAGATAACTCGTCAAGCACATGCATATTCTAAAAAAAACAAACTAAAAACAAGATAACTAAACTACAAAGCAATAAAAAAAGTAAAAGGAAGGAAAATGCAAGTAAAACAGATAAAGTCTCCTCCCACACTTAAATCAAACATTGTCCCCAATGTTTAGAAATAAGATAGGGAAAGAGTAACCTGGAAGTCCTATGGCATGCTACTGGTACTGTCGCCACCGTGTGGTGAGCGCCTAGAGTGACGAGATCTGCTGCGGCGACGATCGCTCTGAGAAGCTGCGAACTCGTCGAATCTGGTGGTCAAAGCAGCCTGAGATTGCATGATACTTTGAATGGAGTTGTTTGTCTGCTGCTGTGAATCTTGCATGAATCTCATGTTGTCGGTCAGTTGCTGCTGGATGGAAGCAAGTAAGCCATCACGCCTTTCTTCTCTGGCCAGCTGGTCGTGCTACATCTGCTCAGTAATATAGAAACCAGAAGCTGTACCTGCAGAAGGGTGAGAAGAGGACGGTGCAGTGGGTGCAGGTGATACATGGTGGGGTGACATATGATGATCTGGAGACTGCTCTCGCTGGTCATATTCGTCGTCAGTCTCGTTCCCGTCCTCAGTAGATACATTAGGAGGTAGTGGACCCGTGGCAGGTGGAGCATCTAAATCATAGGTCCAGTACCTCTGTACACGTACATCAGTACGTCTAGTGCATGGCAAAGCAACAGATGGGATAGCTACTCCATGGATCATAAGTTCAAAGCCTCCCTCTCTCCTGACTCTACACAATTTCATATCTTTTAGAAATTTTAAATTAATTGTGCAAGGAGGAAGAGGTGCCAAGGTGGCTATCTCAGTGTCGAGGTTTAGAGCCCTAGCAATAGACGTAATCAAACCTCCAACAGAAATGGTCCCTGTACTCTTAATAGCAGCAGTCATGTGAGCAATCATAAATGGAACCAAATTAATCCTCCTATTTGTGAGGCACCCTTGTAAATACAGAAGTTCTTTTGCATTCACTTTGTTTGGATTCTCCCGGCCAAAAATAGTACAAGCCAATATATAACGAAAAACACGGATGGTCGGGTTATGGATCCTTGAGGCAAGAATCCCTTCAAAAGAAGTAATTGGAAAATTTGACAACCTGTTCCAGAAGGAAAATGCCTCAACCGACCAATCGGAATCCAAAGGTGCTTCACAAATAGCGCCATCCCCAAAAGGTAATCCTAATCTCTCTGCTAGTTCGTCGGTGGTGAATTCATATTCAACACTAAACATTCTAAATTTCACCGTACCGACTATGCTAGCAGTGTCAGGACGAACAGTGTAAATCAAGGAACTCAAAAATTCCTGGGTCAACCTTTCAAAAGTGGGTACTTGCCTAGCAAAAATATCGTGTAATCCTAAGACATCTAGCAAGTGAAAAACGCTATGATAAATACTAAGAGTATAGAGACAGTCTACGTCGACGTACCGGGTCGAGATAATCTCTCGTGCTTGCAATTTCTCGAGAAGTTTCTTTTGCCTTTCCCCGGGCTTGCCTTGGCGAAGGATGTAACCGTCATACTCCATTGATGCACCTTTGAGGTTGAAAATGAGAGAAATGGGTTTTTGTAGAAGGATGGTGAAAAATGGATTTTTATGAGATTTTGATGGATGGGTATGAAAATGGGAGTTGGAAAGGTTAATGGGATGGTGAGTAGATGAAAAAGTTGTGAACTTTATGGGGGTTGATGGAGGTTTTCGGATGGGTAAAAATAGAGGTTAGGGAGGTTGAAGGTGAGAAAATGGGAGAAATGGTGGTTCTGCCCCGTATATAGTTCCAGACCCCATGGCGGGCGCCATGGACTATATGGCGGGCGCCACCTTTGTAAAAAGTCTGGGCCGGAATTTTGCTTTGCTTTCTTGGGCTTTCTTCTCCTCTTTTATTTGGGTGGTGCAGGTAGCACTTCCTTCTTGTTTTTTTTTGTACATGCATATTTTTGTTAGGTCTAAAAATAAAAATAAAAATACAAAAAGTAAATAAATTAATAAAATAAAATGAGAGAATAATAAACATAGAAATTCATATATATATATATATATATATATATATATATATATATATATATATATATATATATATATATATAACCAAAGTACATCATGAACAACATGGAAGCCAAATGCGAGAATGTAAAACACACACACACACATATATATATTAGTCTAAAAAATAGAAATAAGTAAATAAAACGGTAAAAAAAGATAATGAAAGTAGTGTCATCCTGAGCCGGAGGCTCCTCGGTCTGGTCAGAACCTCGTACTGCGGATAACTCGCGGCGTAGATCTGCGATCTCCTAATACAAGCAATCAGCCTCTGTCGCGTGTGTCAGATTGGACACCTGGACCTGCAAGGTAAGGTCAGTAACCTCCTGTCGAAGTCTGGCAGTCTCCATACGTAGCTCAGTTAGCTGTGTGTACACGTCAGGTCTCTGCAAGGAAAGATTATTCGACAGCACTGTAATCCTGGGAGAAGGTGGTGTAGGGTGATATTCTGGAACCGGTGGAGTGCGAGGCTCATCAACTGTCTCTCCATAACCCTCTAAAGCATAACTCCAATTAGCAGGGTCGTGGACACTAGTCATGATAGGATCAGGCAAAGTGAAGTAATGGATGGTCTCGCTGTCGATCAAGAGCCTGAACTGGTTAGGGTGAAAGGAAGCTTTCCTCATCAACCCTTGGTCCAAGCAGAAATCGATATCCAACGTGGTATACCCGCAGTAGGGAGTCAGGTGAAGCAGCTTACTAGTAAGACCCAAAGCGGTAGCAATCTGAGTAACTGTTCCTCCTACATGGATGATTCCTTCAGAAGATCTGGCTGTGAGTGTGAAGTTATCAAGCAGAAAGTTCCCACAGGCCACAGGATGCGACTGGTTCGCACAGAAAAGGAAGAGAATCTCCTCCTCACTAACATTGACATCAGCCTTTCCAAGGAAGGTGTGGGCAAGGATCATCTGGAAATACCTGAGAGTTGGGTTATGGATAATGTGAGATAGCTGGGTGGACGGATCAGGGCTTCTTCCACCTGTGATATCGCTCCAGAACTTGTCGATATCTCGACTCATAAAGTATCCCATAGGTAAATCAGGAATGGCATCAGGGGAAGTCTGGAAACCTAGCAAATCACTGAACCCCTTATGGGTAAAAGAGTACTCTGTCCCAAACAGTCTGAATATGACGCTGCCATCCGGACCATCATATGGCTCATGGCTAAATGAACTGAGGAACTCCAGGGTGAGGTTTCTGTAGGTCGAATGCATGTCATCAGCATACTCATCCCACTGGAGTTGGCTACATAGAAACTTTACACTGGGCTCGATGCCTAAGGCATCCATGCAAGCCTGGTCAGGGTAACGGGTAGGTGCCATGGGGCGCTGGTAAAGGACTAGATAGCGCTGTCTCTGTGTGTCATCTCTGAAAGCGACGTGCATGTCGTCGAAGGTCTGCATCCTGAAAAGAAGGGCTAGAGAATGGGACCTGAAAACATAAACATCATAAAAGGTCAGTCTATATAAACAGACTAATCAAAATAGAGACAAAATGTAAGATATGAAAAGTAATAAAAATAGAAGAAAAAATAAATAAAAATAAAGAAAACCGTGGGTTGCCTCCCAAGCAGTGCTTGTTTAACGTCGTTAGCTTGACGAGTAGAACTCATGTAACTGAAGTAGGTAGTGGTGGATCGATCAGAGTGTGGCTGAAGTAGTCAATGGGAATGTCACCTCCTTCGTAGTGTTTTAACCTCTTCCCATTTACAGTGAATGGACTACAAGAATGGTTCTTGATCTCAACTGCTCCGGATTTTAGGACTTTAGAAACTTCAAAAGGACCTTTCCATCTTGAATGAAGCTTGCCAGGAAAAAGTCGCAACCTGGAATTAAAGAGGAGAACAGGATCTCCTATATTGAAATCTTTCTTTATAATTCTTTTATCATGCCAAGCTTTGGTTCTTTCTTTATATATTATGGCATTTTAATAGGCAGACTTGCGGAGTTCTTCTAGTTTATGAATGTTAAGGATGTGCTTTTCACCAGCAGTCAAATAATCTAAGTTTAAGGTTTTAATGGCCCAATAGGCCTTGTGTTCTAACTCAAAGGGTAGGTGACAGGACTTTCCATAGACCAATTGGTAAGGAGTTGTTCCAATAGGGGTTTTAAAGGCAGTTCTGTAGGCCCATAGTGCTTCTTGTAGCTTCTGAGACCAATCTTTTCTAGTTATTGAAAGAGTTTTCTCTAAGATTTATTTAATCTCCCTATTAGATACCTCTACTTGGCCGCTAGTCTGTGGATGGTAAGGTGTTGCTACTCTATGCTTAACTCCATATTTGCTTAAAAGTTTATAAAAAATTCTTGATATGAAGTGCGATCCACCATCGCTTATAACAAGGCGGGGTACTCCGAACCTAGGGAATATATAATTCCTAAACAGCTTAATCACTACACGTGTGTCATTTGTGGGTGAGGCTATGGCTTCAATCCATTTAGACACGTAGTCAACAGCTACTAAGATATATTTATTTCCTAATGAGGATGAAAATGGTCCCATAAAATCGATTCCCCAAACATCGAAAAGTTCTACTTCCTGAATGTTCCTTAAAGACATTTCGTCACGTCTTGAGATGTTCCCAGTGCGCTGGCACCGGTCACATTTGACTATATAGGCATGAACATCACGCCACATTGTGGGCCAGAAAGCCAGCTTGAAGAATTTTAGCGTGTGTCTTGGAGGTACTAGCATGTCCTCCGTAGGGTGCAGAGTGACAATGTACTATGATATTTCTTACCTCTTCTTCTGGAACACAACGACATAAAATACTGTCTGTACCTCTTTTGAAAAGAAGTGGCTCGTCCAAATAAAATTGTCTTACATCGTTAAAGAAATTCTTTTTCTGTTGATAGTTAAGGTCAGGAGGTACGATATCAGCGGCTAGGTAATTAACAAAATCATCGTACCAAGGTACGCCACTTACCGCCAAAGATTTTTCAGGGTTCTTATAAGGATCTAGGTTATTTTCTTCAATGGCTTCTATCTTAGCTATTAACCTGTCATAGGAAAAATCATCATTTATAGGCACTAAATCTGGTTTCAGGTACTCAAGTCGAGAAAGGTGATCAGCAACTACATTTTGTGTGCCTTTCTTGTCTCGAATATCTAGATCGAACTCCTGCAATAAAAGGATCCATCGAAGTAACCTAGGTTTAGCATCTTTCTTACTTAATAGGTAACGAATACCAGCGTGGTCTGTGTAGACTATAATTTTAGCTCCTACCAGATAAGATCGAAATTTGTCTATAGCAAAAACTACAGCAAGGAGTTCTTTTTCAGTGGTTGCGTAGTTAGCTGGGCAGCATCTAGGGTTCTACTAGCATAATAAATTACATGTAATTTCTTATCCTTTCTTTGAACTAGAACAGCTCCTACAGCGTAATCGCTAGCATCACACATGATTTCGAAAGGTTCGGTCCAATCTGGGGGTTGCATAATGGGTGCTGAAATTAGCGCTTGTTTCAAAAGGTTAAATGCTTCAATGCATTTTTCATCAAAATTAAATTCAACATCTTTCATCAGGAGGCCAGTTAAAGGTTTGGTTATTTCAGAGAAATCCTTGATAAAACGCCGGTAGAAACCAGCATGTCCAAGAAAACTTCAGACTTCTCTAATGGTCTTAGGGGGTTTTAGGTTTTCTATTACCTCTATCTTGGCTCTATCTACTTCAATACCCATTTCAGAGACTATGTGTCCTAAAACTATACCTTCGGTAACCATAAAGTGGCATTTCTCCCAGTTTAATACCAGGTTTACATCCACACATCTTTTTAGGATTTTCTCAAGGTTAACGAGACAGTTTTTGAAATCAAATCCGCATACCGAGAAATCATCCATGAATACTTCCATAATTCCATCAAGGTAATCGGAAAAAGTTGACATCATGCAACGCTGGAAAGTAGCTGGAGCATTACAGAGGCCGAAAGGCATTCGTCTATAGGCAAAGGTTCCAAAAGGGCATGTGAAGGTTGTTTTTTCTTGATCTTCTGGGTGAATAGGAATTTGGAAGAATCCAGAATATCCATCAAGATAACAAAAATAGGAGTGTCTAGCTAAACGCTCCAGCATTTGGTCTATAAATGGTAAAGGGAAATGATCCTTCCTAGTTGCTTTGTTTAATTTTCTGTAATCTATGCACATACGCCATCCTCCTTCTATCCATTTTGCTACATGTCCGCCTTTCTCGTTTTGCACAACTGTGATGCCTCCATTTTTAGGTACTACATGCAGAGGGCTCACCCACTTACTATCTGAGATTTGATAAATTATACCTACTTCCAGTAACTTAAGAACTTCCTTCTTAACAACATCACTCATTATAGGGTTTATCCTTCTCTGATGTTCTCTAGAGGGTTCTGAATCTTCCTCAAGTAAAATCCGGTGCATACACACGGATGGACTTATACCTTTTAGATCAGAGATATTATACCCTAAGGCTGAGGGATATTTCCGCAAAACATATAAGAGCTGGTCTGTTTCTTCTCGGTTTAAGGTAGCACTGACTATGACTAAACGGTTCATTTCCCCGTCCAAAAACTCATATCTTTGATTCTTGGGTAGTTCTTTAAGTTCTAAAGTTGGTTTCCCGGGGCATGGTATTGGATCGGGGGTAAGGGATAAACATTCTTGAAGGTTATCATCAATGTAGGGTTCCATAAATCCATCATCTTCCCTTATTAGGGTTGAAGGCAGTTTGATTGTTTCTATGGGTTCTTCTTGATCTAATTCCCTAATGCATTCATCAATGATGTCTATGGCATAACACGCGTCTCCTAATACTGGTGCCATAAGAAATTTCGACAAAATGAATTCTATCTTTTCATCACCTACCTCAAAAGTCAACTTTACCCTCTTGACATCTATTATGGCTCCTGCGATTGATAAGAATGGCCTACCTAGGAGGATTGGAATGTCATCATCTTCTTTAATGTCCATGACAACGAAATCAGTAGGGATAAACAACTGACCGATCCTAACTGGGACGTCTTCTAATATGCCTACTGGATATTTGACGGATCTATCGGCTAATTGAAGAGACATCTTAGTAGGTTGCAGTTCTCCTAGTTTTAACCTTTCACAAACTGCTAGAGGCATTAAGCTCACACTAGCTCCTAAGTCTAGGAAAGCTTTATCGATGACATGACTCCCCAAAATACAAGGTATGGAGAAATTTCCAAGATCTTTCTCCTTTTTGGCAAGTTTATTCTCGGAAATGGAATTGCATTCCAAAGGTTTTGGATCGTCAAGTCTACGTTTATTGGTAAGGATGTCCTTGAGGAACTTTGCATAAGATGGTATCTGGGTGATGGCTTCTGTGAAAGGGATCTCCACATGAAGTTTTTTTATGACTTTAATGAATTTCTGGTATTGGTTATTGATATTGGTTTGTTTGAGTCTTTGTGGATAGGGTATTGGAGGTTTGTATGGCAGGGGTGGTTCATAAGTTTTATCTATAACTTCTCCCTTATCTTGGTTTTTCTGTTCTTCAGATTCCACTGATTCCTCTACTTCGTCCGTAGGTACAACGCTTTTCTTAGAAGTTTTAGGTTTGCCCAATGTCGGGTTAAACGGTTCATCGTAAGCGGTCCCACTTTGTAAGGTAATTGCATTGGCTTGTCCTCGGGAGTTTTGTTGAGGTTGTCTAGAAAATTGTCCTCCAGGTGTGGTTTCGGGAGCTTGTTTGAGAGCTACCTGAGAGATCTGGGTTTCAAGCATCTTATTGTGGGTGACTATTTGGTCTACCTTGGTTCCTAATTGGGTAATCATTTCGTTTACATGAATGTTTTGGTTTAGGAATTCTTTGTTTTGCTGGGTTTGAGCCGAAATGAAATTTTCCATGATCTTCTCAAGGTTCGGCTTGGGCGGCACAACTTGCATAGGTTGGTTTTGTTTCTAGGCTTGAAAACAGGGTGGTCTCGGAGGTGCAGGGTTTTGGATAGGGTTATTGTTTTTGTAGGAAAAGTTTGGGTGATTCCTCCATCTAGGGTTATAAGTGTTTGAAAATGGGTTCCCTTGGGCATAGTTGACCTGGTCTGATTTAGTTTCATTCAGCAGAGTGTATTCCGCTGATTGGTGTCCTTTGGTTCCACATAATTCGCATTCTGACGAGACTGCTGCTGCAGTAGCTGGGTTTACGTACATATGTTCGACCTTAAGGGCCAAAGCATCCATTTTGGCTTGCATCATGTCTATAGAAATTATCTCATGTATTCCTCCTTGGGCTTCTTTCTTCTCCACTGTTGCTCGTTCTGTTCCCCATTGACAATGGTTTTGAGCCATATCTTAGATGAGAGCGCAAGCTTCAGGGTAAGGTTTATTCATTAGAGCGCCACCAGCGGCAGCGTCGATGGTCATCTTAGTGTTATAATGAAGTCCATTATAGAAGGTATGAATGATTAGCCATGATTCCAGGCCATGATGTGGACATATTCTCAATAGGTCTTTATATCTCTCCTAAGCTTCGAAGAGTGATTCACCTTGGTTTTGAGTAAATCTGGTTATTTGGTTTCGAAAGACAGCAGTTTTACTTGGGGGAAAATATCTAGCAAGGAAAACTCTCCTAAGGTCTTCCCAAGTTGTTATAGAATTGGCTGGAAGGGAATCTAACCATGTAAGGGCTTTGTCTCTGAGGGAGAAAGGAAATAGTCTTAGATGAATCGCCTCAGGAGTATCACCATTGGTTTTAAAAGTGTCAGCTAATTGGATAAAGACTTTTAGATGTTGATTTGGGTTCTCAGATGGGAGACCCGCGAATTGGTTTTGCTGTACTAATTGTAATAGGGAGGGTTTCAGTTCGAAATTATTAGCAGGAATATTAGGGTTTACTATACTAGAACTGGGTTCGTCATCGGATGGTTGAGCGAAATCCTTAAGGGGTCTTTGGTTATGGTCTTCGGCCATAGTTTCCTTAATCCTACGAAGTGAGAGACGTGCGCGAGCGTAACATTCAGGTTCCGCTAAAGGATCTATAAGACTACCGGTGCTGCGTGTTCTTCGAATTGACCAGTATGTAAAGCCTTAGTCTAGACGGTGTAACAACAGGGTACGAAATTTGACATAATTGGTCCCCGGCAACGGCGCCAAAAACTTGATGCGGTGTTTTCGCAAGTATACGAATCGCGTCAGAGTAATATAAAAGATTATCGATCCCACAGAGACCAAACGTCAATCTATCAATTTCTATCATTACGATGTTTATCTAAGGCAAATCAATCGGGAGTTCGTGAGTGCACAGTAAAAGCAAAGTAAAGTACGAAGATATAAAATTCAATAAACAACAGGCTTGAATGTAATTCACACAGTCAGATAATATTCCAGATGCTTGTAAATAGAACTACTTATGGGGTAATGTTTTCTACTTATGAAAAGAACTAATTTAATGGGAACTGTCGCTTTCGCGTATTCAGAACCGAGTTTATCCCTTAATCGAACCCTCTTATTGTCACTTATAAAAAGGCGCGCATTGCGTTAAAGTAATAAACCTATTTTTAAGAAATATATTTTCTTGACTCAGTTGAAAAGTATTTTGACTTGGAACTTTTAACAAAAAGAGGTTCATGCGAACCGGACTTTAAACCCATAAACGCGTCCAAAAATAGTTTTAAAATCGTTTTTATAAAGTATTAAAAACTCCTACTTAACTGGACAAAGCGCTTTCGCTTCCTTTGAACAGTTAAGACTAACCAAGTTTAACCAAAGGTTGGACGACTTTCGATCTTACCCAACAGAAATAAAGTACAGAAAACTTGTGTCAAAAATCAAAATAACCCCTAAGCATTTCTACCGACACATTGTATGGAATATTACTTTAACTATGATCCTTACATTCTAACATTTAAGATTTAGCCGGACATGGAAATGTAAATAGACATGTTGGAATAGATCATGTTAAAGTAAATTCTTAAAAAGGTTTTGAAAGTAAAGCGAGTGCAAGAAAATAAAGAAAGTAAAGCGAGTGCGAGAAAATAAAGAAAGTAAAGCGAGTGCGAGAAAATAAAGAAAGTAAAGTGAGTGTGAGAAAATAAAGAAAGTAAAGCGAGTGAGAGAAAATAAAGAAAGTAAATGCTGAACTTGTAAATGAAACCTGCTCCAAATCGGAGGCTTTAAATCTGGTACAACTAGAAATAAATGACTGGAAATGAAAATGGCGGCAGGATTAACTTCTACCAAAGTGCTCCAAACTCGATTACAGACTCGATCAAACAGTGTGATAACTCCCCGATGTGAAGAGTTTATCACTTTACAATACTGAAATATATGGCTTGAGTTCTGAAACTAAGTTTGGATGAAGAAAAAGGATTCAGAACTCGTCTATTTATAGCCTAGGAAATTAACATGGAAGGACAAAAGTGCCCCCCAACTTCTTTTTGGAGGGAAAACAAACGACAAAGGTGGCGCCCGCCACCCCCTCATGGCGCCCGCCATGTGAACCAAGGGAGAAAGAAATGGAGATCGTGGTAGTTGACAACAGTTGACTCTTATCCAAGTCATGGCCTACCCTATGGCGCCCGCCATAGTGGATGCCGTGTGTACAATTTCCTCAAAAACTGGTTTTCTTGCTCGTTTTTCTTCATTTCTTCACAAGGAGCTCTGGAAATACAAAGAACCTGAAAACAAAACAAAACACAAGCATAACATAATAAAATGGCAATACAATCCTAAGAAACATGTTCAATCCGAGTCAAATACGCAGTGTGATTCAGTGTTATCAAACACCGCTTAATCATGATTACAAGACAAGTATGAATAAGTTATAACAACAATTAATCATGAATACAAGACAAGTATGAATAAGTTATAACAACACTTAATCATGAATACAATTTAAACATTTTAAACATGGATAAGTTATTACAACACTTAAGCATGGTAAGATTCAAACATGATATGTATAAGTTAAGACATTACTTAGACATGGAAGGAAACAAAGTTCAAGTTGATGTGCAAAGGTTATAACAACACCTAAACAGGGATGAAGTTTAAAGATGGGATAAGACATGTTTACAATCAATGTTCAAAGCATACATGTATAAGTTAAAACATCACTTGATCATGAATACAATTTAAACACAAGTGAAGGTAACAACCAAACATACTTAAACAAAAGGACCTGTTTATAACAACAACATATGGATGGAGATGTAAACATACAAGAGATGGCATGTGAGAATACTTAAAGATGACATGTTTAAAGTTCAAACATCATATAAACAAGTTAAGGCATTACTTGAACATTTAAGCATGGATACAAGTTGAACATGTTAAGACAAGTGGGCAAAAACCAAACATGGACATTAGGGTTCAAACATGGTCATAAGCAAGGAAGAACATCCCAAAAGGTTTAGGTATACAAGCATGTATTCAAAGTCACTTTCAAGACAAAATTCAAGTGTATAAGGACACATAAACATGGTGAAATCAACACAAAGGCAAACATGTACATCATGGTCATGTAAACATGGTAAGAACATCTCATGTTAAGGAAAAATAGTCAAGTAAACATGCATAAAAAAAAGGCCTAAAACTCAAGCAATAACACAATGCACAAGTTCACAAGGTCAAACAAGGTTTCTACAAAGTGTATATGATCCATACATGGCAGCATGTACGAGGGAAGTCAAGGAATTACTTAAAAGAATCAAGAGAAAGCCGTGGAAACCCTAAGATAAACACAAACTTTGAACATTCATAAATGCATCAAAAATAAATATTTTTGCTAATTTCTTTTCACAAACAGAAAATACACAATGTCATGAACAATTTACAAAAAGAATGGGTTCAAAATGATTAAAAATGAGAAAGTTATGATCAAGTGAATTTACAAAGGTAAGTGAGAAAATAAAGTCCTAAAAATAATGGGAACGGACCCCATGGGACTTGAACTCACACAGGCCTGCTTGCAAGCCAAAACCTTTACCAACTCTGCTATGGCGTGCGTGTGATTATATGGGGCAAGCATGAATATATGTGTGTTACTCAATTGAAAATATGAAAAATAAAATGAAACTGGGGCGAGGGGGATTCGAACCCCAGTTTTAATGTTTCAAAGGTTACAAAGCGCACAGGTTTAACCACCGGGGTGGTGACACATCCATTGTATAACCCCATCCCATTAATACATATACCTAATCAAGATCTAGGCCTGACCAGAACCAAAGGCGCCATGGTATGTTCAACCTAATTTTCAACCTAATGCAAGAAGGATGATAATTTGCTCATTTCTCCATGAAAATGGATGAAATAAAAATGAAACTTCCTTGAAATTTCATGAGGAACACATAGGTGGTCTTAGTTTTTCCTAAAGAGGTCTCTATTTTAAAACACGAAGGCATCACCTAAAAAGCCACATTTTTGCAAGTTCTACATAGCAGTCTCATACAATCAAGCATATCACTTAAAAATAGTTCAAACACAACATAAATGACATATCAAACATGTTCAAACTTTATGCACATCAAAACAAAGCATATTTCTCAAGGTTCAAATTCTTTGTAAACTTACCTCTTGAAGTTCACTTGCCAACTTCCAAGATAACTACGACATAAGTAATGTGATGCTTTGGACGATTCAAATAAACCCCTAGGAAGCTTTTAGGATGATTGGAATCCAAAGAAAACCTCTGGAACAGAAAGTGATCTCTTCTTGCAAAATGGTCAAAAGTGATCAAAATGGAACCTTCACCAAATGGTGTTACAGTCAAGATATCTTGCTTAGAACAGCTAAGGGATATATATTAGAGTGTGTTTGAGGTGTTGGAAGGTTTTGAAATGGATAGAATGAAGACGTGGCTTGTAAAATGCAAAAAGTCAAAGATATGAGGTTTTAACAGTTGACTTTTTTATTCTTGTGGTTAGGGGGAGAAATGAAGGTCTGAACACCTACAAAGGATGATTTTTGATGTGTTTGGATGGTTGGGTTAGTGGTTTATGGTTTGTGGAAGGCAGATTACCAGTTTGTACAAGTTAAAGGTTACTTGGCACAAAAGGGAAAGAGAGCAAGTTTCTAGTTTGAGAGCTTTTGGAGGGATGACTGTTGAGGATTTGTTGTGTCTTTTAAGCTTAGAAGGAGACTCTATTTATAAGGAGAGAGTGAGGCTTCTTAGTCTGCAGAATTACAACTTGGTTGTTCACTTGGTTTGGTTGAAATTCAAATGTAGTTTCATGAGATTTCATGGTTCCAATGTCAAGTACAAACTTTTCTGAAGTTGTTGGAAAGTTTAGAAAGTTTGCTTCTGTGCAAAGAAAGTGTTTGAGTGCAGAGAAACAATTTGGAAGCTCAAGGGAAGTTGACTTCTTGATTAAAGTAGCTTTATCAAAATGGAAGTCTTGCCTTTGTGCCAAAAATGGAAAGAACTAGTGAACAAAGCCAAAACCACTTGGGTAATGCACCAAAAGCAAGTGTAATTATCTGATTATGGCTAGATTTACAAGTCTCAAGACCTGTAATCAAGGATTATGCAGAATCAACTTGAATTTGCAACTTGCATCTTGGTGAAAATGGCCAAAATTTCAAGTGTGGAAGGCTAACTTCCTCTGTTCGAAACTTCTTGCTCACAAATGCTATGGAGGAGTTCTTGTACTTTTTGAAAAGCCCCAAACATGCTCTACAACTTTCATGTTTGATGAATTTCTTGAATCCCAAGGGATCATGGTGAAAACAGGCTCCAAATATTAGTACTTTCAATGAACAAAAACTGTCTTGGAAAAATTTCTAAGTGTTGTAAGATTTTTCCACACCTTATGGCTTCATAACTCAAAATCTAAGCACTTTTTGGAGATGGACTCAAAGTGAAAAAGTTGTAGTATGTTGTGAGGGATTCAATTTGATCTTTGGAACACCAAAATTGGATGTGTAGATTGAAAGTTATGATTCTTCAAAGTTGGCACCAAACTAGGGTTTTTTCCTATATTTGGAAAAAATTCAAGCTTCTTAACTTTGCCCCTTTTGAAAGAAACCATTCAAATATTGATTTTTCATGCTCAAACTCATTGATAAAAAATTTCTTGATGAAATTTGGCTTGATGACCTCAATTTTGACCAAAGAAACCAAAAGTCAAAGGGTTGACTTTGTCAGATAAAGCTTATGTATCAGATGAATTCAACCGTGTGATCTTCAATGATCTTGCATTATTGAACCTTTCAATCCTCATGGATGGACTCCAAGGGTGTATTTGAGCATCTTGAACCATGTCCTAAGGCTTGGGATCATGCTTTGATCGAAAGTCAAAGGCACAGTTGACTTTTCCAGACAAAACCTTAATTTGGGGCCAGATGAAATTGAGCTCCAAAGAACTTGTAATAGGACCAATGTGCATTTGATTCTTGATGAAGAGACACATATTTAGTTCATGCCCACTTGGTAGGTTGATGATCAATTCAAAACATTGACTGATCAAATAAAGATCCCCTTGATTTTCTTGAACCAAAACCCTAATTCAGATGGAATCAAACAAGAACAAACTTGAATAATATTAGGGTTAGCAATGTAATGCTTGATGTTCCTAGAATGATGATGGAATCTATGGTCAAAATTTGGGGTATGACAGTTGCCCCTATTTAAATAACTTTACTGGATGGCATGAGTGGTGACAACCCTTATGGAATCAGAGTGAAAGGTATTTAAATACAGAAATAACTGGAAATTTTACCCCTAGATGCAATGGTATGCTATGCTACAGACAAAGTTGGCTTTCCCAAACAATGCTAGGAACAATGGAGACATGCAATGAATTATAGTATGATGCTCTATGATGGAATGATAAATGCTGAATACACAATGCAGACTAAGATGACTAAGAGATAATGAGTAAAGACTCGCTGGGGAATGAAGGAGACCACTCTGGGAATATCCCAAGAAGACACCACTGGGGGAAAGAGGGAAACCACGCTAGGGATATCCAAAGTGGTTGATCAACAGGTTCAAACACGAGTGGAAATCACTGGGGACTAACAGACAAGAGTAAGATCTTCTTACAAGAGATCAAATACAAAAGGGGATCCTTATAACAAAAGGGAACAAAGTAGAACAAAATGGTCTCCACTGGGGGATATCTAGAGTAGTCGACCAACGGGTTCGGGCATGACCGGTTGACACTCTAGAACAAAAGATAACAAGAATCCTTATGACAAAAGGATTAGGAAAAGTGGGATAAGATCCTCATAACAATAGGATAAAGGGCGCGATCCTCATAACATTAGGATTGAGGGAGAAAGAATCCTCATAACGATAGGATACAAAGCAGGGTAAAATCCTCATGACAATAGGTGTGGCAAGACAGGTTCTCATAACAATAGAATCAACAACACAAGTTCCTCATAACAATAGCAGATAAAACAGATCCTTATAACAATAGAATCAACAAAAGGGCACCTCATGACAATAGGAATGTCATAGATTCTTATAACAATAGAGTCAGTGAAACAGGATCCTCATAACAATAGGAAACATAGATTCTTATAACAATAGAGTTAGTGAAACATGATCCTCATAACAATAGGAAACATAGATTCTTATAACAATAGAATCAACGAGAAAGGCTCCTCATGGCAATAGAAAGCATATATTTTCATAACGATAGAATCTGCAAATAGGATCCTCATAACAATAGGATTGATCCAAAATTCCTCATAACGATAGAAGATAAAACAAAGTTCCTCATAACAATAGGATAAAATCCTCATAATAACATAAATGTGTTGACAATACCCTTATAACAATGGGGATGGCAAATAAAGAGAATCTTCAGAACAACAGGATTACAAAGCCAAAAGGGGTCCTTATAACAATAGGATGGGTAACACACAATATTGGAGTTTATAAACATCCAATCTTTTGGAAATTCCTTAAAGCTAAGAGTTCAAAAGGGATCTTCAGGAACCATTAGGAAAGGTACAAGGTAACAACTCTTCTGTACGTGCCAAATCAATTAGACTTAGACCGCGAGCAAAGGTAACAACCAGCTTTCGACGAATTGACGCTAGTAGCAACTAGAATTCAAGGGGATAATGGTGACAACCAAAATAGCTTACCAATGACAAATGGATTTCAGGAAAACTAAATTGGGGAAAGAAATATTGGTAACAAACAGTATTCCAAGACACCGAGAATAACAGACCAGTGAACGCCAGTGACAACTAGGAAACAAATAATATGTGGTGACGACCACAGGGGAAAAAAGAATTAGCAATCACGAAGCAATGTGATAACTGGACTTTATGGGGAAAGCAAACTGGTGATAACCAAACCCAAAATAAGAAGCCAATGCAAAAATGCGCATGTTGAACATGATGAGTATGATCATGGCATGTAAATGCTGACTCATAGAGAGACAAGATTTTGGTGGAGAGACTTTCACAGGGGAAATAAATCCTCGACATCAGCAAATCAAGCAAATATCAACAAGATGAGCGATGGGGAAACTTCTTCAAACCTGATGACTATAATCAACAGATTAATCCAAAGTGCTGTCAGTTTCAACTTCAGTGGGGATATTGCAAATGGTATGATAATTCCTTTGCGACCTTGAAGCTTTTGAGGCTACTTAGGATTTTTCCTTTTTATCCTCCCATACGTCAAAGAGATTTTTTGTTTTATCAAGATGTTTTCAAAACATTTTTTTTAAACCCTTTTATTTTCAAAGCTCATTATTAACAAATAAATGGCATTTTGCATAACAAGAAAAGTTAGAAGAAATATAAATGACAACAAACGATTGGCAAAGTTTGTATTTCATTAAAGAATGGTAGCTCTCAAATGGAAAAGGCTCCATGGAGTATTACAATAGTGAGAATGGCAATAGGGAAAGGTTTACATTGAATCCAACAACTATTACAATCCTTAATAACTAAGATGCCCCAAATCCTTGCTTCTGATGAGAGCGATTGGATTGATCTTCTACTGATTCTTCAGTATTGGTAAACACCATCTGATATAGCCAAATGCCTTTTGTCCCTAACTTTTTCCTAGACCACCCTTTCGGGTTTTCAATCCACCGGGACACTCATTTTTGCCTAAGCCACCCTTTCGGGTTTTCAACTTGGCGAGCTCTCATTTTTTCTTTTCATTGCTAATTTTTTGCCTAGATCTCCTTCATAGGTTATTGAAATCTCTGAGTGTTTTGTATAAATTTTGGTTAAACATAAGTGTTGTGAAAGATGTTTCAACATGGAGGTTTTCAGCCCCAGAATGAAGATGTCAAGTAAAATGTCACAACATGAAGATTTGACATCATGATTGTTACAACAAGTGTTTAGTTTTAAATCTGTTCCAAGATTCAGGGCGATTGGCAATGGATCAAGGATCAAAATATGAAGCCCAACTCAGCAGAAAATTATAAATGAAGACCAAGACCTAGACAGAAGATAGAGAGGACGACATAGACTTAGGAATCCTATTTTGTGAAGTAGGTTTTAGGTTTGAGAGTCGTAGGTTTCTCTTGTAAGTCTCCCTTTGTATCAGTTGATACACTGTGGTAGATATAGGTGTCGCACAGATCCATAAGCCTTGAGGTATTGGATTGTGTATTGTTCTTGGATGAAGCTTTTAAGCAAATCCGAGTTAGCTTGTTTGTCAAGTATGCTTGACAAAATTCTGTATTGATAGGAATGTTGTAGAAATCACAGTTGGTGATTAAGGGAAGTGAGTGGGGGGTATCTCATATCATGGTTGTAAACTTTTGAGTTTAGCCTTGGTAAAGATGTTCATTGGGTAGATGTTAGGTATAAATTTGTAAATGGGGGAGTTTAACTTTGTAACAGTCTACAGATAGCGGAGTCTTCTTCCTGGATTGGTATCCCCCAGATGTAGGTGAGTTTGCACCGAACTGGGTTAACAATTACTGTGTTCTTTATCGTTCTGTAGATTTATGTTTTCTGTTAGGGTTCATGCTAAACATGTTGGATCAGATGTCGTAACATCTGTGTGTGTGTAGTTCTGATATTCAAGGTATCAGTCTGCTGTTGTGCCTCCAAGTTTAAATGATTATGTAGCACAATGTCTTGACATATGTTAGGACATATACTGTCTGCATTGGCCAGAATTTCAATTGGTATCAGAGCAGGCATCCTGTTTGGTTCTGGATGAGATCTTTGGGAGATACTTTCTTGCGTTTAAACAAGGAGGAGTTTTGAAGATCAGATCAATCAACTCATGCATACCCAAGGGTATTATTGGATGAGATGGATGTTTTGGATCGAAGGGAGCAACCTGAAGGTTGTTCATGTTGCTGAGGAGATTCTACAACAACTACAGGAGAAGTGGTTAGTTCTCTTGTTGGTGTGTCTTATAAGATATTGTGACATCTTATTAGGGCAAGCAGGATCTGTTCCTTGGTGGTTCCACTGCCTGTGTTTTTGATGGAAGAGCTCTAGAATTATGGGATTCTAGAGTTGTTACTGAAGACTACTGGTGGAGGGTCTCAATCGTCGGCCTCTATATAATTGAAGATATCTGCATTCTTTTATTCCAAAGTCGGGAGCGATGGAGTGAAAGGAGTTGGGGTTAGATATCTGGTATGGTGACTTGGTACTTGGAAGCTTGGTTTCTTAGTGCAGTTGAATTCAGTTGAAGAGGAGAGGAGTTGAGTTAAATTTTATCAGGTCCTTGCTCTAGGAGGTTGATAAATGGCTGGTCAGCTAGGTTGTCAAAGATACTTGAGAACTCTCTCAAGTCCACTCATAAAGGCATCTATGTCGTGTATCTGGAGTCTTCTAGTTATTATTTTGACTAGAAGGTGTTTCTTTGAAACACAATCTGAAGAAACTGGAGGTGATTTATTTTCACCATCCAAAAACAGCAAGGAAGGATTCATCTCTCTTGACCCTAAGAGTGGATCTAATCTGATTGAAGAGTTGTTAAGGTAAATAAGATTTGTTCAGAGAAAGTCTTAGTTACTTGAGTCAAGGGTGGCAGCCTTGGTATCTCAACATTGTCCTTTGAAGAAGATACTTGCAAAAAGATTGAATACTTTATAAGTGTTCATGACATGATCTGGTGGAGCTCAGCTACAGCAGTGAAGAAGGGTTATTGGACAATGATTTAAGATCAATTGCTATTTGTGGAATCCACAAGTATTTAATTTATTATCCTTGAAAGTCAAAATTGCTGATGTTCAACAAGATGTTGGAACATCTCATCATCAGAGTTTGTGCAGAATCATGGGAGGGGTACTGCATACACTTTAGCATCTGTTTTAGTCTTAGGTGGTGACCTAAGAAGTGGCTTCAGTTGGGTGTGACAGAATCATGTGTTCTCTGGAGAGTTTCCTGGCAAGAAACTAGTCTGGACTTTGATGCTATTGAAGATAAAGATGAAGACATCATAATCTTGATGGTTACAGCTTGGGTCGGTTTATTTCTGATCTAGGTGATTTGGAGCATGCATTTTGCTCTGTTAGTGAAGGTCGAGGATAAGTGGCAGTTATCTCTGGCTTTCTATTGACGACTCTACTAAGGGAAGTGGCATTCTTTGGTATGGCTATGGGGTAGTCTTGGACTACTTACTTTCTGAAGATTCAGACGTGGCAGGTTTGAAGTCTTTGGAGTTTCAATGTATGATGGGGGTTATCTACTCAAACTTGGTTATTGAATCAAGTCTATGAGAGCATGGAATTCTTGTTCTGCGAAGGGAAGAGGTTCTTCTAAGTGGCAGAAGGAGGAGCTGAATTCAACAGTTAGATGTCATATCAGAATATTTTGACATCTAGCTTAACATCAGAAGTCTCAGCTGGTGATGTGGCACATCAGCTTAAGATAAGGTGATCTACAGGAAGATGGGAGTTGTGGATGCTTCAAAAAGGTCTATCTCATGCAGTTTGCGGGAGCTGTGGATGGGAAGATGTTAGATAACTAAGAGGCTTGGTGGATCCAAGATGTCTTGCTATGGGGCAAGTAGTTCATGTGACTTGAAGATCTGATTTCATCAGTGAATCAGTGTATCTTGTGGGAGTTCTGAAGATGAGTGAGGTCAATCAAAAAGTGGCATTTGATTGATTTCACAATGTGCGTTCAAGCAGGATGCTTGAAACTGATTGCTCTTTTGCAGAAGAGTAGTTAGTTGAAATTGTAAGGAGGTCCTGGTTCTCTAGGAGCTTGTGGCAGAAGTTCTGGGTTGAGGATGGAAGCATACCTTCTTTGGTGGATGAGAGTTTATTTCTCTCTGGGTTTTTGTAGTTTTCTTCGTTCAAGCTGGTGGCGCAGTGTTGTGTGAAGATCTTAAGTGTAGATTACTATGCTGATAGTAAGTCTAGTGGTGGAGCATATCAAGAACCATGGTGTGTGGTGTCTGTGATGTGTGGAAGATGTCTTAACTGATGTTAGAACATCTTTGGGTTAGTTATCCTTGGAGAAGGATTTCAGGTTCTGTGATGAACTGGTTACTTGCATCGCGTATAAGAAGTATCTATATTGTCATATGGGAGAATGATGAAGTATAAGAACTGTCTTGGAAGTTTGATGTAAGTGTTTTGGAAGACTGAAGTGGGTCACGGGTTGACTGCATGAAGGTCTGTTTCCTGATGCGTTCAGAAGTAGAGATTCACCATAAATCAGAAGTATTCCAGGTTATCATACGGGAGAATGATAAGGAATGACTGTCTTGGATTGCGGGGTGTTTATCTCTAATGCTGACCTGGTGGGGTCAGTGGAAAATCTTGTAAAAGGGATGTTGCCCTGGGTGCAAGTCATGCTAATAATGGACCAGTTTAGCAGTTGTGAAGTTCTGGAGCATGCATACGATAGCTGACATTGTTATAACTAACTAAGGGGCCCTATGCGTCTCTTTGAGGAATGTGAAGCATTCTGATTCAATTGGTTTGTGCCTCAAGCAGCTGGAGGTCTATACATGAGAATTCAAGAGGAGTTCGTGTGGTGTGTAAATGGTTGCAGGGTGGGGGATCAATGGGACTTTGATATCAAGCCAAGAGTTTGTTATGGTTGGTATACATTTCCTCACGGGTAGCATGATGGTGATCATGTGTGAGTGATTATTGTTTCTTGTCATAGGGAGCAATAAGAGAGTTGGTGATTGTGTTCAGTTGGTAAGTTAGACTGAGGGTGCGCTCTTGAAGACATGAAGATGCGTCTTATGTTTTCCTTTCATTAGCTTGGGTGTTCTGTGGAGGAGCACTAGTTACCTTAGATAGGGGGAGAGGCCTTTTGATCTAAGATGATTTATTGCGAGGATGCAGTGGAACTTCCAGTTTGCATTTGTGCGTCAAGCAAGCTGAGATGTCAAGGAGGATGTCTTGACTTTGTTGTATTGTTGCAAGTTATGGGAAACTTGGCAGTGCATGTGAAATGGTTCTTATTGGATGCTTAAGAATCATCGATTAGTCTAGGAGAACTTATTTTTCTCTGTAGATTGTAGTCAGGAAACTGTGAAGAGTCTATTCAATACAGAAATCTATTGGGGGCTAACTGAGAGAATTTGGTTTTCTGCGAATGAAAAGGAAGGGCAAACAAAATCTGCTGTATTCTTTACTACTAAATCTGAACTAAGTAAATCCTTGTAGTGGGGAACATAAACCTGACTAATGAAGGATAGGCTTCAGAACACTGTTCAGAAGTAGGCTCAAAGACATGTTAGAAAAGGTGGAATCTCTTGAAACTAACTTGACCAATAGGTATTGCACTCCTTGACTAGTCTTTTGTCTGGATCTGCTCTACTCACATAACTTCTTCATATTTAAGGAAGATCCAACAAGAACATCTTATTTAGAGAAAGATAAAATGAGTTTTATTTGTGTGTGGGTAAGCATTATTTAGGTCTGGATGTGCATGGGCCATTTTTGTTAATTTTTTGCTAAAAAGGGGGAGAATGGCTTGTTACTGCTGAGATTTGTATGGTGTATGTGTCTTGTGCTACTGATCTGCGAAATGTCTCATAGGATGCCTCGACATTACTGATATATGCATTCTTGTGTTTTGTGATCAGAGTTAGGGAGCAAGTTGTGTCTTATGATCTGAGTTACATTCACTATGTTCTCAGTATCACAAGGGAATGAGGAGGGTAACTAGATCATATTTTCTTCCTCTTCCTCAGCACTTGCTTCAAGTACTTTTTCACTACATGCACCATCAGGCTGAAATGACGTTTTAACCAAAATTTGCCAAAAAGGGGGAGATTGAAAGCTCTGAGTGTTTTGTATAAATTTTGGTTAAACATAAGTGTTGTGAAAGATGTTTCAACATGGAGGTTTTCAGCCCCAGAATGAAGATGTCAAGTAAAATGTCACAACATGAAGATTCGACATCATGATTGTTACAACAAGTGTTTAGTTTTAAATCTGTTCCAAGATTCAGGGCGATTGGCAATGGATCAAGGATCAAAATATGAAGCCTAACTCAGCAGAAAATTATAAAAGAAGACCAAGACCTGGACAGAAGGTAGAGAGGATGACATAAACTTAGGAATCCTATTTTGTGAAGTAGGTTTTAGGTTTGAGAGTCGTAGGTTTCTCTTGTAAGTCTCCCTTTGTATCAGTTGATACACTATGGTAGATATAGGTGTCACACAGATCCATAAGCCTTGAGGTATTGGATTGTGTATTGTTCTTGGATAAAGCTTTTAAGCAAATCCGAGTTAGCTTGTTTGTCAAGTATGCTTGACAGAATTATGTATTGATAGGAATGATGTAGAAATCACAGTTGGTGATTAAGGGAAGTGAGTGGGGGATATCTCATATCATGGTTGTAAACTTTTGAGTTTAGCCTTGGTAAAGATGTTTATTGGGTAGATGTTAGGTATAAATTTGTAAACGGGGGAGTTTAACTTTGTAACAGTCTACAGATAGCGGAGTCTTCTTCCTGGATTGGTATCCCCCAAATGTAGGTGAGTTTGCACCGAACTGGGTTAACAATTACTGTGTTCTATATCGTTCTGCAGATTTATGTTTTCTGTTAGGGTTCATGATAACCATGCTGGATCAGATGTCGTGACATCTGTGTGTGTGCAGTTCTAATATTCAAGGTATCAATCTACTGTTGCGCCTCCAAGTTTAAATGATTATGTAGCACAATGTCTTGACATATGTTAGGTCATCTGTTGTCTTCATAGGCCAAAATTTCAGTTATGATCCATCAGGATACCTATTATTTCCTAAGTCGCTATTTCTGGTTTTCGATTTAGCGGGTTTTATTTAGGCATAATATTTTTGACTACATCGGCGTTTACGGGATGTGCAAGCTATTCATCATCCATTGTTGTGAGAATGAGGGATCTTCCTGAGAAGAATGTCCTCACAATAAGCGGGCCTTTGAAGTTGGGAGCCCACTTCCCTCGGGCATCTTTCTGTGATGGCAATATTTTCTTGAGTACCAGATCTCCCTCTTTGAATTCACGCAGACGAACCTTCTTTTCGAATGCTCTCTTAAGCCTTTTCTGGTATAACTGCCCATGACACATGGTTGTCATCCGCTTTTGTCGAAGAGGTTCAACTTGTCGTATCTGCTTCGGATCCATTATGCTTCTTCCAACTTGGTTTCCATCATAATTCTCAAGGATGGAATCTCCACTTCCATTAGGAGAACTGCTTCCATGCCATAAACTAAGGAGAACGGGGTTGCCCCTATTGAAGTGCGGACTAAGGTCCGGTATCCATGCAAAGTGAAGGGTAGCATTTCATGCCAATCCTTGTAGGTCTTGATCATCTTTTGCAGAATCTTCTTGATGTTTTTGTTGGCAGCTTCAATAGCTTCATTCATCTTTGGATGGTAAGGCAAAGAATTATGGTGCTCGATCTTGAAGGATTCAAAAATTTCTTTCATAGTCTTATTGTTCAAATTAGTTCCATTATCTATGATAATTCTGCTTGGAATTCCGTAACGACAGATAATGTCCTTCTTGATGAAGCGGGCAACCACTTGCTTGGTCACATTGGCATAGGAAACAGCTTCTACCCATTTTGTAAAGTAGTCAATGGCAACCAAGATGAAATGATGTCCGTTGGAAGCTTTAGGCTCGATTGCTCCAATCATGTTAATGCCCCACATAGAGAAAGGCCATGGTGATGTTAGAACATTCAACAGTGTTGGAGGCACATGCACCTTATCATCATATATTTGACATTTATGGCATTTCCTGGCATGTTGGATGCAATCAGATTCTGTAGTCAACCAATAATATCCAGCTCTCAAACACTTCTTGGACATGGCATGACCATTGGCGTGAGTCCCAAATTGTCCCTCATGAATTTCTTGCATTAACAGGTATGCTTCTCGCTTGTCGACACATCTTAGCAGAACCATGTCATGATTTCTCTTATACAAAACATCATTACCGAGGAAAAATTTGGACGCCAGTCTTCTAAAATTTTTCTTGTCAAGAGCAGTAGCATTAGCTAGATATTCTTGGTTTTGCAGATACAACATGATGTCGTGGAACCAAGGTTTTCCATCTGTTTCCTCTTCAACTAATTGGCAATAGGCTGGCTCAGTCTTTCTTTCAATCCGGATGAGTGTCACCTCATTGACAAATCCAACCTTCCATATGGAGGCTAACATAGCCAAAGCACCAGCAACATGATTCTCAGACCTCGGAACATGTCGGAAAGTGATCTCATCAAAGTATTTGATCATTTCCACATTATAAGCACGATAGGGAAACAACTTTTCTTCTCGGGTCTCCCATTCATCCTTAGCTTGGTATATCACCAAAGCTGAGTCTCCACTCACTTCAAGAATTTTGATGCGAAGGTCAATGGCTGCTTCAAAGCCTAGAATGCATGCTTCGTACTCGGCAATGTTGTTTGTACATTCAAAATCCAATCTTGTTGTAAACAGAGTGTAACCACCATCCGGATTCTTCAAAACAGCACCTACGCCATGCCCATTGTGTAACGCCCGATATTTAATTAATTATTTAATTAAATATTTTCGAAATATTTTTGAATTATTTGTTGGAATTGTTGGAGTTGTGATATGTCGAGAAATGCTGTGGTAAGTTGATATTTAATTAATTGGTGATTAAGTTGGAGAATAGTATTAGAATAATACTATTATTATTTAGTTGGGCTTATTATTTGGTTGTAATGAAGTTATAAAGGGGGTGTATGAATAGTAGACCCAATAAGAGAAAAGAGTATTATTTTGTGTGGTTGAATTAAAAAGAAAAGGAGAAGTGGCAGTAAGTGGAAATTAAGAGAAAGAGGGAAGTAACAGTTACAACACAGAGGTTACGAAAGAGAGGAGCAAGGGTTTGGAATCGGAACACGGAGAGGCTGCGAGAACGGGAACCCAATCGGAGATTTAGAGCGACCTTCAATCCAAGGTAAGGGTGGGATTCTGACTCTATAATAGGGTAGTTGATGAATAGTATGTGGGATTTGGGTTTTTGTATAAAAATGCCTGAAGTGTGTAAATTGTTTGGTTGAATTGTGATTTTAAGTGTTATAAGAGTTCCTAATGTATGCATAATGTTGAATACTGACTTTGAGGTTCGATTTCTGTGATATGTGATGTTTGGGGATGTTGGAATGGGTTTAAAAAGTGATTTTTCGTGAAAATTTGACAGAAAACTACTTCTGATAGGTTGTTAATCGATTACCATATGTGGGTAATCGATTAACATGTTAAAAATACATGTTTTTGGGCTTTTTGGCATGGTTAATCGGTTAACCAATTTGGGTAATCGATTAACATTGTAATGACAGATTTTCTGAAACTTTAAAAATTCATAACTTGAGCTTCGGGTGTCCGTTTGACGCACTGTTTGAACCTGTGGAAAGCTAATACAGTGTACCTTCTTAGAAAAATAGTTCAAGTTCTGGAATTAAAATTAACTGTTATGTAATGAGGTTTTGTGGTGTCAGTGTATGATGTCAGCGTCAGTGTATGATGTCAGTGTCAGTGTTTGTTGAACAACTTTGAAGATTCATATCTTTGGACTCGTAAATTCGTTTGGGCCGCCGTTCGAATCGTTGGGAAGCTGATTTTATGTACTTTTTGTTAAAAATTATTTTAATGACAAAAATCCAACTATTCGACACGTGGTGTGTGTTTGCGTTTTGTGTTGTGTTATGTCGAACCGTGAAATGTGGAAATTAGTTGTGCGATGCGTGTTGTTGTTGTGGATTGCGATGTTTGCATGTTTGAACAAGTGTATGTTGTATGTTGGACAGTGGAGAGATAATGTATTGGTGATATTCTATTCATATGCATTACTTCGTTGTTGTATGTTATTGTAGAGTGCTAGTAGTGTTTGACAAAACCAATGTAGTGGAATAATTTAGCTGGAGTGAATTGTTAGTTACAGAGTTAGTACATGATAATAATTAGAAGAGTTGTTAAAATAGCAGAGTTAATTTTGTAGCAAGAAAATATATAGTATTTGAAACTAGTAGCAATGAGATATAGTTGTTGAAAACAATGACAGGAGGCTATTAGCAGAAAAACCATAGTAGCTGATTTATATAATTAGTAGATATATTTTAGTAGCATGAAAAATAGTAGGTTTAATTAATTGGTCTAATTAAATTACAGACCATATATGTAGTAGTATTTCAGTGGCAGCAGTAGTAATAATTTAATGAGAGAATAATTAAGTAGCTGGTATCAAGGATGAAGTAATTCACTAATAGTATTATCAGTGACGGTGTGGATTTGATAGTAGCGGTACAGAGTAGAAAATGTTGGTAATTTAGCGGAAGATTAATTAACCGGAAATAGTTGAGTTGTCCGGATAATTATGCGGAAACGTTTGTAGTATAATTTAGTTGATACAGTGTGTTGTATACTTTATTGTAATAGGTGAATTTGCAGATGGTGTTGAATTTGTTAGGCTGGTGGCCAGTGTTGATTTGTTGGTTAAGTTGCTGTTGATTTGTTGTTATTGATATGTTGTTGATACCAAGTTGTAGGCCTATGGCCAGTGTTGAATTTGCTGTGAAGTCGTTGTGGAATTGATATCAAGTTGTAGGCCTATGGCCAGTGTTGTTGTTGTTGTGATGTGTAGCGAGCGATTTTGGACGCGGTTCTTAAGCGCTGGTCGCTCTCTGCGGTTGAGCTTAAAACTACAGGTCGATTCATTTTTTATCCTATTGTGAGCTGAATAAGGAAGGGAAATAGATGTCTCCAATTAACCCTGCTTTGCATACTGAGTTTAAACAGCGGTCTGTTAGGTTACGGATGCTATCAATGTGGGGGGCCTTTGTACTGGTTATTCGTATTTCGCCAATACGGTTCTTTCTTTCTTTTTTCTAGGCAAAGGGTTTCTGGCGGGGAATAAGGATTAGGATGTTAGGACTGGTGCTTTTGAATTACTGCTTTTGATTGATGGGGATATGGGATTTGGGTTTTTTGTTGATTGCGCTCGCTAAGATCTTTTCTTTCGATCTTATGCCTACGTATTCCCGTTTACCGAAACAGGGAAATCAGAGCGTTCGTAGTTCCTCCTATTCTATGGGAGGAAATTGGTTTTTGGTGTCTTGTTCAAAGCCCAAGACGTGAAGCAAAAGGTGGTTTGTATCTTGTTCAAAGCCCAAGATGTGAAGCTGAAATGTCTATTTATGTCTTGTTTAAAGCCCAAGACGTGAAGTTGAATGATCTTAACTTTAGAGAGAATTTGTCATCTCTAAAGAGGGGAGAAGGAGAATTACTTTAACTAGGATACGCGGATCCGAGCAATGCCATAATTTCCGAAGAAAGGGTTTTAACCTGAAGGAGAAGACTTTAACTCAGTGTAGAGCAATGCCATCTTTCCTTAGGAATTTCTCATGCTAAAAGAGGGACAGTGGCATGGATATAGATGATCCAGAGGCTTGCCGCTTACAGCGATTAGATGAAAGGAAAAGAGTTGGTGATGTTTGTGTACTGTGAACGAGGCGCAGCTTTGATGCTAAAAGGTTGATTGGATCAACCAGTGGTTTTCTTATACAAAGCCTAAGAGGAGGCTAATTTCCGCTAGGAAAATCATTATACAAAGCCTAAGAGGAGGCTATTTTGTGTCTCGTACAAAGCCCGAGAGAGAGGCTAAAAGTTTTTGACCCAGTGGGGCATATCATTATACAAAGCCTAAGAGGAGGCTAGCAAAGAGTTCGACTCTCGCTTAAGGGGTTTATATCTCGTACGAGGCCCGAGATGGAGGCAAAAAGGGGGTGATTGACTCAACGAGGGAGTCTTTTGTGTCTCATACAAAGCCTGAGAGAGAGGCTAAAAGGTTGCTTTGACTCCACTGGGGAGAATTTTGGTATCTCGTACGAAGCCCGAGATGGAGGCTATTGTAACTGTTTGAGTTGAGTGACAGATCCAATATACTGATTTAAAAGAGAAAATCAGTTCTTATATGAGCAACACTGTACTCAGGGATTTAATTTGAGGATCAGGGGTATCTCCTTTTCTTTGAGGAAACGGGAAATCCAAAGGGTATTGAGACTGTCCGAGTCTGCGGGTTTCCTTCCTATTTAACGAAGGGTGCTTGAGAATGTCTTTGAGACTCAAGGAAGTTAGACTGTCCAAGTCTAGAGTTTTATCTTTTGTACTATGCTTCGAGAAACAGTAGTAGACTCTATGAAAGGACTGTTCTATGAGGATGACTAGGTTCTGTTCCTATACCTCTAGGAGGTCGTCGGGACAATTTGTACGAAGCCCAAGAGGAGGCTGGAATCTTTTAAGAAGCCGACGGGTCCTTGTACGAAGCCCAAGAGGAGGCTATCATTCCCGGAGGAAGAGATCATTATACGAAGCCTAAGAGGAGGCTGTGAATACTTCTAAGAAGCCGTAGGGTCCTTGAATAATGCCCAAGAGGAGGCCGGGTTGCTTTTAGGAAGCCTGTGGGTCCTTGTATGATGCCCAAGAGGAGGCCGATGCTTTTAAGAAGCCCGTGGGTCCCAAACCAAAGAAAAGTTCAGGAAAACTCTTTTAGAGTTAAAACCACTGGTAAACGTGCGAGGTTTACTATCCAGTGACTTTAACTTTTAGAGAGAGTCCGAACTGTTCGGCGGTTTGAAGAAATTCAAGAGAAGTTTCACCGAGAATAATTCATCTCTGGGGGATAGAATTTCTTGACGATTCCTAAGGAGGACAGCCGAAGAGAAGACTGTATCTGGTGCTCATATTGGGGATCTAGGCGTCTATTTCTACGAATAAATGAAACGGCGTCACTTAGTTCTAGACGTATTAGCTGGGGAAACTCGAAATATCTATACTATTATTACACAGTAGATATGAGTTTATGAAAGGAGACTTACAGTGAGCTGCCCCACAATACAGTTTATAATATGAAAGCAGTAAATGAAAGCGATAACCACTTACTCGGTTGTAGTGCTTCCATGCTGTTTGGTTAGTTGTTCAACAAAGAAAGATTAAAAACAACAGTATATTCAAAATCAAAGGAGAAAGTGCTTTGAAAAAGAAAGATCTGGGGCTTACAGCTCAAGGAGAGGCCCAGGGTTTTATCAGTGAGCGCACTGTTTGACTTTGTACAGCGGGACTTATACAAGTGACTGGGGCCCAAAATGGTTTTCTGTACAAAGGGATGGGTCTTACACTCTCTCAAGAGGCCCAAAAAGGTTTAAAGAAAAAGTGTGGGGCTTATAACACGAGGGTAGGCCCAAATGATTTTTTCGTTTAAAATGGCGATCGCGCCGAGGTTTTCTTTTAACGCATAGGGACTTATACAATAAGTGAGGCCCAAAATGTTTTGGTTAAAAGGGGGATTGGGTCTTACACTCTAATAGAGGCCCAAAGTGTTTTGAATGGGTCTTATAGCTCAAGGAGAGGCCCAGATGTTTTTTGAAAAGGCGACGATCGCGCCGTTTGTTTTTTTTGACGGTATCGGGACTTATACAATAAGTGAGGCCCAAAGATGATTTGGTCAAAAAAGGATTGGGTCTTACACTCTAATAGAGGCCCAAAGTGTTTTGAAAATGATTTATGAGGGTTGAATTAATCCAAAACCCTAATTTGTTTTCAAAAATGTATTTAATTGAATAAAAATTCAATTAAAATGATCAAAAATTGTTTAACACATGGAAAACAAATTGTGATCTTGGATTAATGCTTCAAAAATTAAGTATTGACCTACAAAATAATTAGAAAGCATTAAAAGTTGCAAAATCAATGTAGAAAAAATACTTAAAATGCCAAAAATAATCAAAATATTAATTCTTTACAAAAATATCAATTATATGAAATAAATAATATATTTGGGATTTTTTGATAAAATAAAATATTTTAACATTTTTGTGAATTATTAAAAAAAGAATCAACTCAAAATCATTAAAACTCAGAGAGAAATTAATTTTTGAATCAATTAAACAAAATCACAAAATTCAAATATTCAAATTATTCAAAAATGGCGCCAAGAACAGCTGAAGAACACGCGCGTGTTCTTGGTTTCTCAGATTTGTGTTTTCTATCCAATCTCCATGAATACGTAACCATATCATGCAATCCACATATCATTATGCTCGTCTCAACCTCACGATCATGTCTATGTACTTTAATTTCATTTAAATTAAACATACAACAAGAAATCACGAAGAAACCTCAAGAACCCTAATTTCTGCATGAAGGCTAGGATTTTTGATACACGATTCAAACAATGCAATTAATTGAGGGAAAACATTCCATGCATGATTATGAACATATGGCCAAATTATTGTGCGAGGAAATATGCATAGATTGAGAGATGCCCAAGTTTAGGCTTACCTTCAAGTCGTGACAGCAAGAGCAGATGTGATTTTGAGTTGGAGGTGTTACAGACAAGTTGTGATGATCTGGACAGCTTCCCTACACCATATGGAGTGTGTTTGAACACTTGGATTGAATTGAAATGGACTGGATCAGTTTATGGCATCTCAGCTGCAACTTCACTTCAAACTTGTGTGGATGGCAAGTGATTTTGTAAAATTGATGTTTCAGATGTTATGTGAGTGTTTGATCAGCTCATATGTGATGTATGTGAGGTGTGTGAGTGATTGGTTTGTGCAGAATTGCTCTCAAACTCAAAACCCGATAGCTACCTTGCTAAGAAAGGCATTTTTGCCAAGAGAAAGAGATTTTGAGGAAAGCATCTGTTAGATGGCTTTGGTGTACTCAAACTGACCACAATTGAGCTCTATTTATAGTAGAGCAAGTTTGTTTTGCAAGGAATAGTACATGGCAGCTGGTAAGTAGGTTTCCTCAATGTTGGCCAATGGAAATGAAAGTCTCCTCTAGCCATTGACTAGAGGTTAGGGCACAGAGCTTTGGTCCCCTTGGTCTTGGATAAGTCTTGACTGATTTCAGATGAGAATGGCTCAGTCCATGCCACCTTGATGGTTCCATTGAATGCCTCATTCCAAATTTGAAGTCTTGTCCCTATTTTGGCCATTCTAGGTTCAACATGTTATTCTTTGTTCCTTGGACCTTGGAGGCTTGGCTCAGTGATTGTCCCCTTTGGATTCAATACTCTGAGGTGTCCAAGTGGATTGGAGCAATTTCAATTGGCTGATTTTGGCAAATCGAGCCAAAATGCAAATTCTGCCTTGCTTTGACAGATTTCAGCAAGGCAACTTGCCAATGTTGTATCTCATGATGTAGGTTGAATTTGGCAATGTTCTTGGCCATTTTGGAAAGCTCTTACATGATACAACAACTGTTTGAACAAGTTTGGTTTTGATCTCTTTTGATTCCAAGTGAAAAATCCCCCTACATTTGGCAAAAAGTGAAGCAGAATTCTGACTTAGTGAAAATTTCACTAAGTGTTGGAAAAAGTGACATTTTCACTTTTCAGCCACTTTGATCACTCCATAACTCAAAATCCTTAATGAATTGGAATGACTTGTAGTTGAAGTTTTTGTAGGTGATAATGAGGGCTACAAATCCATCTTTGGATGAGAAAAAATGGCCTTGTGGTTTAGGAGTTATGGTCCTCCAAAGTTGGTACCTTTGCCACTTTATTTTTAATTTAGAAAAATTTCTAAGTTTTATGGTTACCCCTTTTACAAGTTATCTCACTTTTCTTGATTTTTCTCGATGAATGATGATTCAAATCATACATTAACATCATTTTAGGGTTAAAAATCCATTTTGGTGAAAAATCTCAAAAAGTCAAAGTTGACTTTTGTGCACAGTTGACTTTTTATCAGATGAATTCCAAACTGTGAAATTCTTCAGGAAATCATGTCCTTGACCTAAATCAAACTTGATGGACATGTTCCATGGGTGTCATAGGGTATATTCAATCATGTATTAGGGTTTGGGAGCATGTCCAGGTCAAAAGTCAAAGTTACAGTTGACTTTTCCCTTAAAACCCTAATTGTGGTGCAGATGAAAATGAAACTTGTTGCTCAAGCTTCTTGGATTAATCCATTGTTCCAAATGGATCAATATGGTGTATTAGAGACCCTCAAATCATCTCTTGAGGTCTTGGCTCATGGTTTGCCCCAAAAGTCAACTTAGGGGTGAATTAGGTCAAGAAACCCTAATTCCTGATTTTTAATGAATGCATCCCCTGAGGCAAAATTGACTTGATGCATGGGTTCATGAGGTTCCATGAATTATATTAGGTCATGTTTTGGATCATTGCCTTGTGCCCAGATGAAAATTTCCATCTGGAGGCCCTAGTCGACCAAAACCCTAATTTGGTGACACTGTCGATCTTGAGACTTGATCCACCTAGAAGGGAGCAGCTTTGTGCTTAATCCTTGAAGTGGGAGTCCTTTTTGATCCATTGTGGATGTTTGAGAGATTAGACAAGTTGAAGATCATGTCATTTCTTGATTGATCCTTTGTCTAAGCACTCAGAGAGGGCTTGAAACCCTAATTTTGGTTGTATTGGATGCTCACCCATCTTTGGGGAGACTGATGAAGCATGATGGTTCATCCATATTGTGATGATGATTTTCACAATGATGGGAAATCTAAGTGGTCAAAATTTGGGGTATTACAGATGCCCCTATTTAATCTTCTTGGACCCGAAGGTATGAATGACGAAGGGATTCGAGCATTCGGGGTGCAAGAGGATTAAATATCGGAATATCCGAAATTTTGGTGGTGGTTATGAATGGTAGCTTACGCATTCATCTTCTTTAGCTAAGCGATGATGCTTAGAAAAGGTAAACTTCCCCTTGATCCTGGTTTTCAGCCAAGGAACTGGTCTCAGTTTCTTTTGAAATAAACTTCCCCTCGATCCTGGTTTCCTACCAAGGAACTGGTCTCAGTTGTGGAAACAAACTTCCCCTCGATCCTGGTTTCCTACCAAGGAACTGGTCTTAGTTTCTGATTTAAACTTCCCCTCGATCCTGGTTTCCTACCAAGAACTGGTCTTAGTTTCTGATTTAAACTTCCCCTCGATCCTGGTTTCCTACCAAGAACTGGTCTTAGTTTCTGATTTAAACTTCCCCTCGATCCTGGTTTCCTACCAAGAACTGGTCTTAGTTTCTTTTGTCAATAAACTATACTGACAAGGGACGCTATTCGTAGCGGCTTTCCTTCAAACTTCTCGCCGAATTTTCCTGGGGAAATGCCATTTGAGTGGAAAAAGTTTTGATGTCAGACTTGCTGGGGAACCCATTCGTCTGAGTTGTAGAGTTGCACAAACTTCTCTGTTTTGGAGACGCCGTTTGTCGATTCTACTGGGGAAAGCGAGTCTCTTGAGAGACTGTTTTCATTTGGGATCTTTCATCATACTTTTCTCGGGATCTTCCCGGAGAAACGCCATATGATGGGGTCCAATTTTGAGGTGTCGATGACCTTTTCATCAACGGTTTTTCGGAGCAAAACTGGCGTGCTGCCGAATCTCTGATCACGAGGCTTTCTCTGTGGATTTTCCTTAATCCGGGAAAGCAAGGATATCATCTTCAATGGCAAAGAGTGACATTTGTTGAAGTTTCTCTGGTCATTTAGAGGTTCAAGTTATCAAAGTGGCCAAGTGCCGACTCTGATCTAAAGATACACTGGTGGCGAGATTGTGCAGACGCAACACTTCCTAACGAGGAAAGAACTGACAAACTCGATTGAGAAAACTGTTTATCACTAGGGGACAAGACCGACTCAAGTGATAGTGATGCAATACGAAATGCGAACGCAAATAAAATGCATGAAGTATGTATGTATATGCTAACAAAACAGACGCGACATACAGACTAATGGATGAACACAATTGGATACTTGGCCATCGCGGGGCGAAGAAGTACCTTTGATTCAAAATGGCAATTCCACCTTGCTTAGGAGAGATAGTCCCGTTGGGAGCTATGTTGATCGGGCTTAAGAGATGAGAACTCGACCGAGGGTGTCAGACGAAACAAGGTCTCTGACACAGTTGATCCCTTCATTCAGGCGAACTGGTTTAGAAGGAGTACTTTGATTCTGCACTTTGAGGTTCAAACACCTTTGGAGAAGCGATCGAGATTCTTCTGATGTCCAACAGTCAAAAGAAATGCCATCTTTAATTTAAAAGCAGAAAAAGTTTTAACAAGTAAATTCATTTTTGTTTTATTTCAAGAATCGCTGATTAAGTTTAAACAACATCGTTCTGTAAAGCTAAAACAAGTAAAGAATTACAAACAAAAGCACAAGGGCTCAAATTTTATTAATAAGATGGAGATCAGCCAAACGCGTGATTCCAAAGAGTATATACAAAGTTAGAAAATGGTAATTTACAGGGAAAAGGGCTACGTTGAAACATAACGACCACTATCCTTCTACCAACTTTGAATTCGGGGCATCCTGAGCTTCCGTCGAAGATGACCTTTGACTGGAGACTTCCTCCGATAGATGATGTTGTAACTGCTGCTGAGGAACTTGCCTCTGTTGAACATAGTTACTTGCCGTTATCCCTAATTTTTGCCTGGATTGTACTATGAGATTTCCAATCCATCGGGATGATTTTTTTTTTCATGTCTCTAACTTTTGCCTGGACCGCCCTTTCGGGTTTTCAATCCACCGAGACGTTTTTTTTTTTAGTTTAGGCGAAGTATTTCTTGACTACATCAACATTCGTGGGGTAGGCAAATTCCTCTCCGTCCATGGTTGCAAGTCTCAAGGCGCCGCCTGAGAAAGCTTTCGTGACCACATAGGGGCCATCATAATTCGGGGTCCATTTGCCCCGAGAGTCAGTGAGAAATGATTGTATCTTCTTGAGCACGAGGTCTCCTTTTCTGAAGACACGAGGTCGGACCTTTTTGTCGAACGCCCTATTCATTCTCTGTTGATACAATTGACCGTGGCATAGTGCCGTGATTCTCTTCTTTTCGATCAGGTTCAGTTCGTCGTGTCGACTTTGACACCATTCAGCTTCGGTGAGCTTAGCTTCCATCAATACCCGGATTGATGGGATCTCTACTTCTATGGGAAACACTGCCTCCATGCCATATACTAGAGAGAAAGGGGTTGCCCCTGTTGAAGTGTGGACAGATGTACGATAACCGTGAAGAGCAAAGGGTACCATCTCGTGCCAATCTTTATAGGTTACAACCATCTTCTGAACGATCTTCTTGATGTTCTTGTTAGCCGCTTCTACCGTCCCGTTCATCTTGGATCGGTAGGGAGATGAGTTATGGTGTTCAATCTTGAACTCTGCGCATAACTCCTTTATCATCTTATTGTTCAAGTTAGATCCATTATCAGTAATGATCTGGCTTGGAACACCATAACGGCAGATGATATTGTTTTTGATAAATCAGACCACCACTTGTCAGGTTACATTGGCGAATGACGCTGCTTCGACCCACTTGGTGAAATAGTCAATGGCTACCAGGATGAACCGATGTCCGTTTCAAGCCTTGGGCTCAATCATGCCAATCATGTCGATTCCCCATATGGAAAAAGGCCACGGGGAAGAAAGAACTTTGAGATGTGATGGCGGTACATGAATTTTGTCAGAGTATATCTGACACTTGTGACACCTCCTCATGTACTTGTAGCAGTCGGATTCCATGGTCAACCAATAATACCCGGCCCTGAGAATTTTTCTCGCCATTGTGTGCCCGTTGGCATGAGTGCCAAAGGATCCTTCATGAATTTCTTTCATGAGCATGTCTGCTTCTGGTCTGTCGACGCATCGGAGCAAGACCATGTCAAAATTTCTCTTATAAAGAGTGTCACCGCTCAGGAAGAAGTTTCCAGCCAATCTTCTGAGGGTTTTCCTGTCTTTTCTGAGTGCCCCAGATGGGTACTCTTGTTTCTGAAGGAAGCATTTGATATCGTGATACCAAGGTCTGTCGTCTATGACTGCTTCAATCATGAAGATGTAAGCGGGCCGTTCAAGGCGCACGATGTCGATCTTAGGTATGTCATTCCATCGACCTACACTAATCATGGAAGAGAGAGTGGCTAATGCATCAGCCATGTGATTCTCATCACGAGGGATGTGATGAAACTCAATTCTATTGAAGAAAGGTAACAACCTTCTTGCATAATCCTTATAAGGAATCAATCCTGATTGGTATGTGTTCCAATCTCCTTTGATCTGATTGATAACCAAGGCTGAGTCGCCGTATACGTCCAAGTTTTTGATCCTTAAATCAATCGCTTCTTCGAGACCCATAATACAAGCTTCGTATTCGGCCTCGTTGTTCGTACATTTGAATGTAAGTCTGGCAGTGAAAGGAATGTGGGAACCCTGAGGGGTAACAATGATTGCCCCAATTCCGTTTCCATAATGATTGACTGCTCCGTCAAAGATAAGTCCCCACTGGGAACCTGGTTCTGGCCCTTCACTGGGTAGCGGTTCATCGCAATCTTTCATCTTTAGATACATGACATCTTCGTCTGGGAAGTCAAACCCGATTGATTCTTGATCGTCAATCGGTTGATGAGCCAAATGATCGGCTAAAGTACTTCCTTTAACGGCTTTCTGAGCATGGTACTCTATGTCATATTCTGATAGTAACATCTGCCAACGGGCAATCCTTCCTGTGAGAGCAGGTTTTTTGAAAACGTACTTGATTGGATCCATTTCGGAGACCAACCGAGTAGTATGACGAATCATGTACTGGCGAAGACGTTTGGCTGCCCAAGCCAAAGCGCAGCAAGTTTTCTCGAGCATCATGTACCGAGTTTCACAGTCGGTGAATTTCTTGCTTAAATAGTAAATGGCAGACTCTTTCCTTTTAGTTTCGTCTTGTTGGCCAAGTACACATCCCATCGAGTCCTCTAGGACTGTGAGGTAAATGATTAGTGGTCTTCCTTCCATTGGAGGAGATAGGATTGGAGGATTCAACAGATATTCCTAAATACTGTCGAAGGCAGTTTGGCAATCTTCTGACCAAATGCAACCCTGGTTCTTTTTGAGTAATTTGAAAATCGGCACACATGTCGCGGTCATAAGGAATATGAATCTGGAGATGTAGTTAAAACGTCCCAGGAATCCTCTGACTTTTTTTTTCAGTTTTCGGAGAAGGCATTTCTTGAATGGCCTTGACCTTGTCAGGATCAACCTCAATTCCTTTCTGGCTGACGATGAACCCTAGTAGTTTCCCCGAACGGACACCGAAGGTGCACTTGTTGGGATTCAAGCGGAGCTTGAATTTTCTTAGACGTTCGAACAATTTTGACAGATGTTCAACGTGCTCATCCTCTGTTCTTGATTTTGCAATCAAATCATCGACATATACCTAGATTTCCTTATGTATCATGTCATGAAACAAAGTAGTCATGGCCCTTTGATAGGTTGCCCCAGCATTCTTCAAACCGAACGGCATTACCTTGTAACAAAAGGTACCCCATGGGGTAATGAACGAAGTTTTCTCCATGTCTTTCGGTGCCATTTTGATCTGGTTATAGCCCGAGAATCCATCCATGAAGGAAAAAACTTTGAACTTTGCTGTACTGTCTACCAGCATGTCAATGTGTGGTAAAGGAAAGTCATCCTTTGGACTTGCCTTGTTCAGATCTCTGTAGTCGACACACATTCTGACCTTTCCGTCCTTTTTAGGAACAGGTACGATGTTGGCTAACCATTAAAGATATTCAGATGTAGCGAGGAAACCCGCGTCGATCTGTTTCTGTACCTCCTCCTTGATTTTGATGGCCATGTCCGGGTGAGGCCGTCTCAACCTTTGCTTTACTGGCGGACATTCCGATCTCAATGGTAAGTGATGTTCCACGATGCTGGTATCCAACCCTGGCATATCCTGATAGGACCAAGCGAATACATCGGGGAATTCTTTGAGAAGCTTTATCAAACTTTCTTTGACAGTTGGACTGAGCAATGCTCCGATCCTGATTTCTTTTCTCTCTTTTTCTGAACCCAAGTTTACCGTTTCCAACGGCTCTTTGTGAGGTTCAATGGACTTTTCCTCTTGTCTGAGTAATCGGGAAATCTCTTCTGGAATTTCGTTGTCAACTTCTTCTTCAGCCCCAAATACCGGGAACCCAAAGTCGGGAGAAGGCATCGGATCGTATGTTTCAACGGGGTGTAAAACAAGCAATCTGCATGACGTGATGATTCGTGTTTAGAAGAGATTGAGAAAATGTAAGTGTGTGCAGTGTTTTTATTTTACTGCTTATTTTTATTATTGAATGTTTTTTAGGATTACCATTTTCTGAAAAAGCAAAAAGAGAAAACATCAATTAATGCGGAAATTACAGAACGACGTTATTTTATTAATGAACAAGTTGAATCTTGAAACTACAGCCCTATAAAACAAAGCTCTGTCGCTTTGGGCAAAGCGAAGAGGGAAATTTACAGAAAATAAGCCCTATCAAAACATCCGTTTCACCTGGGCAGGGTGAAAGGTTAAAAGATGGCAATTACTTTGACTGACGAACGACCTTCGGAACCTCGACGGCAACCCATTGGCGGCGAACCCCTCGGTGAATCACAAAGTCTGGCACCTTCCTTGATTTGTCCTCATAAATGACGCTGATTTCTGGTGGAGCAGGATCATTGGAATCTGTCTCCCAGGCAGAATTGTCGTAGGAGAATTCCTCTGTTGCAATTTGCATAGCATTGGTGCTCTCAGCTGTATCTCCCCATCCAGTTGGCTGGATATCTTCGAGCCTGATACGAGAGCTTTCGGGAGCAGTGTACTTGACCATAAAGTCGTATTTTCCACTTGGTTGTCCCAAAGTGTCCCAAACTTCTTTGGAACTGGAGAAGTCATCCCTCTCGATGACGTTGACCTCAGGAAAAGCATAGTTGATGAATTCAAGTCCTGCGAACGTTGCGAATTCATCTTCATGTTGAGTAATTTCCGAATGACCTGAGTGTTGATCCCATGACATGGCGGGGACACAGGTATTCTGTTCAATGATGGTCAGCTGGGTTTCATTACTCGGTTGACTTTCTTGCCCCAAGTTTCCTGGGTAAGGCTGCCACATTGGCAGACCATCCATTGGGCCATAGTAGTTGTGATCAAAGTTTTCTTTCATCGGAGTGTCTTCCTCTAATGAATTTGGCGGAGCACGGCATCCTTCCGGATCACAATCTCCGTAGATCATTTCGACATCTGATCTTGGTATAAATCTCAGACTTTCTGTAGGAAAGCAAAAAGGCATAGGCACCTCTTCCTGAGACATATAGCCGTCCTTGTTAAGGTAGGACTTCCATTCTTCATCCGTGTCAGAGGGATCTTCCTCATTGATAGCATGAACTGTCTGAGACACTGGGTGAAGAAAACCTCCACTGTGGAAGAAGTTCTGAAGGGGATGAAGACTTTCATCGTTGGCGGCTGTCTGGGTACAGGTTGCAGAAAAACCAAGACCCTTCTTTATTTTATTGTCAATAGGAATGACAAGCCATCCCCATCCTGTCGTATCGGTACTCTCGACCGCTTTGATAGCATCTTTGTATGAAGAAATTGAAGTTCCTTCTTCGGATTGATCGTTCTTGCTCACCGATAGCGCTTGGAACTGAGTTCCAATAACCTCCTCGGGTTCCACACAAGTAGATGATGATAAGTTGCTTACAAGCAAGGCTTGTTCCCCACAAACTGTGACAAGTTGATCGTTCTTGACGAACTTTAGCTTTTGGTTGAGGGTTGAAGTAACCGCTCCAGCCTGATGTATCCAAGGTCTTCCTAATAAACAACTGTATGTTGCCCGGATGTCCATGACCTGGAAAGTGATTTGGAAAGTGTGAGGATCAATAGTTATGGGAAGATCCACTTCGCCGATAACTATTTTTCTGGATCCGTCGAATGCTTTGACGACGACCTCGCTGACTCTCATCGGAGGGCCCTTGAATGATAATTGCATCAAAGTGTACTTCGGCATAACATTCAGGGCTGACCCTGTGTCTACCAGTACGTTGGCTAAAGCATCGCCCTGGCAGTTAACTGTGATATTGAGCGCCATGTTATGACGGCGACCCTCTTCAGGTAATTCCTCATCACTAAATCCCAAATTATTGCAGGAAGTGATGTTAGAGACAATACTATCGAACTGTCTAATTGTTACATCCTGTTCCACAAAGGCTTGCTCCAAGACTTTCTGTAGAGCCTCTCTGTGTGCTTCTGAACTGAGTAACAGTGATAATACTGAGATCTTTGAAGGAGTCTGTAACAGTTGATCAACAATGTTATATTCACTCCTTTGGATGATCTTTAGCATCTCATCTTTGTCTTTTGAACAGTCGGGATTACCAGATTGACCGACTGGTGGATCAGGAATTTCCGCCTGAAGTTCCTTTTCTTTGTTGGATTCTCCAACCCCTCGGTTGAAGATTCGACCGCTCCGTGTTACACGACTGATGTCTGCAATATTCACGACGGAGGGTAATGGAATTTCCTTTCCATTTTCAATTGTTGTTGCACCGTATTTGTAAGGGATTGCCTTAGCCGATTCATACGGTAGTGGTCCCGGTAGATAGTTGTCTATGGGAACCTTCTGATTTTTCTGACCGTCATAAGTAACCTCGATCCGTTCTCGGTTGGGAACTCTAGATTCGTCAAGTAGAGGAATGATGGCAAAAACATCCCTGATCTGGTGATGACCAGAGATCGTGATAACATCCTCAACTTGATCGGCAAGGTAGTTCGGCGACCAAATGATGGGTCCTGAACCTGGATATGGACGAATTTCTCTATGATCGACCTGATCCTGAAGAGCTGCTCTCACAAGGTAACACCCTTGGTTACTTTCCGAACAGACGCTACAACTGTCATAGTTGTGTGGTGGCACCTGGCCACGCCCGCTTTGAATACAATGTAACCTCACTAGGTTACCTTCCATTGATCGGACATCCTGACTTTGACGACGAGTAGGATTCCTGTGATTGATACTAATTTGCTGAGTATCTTCATCCATGTAGATTGGCATCCACCAGTGATTTAACAAGTGCTGAAGTGCCTCCTGGACAAGGGTACAACCTCGATCGTTTTCGCAACCCGCTTTACAATTTTGATAGTCATGTGATATTAAGAATCCAAGTCGGACCTGCTCAGCATGTAACTCTACCAGGTTGGTATTCATCAGGCGGATATTGAAGATCTGAACCATATTGATTTGATAGGAGTTCCTATCATGGTAGTCTTGGATCCATCCAAGATCCATCTTACGCTGGAGGGCCTCTTGTATGAAAGAGCATCCCTGTTTGTCTTTAGAGCAGATATCACACTGGTGATAATTATGAGGTGGCACATGGCCATATCTACTCTGTCTACAATGCATCCTGACCAGATTAGTCTTCAATAAGAGTACATCATGAATTTGATAGACATTGTTAGTCTCTTTCTCAATCAGATTGACTGCAGCTTTCTCGTGTTGAGGCAGCGGATTCGTAAGAACATTAGGATTCGTATCTTTGAAAGATAAGAGCCCGCTCCTAACAAGCTTTTGCACGTCAGATTTGAAATTGAGGCAAGTCTCAATGTTATGCCCTAAACCTCCTTGATGATAAGGGCATGTTTGATCCGCTTTAAACCAAAAAGGCGGATTTTCCGGAACTGAAAGTGGAGACTTAGTCTGAATGTGCCCCTTAGCAAGCAGTAACGGAAACAGCTATGCGTACGTTACAGGTATAGGATCAAATCTTGATGGCCGTGTTGTACGATTGTTGTTATATGGAGGACGAGCCTGCTGAAGAGGCTGTTGTGTCCTTTGTTGGTCAGGTTGGCTCTGCGCAACCTGAGGTTGATACATAGGAACAGGCGCGGGGCCGATAACAGGAGTAACAACTGCTACTGGCTGATAACGTCGCCTTTGCTTTCCAAGAGAGATATTCCCAATGTCTTGCTCTTTTTTCTTAGGGAGAGCACTACCGTATTTTTTAGTACCGCTCGTTGATCCAGTGTCTTTTACCAAACGTCCTTCTCGGACGGCTTCTTCAAGACGTACACCCATGCCGAGCATTTCGGTGAAATCACTGGGCGCACTGGCGACCATTCGGTCATAGTAAAACGAGCTTAAGGTTTTTAAGAAGATTTTTGTCATCTCTTTTTCCTCAAGAGGTGGACAAATTTGAGCGGCAATTTCACGCCACCTTTGAGCATACTCCTTAAAGGTTTCCTTGTCCTTTTGCGACATTGATCTGAGTTGATCTCTGTCGGGTGCCATGTCCAAATTGTACTTGTATTGTTGGACGAAGGCAGTACCAAGATCTCTGAATGTACTGATCGTAGTACGGTTTAAACCCATGTACCATTTGAGTGCGGCACCAGTTAAACTATCCTGGAAGTAGTGAATCAGCAGGTCCTGATTCTCTGTCTGAGCTGACATCTGCCGAGCGTACATCACCAGATGCCTCTGAGGGCAAGAGTTACCCTTGTATTTTTCAAAGTCGGGCACTTGGAACTTGTGCGGGACTTTAACATTTGGGACCAAACAGAGGTCTGCGGCGTCCTTCCCAAATAGATCCTGACCGCGAATGGCTTACAGCTCTTTCTTCATTTCCAGGAACTGTTCCTGGAATTCCTCCATTCTGTCAAACATAGTTTGCTTCTTACCAGAAGGTGTCCGTGGAATCTGTCCTTTCGGGACAGTGTGCACCACAGAGCGTGGTACCGTGACTACGGCAGTAAGTCTTGGCGCCTCCCGAAGTTTGTAACCTTCAGGAGTCTTGAGTATGCCCCTGGCATCTTCGCTTTCCCGAAGTTTGTAACCTTCAGGCCCAGCAGCTTCTGTTGCGATTCCCTGATCTTCAGTGATCGGCGGAACATATCCTTCCAGGATATAGTTAACAGGCATGCCCCAAGGACGATCTTTCGGTATCTGATACCTAGGATCATACTTTTCTATGATGGGCGTTGAGGTGATCTCTGAGATCACAGTTCTTTGTAGCTGAGCTTCTGCCATGGCTTGCATGTCGTTACGAAGCTTTCTCATATCCTCTCTCAGAGCGTCGATCTCTTCTTTCAACTCTCTGTTTTCTTCCTCAAGATCATCCATCTTTTTCTGACGATTGGCCCGAGTATTATACGAATGAGACAGTTTGACTCTAGAATCGAGACACAAACGTGAGATTCGTAGGTAAGGAGAATATGCGATGTGAGAATGATGAATGCAATGATTATATTAATTGTTTAATGGTTTAAGCAAAATAAACTTCGACAATTAGATTGCACATATCAAACAGTGGGGAAACCCCTTTTTATTGAATTCCAAAGGATTACAGAAATGGAAATACAGTAGATTACAAAGTGCAGAAACAGAAACCTAAACTAATGGGTCCCGAGTCCTCTCTGAGGAGAAATCGGGTGCTGATTCTGATATCTTCCTTTTCTTTGACCGGGGCGCTTGGGCCGTTGTCGGGTTGTCATTCCTTTGCCAAGTGAAAGGAGTGAGCAAATTCCTTTGGTCATCTTGATTCTCTACAGCATGCTGCTCCAAAATTTCAATCAGAGCATCTTTCTCTCTCAGTAGTTGCTGTATTTGGATACACTCTATGTTGAGGGTGCGGTTCTTGTTCTTACAAGACCTTCTTTCCTTTTGAACTTTGTTGAGAGTAACCTGAAGCCTTTCAGTTTCCGTCATGAAGTACATGACAATTTCCCTCGACAGAAGAATTCCGTAACGAGGATAAGGCATCTTTAGCTTGAGAGCTCTGGTTTGTACCCAATGGAGATAAGGCTCCACCGAGACACAGTCCGGTTTTCCCAGAGACTCTCGTCCTTTCTTATGAACATGTTTCCAAGCTTGCACTATTTCCATCTTTAGTGCTCTGTCGTTTTCTCCTTCCTTGAAGAAAAGACCTTCCAGATGAACACCCAGTGGGATGTGTCTCACCGGGTATCCAAATTGACGAAGAACTAATATCGGATGATAGTTGATTCCTCCTTTAGTTCCTATGAGGGGTACGCTGGGGAAGTTTCCACAATGGTCAATGATTCTGATTCCCTCATAAATCCTATTACACCAATCTATATCAGAGTTAGTGAGGGACATGATCTTCTGCGACCAACGTAAGACACTCTTGCAATCCCAAAAAGCAGCAGATTTGGGCAAGTGTGAGATAAACCATTTGTAAAGCAAAGATACACAGCATGTGATCTCCCCTCCACTGTACAAATTTCCCAAGTGTACAGAATGATACGCATCTGCGAGCAAAGTCGGCACAGGGTTTCCAATGAGAAAAACCTTAATAGCATTGATATCGACGAAATTATTGATGTTGGGAAACAAAAATAACCCGTAGGTGAGCAAGACAAAGATGCTTTCAAAAGCAGTCCCGTTCCCTATACTAGCGAAGTATAGAGCCTTTTTTGTCAAGAACTGGGATGGCAAACCTTGGATGCCACCCTTAGTGGTCATGTGAGTCCTGACCTCAGACTCGTCCAAATAAATTGCTCTTGCAATAGTCTGACTCTTTGGAATTTCTTCCAGTCCAGAAAATGGAGCTCGATCAGTGATATGTAAATCAGTCAGATGAGAATACTCCTCCAGCGTTGGTGCCAGCTGGTAATTCGGGAATGTGAAACAATGATAAACCGGATCGTAGAATTGAATGAGCGCGTCCATGATTCCCTCAATCACATGGACTCTTAACAGTGGTAGCAAACCACCGTGCTTGGCTCTGAAAGCCTCTGGGTTAACGATCATCCTTGCTAACCTTCTCAAATCCCCTAGTTTTGGAACCTTGAAGGTATACTGGTGAGTTCTCCTTCTACCGAAATCCATTAACGTAATCCTTTTCTCTGATATTTGCAATCACAGTCTTAGTTTAATTTGAAAAACAGAGAGACTAGAAGAGAAATTTTTTGAATGTTTTAATGTTTTATTAAATGAATGCATGAATGCAGCACACAAAAACATAGAAAAAACATGGGGTCAAAGGGTCGTTGTCATGAAGTCAAAGCTCTACCCATCCCCAAAGGTTTATACTAGGGTGATTTTTGTACCTGTACTCATTATCATCAGCTCCTCCCAGGAAAGTAAAACAACAAGCGGATCGCCAGCGAGTTGTGTGCAATCTTAGAGTAAGTGTTATTCACCGAGAATAGATCACCAGCCTCAAATGAGGGTAGTATCGCGTAACAGCTATTTCCGATAGCTTCCGCACTACGAAAAAGGTTGGCTTTTCTTAAGTGTATACTCAATCTCACCACATGCGGCATCACACGCATTCCCAGTAGCAGAAAAATAAACATGTATAGCAATTAGGAAAAGCAGTATATATATTTGTCCTAATCATCCTAGGCTTATAAAGCTACGAATCTTAAGTTCCTGACAGAAATGGGTTCCCCGGCGGAAGCCCCAATCTGTGGTTCCCTGCCTAAGAGATGGACCAGCATAGGTCAATCTTTCTCTTTGGTAGAGTTCCCATTTTCCGTAGAAAACGGGGATGATGCCCTAAGGCAGAAAAGGAGACTCCCCAGCAGAGTCGCCGTTCTTTCACACAAGAGAAGTAGAAAGAAAGGAACGGGCCCCACGGTGGGCGCCACTTTTCTGTGAAAAATGGGGACGACCGTGCCTAGATCTAACTTTGAATGGCCCCACGGTGGGCACCACTTTTCTGTGAAAAATGGGGACGACCGTGCCTAGATCTAACTTTGAATGGCCCCACGGTGGGCGCCACTTTTCTGTAGCGAGCGATTTTGGACGCGGTTCTTAAGCGCTGGTCGCTCTCTGCGGTTGAGCTTAAAACTACAGGTCGATTCATTTTTTATCCTATTGTGAGCTGAATAAGGAAGGGAAATAGATGTCTCCAATTAACCCTGCTTTGCATACTGAGTTTAAACAGCGGTCTGTTAGGTTACGGATGCTATCAATGTGGGGGGCCTTTGTACTGGTTATTCGTATTTCGCCAATACGGTTCTTTCTTTCTTTTTTCTAGGAAAAGGGTTTCTGGCGGGGAATAAGGATTAGGATGTTAGGACTGGTGCTTTTGAATTACTGCTTTTGATTGATGGGGAGATGGGATTTGGGTTTTTTGTTGATTACGCTCGCTAAGATCTTTTCTTTCGATCTTATGCCTACGTATTCCCGTTTACCGAAACAGGGAAATCAGAGCGTTCGTAGTTCCTCCTATTCTATGGGAGGAAATTGGTTTTTGGTGTCTTGTTCAAAGCCCAAGACGTGAAGCAAAAGGTGGTTTGTATCTTGTTCAAAGCCCAAGATGTGAAGCTGAAAGGTCTATTTATGTCTTGTTTAAAGCCCAAGACGTGAAGCTGAATGATCTTAACTTTAGAGAGAATTTGTCATCTCTAAAGAGGGGAGAAGGAGAATTACTTTAACTAGGATACGCGGATCCGAGCAATGCCATAATTTCTGAAGAAAGGGTTTTAACCTGAAGGAGAAGACTTTAACTCAGTGTAGAGCAATGCCATCTTTCCTTAGGAATTTCTCATGCTAAAAGAGGGACAGTGGCATGGATATAGATGATCCAGAGGCTTGCCGCTTACAGCGATTAGATGAAAGGAAAGGAGTTGGTGATGTTTGTGTACTGTGAACGAGGCAAAACTTTGATGCTAAAAGGTTGATTGGATCAACCAGTTGTTTTCTTATACAAAGCCTAAGAGGAGGCTAATTTTCGCTAGGAAAATCATTATACAAAGCCTAAGAGGAGGCTATTTTGTGTCTCGTACAAAGCCCGAGAGAGAGGCTAAAAGTTTTTGACCCAGTGGGGCATATCGTTATACAAAGCCTAAGAGGAGGCTAGCAAAGAGTTCGACTCTCGCTTAAGGGGTTTATATCTCATACGAGGCCCGAGATGGAGGCAAAAAGGGGGTGATTGACTCAACGAGGGAGTCTTTTGTGTCTCATACAAAGCCTGAGAGAGAGGCTAAAAGGTTGCTTTGACTCCACTGGGGAGAATTTTGGTATCTCGTACGAAGCCCGAGATGGAGGCTATTGTAACTGTTTCAGTTGAGTGACAGATCCAATATATTGATTTAAAAGAGAAAATTAGTTCTTATATGAGCAACACTGTACTCAGGGATTTAATTTGAGGATCAGGGGTATCTCCTTTTCTTTGAGGAAACGGGAAATCCAAAGGGTATTGAGACTGTCTGAGTCTGCGGGTTTCCTTCCTATTTAACGAAGGGTGCTTGAGAATGTCTTTGAGACTCAAGGAAGTTAGACTGTCCAAGTCTAGAGTTTTATCTTTTGTACTATGCTTCGAGAAACAGTAGTAGACTCTATGAAAGGACTGTTCTATGAGGATGACTAGGTTCTGTTCCTATACCTCTAGGAGGTCGTCGGGATAATTTGTACGAAGCCCAAGAGGAGGCTGGAATCTTTTAAGAAGCCGACGGGTCCTTGTACGAAGCCCAAGAGGAGGCTATCATTCCCGGAGGAAGAGATCATTATACGAAGCCTAAGAGGAGGCTGTGAATACTTCTAAGAAGCCGTAGGGTCCTTGAATAATGCCCAAGAGGAGGCCGGGTTGCTTTTAGGAAGCCTGTGGGTCCTTGTATGATGCCCAAGAGGAGGCCGATGCTTTTAAGAAGCCCGTGGGTCCCAAACCAAAGAAAAGTTCAGGAAAACTCTTTTAGAGTTAAAACCAGTTGTAAACGTGCGAGGTTTACTATCCAGTGACTTTAACTTTTAGAGAGAGTCCGAACCGTTCGGCGGTTTAAAGAAATTCAAGAGAAGTTTCACCAAGAATAATTCATCTCTGGGGGATAGAATTTCTTGACGATTCCTAAGGAGGACAACCGAAGAGAAGACTGTATCTGGTGCTCCTATTGGGGATCTAGGCGTCTATTTCTACGAATAAATGAAACGGCGTCACTTAGTTCTAGACGTAGTAGCCGGGGAAACTCGAAATATCTATACTATTATTACACAGTAGATATGAGTTTATGAAAGGAGACTTACAGTGAGCAGCCCCACAATACAGTTTATAATATGAAAGCAGTAAATGAAAGCGATAACCACTTACTCGGTTGTAGTGCTTCCATGCTGTTTGGTTAGTTGTTTAACAAAGAAAGATTAAAAACAACAGTATATTCAAAATCAAAGGAGAAAGTGCTTTGAAAAAGAAAGATTTGGGGCTTACAGCTCAAGGAGAGGCCCAGGGTTTTATCAGTGAGCGCACTGTTTGACTTTGTACAGCGGGACTTATACAAGTGACTAGGGCCCAAAATGGTTTTCTGTACAAAGGGATGGGTCTTACACTCTCTCAAGAGGCCCAAAAAGGTTTAAAGAAAAAGTGTGGGGCTTATAACACGAGGGTATGCCCAAATGATTTTTTCGTTTAAAATGGCGATCGCGCCGAGGTTTTCTTTTAACGCAAAGGGACTTATACAATAAGTGAGGCCCAAAATGTTTTGGTTAAAAGGGGGATTGGGTCTTACACTCTAATAGAGACCCAAAGTGTTTTGAATGGGTCTTATAGCTCAAGGAGAGGCCCAGATGTTTTTTGAAAAGGCGACGATCGCGCCGTTTGTTTTTTTTTACGGTATCGGGACTTATACAATAAGTGAGGCCCAAAGATGATTTGGTCAAAAAAGGATTGGGTCTTACACTCTAATAGAGGCCCAAAGTGTTTTGAAAATGATTTATGAGGGTTGAATTAATCCAAAACCCTAATTTTTTTCAAAAATGTATTTAATTAAATAAAAATTCAACTAAAATGATCAAAAATTGTTTAACACATGGAAAACAAATTGTAATCTTGGATTAATGCTTCAAAAATTAAGTATTGACCTACAAAATAATTAGAAAACATTAAAAGTTGCAAAATCAATGTAGAAAAAATACTTAAAATGCCAAAAACAATCAAAATATTAATTCTTTACAAAAATATCAATTATATGAAATAAATAATATTTTTGGGATTTTTTGATAAAATAAAATATTTTAACATTTTTGTGAATTATTAAAAAAAGAATCAACTCAAAATCATTAAAACTCAGAGAGAAATTAATTTTTGAATCAATTAAACAAAATCACAAAATTCAAATATTCAAATTATTCAAAAATGGCGCCAAGAACAGCTGAAGAACACGCGCGTGTTCTTGGTTTCTCAGATTTGGGTTTTCTATCCAATCTCCATGAATACGTAACCATATCATGCAATCCACATATCATTATGCTCGTCTCAACCTCACGATCATGTCTATGTACTTTAATTTCATTTAAATTAAACATACAACAAGAAATCACGAAGAAACCTCAAGAACCCTAATTTCTGCATGAAGGCTAGGATTTTTGATACACGATTCAAACAATGCAATTAATTGAGGGAAAACATTCCATGCATGATTATGAACATATGGCCAAATTATTGTGCGAGGAAATATGCATAGATTGAGAGATGCCCAAGTTTAGGCTTACCTTCAAGTCGTGACAGCAAGAGCAGATGTGATTTTGAGTTGGAGGTGTTACAGACAAGTTGTGATGATCTGGACAGCTTCCCTACACCATATGGAGTGTGTTTGAACACTTGGATTGAATTGAAATGGACTGGATCAGTTTATGGCATCTCAGCTGCAACTTCACTTCAAACTTGTGTGGATGGCAAGTGATTTTGTGAAATTGATGTTTCAGATGTTATGTGAGTGTTTGATCAGCTCATATGTGATGTATGTGAGGTGTGTGAGTGATTGGTTTGTGCAGAATTGCTCTCAAACTCAAAACCTGATAGCTACCTTGCTAAGAAAGGCATTTTTGCCAAGAGAAAGAGATTTTGAGGAAAGCATCTGTTAGATGGCTTTGGTGTACTCAAACTGACCACAATTGAGCTCTATTTATAGTAGAGCAAGTTTGTTTTGCAAGGAATAGTACATGGCAGCTGGTAAGTAGGTTTCCTCAATGTTGGCCAATGGAAATGAAAGTCTCCTCTAGCCATTGACTAGAGGTTAGGGCACAGAGCTTTGGTCCCCTTGGTCTTGGATAAGTATTGACTGATTTCAAATGAGAATGACTCAGTCCATGCCACCTTGATGGTTCCATTGAATGCCTCATTCCAAATTTGAAGTCTTGTCCCTATTTTGGCCATTCTAGGTTCAACATGCTATTCTTTGTTCCTTGGACCTTGGAGGCTTGGCTCAGTGATTGTCCCCTTTGGATTCAATCCTCTGAGGTGTCCAAGTGGATTGGAGCAATTGAAATTGGCTGATTTTGGCAAATCGAGCCAAAATACAAATTCTGCCTTGCTTTGACAGATTTCAGCAAGGCAACTTGCCAAAGTTGTATCTCATGATGTAGGTTGAATTTGGCAATGTTCTTGGCCATTTTGGAAAGCTCTTACATGATACAACAACTGCTTGAACAAGTTTGGTTTTGATCTCTTTTGATTCCAAGTGAAAAATCCCCCTACATTTGGCAAAAAGTGAAGCAGAATTCTGACTTAGTGAAAATTTCACTAAGTGTTGGAAAAAGTGACATTTTCACTTTTCAGCCACTTTGATCACTCCATAACTCAAAATCCTTAATGAATTGGAATGACTTGTAGTTGAAGTTTTTGTAGGTGATAATGAGGGCTACAAACCCATCTTTGGATGAGAAAAAATGGCCTTGTGGTTTAGGAGTTATGGTCCTCCAAAGTTGGTACCTTTGCCACTTTATTTTTAACTTAGAAAAATTTCTAAGTTTTATGGTTACCCCTTTTACAAGTTATCTCACTTTTCTTGATTTTTCTTGATGAATGATGATTCAAATCATACATTAACATCATTTTAGGGTTAAAAATCCATTTTGGTGAAAAATCTCAAAAAGTCAAAGTTGACTTTTGTGCACAGTTGACTTTTTATCAGATGAATTCCAAATTGTGCAATTCTTCAGGAAATCATGTCCTTGACCTAAATCAAACTTGATGGACATGTTCCATGGGTGTCATAGGGTATATTTAATCATGTATTAGGGTTTGGGAGCATGTCCAGGTCAAAAGTCAAAGTTACAGTTGACTTTTCCCTTAAAACCCTAATTGTGGTGCAGATGAAAATGAAACTTGTTGCTCAAGCTTCTTGGATCAATCCATTGTTCCAAATGGATCAATATGGTGTATTAGAGACCCTCAAATCATCTCTTAAGGTCTTGGCTCATGGTTTGCCCCAAAAGTCAACTTAGGGGTGAATTAGGTCAAGAAACCCTAATTCCTGATTTTTGATAAATGCATCCCCTGAGGCAAAATTGACTTGATGCATGGGTTCATGAGGTTCCATGAAGTATATTAGGTCATGTTTTGGATCATTGCCTTGTGCCCAGATGTAAATTTCCATCTGGAGGCCCTGGTCGACCAAAACCCTAATTTGGTGACACTGTCGATCTTGAGACTTGATCCACCTAGAAGGGAGCAGCTTTGTGCTTAATCCTTGAAGTGGGAGTCCTTTTTGATCCATTGTGGATGTTTGAGAGATTAGAAAAGTTGAAGATCATGTCATTTCTTGATTGATCCTTTGTCTAAGCACTCAGAGAGGGCTTGAAACCCTAATTTTGGTTGTATTGGATGCTCACCCATCTTTGGGGAGACTGATGAAGCATGATGGTTCATCCATATTGTGATGATGATTTTCACAATGATGGGAAATCTAAGTGGTCAAAATTTGGGGTATTACATGATGTCGCATTCATGAGTCACGAACATTGCATATTTTGCGATGGCCTGGATTGGCAAACTGTGATGAAGGCTTATGCCTTGGCCTTAATTGGCAATTTTTAAGTTGGGAGTTTTGCTCCGTATTTCTACGTTGGGAGTTTTGCTCCATATTTTTAAGTTGGGAGTTTTGCTCCGTATTTCTAAGTTGGGAGCTCTGCTCCAATGGTACCACATGCATGTGCATTGTATGAGTCACATTCTAAGCTGCATATTCCAGTGTTGTGATGATATATTCGTTGTTATTATGTTGTTGACTTGTTGTGACAGGTACTGTCTAAAAGCTATGAGAATGTTGTTATAACCTGTTGAGGGTTTTGTTGTTATATTTGTGGTTTGAAAGTTGTTATATTAAGTTGGTTAAATTGCTGTGATATTAAGTTGATGACTTTGTTGTGATATTATGCTGATGACTGGTTGTGATAATTGTTGTTATAAGCTGTAAAGTGGTAATTTTATATAATCTAAATTCTAATATATTATTTATCATACATCTTATTATATTGTTAGATATCTCACCCCTTCTGCTGATATTTCCCCTACCATGGGAAATGGGCAGGTACTCAAGAGTAGCAGTGGCAGTTCAGAATAGCTTTTTGGAGTCCTTATATTGCTTTATTGCAAGTCAAGAGGGTCTTGCTCTGATACGTAACACTCGGGGGATGAACGATCGTTGTTTTATAGTTTTTATATTTCAGTTGATGAATTATAAGTTGACGTCATTGATTACTTGTTATGTTGCAGTTGTTTTCAGATGAACAAAAGATGTTATGTCACTTGAGTTAAAAAGTATGAGTCTGCTATTTAGTTAATAAAAGTTGTTTTATTTTAAAGACTGGTTTTGTTGTTATCGGTTCATCCAAGTTAAAGTGTTATGTATCTGATTAACATACGATAATATGAAGTCGTTTTTAAGTTGAAAGTGTAGCATCTCATTTGTATGTTGAAATTTTGAAACTCTGATTTTATAATTATCCGCCGGGTAGAAATGGGGTGTTACACAATGTAGTTAGAGGAATCGTCGAACATCATCTTCCATTAGGAGCCAGGCTCGGGACCCTCATCTGGACCAGGTTTTTCACAATCTTTCCTTATCAACATAATGTCTTCATCTGGGAAGTCAAACCTGATAGGCTCATACTCTTCAAATGGTTGCTCTACGAGGTAATCTGATAAGATACTCCCTTTAATGGACTTTGTAGTCACGTACTGGATGTCATATTCAGACAAGAGAATATGCCCACGGGCAAGCCTTCTAGTTTGAGCAGGCTTTTCAAATATATACTTTATTGGATCCATCTTGGAGATCAATAGAGTAGTATGGCAGATCATGTATTGCCTGAGATGTTTGGCAGCCCAAGCTAAAACATAACAAGTTTTCTCTAAAAGTGAGTATCTGCTTTCACAGTCGGTAAACTTCTTGTTTAGGTAGTAGATGACGTGCTCTTTCCTTCCAGTCTCATCATGTTGCCCAAGTACGCAACCCATGGACCCTTCTAGCACAATCAGATACATAAAGAGAGGTTTTCCAGGCACAGGCGAAATCAGGATTGGAGGTTCTTGAAGATAACCCTTGATATTTTCAAAAGCAACCTGGCAATTAGAGTTCCATTCTACTTCTTGATCCTTTCGGAGCAGCTTGAAGATGGGCTCACAAGTAGCAGCCATATTGAAAATGAATCTGAAGATGTAGTTCAGTTTTCCAAGAAATCCTCTGACTTGTTTCTCGGTTTGCGGAGCGGGCATTTCTTGAATGACTCTGACTTTATCTGGGTCAACTTCAATCCCTCGTTGGCTAACAATGAATCCAAGTAATTTTCCAGATCGAACTCCAAAAGTACACTTAGCTGGATTTAGTCGCAATCTGAACTTTCTGAAACGCTCAAACAGTTTGAATAGATGATCCAAATGGTCCTCTTCGCTTTGGGATTTAGCGATCATGTCATCGACATAGACCTTTATCTCCTTATGCATCATGTCATGGAAAAGCGTAACCATCGCCATTTGGTAAGTAGCACCTGCATTTTTGAGTCCAAATGGCATGACCTTATAATAATAGGTCCTCCAAGGTGTGATGAGGGTAGTTTTCTTCATGTCATCAGGATCCATTTTGATCTGGTTGTATCTTGAGAAGTCATCCATGAAAGAAAAGACAGTGAATCTAGCAGTCTTATCCACCAAGGCGTCAATGCACGGAAGAGGGAAGTCATCCTTTGGGTTGGCTTTGTTCAAGTCCCTGTAGTTGACACACATTCGAACCTTTCCATCCTTCTTCGATACAGGAACAATATTGGCCACCCACTGAGGGTACTTCACAACAGCAAGAAATCTGGCGTCAATTTGGCTTTTAACTTCTTCTCTGATCTTCAAGGCCATGTCTTGTCTTGTTCTTCGGAGTTTTTGCTTGACAAGAGGACAATCGGGCTTGAGCGGTAGCTTATGAATGACAATGTCTGTGTCCAAACCGGGCATATCTTGATACGACCATGCGAACACATCCACATATTCATGGAGGAGCTTGACCAACTTTGATCTAACATCTGCCCCAAGTGTAATGCCAATCTTGATTTCTTTTCTCTCTTCTTCACTGGCCAAGTTGATGGTTTCGGCCTGCTCTTGGTGAGGTTGGAGATCTGTATACTCGTATTCAAGCATCTTAGCCAATTCATCTGGGATGTCACAATCTTTCTCGCCCTCTTCTTTGGCTTGATTGATAGGCGCATCAAAATTAGGAGAGATTGGAGAGTCATCAAATTTAGTGTGGGTATCAATGATTCTGCATGTTTTAGATGATTGCTTTTATTAAAGTGAAAGATGAAAGAATGCAATGAGAGAATGTTTTTTCTTTTTAGTGGTTATGAAAGATTTCCATTTTCATTTTAAAGTGAAAAGAGAAAAACAGTAAATGAACAAAACATGAATTTAACAAAATGCCTTCATTTATTAAGCTTTGAAAATCAGAAGGGGGCCCTAACAAAATAATCCTATAGCCTTGGGCACGACTATGGATTTTTGAAAACATTAAAACAAAACAACAAAATTACTTTGATAAAGGGAGGATTTCGGGAATCTCCACAGAGTCCCAATTGCTCAAAGTCGCATCAGAATGGTACACCAAGTTGTTTAGGCCTTCATCTTCAGAATCTTCGTCTATTGCATTCACTTGGAAACCAGCACTGACGAACACTTCTTGGATCTCTCTTGGTTGGCTCTTGTTAGGAGTTGATTCTTTGTTGGCAGTTGGTTTATAACCCAACCCAAAGCGGCCCTTTTTGACTTTGACATTAATCACATCACCCCAGCCTGTTGTTTTACCATCCTCAATGGCAGAAATGACACCTTTTAGAGATGCAAACAATAGGACGACCCTCTACTCAGGTTCCTCTATGTCCAACAAGACTGCATTGGCAATTTCAAGCGCTTGGAAAGAATTTTCTAGTGCGTCCTCATTTGCTTCAATGTATTTGAAGGAAGAAAGATTGCTCACCATGAGATCTTCTTCTCCAAATATGGTCACTAGCTTGTTATCAACCATGAATTTAATTTTCTGATGTAGAGTTAACGTCACTGCCCCTGCGGCATGGATCCATGGCTTTCCCAATAGACAGCTATAGTTCGGGTTGATATCCATCACCTGAAAAGTTATTTCAAAAACATGGGGACCAATGAGAATAGGTAACTCCACTTCACCAATCACAGACCTCCTAGAACCATTGAAAGCTTTCACAACAAGAGAAATGGGCTTCATCTCTGCTCCATCACACGCAAGCTTTGCAAGAGTCCTTTTGGGCAATATATTGAGAGATGATCCTGTATCAACCAACACCCTAGCCAAGGTATCCTCTTCACACTTAACAGAAATGTGCAAGGCGCGGTTATGATTATTACCTTCTTTAGGTAATTCTCCTCCTTCAAAACTCAAAGTGTTATAGGCAGTGATGTTAGCTATCACATTATCAAATTGTTCAACAGTAATATCCTGCGTCACATGAGCTTGAGCAAGGAGCTTTTGCAAAGCATTGCAATGTGCGGGAGAATACATGAGCAGAGATAATATAGAAATCTTCGATGGTGTCTGATGCAACTGATCGACAATCTTGTAATCACTTCTTTTGATAATCTTGAGAAACTCTTCATCTTCATCAAAGGGTATAACATCCTTGCCTTTGGAAGGAGCAGCAGTAGTAGCTTCTTTTGTCAACTGAGGCACTACATGGATATGAGGGTTATAAATTCAACCACTGCGGGTCATTTTGCTTGGCCCTGCTATATTCGTCACCTCATCATTCACAACCTTCAGCCCTTTTTTTGAATTCACAGTCTTCTAATTACCATCAGTTACTCCATAATTCCAAGGCACAACTTTTGTATTCCTGAAAGCAAAAGGAGCGGGTCTTCGTTCAATAGACGACTTCGGCACATAAACCATCCTCTTTCCTTGAATAGACGCCACAACTGGATCTGGAAATTTAGAAACAGGCTTAGGAAGATTGAAGACAGGTTCAACCTCCTTGTGAGCAGATTCAGCTTTCTTAAACACAGGAGTTGGTAGATTAAACACTGGCTCAATCACAACCACCTCATTGTTTTTCACACACTTGCCTATTTAAAGCACACCTTGATCAATTAAAGCTTGGACGTCCCTTTGGACTCATTCACAATTTATTGACTGAGTAGCACACTCGGGACAATTCTTGTGGCACTGTTTGGCTAAACCAACTTCAAACAACTTAGCATGGAACTCTGGCAACGAAGTTTTGATGTCTTTTACATCACAGATCAAAATCTCATCAACTTCTTCCTCTATAGCATTGACAGATGCCTCATGGAAGGGCAGAGGATTACTCTTTACATTCGGATTTGTATCATTGAAAGACAAAATCTTCTTCTCAACCAACTCCCTTACAATATGTTTTAAGGCGTAACAACCCTCAAGGTCATGATCAGGAGCCCCTTCATAAAAAGGACAGTGGGTGTTAGGATTGTAATATGGTGGCAATTTCTCTGGTGGAGGACCCAATTGCCTTGGAGTTGCCAAGCCTTGCTCAATGAGGAACGGATACAACTTTGTATATGTCATAAGGATAGGGGTATTGGTGGCCTCCCTCCCCGTCTTTTATTCTAATTCTGATTATTCTGACATTGAACAGAATTTTGTTGAGGAGCATTGGACGCTTGTTGATATTGAGGAACTGGAGGAACTTGTTGAAAAATAGGTTGTTGTTGATTGAAAGCAGAAGTAACAGCTGTCACATATGGTTGAGGGGAATACTGATACGCTGGCTGTTGAACGAACTGTTGTTGTTGCTGACGTTGATTCTTCCAAGAAGGATTTATTCTACGGGCAGTCATTACGGCATTAGTCTCTCATTACTTCTTCTTTTGGAAACTTCTAGAAGGCTTTTTAGCTGCATCCTTGGAACTACCCACTGAACCACTCATTTTCCCATTCTTCATACCCAATTCTATTTTGATCCCCACCACTACCAAATCAGAAAAGTTGGCAGTGACACTACCCACCATTCTCTCATAAAACTGTGGTCGCACAGTGTCGAAAGACCAGTCTGCAAGCTCTTTTTCTGATAAAGGAGGCTCTACTTGAGAGGAAGTCTCCCTCCATCTTTGTGCGTATTCCTTAAAGGATTCAGAGCTTTTCTGTGACATGCTGAGCAATTGCCTTCTATCTGGCGCAAGATCCATGTTGTATTTGTAATGCTTTATGAAAGCATCAGAGAGATTTTGGAAGCAATGAATTTGTGACTGGTCTAAACTCAGATACCATTTAGAGGATGCTCCCTTCAAGTTGTCATGAAAGCAGTGGATCATCAATTTTTCATTGTCCACATGGGCAGCCATTTTGCGATAATACATGAACAAATGATTTTTAGGACAGGAAGCCCCTTCATATTTGTCAAAGATGGGTGTTTTGAACTTGGCTGAAATCACCAATCCAGACACCAAGCACATTCACGAGTAGCGGCTCCAAATATCTGATCCCCCTCCATTGCCCTAAGCCATTTCTCAATTAGATTCACATTCTCTCTCAGCTTATCATGTTTCTCATCTTCGTATTCAGACCCATCGGGCATGTCATATACTTGATGGTGATCGTCGTAGTAAGGCTGATTTACACAAGTCTGCACAGCAGCGGGTGCAAAGGTTGGAATTATATTGGGAACATCAGCGGCCAACGAGACTGTTTGTTGAGTAGAAACATGAACTTGTGGTTGAGGAACAAATCTTGGTGGGAGTCCAAATGGAGGTAAAGTAATAGGAGTAGTAACTGGCAGAGAGTCTACCACAGGATTTGCAACCTCATAAACAATAGTCGGTTGGGTGTCCATCTTGGCACGGATAACCTATAGCATCTCCATGATTTGTCCGACATTACCACAGAGGTCTTCCATCTTGTTTTTGATGTGATCAATCTCATGCTCGTGATCTACCATTCTTCTTCTAGCTTGAGCACGGGTATTGTACCGATGTGGAGGATTCAGCGTGAAAACTAGAGATGATTAGACGAAATGAGTTTTATGAAGAAGAAATGCAATGTAAATGTGACAACAGATGCAAAAATGCAAGATGCAATGCAAAAAGTTTCACGAAACTTAAATATTTGCGAACATCAGGGATATATCAAAAGAAACTCATTTCATTAATTCAAAAGAGTGGATTACAAAAATATTTAGTACTTCTTACAAGAGTCCTAAACAAAAAGCTAAATAAAAGCTAACAAAAGTCCTAAGGAGTTTCTCCTAGCAGCCTCATGTTGAGCTTCTTGATATGCTCTTCCATCCAAGTCTTCTCGAGAATGAGCTTATCCATGATCAGCTTCCAAGGAGTTGACTGAGGGCCAGAGGAAAATAAATCCTCTTGCACCTTCCTCTTCTTACAAGAGAGTACTTCTTTAGTCTTCATCTGTAGTTGTCTTTGGAGTTCTGCGTTCTCTTCGACGACGGCTAGATATTTGTTCTTCCAAGCATCTCCTTCTTGTCGCACTTTGCTCAAAGCGATCTTTAACTTCTCTACTTCAGACATGAAAATCAGAGTAGGCTCTTTCTTCAGAGTCATGGGCTCTTGACGAGGATAAGGCATCTTCAGCTTGATGGCCCTATCTCGTACCCATTGGAGATAGGGTTCCAAAGAAACAGAGTTTGGCTTTCCCAAGTCTTTCTTCCCTCTCCTATGCAAATGGCTCAAAGCACTCACAATCTTTTACTTGATCTCCTTAATATCTTCACTATCCTTGAAGAAGATACTCTCCACATGAACACCATTGGGATTGTCTTTCAAAGGATATCCTAGCTGACAGGGAGCCAAGACTGGATTGTAATTGATCCCTCCTTTGGTACCAAGAATAGGTACATTAGCAAAGTCTCCACAGCTATCAATGATCATAACTCCATCATATACACGATTATACCAATCAATATCGGAGTGAGTAAGAGCCATAATCTTCTGAGACCACCAACCATTCTTGAGATTCCAAAATGAGTTTGACTTGGGAAAGTGAGAAATAAACCACTTGTACAATAATGGCATACAGCATGTGACCATCCCTCCTTTATGGAAGTTCCTCAGGTGAACGGAATGATAAGTATATGATAACAAGGTAGGCGCTAGATTCTTCTTTAGGAAAATCTTGATGGCGTTGATGTCAACAAAGTCTTCAAAGCTTGGGAAGAGAAACACTCCATAGATGAGTAAGGCAAGAGTAGCCTCAAATGTATCTATGCTCATATGATCTGCATAATACTGAGCTCTCCCAATTAAAAATTATGTGGTCAACCCAAAGACTCCTCCTTTGGTGGTCATGTTAGCTTGAATTTCAGACAATCCCAAATGGGTGACTTTGGCAATGTCTTGCTCTTTAGGATCTTTCTCCAAGATAGGAAAGGGAGACTCATCAAGGATAGGTAACCCAACAATATAAGAGTACTCTTCCAATGTAGGCACAAGTTGGTAGTTGGGGAACGTGAAAAAATGGTAGACTGGATCATATAACTGAAGTAGTGTAGAGAGAATTCCATCTTCCATCTTTGTCTTCAATAGTGATAACAACCTCCCATACTTGCTCTTGAAACCTTATTAGTCTTAAACCAAACCTCTCAATCTCCTTAGGTCATCCAAGTTAGGACTCTTGAAAGTGTACTTTAAAGTTTTTCTGCTTTCACAATCCATGGTGATCCTATGATGTTTGCAAACAAGAGCTTAAGATCCATGAAACTTTTATGAAAATGATGCTTATGAATGCATGTTTGCACAAACAAAGCAAAGGTCACACTCAAACATGGTGTAAGGCTTGCATGAAGCCAAGGTTTACCCCTCCCATTAGGTATATACTAGGGTTTATTGTGTACTTGCACATCGGGTTCTAACAAGTTCCCAAAGTCATCAGCCCATCTTTCGGATATTATCAATTTCCCAATTACTCGGTAGTTAATAATATTCTCAAGAGAACCTCTTTTGAGTGTAGTATCGCGTATCAACTATTTTGGGTCTACACCCTCATAGTCATTGCACTACGTCCCTAACAAGCCCAAGTGGGGTTAAAGGTGACTAAAGGTTCTCAGCTTCGTAGGCCCAATCAAGAAATAGCATTGTTTTCACAGTCTCTTGATCAACAATACTTATTCTTAAAAGTGCCTCCACTAAGTGGTGATTTCTCAAGTTAGCTTGGTCGGGAATCAACTCCCTATAAGCCTCCTTGAATATACCACCTTATTATCTCATTTTGCTCTCAATTCCAAGGTCGGGACTTATCTCACCATAAGGTAGCAACCCAATGGAACAACAAACAAACAAGCAAATAATAATATAGAAAAAAATTAAGTTAGGCTTAACCCTCTTGGGTGGTCCCCAGTGAAGTCGCCACTTTTGTTGCGGTGAGAATTGGATATCAAGCTATTGACTAAACTTGAATCACAAATCTTTAAAGATTCACCACCGAGCTTTGATTTATCCAAGGGAAAGAGTGAAGATCGTAGAAAACCCTAAGTTTGCAATGTTACAACAATGCTAAAAGATTTTGGGGGTCGGGTTGGTTATACCTAGGGAAGGTGTTATCATCCTAAGCATCTATAGTACTATATAGGAACCTCTTTCTAGTATTTGTGTGATTATTTGCTATTGTTTTGTGTTTAGGTTTTGTGGATGAGAGATAGGAGCCTAAGGTTTTAGTTACTAAGTATGCTTGCCAAAACTTCGCGGTCTTGTGCCTACATATCTTTACAAGGATGGAATCAGAGCATTTGTAGTTCACCTCACTAAGGATGAATGAAAAGTTGATTATGATCAAGGTTCAAAGGGGGATTAAGTGTTAAAGTCTTAACACTTACTTGACTTGACAAAGTCAAAAGATTTGCAAGTTCTAACTTAAGTCTAAGTTGAAAGCTTAATGACTCTAAAAAGTCAAAGGGAATGGGTATTGTTAAGCTACCTATGACATTGAGTCAATAGAGAGACTTTCCCTTGGATCAAGGAACAAGAGGAAACTTAAGGAGGGAAGCTAACAAGCTAACATCACTTGGGGGAAATAACTTGACAAACTTAAAGGAGGGTATGATTAAGTATTGATGATATGAACAAGTATGATATTCACAGCATGATATCAAATAAAAGTGCTCAATGTAACATTCAAACATGATGTTTATATGACAAAAATGAAGCACAAGGTTACAACCAAAGCATAAGAAAGAGATGTGACAACATCTAAAGGTATAACTTGACAAAGTAAAAAAGGAAACAAAGTAACAAGCAAGCACACTCAAAGTTTGGAGAAGTTCAAAACAACATGGTGACAACCAAGATGAATAAAGATGTTACAACATCTAAACATTCATGACGAACAGTTCTAACAAGACTAAAACATCATGGATAACAAGTTAAGTTCAAAGTCAAAGCAATCATGCATTAAGGTTTACTAACATCACTTAATCATGAATACAAGACAAGTATGAATAAGTTATAACAACACTTAATCATGAATACAAGACAAGTATGAATAAGTTATAACAACACTTAATCATGAATACAAGACAAGTATGAATAAGTTATAACAACACTTAATCATGAATACAATTTAAACATTACAAGAATGGATAAGTTATTACAACACTTAAGCATGGTAAGATTCAAACATGATATGTATAAGTTAAGACATTACTTAGACATGGAAGGAAACAAAGTTCAAGTTGATGTGCAAAGGTTATAACAACACCTAAACTAGGATGAAGTTTAAAGATAGGATAAGACATGTTTACAATCAAAGTTCAAAGCATACATGTATAAGTTAAAACATCACTTAATCATAAATACAATTTAAACACAAGTAAAAGTAACAACCAAACATACTTGAATAAAAAGACCTGTTTATGACAACAACATATGGATGGAGATGTAAACATACAAGAGATGGCATGTGAGAATACTTACAGATGACATGTTTAAAGTTCAAACATCATATGAACAAGTTAAGGCATTACTTGAACATTTAATCATGGATACAAGTTGAAGATGTTAAGAGAAGTGGGTAACAACCAAACATGGATATTAGGGTTCAAACATGGTCATAAGCAAGTAAGAACATCACAAAAGGTTTAGGTATACAAGCATGTATTCAAAGTCACTTTCAAGACAAAATTCAAGTGTATAAGGACACATAAACATGGTTAAATAAACACAAAGGCAAACATGTACATCATGGTCATGTAAACATGGAAAGAACATCTCATGTTAAGGGAAAATAGTCAAGTAATAGCTCATGGTATGGACAATGTTCAACTTACACTTTTAACATGTAAACATGCATCAAAAAGGCATAAAACTCAAGCAATAACACAATGCACAAGTTCACAAGGTCAAACAAGGTTTCTACAAAGTGTATATGATCCATACAAGGCAACATGTACAAGGGAAGTCAAGGGATTACTCAAAAGAATCAAGAGAAAGCCATGGAAACCCTAAGATAAACACAAACTTTGAACATTCATAAATGCATAAAAATAAATATTTTTGGTAATTTCTTTTCACAAACAGAAAATACACAATGTCATGAACAATTTTCAAAAAGAATGGGTTCAAAATGATTAAAAATGAGAAAGTTATGATCAAGTGAATTCACAAAGGAAAGTGAGAATATAAAGTCCTAAAAATAATGGGAATAGTCCCCAAGGGACTTGAACTCACGCAGGCCAGCTTGCAAGCCAAAACCTTTACCAAATCTGCTAGGGCGCACGTGTGATTATATGGGGCAAGCATGAATATATGTGTGTTACTCAATTGAAAATTAGAAAAATAAAATGAAACTAGGGCGAGGGGGATTCGAACCCCAGTTTTAATGGTTCAAAGGTTACAAAGCGCGCAGGTTTAACCACCGGGGTGGTGATACATCCATTGTATCACCCCACCCCATTAATACATATACCTAATCAAGACCTAGGCCTGACCAGAACCAAAGGCGTCATGGTATGTTCTTGCCCAAAGAAGCCTAGTTTTCAACCTAATGCAAGAAGGATCATAACTTGCTCATTTCTCCATGAAAATGAATGAAATAAAAATGAAATTTCCTTGAAATTTCATGAGGAACACAGTGGTGGTCTTAGTTTTTCCTAAAAAGGTCTTTATTTTAAAATAAGAAGACATCACCTAAAAATCCACATTTTGCAAGTTCTACACAACAGTCTCATACAATCAAGCATATCACTTAAAAATAGCTCAAACACAACATAAATGACATATCAAACATGTTCAAACTCAATGCACATCAAAACAAAGCATATTTCTCAAGGTTCAAGTTCTTCGGAAACTTACCTCTTGAAGTTCACTTGCCAACTTCCAAGATAACTGCTACAGAAGTAATGTAATGCTTTGGACACTTTAAATAAACCCCTAGGAAGCTTTTAGGATGATTGGAATCCAAAGAAAACCTCTGGAATAGAAAGTGACCTCTTCTTGCAAAATGATCAAAAGTGACCAAAATGGAACCTTCACCAAATGGTGTTATAGTCAAGAAATCTTGCTTGAAACAACTAAGGGATATATAATAGAGTGTGTTTGAGGTGCTGGAAAGTTTTGAAATGGACAGAATCAAGACATGGCTTGTAAAATGCAAAAAGTCAAAGATATGAGGTTTTGACAATTGACTATTTTATTCTAGTGATTAGGGGGGAATATGAAGGTTTGAACACCTTCAAGGGATGATTTTTGATGTGTTTGGATGGTTGGATTAGTGGTTTATGGTTTGTGGAAGGCAGATTACAAGTTTGTGCAAGTTGAAGGTTACTTGGCACAAAAGGAAAAGAGAGCAACTTTCTGGTTTAAGAGCTTTTGGAGGGATGACTGTTGAGTATTTGTTGTGTCTTTGAAGCTTATAAGGAGCCTATATTTATAGGGAGAGAGTGAGACTTCTTGGTCAGTAGAATTGCAACTTGGTTGATCACTTGGTTTGGTTGAAATTCAAATGTAGTTTCATGAGATTTAATGGTTCCAAGGTAAAGTACAAACTATTCTGAAGTTGTTGGAAAGTTTAGAAAGTTTGTTTCTGTGCAAAGAAAGTGTTTGAGGGTAGAGAAACCATTTGGAAGCTAAAGGGAAGTTGACTTCTTGATTAAAGAAGCTTTATCAAAATCGAAGTCTTGCCTTTGTGCCAAAAATGGAAAGAACTAGTGAACAAAGACAAAACCACTTGGGTATTGCACCAAAATCAAGTGTAATTATCTAATTATGGCTAGATTTAGAAGTCTCAAGACCTGTAATCAATGATTATGCAGAATCAACTTGAATTTGTAACTTGCATCTTGGTGAAAATGGCCAAAATTTCAAGTGTGGAAGGCCAACTTCCTCTCTTCGAAACTTCTTGCTCACAAATGCTATGGAGGAGTTCTTGTACTTTTTGAAAAGCCCCAAACATGCTCTACAACTTTCATGTTTTATGAATTTCTTGAATCACAAGGGATCATGGTGAAAACAAGCTCCAAAGATTGGTACTTTCAATGAACAAAAACTTTCTTGGAAAAATTTCTAAGCGTTGGAAGATTTTTCCACACTTGATGGCTTCATAACTCAAAATCTAAGCACTTTTTGGAGATGGAATCAAAGTGACAAAGTTGTAGTATGTTGTGAGGGCTTCAATTTGATCTTTGGAACATCAAAATTGGATGTGTAGATTGAAAGTTATGATTCTTCAAAGTTGGCACTAAACTAGGGTTTTTTCCTATACTTGGAAAAAATTCAAATTTCTTAACTTTTCCCCTTTTGCAAGAAATCATTCAAATATTGATTTTTCATGCTCAAACTCATTGATCAAACATGTCTTGATGAAATTTGGCTTGATGACCTCAATTTTGACCAAAGAAACCAAAAGTCAAAGGGTTGACTTTGTTAGATAAAGCTTATGTATCATATGAATTCAACCGTGTGATCTTCAATGATCTAGCATTCTTGAAACTTTCAATCCTCATGGATGGACTCCAAGGATATTTTTGAGCATCTTGAACCATGTCCTAAGGCTTGGGATCATGCTTCGATCAAAAGTCAAAGGCACAATTGACTTTTCCAGACAAAACCCTAATTTGGGGCCAGATGAAATTGTGCTTCAAAGAACTTGTAATAGGACCAATGTGCATTTGATTCTTGATGAAGAGACACATCTTGAGTTCATGCCCACTTGGTAGGTTGATGATCAATCCAAAACATTGACTGGTAAAATAAAGATCCCCTTGATTTTCTTGAGCGAAAACCCTAATTCAGATGGAATCAAACAAGAACAAACTTGAATAATATTAGGGTTAGTAATGTAATTCTTGATGTTCCTAGAATGATGATGGAATATAGGGTCAAAATTTGGGGTATGATAGTGTTTAATGCTGACTCATATGTTTATGCAACATGAATATTATGATCCAAACCTCAAAAACATTTTTTTATGGAAAGATAGATATATTAAGGAGAGGAAACAGGTTTCATGGAACCCAAAGAGTTACAAGCCACCATGGGATTAAATCCCAGCCAAGTTTTTGATCCAACATTGTGTCCTAACCCAACAAGGGCATGAGAACAACTGTTGATGGTCCTATTGATATACATAAAAGAAACACTCTTAAAACTATCACTAATCATCAAATAGTTAGAAATGATTAACTTAAGGGAAGCCAGAGAATCAATGACAATCAAGAAGTCAATAAAAACCTTGGCATCAGAGAAAACAATGACCACTTCAAAACCCAAACTAGCAGCTCCCAAAGTCCACCTAACGGTCATGGCTTCAACAAATGTAGGGTCTCTAGAGGAGATTTCCTTCTTTGTAGCAGAGAGAATAATGACATCTCTATTATTAGAGAGAATACAACCCATAGCCATAGTTTCATCTTTATAACATCCTGCATAAACATGTATCACCTTCTGGCCCTTCAAGTTGTCTGGGATTATACCTTGAGACATAAACTTCTTCCTCCATTTCAAAGCAACATTAGCACCATTGAATTTCTGCACCCTATCCACGGCCTCAGCAGCTACAAAATATGGAGAAACCTTGCCGTTTTTGAAAACCACCTGGTTCCTGCAAAACCAAATACTATACAAAGTGTATGCCACAATTTGGATTCCAAGAGGATTAACATCTGCCTAAAAGCGCTCCAGCAAATGGAACACATCAGGAATGTCTTCAAAGTGGATTCCAAGAGGAGATGGGAACCATATCAATTTTGAAGTATTATAGTGCCAAAATAGATTATCAATGGTTTCCACATACATTTGGCAGAAAGGACGTTCACTTTCAATTTTAACACCTTTCCTAAGCAAGTTATGTCTGACAGGGAGGAAATTTTTTGCCAATCTCCACAAGAAGCTTTGAATTCTATTGTAAATCGGGGTGTGCCAAATACTTTTCCAAAGGTTTTTTCCAACAATGATTGAAGGGCCAGGAGCATCAGCCAATTTGTTAGTCCTAAGGAAATGATAGGAAGTTTGCACAGAATACTCACCATTCTTTTCAGCTAACCAAATTAACTTGTCTTCAGGAAATCTCCAAGGCAAAGGACTGCTCAAAATGCTCTGAACAACATCATAGCCAAAGAAATTCTCCACTCTGGCTATATTCCAGCACTTTAACTCAGTATCAATGAGCTTACTAACCATCAGATGTTGATCTAAGCCCTCATACCATTGAAATGGATGGTGTCTCAAATGAGTAGGAAGCCAATTATCATGGAACATTTTGATCCTTTCCCCATTGCCCACTCTCCATTTTGACCCTCCAAGAACCAAGTCCCTAGCTCCAAGTATACTGCGCCAGGCATAAATTTGGGTGAAGCCCACCTTTGCATCCCTTATTGTACCACGAGGGTAGTATCTGCTTTGAAAAATCCTCTGCATCAAGGTGGTGCCACCCTTTAGAAGCCTCCAAACCTGTTTTCCCAGTAGACTTAGATTGAAATCCCCCACACCTCTAAAACCAAGACCCCTAACATGTTTAGCATGAGAAAGGTTTCCCAGCTGGCCCAATGAATTTTCTTGTCATTTTAAGACAAACCATACAAAAATCTAGCCATGATAATTTCCATCTCTTTGCAACAGTTCTCCGAAAGCTTGAAGCAACTCATCACATAGGTTGGAATTGCTTGAGCGACTGACTTAATCAGAATCTCCTTCCCAGCCCTTGAGAGACATTTTTCCTTTTATCCCTTCATCATCTTCGACACCTCGTCTATCACCTGAGAAAAGATGGCCTTCTTGGACTTGCCAAACGTAGAGGGTAACCCAAGATACTTCGAATTAGTATCCACTATCTTAACACCCATCCTTTGTTGGATCATATTTATACCATTTATATCCATATTTCAACTGAATGAAACCTCAGATTTCTCTAGGTTGACAAGTTAACCAGATTCCTCTTGATACATTTGAAGGATATGCATCACTCTACCAGCTTCTCTTTCATTCGCCTTGATGAATAGAAGGATATCATCAGCGAAAAAGAGATGAGTGGTGATGAAAGAACTCCTAGCTACCTTAATTTCATGGATGTTATCCTCCTTTGCCTCTCTCTTCACCAAGCCTGACAAAACATCTGCACATAAAACAAAAGGATAAAGGGAGAGAGGGCCTCCTTGCCTCAACCCCCTCTTAGGATAAAACTCTGAACTGGATTCGCCATTAATCAGGATCTTGTAAGACACAGTTTAAATACATCTGTGAATTAAGCCCACCATACAAATTGGAAACCCCATTGCCTATATAGTTCTTGAAACAATCTCCCATTCAATTCTACCGTACACTTTTGACATGTCAAGCTTAGGAGACATGATCCTTTTCTTTCCTTTGGTCTTCTTCTTCATCCAGTGAAAACATTCAAGAGCAATGACTACATTATCAGTTATGAGTCTGCTAGTTACAAAAGCGTTTTCCTCTTCATCAATAACCACAGGAAGGATATCTTTGAGTCTGTTAGCAATTACCTTGGTCACCAGTTTCATCACCACATTGCACAGATTGATAGGCCTAAATTATTGAGGAGCAATAGGATGGTTGCACTTAGGGATAAGGGCAATGAATGTTTTGTTGAACTCTGAAGGATTGTGGTTATTGTTAAGAACATTCAGGACCATTTCCAATACATCTCTTCCCACAATTTTCCAGTATTTCTGAAAGAAAATGGTCGGAAGGCCATCAGGGCCTGGAGCCTTCAGTGGATGCATTTGATGGAGAGTCATCTCAATCACATTCTCTGTGTATTCCCCTACACACCAACTCTTTTGATCCACTGTCAACTTATTCTGAACAACCTCACACAAGTTCTCAATTGAAGAAGGATTTGAGGTAGCAAACAACCCTTTAAAATCAGAAACAAGAATCTTCTCACAGTTAGTATCTCCATACTTCCACACTCCTCTAGCATCTTTGATTTTCTTGATATGGTTTGAAATTCTGGCACAGATATCAGATGTCCTACACAGATGTTGAGACACTGATATCCAACACAATGAACAAGATAACAATAATAATAACAGTGCAGAAAGTAAAAAACACAGTGATATGTTTACCCAGTTCGGATCAACAATCCTACTCTGGGGGCTACCAAGCCAGGGATGAAACCAATATACGATATCACAATTCACATATCATACAATCACCAAACCCTGTAATAATCTGTTCACTTAATCACTACCCTTCCTATGACTTCTACCTAAGACTCACCTAGGTATGAGGCCCTCCTCAAATCCCTCTACAATCACAACCCGTGATTAGTTCCTTTCAGCACAAGTAACAAAAACGAAAGTCACACTTTCAAAACACACAATTCTCAATACTTCAAAGCTTATGAGAATTGACACACAAGAAACTCAATGCTTAAAAGCTTATGAGTAACTGACAGAACTTACAACATAAGAACCAGTCCTTATACTGTTATCAGAATGATACCAGTTAGGCTCACAAATAACACTCGAAAACCCTAACAAAAACACACGTAAGTTCCACCCCTAAACTAGGTTTACACCAGTCAATATATAGCATTAAATCTGGACTGGATTGGGCTTCAAAAATGCAGCAAAGAGACTGCTCACAAATCTGTAAAATAAACTCCAACAAAATAGGTCTTCAATCTAAAGTTTCCTAATATGTCTCCATAATTAGACCGTGCTGAAAATCCGAAAACCACACAAAAACACAATCCAAAAATACTTTGGATGCCACATAGGATAACCAAATATTCACAGAATATTCAGTAACAATTAACAGCAACAGAATCTCCTTTTAAACTGAATTTAGGCGCGATGTCCTATGAGCCAGTATGGGACATCTTCATTCGACATGTTGTATGCAGAAAAATAGAACATCTTGTTTCAACATCTTGCTGCTAGAATAGTTTTAGCAAAATAAATGCCAACCACAAAATCTACGAAATAACAATCTCCCCCTTTGGCTTATTTTGGCTAAAACTACACACCAAACAAATCATGCAAAGAAAACACAAGCACAAAAAAGCATATCAGAGACAGCAGCGAAATACCAACACACAACACAGCATAGCAGCAAAAAAAACTCTCCCTCAACTACAGCACACAACATTCACATTCTCCCCCTCAACTGCAGCACACAACATTCACACTCTCCCCCTCAGCTGCAGCACACAACATTCACATTCTCCCTCTCAGCTGCAGCACAAGCACAAGCACACACAAGCACACTACTCCCCCTTTTTAGCCAGAAATATGACAAAGGTAAGTAGAACATTTGAGAAATGGTCAAGTCATAGACTAGAATAAACAACATCAGAGAGTAGATGCACACCACATCACATGACCAAGGGGCATGCACAAACTTCAGCATCTTCCCCTTCATCACCTCATGCACACACTGCACTACCAGAACCTCCTTTAATCTTTTCAATCTGGAAGCCAGAAGGAACATTAATTGCTATAGTTCTTCATGAATGCAAACCCCAAGTCTGCTCCTCAGGTTTTCAAACTGAACTGCATCCAGAGCCTTGGTAAATATGTCAGCAAGCTGATTTTCGGTGCTCACATGCTCAAGAGTTATGACTTTGTCCTCCACAAGTTCTCTGATGAAGTGATGCCTGATATCAATGTGCTTAGTCCTGCTATGTTGAATAGGATTTTTAAAAATATTAATAGCACTCAGGTTGTCACAAAATAATGTCATGACATCTTGTGTGACATTATACTCAGATAGCATTTGCTTCATCCACACCAGTTGAGCACAACTACTTCCAGCTGCTATGTACTCAGCTTCAACAGTAGAAAGAGAAACAAAATTTTGCTTCTTACTAAACCATGAAATAAGATTATTTCCCAAAAAGAAACATCCTCCAGAGGTACTCTTCCTATCATCAGCACTTCTAGCCCAATCAGCATCACAGAATCCTACTAAAATGGAACTTGAGTCATGGGAGTACAACAACCCATAATCACATGTACCACTCACATACTTAAGAATTCTCTTAACTTGATTAATGTGACTGACCTTGGGTTCTGCTTGGTATCTAGCACATACGCCAACAACAAAGGTTATGTCTGGCCTACTTGATGTAAGATACAGCAGACTTCCAATCATGCTTCTGTATAAACTTTGTTCAACATTCACTCCCTTTTCATATTTGGATAACTTCAAGTGAGTAGGAGCAGGAGTTCTCTTATGCTTGGCATTATCCAGTCCAAACTTCTTCACAATATTCCTCGCATATTTGCTCTGACAAATAAAAATGGAATCTTCCATCTGCTTGACTTGTAATCCAAGGAAGTAAGTCAATTCACCTATCAAGCTCATCTCAAATTCAGACTGCATTTGATTGACAAAATGTTGGACCATTTCATCCGACATTCCACCAAACACAATATCATCTACATAAATCTGAGCAATCATTAGTTTCCCATCCTTCTCCTTGACAAAAAGTGTTTTATCAATACCACCCTTCCTGTATCCATGGTTGACTAAGAACTCAGTCAGCCTTTCATACCAAGCTCGTGGAGCTTGTTTCAACCCATACAAAGCCTTCTTTAGCTTGAAAACATGATCAGGAAAATTTGGATCCACAAACCCTTTAAGCTGTTCAACATAAACCTCCTCATTAAGATATCCATTCAAAAAGGCACTCTTGACATCCATTTGAAACAATCTGAATTTCAACAAGCATGCCACTCCTAGCAGCAATCTGATGGATTCCAATCGAGCCACAGGAGAAAATGTTTCATCGAAGTCTACTCCTTCAATCTGTGTGTATCCTTGAGCAACTAGTCTGGCTTTGTTTCTGGTAAGAACTCCTTGTTCATCAGACTTATTCTTATAAACCCATTTTGTTCCAATCACATTTGTTCCTGCTGGTCGTGGTACCAGTTCCCAGACTTCATTCCTCTTGAATTGACAAAGCTCATCCTGCATAGCATTTATCCAGAACTCATCTGTCAATGCCTCTTTGACATTCTTTGGTTCAAGCTTTGAAACAAAGCATGAATTTGACACAACCTCCCTCGTTCTGGTTCTTACACCTTCATTCAGATTTCCAATAATCAATTCCTTAGGGTGATCCTTCTGAATCCTTATAGAGGGTCCCCTGTTAGCATCCTCTACCTCTTCATTATCAGGTCTAGTGTCGGTTTCTTGAGCATTATCTTCTACGGACTCAATGTCTTGTGAGATTTCATTGTTCATGGGAAGGTATGCTCCAACATCATCTGGGACATCTTCGTCTTTCCCAGAGTCATCAACCACCACATTTATGGATTCCATCATCACCTTATTTCTGGAATTAAATACCCTATATGCTTTACTGTTTGTAGAGTATCCCAAAAATATCCCTTCCTCGCTCTTAGGATCCATCTTTCGCCTCTGCTCACGATCCGTCAAGATATAGCACTTACTCCCAAACACATGGAAATACTTCACATTTGGCTTTCTACCTTTCCATAGCTCATAAAGAGTAACAGAAGTACCTAATCTGATAGTCACCCTAGTGTGTATATAGCAAGCGGTATTCATGGCTTCAGCCCAAAAATGATATGGAAGCTTTTTGGCATGAATCATGACCCTTGCACACTCTTGTATAGTCCTATTCTTGCGTTCCACCACACCATTCTGCTGAGGAGTGATCGGTGATGAGAATTCATGAGTGATTCCTTCAGATAAGCAAAACTCTTCAAACCTGCTATTTTCGAATTCTTTCCCATGGTCACTTCTGATTCGAACAACACCACAATCCTTTTCCCGTTGAATCCTTTGACACAACTCTTTGAAGGCTGCAAAAACTTCAGACTTTTCTCTGATAAAGCTTATCCAGGTGAATCTGGAGTAATCATCAACGACAATATAGGCATACTTCTTCCCACCAAGACTTTTAACCTGCATAGGTCCCATTAAGTCCATGTGAAGCAGTTCCAGAACTCTAAAAGTTGTGGTAAGATGTTGAAGCCTCTTGTGTGACACCCTTGTTTGCTTCCCAACTTGACATTCACCACATATTTTATCCTCATCAATCTTCAGCTTGGGAATACCTCTAACAGCTTCACTTGACATAACTTTCTTAATCCCTTTCAAATGTAAGTGACCCAATTTCTGATGCCACGGTTTGGTTTCATCTTCCTTTGACATCAAACAGGTAGACACACTTTCCGATTCTTGAGGATTCCACAGATAGCAGTTATCCTTAGACCTGGTTCCATTCATAACAACTTCATCTTTCTCATTGGTTACTAGGCATTCAGATTTTGTGAAATTTAGTTTGAGTCCTAGATCACACAGTTGGCTTATACTGATCAAATTTGCGGTCAGCCCTTTGACAAATAGAACACGATCCAGATTTGGTTGTCCTGTGTAGTCCAACTTTCCAACACCTTTTATTTCACCTTTTGATTCATCCCCAAAAGTGACATAATTGGTGGAGTGAGGCTTGATATCTGACAGGAATTTCTTCACACCAGTCATGTGTCTTGAACAACCACTGTCAAAGTACCAATCTTCCCTTGCAGATGCTCTGAGATAGGTATGTGCTATGAGACCGGTCATTATATTTCTAGGAGTCTATCTTCTCTTTATTTTAGCCCAACTCTGTCCTTTATTTTGTTGATGAGCAGTTTTGGGATAGCCGTGCAACTTGTAGCAAAAGGACTTTAGGTAACCAATCTTTCCACAGTAATGACATCTCCATGGTTTATACTTTGAACTACATACTCTTTTCTGATGCTTCATCTGATGTTGAAACATGTGATTTGACATCCCCTCTTCTTGCTTTATTTTCTGAGGAATAAACTTTAATACAGGCTTCTTGTAGTTCTCTGCATGATTGTTAAAACCAAGGCCTTGCACATTTCCAGCATCTTTCCCAGTCTGAAGAATCTCATCCTGCTGCGTGGTACCATTGTTCAGAATTCTTATAGATTTGGTCATGTTGTCAAGTTTTGACTTTTGCCATACAACCTCCTCTTTAAGATCAGCAATGATTGATAGATGTTTTTTCTTCTCAGCTTCTAGTTGAGCTATCAGAACCTTCTATTCTAATATTATCTGGCACCTCTCTTCATTCTTGATACACAACTCTGAGAACCCGGTGAAGACTTCTTCCTTAGCGAGTTCTCAAATATAAGATTCTTTGTCAAAATCAGACTCACAAGTAGTTTCTCCATCAGCCTTACATATCCCGATCAAGGCTATCACCAATTTTGCTGATTCTACTTCAAGATCACTCTCAGACTCTCCTTCTGACCAAGATACAGATAAGCCCCTCTTCTGCCTTTTGAGATAGGTGGGGCACTCAGTCTTTATGTGCCCAAATCCCTCACATTCAAAACAGTGAACTCTCTTCCCTTGATTGGAGTCTTCTTCAATTCTGGACCGTCTGCCTCTATCCTGGTTTTTACTGATGCCAAGTGACTTGTTCTGAACATTTGCTCTTGACTTCCAGTCAATCCTTTTCAACACTTTGTTAAATTGTTTTCCAAGCAATACCAGATCTTTAGACACCCCTTCATCTCTGACCATGTCACCTTCATCGTCTGAGTCACCAGTATTTGACACAAAAGCTATGCTCTTCTTCTTTTCAGACTTTTCACTGATCCCCAATTCAAATGTTTGAAGAGATCCCACAAGTTCATCCACTTTCACCTTATCTATATCCTGAGCTTCCTCTATAGCAGTTACTTTCATGTCAAATCTCTTAGGTAGAGATCTGAGGATTTTTCTGACCAGTTTTCTGTCAGACATCTTTTCACCTAGGTGTCGCGGTGAAAATTAGATACCATAGTTATTAATGAACTAGGATCACATTTATTTCGACACCGACTTTGATTTATCCAAAGGAAAGGTTCAAGGTCAAAAACCTAAAGGGGAGACCTAAGGTTCGGGGGTTGGTTACGCCTAGGGAAGGTGTTAGCATCCTAAACGTCTGTAGTACCCTACAGGAACCTCTCGTCTTATTATGTTATTATTATTAAATTATATTTTGCTTGCTAAGGGTACTATGCTAAAGGTTGAGAACCCTAGGGGTTAGTATCTAAGTATACTCGATAAGGCATCGCACCTTATGCCTACGTATCCTCGGGTGTAGAATCAGAGTATGCGTAGTTCTAAGAAGAGGAACTTCTTGACGGGGTCAAGGTTCCAAGAGGGAAGTAAGATTTTGGGCGAAACCTTACATAGAGTACGATGACTCTAAAGTTGTAGGATGGTCCAAGAGGGGTAGGTTTGTAAATGTTCATGGAGGACATTTACTCGGAGTATAAAAACTCTGATCCTAAAGCTAAGGTTTTTAAGTGTCTATAACGAGACATGGAGTACGAAAACTCCGGATTTAGGGCCAAGGGATCTAAGAGTTAGTCTTATGACGGTTTAGTCAATATTAGTGACCTTCCTTTGGATTTAAAGGGGGATATAACCGATATAAATAATTTAAAAGTTAATTACAAATAAGGTATAATATTTCATGCAATTATATTATGAAAGTAAAGCATAAAATCATGATTTAGACTTCAACATATAAGGCAAACAAATAGCATTCAAACAAAACATTCAAATCATGCATCATATATGTATTTGCGGAATCAACGAGATTTAAGCATGCATTTAGAAAATTAGAGACGAATACGGTATAATAGGTTATGAGTTTATTTAAATTGGTTAAAGAACATGATATAAATCAAAGGATTATTATTATGTTGAAACGATGATTAATTTTAAACAAACTCTTATTAAAATTTTATTAAAAAAAAATTGCACCCGAAAATTTATTATGAAAATTATACGTTTTTTTTTTATGATACACTTATATAAAAAACGAGTTATTATTAAGATTAGAATTATCTTATGAAAAACTAAATTAGATTGCTATATAAAAAAGAACCATAATGTTAAGTTATTATAACAAAAAAACAAATTATTTTACTTTTATAACAAATTATATTTTATTTTTATAACAGAAAAAAACAGATTGTCTTTTATTTTTATAATAGATTATGTTTTATATTTTATTAAAAACGGATTATATTTTACTCTTTTTTAAAAAAACAGACTAATTGATTTTACTTTTTAAAACAGATTAATTGATTTTAATTCTTAAAAAAAAGATTAATTGAAAAAAAAAGGCGCATGGCAAGAAAACGTGCGTGCACACAGGATCGGAGATACCAATAAACTCAGAAAGAACCAGAAATGCTAAAACATTAACGAACCACCTCTTTCTCTCTCGTTATCGCTCTCTTTTCTTCTCTCTCGTTTCTATCACTCTCTTTTCTTCTCTCTCGTTTCTTTGTTATAATCCGTTCAAACCCAATGATTTATCACCCTAAATCATTACTCTATCCCAAACCGCTCTCACAATTTACCCAGAAAGACCATGAACCCCAAAATCCCAAATTAAATCCAGAGTTACATGCAAATGGCAATCGGACATGGAATCACAAATTAACGATGTTGAATACAAAATATGAAGAATCAACGCAAGATACATGAAGAAAAAAGGGGGTTTCGGGTTTACCTATCGAAGACCCTCCGATGGGGCTTTAACTGCGGTGCGTGAGCTGAAGATGGATCCTCGTGATGCTCCAGGTGATATCCTCCCTTCGTGTATGTTTATTGCGTGTTTCTGAGTCCGTTGGGCGATGATGAACGCTCTTGGTGTTCTGAGCCTCGGTTGTATCACTGTGTATCCTGGGTTTTTTTGGTGATGAACTTTGCTGAGTACCTTGGTGTATGGATATGTATGATTATCGTTGGTTTTTTGTCAATTTCTCTTCTATCCCTTCTGCCAAAACCTTGTCCCTTTTTATAGGCCGATGATGAATTAGGGATCTTGAATGCTAATTGATAGAGTGGTAAATGATTTGATCCAATTTGGTTGGATTTGGAAAGTTTTTGAAATATTTGAATGGCCTGATACGATCTGATTGTGATTTGAATTCATGATGCCCTGTTGCTGACTGTTTTCCAACGTGTCCTTAGTGAATTGTTTTAGAAATTTTTGAATTGTTTTGGGTAATTCGATACGATTTGATCTGAAAAGAAAATCTCTGTTTTGGGTGCGATCTCTTGCAATCAAATTATTTGAAAACTTAGATTAATCCCAATTGGAAAGAATTGAAGTTGGCGGCGGCTTTACGATGTTGCCCTCAATTCTTAAATTTGAAGATAGTGAAATCTCTTTGATTCCAAAAATATTTCTGAGGCCAAACTTGTACTACTTGCTGTGAATAAGATTGCTTTTGAGCATGTCGTGTTTTCTTTCCTTGTACATTTCAATTACGATTTGATGGGCATCCTTGAATTGAATTTAGGAAATGGTTAGATTTGCGGTTTTGGTTCTATTTTGATTTTAATTCCTGACTTTCTCGTGTAGTCATGGTGGAATGAATGGAGTTCGGATGGGAAAAATATACACATCGTAGCTTAGGTTTGTTCATGTGAGATTGAAGACTGTTTAAGCAACTCCCATTTTCAAGCTTATTGTCAGTTTGATTATTTTGAACTTGTTTGTGGTATGGTGAGTTTCAAACAAAACCTGTATTTCAAAATATCATTCCGTTGGTAGGCTGCTCTTGTGATTGGTCCATTCATTATGTTTGTTTATTCTGTTTTCAGGATGCCAAGCTCAACGGAAAACAGCCACACTGCTTGCAGCTTTTGCAATTTCTCCAAGGTTTCTGCTATCTTTGTTTTATGTCCATTTGTTCTTGGTGTCATTTGCTGCTTTCGATTTTGGAATGTCAATTCCTATGACAATTTTGTGAAGGTTTAATGCTTTGCTCTTGCGCAGGAATACAACGGCGGCCTTTTCCATTTCTTGATGGTGATGACGACGCCTTTGGCACTGCTTGAAGGATGCACCGTTTACAACCAACCAGATTCCTACGCTTTAGACGGAAATTGTGAGTTTCCCAAGCTACTTTTTATTTCCATATTTGAGTTTAATGGATAATGCGTCATGACACCCCTTGTTCTTGAATTGGTGATAAAACAAACTAGAATGCATTTGGCACTGGGACTGTTAGAATTTCAAGATGTTTTCGTTTCGTCCATTTGATGGTTTACGTAACACTCGCCATCGTGAGATGCTGTTATACATCTTGGAATGATTTTGTGAAATTTCTAAGGTCTCCTTACATTCCTTTTTACATTGCAGCTTGCACTTCGAATTGGCAAGAAATGCTTGGCTATACCGAGGAATATAACGGATGCAACGCTCTGAACGAAATCCTTCCATGGTTTGTTTTGGATTTTCATCGGTGCTGAACCAGGTTTACCGTAATTCAAAAAAATTAGAACCGCATTGTATTGCTCTGCATTTCTTGAGGCTTATTAATTCCGTCTTAACCGTAAATTTGCAGGACTCTTCTTAGTATTGGAGCTTATGCCGATCCGACTCACTCTGAAGCTAGAACGACGGTTGTGAAATAGCGGATTGGTCATTTCTGCTTTGACAGTTGTACGTCTCCTGAAGTAAGGAGGGTTGCTTCTTGGTTTGTGAAACAAGGCTGAACAGTTTCAAATCTTCTACCTCAGGCAGCTTTATAGTGATAACCAAGTAAGTTCTCAATAATTACAATAATTCTCTCAACCATTTTTATGGGGATTCAAATGTCGATTATGGTTTTAGAAAGTCTTGAGTTGTTGATTCTTCACATGAGATTATGGTGACGGCTTGTGATTGACGATTCGGAACTTCCCTTAACTTCTGACTCTTTCCATAGTACCTGATACTATTTCCATTTGAAAATTTGATCTTGTATTGATGACCTCGCTCCAATTGAATTGCCAAATGTGCTTCTCATTTGCAGGGAAAACCCAAAGCCAAATATGGAGGGACATGAAGCCGTATTAGGCTTCCTTTCACTTGATGCGCTTGGCTGTTCCATTCCAAGTATAGTGATGGTTAGCTGCCGTAGAGATGAAAGGAGAGTAACATGCCCTTCAACTAATACAGCTTCCGAATTTTACTTTTTTTGCCTCGCCTCATGTGAACTTGCTTTAGCTTGTCTTGTGGTTTTCAAAAAAATGCCCTTTGCACTTGAAAAGGCGTCGTAATTTCGGGATGATGTCGTGCACGGACAACCAAGTACCTTCGGCGTCGGTTGGACTGAGAGGACTTTGTTTTGACTGTTTCTTATTTGTAATGTCCCTTTTTGCAATAGCTTAATTTATAATGTAACCGAAAATTTGGTTGTAATTCAAGGTACAACCGACTGGTGTTCTAATCTAAATGAATTCAATCAAGACTTTATGTTATGCCTTGTCAGTCTTCAAATTCTTACGTATGCCTTAGAGATGGAAATAAAAGGAGATAAGCCCACCAATTGGTCGACCACAATCACGTGTATTTAAATTTTACGTTTCCCACAATTGCTCTTCAAGATCTTTCTCCTCCAAGTGAAACAATCCAAAACAATTTCTTCTCTTAGGTGAATTCGCACTTGACTGCCTAATTGAGAACCTTGACTATAGTAAGTCCAATAAATCATATGGTCATGGAGCAAGAAATCCATGCATATAACGTTAACCAGTTAAGTCTAATGCTGTTGAACTTTGGGCTTAAATACAAACTCTAAACGTGGCCTTTAATTCATCGTAACCTGAACAACACCACTTAACCACCTTAAATATTCTTAAGACAACCTGGGGACCTGATTGGGCTTGGCTTGAAATATGGCCCAACATTGATCCTTCGCTTTGAAAAGGGCTTGTAATGAAAGGATCTGAATGTGTGCAACTTTGATGCGCAAAGAAGACTTTCCAGTAATACTTGTAGTGAATTTTGAACCAAAATGAAGGCGCATTCTCACAGAAATCCACACACACACCTTGCCAAGACTAGAGAACCTACGCAAATATACACACAACATCACCTCCAAGACCTTAAGCCTTCTGTAGCAGCGCCTGTGTTCACAAATGAAACAAACAGGGGAAAGCTAGATAAAGTGGTTAGTTATGCACAAAATGATTGACCTAATATGTTATGCAAAGAACAAGGCGAGGATCTTAGGGTCGAAAATTAGGGTGCAACAGATGCCCCTATTTAAGTTTCTCCTATTCGGAGATATGGAGATTGAAATCTTCGTCTCGAAGAGATAGGAGAGACTTAAATATAAACATGCACAAAATTTTTGGCCCTAAGATGCCACAAGAATGCACATGATATGGTATAAAATGATATGAAATGCAAGACAAGGATCCTGTGAGGAATAACGTCACAGGGGATAACTGACGTTAAAACACAAAGAAAGAAAGACCCAACGAAGACGACTCGGCGAGACAAGACTCCACGGGGAAAGATCTAACTCCACTGGGGAAAGAGACTACCGACTGACAATCACAGGGTAGCTTAAGCGCATAAGGCAAAAACTGAAAAGAGGGATAACTTACTACCAATAGCTGGTAGCTTAAGCAAAGGTATCCAGTTGCAATAAAAGGGCGTGTATTACCTACTATCCCACACGATACCCTAAGCAGAGGTAATAAACTGGGGAAGACGGATCACCTACTACCAACTTGTGGTAGCCTGAGCAAAGGCGTCCGACCACAAAATGTGTCACCTACTATCAAACGTATGATAGCCTAAGCCAGGTAAACACAAGAAGGAAAGATGACCTACTACCACCACGGTAGCCTAAGCGAGGCATCTGACCCAAAATACAGACGTATTACCTACTATCCCATGATAGCCTAAGCCAGGTAATAGACTGGAAAAGAAGGATCACCTACTGCCAACTTGTGGCAGCCTGAGCAAAGGCGTCCAACCAGAAGGTGTGTTACCTACTATCAAGCATATGATAGCATAAGCCAGGTAAACACAAGAAGGAAAGATGACCTACTACCACCACGGTAGCCTAAGCAAGGCATCTGACCCAAATACAGACGTATTACCTACTATCCCATGATAGCCTAAGCGGAGGTAACAGACTGAAGTAAGCTTCAACGGTCAAGATGATGATTCAGCTTCTTTGAATATTCAGCTTAGGAAGAGTAAATACTTTCCCACGCCCCAAGGTTGTATGCCACGGGCAAGTCTTGAATCTAAGTGTTGCGGGATTGCCCGCCTCAAACAAAGTCTTGAATTTCCCACGCTCTTCGAAGAGATATCATCTGGTGGGAGTAAATTGAATAGTGGATTCACTGGAGATAACCATTGTAGAGCAATATTGCTGTAGTTGAAATTTCAGTGAAGTAAATAGAATTCTTGCAACGGGAGTTCTCAAATAAAGAGAATGCCTGCAAAGCCTTCAATAAGTTTCTCTGACGAATTTTCGAGGAGATAACATCCGACGGAGAATAAATGGAAAATCTTGATAATTTGTTGGGGATAGACAAACTGTCTTGAGGAGACTGCTATTTGTCATAGAGATCTTGATAACCAAACTGCTCAAATAAAGAGCTGTTACTTGCTGTCTGGGTTTAAAACCCTTGAAAATGTAGTAATCATTGTTGGAGAAACATCTTTTGTCTTCCATAAAGATCTTCAAGTAAACTCTTCTTGGGGAGACACAGTGCAAAATAAATGCACGCTTAGTCTAGGTTCAACAGCCTAGAGATGTCCAAAATTTGTGATTGTCAGGGACCAAAGTTCAATCCAGGAAGTAACTGGAGAGAAACAGTCAAACAAGGACTCCATCCATTGAGAATTGAACTCAACGGGTTTATCTTTATCCAAAAATGGAAATGAAAACTAAAGCAACCATCTTCCACGAGGATCGAGCTCAGTGGGGAATTAGAAAGTATGTGCTCTTTTTGCCTAGGGCTGACGGCTCTACTTGGAGGGAGCAGACAAAACCCAGTCACTTGGGGATAAACACGACCAAAGTGATAGAACAAAACAAACGACACAAAAACACAAGATGCAAAAATGCGCAAATACCATGAATCTACATGAAAGAATGCCATGCTATGCTTATGCTTATGTTGACAAAACAACAACGAGAAGCAAACAGGAGACAAAAAACAAGCATCTCGATACGGATACTCGGCCAATCTCAGCAATATAGAAGCATCACTGGGGATGAATGGAGAGCCATATATGAGGACGTGGTCCCGCTTCAAAGCTTCAAACTTTCTCTGGGGAAAATACAGCACTCCACTTAGGGATGAACATCGTGATTTCACTTAGGATTGTCAAAATGGATTCACTGGGAACAAATCAATCTTGTGATTGAAAATACTTCATGGGGATAAAATAAATATCCGTTGAGAACTGAAGTAATCTGAATAAGAGTTGTAGCTGGACAAAATGAACATCCACTTCCTTGGGGAAATTTTGATCATTCAGATGAAATCTCGAGGGGATGAAATAAACATCCGTCTTCACTGGTGAAGATTGAGATAGCCTAATGAGTAGTGAAATAAACACTCGCTTCACTGGGGGGGGTCGAAACCGAAGAAGTTCACCGGGGATAGTCATGATTACCTGGAGTGAAACTTACTGGGGGTTGCCACATTACCTGGGATAAATACCTCTTGAGCCATGGCTTATGGAGACTGTCAAGATCCCTTTTAGTGTCCATAAATCAAAGTAATCCGCCCATGAGACAATTTGAAATTTATTATCAAAAGATAAAAAATCATTTTGCAAGATAAAACAATTTGCCAATAAATGATGAAAATCGCAACTTTATTTCATAAAAATGGTGATCAGCAAATTGCGTGATTCCATATGTTATTACAATGTCGGAAAGTGGTAATAAAAGAAATTACATAAAAAACAAAACAATGTTATTTCTTAAATGAACTTGAGTTCCCCGTGTTCTAGGCCTCTTGCAGGTCTTGACTTTAGTTGTTGCAGTAAGCTTCGACGAACCGAACTGAGTCAACTTCTCCTTGCCTCTAAATATAATACTTCTTGATCGCATCCACATTCACGGGACGAGTGATCTCTTCTCCATCCATGGTTGCTAACATCACGGCACCCCCCGAAAAGACCTTCTTGACGACATACGGACCATCATAGTTAGGAGCCCATTTTCCCCTAGAATCGGTAAGGAAAGATTGAATCTTCTTAAGCATAAGGTCTCCCTCTTTGATCTCGCGAGGTCGAACCTTCTTATCAAAAGCCTTCTTCATCTTCTGTTGGTATAGTTGTCCGCGACATAAGGCCGTCAACCTCTTTTCTTCAATCATATTCAACTGGTCATATCTGCTTTGACACCATTCAGCCTCTGAGAGCTTTGCTTCCATCAGGACTCTCATAGAAGGGATCTCAACTTCTACTGGGAGCACAGCTTCCGTACCATAAACAAGCGAAAAAGGTGTTGCCCCTGTTGATGTGCGCACCGAGGTACGATATCCGTGTAGAGCGAACGGGAGCATCTCATGCCAGTCCTTATAAGTGACCACCATTTTCTGAATAATCTTCTTTATGTTCTTGTTTGCCACTTCGACCGCTCCATTCATCTTTGGTCGATACGGAGAAGAATTATGATGCTCAATCTTGAATTCCTCACACAATTCCTTCATCATATTGTTATTTAAGTTTGAACCATTATCAGTGATGATTTTACTCGGCACACCATATCTGCAAATAAGTTGGTTCCTGATAAATCTGACGACCACCTGTCTGGTAACATTTACATATGAAGCGGCTTCAACCCATTTGGTGAAGTAATCAATCGCAACCAAGATAAACCGGTGTCCATTAGATGATTTCGGTTCTATCATACCGATCATATCGATGCCCCACATGGAGAAAGGCCACGGAGACGAGATAACATTCAGGAGAGTATGTGGTACATGAATTTTGTCAGCATAGATCTGACACTTGTGGCACTTTTTAGCAAATTTGTAACAATCAGCTTCCATTATTATCCAATAATAGCCTGCTCTCAAGAGTTTCTTTGTCACAGCATGCCCGTTAGCATGGGTACCAAAAGATCCTTCGTGAATTTCAGTCATTAACATATCCGTTTCTCGCTTGTCAACACACCTCAGCAGGACCATGTCGAAATTCCTCTTGTAAAGCACATCATTGTTCAAGAAAAAGTTACTAGTCAGTCTTCTTAAAGTCTTCTTATCTTTGTTAGATGCCCCAGGTGGGTACTCTTGCTTCCGGAGAAATAACTCAATATCATGGTACCAGGGTTTTTCATCAATAACTTCTTCTACTGAGAACACATAAGCAGGCCTATCAAGGCGCATAACATTAATCTTAGGACAGTCGTTCCAGCGGTTCACCACAATCATAGAAGCCAGAGTCGCCAATGCATCTGCCATCCTATTCTCGGTACGAGGAATGTGATGGAACTCGACTCTGTTGAAGAAAGGAAGTAGTCTTCTCGCATAATCGCTGTACATAATCAAATTGTCTTGTTGGGTCATCCATTCCCCTGTAATTTGGTATATCACTATAGCAGAATCACCATACACGTCCAGATTCTTGATTCTTAAATCCATTGCCTCTTCAAGGCCCATGATACATGCTTCATACTCGGCCTCATTATTCGTACATGGAAAAGTCAATCTTGAAGTGAAAGGGATATGAGATCCATGAGGAGTCACAATAATTGCCCCAGTCCCTTTACCGTAGTTGTTGACAGCACCGTCAAAAATCAAACCCCATTGAGAATCCAGTTCAGGCCCTTCATCTGGTAATGGTTCTTCACAATCCTTCATTTTCAAATAAATTCACGTTCTCATCAGGGAACTCATCCTCCACAGACTGATGATCTTCAATGGGTTGATGAGCTAGGTGATCCGCTAGAACACTTCCTTTAATTACCTTCTGAGTGTGGTACTCGATATCGTATTCGGATAACAACATCTGCCATCTGGCAATTCTTCCCGTCAGAGCTGGTTTCTCAAAAATGTACTTAATGGGATCCATCTTAGAGATCAACCAAGTGGTATGATTTAGCATGTATTGGCGCAAACGTCGAGCTGCCCATGCTAAGGCGCAACAAGTCTTCTCTAGCATTGAATATCTGGATTCACAATTGGTGAACTTCTTACTGAGGTAATAAATGGCATGGTCTTGCTTTCCTGACTCATCCTGTTGACCGAGCACACATCCCATGGAATCTTCTAAAATCGTCAGATACATGATCAAAGGTCTGCCCCTAATTGGAGGAACCAAGATAGGAGGCTCTAATAGATACTCTTTGATACTATCAAATGCCTTCTGGAATTGTTCAGTCCAAACGTAACCTTGTTCTTTTCTGAGAAGCTTGAAAATGGGTCCACAAGTAGCAGTCATGTTAAAGATAAACTGAGAGATGTAGTTCAAACGACCCAGGAACCCTCTGACCTATTTTTTCGTAGTCAGAATAGGCATTTCTCGTATAGCTTTAACCTTATCCGAATCTACTTCAATTCCTTTCTGGCTAACAATGAAACCCAGCAGCTTTCCTGAGCGGACACCAAAGGTGCACTTGTTAGGGTTCAAACGGAGTTGATACTTCCTCAAACGCTGAAACAAATTTAACAGATGTTCGACATGGTCTTCTTCAGTCTTGGACTTGGCTATCATGTCGTCTACATAAACTTCAATCTCTTTATGCATCATATCATGGAAAAGTGTAGTCATAGCCCTCTGATATGTTGCGCTAGCATTCTTCAAACCGAACAGCATAACTCTGTAACAAAATGTGCCCCAGGGTGTGATGAATGATGTATTTTCCATGTCTTCGGGAGCCATCTTGATTTGATTGTAACCTGAAAATCCATCCATAAAAGATAAATCTTATACTTTGCAGTGCTATCCACCAGCATGTCAATATGAGGCAGAGGGAAAGCATCCTTTGGACTAGCTTTGTTCAAATCTCTGTAGTCGACACACATGCGAACTTTACCATCCTTCTTTGGCACAGGCACGATATTGGCTAACCACTGCGGATACTCAGATGTAACGAGAAAACCTGCATCAATCTGCTTCTATACCTCTTCTTTAATCTTCAAGGCCATATCAGGGCGAGTCCTTCTGAGCTTTCGCTTGACCGACGGACATTCTGGCTTCAAAGGTAAACGATGCTCCACTATAGCAGTGTCAAGACTAGGCATATCTTGGTAAGACCAAGCGAACACATCAACATATTCCTTGAGTAATTCAATCAACCTTTCTTTCACACTTGACATGAGTAAAGCTCCAATCTTCACCTCTTTACGGGATTCTTCCGTACCCAAATTAATAACCTCTACTGGCTCTTTGTGAGGCCGAATGACTTTATCTTCATTCTCAAGTAACCAGGATATTTCCTCAGGGATCTCTTCTTCCTCTTCTCCGGCTTCGAACACAGGAAATTCAAAGTTCGGAGAAGGCATTGGGTCATTGTTTTTTATGTTCAATTCGTGCAATAATCTGCACATGTGATGTGATTTTATTTTAGATTTTGAGTAAGTGAAAGTGTGTACCCGAACGTGCAAATGTGATTAAAATTGTGATTACCATTTTCCTTAAAGTAATAATAAACGGAAACAAAAGACAGGAAAGCAAAATGATAATTTATTGATGATAGCAAATTTCAAACAAAGGCCCCAACACAAAATCACCTTTGCCTTGGGCAGAGCAAAGGGAATTATGAAAAGTAAAGCCCACACACAAATGCTATCGCCTTGGGCAGAGCGAATAACTAAGACAAATGAAACAACAAAACAATTACTTTGATAAAGGGATCACAACAGGAACATTAACAGCACTCCAATTCCGAGCCATTGCCCCATGCATCACAAAATTAGGCTGATCTTTGACAGACTCATCTTCAAGGATGGCACTGGCTTCATACTCAAATCCTTGGACTTCTGGTGGAGGAGGAAAGAGAGGAATGAAAGCATCTTCAGAGTCATTCTCCACAACACTTACTTCTGGCGAATGGATAGTCCCTCCGCTGTGAAACACATTCTTGATAGGGAGAATAATCATATTTCCTGTTGGATTTTTCTCGAGATTGTTACCTTTGAAACCCAGACCCTTCTTATTCTTATTTTCGGGCAACACCAGCACCTGTCCCCACTTCCCTTGAGAGCCACTTTCTACAGCCTTTAGCGCGTCCTTAAAATATGTCATAGTAACTCCGTTACTCTTAGCGTTGTTGTCAGCGATCGAGAGAGCTTGAAATTGAGTCCCCACCTCTTCTTCTGCCTCGACATAAGAAAAGGAAGAGAGTTGGCTCACCACTAAAGCTCTTTCTCCGCAAACTGTAACTAACTGTCCGTCATAAACATACTTCAACTTCTGGTGTAGGGTAGATGTAACCACTCCAGCCTCATGTATCCATGGCCTGCCTAGTAAACAGTTGTAGGTGGCATGAATGTCCATGACCTGAAACGTGATCTGAAAAACACTGAGCCCAATAGTCATGGGTAAATCCATTTCCCCAATCACGGTCTTCCTCGAACCATCGAAAGCTTTAACAATAACACCGCTCGGCCTCATTGGTGGTCCCTGATAAGTCAGCCTTGCGAGAGTCGTCCTTGGCATCACATTCAACGAAGAACCAGTATCAACTAAAACTCCAAATAACATGTCATTCATGCAGTTTATTAAAATGTGCAGAGCCAAATTATGCTTCTTCCCTTCTTCAGGTAACTCCTCTTCGCAGAATCCCAGATTGTTGCACGTAGTAATGTTACCCACTATTCCACTAAACTGCTCTATAGTTGCATCGTGGTCAATGTATGCCTGCTCCAGCACTCCCTGTAATGCCTGCCTATGGGCCTCGGAGCTCATCAGCAATTGTAACACGGATATTTTAGATGGTGTCTGCAGCAGTTGATCTACTACCTTGTATTCACTTCTCTTGATCATTTTTAGAACCTCATCAGATTTGTCTACAGAATCATTCCCACTAGACTGCCCCAGAGTCGTATTCTTTACAACTGGCTGCTCAGAAGGGACCTCTTTATCCTTTGGCACCGAGAAAACTCGACCACTCCTTGTAACTCGGCTAACATCAGCAATGTTGACTACAGATGAAAAATTAGGCAAAGGCACCTCCTTACCATTTTCTAACATAGTAGCGTTATACCTGTAGGGAATAGCCTTGCTGGAAGTATAAGGAACTGGACCAGGTACATTAATAACCAGAGGATTAGCAACAGTCTTCCGGCTATCATAAGTAAACTCAATTCGTTCCAGATCTTTGATGTGGGGAACTATCACAAACACTTCTTCATCCTCATATGTAAGACACTCTTGGATCATGTTCACATTGGCCGCTCCATGCTGTGGTAGAGGATTGTTCTGCACATTTGGGTTCGAATCCTTGAACGTTAGGATTCCACTCTTAACCATTCTCTGAACGTCGACTTTCAATCCATAACAGTTCTCGATGTTATAGCCTGGTGCACCTTGGTGATACGAACAAAACTGATCAGCTCTATACCAATAAGGAAGATCCTTGGGCACTGCTGGGGGGGACTTAGTCTGGATATGGCCTTTTTGCAACAATGCTAGAAAGAGTTCTTCATATAGCATAGGAATTGGATCAAAATTTGGTTTCCTTACCACACGACCGGGTCTGTTGAACGGCTGTCGGGCTTGTTGAGGAGATGGCTGATTTTGTTGACGATATTGTTGTTGTGGCGAAGCAAGTGGAGTTTGAGGTGATGGTTGATAAGGTTGTGTAAACTGTGGTTGGTAAGCTGGAGCATTAATAACTAAGGTCACAGCAGCGACCTGCGGGTGTTGGTGATACCTTCCTTTCGACCGTCCTTGGTGCACAACACTTACTTCTTGTTCTTTCTTTTTCCCAAAATTACTTCCATACTTCTTGGCATTGCTAGAAGCACTTCCTTCTCTCACCAATCTTCCTTCACGGACACCTTCTTCCAAACGCATTCCCATGTTTACCATCTCAGTAAAATCACTAGGGGCGCTTGCTACCATTCTCTCATAGAAAAATGGGCTCAGTGTTTTTAGGAAAATTCTAGTCATCTCCTTCTCCTCCAGAGGTGGAGTAACTTGAGCAGCAAGTTCACGCCAGCGCTGGGCGTACTCCTTAAAATTTTCTCTTTCCTTCTGGGCCATGGCTCTCAACTGGTCTCTATCTGGTGCCATGTCGACATTATATTTATATTGCTTGATAAAAAGCTCACAGAGGTCATTAAAATTGCGGACCTTTGAACTATCTAGCCCCATGTACCATTTGAGGGCTGCCCCGGTCAAACTATCTTGGAAGTAATGTATTAATAGGGGATCATTATCCTTATGAGCAAACATTTTCCGGGCATACATAACTATGTGACTATGTGGGCAAGAATTTCCTTTATACTTTTCCAAATCAGGGAGCTTGAACTTTGGAGGAATCTTAACATTAGGAACCAAGCATAGCTCAGAGGCATTCTTTCCGAACAGCTCTTTCCCACGAAGGGCCTTGATTTCTTTCTTAATTTCTAGAAACTGGTCCTGGAAATCATCCATTCGCTCTTCCATTCCAACACTCTCACTAGGTTCAGCATGAAACACAGGTTCTTCCAGATGAAAAAGAGTAGCATTCACCACAGGTGGTGGCGCAGTCATTACAGCAGTTATGGCAATAACTTGAGACACAGGTGGGCGGTATCCAGCTGGAGTAAAGTTAGGAGGCATACCCCACGGATAACCAGGAGGCATAGAATACTGAACTTCATTTGTAGTGGGCACCACTGGGATCAGTGCTGATATTATCTCAGAGATAACAGTGTTGTGTGATGTCGTACCATGTGATGGCTGATTCTGAGCATCCATCAAAGCTTCCATCATCCCATTGATCTTCTCTAGACTTTCTTTCAGTGTAGAAGCCTCTTCCCGAAGCGCTCTGTTTTCCTGTTCGAGTTGATCCATTCTTTTCTTGCGACCGGCTCGAGTATTGTATCGATGACTCAGCTTGTCTATCTGAAAGGAGACATGGATAAGAACCTGGAATGCAAAGAAATGCAAATGCAGATGCAAATGATGTGTATGATGCGACATGCACTTCAAGGAACTCAAAAGTGTATTTCAAATATCATAATTGGGAATTTATTTTATTAAAATTTAAACTTTCATAACAACGATACACCTTCAGGGCTTTATTACAATAAACAAAACAAAATACAAAAAGGGAACTAGGGCTTCGATCCACTGGATGATGCTCCCTTTCTTTCACTGAGTTCTTCCATCAACTTGTCAATCCTTTCATGTAATATGTACTTGTCCAGTGTCAGCTTCTCCACTTCTGCTTTCAGTCTTGAAACTTTATTTGATTCCACTACAGGAGGCTTGGGCCGAGGACACGGCATCGTCAGAACAAGGGCTCGTTTGCGTGACCACTCCAGGCAAGATTCTGTAACTGTGCAGTCGGGGTTTGTTGTTGCAGTCATCCCTTGTCTGTTGATTTGACGCCAAGCAAATAGAATCTGAATCTTCAGCTGAAGGTCTTCTCCCTCATAGAGGAAAATTCTTTTCAGGTTCTCTGGATCAGGTATCTCATTCATCGGATGTCCAAGCTGGTGACGGGCGAGAACAGGGTTGTAACTGGTGCATCCTTTTGTGCCGATGAGAGGCAGATTGGAAAAATCTCCGCAGCTACGAATCATGGGAATTCCTCCGTACATTGGATCATGACAAACAATGTCCGAGTTAGTGAGAGCCATGAGTTTAACGGGCCATTCAGAAACATCTTTCACATCCCAAAAGGCTGCGGACCTCGGTAGGTGCGAAATAAACCACCTATAAAGGATAGCAGTGCAGCAAACAATCTGACCTTCTCCTTTCAGAATCTTTGAATGAATCGAGTGGTAGGCATCAGCCAACAGTGTTGGAACAGGATTCTTGAGCATGAAGATTCTGATCGCGTGGACATCGATGAAATTCTCAATATTTGGAAACAAGAATAAACCATAAACCAGCAATACGAAAAGATTCTCGAAAGCCCTGGTACTTCCTTTATCGGCGAATTCTCGAGCTTTCTCGAATAAGAATTGAGCAGGCAAGCCGTCGATTCCCCCTCTGAACGTCATGTGAGTCTGGATCTCTAACAGCTTGATGCAGGTCACTCTTGCGATGTCTTCCTGACTGGGTCTTCCTTCTCCGCCGTAGAACGGAGGTGAGTCTTTGACGGGAATTCCCAATAGAGCGGAATATTCTTCCAATGTGGGCATCAACTGGAAATCTTGAAAGATAAAGCAATGATAGATTACATGATAGAGTTGAACCAACATCTCCAATAAACCAGCAGCTACTCGGACCTGCAACAAAGAGAGGATCTATCCATGTTTTGCAGCGAAGGCCTCTGGATCCTTTATCTGACCCCCTAGTTCCCTTAATTGTTCCACATTAAAGACCCTGAAGGTGTATGGCAAAGTTCCTTTCCTTCCAAAATCCATTTTACGATATCTAAAAACAACAATTTTGAGTTCTTTGAAGGAAAACAAAGGAAAGAAGGAATGCGAATGAGATGATATGCAAAAGTTTCATGGAACTTGACTATTTATAACCATTATGGGATATCAGAAAAAACGCATTTTATTAATCATAAAATGTCGGTTACAAAAATTAATGTCTGGAATACCGAAAGACGAAACTGCTAATTAAATAAAATTCATTACAATGATTCATCACACTTTTCAAAAACCATAACGGAATAGTTAAATAAAAACTAAGAAAGATCTAAGGAGATTCTCCTAAAAGCCTTGTCTTGAGCTTCTTGTTTTCCTCTTCTATCTTCTTGTTTTCCTCTTCTATATTGCTCTTCTCCAAGAAAAGCTTGTCAACTATTAACTTCCAAGGTGTTGATTGAGGTTTAGGATGAGGTAACTCTTCTTGTGCTTTCCTCTTTTTGAATGAAGTGAATTCTTCCTCTTTCGCCTTGAGTTGCTGTTGAAGTTCGGCTTTCTCTTCCAAAGCTATGTGGTACTTATTCTTCCAAGCCTCTTCCATTTGTTGAGATTTTTCTAAAGCAATTTTCAACTTGTCAGCATCAAATGTAAAGTATAAGACCGGTTTTTCTTTTAGAACCATTGGATCTTGACGGCGATAAGGCATCTTCAACTCAACGGCCCTTCTTCGAACCCATTGGAGATAAGGTTCTAGAGAGACACAATCAGGCTTCCCTAAATTATGCAAATCCTTCTTAATCTTCTGATCCCAAGCACTTAAAACTTGTTCCCTTAAATCCTTGCTCAATTTTTCGTCTTTGAAATAAATGTTTTCCACTTGGGCGCTGTCAGGCTTGTCTCTTAGAGGGAACCCTAGTTGTCTTCGCGCCAAAACTGGATTGTAGCTGATTAACCCTTCAATGCTGAGGAGAGGTACATTACCAAAATTTCCACAGCTGTCTATAATAACCACTTTATCAGGTAAGTGATTATTCCAGTCGATGTCGGAATGAGTGAGAGACATTATCTTTTGCGACCACCACCCCTTCTTGGGATTCCAAAAGTCACGTGTTTTAGGCAGGTGCGAAATAAACCACCTGTACAACAGAGGAACACAACAAGTAATCATTCCCTTTCCACGAGCATTCCTCGTATGAACGAAATAATAAGCTTCAGCTAATAAGGTCGGAACCAGATTCTTCTTCAGGAAAATTTTGATGGCGTTGAGGTCCACGAAATTTTTGAAACTTGGGAATAAAAGAACACCATAGATGAGTAGGGCGAAAACCGCTTCGAAAGCCTCCTTATTTTGATGGTCAAAATAATATCGGGCTTTGGTGACCAAAAACTCTGCAGTAAAACCGGAAGTTTTCCCTTTTTCAATCATATTAGCTTTAATGCCAGCTACATCCAAATGTGTATGCTTAGCAATTTCCTCTTCATCAGGTTTAGTTGTGAAGACAGGAAAGGGATAATTGTCTCGAATAGGTAACCCAATTATCTGAGAGTACTCTTCAAGTGTAGGTACAAGTTGGTAATCTGGAAAGGTGAAGCAGTGATACAGTGGATCATAAAACTTGAGCAAGGTAGAAAGTAGCCCTTGATCAACATTTGTATTCATCACATAAAAAAGTCTTCCATGCTTTCTTCGAAAATTTTCCTCATTTGTTATCAAAGCTCCCAACCTCTTTAGATCATCCAAGTCAGGAATTTGAAAAGTGTACTTCTTGGTGTTCCTTCTTTCGGTATCCATAGTATCCCTATAAAGTTTATAAATATAGTCAAGTCCCATGAATCTTTATGACATGATGCTTATGAATGTATGCAACACAAAGCACACTCAAGCAAACCAAACAAGCAAAGAGTCCTAGGTTTGGAAGGTCATAGCATGGAGTCAAGGTCTACCCATCCCATAGGAGTGTTCTATAGTTTCAAATGTACCTGCCGAACAGGTTCTACAAAGTTCCCAGAGTCTACAATCCATCTTTTGGATATTATCGATTTTCTAGATCACTTGGTAGTCAATAATATTCTCAAGAGAATCTCGTCTGAGTGTAGTATCGCGTAGCAACTATCGCAGAAATAGACTCCCGCATAGTCCCCGCACTACCTAATAGGCCAAGTTGGGTTAAAGGTAACTACGGTCCCCAGTCCCGAGGGCCTTTAGATCGAAACCATACCGTCTTCACGAATGAACTCGTTGGACAAATATTTTATTCGAGAGGGCCTAGACTGAGTGGTGAAGTCTCAATTTACATTTTCAGGAATCGACTCCCTCAAAGTATCATTGACGTCTCACCGTTTTCCTATCTTAATGTCACTCTAGTCCGGGTGTAGGACTTTGTCTCACCACACTAAGTTCCCGAACCTGCACAAAAAGAAAACCAAGCAAGCAAATAATAATAATAACATAAATAAACGAGTTAGGGGAAACCCTCAATAATAAAAAAACATTATAACCTCCCCAGTGAAGTCGCCATTTCTGTCGCGGTGAAAATTAGATACCATAGTTATTAATGAACTAGGATCACATTTATTTCGACACCGACTTTAATTTATCCAAAGGAAAGGTTCAAGGTCAAAAACCTAAAGGGGAGACCTAAGGTTCGGGGGTTGGTTACGCCTAGGGAAGGTGTTAGCATCCTAAATGTCTGTAGTACCCTACAGAAACCTCTCGTCTTATTATGTTATTATTATTAAATTATATTTCGCTTGCTAAGGGTACTATGCTAAAGGTTGAGAACCCTAGGGGTTAGTATCTAAGTATACTCGATAAGGCATCGCACCTTACGCCTACGTATCCTCGGGTGTAGAATCAGAGTAAGCGTAGTTCTAAGAAGAGGAACTTCTTGACGGGGTCAAGGTTCCAAGAGGGAAGTAAGATTTTGGGCAAAACCTTACATAGAGTACGATGACTCTAAAGTTGTAGGATGGTCCAAGAGGGGTAGGTTTGTAAATGTTCATGGAGGACATTTACTCGGAGTATAAAAACTCCGGTCCTAAAGCTAAGGTTTTTAAGTGTCTATAACGAGACATGGAGTACGAAAACTCCGGATTTAGGGCCAAGGGATCTAAGAGTTAGTCTTATGACGGTTTAGTCAATATTAGTGACCTGCATTTGGATTTAAAGGGGCATATAACCGATATAAATAATTTAAAAGTTAATTACAAAAAAGGTATAATATTTCATGCAATTATATTATGAAAGTAAAGCATAAAATCATGATTTAGACTTCAACATATAAGGCAAACAAATAGCATTCAAACAAGACATTCAAATCATGCATCATATATGTATTTGCGGAATCAACGAGATTTAAGCATGCATTTAGAAAATTAGAGACGAATACGGTATAAGAGGTTATGAGTTTATTTAAATTGGGAAAAGAACATGATATAAATCAAAGGATTATTATTATGTTGAAACGATGATTAATTTTAAACAAACTCTTATTAAAAGTTTATTAAAAAAAAATTGCACCCGAAAATTTATTATGAAAATTATACGTTTTTTTTTATGATACACTTATATAAAAAAACGAGTTATTATTAAGATTAGAATTATCTTATGAAAAACTAAATTAGATTGCTATATAAAAAAGAACCATAATGTTAAGTTATTATAACAAAAAAACAAATTATTTTACTTTTATAACAAATTATATTTTATTTTTATAACAGAAAAAAATAGATTGTCTTTTATTTTTATAATAGATTATGTTTTATATTTTATTAAAAACGGATTATATTTTACTCTTTTTTTAAAAAAACAGACTAATTGATTTTACTTTTTAAAACAGATTAATTGATTTTAATTCTTAAAAAAAAAAGATTAATTGAAAAAAAAAGGCGCATGGCAAGAAAACGTGAGTGCACACAGGATTGGAGAAACCAATAAACTCAGAAAGAACCAGAAATGCTAAAACATTAACGAACCACCTCTTTCTCTCTCGTTCCTATCGCTCTCTTTTCTTCTCTCTCGTTTCTATCGCTCTCTTTTCTTCTCTCTCGTTTCTATCACTCTCTTTTCTTCTCTCTCGTTTCTTTGTTATAATCCGTTCAAACCCAATGATTTATCACCCTAAATCATTACTATATCCCAAACCGCTCTCACAATTTACCCAGAAAGACCATGAACCCCAAAATCCCAAATTAAATCCAGAGTTACATGCAAATGGCAATCGGACATGGAATCACAAATTAACGATGTCGAATACAAAATATGAAGAATCAACGCATGATACATGAAGAAAAATGGGGGTTTCAGGTTTACCTATCGGAGACCCTCCGATGGGGCTTTAACGGCGGTGCGTGAGTTGAAGATGGATCCTCGTGATGCTCCAGGTGATATCCTCCCTTCGTGTATGTTTATTGCGTGTTTCTGAGTCTGTTGGGCGATGATGAACGCTCTTGGTGTTCTGAGCCTCGGTTGTATCACTGTGTATCCTGGGTTTTTTGGTGATGAACTTTGCTGAGTACCTTGGTGTATAGATACGTATGATTATCGTTAGTTTTTTGTCAATTTCTCTTCTGTCCCTTCTGCCAAAACCTTGTCCCTTTTTATAGGCCGATGATGAATTAGGGATCTTGAATGCTAATTGATAGAGTGGTAAATGATTTGATCCGATTTGGTTGGATTTGGAAAGTTTTTGAAATATTTGAATGGCTTGATACAATCTGATTGTGATTTGAATTTTTGATGCCCTGTTGCTGACTGTTTTCCAACGTGTCCTTAGTGAATGGTTTTAGAAAGTTTTGAATTGTTTTGGGTAATTCGATACGATTTGATTTGAAAAGAAAATCTCTGTTTTGGGTGCGATCTCTTGCAATCAAATGATTTGAAAACTTAGATTAATCCCAATTGGAAAGAATTGAAGTTGGCACCGTCTTTACGATGTTCCCCTCCATTCTTAAATTTGAAGATAGTGAAATCTCTCTGATTCCAAAAATATTTCTGAGGCCAAACTTGTACTACTTGCTGTGAATGAGATTGCTTTTGAGCATGTCGTGATTTCTTTCCTTGTACATTTCAATTTCGATTTGATGGGCATCCTTGAATTGAATTTAGGAAATGGTTAGATTTGCGGTTTTGGTTCTATTTTGATTTTAATTCCTGACTTTCTCGTGTAGTCATGGTGGAATGAATGGAGTTCGGATGGGCAAAATATATACATCGTAGCTTAGGTTTGTTCATGTGAGATTGAAGACTGTTTAAGCAACTCCCATTTTCAAGCTTATTGTCAGTTTGATTATTTTGAACTTGTTTGTGGTTTGGCGAGTTTCAAACAAAACCTGCATTTCAAAATATCATTCCGTTGGTAGGTTGCTCTTGTGATTGGTCCATTCATTATGTTTATTTATTCTGTTTTCAGGATGCCAAGCTCAACGGAAAACAGCCACACTGCTTGCAGCTTTTGCAATTTCTTCAAGGTTTCTGCTATCTTTGTTTTATGTCCATTTGTTCTTGGTTTCATTTGCTGCTTTCAATTTCGGAATGTCAATTCCTATGACAATTTTGTGAAGGTTTAATGCTTTGCTCTTACGCAGGAAGACGACGGCGGCCTTTTCCATTTCGTGATGGTGATGACGACACCTTTGGCACTGCTTGAAGGATGCACCGTTTACAACCAACCAGATTCCTACGCTTTAGACGGAAATTGTGAGTTTCCCAAGCTACTTTTTTATTTCCAAATTCGAGTTTAATGGATAATGCGTCATGACACCCCTTGTTCTTGAATTGGTGATAAAACAAACTAGAATGCATTTGGCACTGGGACTGTTAAAATTTCAAGATGTTTTCGTTTCGTCCATTTGATGGTTTACGTAACACTCGCCGTCGTGAGATACTGTTATACATCTTGGAATGATTTTTTGAAATTTCTAAGGTCTCCTCACATTCCTTTTTACATTGCAGCTTGCATTTCGAATTGCCAAGAAATGCTTGGCTATACCGAGGAATATAACGGATGCAACGCTCTAAACGAAATCCTTCCATGGTTTGTTTTGGATTTACATCGGTGCTGAACCAGGTTTACTATAATTCAAAAAAATTAGAACCACATTGTATTGCTCTGCATTTCTTGATGCTTATTAATTCCGTCCTAACCGTAAATTTGCAGGACTCTTCTTAGTATTGGAGCTTATGCCGATCCGACTCACTCTGAAGCTAGAACGACGGTTGTGAAATAGCGGATTGGTCATTTTTGCTTTGACAGTTGTACGTCTCGTGAAGTAAGGAGGGTTGCTTCTTGGTTTGTGAAACAAGGCTGAACAGTTTCAAATCTTCTACCTCAGGCAGCTTTATAGTGATAACCAAGTAAGTTCTCAATAATTACAATAATTCTCTCAACCATTTTTATGGGGATTCAAATGTCGATTATGGTTTTAGAAAGTCTTGAGTTGTTGATTCTTCACATGAGATTGTGGTGACGGCTTGTGATTGACGATTCAGAACTTCCCTTAACTTCTGACTCTTTCCATAGTACCTGATACTATTTCCATTTGAAAATTTGGTCTTGTATTGATGACCTCGCTCCAACTGAATTGCCAAATGTGCTTCTCATTTGCAGGGAAAACCCAAAGCCAAATATGGAGGGACATGAAGCCGTATTAGGCTTCCTTTCACTTGATGCGCTTGGCTGTTCCATTCCAAGTATAGTGATGGTTAGCTGCCGTTGAGATGAAAGGAGAGTAACATGCCCTTCAACTAATACAGCTTCCGGATTTTACTTTTTTTGCCTCGCCTCATGTGAACTTGCTTTAGCTTGTCTTGTGGTTTTCAAAAAAATGCCCTTTGCACTTGAAAAGGCATCGTAATTTCGGGATGATGTCGTGCACGGACAACCAAGTACCTTCGGCGTCGGTTGGACCGAGAGGACTTTGTTTTGACTGTTTCTTATTTGTAATGTCCCTTTTTGCAATAGCTTAATTTATAATGTAACCGAAAATTTGGTTGTAATTCAAGGTACAACCGACTGGTGTTCTAATCTAAATGAATTCAATCAAGACTTTATGTTATGCCTTGTCGGTCTTCAAATTCTTACGTATGCCTTAGAGATGGAAATAAAAGGAGATAAGCCCACCAATTGGTCGACCACAATCACGTGTATTTAAATTTTACATTTCCCACAATTGCTCTTCAAGATCTTTCTCCTCCAAGTGAAACAATCCAAAACAATTTCTTCTCTTAGGTGAATTCGCACTTGACTCCCTAATTAAGAACCTTGACTATAGTAAGTCCAATAAATCATATGGTCATGGAGCAAGAAATCCATGCATATAACGTTATCCAGTTAAGTCTAATGCTGTTGAACTTTGGGCTTAAATACAAACTCTAAACGTGGCCTTTAATTCATCGTAACCTGAACAACGCCACTTAACCACCTTAAATATTCTTAAGACAACCTGGGGACCTGATTGGGCTTGGCTTGAAATATGGCCCAACATTGATCCTTCGCTTTGAAAAGGGCTTGTAATGAAAGGATCTGAATGTGTGCAACTTTGATGCGCAAAGAAGACTTTCCAGTAATACTTGTAGTGAATTTTGAACCAAAATGAAGGCGCATTCTCACATAAATCCACACACGCACCTTGCCAAGACTAGAGAACCTACGCAAATATACACACAACACCACCTCCAAGACCTTAAGCCTTCTGTAGCAGCGCCTGTGTTCACAAATGCAACAAACAGGCGAAAGCTAGATAAAGTGGTTAGTTATGCACAAAATGATTGACCTAATATGTTATGCAAAGAACAAGGCGAGGATCTTAGGGTCGAAAATTAGGGTGCAACACTAGGGCACTTGAGGCATTAGCTATCTCAATAATGTTCATGTGAAAATCATGAATGCTCTCATCCTCCTTCATCTTCAAACTCTCGAACTTGGTAGTGAGAAGCTTAAGTTTTGACATCTTCACCTTTGAAGTCCCTTCATGAGCAACCTTCAAGACCTCCCACGCCTCTTTTGCAATGGTGCAATGTTCAATCAACCTGAAGATATTCTTATTAACACCATTAAACAATGCATTCATGGCTTTGGAATTTCCCACGGACCCTTTGTAGTCTGTATCATCCCAGTCTTCCTCTTCCTCCACCACATCAGTAGGAGTACCTTTTCCATCTTTAACCTTTGGGGGGTCCCATCCTTTGATAACAGCTTTCCATGCTTGATCATCCATGGATTTGATGAATTCTATCATCCTTGGTTTCCAATAGTCATAGTTGGAACCATCAAGCAGAGGTGGTTTGTTCAAAAATCCTCCATCCTTGTCCATTGTACCAGAAAGTACCTTCCCTGAATCTCACCCAGAACCAAACACGGGTGCCAGCTCTTGATGCCAATTGAAATTCTGGCACAAATATCAGATGTCCTACACAGATGTTGAGACACTGATATCCAACACAATGAACAAGATAACAATAATAATAACAGTGCAGAAAGTAAAAAAACACAGTGATATGTTTACCCAGTTCGGATCAACAATCCTACTCTGGGGGCTACCAAGCCAGGGACGAAACCAATATACGATAGTATCAATTCACAGATCATACAATCACCAAACCCTGTAATAATCTGTTCACTTAATCACTACCCTTCCTATGACTTTTACCTAAGACTCACCTAGGTATGAGGCCCTCCTCAAATCCCTCTACAATCACAACCCGTGATTGGTTCCTTTCAGCACAAGTAACAAAAACGAAAGTCACACTTTCAAAACACACAATTTTCAATACTTCAAAGCTTATGAGAATTGACACACAAGAAACTCAATGCTTAAAAGCTTATGAGTAACTGACAGAACTTACAACACAAGAACCAGTCCTTATACTGTTATCAGAATGATACCAGTTAGGCTCACAAATAACACTCGAAAACGCTAACAAAAACACACGTAAGTTCCACCCCTAAACTAGGTTTACACCAGTCAATATATAGCATTAAATCTGGATTGGATTGGGCTTCAAAAACGCAGCAAAGAGACTGCTCACAAATCTGCAAAATAAACTCCAACAAAATAGGTCTTCAATCTAAAGTTTCCTAATATGTCTCCATAATAAGACCGTGCTGAAAATCCGAAAACCACACAAAAACACAATCCAAAAATACTTTGGATGCCACATAGGATAACCAAATATTCACAGAATATTCAGTAACAATTAACAGCAACAGAATCTCCTTTTAAACTGAATTCAGGCGCGATGTCCTATGAGCCAGTATGGGACATCTTCATTCGACATGTTGTATGCAGAAAAATAGAACATCTTGTTTCAACATCTTGCTGCTGGAATAGTTTTAGCAAAATAAATGCCAACCACAAAATCAACGAAATAACATGGTTGACTTTCTTCCTTTGAGATGCCTTCCCATGAAAAAATTAATGTTTTTGTCCCCTGCAGCCAACCAAGCCGCACGATTCCTTTGCCTCCATAGAGTTTCTTATGCCTTAAGCAATTTGTTGCATTGAGCTTCGAGGGCTTTGCGCTTCAAGATCTCAACATTAGTCGAATTCCAAGAATTTGGATCCTGGAGAATCTCCTCAATTCTGAAGATCTCCTTGCAAGTCTTACTAGACCTGTAGGACTTGAACTCCTCACTCAAAGACTGAAGGCCTTCCAGCTTCTTGCTTCCTTCGAGATTAACATTATTCCAAATGTTCTTGATCAGCCTCTCACAGTTTCAATCTTTTTTCCCACACCTCCTTGAAACTGAATATATACCTTCTTTTCCTTCTGCACCCATCACTACTAAATTCCATGTCAATTTTAATAGCTGCGTGATCAGACCTATACTTACCTAGATGTTTAACCATAATAGGTGAAAACTTTTGAACAAACTCTGTCGTTGCCATCGCCCTATCCAACCTACGCTAAATATTGTCATGATCCTCCCTACCATTGCTACAAGTAAACGGATATCCCTCAAAGCCCAAATCCTATAACCCACACTCATTTGTTGTAACTCTTCCCAACGACAGTTGGCCTGCAGTTCTTGTAATTCCACCTTTTTTCTCCTCACTACTCAAAACATCGTTGAAGTCTCTGAAGCAAATCTAGCTGGAATTAACTGGCATCACCAGATTTCTAGTCAACACCCAAGTCTCCATCTTATTTCTTTCTTCAGGGTACCCATGTATCCCCCACAAAGTTCCACGGAGGATCTCCTTTACCAACTTGAACCATCCTACAGATACGGTTAAGAGAATGCGATACTATAGAGACCTCAATCTCTTGGTTCCAAAATATGGCAAGACCTCCACCTCTGCTCTTCCCAGAACCTCTACAATCCACCACGAGCCCATGAAGCAAGCCACATTTCCTTTTAACTCTTTCAAACTCAGAATTTATAGGCCTGGTTTCTATAAGGAAGACTGGATTAGGGTTTTCAACAAGGAGGAGCCTTTGCAAGGCTCGAACTGCATGGGAGTTCCTCAAACCCCTGCAGTTACAGCTTAAGATTTTCATTGGGGAAGGCGGTGTTGGTCAGCCAACACCACCTATGGTAAAGTAACAACATTTGTTGCTAAAGAATCCTTTGGTTTCCTTTTCTTAACTTGTTACTTCACTTCCTCCATAGATCCTTCCAATACTAGCACTTCCACCAATTGACGTTTTCCATTTCCGGCTCCTCTCACTTGGCCTGACAGTAGAACCACTTTCTCTTCTCCTAATTTCGCTCCTCCTTTCTTCCTAATTCACTTCCTCCTTGTTATGACTCTTTTGTGTTGTAAGTTTGGTTCCTCTTTATCCTTCTGACCACCTGAGATAAGCACTGCTCCCATAGATTCTGCGACTATTTTGATTTCTAATGTTTGTTTTTTCCTTGTACCACCCCTTATTCTCCTTAGCCTGGCTTGGGATCCCTGTGGCACTTCCAACTTGCCTAGTGTCTATAGTTTTCTCCTTATTTCCCCCATCTAAAGCACATATAGTGTGGCTTGAGGAAGCTTAAAACAAACTCTTACTACACGTACCTGAACTTCCGTCTTTGGATCTTTGTTCTTCTGAGATTTTTGGGAGTGAGATGTTCTCAACCATAGCCCAAACGACAGATCTTGTTCATCGAGATCTTCAAAGTCGTCCTCCCCAAGTTCTCTCAAAGCTTCAAAATCTTTCAATTGATGGCTAATCCTTCCACAAGCAAAATAGAACATGGGAAACCTTTCGTATTTGAAAAAAAATGGTAGCTTTTTTCTTTGAATCTGACTACTGTGCCTCGCTTGAGCAGTTTAGTGAGATCCATCTTGACTCTGATTATCAGAAACCTTCCATAATGGTGACTATCCTTCGAATCCATTTCTCCAAATTCTCCCAGAATATTCCCAATCTTCTCTGCCATTAATAACGATCTGAGCATCAGAAGAAGGCAATAAATCTGAACCCAGAAAACTCTGTAATGCATGTTAAGACTTGAAGGTTGTTCTTGCCCTCTGACCCTCTCTAAGACTAATAGGTTCATGTCGAAGCTCCAAGGTCCATTGTGAAGAACTGATTCTAGATCTCGCTTTGACGAGAATTTAAAGAGGAAGAGATTCTTGCTGATTTCCTGTGTTTCTGGATGATTTTTATTTCCTCGCGCTCCAACTATCGTACTAGTTAGGGCTCTCGAATTGAAGTTACTCTCTGTCCACAAACGTCCCGCCAATGTCCTATCGAAAACCTCCACCTCACTTATTTACTCAACCTTCATCGTTACTCCCTCTTTTTCTTCTTTCGAAAAAGGCAGATTCCTCCATTTCTCCATGGAAACCTTCTCGAAGCAAAACAAACTAGGCTTGAAATGAGACCCAGTAGAAGAAGCACCTCCAAAACGGCGGGAGAGAACCAGAAAAGTCTGGGGGAAAGCCGCCACAAACCCTAGATTTTGGTGGATTGGATCACGATAAGATTCTTAGAGATTGAAGGTTAGCCTTCTCTCTAGAAAAATACACGTGGACTTTTCCTCAAAAAAATTCTTAAAAAAGCATCAATGAATGAAAAAGTAACGATACTCATAGCATTGAAGGATGCATGGGTAGAGCCAGGTTCAATATTTGATGATGAAGCTTTTTTCATGACTCCAAGTTACTTACATATGATGTGGAGAAGAATTGAGTTTATTGGTACTATTCTTCAATTAGGATACAACTTTGTGTTCACGTTATGTTTTTAATCCTTCTTGCAAGATTCATACAATTTACACGTTTAAGTTTTGATAAATTGAATAAAGACTATTATTAATTGTTATAAGCTAGGAAGAAGGAGATGAGGTAGGGAGTATCTTGGGATATTTTGTTGGTTACTGGCTGATTTTGAAGAAGGTTGTAGTGGTAGTCAGTGAGGTAGCTAGGAGGGCGAGTAGGTTGGGTGAAATGTCTTAAAGGGTTTGGAGGAGGTTTGAGAGTGTTATTCGGAGCAAGTGTATCAGTGTTAACCAGTGGAAAATGTGATTGAGATGTGGGAGGAGGAGAATGAGGTACAACATTGGGTGAAGGTGGTTGAATGAGAATGAGAGGCTCTAGGTCAGGGGCATTTTGGGAAATATTTGGTTGAGGATAAGTATTTGATGGAGTAGGTTTGGAATGGAAAGGGAACTCAGTTTCATAAAAAATAGCATTCCTAGAAACTAGAAAGTTATGTGAGTACAAATCATATAAAAAATATCCTTTGGTGTCATTACGAAATCCAAGAATAATGGTTTTGTGGGCACGAGTATCAAATTTAGTTCTATGAGCAGTAATAGTAGAAGCAAAAGCAAAACAACCAAAAATTTTTAAATGCAGTAAAGTAGGAACCTTATTGTATAAAAGTTGAAAAGGAGATTTGTTTTTCAATAAAGGAGAAGGAATCTTATTTATTAAATGCATAGAATGTTGTATAGAAAAATGCGAAAAATGTTTAGGAAGATGTGCTTGAAAGGAAAGAGCACGAGCCACATTCAAAATAGGTTGGTGTTTCCTTTCAACTAAACCATTTTGTTGAATTCGACACAAGAACGTTGATGTAGAATGCTATTAGCATTGAAAAAAATCATTCATTAGAAATTCATTTCCATTATTAGTTCTAAGGCATTTTAAAGAAGTCCCAAATTGATTTTGAATACAAGAAGTAAAAGTGGAAATGTGTTATCTGGTTTCACTCTTACATTTCATGAAAATGATCCAAGTAAAACGACTAAAATCATCAACAAGATTTAAAAAATAATGATGGCCATCAATAGAGGGGGTAAAATAGGGCCCCCAAATGTTAGCATGAACAAGGTCAAAAAATTTAGAAGATGTGCTAGTGCTAAAAGGGAAAGGCAAACGTTTTTGTTTAGAAAAGTGACAAATGTCACAAGGACTAACTTTATTAAAGGGGTTAAAGGGAAATTGAGTAGCAATGCACTTGTATACAGAATTAGAAATGTGTCCTAATCAATGATGCCATAAGGTGGCATTGTTATTTAAGGAAGAAAAATTATGAGTAGTAGAGGGAGGAAAGTAGTACAGGATGAAGGTGAAGCATAGAAGACACAGAGATCTCCCAACTGTTTAACTATACCAATCATTTTCTAGGACAAACTCTGCGAAATTAAACATTTGTCAGCATAAAAATTGAGATAACAATCAGAGGAACACGTTGGTTGAGGAACAAATTTAGATTAACAGTAAAAGAAGGAATGTAATATACGTTCTTGAGGGTGATATCATTGGAAAGAATAATAGTGCCAGATATTGTGGCATTAGTGGTTTGACCATTTGGCATTTTCATGATGAAGGGTGATATTTTCTCATATGTCGAGAAGTGAGATATGGAATAAGTTATATGGTGCGTAGCACAAGTGTTGATGATCCAAGGTGTTAGATGCTTACCCATCGTAGAGGCGATAGTGTTGACATTACCAGTTGATGAAATGACAGAGTTGAAATCTGATTCTAGTGGAGTTTTAGCCTGGACAATGGTGTTATTGAGATGTTGTTGTAGCAGAGAAATCAGCTGGCCGCATTAGTCTTGGACAGTTGGTGTAGCAGTAGAAGATGCGAAAGTTTATATAGATGTGGAGTTGATAGAAGAGGTTTTTGAACGATGTTGAAAACCGAGTGGGTAGCCATGTTTAACAAAACAACTCTCAACAGTGTGGTTATTATAGCCATAGTGAGTACAAACGCGAGTGGTTTTAGAAGAATTTCCTCGTCTGCAATAGTTGTTATGGCGACCTCTGCCTCTGTATGAAGAAGGTTGAGAGTCACGTCCATTTCTAGTTTGGTGTTGAACCTGAGATGTGAGGGTAGGTGTTTCTGAAATAGGTTCAAAGGTTATATGTATGGTCAATTGTTTCTTATTACCTAGTGATCCGACCAGTTGATCAGAATAGGTGAGTGGCCAGTAACACGCCCGTAGTCTTGAACGATCAACGAATTGGGGGATGTACCTGCAGGCACTCCGATGCTTAAGTCCGTTCGGGTGAAGAGGTAAGTAAGAAAAGGTTAAAGAATAGAATACCTGACCCTCCTGCAGAGGAGGCATTTTATAGTGAGTCCCCAACGCTTGGCCAATGGTCTCTGTTATGGGATGAGTGTTAAGGCCTAACAGGGATGAATGCCAGGATTTCTACCTGAAAGTAGGGATGAGCAGCTTGTGCTCATCGTCCTGGGTCAACCTCTCCGCCCTCCACGGATAGTGGGTGATTTTGCCTATTACGAAGGACAAAACGATTCCGCGAGATGTGGGGTCAGTTGGCGACGTGTCCTCGGGTGAGGAGCACGTGGGGAATGTGTTCTCCATTGGCCCCAACGGGTTGGGCCAACATTTTCGACCGTCTTCGACGTAGAACTGGATTGGGCTGTGCTCGAGAATGGGTCCTCCACAGGCCCAGTCCAGAAGACCTAGAATAAGGGAGAAAGTTTTATCCAAGGTGGGAAGAGGCTCCATCATCATGATTTGAGAACAAACATTAGGAAATTGGTCATTGACTCATTTCAAGAATTTGAGGACTGTGTCTTGGTCACGAAATTTATGAAGATTAGATATAGCTCCACAGATACAAGGAATGGCCCACATACAATCTCTGGTAGGTGTAATACCCCAAAATTTGCTCTCCTTCTTTGTCATCATAGCATGGCATTATCATTTATCATATCATATCCATCTCATTAGCATTGCATTGCATTTAACATAGAAAAATGAAGCATGGCATCCTTCTTACCATTAGGGCATGTGATCATGTGGAAGGTGGACAATCTAGGAATCATTCAAAGCACAAAAGGTCAGTCAAGTTGCCTCAAGGCAAGCCAAGAAGCCTTTCATGTCTCATATTATCTCAGTTGATCATCCACAACCTCAAGGATAAGAGATACAATAGGAGATTGAGGCATTACATCCTACACTATGCAAGAAGTCCAAAAATTGAAGGAAAATCCTCAAAAGAGATAGCTCATTGATTCAAAATCATCCTCAAGTGGCATTTCTCATCATCCTTTAAGAGGATACACAACATACTCTGAGGAATTTGGATTTGAAGACTGCACATTTTTCTCCTAGGAGGTGGGCACCAAAACTAGGGTTTCCCATTAAATCAGGGAATCTTTGATTTTTTGAACAAAACTTGATGTCATGGTATTCCATATGTCCTTAAGTGTATGTATGTGGAAAATTGCCTCTCAATTGGTTTTAGAAGTGGTTCAATTGGAAGAAAGATCAAGAATTAGAGAAATTGGGGCAAAGTCAAATAATCAGAGGAAAAAGTCAACTCTTGACTTTTTGAGGCCAAGTTCATGAAATTCATGTTACATATGTCCAATGTACAAAATTTGATCAAGAAACTCCAAAGGAATCATGAAAAAATCAAGATGTAAAAAGTTGCCATTTTTGGATGAAGTAGGGTTGCTAAAAATAGCAAGTTTTGGCCATTTTGCATCAGAGTTTGAACCAAGGCCATTTAAATTTGGAGCACCAAATGAAAATTCCACTCTGCCTCAATGAAAGGCCTTGCTTTAAGCTTCAAATCCATGTGTGGAACATCTCCATTGGATAAAAATTGAGTGAGATATGATTGATCAAAGTTTGAGCAAAGTAGGTCCAAAACTAGGTCATGACCAAGATTTTCAGGGCACGCGCGCAGTCATTTTCTCAAACACTTGGTGGGCCAAATGTATTGATCAATTACTCATGATTAGAGGCTTCAAATGGAAAATCTTTCAACATCAAAGTTGTTCCTCTATGTGAGATCTTCAAAGTTGGTGTTTATCAATTTTTCATCTGATCAAAGGTTAAGGAGTTATGATGGCTCAAAGAATGGTCATTGCAACTGAAATTTGACCAGGTCACAACCAGGTCATGCCACAAGTCTGCGCACCCATGTACCAGTTTCTTTTTCCATCTGTTTGAGGTCATTTTTAGACATGTTTGAGACCTCATTCCACTTCAATTTCCAAATCAATATTGTGCTCCAATGCATCCTCTTTCCAATGAACCCATAAACTCCCTAATGCAGCCATTGAGTAGAGAGAAAAACCTCCACAAACTACCCTATGTTGGCATGGATACATTGACAGCATGTTGCATGATTTTGGTTCACACACACCACAAACACTTCTTAACCTCAGCTTTCCTCTTTAAACCAAGCACACATGACATAAAACTCATACACTAGCACGTGCCTTGCATGGAAATAGAAAAAACAAGCTTGCTGAGCAAGTTTCTAATGCAACAGCCTTTGCCATTCGTTTCTCTTGCTGCTTCACCATAACTGTCATGAGATTAACCTCACCATAACCCAGCCTTGATCACTCGCCCCCTAACTAACTTGACTCAGTTAGTTAGGGTGGACTCAGTTAACCACCTTGACTCACCCTAACTCAACTCATTAAACCGTGGTAAGCTCACACTATAAAAGAAATCACACACTCCATTTTCATTTTTCAGTTTTTGACAACCACATTTCTCTCCAAGAACACCTCAAACTCTCTCTACTTTCTCTCTGATTCCACACGATTTCAACACTCTTCTTCCACTTTTCATCTGCATTATCATTGTTTGGCATTGTTGAATCAAGAGCAACAAGAACAACTCCATTTCTGCAAGTTCAGCACCATTGCAAGCTTCAACATCCTTCATCTATTTACGAATCCATAGCATTTATTTTGCTAAGTTTGAAGATCTAGAAGCTCAGCATATCAAGCTTTCCTCTGGTTTTTCTCAACATCTCCAATTGCTCCACATTTTCAGGTTTCATCATGCACTCTTCTTCATTCGATTCTCTTTAGTTTTGATTTATTTTTGCTGTCTTAAGCTTGATAGAAGCTCTGCTTACTCCGGCTAGTTGATAGAGCTTCTTAGAAGCCTAGATCCAAAACTTAGGGCATGATTTAATCTCCTCTGTTCTCTATGTGTGTGCTTGGTATGTGAAAAACAATTGTGAATTCTTAATCTACGTGAGCTCAGCTTCATTTTGGTATAATAGTTGGGCATTTCTGGGACATGTGAAGTTGCAGACGGTGGCGTGTGACCGGAGAAGGTGACCGGAGGTCCCTCTCCGGCCGGTGGTTTTTAGTTAGGGTTTTGGTTGCAGTTTAAATCATGGCCGTTGGATGTGTGTGATCGTGTGGTCCAAAAGTTGACAGCACATTAAAATTCACGTGCAAATCATGTGCACCATTTCTGAATTTACTTAAACATTGTGTGATGCAGTACATGGTAATTTGTGTGTGACCTCATGCGCGTGTGTTGGATTCGTGTACTTTGACTTTTGTTTGACTATGACTTAATCTGATGGCTTGGATTGCTTTGACTATGTTGACTGAAGAACACGCTAGTTATGGTGTTTTGCGTGCTAATTGGACTTAACCAGATTGATAATTACACCCCCATGTATTGAAGCCCAATGATTTTGAACTGTCCAATTGCTATGTTCATACCCCCCTGCATTTTGCATTTATTTTTCATTTTTATTTCTTTCTACACGTTTGATTTCTAATTTTTAAAAATACCAAAACATATTGGAAAATTCTACAAAAATTCATGTGTATTCTTAAAACATTTAGGAAATTTTTCATGATTTTATTTTCTGATTTTATGACCTTTTTGCCCCTGTTCCATAATTTTCTTTGAATTTCCACTTAGATGCATTCTAAGCATGATACATGAATTTGTTTAATTTTGTTCTTGCTCATTACCAACTATTTTGACATGATTTTTTTTGCATTGATTCACTAATACATTGAAGCATGTTAGAGGATTTTTGTTTGATTTTTTAGGTCACTTTATGACATGTTTTGATGCCTATATTTGCACCACTTTGCATGATGTTTCAATTTGACCTAATTGCTTTGTTTGAAGTCATTTTGCTCTGAATTTTTACATGCTATCTTGATGTATGATGCATTTCTGACTTAGGCATTCCAATAATATGCTGGCATAATTTTCATGAATCCATTTGGTTTTTGTTTGATGCATTACATTTGAAGTATAATATATGTCATGTCATTTTAACTTTAGTGCATGTTTGCATGAATTCTTTTGTGCATATTTGTATGAGCATTTGCATAGTGGTATGAGTCATTCATATGATATTATAGGTCTTTGATGCACATTATAGGTCATCTTTACATGTTCATTTCAATTTGAACTTTGTGCATCATTAACATGTATTGTTTGCACTTTCTTTTTGAGTTTCCATCTCACTTCTTCTTCTATTACTTCTTGAATGTCTTGATGGTTGATTCATGGATACTTTTGAGATGTTCATAAACTATTTTCCATTTAGTTCAATTCTGGTTGTTGATTTACATGTTCCATTTATGCATGTCCTCTTCATTTCTTTCCATCTTTCATCTACCCCTTCTTCTTGTAACATGTTTAAATGCTAATGGGTGTTGATTATTGCTTATTCACTTGCATTTGTATGATGATATTCACTTGTTATCCACATGATGCACATTCTGGTTATGATATTAAGATTTGATTTTTCATCTTATTCTTTTGAATTTTAATGTGCATTAAGTGCTTTTTATTCCTTATACATGTTTCTATTGTTTACTAACCATGTAGGGGCTTTGGTAAGTTTCAATTGAGTGTGGATAAGGAATCCACATTCAACTTCTATCCTTTCTCTTTTACAATTCCATTTTATGTTTTGCTAAGCACTTATGTGTTTTCTTTTAATAACTCATTACTTTCCCTTTTTGAATTACAATTCATCTTCTACTTTGGAAGTGAATTGTTTAATTCTTTCTTTATTTAGACTTTAGGTTGAAACCTCACAAACCTTTAGGATCACTCCCTTTAATCTTCAATTAGGATTGAGTCTTAGTCCATATAGGTTTTACCTTTTCTCCTCTCTTGAGTCTCTTTTCTCATCTCAAAGAAAATTCAAAACATATAATAAAGGTAGGCATTTATTGCATTTAGGCCTTTCATATAAAGAAAAGATTATAAGGGGTCTTCTCTTGTAATCTTAGAATGTGTAGCATATAGCCCATCTTGGGTCAATGTGTTAAACATTTGATCTTGTATGAGGGACTTAAATGCAATATTTGTTGAAGGTGCAAATAATAAAAAACACTTCTTCATTTCTTAATTAACAAAAACACTTAATAAACACAAGTATGCTAGTGTGTTTGAACCTTGACAATTGGAGCTAAGTGTGGGGGTCTTCTTCACTCTTAGTGTGCTTTCTTACCCATTCCATCTTGGAATGTGAGAATGTACACATTCCAGTGACTAAGATCCAGATACACTGTCATATGCAAACAAATCCAAAACACTTCCTTCTAAAAGACAAAAACAAACAATAACGTCTTTCCTTCGGGAATTCTTTTCTCACCTCATTCACTCTTAGCGTACGAACGCGCTTCTACTCGTTCTTTTGCAAGACGGTAACGCACTCGGACCAGCGAGCCTGCAACACCTGAGCTAGAACGTAAGCCGTTCTATAAAAAACACAAACAATTCATCCCTAGTGAGGGGAACTACGTCGCTCTGATTCTCATGCTCCCGATGAGATACGTAGGCAGTGGGGTAGGGCCCATGCGAGCACTTCTTTTATTTTCCCTACATTTGTTTCTCTTTCTCCTTTCCTTTTTCAGTTCTTTCTCAGTATTCCTTTCTTTACACCCTTTGATCGAGACAAGCAAGCGTGGATCCCATCGGGTACGATGGACGTGAGGGGGTGCTAATACCTTCCTCTCGCGTAACCGACTCCCTTACCCACTTCTCTTGGTCGCAAGACCATGCTTTTCCTTTCTCTCAGGTTTACACGGTGTTTCCTTTCCCTCTCTTGGGATAAATACACATTGCTGGCGACTCTGTTCGGTGCCACTTTCGCGTTTGTACTTGGATGAAAATCCCGGGAGCGACAGCTGGCGACTCTGCTGGGGAGAATTTGAGGTTGACCTATTGCTGGTCCATCCCTAAGCGAGTCAATCCTAGCGCTTGTCTGTGTTTCTTGCATTGGGTGTTTACTGTTGTGCTATATTTACCATTTTATTGTATGGTTATTTACTGCTTTACTGTACATTACTGTATTTACTGCTTTTTAGCACTACATATCATATTATTACTGTTGTGTTGGACTGAGCTATTTTCTGTTTGGCGGGATGGGATTTCTGAGAGATAAGCCCATTACACAGGCTTGAGTATACACTTAGAATTAGAGTGGAGAGTAGTGGGACCTACGTGCCGTTTGGAGTGCGTTGGGTATTCACGAAATTCACAGCTAGACGAGGCTATCTTGGGACACGTCGTGGCATACGCATCTTGCGTATTCCAGGATGTAGATCTAGAGAGCTGTCGACTCTAGTGACCGATCATGAGGACCTTAGTGGAAATATCCCTCTTTAGTGGTGACAATGGCAGACCACATTCTGTGGCAAACCCATTCGCACCCGAGGACCCACTTTGGAACTTGCATAGGATGACCTTTATTTTCTAAGGGGAGTCAGTGGACGACCTCTTTGATTGGCATAGCATTGTATCCTACGGGCTGAATGTGCTATTGCTTCTCAAACCTCCGAAGCTGACAAGCCTTATTTTCTAAGAACCACATGTGAGCATGGGCGGGATGTTTACAGGTTTGCAGGAAACCCAGCCTCCTACCTACCTTACTCGTGATTCTATGATGATTTCAGACATTGTATCCTATGACAGTGATTTAAGTGTTCATCTCAGATATTGCCAGACTCAGTACAGAGACACAGTGCACACAGTTCAATACAGACACCGACACTTGATTACCTGATCACATGCCCTTTTGCATTGCATTATCATATCATAACAGTTATGTTTGTCATTTTCAGGTGCATAATACATTTCTGATTCCAATCCATGGGTTCAACAGAGATCGTCGCCGAGAGAAAGAACAATGTGTCTTACAAGTTTCCCGATCCTGTCTTGGATTCATTGCTCAAAGTTATAGATATGGCTGGTCCGGGTATTCTTGATAGGTTTCAGAAGAGCTACGGGAATTTGGTTGGGATGGTCCGTACAATCACCAAGTATGAGCATGATGCTTTACACACTCTGCTGCAGTTCTACGAGCCTTCGTTGAGGTGCTTTCTTTTTTCAGATTACATTTTGATGCCAACACTGGAAGAATTCTCATTTATTTTGGGAATTCCGATCACGTCGGCAATACCATTCTTCTCTGGTAGTTCTCCCAGCGTAAAAGAAATTGCTGCTGCTTTACAAATGGATCAGACATTGATAAAGAGTGGTGTGAGCAGTAAAAATGGAGTTAGCGGATTTCATTTAGAATTTCTGGCTGGACAGGCCCAAGAGGCTGCAAGTGCTAAAAATTGGACGGTTTACAATTCCATTCTGGCTCTCTGCATATATGGCCTAGTTTTCTTTCCCAATCAGCAAGACTTTGTGGATATGCAAGCGACAAGAGTTTTCGTTCTTAAAAATCCAGTCCCTACTTTGTTAGGAGATTTTTATCATTCCGTGCACTATAAGAATGAGAAAAGGAGGGGAGGATCTGTTAGTTGTTGTACTCCACTGCTGAGCCATTGGTTTTTCAAACATTTGCCTCAGACAGGTGCCTTTGTGGAAACCAAAGATGTGGCGAAATGGTCTAAACGATTGATGAGTTTAACTGCTGATAACATTGTATGGTTTGATCACCGGTTGTTGAGAATAGAGCTTGTCACAAGATGCGGAAATTTTCCAAATGTGCCTTTGATTGGCAGAAAAGGAGGGATCAATTATAATCCAGTTTTGGCCATCCGACAGTTTGGGTATGCTTCCAGGGATCCTCCTACAGAGCAAGATGTGGAAGAATCTTTATTCTTTACAGGAACTAAAGATGCGAAGGTGGTAGAAGTAGTGAATGCTTGGAAAGATAAGCACAAAATTGGAAAAGCAGTTTTTGGAAAAGGAGATTGTAGATCTTATCCTGAATATGACAGGTGGATTGAAACGAAAGTAAAGGAATTGCTTTTACCCTTTTCAAGGGGACCTCTTTTATGTGCAGTACAGCCAGAACAACCCACTATGGTGGCTATTGAAGAATGTGAGAAGTGGAAGAAAATGGTCAGAGAGTTGCAGATAGAGAATTCTGGAATGAGCAGATGTCTTCAGAAAGCTCTAGCTGACAACAAAGAGTTGGAAAAGAGAGCCTTGAAAGCGGAAAAAACCTTGGCTGACAAAGAGGAAGATTTTGATGACCGAGCTCGGTACTTTCGAAAACTTACTTTGGGAGCAGATGACACTAGTCAGGCTCACAAGATTACAAAACAGGCTTTAGCCCGAAGCAAGGATTCATTAGCTCAACTTCGTCAAGCTTGGGATGAAGTCAGAATTGAAAATGCCGAGTTAAAGGATCAGTCGAAGACTAAAGACGAGGAGCTTAAAAAGGCACATGAGCAGAGGAGAAAGTATCGGGAAAGTCTCGATAAAAGTCAAGAGCGGTTAGAAGAAGCTAGAAGCCAGTTGAAGAATACCAAGAAAGAGCTTGAAGAAGTCATGATAGAAAGGGAGATACTCAAGACGCAAGCCGGCATAAAGAGACACAAAGGAGTGTGTGATGACGAAGCTCTGATGTTGCACATGGGTTCTTTAACTGAAGCTCTTGAGAAAAGGGATGTCTTGATCAAAGAAATGATTGAAAAGCCGAATCACCAGCGTACCCGTATACTTTTTGAGGAGATCAAATACTCAAGTGATAAGCTGAAGGGTGTGGAATTGTCAGACTGATGTTCTTTTCCTTATATTTTGTTATTAATGGTTACCATCAGGCTTGTTGATGGATCCATTTTTCCTTGTATTGCATTTGCGGTTGAATCTTTCTTAAATGTACTTGGATACTTTGTTGAATGAGTATGAGCAGTTTTATTCAGAATTATTCCTTATCAGATAGCTGCACACAAGCACATGACCATGACACGTCTCTTTATATCACAATTTCTGGTCTTCAGATTTCTGTGGTTGGATTGGAATCAGGGTATAAAGAACCTCGGAAATGACAAACATGGCATTGCATATCATTTTGCATTTTTTGTTACTTGCTTTTCAGGTACTCGTTGCGGGGTCTCTAACCTTTATTTGGTTTCAGGCAGTATAGCGGAGAGTCATATTCACCGATATTCGACGCGAAGGAATCAAGTAAGAATCATGGATCAAGTGCAAAGTGATTTGGCGGAAATGAGGGCACGTATGGACCAGTTCATGACCCTCATGACTGGCATGGCGCAAAATCAGGAGAGACTGAGGCTTCTGGTAGAGCGTCCCGACAATGGGCCCGAAGGTGACCAACATGACAATTCACAGGGACACGGCATCCCTCCTCCCGGTGGCAACCCTCCTCCTGGTGGTAACAATCGGGGTAATGGAAATGGTAGGCATGCTGGTGTTACTCTTGAAGATACTCTGGAAGACCAATTTACTCTACTAGATGCTGATGTGGGTAATCAAGGTGATCGAAGGTATGAGGAGTTAGCAGAAAAGATCAGGGCCATAGAATGCAAGAACTCTATGGGTATTGATGTTACCAGCTTGGGGCTGGTCTCAGGAGTCAGAATTCCCCCTAAATTCAAGCCTCCCACTTTCGATAAGTATCACGGCAATGCGTGTCCCCAAACGCATCTTCAAGCTTACTTTGGGAAGATTTCAGCCCATACGGATGACGAGAAGCTATGGATGCACTATTTTCAGGACAGTCTGGCGGGGGCGTCTTTGACCTGGTACATGAAGTTGAATAGAGCTGCTGTGAAGAATTGGAAAGATCTGGCAGAAGCGTTCCTGAAGCAATACCAATATAATATTGACATGGCGCCCAACCGCACCCAATTGCAGGGATTGTCACAAAATGCCAAGGAGAGTTTTAAAGAATATGCACAGAGGTGGAGGGAAATGGCTGCCCAGGTACAACCTCCCTTGTCAGACAGAGAAATGGCAGATATGTTCATGGGCACCTTGCAAGGGGCCTATCTGGATAGATTAGCTGCTTGTCCGTCGACTGGATTTGCTGATATTGTGATTGCGGGAGAAAGAATAGAAAGTCTGTTAAAGCTTGGAAAGATCCAGGATGTGAGTGGGGCTGGCTCTTCGGGGACGAAGAAACCGTTTGCTAGTAACCAGAAAAGACGAGAAGGTGATACGAATGCTGTGTTTAGAGGACGAGGCAGAGGGCGTTCTCGAGCTTATTATCAGGTAGATGCTGTAACAATCCCCACACCGTCTGTTCAGAAACAACAACCCCAACAACAAGTTCAACAGCAACAACCTTTTTTCCAGCAAAGGTCTAGACAGAGGGATCGTAAGATGGATCCTCTCCCTATGACTTATGCCGCGCTGTTGCCCCGGCTACTCGAGTTAAAGTTGGTAGAACTCCGTACTATGAAAACTCCGGTTGCTGGAAACCTGCCACATAACTTCGATGCTAATGCTCGTTGTGAGTTCCACTCAGGTGCTCAGGGGCACTCCATTGAAAAATGCTGGGCTTTCCATCATAAAGTACAAGATTTGATTGATGCTAAAGCCATCAATTTCTCTCCCGCTCCTAATATTACTCAGCATCCCATGCCTGATCATAGTGCAGCAAATGTGTACGCTATTGAAGATGGGAGGAGATTGAATTTGGTGTTAGACGTTCATCAAGTGAAAACTTCTTTGTTGGTTGTAAAAGATCGTTTATTGAAGGGACAGGTGTTCCCGGGCTGTAATCAAGATTGCTCTGAGTGCATGAATCAGGAGAACGGCTGTGATAAGTTGAAGATGGGTTTACAGAATCTGATCGATGAAGGATGTCTACAGTTCGACAGAGTCGTGAAAGACACTGATGAGATATCAACCGTGACCATCTATTACACTCCCGCTGAGATTCAAATGCCGGTCAATGCAGTTCCCGTGGCGAGTGTTGCGCCAGAAGGGCCCAGTCCTGTCACTATCACGGTGCCAGGACCAATTCCGTTCACATCCACGAAAGCTATCCCATGGCACTATGGGGCAGATGTATATTACGAAGGTAAAAAACAGGAAGTTGAGTCATCAGTCAGCCCAAATGTTGATAACGTAGGGGGTGTAGGGGGCTTTACAAGGAGTGGAAGGTTGTTCGCTCCCCAAACCTTGAGAAGTGATAAGGAGGTAGAAGCTGCAGCAAAGGATAAGGGTAAACAGGTGGTTGAAAGTGCACCTACACCTGAAGCAGAGACAAAGATTACTTTTGATAAGGAAATGGAAGAATTTATGAAGATAATCAAGAAAAGCGATTATAAGATTGTGGACCAACTGAATCAGACCCCTTCAAAGATTTCAATCTTGTCACTATTGATGTGCTCTGATGCGCACCGACAGGCGTTGTTGAGAGTGTTGAAGAGTGCGTACGTGCCACAAGAAATTACTGTTAATCAGCTCGAGGGCGTAATCTCCAATGTTAATGTCAGCCATGGCTTGGGCTTTACAAGTAGAGATTTGACTGTTGAAGGAAGAAACCATAATAAGGCTTTGCATATCACGATGGAGTGTAAGGGCGCAGTGTTATCTCATGTACTGGTAGACACTGGTTCATCACTCAATGTCTTGCCCAAGAAGGCATTAATGAAGCTGGAAGTTGACGGTTTGATCTTAAGGCCTAGTGAATTGGTGGTCAGAGCATTCGATGGAACTAGACGATCTGTGTTTGGTGAGGTGGAATTGCCCGTACAAATTGGACCACAGGTATTCAAATCCACGTTCCATGTAATGGACATACAACCTGCATATAGCTGCCTATTGGGACGCCCTTGGATTCACGGAGCCGGGGCTGTTACTTCTACTCTACATCAAAAGCTGAAGTATGAGTTTGAAGGGCAGGTTGTGACAGTGTGTGGGGAAGAAGACATCTTTGTGAGTCACTTGTCCACGTTCAAGTACATTGAAATGGATGGGGAAATTCATGAGATGCTGTGCCAATCATTCGAAGCAGTCAATATTGACGATGCACCTGAGTCTTCTTCTGTACCAGTTGGGGCTGGTACCTCCATTTCATCTTACAAACAAGCTGTCGAGGTCGTCAGGGCAGGCAACGCCCAAGGTTGGGGCAGGTTGATAGAGACCCCAATGAAGGAAGACAAATTTGGTATTGGTTATCATCCCTTTACAACTTCAGATGCGGGGAGCAGGGGACCCATTACTTTCAATAGTGGGGGAATTATCTACATGGACCAGTCTTGTGCAGCCACGGAGGATAGTGTTGACAGTGATTGTGACCTGGACAACTGGGTACGCCCTCATGTTCCGGGACAACAAGTGCAGAACTGGTTCGTTGAAGAAGTCATCCGGGTTACTCTTCAGACAGAGTAATTTTTCTTTGTTTTTTCTAACCATAATGCATGACAAAATCTTGCGCTCTGCCCAAGGCGTATAGATTCATTTGTAGGGCCACCATGGTTGCATTTGCAGTGTTTAATCATTAATAAAGGACGTTTTGCAATCAAATTTTGTTCTCTGTCTTTCAGTTTTTATTTTTGCACAAAAAATATAAAATGGCAATGTTTCATTTTCTTTTGTTTTGCTTAAAAATAAATTCTAAAATAAGGCATGAACCCGTTCATGCAGACTTGATCCTCCGGATACCACTGATAACGATTTTGATATGGCCATGTATGACTTTGACAATCCGATTTATCAAGCCGAAGAAGGGGATGAGAAAGATTGTGAACTCCCTGAAGAACTGGCCAGATTGTTGAAACAGGAGGAAAGGGTCATCCAGCCTCATCAGGAGACTGTAGAAATCATCAATATTGGTACTAAGGACGCCAAGAAAGAGATCAGGATTGGTGCCAGCTTGCAAGCAGATGTGAAGCAAACTTTGATGGAAATGTTGCGCGAGTATGTTGACATCTTCGCCTGGTCGTATCAAGACATGCCGGGGTTGGATACAGATATTGTTGTGCACAGGCTGCCATTGAGAGAAGAATGTCCGCCAGTCAAGCAGAAACTTCGTCGGACTCACCCCGACATGGCCTTAAAGATTAAGGAGGAAGTCCAGAAGCAGTGGGACGCTGGTTTTCTTGCTGTGACAAAGTATCCTCCATGGGTAGCCAACATCGTGCCAGTACCGAAGAAAGATGGAAAAGTGAGAATGTGTGTGGATTATCGAGATCTTAATAAAGCTAGCCCGAAAGATGATTTTCCACTACCTCATATTGATGTGCTGGTCGATAATACAGCTCAATTTTCAGTGTTCTCATTTATGGACGGGTTCTCCGGGTACAACCAGATCAAGATGGCACCTGAAGACATGGAGAAGACCACGTTCATTACTCCGTGGGGTACATATTGTTATAAAGTAATGCCTTTTGGGTTGAAAAACGCAGGGGCAACGTACCAACGGGCGATGGTGACATTGTTTCATGACTTGATTCATAAGGAGATCGAATGTTATGTAGATGATATGATTGCCAAGTCGAGAACAGAAGAGGAACATCTGGTTAACCTGAAAAAGCTGTTTGAAAGGTTGAGAAAGTTCCGTCTGAGATTAAATCCAAACAAGTGCACGTTTGGGGTGCGTTCTGGAAAGTTGCTAGGTTTCATTGTGAGCGAAAAAGGAATCGAGGTTGATCCTGCCAAGGTGAAAGCAATACAAGAAATGCCTGAACCGAGAACAGAAAAAGAGGTTCGTGGTTTCTTGGGTAGATTGAACTACATTGCAAGGTTCATATCTCACCTAACAGCCACGTGTGAGCCAATATTTAAATTGTTAAGGAAAGATCAAACGGTCAGGTGGAATGACGATTGCCAGTTGGCATTCGATAAGATAAAAGAATACTTGCAGGAACCTCCGATTCTAATGCCTCCAGTTGAAGGGAGACCGCTGATAATGTATCTGACAGTGCTTGAAGGTTCCATGGGTTGTGTTCTCGGTCAACATGACGAGACAGGTAGGAAGGAGCATGCTATTTACTACCTGAGCAAAAAGTTCAATGATTGTGAGTCCCGATACTCAATGCTTGAAAAGACATGCTGTGCGCTTGCATGGGCCGCTAAGCGATTGAGGCAATATATGGTTAGGTACACGACCTTGTTGATTTCAAAAATGGATCCTATCAAGTACATTTTCGAGAAACCAGCATTGACAGGCAGAGTTGCACGGTGGCAAATGGTCTTGACAGAGTATGACATTCAGTACACTTCACAAAAAGCCATCAAAGGAAGTATCTTGTCTGACTATCTTGCGCAACAGCCGATTGATGATTACCAACCCATGAAATTTGACTTCCCTGATGAGGACATCATGTTTCTCAAAGCTAAAGACTGCGAGGAACCACTTCCGGAGGAGGGGCCAGACCCTGAATCCAAATGGAGTCTGATGTTTGATGGGGCTGTCAATATGAATGGGTGCGGAGTTGGAGCAGTTCTTATCACGCCGGAAGGTGTTCATATGCCTTTCACTTCCCGAATAACTTTCGGATGCACCAACAATGAAGCAGAGTACGAAGCTTGTATAATGGGGATCGAGGAGGCGATTAATCTACGGATTAAAACCCTTGATATATTTGGTGATTCAGCTTTGGTAATCAATCAAGTGAAAGGGAGTTGGTACACGCACCAAGCAAATCTAGTGCCGTATAGAGATTATACGAGGAGATTGCTGACATTTTTCATAACAGTGAAACTGTACCACATTCCTCGAGATGAGAATAGGTTCGCTGATGCCTTGGCCACTTTGTCTTCCATGATCAAAGTGCAAGGATGGAACCATGTACCTAAGATTGAGGTATCCCGCCTTGACAGACCAGCATTTGTGTTTGCGGTCGATGCAGCGTCTGATGACAAGCCATGGTTTTATGACATTAAGTGTTTCTTAAAGAGTCAAGAGTACCCGCCCGGGGCATCGTCCAAAGATAGGAAGACGTTGAGAAGGTTAGCTGGTAGTTTCTTCTTGAACAAAGATGGCGTGCTGTATAAAAGAAATTTTGACACGGTCCTGCTTAGATGTGTGGATAGACATGAAGCAGACTTGTTGATGATTGAAGTGCACGAAGGCTCTTTCGGTACCCATGCCGGAGGGCATGCAATGGCTAAAAAGTTGTTAAGGTCGGGATATTATTGGTTGACTATGGAGTCAGATTGTTGCAAATATGCCCGCAAATGCCATAAATGCCAGATCTATGCAGACAAGGTGCATGTGCCTCCAAATCCGTTGAGCATCATGTCGTCGCCTTGGCCGTTTGCCATGTGGGGCATTGATATGATCGGAAAGATTGAGCCCACAGCTTCCAATGGTCATCGTTTCATCTTGGTGGCAATTGATTACTTCACCAAATGGGTTGAAGCCGCATCCTATGCCAATGTTACAAAACAAGTGGTCGCTCGTTTCTTAAAACGGGATATCATTTGCCGATATGGAGTTCCCGAAAGAATCATTACTGATAATGGTTCTAATTTGAACAATAAGATGATGGCTGAGTTATGCCGGGACTTCAAAATCGAACACCACAATTCTTCTCCGTACCGCCCAAAGATGAATGGCGCGGTCGAAGCGGCCAACAAAAATATCAAGAAGATTGTACAGAAGATGGTTGTCACGTACAAAGATTGGCATGAGATGTTACCATTTGCTTTGCATGGGTATCGAACGTCGGTACGCACGTCCACTGGGGCAACCCCATTCTCACTTGTATATGGTATGGAGGCAGTGCTACCGGTTGAAGTAGAGATTCCGTCCCTCAGAGTCATGATGGATGTTAAGCTAGATGAAGCTGAATGGGTACGAGCCAGATTTGATCAGCTGAGCCTTATTGAGGAAAAGCGATTGGCGGCTGTATGCCATGGGCAACTATATCAGCGCAGAATGAAGCAGGCATTTGACCAAAAGGTGCGTCCTCGGGTTTACAAAGTCGGAGATGTGGTACTCAAAAGGATCCTTCCTCCCAATACAGATCACAGGGGCAAATGGACTCCTAACTATGAAGGTCCATTCGTGGTTAAAAAGGTCTTTTCGGGCGGAGCTTTATTGCTTACAACCATGGATGGCGAAGACTTTTCATCCCCTGTCAACTCGGACGTAGTCAAAAAATACTTCGCATGAATAGACCCGCTGGATAATAAGAATAAAAAAAATCCAGGCAAAAAAGGGCATCCCGGCGAACCAAAAACAGAATAAGGTTCGGGCAAAAATTAGGGATATAATTGAAAAAATTTTGTACACCCGGTAAGTTGAAAACCCGAAAGGGCAACTTAGGCAAAAAAGGGTATCCTGGTGGATCGAAAACCTGAAAGGGCGGTCCACACAAAAGAGGGATTTAAGCGAATGACTGCAGTCTGAGTTATCTGTACCCATTACCGTTTGAACAACTGACGTTCTGAAGAATAGGAATCGGTCTGATCATTCCTCAGAAGGCAAGGTCGGGGAGTTTTGAAGACATACTGGTCATAACAGAATGGAAACTTAGTGGAATTCCGTTTTCACATTGCCATTAGGATAGTTTCTTTTTCTCAATTTTCAGCGATCACCTCTTTCCAGGGATTGCTTCCAGATGTAATTGCCTATTCTGGGCTCTCAGTCAATAAATTGAATTTTAATAAAAAGCTTTCTATTTTTGTTTTATTGCTTTGTTTGCAAAAACGTCCTAATTGTTGATAAAACATTGCATTTGAAAACATGGCAGCCTTGCAATAACATGCGCAGAAAAATATTTGAAATTACTTCGAATGTTGAATACTCCCGGATGGTGGATTCTAGCCACGCAATATTCGGGGCATGTGGGCATATTCTTTTGTTGCAGGTAGCAGGTGCAGATGATTTTAAGCACAAGACCAGCAATAAATCACCCCACGCAAAAGACTGGGGCAATTATGGGTAAGGAGATCGGCGTTCATCGGGTCGATCTCAGTGAATTAAGTTCAACCGGGTACCGTTGTATCTTATTAAGTCGATTCTCTCATTCAGTACTTCCAACAACTACAAGCTTTTCTGTGTCGATAACGGTCACAGGTTCCCCAAAAGGGTGGTCTCGTCGACACCGAAACTGATGGTCATTATCCCCAGCGAAGTCACAAGAGTTTGAAGAGGCTAGATCTTCTGTAAAATCCTCTTATGACATCCTCTTCGGGGACGAATTGTTGTTTTGTCCAAGCATGGGGCATGTTTGTTTCCCCAGCATGAAGTGTTGATCATCCCCAGTAGAGTTTGAGGACAGTTGGTCTTCTGTAAAATCCTCTCAAAAGGCATTCTCCAGCACGAGACGTTTTAAAGCAGTTTCCGCCAGCAGAGTTTGTTATAAACTCGTCATCCCTAACGGAATTGTCTAAAGGGAAGCTCGCCTAACATGGGGCATTGTAGTACTTATCCTAAGCTCGACAGTCATATTCTTCAGCAGACTACTGTGGATTTGCTTTGGGTTTCCCCAACAGATCTCTAAGGACTCTTCCTAGCAAGTTGCAGGGGAATGTTCTAACCAGGATTTGCATATCCCTGGCAGAGTAGCCCTGATACCCAGCAAGATTGTGTCTCTGGTAATGATCCCCCACAGAGGTCAGCATCGAATCTTGTCAGCAATACTCCCCAGCTGAGTTGTTGTTCTCCCCGCAGAGGTTTATAAGATCGGCAGAATCTATTCCTCAACAAGGATGGTACAGTCTTTCCCCAGCCGGGTCAAAAGGTGGATAACCCCTACAAAGGGTCTTGGATTGGATAGATCCCCAAGCAGAGTTTTTATGACTTTTCTCCCCTAGCAAGACGCCATGCAAAGAAATTCTCATCCCCAGCGGAATCGCTGTGACCAGAATTCATTCCCCCAGCAGATGAAGTGATTACTGGCAGATTTATTATTCTTCAAGTCCAAATTATTTTTGGCAAGCTTGGCAATTCGAAGCAGACGGATTGTTCATTCATTCTCCAGTGGAGAGGATATCCTTTCAGGAGTCTCCAAAGTCAAATCATTGGTCATTGCTCCTCAGCAGAGTCAGCAGAGATGTCTGACACAGATGCAGAGAGTAATACAATTTTGCAAATTCCAAAAGTCCAACAGTGGATTGGCAAAAGTCCGTCTTCGGGTGGCAAAAGTCCAACAGTGGATTGGCAAAAGTCCGTCTTCGGGTGGCAAAGCAGCTAAAAGTCCAACAGTGGATTGGCAAAAGTCCGTCTTCGGGTGGCAAAAGTCCAACAGTGGATTGGCAAAAGTCCGTCTTCGGGTGGCAAAAGTCCAACAGTGGATTGGCAAAAGTCCATCTTCGGGTGGCAAAGCAGCTAAAAGTCCAACAGTGGATTGGCAAAAGTCCGTCTTCGGGTGGCAAAAGTCCAACAGTGGATTGGCAAAAGTCCGTCTTCGGGTGGCAAAGCAGCTAAAAGTCCAACAGTGGATTGGCAAAAGTCCGTCTTCGGGTGGCAAAAGTCCAACAGTGGATTGGCAAAAGTCCGTCTTCGGGTGGCAAAAGTCCAACAGTGGATTGGCAAAAGTCCATCTTCGGGTGGCAAAGCAGCTAAAAGTCCAACAGTGGATTGGAAAAAGGTCCATCTAAGGGTGGCAAATTCCAAAAGTCCAACAGTGGATTGGCAAAAGTCCGTCTTCGGGTGGCAAAAGTCCAACAGTGGATTGGCAAAAGTCCGTCTTCGGGTGGCAAAAGTCCAACAGTGGATTGGCAAAAGTCCGTCTTCGGGTGGCAAAAGTCCAACAGTGGATTGGCAAAAGTCCGTCTTCGGGTGGCAAAAGTCCAACAGTGGATTGGCAAAAGTCCGTCTTCGGGTGGCAAAAGTCCAACAGTGGATTGGCAGAAGTCCATCTTCGGGTGGCACGAAGCTGCAAAGTCCACCAGTAGTGTGGCAGGCCAGTAGTCGTCTGGAATTGCATAAAAGACAGTATTAAAGTCCACCAGTAGTGTGGCAAGCCAGTAGTCGTCTGGCGTCGTTCAAAAAGACATTTCCAAAGTCCACCAGTAGTGTGGCAGGCCAGTAGTCGTCTGGAATTGCATAAAAGACATTATTAAAGTCCACCAGTAGTGTGGCAAGCCAGTAGTCGTCTGGCGTCGTTCAAAAGACAGATCTCTCCGACGTTTCATCGAAGATTCAATCCAGCAGTCTCGTTGGGTTTATATCCCTTTTCTTCTTCATCATCCAGAGCAAATTTTTGGTTATATTTGGTATTCAATCACTATATACCTTGAAAGTACGAAAGCAATCGCTTTCAGGCATTCAGGTCTACATCGCTTGAATAGGGGCAGCTGTAATACCCCAAAATTTGCTCTCCTTCTTTGTCATCATAGCATGGCATTATCATTTATCATATCATATCCATCTCATTAGCATTGCATTGCATTTAACATAGAAAAATGAAGCATGGCATCCTTCTTACCATTAGGGCATGTGATCATGTGGAAGGTGGACAATCTAGGAATCATTCAAAGCACAAAAGGTCAGTCAAGTTGCCTCAAGGCAAGCCAAGAAGCCTTTCATGTCTCATATTATCTCAGTTGATCATCCACAACCTCAAGGATAAGAGATACAATAGGAGATTGAGGCATTACATCCTACACTATGCAAGAAGTCCAAAAATTGAAGGAAAATCCTCAAAAGAGATAGCTCATTGATTCAAAATCATCCTCAAGTGGCATTTCTCATCATCCTTTAAGAGGATACACAACATACTCTGAGGAATTTGGATTTGAAGACTGCACATTTTTCTCCTAGGAGGTGGGCACCAAAACTAGGGTTTCCCATTAAATCAGGGAATCTTTGATTTTTTGAACAAAACTTGATGTCATGGTATTCCATATGTCCTTAAGTGTATGTATGTGGAAAATTGCCTCTCAATTGGTTTTAGAAGTGGTTCAATTGGAAGAAAGATCAAGAATTAGAGAAATTGGGGCAAAGTCAAATAATCAGAGGAAAAAGTCAACTCTTGACTTTTTGAGGCCAAGTTCATGAAATTCATGTTACATATGTCCAATGTACAAAATTTGATCAAGAAACTCCAAAGGAATCATGAAAAAATCAAGATGTAAAAAGTTGCCATTTTTGGATGAAGTAGGGTTGCTAAAAATAGCAAGTTTTGGCCATTTTGCATCAGAGTTTGAACCAAGGCCATTTAAATTTGGAGCACCAAATGAAAATTCCACTCTGCCTCAATGAAAGGCCTTGCTTTAAGCTTCAAATCCATGTGTGGAACATCTCCATTGGATAAAAATTGAGTGAGATATGATTGATCAAAGTTTGAGCAAAGTAGGTCCAAAACTAGGTCATGACCAAGATTTTCAGGGCACGCGCGCAGTCATTTTCTCAAACACTTGGTGGGCCAAATGTATTGATCAATTACTCATGATTAGAGGCTTCAAATGGAAAATCTTTCAACATCAAAGTTGTTCCTCTATGTGAGATCTTCAAAGTTGGTGTTTATCAATTTTTCATCTGATCAAAGGTTAAGGAGTTATGATGGCTCAAAGAATGGTCATTGCAACTGAAATTTGACCAGGTCACAACCAGGTCATGCCACAAGTCTGCGCACCCATGTACCAGTTTCTTTTTCCATCTGTTTGAGGTCATTTTTAGACATGTTTGAGACCTCATTCCACTTCAATTTCCAAATCAATATTGTGCTCCAATGCATCCTCTTTCCAATGAACCCATAAACTCCCTAATGCAGCCATTGAGTAGAGAGAAAAACCTCCACAAACTACCCTATGTTGGCATGGATACATTGACAGCATGTTGCATGATTTTGGTTCACACACACCACAAACACTTCTTAACCTCAGCTTTCCTCTTTAAACCAAGCACACATGACATAAAACTCATACACTAGCACGTGCCTTGCATGGAAATAGAAAAAACAAGCTTGCTGAGCAAGTTTCTAATGCAACAGCCTTTGCCATTCGTTTCTCTTGCTGCTTCACCATAACTGTCATGAGATTAACCTCACCATAACCCAGCCTTGATCACTCGCCCCCTAACTAACTTGACTCAGTTAGTTAGGGTGGACTCAGTTAACCACCTTGACTCACCCTAACTCAACTCATTAAACCGTGGTAAGCTCACACTATAAAAGAAATCACACACTCCATTTTCATTTTTCAGTTTTTGACAACCACATTTCTCTCCAAGAACACCTCAAACTCTCTCTACTTTCTCTCTGATTCCACACGATTTCAACACTCTTCTTCCACTTTTCATCTGCATTATCATTGTTTGGCATTGTTGAATCAAGAGCAACAAGAACAACTCCATTTCTGCAAGTTCAGCACCATTGCAAGCTTCAACATCCTTCATCTATTTACGAATCCATAGCATTTATTTTGCTAAGTTTGAAGATCTAGAAGCTCAGCATATCAAGCTTTCCTCTGGTTTTTCTCAACATCTCCAATTGCTCCACATTTTCAGGTTTCATCATGCACTCTTCTTCATTCGATTCTCTTTAGTTTTGATTTATTTTTGCTGTCTTAAGCTTGATAGAAGCTCTGCTTACTCCGGCTAGTTGATAGAGCTTCTTAGAAGCCTAGATCCAAAACTTAGGGCATGATTTAATCTCCTCTGTTCTCTATGTGTGTGCTTGGTATGTGAAAAACAATTGTGAATTCTTAATCTACGTGAGCTCAGCTTCATTTTGGTATAATAGTTGGGCATTTCTGGGACATGTGAAGTTGCAGACGGTGGCGTGTGACCGGAGAAGGTGACCGGAGGTCCCTCTCCGGCCGGTGGTTTTTAGTTAGGGTTTTGGTTGCAGTTTAAATCATGGCCGTTGGATGTGTGTGATCGTGTGGTCCAAAAGTTGACAGCACATTAAAATTCACGTGCAAATCATGTGCACCATTTCTGAATTTACTTAAACATTGTGTGATGCAGTACATGGTAATTTGTGTGTGACCTCATGCGCGTGTGTTGGATTCGTGTACTTTGACTTTTGTTTGACTATGACTTAATCTGATGGCTTGGATTGCTTTGACTATGTTGACTGAAGAACACGCTAGTTATGGTGTTTTGCGTGCTAATTGGACTTAACCAGATTGATAATTACACCCCCATGTATTGAAGCCCAATGATTTTGAACTGTCCAATTGCTATGTTCATACCCCCCTGCATTTTGCATTTATTTTTCATTTTTATTTCTTTCTACACGTTTGATTTCTAATTTTTAAAAATACCAAAACATATTGGAAAATTCTACAAAAATTCATGTGTATTCTTAAAACATTTAGGAAATTTTTCATGATTTTATTTTCTGATTTTATGACCTTTTTGCCCCTGTTCCATAATTTTCTTTGAATTTCCACTTAGATGCATTCTAAGCATGATACATGAATTTGTTTAATTTTGTTCTTGCTCATTACCAACTATTTTGACATGATTTTTTTTGCATTGATTCACTAATACATTGAAGCATGTTAGAGGATTTTTGTTTGATTTTTTAGGTCACTTTATGACATGTTTTGATGCCTATATTTGCACCACTTTGCATGATGTTTCAATTTGACCTAATTGCTTTGTTTGAAGTCATTTTGCTCTGAATTTTTACATGCTATCTTGATGTATGATGCATTTCTGACTTAGGCATTCCAATAATATGCTGGCATAATTTTCATGAATCCATTTGGTTTTTGTTTGATGCATTACATTTGAAGTATAATATATGTCATGTCATTTTAACTTTAGTGCATGTTTGCATGAATTCTTTTGTGCATATTTGTATGAGCATTTGCATAGTGGTATGAGTCATTCATATGATATTATAGGTCTTTGATGCACATTATAGGTCATCTTTACATGTTCATTTCAATTTGAACTTTGTGCATCATTAACATGTATTGTTTGCACTTTCTTTTTGAGTTTCCATCTCACTTCTTCTTCTATTACTTCTTGAATGTCTTGATGGTTGATTCATGGATACTTTTGAGATGTTCATAAACTATTTTCCATTTAGTTCAATTCTGGTTGTTGATTTACATGTTCCATTTATGCATGTCCTCTTCATTTCTTTCCATCTTTCATCTACCCCTTCTTCTTGTAACATGTTTAAATGCTAATGGGTGTTGATTATTGCTTATTCACTTGCATTTGTATGATGATATTCACTTGTTATCCACATGATGCACATTCTGGTTATGATATTAAGATTTGATTTTTCATCTTATTCTTTTGAATTTTAATGTGCATTAAGTGCTTTTTATTCCTTATACATGTTTCTATTGTTTACTAACCATGTAGGGGCTTTGGTAAGTTTCAATTGAGTGTGGATAAGGAATCCACATTCAACTTCTATCCTTTCTCTTTTACAATTCCATTTTATGTTTTGCTAAGCACTTATGTGTTTTCTTTTAATAACTCATTACTTTCCCTTTTTGAATTACAATTCATCTTCTACTTTGGAAGTGAATTGTTTAATTCTTTCTTTATTTAGACTTTAGGTTGAAACCTCACAAACCTTTAGGATCACTCCCTTTAATCTTCAATTAGGATTGAGTCTTAGTCCATATAGGTTTTACCTTTTCTCCTCTCTTGAGTCTCTTTTCTCATCTCAAAGAAAATTCAAAACATATAATAAAGGTAGGCATTTATTGCATTTAGGCCTTTCATATAAAGAAAAGATTATAAGGGGTCTTCTCTTGTAATCTTAGAATGTGTAGCATATCGCCCATCTTGGGTCAATGTGTTAAACATTTGATCTTGTATGAGGGACTTAAATGCAATATTTGTTGAAGGTGCAAATAATAAAAAACACTTCTTCATTTCTTAATTAACAAAAACACTTAATAAACACAAGTATGCTAGTGTGTTTGAACCTTGACAATTGGAGCTAAGTGTGGGGGTCTTCTTCACTCTTAGTGTGCTTTCTTACCCATTCCATCTTGGAATGTGAGAATGTACACATTCCAGTGACTAAGATCCAGATACACTGTCATATGCAAACAAATCCAAAACACTTCCTTCTAAAAGACAAAAACAAACAATAACGTCTTTCCTTCGGGAATTCTTTTCTCACCTCATTCACTCTTAGCGTACGAACGCGCTTCTACTCGTTCTTTTGCAAGACGGTAACGCACTCGGACCAGCGAGCCTGCAACACCTGAGCTAGAACGTAAGCCGTTCTATAAAAAACACAAACAATTCATCCCTAGTGAGGGGAACTACGTCGCTCTGATTCTCATGCTCCCGATGAGATACGTAGGCAGTGGGGTAGGGCCCATGCGAGCACTTCTTTTATTTTCCCTACATTTGTTTCTCTTTCTCCTTTCCTTTTTCAGTTCTTTCTCAGTATTCCTTTCTTTACACCCTTTGATCGAGACAAGCAAGCGTGGATCCCATCGGGTACGATGGACGTGAGGGGGTGCTAATACCTTCCTCTCGCGTAACCGACTCCCTTACCCACTTCTCTTGGTCGCAAGACCATGCTTTTCCTTTCTCTCAGGTTTACGCGGTGTTTCCTTTCCCTCTCTTGGGATAAATACACATTGCTGGCGACTCTGTTCGGTGCCACTTTCGCGTTTGTACTTGGATGAAAATCCCGGGAGCGACAGTAGGGCGCTGGGTATCAATTTGTTCCAAAATCGGCTTTAGTTGAGAAAAATAATTAGAGATATTGAGTGAACCTTGTTGAAGACAAACAAGGTCATGTTGTAGGCCAGAAAGCTGGAAAATATCACCCTCGGAGAATCAATTTCGAAGATTTTCCCAAACCGTTGAAGCGTTATCAAACTAAAGAATTGATTGTGATATAGAATCTGAAATAGAGCGTTGGATCCAGTAGAGGACAAGGTTATTGCAAGGGATCCAAGGATCATAAAGAGCACCGGGTTTTGGAAAAGTACCGTCGGTGAAACAAAGCTTATTTTTAGAAATCAAAGCAACTTCCATAAATCGGTCCCAAGAAAGATAGTTCTTAATATCGAGGGTTGGAGTAACAAGGATGAGGGTAGGGTTTTCATTAGGGTGTATATAGTATGGATTCAAAAGGTTAGTGGCAAAATCAAGGTGGGTTTGATTCACCATTGATGGAAGAGAAGGTTTCTAGGTGGGTTATGAATTAAGGTTTATGAGTGATTCAAGATTTGAAAAGGATGAAGGAGGATTTTAAGGTATGTTGAAGATGAAATTTGGGGAAAAGAAAAATGGTGGATCTTGGTACCGAAAATGGAGAAAAAATGGTTTCTTGGCGAAATGGGTAGAGAAATTTCTGGGTATGAATTCTTAAAAGGTTGATTTTTGCATTTATTTTGAGATATAGTGAGAATGGTGACGAGAAACGACGGTGGGTAAGAGAGAGAAAAGGATGGGGGAAATGGCAAGATACCTTGGTTTTGGATGATCTTATAGAAGGGAAATAAGCATGCAATCAGAGAAACCAACGAAAATTAGACAGTTGGCAAAGAAAGGGATAGGATTGCATGCAAAAGGACACGTTTAGGAAAATGGAAAGAGAACAAGAAATATGTATAGAAAGAGATAATGAAAAACTAAAGGGATATTATTGGTCTGCTGATACTATATTGATGTAGAAATAACATCTTAAGAAAAGCAAAATAATATTTGATATTAATGAAAAGGAAGATGCATATGTGTCTTAATATAAGGTTATTGATAACCAACTTTCCTAATTAGTAGGAAGCTAATTGCCTAAGTTAAAACTAACCAAGAGAAAATATAGATAATAATAATAATAATAATAATAATAATAATAATAATAATAATAATAATAATAATAATAATAATAATAATAATAATAATAATAATAATATATTCATGTCTAAGAACTATTAAAATAAAAATTGCCGAAATTTTTTTAAACTGCTTCTAGAGGAATTGTCGAAAATGCTTATGTTAACTTTTCATTGCCTCTGCATTATACAAGTGGTGATGATTTGCACAAGGATTAGAACCACATCTTTATGTAAATTTTTAAAAGAATGATTAGAATTATTGTTAGTTACTTTGCTATATTTTTGTTAAGTTTGCCTGCTAATTTTTGTTTTCTTTGTGTGTTATTGATTATTTTTTTAGTTTGCAATTCATGATGTTGTCTAACTTTGTTTATAATTGTTGTGAAAAACAATACTGGAATAGCAAAGTATATTTGGTTTCTTGAACACCAAGAAATCCACAAGGGTAGAAAATAAGGAAAAACTTGAACAAACACACGAAACCCTATTATGGTTCACAAAGGCAGAGAAAAGAGGAAGAAGAATAGAGAATTGGTTAAATCTGTTTTACTATTCACTTTCTCAATAAGGTTCTAAGATTACAAGTGAATACCAACAATTAACCTCTCTCAAGCTAATAAGGATTTGCCACACAAATTTGGTTATAAACGGTTATTCTTTACTTTCTCTATAAAACATATTACAAGTATACAAGAATAACAAAATAACCTCTCTCACTTGAATTAGGATTTTATCTTCCTATTTTTCCCTATACAAGATGAGAGACTAGGATGCTATTTATAAGAAAACTAACACACTAACCTAATGGGATTTTTAACAATTAGCCCTTACAAGCTAACTTAAACAATTGGGCTTACAAGTAAGGCCCAATATGCTAACAAACCTAGCAATATTGACTAATGAATGTTAGATTAGAACAAACTTCGACTACATCACACATTACTCCGACAGAACACGTGCGAACAAACTTCGATCTCATGCTTTATCCCTGTCGAACTAGAAGCTACCCTTCGACCATACTAGAGTTCGATCCAATATCTCACAAATCTCCACCTTGGAACAAACTCTATAACATCAAGGAACAAACTAGCTTTCTTCATGCAGCTTTATCAACTACATACAGTGGAAAAACTTGCAACTAGGCAATGTCTTTTTAGTTTTCGTTAACGCAACATCCATGGCTGCCTCTCCCTTCAACGCTTCCAAACAACCCTGATGATCTAGTAGGGCTTTCAGCTTCAAGCGCCACAGACCGAAATCATTCACTCCGGTGAGCTTTTCAATCTCATATTTTGTTGAAGGCATCTTCTCCACGCTCACCGCACCAATTTGTTGTGAAAAATGATACCGGAATAACAAAGTATATTTGGTTTCTTGAACACTAATAAATCCACAAGGATAGAAAAGAAGGAAAAATTTGAACAAACACACGAAACCCTATTAGGGTTCACAAAGGAAGAGAAAAGAGGAAGAAGAATAGAGAATTGGTTAAATATGTTTTACTATTCACTTTCTCAATAGGGTTCAAAGATTACAAGTGAATGCCAACAATTAACCTCTCTCAAGCTAATAAGGATTTGCCACACAAATTTGGTTATAAACAGCTATTCATTACTTTCTCTATAAAACATATTACAAGTATACAAGAATAACAAAATAACCTCTCTCACTTGAATTAGGATTTTATCTTCCTATTTTTCCTTATTCAAGATTAGAGATTAGCATGCTATTTATAAGAAAACTAACACACTAACCTAATGAGTTTTTTTTAACAATTACCCATTACAAGTTAACTTAGGGTACAAGCTAACTTAAACAATTGGGCTTACAAGCAAGGCCCAATTCAATAAGCTAACAAACCTAGCAATATTGACTAATGCATGTTAGAACAAACTTCGACTACAACACACATTACTCCGACAAAACAAATGCGAACAAACTTCGACCTCATGCTTAATTCCTGTCGAACCAGAAGCTACCCTTCGACCATACTAGAGTTTGATCCAATATCTCACAATAATCTTCACTCATAGGGATAACGAAAAATGAGCTTCCTTCCTGCATCTAAAAGAATGGATCTCTAAAAAATGTAACAATGCAGATTATTAGAGTATATGTGATCAGAATAATATTTCTTGATTCTTACTAGAATTTTTTAGATAAAGAAGCATTGAAGGTAACTAAACTAAATCCAACCCCCAAGGGTTGGCCTAGTGGTGGAGGCTTGGGTCTTGAGAGTGTGCTCCTCTCAAGGTCTCAAGTTCGAATCCTACTAGGTGCAATCAACCCTTGTGTGGGTCAGTCCATACGGAGTTTTACTCCGGATTTAAATGGGGCCCCCGCTAGTGGACGGTGGGATTGGTCCCTCTTGGATTAGTCAGTCGCAAGGCCGGATATCAAGATTTCGAAAAAAAAAAAATCCAAATAAATATTTTACTAATTTATAATTTAGATATACGTGATTAGTATAATGTTTGTTTGGTTTTGCTTGCTAAACAAATGAATATCTAAGTTACTCTAGATCTCCTAAGGTCAAATATGTTATGTGTTTATGATTTATGAATTAGTAGTGGTAAAAGTGCAAGTTTGGAATAGAGTTAGAACTAGTTCTGGCACTGGCGTAACAGTAGAATTTACAAAAGTTTCAGTAGTAAAATTACCATTTTTTAGAGAAGTTTATAAGAGATGAATTGTTATTTTTTTACACATTATTAATAATTTAGGGAGGTTTTTAACCTCCAAAAACAAAATCCCCTAGTTTAAACAAAATATCATTTTTTTTTAATATATATGTTGATTCGGTAATTTAACTATTGTCTTGTTGTCATGTCCCATCACCAACCGTTAACGTTTTTCTCACAATTTAATGGAAATGATTAAGTTGGTTAACAGAATCGTTTTTAAGAGACTAAAATGTAACATATATTAGATAAAGATTTAAAATGAAATCTGAAATTAAATTAAAAGATTTCGTCACTAATTAAACTAGAAAGAAGCAGAGGATTTTTTTTTAAACTAACACACATTTTCAAAAAAAAATCCAAAAAAAACCAACTTTTCAGATTAATTACAGAAATGGCTGGGTTTGAAAGTACAATATAAGGGTGGCGCCATATGAAATGGCGCCTCAGTTAGAGGCCACAAGCCATTTCATATGGCGCCTCAGGCCATTTCATATGCCCTAAAAAAATGCCTGAGGTCAAGCCATATGAAATGGCGCCTCAGGCCAATTTTTTTTTATGTTTAATTTATATTATTTTATATGTTATGCTGTGTCTGTAAATAAGGGACCTCCCTCACTTGTTTTTGCACAGCAATTGTCATCCAAACCCTAATTGCCTCCCTTCCCTCATCAATATCCCAAACTCTCCCAAACTCTCCCTTACTCAACACGATGTCTTCATCCTCAAATAGCCGGCCCTCGTCGTCATCAACAACGGAGGAAAAGTGGCCAGAGTTTCCACTGATGAAACGAAATGCCCTAGTTATATATTCAGCTGTCAAGCCTCCGTTGGAGATGCTACTCTGGAACACCCAGACGTTGGAGCATTTGCACAGGGAACTTCGCCGCTGGCTACCAGAAGAATTTTAGGCAGGTGAAAAGATCTGGAAGATAGAGAGGCAGGTTGAGAAGTCTGGTCCATACGGAGTCACCCGGACTTGGAGGAAAGTGGAAAATGATGCTGGCGTCCTCATGATGATGATGTTACAACAGGAAATTAAGTTGATGGTTGTAATTGCCTAGATAAGCTGTTTTTATGTGTTGTTATTGTTATTGTTATTGTTATTATTATTGCTATTGTTATTTTCTGATTTGGTAATAGGTTTCGTTAAGTGATGCTTCGTTTAGGTTTGTTATGTTGTTGTATTGAGTTATGTATGCCATCAATGAAATGAAATTTGTTCTTATTATAAATAGACAAGATTACATAAGTAATTATGTCGCTGTGCTAGGACCTAATACATTTGGACACTTAGTGCGATTGTGGCCTGGCAGGTGGCACAAACTACACAACCTCACCATTTTTTCACCTGTATCCATCTCCGTTTGAATCCGACTGCTGATAGGGCGACCCTTTTTATTTCTTCGCATCAAGTCGTTATGCCACACAATTTCGCCTTCGTATGTAGGCCAGTAGTCCTCCTCTGCGACTACTTGAAAGCTTTTACGGTACACATTACATAGAGTACTGACTTGGTGAAGAACATGGAGATAGTTGGTTGGGTCCAGTCGGACCTTGGAACAGGCTGCTATGACATGGGAGCAAGGCATACGAAATGCCTGAAACTTTCCACAGTCACACCAACTCCTATCTAGTTCCACTCGATAAGACCCCCTAGGCAATCCTTCGTTGTGATCAATAGACTCTGCAATACTGAAGTGTCCTGCAAAACGGTCGAAGACCGTGACGACGTGTGTGTTAGCCTTTGCAGCCTCGTCCTTCAAGAAATTTATATGGCCTGAGGCGCCATTTCATATGGCTTGACCTCAGGCATTTCATATGGCTTGAGACGCCATTTCATATGGCTTGACCTCAGACATTTTTTTAAGAAATTTATATGGCCTGAGGCGCCATATGAAATGGCTTGTGGCCTCTAACTGAGGCGCCATTTTATATGGCGCCACCCTTATATTGGGTTTTCAAACCCAGCCATTTCTGTAATTAATCTAAAAAGTTGATTTTTTTTTTAGTTTTTTTTTAAAAAGTGTGTTATTTTAAAAAAAAATTCAGAAGCAGATGTCCAAAACAATATTCCACCAAACTTTGTGGTTAAAGTTAACTTTAAATATTTATACTTTATATAAATGCGTTGATTATACTAATTGAAATAACATTGCTAAGTAGAAATAATTTTTTTTCCACAATCATTGTCAAAGATGTTAAGTAACTTGTTTTTTTTTTTCAAACCCGACCACTAATTTATTCTTAGGTTATATATATTATCTACTACAGTTTCTTCTTCAATTTAATATGTTTAGGAGTCTTAATTGATGTAACTAGTCATGCAGTCATTAAATTCAATTAAAAGACAAGTTATATAGTATTATTGTCATAGCAGTTGAAAGCTTCACATATACACTATGTTTGATGATGATTCAGAGAGGAGAAAACTGTATTTCAACTCTTAGAGAAACAAGCAAGCATGTAGATACATCATATGTTGTTGAAGTGCCCTTGTGAACAATCAATCTTGAACTTCTAAAATAGTGATATTTTAATCCACACATATAACTGATATACAAGATTTATAGAATAATAATTCCAAACGTGACATAAACAAAACACTTAACTAATTACATTCTATGTTGTTTCATGTCACAAACTATGACTTTTAAGATTTTTGTGTCGTTTCATATCACAAACTTTTTATGTCGTTGCATATATCTAAAACATATAAATTTGGAATGGTTATAGTGCATGAACTATATTGAACCGAATCAGATTTATGATTTGATTCAGTTTACAATAATAATTTCAATAAAAATTCAGTTAATTGTTAAAATAGTTTCAAATCAATTTAAAACTAGTTTATATTTATAAACTAGTTTATATTTATAAACTAGTTTATAATCAATTTACAATTTTAAACCAATTATATATTTTTACCTCTTTTAAAATCAAAATTTTCAACTTCATAAAATTAAAACTTTTTAAATTAAAATAAATATTCTTTAAATATTTATTTTTAAAAATATTATTTATTTTTTTGAGAAATTTTTTGAAAAAAAAATCTTTTCAATTTTTTTTTTCATTTTCAGATTTTGTATTTTCAAATAAAATGTTTTTCGTTTTTTCGAGAAAACTTGATTTTTTTTTTCATATTTTTTAAAAACTCGTTTTTCACATTTCCAAAAAATATCAATTTTTTTCGTATTAAAAAAAAAAAAATTTTTGTTTTTAAAAAAACCTGATTTTTCGTATTTTTTGAAAAACTCAATTCTTTCGTATTTTCAAAAAATACTCGAATTTCAGTTTTTTTGAAAAAAAACTCGATTCTTTCGTATTTTCGAAAAAAACTCGACTTTTTCATATCTTTGAAAAAACATGATTTTTTCATATTTCTGAAAAAACTGATTTTTTTGTATTTTCAAAAAAAGCTTGATTTTATATATTTCCAAAAAAAAAATCAATTTTTTTTGTATTTCCAAAAAAACTCGATTTCTGTATTTCCAAAAAACTTGGATTTCTATATTTCCAAAAAATCTCGACTTTTCACATTTCCGAGAAAAATCGATTTTTTCATATTTTCGAAAAACTCAGTTTTTCATATTTCCGAACAAAAACTCAATTTTTTTCATATTTTCGAAAAAACTCGAATTTTTCATATTTCCAAAAAAACTAGACTTTTTTCATATTTTCGAAAAAACTCAATTTTTTCATTTTTCCGAAAAAACTCAACTTTTTCATATTTTCGAAAAAACTTGTCTTTTTCATATTTACGAAAAAACTCGACTTTTTTAATATTTTTTGAAAAACCTAGACTTTTTCATATTTTCGAAAAAAAATTCTACTTTTTCATATTTCCGAAAAAATTCAATTTTTTCTTATTTCCAAAAAAACTCAATTTTTTTGTATTTCTGAACAAACTCGATTTTTTTCAAATTTCTGAAAAAATTCGACTTTTTCCTATTTCCAAAAAAAAATCGTTTTTTTCATATTTCTGAAAAAACTCTACATTTTCATATTTTTGAAAAAACACGATTTTTTCATATTTCCGGAAAAACTCTATTTTTTCATATTTTTCAAAAAAACTCGAATTTTTCATATTTCTGAAAAAACTCAATTGTTTCATATTTCCGAAAAACTCAATTTTTTGTATAACTGAAAAAACTTGTTTTTTTTTCATATTTGTGAAAAAAAACTCAACTTTTTCATATTTTCGAAAAAACTCGACTTTTTCTTATTTCCAAAAAGACTCGACTTTTTCTTATTTCCGAAAAAACTCGACTTTTTCATATTTCTGAAAAAACTCGATTTTTTCTTATTTCAGAAAAAACTTAACTTTTTCATATGTCTGAAAAAACTGGACCTTTTCATATTTTCAAAAAAACACTACTTTGTTTATATTTCCAATAAAACTTAATTTTTTCATATTTCCGAAAAAACTCGACTTTTCATATTTCTGAAAAACCTAATTTTTTATATTTCCTAAAAAACTAGATTTTTTTCATATTTTTGAAAAAACTTGACTTTTTCATATTTCCGAAAAAACTCAACTTTTTTCATATTTCCTAAAAAATTTACTTTTTCATATTTTGAAAAAACTCTATTTTTTCATATTTTCGAAAAAATTCGACTTTTATCATATTTTCGAAAAAAACTTGACATTTTTCATATTTTCGAAAAAAATCAAAATTTTCATATTTTTGAAAAAAAACTCAATTTTTTTCATATTTCCGAAAAAACTCTATTTTTTTATATCCGAAAAAACTTGATTTTTTTTCGTATTTTTGAAAAAAAATTGATTTATTGTATTTCCGAAAAAAATTGATGTTTCGTATTATTAATTTTATTTTTATTTTTAGGAAAACAATTAAATTTTCAAGAAATTTTATTTTATTTTTAGATTTTTTTACTCTCAATTAATTTATTATTCTTTTTATTAAAAACTAATTAATTTATAGAATTAAACCAGTTTATAAAAGAAAATTGGTTCTGAACATGTTTTAAACTGAATTTGAATTGTTTAAGTAAATGGTTCAGTTCATTAACCATTTAAGTGGTTCAGTTTTTTTATAGTGCAATGCAATTCAATTCAAGTATACAATTCTGTTAACCATATTTTTAAACGCCCCTAATACAAACACGCAAAGCAATTTCAAAATCCAACAAATAAAGATAATAACAGAAGAATATATTACTTTGGTGCATCGTCCCCGTTTGCACCTAATTCGGTCTCCAATAAAAAATCATTAGTAATTGTTGAGTCTTCCACTATTAAAAAAATTTACAAGTGTCTTTTCATACAATGGATAATCACAAACAAATTGAAAATTTAAAACCAACTGCTAAGTAACATAGATGTGGATTTTGATTCTTCGTCTGTTGTACACGACTCACTATGCTGCAAATCCTTCATGGATTTCAATCTTTAATTGAACCACCTTCTTAAAACTAAATCTCTCCAATATTTTTTCTGCAACGATATTCACTCAACCTTACTAAAATTCTCTTGGTCAAGTCTTTAAACTTGTTGAAGGAGTTAGAAACTCCAAGACCTCTTGGAGAAGAAAATCTTCTTTTTCTTCGTTGAATATCAATTTCCATAAATCATAATGACAATCTGATTCTTCAATCTTAAAACAAACAATCTTCACAAGAACATTAAAACACCTAATAAATCACCTCAAAACTAAAACTCATATTCTCTCTTAGATTTGAGTAACACTCAACATGGTGTTTTTGTCTAGAGGCTGAAGATGAAGTTTTCCGACAAAATCTCATACGATACTTGTTCACACTCAAGAAATCAAAACTAAAAAAAGTTTTTATTTAATGTTAATTTGAGAAAGAAAGTTTGTGTGATTGAAAAAATACTCAAGGTTTTTCAAAGATTATGAAAGTTGTTAACTAAACAGAGAAAAATTTTGTTGGGTTTGGGCTCCCTTCCTATGTGGAGAAAAACCCAAATATGATTTGCCCATTTGTCACACTTATTTAAGTTGAGAGGATCAATTTAAGCTTGAGAGGGATAGAGAAAAATAAAGATTCAAAAAGAGAGAAAAGAGGAGAGAAACTCATTCCCGTTTTTCTGGAACCAGTCTCACTAAATCGACGATCCCCAATTCGTTAACCGTTGGATCGAGTTCAAATTTAGTGGACAGGTTCGTAACATATATATCTAACTTTTGACCGTTAAGATTTTTAAAACAACGTCTGAGGTTAAAGTTATTTACTTTGCACCGAAGCTGCAAATTTGGGAAAAAATTTCAGCTTTTTGATTCTTATTTGTAAGCTAGTTTGTTTTGTGATTTGTGGTTGTTAGCACTAATTTGTGAATCACTTTAAGACTCTCTTGTACCCTTAATTGATTATAGTGGAGTTATTTCTTTGGTCTGGACGATTTGTGATTTTTACTCTCATATTGATGGGTTTTCCACATTAAAAATATCGGTGTTCTTTTGTTCCTTTATTTGTTCGATTTGCCATTTTATATTTGTTGTTGATTGTTGCGGTGAAAATTGGATAACAAATTATTAACTAATTTGCATCATATTTCTTTTACAACCGACTTTGATTTATCCAAAGGAAAGGTTCAAGATCGTTAGAAAAACCTAAAGGGGGAGAGATCTATGGTTCGGGGGTTGGTTATACAAAGGGAATGTATTAGCACCCTAAGTATCCGTAGTACTCTACGGGAACCTCTTGTTTAATGTTATCTTATGTTTGCTAAAGGCTCTATGCTAAAGGTTGAAAACCCTAGGGGTTAGTATCTAAGTATACTCGATAAGGCATCGAACCTTAAGCCTACGTATCCTCGGGTATAGAATCAGAGTATGCGTAGTTCTACTTCTACTGAACTATTGACTATGGCCAATATTCAGAGGGGAAATAAGTACAAGCTCATTGTAGAGTTTAGGAACTCTCTAATTCTAGTTGTAATGGTCCTATGTTGAAGTTTTAGTTAGTAGGGGAAAGTGATAAATTCATTAGGATGAATATCACTAAGAGTTGTAGAACTCTCTCCTAAGACTAGTTATGATTTCTATGGCTCTGATGAAGCCAAGAAATAAGGTTTCTCCTAAGAGGTTACTTAGGTTAAGGCGGGGCTATGACTTTAAGAGTCAACACTAATCACCTTCCTTTGGAATGGGGATAATAACAGTTGTAGAATAATAAGAGAATAGATAAAGACATGATAAAAGATAAAACATTGATACAATATGATGAGATAAAAGCAACACAAGCATAAGGATGACAAGATGCTTCATGATAAAGTATGGATAAGATGAACATGATCATTATAAGGACATATCAATATGTTTCAATCTTAAGGAAGACAAACATATAGAATACTCACAAAAATGATAAAGAGAAAGATATTTAAAGAAGAATAAAAATCACATTAAAGTCACATATATAGTGAATTAAACATGGATGGATTAATTCAAGACCTAAATAAGCCATTAGTGAAATAACACTCAAGATCAACAAAGGTGCTCATAAATAAATGTTAATAATTAATCCAAGGTGATAAACAAATAACAATTAACAACACCATTAAAATTAACAATACAATTAAGATACATATTGATAATTAAAATTAGAGATTAACAATTAAAATACAAGTTGATTAACAATTACCAATTAAAATGCAAATTGACAATTTAAAATTTAAAGGTTAACACAACAATTAACAATTAACATACATAGCAATTAATTAATTAGAAACACAACACATATTAATTAATGATAATCACATAAATAATTAAGGAACAAACTATAAAATTAAATAAATATTTTGGAGTTTTTTTGAATATATAAAATTGTCTAAATCAAATAAAAGGGTTTTTCTAAAAGAAATAGTAGGTGATTAAAACAGAAAATAAAATAAAATAAAAAAGAAGCAGCGCAGGCAGGGGGTGTATGAGTGATTTAGGCTAGTTTTAAAATGCAAAGGAGTCTGAAATGGGCCAGAAATGGGGTGGCAGTATCAAAAAAAAAAAAGCAAGGCCCAAGTGGAGATCCAAGAGGAATAAAAGGAACACAGGCGAGTTAAGAGAAAAAAGCAAAAAGGGTTGATCCAAGGATCGAACCCAGGCGTGGTAGGTGAAATGGCAAAGGCAGTGCATGTGTGTGACCGTTAGGACGGCGTGTTCATCCGGTATACATACGCTTGCGATTAAACATAAACCAAACGTTTTAATAAAATACATTAAATAAAAAAGAACGCGCGCATGTGACTGAATGGTATAGCAACATAACTCAATTGGTCAAGTATTACTTAAGTCGCTAGCGGACAAAATCATGCCCAGCCACTCAAGCACGGCTTCAGCTTCGTTCAACCTCGATTCTCCATCAAGTTTCACAAACCAATAGTCTAAATTGATCAGAAAAGATCAAGGATCATGAATATGCCATTGGTTTTCTTTAATACTGATCACACAGAATATACATCAAGCAAAACTAGTGTGGCACGAAAGGATTCATAAACTTGAAACTTTAATTACACAAGCCTAACCATGAATGCCATGGTTTAAATTAATAAAACCAGATAACAAGCAAATAATAATACCAAAGAAACAACAATAACATAGCATGTGTATGAGTTTCAAGGTTCAAAGGCTTACCTCTTGGAGTAGGTCCAAGGCCTCTTGAATGGGACTTGTAGAGGCGTGTTCCTCCTCCCTTTATGCTTGTTGATGCTAGTAGAGATAAACCAAGTGCTTGGAGTGGCTTGCAACTCCTTAAACCTTCAAACCCGAGTCCACTTGCTCAAAACGGTTGAAGATGGTGGATGGCGTAAACGTCGTTACAGAAGGTATTTGAGGGTTTGGAGGTCCTCTATGCAGTGCTCATGGATGATTTGAATGGTTTGTTTAGAGTTTTGATGGTTGGTGGACCGCCTGTTGTTGTTGATTATTGATGTTATTGACGAAGGGTGAGCCCTCTGAATGGTGTATTTCGTGGTGGATGGGATGGAGTTTTGTTCTGAGGTATTGTTGTTGATTGTCCTCCCTCATAAATGAAAATGGAGACCCTTTTTATATAGGCAAATCAGATTGGATAATTGCCTTGAAACTTAGTGGACCTTTGCAAATAGAGCCGTTGAGTAAAATACTGCACGCATGGACTTCTTTGTTGATCAACCTTGAGCCAAGTGCCCAATGTTTTCTTGTTCTAATGGTTTTTGTCATCAAAAGAAAAGAGCAAAGATCCAAAGAATCAGGGTATGGAAGCTTTTACACAATGAAATTTGTTTTTAACCTTCGATGTGTCAACCCCAAAGTACAAAAGGCATGGTACCTTAATGTTGGTTTGCACGAGTTTTATGGCAAATGATGTTGGGGACTGATGGCAAGACAGTAGGCAGTAGATTGTACTTGAATTTGGCTTGGATTTGGTTCAAAAGAAAATGTATTTGTGTAATGAAAACCCAAAGTCATGGATCTCTTGTTTTTGCACACGACAAACTTCCAACAATGGACCAAATGCTATTACTCTTTATCCTCTTAAATAAATGGTGTGAAGAGGTACAAATTTTGATGTCATTGATATGTTAAAATGGTGCTTAGAAATACATGAAAGATCATGGCAAAGTTTGGTGCGCATAAAGAACCAAATTCTGAATTTTCTAAGTGTACTGAACATTTCATTGTGACCACTTTAGTGCATGATATCTTGGTGATCATTAATCCAACTCATGAGATTTTTGTTTCCTTGCAAACTAGGAATTTCATACAACAACCTCTATTTGGACATCTAAATGAAATAAGTTCTTGAATTGTGAGAAAATCAATCATAAAGTCGCGTGCCCAAAACTGCCAAAAAGAATTTAGAAAAAATTCTAAGTTATAGAAATTTGACAACTTGAAGTGCCTATCTTTGGAACCTCATAACTTGAGAATGGTTTATCCTAATGAGATGTTCCACATATGGTTGGAAAGCTCTCATCATGCCCTACAACTTTCATTTGGGGCCCAAGTCTTGAATCCAAAAGGAAATGGGTGAAAATGGGGTTAAAGTTGAGAAAAAGAGTGATGAAAAGTGCTAAAAAATTTCTAAGTGTTGGTTAACAAAATCTTGCAAGCTTCATAACTCAAAAACCAAGCATTTTTATACAAAAAGTCATATGGAACAAATTGAAGGTCTTGAAAAGAGCTTTCCAATGAGCTTTGAGTCACTCCAATTGGGTGTGTGGTTTAGGAGTTATGGTCATTTCAAAATATGCTATTAGGGGAAAAATCTCACAAATGACACCTTTCTTGGTCAAAACCCTACTTCCCTTGCAAGAAATCTCATGAAACTTGATATGGATGCTTTGTATACCTCATGAGACATTATATGATGATTAGAACCATTGACACTTCATTTGAACCAAAATTCCAAAGGATTAGGGTTTCAGTCAAACCCTAATTTTGACTGTGAATGCATTGAGGTCAAATCTTGTAATCTTGCTTCTTCCTTCACATCTAAAGGTCTTAGGAGACTCTTGAGGATGTTGATAAACCAATAGAATAAAGAATTAGGGTTTGGGAGCTCATCTTGATGAAAATCAAAGCCATTGACTGATAAGTGTCACAGAAACCCTAATTTGGAGGCACAGTGAGGCTAAGGCTCAAACTTCTCTTGTTGAGGACCAAAAGATCTTGGATTCTTGTTGAATGATGTCTCTTGGATGTAGATGGCCTTAGGTGGTAAGTGAACCACACAAATCTTGACTTGATAGAGCCAAATTCTCAATGATTTCTTCAGAGTAAAACCCTAATTCCAAAGTTCTTGCACTGGAGATCTTTTGCTGCCTTGACTTGCTTCAAAACAACTTGTGGAGCTCCATGGTGATATGTAAACCTATTTGAACATAAAGAAACTAACTACAAGATATGGGTTAGCTCAAACAGTGCAGAGATGATTGACCTAAGATGTACAAAAGCTGGATGACATCTAAGGGTAAAAATTTAGGGTACAACAGTTGCCCCTATTTAAATAGCTTTACCAGATGGCACGAGGAACGGAGATTCCGGGGACATCTAGGTGAAAGATATTTAAATATAGAAAACCAAAAATTTTGCCCTTAGATGGAATGTAAATGCTTAGGACAAGCGATATACATGCAAATGCTGACATGCCATGAACTTCTAAAAATGATGATATGATGCCAAGAATGCAAAAGATGCAGACAGACCAGACACCAGGGACAACAGGAAGCAAACACACAAGATAAGCTTCGTCAGGGAAAGACGAAAGCTAGTATCCACAAAAACTCACTGGGGATACAGGCTAACCAACGAAAGAGACTCACTGGGGAGACTCCAAAGAAACACTAGGGAAAAACCAAAAACAATCTCCACTGGGGAAAGAAAATCCGGGGAGATAGACAATTGGGGACAAAACAAGCCCACACTCTTCCTGGGCATGAAAACCAGAAAGAAAAACCTAATCACTAGGGATCAGTCAACAGGACAGACAACCAAGCAAAGACTTCCTGGGGATCCTTATACCGAAGAGTTCAAGATGGGATCTTCAAGAAAAGCCAGGAAGACAGAGACAAACTCTGTGCACCAGATAGGAGCCTTATAAGGTTGAAGAAATTTGTTCCAAGAAGCTTAGCTTAAAGCAAGTTTTCAAAAATCAAGGTAAGGGTTCAATGTCCGACACGATTCGAACAAGAACGGTTTTAAAACAAGAAGACAGTGCTTGACACGATTCAAACAAAGACTCTGTTTAGGTTTGACATGATTCAAACAAGAACACACAAGACAATGCTTGACACGATTCAAACAAAGTCCAAGTTCAAGTATCTTTAATGTTAAACTTCTTGGGGAATAGCAAAAGGTTTAAAGATTCAAATCTGGCGCGCAAAGGTTAAGACCGAACAAGCACGACACAAAGCAAATCGGGAATGTCTTTACTTCACTGGGGAAATAAAGACAGACACCAACAACAGACCACAAGCAAAACAGAGCACAAAGATGCGAAGATTCTAGGGTATGATGCATATGCTTAGCTATATGCTAGAAACGACGCGAACGACGCAGAACAGGGAAGAAGAAAGGATAACACAAGCCAACACCCTGAAACCCAAACATCAAGGATAACCGGAACAATCTTCTTTTCACTGGAGATGGCAGATCCATGCCAAAACTACAGTACTACTAACTCTTCCTGTACCAACTTGATTCCATAAAACATCTTGATACTAGAATAACAGCTCTAGTGACTAAGAATTCTGGTCGTCTAACAGCTGGCTTTTCTGGGGACTCCTGCATAAAGAGATGGGGTTTAAATGGGAACATGGTTAATGAGTCACGAATAGACTCTGGTACTCAAATAAGAGTTGGTTGAGATAACACATAATCTGCTTCATGAAGGGAAACCGGTAGGAGCCAGAAAGGTAACCTCATTGGAGATAGAACCAAGAAATGGGCTCCAATAAAGTATCTAGAATGATTGATCATTAAGTCTAACGTGACTAAATGACATCCTAGAAAACACCTCTAAAGTGATGGAACAACAGGTTCAAGTATGACCAGTTGGCTCTTTAGAAGTAACCTTATTGGAGGTAGAACCAAAAAAATAGGCTCCAATAAAGTATCTAGAATGATTGATCATCTAGTCTAACGTGACTAAATGACATCCTAGAGAACACCTCTAAAGTGATGGAACAACAGGTTCAAGTATGACCGGTTGGCGCTTTAGAAGTAACCTCTAAAGTGATGGAACAACAGGTTCAAGTATGACCAGTTGGCGCTTTAGAAGTAACCTTATTGGAGAGAGAACCAAAAAAATGGGCTCCAATAAAGTATAGAATGATTGATCATCTAGTCTAAAGTGACTAAATGACATCCTAGAGAACACCTCTAAAGTGATGGAACAACAGGTTCAAGTATGACCAGTTGGCTCTTTAGAAGTAACCTCTAAAGTGATGGAACAACAGGTTCAAGTATGACCGGTTGGCGCTTTAGAAGTAACCTTATTGGAGAGCGAACCAAAAAAATGGGCTCCAATAAAGTATAGAATATGATATGTTAGTACCGGGGTTACGTAACTGAAGATAAGGCTTCCTGGGGAATACCCATTATGGTTGCGAAGAGGTTGAATAGTACCAGAGATCGATAAGCTGCTTATAGAGACTGCCATGCTTCTTCAAGAGATTGTCGCTTCAAAGATATGTTGATATCACAATAATCTTGGAGAAATAATGTCTTAAATGAGGATCTGTGAAAGATGCTTCTTGCGAGAAACGGTGCAAAATAAATGCACGTTTAAAGATAGATTTAAAAACCGCACCTGCCGGGGACCAAAGTTCAATCTAGGAACAAGCTAGAAAGAAACGATCAAACAAGACTCCATTTGAGGAATGAACTCAAATGGGGATTTATCTAATCCACATGTGGAAAAGATAACTGAACCAACCATCATCCACGAGAATCAAACTCTGTGGGGAATTCAGAAAAGAAGGGCACTTTATGCCTAGGGCTGACAACTCTATTGGAGAGAAAAGACAAACCCGGTCACTTGGGGAGAATAATCACCAAAGTGAACCAAAATAGGTAAACACCAGACAAAGCAGCAGAAATGCAAAAAAAGTAATGCATATGAGTGCTTATGCCATGCTTATGCTTATGCTGACAAAACAGACAAGAAGCGAAACTGGAGATGAAATAAACATCTCGCCAAGGATACCCAGCCAAACTCAAAGGGCTGGACCAAAACTGGGGGTGAAGAAGAAGAGTCAACAACTTCACTGGTGAAAAGAGCATTCCACTTGAGGTATGACGTCATGAGGATTGCCATCGCGAGCTTGATCTCTTTGTTGGTAGAGGATCCATGGAGAATTTGTCAAGTTTAGCTGAAGTAACCGCTTATTGGGGAGCTACCAAAGGATACTGGCATAATGATTATCTTCAAATTTATCTGCCCCAGGCTATATGGTTTGGTAACAAGAGGATTTTACAGAAGAATTGGCATACAAGGTGTTTCAATATCTTCAAACTCTTGGAGGGATCTCGGCGTAACTGCCCCAGATTAACTGCATTCACATAACAAGGTCCTTGAACTTGTTCTTCAAAATGGTTGTGACAAACTGGGTAAGAGATGCCCCAGACTGGTTGGCCTTTTAGAGATTTACCGAATCTCTACCTGACTACCCCTGATTAACTGATAGGTGAGGGTAAGTCATCAAAAGGATTTTACAGAAGAATTGATATACCAGATGCTTCAATGTCTTCAAACTTTTGAAAAGAAATGAACTTAGACATGATTGCCCCAGTTCAACTGTATTCGTAATACTCAAACTGTAGTAAAAACGACTGGGGAACACAACTTGCCCCTGCTGATGGGTTACTAGAGTCCATACTTGTCACAAGCTGACCTAGAGAAGGCTTGTTCCAATATTCTGAATTTGCAGAATTCTGCCTCTGATTCGTCAACTCACACTTGGTTGCCCCTGACTGAGTCAAATTTCCTTTACCAAGTTCAATTCCTTGACTGACCGCGTTTGTTGGGATTCCTTGATATCGAATGGTATTGCAAACAAGTGTTGTTCATTAAAATTTGCAAAGTTCAATGTGAAGTTTAATGCAAAGTTTGAAAACAAAGCTTTGATAAAAACGCACAATGAAATGATTAAATCAGAAACAAAGACGGGTCTAGTCATTAAGGAAGTGACCAACACACGCGAGTAACAAAGATTATTAGGAGTCAGGTTACTCAACCTTGTTGTAGTATGCTTTTCAAAACAACCTTACCTCAATTAGGTCTTTTAGGGGTTGTAATGTGGTATGGTTCATGGTTTATGAAAAAGATAAAGGCTCACATCCTACGCTCAGTTAACTCAAGATATACGTTCAACTCTCCAAAAGTAGGAAGTCACTTGATTTGAAGCGCTCGTGTTTGAATGCATAACTGAGTTAAACTGAGAACTACCCTGCCCCAAGGTTGAAATTTAAGATTATTTATGTGTAAAGAAAGAAAATTCCTACTTCTAGGCTCGAAAGGGGTTAACAAGGGATGAATTGAAACAATGCCTTACATCCTTGGCGAGGTTAAATTGAAAGTATACCACAGCAATTATGAACATGAGGTTTTCATCATCCTCCCTAATCTTTGTTTAAACAAACAATTGGATAAAGGGAGTGAAAAAAGGTAAATATTTTTTTTGAAATAATAGTAAATGAGTGAAACGAATGGACTTAAAAGACGCACAAACATTTCATTAACCTTGCCAATTTGAAAGTACAACAAAGCTTGTAAGCAAATACAGATTCAAAGTGCAAAGGAAATACAATAAAAATTGCTGAAACATCCAGAATATTGCCAGCTTTAGGGAATCAAATACAGAAAATCAAAGAGGAGCTCAATCACAGTCCATATTTGTCTTGATACATCCTCCACAACATTACTTATCTCATGAGAGGGTAAGGATTGTTCTTGATGATAGGCTGGGAGCCGTCGAAAGAAAAAATGTTTCTCTCTACTAAGTCCTTCACAATATGCTTCAAAGCAAAACAACCTTCTAGATTGTGGCCTGGTGCACCTTCATGGAATGCACAATGAGCATTGGGATTGTAAGAAGGTGGAAGCGGATTAGGAGGTGGGCCTGATGACCTGGTAGTTATTAATCCTTGTTGTAACAAAACAGGATACAATGCTGTGTACGTCATCGGTATGGGAGGAATCCGAGGCCTTCCACCCTTTCTTTTGCCTGGAATGTTCTGACGAGAAACTTGAGTCCATTGGAGATAAGCAGGAGCGTTGGGCGCTCGTTGATACACTGGTGGTTGAGGAACCGGGTGATAAACAGAAGCTTGGTGGTTGAACGTTGGCGCGATGGCGGCCACATAAGGTTGCTGAACAGAATAACACTGTTGTTGCTGCTGACGTTTCCAGAACTGACTTTTCTTCCTTTTGTTTGTCATCACCACATTGGTATCTCCTTCCCTTTTGAAGGATTTCTTGGCATCGTCGCTCAAACTACCAACTCTCTTGGTCATTTTCCCATTCTTCAGACCAAGCTCTACTTTAATCCCCACAGCCACAATATCGGAAAAACTAGCAGACACGCTACTGATCATCCTTTCGTAGAATTCCGGTCTCAATGTGTCGACAAACCAATCAGTTAACTCTTTTTCAGATAAAGGTGGCTCTACCTGTGAAGCCATCTCTCTCCATCTTTGTGCATATTCTTTAAAAGACTCGGTATTGCGCTGTGACATACTCAGTAATTGTCTACGATCTGGCGCCAGGTCCATGTTATATCTATAATGCTTTACAAAAGCATCAGATACATCCTGAAAACATCGGATCCTAGATTGATCCAAAGTCAAATACCACTTTGCAGCAGCTCCTTTCAAACTATCTTGGAAGCAGTGGATCATTAACTTATCGTTATCCATAAATGCAGCCATTCGTCGATAATACATGACTAAATGTGACTTGGGACAGGTCGCTCCTGAGTATAGGTCGAAATTGGGTAGTTTGAACTTGGGTGGAATTTCCAAGCCTGAGACTAAGTACATGTCTTTAACATTAGTATTAGATTCATTGCTCCTCTCCATTGCTTCCAATTTCCTCTGCATTGTCTCTACACTTTCCTTTAACCTTTCATGTCAATTGGACATATTGACATGATCATAAACCGGATGTGGGTTCTAAAAAATTGTGCGCACCTGAGCTTGCACTGTTGCTGGAGTGAAGGTAGGGATAGCTTGAAAGGCCTCATTAATCAAGGGAATAACTTGTTGAGTAGAAGTGACTACCGGAGCACGCATGAAGTTAAAAGGCATGCCTAAAGTGGGGTTCACAATAGTAACGGGAGGTTTTACAGTTGTAGCAACGACTTCTGAGACTACGGTGACCTGCGTATCCACCTTTGCTTGTATAACATTCAAAACTTCCATGATCTGCCCCATTCCTCCTCGGAGCTCACTCAATTCATTATTGACTCTGTCCATCTCGCAGTATTGTTCAGACATCCTTTGTCGAGTTTGGGTCGGGTGATGATTCAAAGACAGTTCTGAAGGGAAAACGGCGACATGAGAGAAGGACGAGGAAAGAAAATGCACATGCTATGACCTGATGCAAATGAGATACTAATGCAAGCCAAATGGTTTCAAGGAACTCAAAGGCAAGTTGCAAAAAAAAAAAATTGGGAAAATTGAAGAGTTTTTTATTTTAAAATCCAAGCTCTGTTGATCTTTTGAAAAGGAGACAAGTATTTGAGTTTCTCGAATCCAAAGGTCTAAGAATGCTTGAATGTAGAGATGCATAAAGCACACGAGCACAGACATATGCACACACAACAAGACAAACAAACCCTAGGCTTATAGGTCTCATGAATGGAGCCAAGGTCTACCCATCCCAATAGGTATGTACTACTGGTTTTCATCTGCTGAACAGGGTTCTAAGAAGTTCCCAGAGTCGACAATCCATCTTTCGGATTTTAAGGATTTCCCAGATGACTTGGTAATCGATAAAATTCTCAAGAGGATCTCGTATGAGTGTAGTATCGCGTGACAACCAATTCAGAAATAGACTCCATCATGGTCACCGCACTACATCCTAAAAGGCCAAGTGGGGTTTGGTAACTACGGTTCTCAATATCCCGGGCTCCTAGGTCGAGAGTAGCACGCTTTCACGAACGAATTCGTTCAACATAACTAGACTCTCGAGAGGGCCTCAACTGAGTGATGGTGTTATCAATTCAACCTTTCTGGATTTGACTCCCTCAAAGCCTCCTTGAATACCATCGTCCTATAATAAGTGTAGGCTCAAATCTGGGTATAGGATTTATCTCACTCAAAGGTATCATGTCAACCCACATTAAACAGAAAAAAGCTAAACAAGAACAGATATGTAAGCAAGTATGACATACACAAGCATATACAAGTAAATAAGCAAACATGAATAACATAAAAACAAGATAGGCTTAACCCTCTTAGGAAAGGACCAGCAATAGGTCTAACTTATCCCTAGTGAAGTCGCCATTTCTGTTGCGGTGAAAATTGGATAACAAATTATTAACTAATTTGCATCATAATTCTTTTACAACCGACTTTGATTTATCCAAAGGAAAGGCTCAAGATCGTTAGAAAAACCTAAAGGGGGAGAGATCTATGGTTCGGGGGTTGGTTATACAAAGGGAGGTATTAGCACCCTAAGTATCCGTAGTACTCTACGGGAACCTCTTGTTTAATGTTATCTTATGTTTGCTAAAGGCTCTATGCTAAAGGTTGAAAACCCTAGGGGTTAGTATCTAAGTATACTCGATAAGGCATCACACCTTAAGCCTACGTATCCTCGGGAATAGAATCAGAGTATGCGTAGTTCTACTTCTACTGAACTATTGACTATGGCCAATATTCAGAGGAGAAATGAGTACAAGCTCATTGTAGAGTTTAGGAACTCTCTAAGTCTAGTTGTAATGGTCCTATGTTGAAGTTTTAGTTAGTAGGGGAAAGTGATAAATTCATTAGGATGAATATCACTAAGAGTTTTAGAACTCTCTCCTAAGGCTAGTTATGATTTCTATGGCTCTGATGAAGCCAAGAAATAAGGCTTGTTTTTGCACACGACAAACTTCCAACAATGGACCAAATGCTATTACTCTTTATCCTCTTAAATAAATGGTGTGAGGAGGTACAAATTTTGATGTCATTGATATGTTAAAATGGTGCTTAGAAATACATGAAAGATCATGGCAAAGTTTGGTGCACATAAAGAACCAAATTCTGAATTTTCTAAGTGTACTCAACATTTCATTGTGACCACTTTAGTGCATGATATCTTGGTGATCGTTAATCCAACTCATGAGATTTTTGTTTCCTTGCAAACTAGGCATTTCATACAACAAACTCTATTTGGACATCTAAATGAAATAAGATCTAGAATTGTGAGAAAATCAATCATAAAGTCGTGTGCCCAAAACTGCCAAAAAAAATTTAGAAAAAATTCTAAGTTATAGAAATTTGACAACTTGAAGTGCTTATCTTTGGAACCTCATAACTTGAGAATGGTTTATCCTAATGAGATGTTCCACATATGGTTGGAAAGCTCTCATCATGCCCTACAACTTTCATTTGGGGCCCAAGTCTTGAATCTAAACGAAAATGGGTGAAAAAGGGGGTTAAAGTTGAGAAAAAAAGTGATGAAAAGTGCTGAAAAATTTCTAAGTGTTGGTCAACAAAATCTTGCAAGCTTCATAACTCAAAAACCAAGCATTTTTAGACAAAAAGTCATATGGAACAAATTGAAGGTCTTGAAAAGAGATTTCCAAATGAGCTTTGAGTCACTCCAATTGGGTGTGTGGTTTAGGAGTTATGGTCATTTCAAAATATGTTATTAGGGGAAAAATCTCACAAATGACACCTTTCTTGGTCAAAACCCTACTTCCCTTGCAAGAAATCTCATGAAACTTGATATGGATGCTTTGTATACCTCATTAGACATTATATGATGATTAGAACCATTGACACTTCATTTGAACCAAAATTCCAAAGGATTAGGGTTTCAGTCAAACCCTAATTTTGACTGTGAATGCACTGAGGTCAAATCTTGTAATCTTGCTTCTTCCTTCACATCTAAAGGTCTTAGGAGACTCTTGAGGATGTTGATAAACCAATAGAATCAAGAATTAGGGTTTGGGAGCTCATCTTGATGAAAATCAAAGCCATTGACTGATAAGTGTCACAGAACCCCTAATTTGGAGGCACAGTGAGGCTGAGGCTCAAACTTCTCTTGTTGAGGACCAAAAGATCTTGGATTCTTGTTGAATGATGTCTCTTAGATGTAGATGACCTTAGGTGGTAAGTGAACCACACAAATCTTGACTTCATAGAGCCAAATTCTCAGTGATTTCTTCAGAGTAAAACCCTAATTCCAAAGTTCTTGCACTGGAGATCTTTTGCTGCCTTGACTTGCTTCAAAACACCTTGTGGAGCTCCATGGTGATATGCACACCTATTTGAACACAAAGAACTAAACTACAAGATATGAGTTAGCTCAAACAGTGCAGAGATGATTGACCTAAGATGCACAAAAGCTGGATGACATCTAATGGTAAAAATTTAGGGTACAACATTGATCCTCATGGTTCCTACAAGTTTAGGAAGTTTTATATCTGCTGCGTATTGGTCTATTATTGTGTCCTAATTTCCCATCAGAGTGGCATCAGAGCTCTTGATTAAGGGAAATTTTACTTGTTTGAATGATGGAGTCAAATACAAAGATGAAGATGGTATTGTTGAATGGTTCTAATTATCATTTATGGAAGAGCAAGATGAAAGACTTATTATTTGTGAAGAAATTGCATTTACCGATTTTTAGTTCTGAAAAGTCAGATTCTGTGTCTGATGAAGAATGAGAGTTTAAACATCAACAGGTATGTGGTTTTATTCGACAATATGTAAAAGATAATGTTTATAATCATATTGCTAATGAGACACATGCAAAAACTTTGAGGGAGAAGATAGAGTTCTTGTATGCCTCTAAATCAAGGAATAATAAATTGTCCTTATTGAATATCTTCATAAGTTTGAAGTATAAGGAAGGGACTTCTATTTCAGATTACTTTAGTGAATTTCAAGGCCTCCTTGATCAGATGTCAAGAATGAGTATCAAATTTGATGATAAACTTTTGGGACTATTTATGTTGCTATCTTTACCAGAGTCTTGGGAGATATTTCAGATTTCTATCACAAGTTTTGCTCCTAGAAGCGTTGTTTCTTTGGAAACGGCTAAGGGTGGTATTCTTAATAAGGAGATGGGAAGGAAGGCACATGGTTCTTCATCTCAACCCGAGGTACTTGTCACTGAAAATAGGGGGAAAAGTTATAAAAAGGAACCGAAGGGTGGTAGAGAGAATAGCAGAAGCAAGTCCAAGCCGTGATACAAGAATCTAGAGTGTCATTATTGTCACAAAATAGGACACGTACAAAAGTATTGCTATCAGTGGAAAAGAGATAACAAAGGCAAGTAGGGTAAGTCTAAACAAAGAGACCATGAAGATCATGATGATGATCATGTTACTACTGCTACTAGTGATGATCTTGTTATTCTCAGTGATCATGAGTCTGTTAATCTTGTATCATATGAGAGCATGTGGATAGTTGACAGTGGTGCTACACTGCATGTTACACCAAGGAAGGATTTCTTCACATCTTATACTTCTGATGATTTGGGAGTGTTGAAGATGGGTAATGGTGGTGTATCTAAGGTAATTTGTGTTGGTGATGTTTGCTTGCAAACCAATATGGGAATGCAATTGTTGCTTAGAGGTGTCAAACATGCTCCAGATGTCTGCTTTAATATGATCTCTGTGCATATACTAGATGATGGTGGTTATGATAATCACTTTGGTTCTGGAAAGTGGAAACTCAACAAAGGTAACTTAGTTGTGGCTAGAGGGGAAAAGCTTTCTAAATTGTATTAGACAAAAACTTTGGTTACTAGGGACAGTGTGAATGTTATTGACATGGAAGCATCTTTGTGGCACTGAAGACTTAGTCATACTAGTGAAAATGAGCTGAATGTTTTGGCCAAAAAGGATGTTCTTTCCTGGATTAAAGAATGTAGATTTGGAGAAGTGTTCTCATTGCATGGCTGGTAAACATACTAGAGTATCTGATCGTGAAGGCTGGATCAGATCCTATAGAAGTGGGCCACCAAGTGCGTCTGGGATGCTGGACGTATGGAGAGGAGGGGGTGTACCTGCAAGGCACTGCGACGCTCAAGTAAGAAAGGGTCAGAGAAAAGGGGCAAGTACAAAGTATGAGTTCTTAGGGTGAATATTGGATACCTGACCCTCTCAAGCGAGAGGGTTTATATAGAGCCCCCAGCGCGGGGCCAACGGTCCTATTTTTGGGGCGAAATAATCGTTTTCCCCAAAGAATAGGTAACTACCCAAACTAGCCGTTATGTCGGGCAGAGTGCCCGAAACTAGCCATTATGTCGGGCGCAGGCATGGTTTTGGGCACTTGCCCTTGACTGTTCGGGGAGCAAAGGAGTCGTGCGTAACGGGCAGTAATTTCGGGGAGGAAGGACACGTTCCTTGCCCGGTTGGAGGGGCAGAAAGGTAACTTTCGCCCCCTCCCCCCCCCCCCCCTTTGTGGATTGGACTTAGGCAATTTGGGCCGCTCTGGAGCAGAAGCGGATTGGGCCATGTCCAGCCATTGGGCTAGTCCAGAACAGGAGCCCCCCAAGTCGTTGCTCTCGAGCATGGGAGTGATGACTTAAGGACAGCTCGTCATTCCGGGGATCTAGCGTGAAGTCATCGTTTGGTGACTAGGAAGGTTGTCTCAGTGTGCCCGCGACCCCTGGTGTCCGTGGGATTCGTGATCGTGACCTTGCTGCCCGGTTTCTGGGGAGACTAAAGGTCAGTCAGAATTGGAAATGTTGGGGCGCCACATGTGCCTAGAGCGTCGTGTATCAGTCGCTAGGTAATGATGGCTTGTTGATAGTCATCATGGCCTACGAGCGCGTGTCTGCACGTGCCCCTTTGTATAAAAGGGGGAAATTTGTTCCATTTGGAACTTTTTCGCTCTGATTTCTCTTCGTCTCCTTCAACGTTCCTGCCCGTCACCGCCGTCTGCTTCTCCGACCACCGTTCCAAGCTTTCGAGCAGCTGCTTTCGTCTTCTTAAATCAAGTAAGTTTCTGATCCTGTGCTTGTTCTACTCCTTTTGGTGGTCAATGGTAGATTGCATGTGGTTAGGGCTAGGTTTAGAGGACGAAATAGGTTAATTTTCGACGATTGTTGGTGGTGGACGGTGGTTGTGCCATTTTTCCACTTCTGACATGTCGCCGGATGTGTTAGTATGATTTGGTTAGGAGGACGGTTGACGGTGTCGTTGCGATGGCGACGCTTGTGTAACCGTCGTGATTGTTCATCTTCTGAGTGGGTGATGAGTATTCCGGTAGAATGCTCCCAGATTCCGGTGAAGTTTTGCGGTTTCCAGCGAAGCTTCGATCGGAAACTGGGTATGAGTTCGGGGAAGCTCCTCGTTTGGGGCGATTTGTTTCAAGCATCTCCTCGCGGGGAGGTTTCAGCTTTTTGATGTTAGGGCTTAGGTCGGGGACGTTGTCCTCAGCCCTTTGCGCGCCCTTTCACTTGACTTAGCGGTGGAAGGGTGGATTTGATTTGTTGTCGAATTCACTTTTCTTCTCTGCTTTTCAGGTGATCGACATGGCGACGGGGCCAGATAGAGAGATTATTTTAGATACGTCCGAGGGAGAGACAAGCTCTTCGGAAAATAGTAGCTCGACGGCTTCGAGTTCCTCTAGTGATGTCGGGGAGGAAGAGGAATTGGAGGTTATGGACGAGGACGCCGTTGAGGGTCCCGAGGAGGAATGGGAGGTGGCCGAACCTGCCGACCACGTGTCTACCTTTGCAACGTATTTAGGAGATGTTTTTACGGAGGTTGGACCAGAGGGGGAGTGGAAGGTGCACTTCCCTTCTGAGGATGAGCGGGTCTGCATGCGCTTCGGGGACCATTTCACGATGTATGAATATGCTTTTAAGGAGTTGGGTCTGAGGTTGTCGTTCACTGATTTTCAGCAGTCGGTGTTCGTACATTTGAAATTGGCCCTCACGCAACTGTACCCTAACTCGTTGGCCTTCATTCGAGCGTTCGAGCTGGTGTGCGAATTCATGAAGATTGGGGCTACTCTTCCCTTGTTCTTCACAGTTTTCCACCTTCAACGGCAGCTGTCGGGGAGGAAGTACGTATGGGTCTCATTGAAGCAGCCACGTAAGTTGTTCAAGCCTTTCTTTGAATCGATACGGACGTTTAAGACACGGTATTATGTTGTCGAGCCCGTGTCCGAAGCTGCCCAGGACAATACATATGTCTGGGAGATTGAGGTTGACGACGATGGAAACGACCTGCGCGATGAGGCGGGGAAATTCATTGGGCAGAGGATTTACAAGTTCCCCCTTCATTGGGCACCTGACCATTTTACCAAGGAGCCCAGTGACTACGTTCTTCAACCGCACGAGCTGCACGGGCAGGATGCCGTGGCGTACGAGGAGTTGGTGAAGTACGTTAACTCCTTCCAGCTCGCTGAGTGCTGGACGAATAAGGGTAGCCCGATCTTCGAGGAGGACGGTAGCCAGAGGATTGAGTACCAGTTTATCAATACCAAGGCACTGCTGGAGTGCAAGACTCCTGCGGAAGTCGAGAAGCTGCTTGGTAGTTTTAGTTATTTTAGATTTGCTCGTATTACTTTTTTCCTCGTAATTAACGTGTTCGTCTTTTGTTTGTGCAGGTGAGATGCCTCAAGCCCATGAGAGGGTTGTAAAGAACGCTCTTGCGAGGAACAAGGCCGGAGCGGTTCCTCTGAAGTCTCGGTTTGCTGGTACTTGTGCTCCTCCTCCGGCGCAGTCTGCTGCGGGGACCTCTTCTTCTCCTACTCCCGCTCCCCGGGGGTCTCCTCTTCCTTTGACCGGTCGATCCAAGCGTCCAAGGTTTAATGACGCTGTGGACCTCACTCGGGCATCGGAGAAGGGGGAGTTCGAGCTTCCTCCTTGCATCCTTGATAGGAAATTCTTCGAGGGGAACTCTTTGATCGTGCCTCGGGCGGAGTCTCTTCGCTTGGAAAGCATGGACCGCCCGAGCAAGAGGGCGTTGGTGGCTCAATACGCTTCAGCTTTGGTTAGGATGCTGGAGATGGCGGCCGTTTATGCTGAAGGGGACTCTGCAACTGAGGCCGAACTTAATGCTGTTCGGGCTGCCATGGTGTCCCTGAGAGAAGAGGCCAAGGTTTCCGATGATGCTCGGAAGAAGGCTGAGGAGGATGTAGCTCGGTTGAAGAAGGAGAATTCTACGCTGGCGGCGGAGAAGAAGGCTTCCGAGGAGCTGGTCCAACAGTTGAGGGCGGTCAATGCCCCGGGTGAAGATGAGCCGGAAGATGTGAAGGAATTGAAAACGAGATCCGAGCTGGTCCCCCGTATGCTGGTGACTGAGGATGACAGTATTGCCGTCGCGGATGAATCCTTCAGGAATGTCGTGGCTCAGCTGCGGGTGGTGAACCCCGAGCTTGACTTTTCTGTCGAGGGTACCCACTATCTGGCGCATGTTGAGGATGGCCGGATCGTTATGCCCGATGCTTTTCTTGAAGGGAACACCGAGGATCAGCCCGTGGAGGACCAGGGGCCCCAGTCTGAGCCAGTCGAGCACGTGGACGAGTTAGGAGTCTGTTTTTGTTATTGTAATTTGTCCGGCCTGCGCGCCGAGTATCTATTGTAACTTATCTTTGGGGGGGGGGGGTATGGCCCCCGTTTTATGTAACTCAGCACAATCGTGGTCCTTGTGGCCACTTATTATGTTAAATTATTATATGTTCGATTCTGTTATCTGCATGATTTTACTTGCTTTTATTTTTTGCTAAGTGTTGTTCTCATGCTCGTTGTGAATGCATATTTTCCCGTGATTGAGAGTGTTTTAGGGGGTTGCCCGTTGTAGATGTGTTCGGCAGTGAGGGGAACTAGTCGAACGGCCAGGGAATGCCCTGGCGGGGGTGCGGAGCTCAGGTCTCGTTTGAGGCCTGAGTTCGCGGCGTGAACATCCCATCGCGAGCTGGGGTTCTGCCAATCATGGTACTTTGACGACGGCGATGCTCGATCGAGGACCTCCGTCGAGCATTTACTCGGCTCATTATTGATAGGGGTTCTGCTTTATTGGTATGCGACACTTGTACCTAGGCGAGCATAGTGGTCGGTAGCCGACGTCCGTCATCGTGACGGGTCGAACCGAGAATTAGGACCTTAGCTATAGTATTGTTTTAGCTTTTGGGCATTCCATGGTCGAGTAAGTTCTTCCCCGTTGAGATGTTCTAGGTAGTAGGCCCCATTTTCCGTCTTTGCTCGGACGCGATATGGTCCTTCCCAGTTGGCTGCTAGTTTTCCTTCGCGAGAGTCTTTGTGGTTTCTTCTTAGAACAAGGCTTCCCACGTCGAACTCTCGCCGTATCACCTTGGCGTTGTGCCTGATGGTAATTTTTTATTTTAGTGAAGCTTCGCGGAGGGCTGCCCGGTTTGGATTTCCTCGACGAGGTCGAGTTCTTATCTTAGTGATTCGTCATTCATTTCCTCGTCTAGGGGAGACTCTGTCCGCCTGGAGGGTACGTGAACTTCGACGGGGATCATAGCCTCGGTTCCGTATGCTAAACGGAAGGGTGTTTCCCTGGTCATAGAGTGTGGGGTTGTACGGTATGCCCATAATACGTTGTGCAGTTCCTCGACCCAAGCCTTCTTTGTTTCGTCCAGCCTTCGTTTGAGGCCTCGAAGGATGACTCAGTTAGCTGCTTCAGCCTGCCCGTTTGTTTGGCGATGCTCGACGGATGCGAAGTGCTGCTTCGTGCCCAGTTGGGCGACGAAGTCCTAAAACTTTTTGTTCGTGAATTGCGTCTCATTGTCCGTTACTATTGCCTGGGGAATGCCGAAGCGTGCAAGGATGCTTCGTTTGTAGAAATGCAGGATGTTGAGGGCAGTTATTTTGGCTAGAGCTTCTGCTTCTATCCATTTTGTGAAATAGTCTACGCCCACTATTAGGTATTTGTTCTAACTTGATCCTACCACGAAGGGTCCTAGGATGTCTAGGCCCCACCAGGCAAATGGCCACGGGGAGGACATAGCCTTGAGCTCGTTAGGTGGAGCCAGGTGCATGTCCCCGTGTCGTTGGCATTTATCGCATTTCTTCACGCGTTCTTTTGCGTCGTGCTGCATGGTCGGCCAGTAGTTTCCTACTCGGAGGGCCTTTCGGGCAAGTGACTTTCCGCCGAGATGTTGGGCGTTGATTCCCTCGTGGATTTCACGCAGGATGTGTGCGACCATTCCTTCCTCGACACATTTGAACAGCGGAATGGAGAATCCCCGCCTGTAGAGTTTATCTTCGACCAAGACATAAGAGCAGGCTCTTCGCCTAACTGTGCTGGCCTCTTTTGGATCGGATGGAAGTTCGTCTTTGGTGAGATAGTTGTAAACAGGGGTCATCCAGCAGTTGTTGTCGCCGATCACCTGCACGTCGAGGGTCGGGGAGACCTTCTCGATACTGGGCCGAGGAAGTACTTCCTGTATGACGGATTTGTTTCCGCCTTTCTTCTTTGTGCTGGCTAGTTTGGATAGCACGCTGCTCGCACGTTATGTTCGCGGGGAACATGTTTCACTTCCACTGTTACGAACTTCGCCATTTTCTTCTTGACCAGGGCTAAGTATTGGGTCAGGTTGTCGTTTTTGGCTTGATATTCCCCTTGGACCTGGAGGGCCACGAGTTGTGAATCTGTGCAAATGACGACTTCTTCTGCGCCCAGGTCTTTGGCCAGGTGTAGCCCAGCGAGGAAGGCCTCGTATTCAGCCTGGTTGTTGGAGGTTGGGAAGGACAGGGTGAGTGATACTTCAACGATGATCCCTTCGTTGCTTTCCAGTATGATGCCCGCGCCGCTCCCTGCCGAGCTCGAGGCACCGTCAACAAAAATGGTCCATTTGCGCGCCTCGCTCGCGGGGGAGTCCGCGAACGTCATTTCCGCGATGAAGTCGGCCAGAGCTTGGGCCTTGAGGGCTTTCCTTCTTTCGTATTGGATTTCAAATTCGGATAGTTCTAGCGACCATTTGAGCATTCGGCCGGCTATATCTGGTCGTCCAAGCAGCTGCTTTATGGGTTGATCTGTTCGAATCACGATCGTGTGAGCCAGGAAGTAGTGTCTTAATCTTCTGGCTGCGTTGATGAGGGCCAGTTCCACTTTCTCTATCTGTTGGTATCTTAACTCTGGTCCTTGTAGCGCTTTGCTCGTGAAATATATGGGTTTCTTCCCGTCAGGTGTCTCGCGGATGAGAGCAGCGCTCACTGCTTTGGTTGCTACGGCGAGGTACAGGTACAACGTTTCGCCATTGTCCGGGCGAGAGAGGACCGGTGGCTCGGAGAGTGCTCATTTCAGATGGAGAAGTGCCTTGTCACACTCCTCGGTCCATTCGAATGCTGCCTCCTTGCGGAGGAGTTTGAAGAATGGTAGGGCGTGCTGGGCGGACTTAGCCACGAAACGAGATAGTGACGCGAGCATCCCGTTGAGGGACTGGATGGATTTCTTGTACTTGGACGTAGGAAACTCATAGAATGCTCGGCATTTATCGGGATTGGCTTCGATTCCTCGTTCTGTTAAGTAGAAGCCGAGGAATTTGCCTGCTCGGACACCGAACGTGCACTTCTCCAAATTAAAACGCATTTTGTGTTTCCTGGCCTGTTCGAAGACCTTTCTCAAATGGGCAGTATGATCGGTTTCCTCGTGGGATTTCACGATCATGTCGTCCATGTAGACTTCGAGAATGTCGCCTATTTCTCCCCGGAATACCTTGTTCATCATTCTTTGGTACGTTGCTCCGGTGTTCTTCAGGCCGAAGGGCATTACGTTATAGTAATAGTTGCCCGATTCGGTCATGAAGGCCGTATATTTTTTGTCGGACATTGCCATCGGAATTTGATTATAGCCCGAGTAGGCGTCAATGAACGATAAAAGTTTAAAACCAGCGGAATTATCAACAAGTTTATCAATATTGGGGAGGGGGTAGGCATCCTTCGGGCATGCCTTATTGAGATCGGTGTAATCAATGCACATGCGCCATTTTCCATTAGATTTTTTAACTAGTACAACGTTGGATAGCCAAGTGGTGTACTTGGCCTCCGAAATAAATTTGGCCTCGAGGAGGTCCTTTACAGCTTTTTCAGCAGCCTCCGTTTTCTCCGGAGACTGCTTTCTCCTACGCTGTGCTACGGCCTTGAAGGCAGGGTCGATTGTCAGCTGGTGGCAGGCGACGGAAGGATCCAAGCCGGGCATTTCGGCGACACTCCATGCGAAGAGGTTGGCATTCTCTCGGAGGCATGCTTTGAGTTGCTTCCTTGCGATGTTGGGCAGGTCTGCTCCAATCTTCACTCCCTGTTGGGGATCTTCACAGAACAGAACGATCTCGAAGTTGCCATCCTGGATAGGGTGCATCGGATGGGAGCTGCTGTTGGACGGTGTGTAATACCCCAAAATTTGCTCTTCCCTTTTGGCATCATAGCATGGCATTATCATTTATCATATCATATCCATCTCATTAGCATTGCATTGCATTTAACATAGAAAAATGAAGCATGGCATCCTTCTTACCATCAGGGCATGTGATCAGGTGGAAGGTGGACAATCAAGGGATCATTCAAAGCACAAAAAGGTCAATCAAGTTGGCTCTAGGCAAGCCAAGAGGTCTCTCATGTCTCATACTATCTCAATTGATCTTCCAAAACCTCAAGGAAGTGAGATTCAATGGAAGATTGAAGCACTACATCTTTCACTATGCAAGAGGTTCAAAAATTGAAGGAAAACCCTCAAAAGAGATAGCTCATTGATTCAAAATCATTCTCAGGTGGCATTTCTCATCATCCTTTAAGAGGATACACAACATACTCTGAGGAATTTGGATTTGGAAGATGTGCAATTTCCTCCTAACCAAAGGGGGTCAAAACTAGGGTTTCCCATTAAATCAGGGAATCTTTGATTTTTTGGACAAAGCTTGTTGTCATGGTAGTCTACATGTTCTTAAGTGTATGTGTGTGGAAGATTGCATCTCAATTGGTTTTAGAAGTGGTTCAATTGGAAGAAAGATCAAGAATCAGAGAAATTGGGGCAAAGTCAAATAATCAGAGGAAAAAGTCAACTCTTGACTTTTTGAGGCCAAATTCATAAAATTCATGTTATATGTGTCCAATGTGCAAAATTTGATCAAGAAACTCCAAAGGAATCATGAAAAAATCAAGAGGTGGAAAGTTGCCATTTTTGGATGAAGTAGGGTTACTAAAAATAGTAAGTTTTGGCCATTTTGCACTATACTTTGAACCAAGGCCATTTAAAATTGGAGTATCAAATGAAAATTCCACCAGGCCACAACAAAAGGTCTTGCTTTAAGCTTCAAATCCATGGGTAGAACATCTCCATTGGATAAATATTGAGAGAGATATGGATGATCAAAGTTGGAGGAAAGTAGGTCAAAACCATGTCATGACCAAGGATTTTCAAGGCACGCGCGTAGTCATTTCAACAAACAGTTGGTGGGGAAAATGTATGGATCAATTACTCATGGTTAGAGGCCTCAAATGGAAAATATTTCAACATCAAAGTTGTTCCTCTATGTGAGATCTTCAAAGTTGGTGTTTATCAATTTTTCATCTGATCAATGGATTAAGGAGTTATGATGGCTCAAAGTATGGTCAATGTAACTGAAATTTGACCAGGTCACAACCAGGTCATGCCACACATGCGCGCGTTCTGCAGCATTTTTAAGCCAGTATTGAGTTCCTATGTTTGAAGCTCATTTTCAATATGTTGCAAGTCTCATTTCACTTCAATTTTCAAACCAATATTGTGCTCCAATGCATCCTCTTTCCAAAGACCCCAAAATCTCATCAAATGGTTCAATGGTTAGAGAGAAAAACTTCCATAAACAGCCCTATGTTGGCACTGACACATTGATACATGCTGCATTGTTTTTGGTTCAGTCATTCAACAAACACTTCACATTACCAGCTGTTTCTTTTCCTCATTAAACCAAACAAGTCATGCACGTGCTTTCACCATGTTACTTCTTACATGAGAAGGGAAATTTGTAAAGCTTCCACCACAAGCCACTGCTGCATAACACAACCTCACTCTCATCCTTACTACAACTGTCATGAGCTTGACCTCACCATAACTCAGCCTCAATAACTCGCCCCTAACTAACTTGACTCAGTTAGTTAGGGTGCACTCACTTTAACTCATCCAACTCAGTTAACTCCACTCATTAAACCATGGTTAGTTCATACTATAAATAGAAAACTCACACTCAAATTTCATTCCCAGCCACATTCTCTCAAACACTTCAAATTCTTTCCACATTCTCTGATTTTTCTCCCTCTCTGTACACGAATTTCATCATCATCTCCTACATTTCATCTCCATCTTCATCTTGATTCTACTTTGGAGATTAAGAACAAGAGTGCATAGGTTCAGTTAAAGAAGTTCAGGATCAAGAGAGTTGAAATTCTGGTTGATTCTTTGCACGAATTCAAGCTCTCAAGCCTTTATTTGGCCAAGTGAAGCTCAAGGAGGAAGCATCTCCTTCTGGTATTCTTGTGCATTCCAAGTTTCATCATCATTCAGGTTTGAACTCTTGAAATTACCTTGCACGATCTCTGTCTATTTTTACTTGTTTTTTTTGTGTTTTAAGCTTGCTAGAAGCTCTGCTCAAACCGGCTAGTTGATAGGCCTCCTAAAGGCTTAGTTGCAAAACCTAGGGCTTACTTTAATCTTCTCTGTTCTCTCTGCGTATGTGTGGTATGTGAAAAATAAGGCTGAATCCTTGATCTCCATAATTTCCTCTTCATTTTGGTATGCGGATTGTGTGTTTTGGTGAGAGGCAAAAATTGCAGGCGGTGGCTGTTGGCCGGAGAAGGTGACCGGAAGTCATCTCCGGCCGGTACCTTTGAATGCTAGGGTTTTCTCACGTTTTAATCGGGTCCGTTCATTTTGCGCGATCGTGTGGCTTGAATGGTGACAGCACATTAAAAGGCATGTGCTTGTCACATGTGTATTTTCTGAATCCACTTAAACAGCGTGTGGCATGGTACACGATAGGGAGTGTGGACATTCACATGTGCGCGTTGATGTTGTTTACTTTGACTATGGTTTGACTGTGACTTGATCCAATGGCCATGAGTGAGTCAATTTTGTTGACTGAGATTCCATGCTTGTTAGTATGTTCTGCGTGCTTATTGGACCTAAGACAGATTGTTATTTACACCCCACGCTTCTAAGGCCCAAACGAATTGAACTATGGATTTGCTATGGTTGCACCCCATTCATATTGCATTTCATATTTTATTTTCATTTTTGCTACACGTTTCATAATTGATTTTTAAAAATATCAAATGATATTGGAAAATTCTACAAAAATTCATGTGTATTCTTAAAACATTTAGGAAATTTTTCATGATTTTATTTTCTGATTTTATGACCATTTTGCCCCTGTTCCATTATTTCTTTTGAATTTCCATTTGCATGCATACTTAATGTGACATATGATTTTGTGCATTTTTGTTCTTGATCATAAAAAATGATTTTGATGCCTTTCTTTTTGCATTGTGGTCACAATATGTTGAGGTATGTTTGAGATTTATGAGATGATTTTTAAGTCTTTTTTGGATGACTTTTGATGTGTTGCTTTGAGCATGAATGCATGAAACTTCCATGAGACTTTGACCTAATTGTTGAGTGACTTTGGTTCTGATTCATTGCTTGTGGACTTGATATGTTAATGGCATGTGTTTAAGGTGTTTGATTGGTGAAAGTCATAATTTTTGAAGCATGTTTGCTATTTGTTTGAAGCATGAAGTTTAACTTGTTCATTTTGTGAATGCATGCCTCATGTTTGGTTTGCTTGATCATGAAGGCACTTGTGCCATGAGTTGTGGTTTTGTTGGAGGATGTATAGCATGTTAATTGACTTCTGATTGTGACATTTGGGTTTCATCTTTGCATGTTTGATGTTTATCTTGCACCTTAAGTCACTTGTTTCACAAGTATGAACCACATTCACATCACTTCACCTTTTCTTCTTTGCTTCTTGTTGGATTGAGATTTTGTTTGCATGATTTAGTATGCCCATTTAGGATAACATTAGGTTGTGTAAATATGAGTTACATTCTGACTTGGAAGCATGTATAGCATTCAATCTCATTTCACTTTGTTTGTCAACTTGTTTGAATTTGATTTGTTCATTATATTTTCTTACTTTACTTGTAAGTGATTGTGCTAACCATGTAGGGGCTTTGGTAAGTTTCAATTGAGTGTGGATAAGGAATCCACATTCAACTTCTATCCTTTCTCTTTTACAATTCCATGTTTTGTTAAGCACTTATGTGCTTTCTTTTAATAACTCATCACTTTCCCTTTGTGAATTACAATTCATCTTCTACTTTAGAAGTGAATTGTTTAATTCATTCTTTCTTTAGACATTAGGTTGAAACCTCACAAACCTTAGGATCACTCCCTTAACTAATCAATTAGGATGGAGTCTTAGTCCATATAGATTTTTACCTTTATCCTCTCTTGAGTCTTTCATCTTCTCATCTCAAAGAAAATTCAAAACATATAATAAAGGTAGGCATTTATTGCATTTAGGCCTTTCATATAAAGAAAAGGTTATAAGGGGTCTTCTCTTATAATCTTAGAATGTATAGCATATAGCCCATCTTGGGTCAATGTGTTAAACATTTGATCTTGTATGAGGGACTTAAATGCAATACTTGTTGAAGGTGCAAATAATAAAAAACACTTCTTCATTTCTTAATCAACAAAACACTTAATAAACACAAGTATGCTAGTGTGTTTGAACCTTGACAATTGGAACTAAGTGTGGGGGTCTTCTTCACTCTTAGTGTGCTTTCTTACCCATTCCATCTTGGAATGTGAGGATGTACACATTCCAATGACTAAGATTCAGATACACTATCATATGCAAACAAATGAAAAAACTCTTAAAAGACAAAAACAAACAATAACGTCTTTCCTTCGGGAATTCTTTTCTCACCTCATTCACTCTCAACGCACGAACGCGCTTCTACTCGTTCTCTTGCAAGATGGTAACGCACTCGGACCAGCGAGCCTGCAACACCTGAGCTAGAACGTCAGCCGTTCTCTAAAAAACACAAACAATTCATCCCTAGTGAGGGGAACTACGTCGCTCTGATTCTCATGCTCCTGATGAGATACGTAGGCAGTGGGGTAGGGCCCATGCGAGCACTTCTTTTATTTTCCCTACATTTGTTTCTCTTTCTCCTTTCCTTTTTCAGTTCTTTCTCAGTATTCCTTTCTTTACACCCTTTTGATCGAGACAAGCAAGCGTGGATCCCATCGGGTACGATGGACGTGAGGGGGTGCTAATACCTTCCTCTCGCGTAACCGACTCCCTTACCCACTTCTCTTGGTCGTAAGACCATGCTTTTCCTTTCCCTCAGGTTTACGCGGTGTTTCCTTTCCCTCTCTTGGGATAAATACACATTGCTGGCGACTCTGTTCGGTGCCACTTTCGCGTTTGTACTTGGATGAAAATCCCGGGAGCGACAGCTGGCGACTCTGCTGGGGATAACGAGTCCAGAATCTCTGGATCCCTAAGCGAGTCAATCCTAGCGCTTGTCTGTTTTTCTTTCATTGGGTGTTTACTGTTGTGTTGTATTTACTGTTTTATTGTATGGTTATTTACTGCTTTACTGTACATTACTGTATTTACCGTATTTTAGCAGTTTCATTTCATATGATATATTATGCTATACTGGACTGTGCTATTTTCTGTTTGGCGGGATGGGATTTCTGAGAGATAAGCCCATTACACAGGCTTGAGTATACACTTAGAATTAGAGTGGAGAGTAGTGGGACCTACGTGCCGTTTGGAGCGCGTTGGGTGTTCACGAAATTCACAGCTAGACGAGGCTATCTTGGGACACGTCGTGGCATGCGCATCTTGCGTATTCCAGGATGTAGATCTAGAGAGCTGTCGACTCTAGTGACCGATCATGAGGACCTTAGTGGAAATATCCCTCTTTAGTGGTGACAATGGCAGACCACATTCTGTGGCAAACCCATTCGCACCCGAGGGCCCACTTTGGAACTTGCATAGGATGACTTTTATTTTCTAAGGGGAGTCAGTGGACGACCTCTTTGATTGGCATAGCATTGTATCCTACGGGCTGAATGTGCTATTGCTTCTCAAACCTCCGAAGCTGACAAGCCTTATTTTCTAAGAACCACATGTGAGTATGGGCGGGATGTTTACAGGTTTGCAGGAAACCCAGCCTCCTACCTACCTTACTTGTGATTCTATGATGATTTCAGACATTGTATCCTATGACAGTGATTTAAGTGTTCATCTCAGATATTGCCAGACTCAGTACAGAGACATAGTGCACACAGTTCAATACAGACACCGACACTTGATTACCTGATCACATGCCCTTTTGCATTGCATTATCATATCATAACAGTTATGTTTGTCATTTTCAGGTGCATAATACATTTCTGATTCCAATCCATGGGTTCAACAGAGATCGTCGCCGAGAGAAAGAACAATGTGTCTTACAAGTTTCCAGATCCTGTCTTGGATTCATTGCTCAAAGTTATAGATATGGCTGGTCCGGGTATTCTTGATAGGTTTCAGAAGAGCTACGGGAATTTGGTTGGGATGGTCCGTACAATCACCAAGTATGAGCATGATGCTTTACACACTCTGCTGCAGTTCTACGAGCCTTCGTTGAGGTGCTTTCTTTTTTCAAATTACATTTTGATGCCAACACTGGAAGAATTCTCATTTATTTTGGGAATTCCGATCACGTCGGCAATACCATTCTTCTCTGGTAGTTCTCCCAGCGTAAAAGAAATTGCTGCTGCTTTACAAATGGATCAGACATTGATAAAGAGCGGTGTGAGCAGCAAAAATGGAGTTAGCGGATTTCATTTAGAATTTCTGGCTGGACAGGCCCAAGAGGCTGCAAGTGCTAAAAATTGGACGGTTTACAATTCCATTCTGGCTCTCTGCATATATGGCCTAGTTTTCTTTCCCAATCAGCAAGACTTTGTGGATATGCAAGCAACGAGAGTTTTTGTCCTTAAAAATCCAGTCCCTACTTTGTTAGGAGATTTTTATCATTCCGTGCATTACAAGAATGAGAAAAGGAGGGGAGGATCTGTTAGTTGTTGCACTCCACTGCTGAGTCATTGGTTTTTCAAACATTTGCCTCAGACAGGTGTCTTTGTGGAAACCAAAGATGTGGCGAAATGGTCTAAACGATTGATGAGTTTAACTGCTGATAACATTGTATGGTTTGATCACCGGTTGTTGAGAATAGAGCTTGTCACAAGATGCGGAAATTTTCCAAATGTGCCTTTGATTGGCAGAAAAGGAGGGATTAATTATAATCCAGTTTTGGCCATCCGACAGTTTGGGTATGCTTCCAGATATCCTCCTACAGAGCAAGATGTGGAAGAATCTTTATTCTTTACAGGAACTAAAGATGCAAAGGTGGTAGAAGTAGTGAATGCTTGGAAAGATAAGCACAAAATTGGAAAAGCAGTTTTTGGAAAAGGAGATTGTAGATCTTATCCTGAATATGACAGGTGGATTGAGACGAAAGTAAAGGAATTGCTTTTACCCTTTTCAAGGGGACCTCTTTTATGTTCAGCACAGCCAGAACAACCCACTATGGTGGCTATTGAAGAATGTGAGAAGTGGAAGAAAATGGTCAGAGAGCTGCGGATAGAAAATTCTGGAATGAGCAGATGTCTTCAGAAAGCTCTAGCTGACAACAAAGAGTTGGAAAAGAGAGCCTTGAAAGCGGAAAAAACCTTGGCTGACAAAGAGGAAGATTTTGATGACCGAGCTCGGTACTTTCGGAAACTTACTCTGGGAGCAGATGACACTAGTCAGGCTCACAAGATTACAAAACAGGCTTTAGCCCGAAGCAAGGATTCATTAGCTCAACTTCGTCAAGCTTGGGATGAAGTCAGAATTGAAAATGCCGAGTTAAAGGATCAGTCGAAGACTAAAGACGAGGAGCTTAAAAAGGCACATGAGCAGAGGAGAAAGTATCGGGAAAGTCTCGATAAAAGTCAAGAACAGTTAGAAGAAGCTAGAAGCCAGTTGAAGAATACCAAGAAAGAGCTTGAAGAAGTCATGATAGAAAGGGAGATACTCAAGACGCAAGCTGGCATAAAGAGACACAAAGGAGTGTGTGATGACGAGGCTCTGATGCTGCATATGGGTTCTTTAACTGAAGCTCTTGAGAAAAGGGATGTCTTGATCAAAGAAATGATTGAAAAGCCGAATCACCAGCGTACCCGTATACTTTTTGAGGAGATCAAATACTCAAGTGATAAGCTGAAGGGTGTGGAATTGTCAGACTGATGTTCTTTTCCTTATATTTTGTTGTTAATGGTTACCATCAGGCTTGTTGATGGATCCATTTTTCCTTGTATTGCATTTGCGGTTGAACCTTTCTTAAATATACTTGGATACTTTGTTGAATGAGTATGAGCAGTTTTATTCAGAATTATTCCTTATCAGATAGCTGCACACAAGCACATGACCATGACACGTCTCTTTATATCACAATTTCTGGTCTTCAGATTTCTGTGGTTGGATTGGAATCAGGGTATAAAGCACCTCGGAAATGACAAATATGGCATTGCATGGCATTGCATATCATTTTGCATTTTTGTTACTTGCTTTTCAGGTACTCGTTGCGGGGTCTCTAACCTTTATTTGGTTTCAGGCATTATAGCGGAGAGTCATATTCACCGATATTCGACGCGAAGGAATCAAGTAAGAATCATGGATCAAGTGCAAAGTGATTTGGCTGAAATGAGGGCGCGTATGGACCAGTTCATGACCCTCATGACTGGCATGGCTCAAAATCAGGAGAGACTGAGGCTTCTGGTAGAGCGTCCCGACAATGGACCCGAAGGTGACCAACATGACAATTCACAGGGACACGGCATCCCTCCTCCCGGTGGTAACCCTCCTCCTGGTGGTAACAATCGGGGTAATGGAAATGGTAGGCATGCTGGTGTTACTCTTGAAGATACTCTGGAAGACCAATTTACTCTGCTGGATGCTGATGTGGGTAATCAAGGTGATCGAAGGTATGATGAGTTAGCAGAGAAGATCAGGGCCATAGAATGCAAGAACTCTATGGGTATTGATGTTACCAGCTTGGGGCTGGTCTCAGGAGTCAGAATTCCCCCTAAATTCAAACCTCCTACTTTTGATAAGTATCACGGCAATGCGTGTCCCCAAACGCATCTTCAAGCTTACTTTGGGAAGATTTCAGCCCATACGGATGACGAGAAGCTATGGATGCACTATTTTCAGGACAGTCTGGCTGGGGCGTCCTTGACCTGGTATATGAAGTTGAATAGAGCTGCTGTGAAGAATTGGAAAGATCTGGCAGAAGCGTTCCTGAAGCAATACCAATATAATATTGACATGGCGCCCAACCGCACCCAATTGCAGGGATTGTCACAAAATGCCAAGGAGAGTTTCAAAGAATATGCACAGAGGTGGAGGGAAATGGCTGCCCAGGTTCAACCTCCCTTATCAGACAGAGAAATGGCAGATATGTTCATGGGCACCTTGCAAGGGGCCTATCTGGATAGATTAGCTGCTTGTCCGTCAACTGGATTTGCTGATATTGTGATTGCGGGAGAAAGAATAGAAAGTCTGTTAAAGCTTGGAAAGATCCAGGATGTGAGTGGGGCTGGCTCTTCGGGGACGAAGAAACCGTTTGCTAGTAACCAGAAAAGACGAGAAGGTGATACGAATGCTGTGTTTAGAGGACGAGGCAGAGGGCGTTCTCGAGCTTATTATCAGGTAGATGCTGTAACAATCCCCACACCGTCTGTTCAGAAACAGCAACCCCAACAACAAGTTCAACAGCAACAACCTTTTTTCCAGCAAAGGTCTAGACAGAGGGATCGTAAGATGGATCCTCTCCCTATGACTTATGCCGCGCTGTTGCCCCGGCTACTCGAGTTAAAGTTGGTAGAACTCCGGTTGCTGGAAACCTGCCACCTAACTTCGATGCTAATGCTCGTTGTGAGTTCCACTCAGGTGCTCAGGGGCACTCCATTGAAAAATGCTGGGCTTTCCATCATAAAGTACAAGATTTGATTGATGCTAAAGCCATCAATTTCTCTCCCGCTCCTAATATTACTCAGCATCCCATGCCTGATCATAGCGCAGCAAATGTGTACGCTATTGAAGATGGGAGGAGATTGAATCTGGTGACAGATATCCGTCAAGTGAAAACTTCTTTGTTGGTTGTAAAAGATCGTTTATTGAAGGGACAGGTGTTCCCGGGCTGTAATCAAGATTGCTTTGAGTGTATGAATCAGGAGAGCGGCTGTGATAAGTTGAAGATGGGTTTACAGAATCTGATCGATGAAGGATGTCTACAGTTCGACAGAGTCGTGAAAGACACTGATGAGATATCAACCGTGACCATCTATTACACTCCCGCTGAGATTCAAATGCCGGTCAATGCAGTTCCCGTGGCGAGTGTTGCGCCAGAAGGGCCCAGTCCTGTCACTATCACGGTGCCAGGACCAATTCCGTTCACATCCACGAAAGCTATCCCATGGCACTATGGGGCAGATGTATATTACGAAGGTAAAAAGCAGGAAGTTGAGTCATCAGTCAGCCCAAATGTTGATAACGTAGGGGGTGTAGGGGGCTTTACAAGGAGTGGAAGGTTGTTCGCTCCCCCAACCTTGAGAAGTGATAAGGAGGTAGAAGCTGCAGCAAAGGATAAGGGTAAACAGGTGGTTGAAAGTGCACCTACACCTGAAGCAGAGACAAAGATTACTTTTGATAAGGAAATGGAAGAATTTATGAAGATAATCAAGAAAAGCGATTATAAGATTGTGGACCAACTGAATCAGACCCCTTCAAAGATTTCAATCCTGTCACTATTGTTGTGCTCTGATGCGCACCGGCAGGCGTTGTTGAAAGTGTTGAAGAGTGCGTACGTGCCGCAAGAAATTACTGTTAATCAGCTCGAGGGCGTAATCTCCAATGTTAATGTCAGCCATGGCTTGGGCTTTACAAGTAGAGATTTGACTGTTGAAGGAAGAAACCATAATAAGGCTTTGCATATCACGATGGAGTGTAAGGGCGCAGTGTTATCTCATGTACTGGTAGACACTGGTTCGTCACTCAATGTCTTGCCCAAGAAGGCATTGATGAAGCTGGAAGTTGATGGTTTGATCTTAAGGCCTAGTGAATTGGTGGTCAGAGCATTCGATGGGACCCGACGATCTGTGTTTGGTGAGGTGGAATTGCCCGTACAAATTGGACCACAGGTATTCAAATCCACGTTCCATGTAATGGACATACAACCTGCATATAGCTGCCTATTGGGACGCCCTTGGATTCACGGAGCCGGGGCTGTTACTTCTACTCTACATCAAAAGCTGAAGTATGAGTTTGAAGGGCAGGTTGTGACAGTGTGTGGGGAAGAAGACATCTTTGTGAGTCACTTGTCCACGTTCAAGTACATTGAAATGGATGGGGAAATTCATGAGATGCTGTGCCAATCATTCGAAGCAGTCAATATTGACGATGCACCTGAGTCTTCTTCTGTACCAGTTGGGGCTGGTACCTCCATTTCATCTTACAAACAAGCTGTCGAGGTCGTCAGGGCAGGCAACGCCCAAGGTTGGGGCAGGTTGATAGAGACCCCAATGAAGGAAGACAAATTTGGTATTGGTTATCATCCCTCTACAACTTCAGATGCGGGGAGCAGGGGACCCATTACTTTCAATAGTGGGGGAATTATCTACATGGACCAGTCTTGTGCAGCCACGGAGGATAGTGTTGACAGTGATTGTGACTTGGACAACTGGGTACGCCCTCATGTTCCGGGACAACAAGTGCAAAACTGGTTCGTTGAAGAAGTCATCCGGGTTACTCTTCAGACAGAGTAATTTTTCTTTGTTTTTTCTAACCATAATGCATGACAAAATCTTGCGCTCTGCCCAAGGCGTATAGATTCATTTGTAGGGCCACCATGGTTGCATTTGCAATGTTTAATCATTAATAAAGGACGTTTTGCAATCAAATTTTGTTCTCTGTCTTTCAGTTTTTATTTTTGCACAAAAAATATAAAATGGCAATGTTTCATTTTCTTTTGTTTTGCTTAAAAATAAATTCTAAAATAAGGCATGAACCCGTTCATGCAGACTTGATCCTCCGGATACCACTGATAACGATTTTGATATGGCCATGTATGACTTTGACAATCCGATTTATCAAGCCGAAGAAGGGGATGAGAAAGATTGTGAACTCCCTGAAGAACTGGCCAGATTGTTGAAACAGGAGGAAAGGGTCATCCAGCCTCATCAGGAGACTGTAGAAATCATCAATATTGGTACCAAGGACGCCAAGAAAGAGATCAGGATTGGTGCCAGCTTGCAAGCAGATGTGAAGCAAACTTTGACGGAAATGTTGCGCGAGTATGTTGACGTCTTCGCCTGGTCGTATCAAGACATGCCGGGGTTGGATACGGATATTGTCGTGCACAGGCTACCATTGAGAGAAGAATATCCGCCAGTCAAGCAGAAACTTCGTCGGACTCACCCCGACATGGCCTTAAAGATTAAGGAGGAAGTCCAGAAGCAGTGGGATGCTGGTTTTCTTGCTGTGACAAAGTATCCTCCATGGGTAGCCAACATCGTGCCAGTACCGAAGAAAGATGGAAAAGTGAGAATGTGTGTGGATTATCGAGATCTCAATAAAGCTAGCCCGAAAGATGATTTTCCACTACCTCATATTGATGTGCTGGTCGATAATACAGCTCAGTTTTCAGTGTTCTCATTTATGGACGGTTTCTCCGGGTACAACCAGATCAAGATGGCACCTGAAGACATGGAGAAGACCACGTTCATTACTCCGTGGGGTACATATTGTTATAAGGTAATGCCTTTTGGGTTGAAAAACGCAGGGGCAACGTACCAACGGGCGATGGTGACATTGTTTCACGACTTGATTCATAAGGAGATCGAATGTTATGTAGATGATATGATTGCCAAGTCGAGAACAGAAGAGGAACATCTGGTTAATCTGAAAAAGCTGTTTGAAAGGTTGAGAAAGTTCCGTCTGAGATTAAATCCAAACAAGTGCACGTTTGGGGTGCGTTCTGGAAAGTTACTGGGCTTCATTGTGAGCGAAAGAGGAATCGAGGTTGATCCTGCCAAGGTGAAAGCAATACAAGAAATGCCTGAACCGAGAACAGAAAAAGAGGTTCGTGGTTTCTTGGGTAGATTGAACTACATTGCAAGGTTCATATCTCACCTAACAGCCACGTGTGAACCAATATTTAAATTGTTAAGGAAAGATCAAACGGTCAGGTGGAATGACGATTGCCAATTGGCATTCGATAAGATAAAAGAATACTTGCAGGAACCTCCGATTCTAATGCCTCCAGTTGAAGGGAGACCGCTGATAATGTATCTGACAGTGCTTGAAGGTTCCATGGGTTGTGTTCTCGGTCAACATGACGAGACAGGTAGGAAGGAGCATGCTATTTACTACCTGAGCAAAAAGTTCAATGATTGTGAGTCCCGATACTCAATGCTTGAAAAGACATGCTGTGCACTTGCATGGGCCGCTAAGCGATTGAGGCAATATATGGTTAGGCACACGACCTTGTTGATTTCAAAAATGGATCCTATCAAGTATATTTTTGAGAAACCAGCATTGACAGGCAGAGTTGCACGGTGGCAAATGGTCTTGACAGAGTATGACATTCAGTACACTTCACAAAAGGCCATCAAAGGAAGTATCTTGTCCGACTATCTTGCGCAACAGCCGATTGATGATTACCAACCCATGAAGTTTGACTTCCCTGATGAAGACATCATGTTTCTCAAAGCTAAAGACTGCGAGGAACCACTTCCGGAGGAGGGGCCAGACCCTGAATCCAAATGGAGTCTGATGTTTGATGGGGCTGTCAATATGAATGGGTGCGGAGTTGGAGCAGTTCTTATCACGCCGGAAGGTGTTCATATGCCGTTCACTGCCCGAATAACTTTCGGATGCACCAACAATGAAGCAGAGTACGAAGCTTGTATAATGGGGATCGAGGAGGCGATTAATCTACGGATTAAAACCCTTGATATATTCGGTGATTCAGCTTTGGTAATCAATCAAGTGAAAGAGAGTTGGTACACGCACCAAGCAAATCTAGTGCCGTATAGAGATTATACGAGGAGATTGCTGACATTTTTCACAACAGTGAAACTGTACCACATTCCTCGAGATGAGAATAGGTTCGCTGATGCCTTGGCCACTTTGTCTTCCATGATCAAAGTGCAAGGATGGAACCATGTACCTAAGATTGAGGTATCCCGCCTTGACAGACCAGCATTTGTGTTTGCGGTCGATGCAACGTCTGATGACAAGCCATGGTTTCATGATATTAAGTGTTTCTTGAAAAGTCAAGAGTACCCGTCAGGGGCATCGTCCAAAGACAGGAAGACGTTGAGAAGGTTAGCTGGTAGTTTCTTCTTGAACAAAGATGGCGTGCTGTATAAAAGAAATTTTGACACGGTCCTGCTTAGATGTGTGGATAGACATGAAGCAGACTTGTTGATGATTGAAGTGCACGAAGGCTCTTTCGGTACTCACGCCGGAGGGCATGCAATGGCTAAAAAGTTGTTAAGATCGGGATATTATTGGTTGACTATGGAGTCAGATTGTTGTAAATATGCCCGCAAATGCCATAAATGCCAGATCTATGCAGACAAGGTGCATGTGCCTCCAAATCCGTTGAGCATCATGTCGTCGCCTTGGCCGTTTGCCATGTGGGGCATTGATATGATCGGAAAGATTGAGCCTACAGCTTCCAATGGTCATCATTTCATCTTGGTGGCAATTGATTACTTCACCAAATGGGTTGAAGCCGCATCCTATGCCAATGTTACAAAACAAGTGGTCGCTCGTTTCTTAAAACGGGATATCATTTGCCGATATGGAGTTCCCGAAAGAATCATTACTGATAATGGTTCTAATTTGAACAATAAGATGATGGCTGAGTTATGCCGGGACTTCAAAATCGAGCATCACAATTCTTCTCCGTACCGCCCAAAGATGAATGGCGCGGTCGAAGCGGCCAACAAAAATATCAAGAAGATTGTACAGAAGATGGTTGTCACGTACAAAGATTGGCATGAGATGTTACCATTTGCTTTGCATGGGTATCGAACGTCGGTACGCACGTCCACTGGGGCAACCCCATTCTCACTTGTATATGGTATGGAGGCAGTGCTACCGGTTGAAGTAGAGATTCCGTCCCTCAGAGTCATGATGGATGTTAAGCTAGATGAAGCTGAATGGGTACGAGCCAGATTTGATCAGTTGAGCCTTATTGAGGAAAAGCGATTGGCGGCTGTATGTCATGGGCAACTATATCAGCGCAGAATGAAACAGGCATTTGACCAAAAGGTGCGTCCTCGGGTTTATAAAGTCGGAGATGTGGTACTCAAAAGGATCCTTCCTCCCAATACAGATCACAGGGGCAAATGGACTCCTAATTATGAAGGTCCATTCGTGGTTAAAAAGGTCTTTTCGGGCGGAGCTTTATTGCTTACAACCATGGATGGCGAAGACTTTTCATCCCCTGTCAACTCGGACGTAGTCAAAAAATACTTCGCATGAATAGACCCGCTGGATAATAAAAATAAAAAAAATCCAGGCAAAAAAGGGCATCCCGGCGAACCAAAAACAGAATAAGGTTCGGGCAAAAATTAGGGATATAATTGAAAAAATTTTGTACACCCGGTAAGTTGAAAACCCGAAAGGGCAACTTAGGCAAAAAAGGGTATCCTGGTGGATCGAAAACCTGAAAGGGCGGTCCACACAAAAGAGGGATTTAAGCGAATGACTACGGTTTGAGTTATCTGTACCCTATCACCGTTTGAACAACTGACGTTCTGAAGGATAGGAATCGGTCTGATCATTCCTCAGAAGGCAAGGTCGGGGAGTTTTGAAGACATACTGGTCATAACAGAATGGAAACTCAGTGGCATTCCGTTTTCACATTGCCATTAGGATAGTTTCTTTTCTCAATTTTTCAGCAATCACCTCTTTCCAGGGATTGCTTCCAAATGTAATTGCCTATTCTGGGCTCTCAGTCAATAAATTGAATTTCAGTAAAAAGCTTTCTATTTTTGTTTTATTGCTTTGTTTGCAAAAACGTCCTAATTGTTGATAAAACATTGCATTTGAAAACATGGCAGCCTTGCAATAACATGCGCAGAAAAAATATTTGAAATTACTTCGAATGTTGAATACTCCCGGATGGTGGATTCTAGCCACGCAATATTCGGGGCATGTGGGCATATTCTTTTGTTGCAGGTAGCAGGTGCAGATGATTTTAAGCACAAGACCAGCAATAAATCACCCCACGCAAAAGACTGGGGCAATTATGGGTAAGGAGATCGGCGTTCATCGTTCGGTCGACGATTGTTCATAACGGGTCGATATCAGTGAATTAAGTTCAACTGGGTACCGTTGCATCTTATTAAGTCGATTCTCTCATTCAGTACTTCCAACAGCTACAAGCTTTTCTATATCGATAACGGTCACAGGTTCCCCAAAAGAGTGGTCTCGTCGACACCGAAACTGATGGTCATTATCCCCAGCGAAGTCACAAGAGTTTGAAGAGGCTAGATCTTCTGTAAAATCCTCTTATGACATCCTTTGCGGGGACGAATTGTTGTGTTGTCCAAGCATGGGGCATGATTGTTTCCCCAGCATGAAGTGTTGGTCACCCCCAGTAGAGTTTGAGGACAGTTGGTCTTCTGTAAAATTCTCTCAAAAGGCATTCCCCAACACGAGACGCTTTAAAGCAGTTTTCTCCAGCAGAGTTTGTTATAAACTCGTCATCCCCAACGGAATTGTCCAAAGGGAAAGCTCGCCTAACATGGGGCATTGTGGTACTCATCCTAAGCTTGACAGTCATATTCTTCAGCAGACTACTGTGGATTTGCTTTGGGTTTCCCCAACAGATCTCTAAGGACTCTTTCTAGCAAGTTGCAGTAGAATGTTCTAACCAGGATTTGCATATCCCTGGCAGAGTAGCCCTGATACCCAGCAAGATCGTATCTCTGGTCATGGTATCCCCACAGAGGTCAGCATCGAATCTTGTCAGCAACTTCCAGCTGAGTTGTTGTTCTCTCCGCAGAGGTTTATCAGATCGACAGAATCTATTCCTCAACAAGGATGGTACAGCCTTTCCCTAGCCGGGTCAGAAGGTTGATAATCCCTATAAAGGATCTTGGGTTGAATAAATCCCCAAGCAGAGTTTTAATGGCTCATTTCCCCAGCAGGACGTCATTTAAAAATTCTCATCCCCAGCGGAGTTGCTGTGACCAGAATCCAGCCCCAAACAGATGGAATAATTCCTGCCAGAGTCGTCATTCCCTCATATCTTAAAGTCCAATTTATTTTTGGCAAGCTTGACAATTCGAAGCAGACGGATTGTTCATCCATTCGCCAGCAGAGATATTATCCTTTTAGGAGTCTCCGAGATTAAATCATTGATTGTGGTTCCTCAGCAGAGTCGGCAGAGATGTCTGGCGCAGAGGCAGAGAGTAATTCGATTTTAAAATTCCAAAAGTCCAACAGTGGATTGGCAAAAGTCCATCTTCGGGTGGCAAAGCAGCTAAAAGTCCAACAGTGGATTGGCAAAAGTCCGTCTTCGGGTGGCAAAAGTCCAACAGTGGATTGGCAAAAGCCCGTCTTCGGGTGGCAAAAGTCCAACAGTGGATTGGCAAAAGTCCGTCTTCGGGTGGCAAAGGTCCAACAGTGGATTGGAAAAAGTCCGTCTTCGGGTGGCAAAAGTCCAACAGTGGATTGGCAAAAGTCCGTCTTCGGGTGGCAAAAGTCCAACAATGGATTGGCGAAAGGTCCATCTAAGGGTGGCATATTCTAAAAGTCCAACAGTGGATTGGCAAAAGTCCATCTTCGGGTGGCAAAGCAGCTAAAAGTCCAACAGTGGATTGGCAAAAGTCCGTCTTCGGGTGGCAAAAGTCCAACAGTGGATTGGCAAAAGCCCGTCTTCGGGTGGCAAAAGTCCAACAGTGGATTGGCAAAAGTCCGTCTTCGGGTGGCAAAGGTCCAACAGTGGATTGGAAAAAGTCCGTCTTCGGGTGGCAAAAGTCCAACAGTGGATTGGCAAAAGTCCGTCTTCGGGTGGCAAAAGTCCAACAATGGATTGGAAAAAGTCCGTCTTCGGGTGGCAAAAGTCCAACAGTGGATTGGCAAAAGTCCATCTTCGGGTGGCACGAAGCTGCAAAGTCCATCAGTAGTGTGGCAGGCCAGTAGTCGTCTGGAGTTGCATAAAAGACATTATTAAAGTCCACCAGTAGTGTGGCAGGCCAGTAGTCGTCTGGAGTTGCATAAAAGACATTATTAAAGTCCACCAGTAGTGTGGCAGGCCAGTAGTCGTCTGGAGTTGCATAAAAGACATTATTAAAGTCCACCAGTAGTGTGGCAGGCCAGTAGTCGTCTGGAGTTGCATAAAAGACATTATTAAAGTCCACCAGTAGTGTGGCAAGCCAGTAGTCGTCTGGCGTCGTTCAAAAAGACAGTATTAAAGTCCACCAGTAGCGTGGCAAGCCAGTAGTCGTCTGGCATCGTTCAAAAGACAGATCTCTCCGACGTTTCATCGAGGGCTCAATCCAGCAGTCTCGTTGGGTTTATATCCCTGTTATTCTTCATCATCCAGAGCAAATTTTTGGTTATATTTGGTATTCAATCACTATATACCTTGAAAGTCCGAAAGCAATTGCTTTCAGGCATTCAGGTCTACAGCGCTTGAATAGGGGCAGCTGTAATACCCCAAAATTTGCTCTTCCCTTTTGGCATCATAGCATGGCATTATCATTTATCATATCATATCCATCTCATTAGCATTGCATTGCATTTAACATAGAAAAATGAAGCATGGCATCCTTCTTACCATCAGGGCATGTGATCAGGTGGAAGGTGGACAATCAAGGGATCATTCAAAGCACAAAAAGGTCAATCAAGTTGGCTCTAGGCAAGCCAAGAGGTCTCTCATGTCTCATACTATCTCAATTGATCTTCCAAAACCTCAAGGAAGTGAGATTCAATGGAAGATTGAAGCACTACATCTTTCACTATGCAAGAGGTTCAAAAATTAAAGGAAAACCCTCAAAAGAGATAGCTCATTGATTCAAAATCATTCTCAGGTGGCATTTCTCATCATCCTTTAAGAGGATACACAACATACTCTGAGGAATTTGGATTTGGAAGATGTGCAATTTCCTCCTAACCAAAGGGGGTCAAAACTAGGGTTTCCCATTAAATCAGGGAATCTTTGATTTTTTGGACAAAGCTTGTTGTCATGGTAGTCTACATGTTCTTAAGTGTATGTGTGTGGAAGATTGCATCTCAATTGGTTTTAGAAGTGGTTCAATTGGAAGAAAGATCAAGAATCAGAGAAATTGGGGCAAAGTCAAATAATCAGAGGAAAAAGTCAACTCTTGACTTTTTGAGGCCAAATTCATAAAATTCATGTTATATGTGTCCAATGTGCAAAATTTGATCAAGAAACTCCAAAGGAATCATGAAAAAATCAAGAGGTGGAAAGTTGCCATTTTTGGATGAAGTAGGGTTACTAAAAATAGTAAGTTTTGGCCATTTTGCACTATACTTTGAACCAAGGCCATTTAAAATTGGAGTATCAAATGAAAATTCCACCAGGCCACAACAAAAGGTCTTGCTTTAAGCTTCAAATCCATGGGTAGAACATCTCCATTGGATAAATATTGAGAGAGATATGGATGATCAAAGTTGGAGGAAAGTAGGTCAAAACCATGTCATGACCAAGGATTTTCAAGGCACGCGCGTAGTCATTTCAACAAACAGTTGGTGGGGAAAATGTATGGATCAATTACTCATGGTTAGAGGCCTCAAATGGAAAATATTTCAACATCAAAGTTGTTCCTCTATGTGAGATCTTCAAAGTTGGTGTTTATCAATTTTTCATCTGATCAATGGATTAAGGAGTTATGATGGCTCAAAGTATGGTCAATGTAACTGAAATTTGACCAGGTCACAACCAGGTCATGCCACACATGCGCGCGTTCTGCAGCATTTTTAAGCCAGTATTGAGTTCCTATGTTTGAAGCTCATTTTCAATATGTTGCAAGTCTCATTTCACTTCAATTTTCAAACCAATATTGTGCTCCAATGCATCCTCTTTCCAAAGACCCCAAAATCTCATCAAATGGTTCAATGGTTAGAGAGAAAAACTTCCATAAACAGCCCTATGTTGGCACTGACACATTGATACATGCTGCATTGTTTTTGGTTCAGTCATTCAACAAACACTTCACATTACCAGCTGTTTCTTTTCCTCATTAAACCAAACAAGTCATGCACGTGCTTTCACCATGTTACTTCTTACATGAGAAGGGAAATTTGTAAAGCTTCCACCACAAGCCACTGCTGCATAACACAACCTCACTCTCATCCTTACTACAACTGTCATGAGCTTGACCTCACCATAACTCAGCCTCAATAACTCGCCCCTAACTAACTTGACTCAGTTAGTTAGGGTGCACTCACTTTAACTCATCCAACTCAGTTAACTCCACTCATTAAACCATGGTTAGTTCATACTATAAATAGAAAACTCACACTCAAATTTCATTCCCAGCCACATTCTCTCAAACACTTCAAATTCTTTCCACATTCTCTGATTTTTCTCCCTCTCTGTACACGAATTTCATCATCATCTCCTACATTTCATCTCCATCTTCATCTTGATTCTACTTTGGAGATTAAGAACAAGAGTGCATAGGTTCAGTTAAAGAAGTTCAGGATCAAGAGAGTTGAAATTCTGGTTGATTCTTTGCACGAATTCAAGCTCTCAAGCCTTTATTTGGCCAAGTGAAGCTCAAGGAGGAAGCATCTCCTTCTGGTATTCTTGTGCATTCCAAGTTTCATCATCATTCAGGTTTGAACTCTTGAAATTACCTTGCACGATCTCTGTCTATTTTTACTTGTTTTTTTTGTGTTTTAAGCTTGCTAGAAGCTCTGCTCAAACCGGCTAGTTGATAGGCCTCCTAAAGGCTTAGTTGCAAAACCTAGGGCTTACTTTAATCTTCTCTGTTCTCTCTGCGTATGTGTGGTATGTGAAAAATAAGGCTGAATCCTTGATCTCCATAATTTCCTCTTCATTTTGGTATGCGGATTGTGTGTTTTGGTGAGAGGCGAAAATTGCAGGCGGTGGCTGTTGGCCGGAGAAGGTGACCGGAAGTCATCTCCGGCCGGTACCTTTGAATGCTAGGGTTTTCTCACGTTTTAATCGGGTCCGTTCATTTTGCGCGATCGTGTGGCTTGAATGGTGACAGCACATTAAAAGGCATGTGCTTGTCACATGTGTATTTTCTGAATCCACTTAAACAGCGTGTGGCATGGTACACGATAGGGAGTGTGGACATTCACATGTGCGCGTTGATGTTGTTTACTTTGACTATGGTTTGACTGTGACTTGATCCAATGGCCATGAGTGAGTCAATTTTGTTGACTGAGATTCCATGCTTGTTAGTATGTTCTGCGTGCTTATTGGACCTAAGACAGATTGTTATTTACACCCCACGCTTCTAAGGCCCAAACGAATTGAACTATGGATTTGCTATGGTTGCACCCCATTCATATTGCATTTCATATTTTATTTTCATTTTTGCTACACGTTTCATAATTGATTTTTAAAAATATCAAATGATATTGGAAAATTCTACAAAAATTCATGTGTATTCTTAAAACATTTAGGAAATTTTTCATGATTTTATTTTCTGATTTTATGACCATTTTGCCCCTGTTCCATTATTTCTTTTGAATTTCCATTTGCATGCATACTTAATGTGACATATGATTTTGTGCATTTTTGTTCTTGATCATAAAAAATGATTTTGATGCCTTTCTTTTTGCATTGTGGTCACAATATGTTGAGGTATGTTTGAGATTTATGAGATGATTTTTAAGTCTTTTTTGGATGACTTTTGATGTGTTGCTTTGAGCATGAATGCATGAAACTTCCATGAGACTTTGACCTAATTGTTGAGTGACTTTGGTTCTGATTCATTGCTTGTGGACTTGATATGTTAATGGCATGTGTTTAAGGTGTTTGATTGGTGAAAGTCATAATTTTTGAAGCATGTTTGCTATTTGTTTGAAGCATGAAGTTTAACTTGTTCATTTTGTGAATGCATGCCTCATGTTTGGTTTGCTTGATCATGAAGGCACTTGTGCCATGAGTTGTGGTTTTGTTGGAGGATGTATAGCATGTTAATTGACTTCTGATTGTGACATTTGGGTTTCATCTTTGCATGTTTGATGTTTATCTTGCACCTTAAGTCACTTGTTTCACAAGTATGAACCACATTCACATCACTTCACCTTTTCTTCTTTGCTTCTTGTTGGATTGAGATTTTGTTTGCATGATTTAGTATGCCCATTTAGGATAACATTAGGTTGTGTAAATATGAGTTACATTCTGACTTGGAAGCATGTATAGCATTCAATCTCATTTCACTTTGTTTGTCAACTTGTTTGAATTTGATTTGTTCATTATATTTTCTTACTTTACTTGTAAGTGATTGTGCTAACCATGTAGGGGCTTTGGTAAGTTTCAATTGAGTGTGGATAAGGAATCCACATTCAACTTCTATCCTTTCTCTTTTACAATTCCATGTTTTGTTAAGCACTTATGTGTTTTCTTTTAATAACTCATCACTTTCCCTTTGTGAATTACAATTCATCTTCTACTTTAGAAGTGAATTGTTTAATTCATTCTTTCTTTAGACATTAGGTTGAAACCTCACAAACCTTAGGATCACTCCCTTAACTAATCAATTAGGATGGAGTCTTAGTCCATATAGATTTTTACCTTTATCCTCTCTTGAGTCTTTCATCTTCTCATCTCAAAGAAAATTCAAAACATATAATAAAGGTAGGCATTTATTGCATTTAGGCCTTTCATATAAAGAAAAGGTTATAAGGGGTCTTCTCTTATAATCTTAGAATGTATAGCATATAGCCCATCTTGGGTCAATGTGTTAAACATTTGATCTTGTATGAGGGACTTAAATGCAATACTTGTTGAAGGTGCAAATAATAAAAAACACTTCTTCATTTCTTAATCAACAAAACACTTAATAAACACAAGTATGCTAGTGTGTTTGAACCTTGACAATTGGAACTAAGTGTGGGGGTCTTCTTCACTCTTAGTGTGCTTTCTTACCCATTCCATCTTGGAATGTGAGGATGTACACATTCCAATGACTAAGATTCAGATACACTATCATATGCAAACAAATGAAAAAACTCTTAAAAGACAAAAACAAACAATAACGTCTTTCCTTCGGGAATTCTTTTCTCACCTCATTCACTCTCAACGCACGAACGCGCTTCTACTCGTTCTCTTGCAAGATGGTAACGCACTCGGACCAGCGAGCCTGCAACACCTGAGCTAGAACGTCAGCCGTTCTCTAAAAAACACAAACAATTCATCCCTAGTGAGGGGAACTACGTCGCTCTGATTCTCATGCTCCTGATGAGATACGTAGGCAGTGGGGTAGGGCCCATGCGAGCACTTCTTTTATTTTCCCTACATTTGTTTCTCTTTCTCCTTTCCTTTTTCAGTTCTTTCTCAGTATTCCTTTCTTTACACCCTTTTGATCGAGACAAGCAAGCGTGGATCCCATCGGGTACGATGGACGTGAGGGGGTGCTAATACCTTCCTCTCGCGTAACCGACTCCCTTACCCACTTCTCTTGGTCGTAAGACCATGCTTTTCCTTTCCCTCAGGTTTACGCGGTGTTTCCTTTCCCTCTCTTGGGATAAATACACATTGCTGGCGACTCTGTTCGGTGCCACTTTCGCGTTTGTACTTGGATGAAAATCCCGGGAGCGACACGGTGTAGACGGGTTGGCTGAAGTTGCTCGTTCCTCCTGTTGGTCTTCTTCGGGGAAGCGACTGTCAAGGTCGATGGAGTCGACCTGGGGCAGAGGTTTGGCTTCCTCGAAGCTGCTTGGCAACGCTGGCTTGCCCGACGCTTTCGGCTTGGACGCGATGGCGTTGAGCCCCTTTGTAGCTGCCTCGAAACACCGTCGGGCGGCTTCGATGTCGCCGTGGAGGATGGGGATCATTCCTTTTGAAGTGTAATACTTCATCTTCAGGTGGACTGTTGAAGGCACTGCTACCAACTCGGCCAGAGTTGGCCTTCCGAATATGCACTAGTAAAGCGACGGGCAGTCGATCACCAGAAATTGCACCTTAACTGATCTGGCCGTCTCAGCTGATCCGAAGGTAACGATCAGCTCGGCATATCCCCAAGGCTTGGTCACTGATCCGTTGAACCCCTGTAAATCAGATCCTACGTAGGGGGTTAGGTGTGATTCGTCCAGCTGAAGTGTTGCAAACAGCTGGGAGTACATGATGTCGACCGAGCTGCCCTGGTCGACGAGGATTCTGCGAACGTCGAAGTTTACCATTTGGGCTCGGATGAGCAAAGGATTGCTCGAGTTTGGGGATCCCCTGAGGAGCTCTTCCCGGTAGAAGGAGATGGGGACTGAGCCCTTCTGGGCCTGATCAAGCGTGGTCACCTTATTGGAGCTTGTGTTGATCAGATGCTCAAATTTTCGTTTCACAGAGCCCACCGTGACTTTGTTGAAGCCCCCGCCGGAGATAACCATGGCGGAGGGAAATGTCTCCCACGGGTTGTGGGCCGCGAAATAAGCTGGGGCGCTGAGCCCGTCCGGGACGTAGAAGTCCTCTGGTCGCGATACGGGCATAGCGACCTGTATGTTGGCGTCTTCCGAGGAGGGTACCTCCTCCTCTATCTTCTTGGACTCCTGGGCGTTTTGCCGAGGAGTGTCCTTCTTCTTCACGAACTGTTTCAGGTGGCCGTCCCTGATCAGTATCTTAATGACATCCTTCAGATGGATGCAGTCTTTCGTAGTGTGGTTGTGACTCTTGTGGAAACGACAGTATTTCGATTTGTCCACGTTTGGTCTGTTCGGTAGTTGTTTGGAGAAGCGGACCTCTGCCTGCTTGAACTCCGAATTGGCACATTCGGACAAAATCTTCTCCCTGGAGACGGTCAGGAGGGTGTAGTCGTGGAACCGCCCGGAGGGCCCCTTGTTGTCACAGGAGTCACGAGGACGGTCCTCGCGTCTCCGTTCGCCTCGACGAGATGTTGAGGCCTCCTCGCCTCTGGAGGTCCGAGCGTTCTCCTGATGGCGTGATGCTCGGACATTGCAAGCCGCAACCTTCTCTTCGTACTGAATGTGTGATTGGGCTTTGAGGAGGAGGGCGTCTAAGTTCCTCGGTGGTGCGAGGCCGATGGCTTTAGAAAACTCGGAGCCCAGGCAGAGCCCTTGCTCGAGCAGAAACTTCTTCATTTCGTCCGTTGTAGGGACCTGTACTGCTTCCTTATTGATCCTCTCGGTATATGTGCGGAGAGGTTCATCTTTTCCTTGGATTATGGCCCCAAGGGAGGCCTCAGTTTTGGGGTGACAACGAGATGCTGTGAAATGCCACGAGAACATCCTGCCCAGTTGTCTCCACGAGGTAATGGACTCCTCGGGCAGCTGCTTGTACCATGTCATCGCTCCCTTTTAGAGCGTGGTTGGAAATAGTCGGCATTTAATGGCGCCTCATACTCCACGGTAGTCCAACAGAGCATCGATGTTCTCGATGTGCTCGTCGGGGTCAGTGGTTCCGTCGTACGTGCCCAGTGACGGGGGCTTCTCCAGGCCTTTAGGGAGACGGGTGGCCAAGATTTCTTGGGACAATGGGCTGTGAGGCTCATCGTCGCTGTTAGAACTGGTGAACGATGGGGACCGAAGGGGACGCTCGTGGCGGCGGTTCCTCCGAGGAGAAGGAGAGCGGTTCCTTCGAGGAGAAGGTGAGCGGTTCCTTCGGGGAGTAGGCGAACGGTTCCTTCGGGGAGAAGGTGAACGGGCCCGGCCTTTAGACTTGACCGGGGGAGATTGCTCGTTCCTTCGAGTCCTCTTGTGGCTGGGAGAGTGCTGGTCACGAGGGGATATCTGGTCACGCTTCTGGGCTGCGTGAGGGTCAGGCTCTTGGCGCAGTCTCCGGTCAATATATCTCTCCGGGACTGCGGGCTCCTTGATCGTTGTTGGTTCCTCCACGGAGGAGGGGATCTTGGACGTTTGGCTTCTTCTAACGCCCCGATCCTCTCGTTCTGCTGCAGGATCAGGGTGTTGGTTTTGTTGATCGCCTCCAAGAGGGCCGCCACGGCCGGGTCGGCGTTGGGCGGAATAGGAACAGGCTGGACGTCAAGCGAAGACTGATCGTTGTTGCGATCAGCGGGGGTAGGGGAAGGAGAAGCAGTGACTCCGTCCCTTAGGAAACTGGCATCTCTGAGGAGAGATGATTGGCCGTCAACGTCAGATTTGTTGACGGGGAGGATAGTGGTTTGGAGAGCATCCTTGGCACGATCTTGAAAGGCAATGATGATGATGATCTTTGAGAATTGTTTTGATCTTCTGTTTCCGAGGAAAGAAAGATGGGGAGAACAATGATTCCCACAGACGGTGTCACTGATCGTGAATATATATATATATATATATATATATATATATATATATATATATATATATATATATATATATATATATATATATATATATATTCTTCTATTATTATCTATATTTGCTGGATTTTGAAATTATGTTGCGTGTTTGTATGTTTTAGATATGTGCATAAACATAAAAATTAATAGTTTGTGATATGAAACGACACAAAAATCTTAAAAGTCATAGTTTGTGACATGAAACGACATAGAATGTAATTAGTTAAGAGTTTTGTTTATGTCACGTTTGGGATGATTATTCTATAAATCTTGTATATCAGTTATATGCGTTGATTAAAATATCACTATTTTAGAAGTGCAAGATTGATTCTTCACAAGGGCACTTCAACATCATATGATCTATCTACATGCTTTCTTGTTTCTCTAAGAGTTGAAATACGTTTTCTCCTCTCTGCATCATCATCATCAAACATAGTGTATATGTGAAGCTTTCAACTGCTATGACAATAATACTATATAACTTGTCTTTTAATTGAATTGAATGACTACAAGACTAGTTATATCAATTAAGACTCCTAAACATATTAAATTGAAGAAGAAACTGTAGTAGAAAATATATATATAACCTAAGAATAAATGAGTGGTCGGGTTTGAAAAAAAAAACAAGTTACTTAACATCTTTGACAATTATTGTGGAAAAAAAATTATTTCTACTTAGCAATGTTATTACAATTAGTATAATCAACGCATTTATATAAAGTATAAATATTTAAAGTTAACTTTAACCACAAAGTTTGGTGGAATATTGTTTTGGACATCTGCTTCTTTCTGGTTTAATAAGTGACGAAATCCTTTAATTTTATTTCAGATTTCATTTTAAATTTTTATCTAATATATGTTACATTTAGTCTCTTAAAAACGATTATGTAAACCAACTTAATCATTTCCACTAAATTGTGAAAAAACCGTTAACGGTTGGTGATGGGACATGACAACAAGACAATAGTTAAATTACCGAATCAACATATGTATTAAAAAAATAATATTTTGTTTAAACCAGGGGATTTTGTTTTTGGAGGTTAAAAACCCCCATAAATTATTAATAATGTGTACAAAATATAACAATTCTTCTCTTATAAACTTCTCTAAAAAATGACAATTTTACTGCTGAAACTTTTGTAAATTCTATTGTTGCGCCAGTGCCAGAACTGGTTCAACTCTATTCCAAACTTGCGCTTTTCCCACTACTAATTCATAAATCATAAACACATAACATATTTGACCTTAGGAGTGATCTAGAGTCACTTAGATATTCATTTGTTTAGCAAGCAAAACCAAACAAACATTATACTAATCACGTATATCTAAATTAGTAAAATATTTATTTGGATTTAGTTTAGTTACCTTCAATGCTTCTTCATCTAAAAAATTCTAGTAAAAATTAAGAAATATTATTCTGATCACATATACTCTAATAATCTGCATTAGTACATTTGTTAGAGATCCATTCTTTTTGCTGCAGGAAGGTAGCTCATTTTTCGTTATCCCTATGAGTGAAGATTATTGTGAGATATTGGATCAAACTCTAGTATGGTCGAAGGGTAGCTTCTGGTTCGACAGGAATTAAGCATGAGGTCGAAGTTTGTTCACATTTGTTCTGTCGGAGTAATGCGTGTTGTAGTCGAAGTTTGTTCTAACATGCATTAGTCAATATTGCTAGGTTTGTTAGCATATTGAATTGGGTCTTGCTTGTAAGCCCAATTGTTTAAGTTAGCTTGTCCCTAAGTTAGCTTGTAATGGGTAATTGTTTAAAAGCCCATTAGGTTAGTGTGTTAGTTTTCTTATAAATAGCATGCTAGTCTCAAATCTTGTATAAGTAAAAATAGGAAGATAAAATCCTAATTCAAGTGAGAGGTTATTTTGTTATTCTTGTATACTTGTAATCTGTTTAATAGAGAAAGTAAAGAATAACAGTTTATAACCAAATTTGTGTGGCAAATCCTTATTAGCTTGAGAGAGGTTAATTGTTGATATTCACTTGTAATCTTTGAACCCTATTGAGAAAATGAATAGTAAAAAAGATTTAACCAATTCTCTATTCTTCTTCCTCTTTTCTCTTCCTTTGTGAACCCTAATAGGGTTTCGTGTGTTTGTTCAAGTGTTTCCTTCTTTTCTACCCTTGTGAATTTCTTGGTGTTCAAGAAATCAAATATACTTTGTTATTCCGATATCGTTTTTCACAACAATTATAAACAAAGTTAGACAAAATCATGAATTGCAAACTAAAAAAAAAATCAATAACACACAAAGAAAACAAAAATTAGCAGGCAAACTTAACAAAAATATATAGTAAAGTAACTAACAACAATTCTAATCATTCTTTTAAAAATTTACATAAAGATGTGGTTCTAATCCTTGTGCAAATCATCACCACTTGTATAATGCAGAGGCAATGAAAAGTTAACATAAGCATTTTCGACAAGTCCTCCAGAAGCAGTTTAAAAAATTTCGGCGATTTTTATTTTAATAGTATTTATACATGAATGTATTATTATTATTATTATTATTATTATTATTATTATTATCTATATTTTCTCTTTGTTAGTTTTAACTTAGGCAGTTAGCTTCCTACTAATTAGGAAAGTTGGTTATCAATAACCTTATATTAAGACATATATGCATCTTCCTTTTCATTAATATCACATATTATTTTGCTTTTCTTAAGATGTTATTTCTACATCAATATAGTATCAGCAGACCAATAATATCCCTTTAGTTTTTCATTATCTCTTTCTATACATATTTCTTGTTCTCTTTCCATTTCCTAAACGTGTCCTTTTGCATGCAATCCTATCCCTTTCTTTGCCAACTGTCTAATTTTCGTTGGTTTCCCTGATTGCATGCTTATTTCCCTTCTATCAGATCATCCAAAACCGAGGTATCTTGCTATTTCCGCCATCCTTTTCTCTCTCTTACCCACCGTCGTTTCTTGTCACCATTCTCACTTTATCTCAAAATAACCGCAAAAATCAACCTTTCAAGAATTCATACCCAAAAATTTCTCCACCCATTTCGCCAAGAAACCGTTGTTTCTCCGTTTTCGGTACCAAGATCCACCCTTTTTCTTTGCCCCAAACTTCATCTTCAACATACCCTAAAATCCTCTTTCATCCTTTTCAAATCTTGAATCACTCATAAACCCTAATTCATAACCCACCCAGAAACCTTCTCTTCCATCAATGGCGAATCAAACCCACCTTGATTTTGCCACTAACTTTTTTGAATCCATACTACATACACCCTAATGAAAACCCTACCTTCATCCTTGTTACTCCAACCCTCGATATTAAGAACTATCTTTCCTGGGCCCGATCTATGAAAGTTGCTTTGATTTCTAAATAAAAGTTTTGTTTCACCGACAATACTTTTCCAAAACCTGCTGCTTTTTATGATCCTTGGATCCCTTGCAATAACCTTATCCTCTACTGGATCCAACGCTCTATTTCAGATTCTATAGCATAATCAATTCTTTAGTTTGATAACGCTTCAACGATTTGAGAAAATCTTCGAAATTGATTCTCTGAGGGAGATATTTTCCAGCTTTCTGACCTACAACATGACCTTGTTTGTCTTCAACAAGGTTCGCTCAATATCTTCAATTATTTTACTCAAATAAAGCTGATTTTGGAACAAATTGATACCTAGCGCCCAAAGATTGTATGTGTGCCATTCATTATATCTATGGAGCTATATCTAATCTTCATAAATTTCGTGATCAAGACAAAGTCCTCAAATTCTTGAAATGACTCAATGACCAATTTCCCAATGTTTGTCAAGCAACAGCTCCCCTGCAAATTAAATTATGTAGCCCGAAGTGGACTTTCTATAATCAATGTCTCCAGCCATATCAGAGTCAAAGTACCCCACTAGAGTAGGCTTATCTCCTCCAAAACAAAGTCTCATAGAAGTAGTACCGCGAAGATACCCTAAAATCCATTTTACAGCATTCCAATGCTATCTACCGTGAATAAATGAGCAATTGATGCATGAGAAATAGTCTCACATAAAAAGTATCACTCACTTCAAAAGCCTTTATAAGAAGTTACTTTCATTAACTCAACAAAAGAGCTAAAGAGGATAAAGTGTTATATGGACACTACTACAAAATAGACATTTTGTAACACCAATTTTACAACGGTCATAGTGTTAACCGTGATAATAGTTTATTTTTGGGTTTTTTTTATTTACTAAAGGACATATCACAACGGTCATATGTAACAACCGTAGTGCAATGTACATGGAGTGAAATGGTTCGAATCCCAACACCAACAATTAGCCATTTATCATGATAAAAATGTGATTGACCTTGTATATCACCACAGTTTTTGTTTTCAACCATGATGAAAGACGATACTTATTTATATATAAGCGAAATTATATCTTGCTTCAGTAAATAACAGTCGTCTCTCTCAAAACAAAACCCTAACAACTTTTTCACTCGTCTCTCTCAAAACGAAACCCTAACAACCCTGTCACTCGTCTCTCTAATATGGAAACCTCAAAATTAAACTAATACATCAAATCTTAGCCAATGGGTATTTACAAGTTCGTTTTCTCTATAGTTTATTTTTTTTTAAATTTGTTTCAATAGCTTGTTTCATGATGTTTGAACTTTCTTCTTGTTTTGACTTGTAGGTATGGATGCTCGTTTCAATAAAGAGGGTGAAGTTAAAGTTAGCGTTGCAAACTTGTGTCAAATATCCTTAATGATATCCATTCAAAATATACACAATTTTGCGGCTCTAGCTTTAGCTTCATCCTTATTTCATTGTGGACACGCCATTATGGGACATATATGGTACGATTTTGAAGCATTCTATGACTTGATATGTTTGTTGTATCGTGTTTTTTGTTTATGATTTGTTGATGATGAATGTTGTTGTTAATGTTTGTTTAAAAGATTAGTTTATTATATATTATGTGGTTTGAGTGTTTTTCCAATCTCTCACTGAATATATAATTTTCCAAACTGCATTAGAAATTTATAATATGATAGATAAAGTTGTATTAAAAAACAAGTACACGTTAAATTTTTGACAAGAATTCTTCACACCGTTAACTGCATGTTATTCTTTGATAGTTAGAACTTGGTTTAATGATTGTAGGTCTTCAACCACCCCTCTCTCCAGCTCTAATTTGGTTTGCAAAGTAAATAATATTTTACAAAAAGAACTAGAGGTGAAGGCAATGGCGGTTGAAGAACTAGGATCATTAAACCAAGTTCTTACTGTCAAAGAAGAAAATATGAATAAGGAGTTGAAGAACTCTTGTCTAGCATTAAATGCGAACTTGTTCTTCTAATATAACTTAATTTGTCATATTATAATGTTCTAGTCCAGATTAAAAAGCTATATGTTTAGTGAGATTTGGCGAAATAAGCATTCCACATAATTTATAATAAACTCAGGTCTATATATCACCGTTACATTAAAGAATATCACAACGGTTAATTGTTTAAAGTAACTGTTGTGGTAGGTAGCGTGCTACATAGATACAATCGCGATCGCATATCCGTGGTGGAAAGCATCATACAGATAATCACACCTTACCTTACAACGGTTGGACCAGCATGGTGGTATCCCTTTTCCAAACATTGTGATAGGTGTTTTCCGTAGTAGTGGGACAAGTGTGGTGGTCTTAAGTCTTTTTCCACTTGTCTCCTCCACACACCCCTCTGTGACACCAGGTCCGAGGGCGTGGGCGCAGAGGCGCTAATGAAGGCTTGTAGGCGTAGGCGCCACTCAAGAAGGAACGCAAGAATGAAAAGAAGATGAATTTCTATGTTGTGGGCATATTCTGAACACATTATTCGATCGTCTCTATGACCTCTACATTGATACCCAATCTGCAGCAAAAATATGGAAAGCACTCGAATTGAAATTAAAGGTTGAAGAGGAATGCATGAAAAAGTTTTTAATAGCTAAATACTTTGATTATAAAATGTTGGATTCAAATCTCATTCGTCCTAGATATGTCTTATGTCACTTGTCTTGAGGATCCACTAACTAGGAACACTTGTCCTATTTGTGATTCTTAGATTTTCGGCACAAGATATCAATGAAGTAACATAGGTACCCATTTTGAGTTGGATTCTTGGGGTTAGTCTTAGGGTCTTTAGGTATACATATCATAAAACCATTCAGAACTTTAACATTCCTCACGTGACATTGAAACCTTATATTACCTTTTTCATAGAAATAATGACAAATCACTTTAGGAGAAATATTATTTCTATTTTTTCTAATGACATATGCATTTTTCTTATTAGGTTTTCTAAAACTTTCCCTTTTATCACTTAGACTCATATAAGTAATACTAAGTGATTTGTAGAATTGTGTTAATTATCCTTTCAAGTTATCAATTTTAAGTTTTAAACTAGAACAAATATCACACACTACTACAACTACCTTTTCTTATAAATTGTTAGAGATACACAACTGATCATTAATAAGAGATGCATGATCCTCTTCCAATGATTCTAGAGCACTTTTAAGTTTCAAGAATTCTTCCTCAACTTTTGTAATCTTTTTCTTTTGTGAGGATATTTTCTTTAAAAAATGTATGGATTTAGCATGCATTTTATGAAAAGCTTCAGACAACTCATTATAAGAAGATAAATAATGTGTGTCAGAATCACTTACTTCCAAGTCTTTTGCTTGTGTCGCGCCATAAAATAAAGATTAGTTACTTCTTCATTTAAACTTTTATTATAATGCATGCACTACTTCATTTTCTTTGACTCTTGGACTTGTAGTACAATTGCTATCTTTTGCGTTTAGGTAAACATGGACAACCTTTTTATAGTGTCCTAGTTTACAACATTCAATATGTTTCTTTTTTCAAGATGCGTATCTTTTTTCTTTTCTTTTTCCAATTTCCTTGGTGGGTTGGATTTTCTGAATTTCACTATGCTTTTATATGAATGCTTTAGAATTTTTCTCTTTATGTATTCTTTATAGCGTTACAAATAAACACACCTTTTCTTCGTCTTCTTTCGAAGAATCTCCATTGGTACCCTATTCATGTTCCTCTACCTTGGAATTAGAATTGGAGGCCTTCAAGGAGATGATTTTATTTTGTTATCATAATCCTTATTAGATAAATTATTTTCCAATTTTTTTTACTACTTGATTATGTGGGGGAACCTTGTCTGCATGAAAGCCAGAGATTTTTTGGGTTCCATACGAAATACTTCATACTCTTTTATCAAAGTTTTACTTTTAAATTGTTTGACATCTTCAGTTCCCTCATTAAAAAATTAAAGAGAGTCCCATATTGTCTTAGTTTTTTTTACAAAGTGAAATTGAGAAATACAAATTAATGCTCAATACAAAAATTAGTATATGTCTTGATTTCAAATCATAAGAAGATTTCTTAGGTTCATCATCAATCTAATAAATAGGGGTTTTATTGATTAAAACACCGTTAATGATAATTTTTTAGGACAAAAGGATTATCCTTGATAGCAACCCAAAGCATTTTATCTAATAATGTCAAATGTACATACATACATTCTTTTCAATACGCGTAATTTTCTCCCTTAAATGTGGGAGCTCTATTGTACGCACCCTTCGGTTTGTACTTACCCATATTCATAATTTTTGAAGTCGCAAGACTTGATCAAAAGAACATCGCTAGGGCAAATTGTTAGGTTGAATATGATAATAGAATTGTCTAAAAGATTGGGTGGGTTGAATATAATTTTCCCTAATAATTTTTTTTTTTAAATCAAAGTTAAATTTCATGGAGTAAAAGTTTAAAAGCGTTTAAAAAGAGAATTACACGACTAAATTAACGAACAAATGAATTCAATGATAACAATACGATAATGCATTAACTAATAAAAATATGGAAATTAACCTAATTAAATTCAAATAAAGACGTTTAAATAGAATTTGATTAATTGATACAACAATCCAGAATTACAATTTTCCAGAATAATCACCAAAAACAAATGTTTAACAGTTTAGAGCTAAGGTAGAACTAAGCTTAAACTTTAAGTTTCTATAATCACCAAAATCTAATCATATGCAAACTAGAAAGAAAACAAAATCTAAGGACATGAAAAATCTATACATAAATTAAAATAAAGAATGGATAGAGAAAATATACATCGATATTATACTAGTTTGGTGCGTCGTCCCCACTTGCACCTAATCTAGTCTCTAATGACAAACCATTAGTAATTCTTGAGTCTTCCACTAATAAAAAATTTTACAAGTGGCTTTTGATATAACTGATAATCACAAACAAATTGAAAACTTAAAGGCAACTACTAAGTAACATATATGTGAATTTTGATTCTTCGTCTGTTTTACATAGCTCAATAGTATGCAAATCATTAATGATTTTCAATCTTTAATTGAACTACCTTTTTAAAACTAAATCATTCGAACATTTCGTCTACAATGATATTCACTCAACCTTACCGAAATTCCCTTGTTCAAGTCTTTCAACTTGTGAAGGAGTTACAAACTCCAAGACCTTTTGGAGAAGAAAATATTTTTTTTCTTCATTGAATGTCAATCTCCATAAATCGTAATGACAATCTGATTCTTTAATCTTAAAACAAATAATCTTCACTAGAACATTAAAACGCCTAATGAATCACATTCTCTCTTAGATTTGAGTAACACCCAACAATGGTGCTTTTGTCTAGAGGTTGAAGACGAAGTTTTTCGATAAAATCTCATATGATACTTGTTCACACTCAAGAAATAAACACTAGAAAAAGTTTTTCTTCAATGTAAATTTGAGAGAGAAGGTTTGTGTGATTGAAACAAAATACTCAATATTTTTCAAAGATTATGAAAGATGTTTAATATATGTCATACCCTAAATTTTGACCACAAGATTTCACATCATTGTGCAAATCATCACCACAATATGGGTATCCAAATATCCCTCATCAATCCTTTCAAAGATTGTTGAGCTTTCACCTCAATCAAGAATTAGGGTTTTGGACCCTCTCAGAGCACTCAGACAAAGGATCAATCAAGAATTGACATGATCTTCAACTTGTCAACCCTCTTAAATATCCATAAAGGATCAAGAGGTCTCCCACATCAAGAATCAAGCCCAAGAATGCAACATGTCAAGCTGATCAAGCCTCAAAATCATCAGTGTCACCAAATTAGGGTTTTGGTCGACCAAGGCCTCCAGAGGGAAATTTTCATCTAGGCATAAGCCAATACTCCAAAACATGATTCAAGAACCTCAAAGGGACCTCATGGATCCAATCATGAGTTCAAAATAGCCTCAGAGGATACATTCATCAAAAATCAGGAATTAGGGTTTCTTGACCTAATTCACCCCCACTACAACATTTTGACTCTACGACAACGCAAGAAAACTGTTTCAAAATTTAAAAATACTGTTGCCTATAGCTATGAGAACGGTTTTCAAGTCGTTCCAAACCGAGGCGTTGCTTTATCTTTTCGCAACGGTTTTTATTTCCAACGCAACGCCTCTTAGAGAACCGTTGTTTTTGTTTTTTTTTAGAGAACGGTTCCCTATAGCAACGGCTGCAATCTGTTTCTAAGATTAAAACCGTTGCAATATATGTGTTTTAGAGCAAGGTGGTTTTACTTAATACAACAACGGTTTGTAGCCTTAGTGTTTTCTAAACTTCTAAACCGTTCTAATTGATATAAATTTTCTTTTTTAGCTACAACAAAAAATTCTATTTTACAACAACCTTTTCTAAAAGTTACTACATACGAAAGTATTTTGAAACCAATATGAATTCAATTTATTTTTTAAATATGATCTTTTCTCATATAATAATATTCAAATATAATCTTAAATTAAAAAAATTACGTAAGAGGTTATTTAAGAAAAAGATATATAATTATCTTAAATCATAAATACACGTGTATTTGTATATCAGTCTACTTATAAAAAAAAAGATATATAATTATTATTACAATATAGTAACTCAAAACTCAAACCTTAATTTATGCAAAATACATTCATGCCAATATAAAAATGCTATCCATAGGCTGCCACAAATTAAAACAATTGGAATAATCATGTTAAGCACCACCGCACTGCAAGTATGGTTCAACAAAATAAAATATAAATTATTCATGCTTAATATTTGAGTTGATATTTAAATGGGGATCGCTAAAGTACTTCAAGTATTGTCAAGCAGTTCTCTAATCCTTTTCCTAAAATCAAAAGTGTAATGATAAACAAATTATGACAAACTTAAAAATAGTTTATAGATATAAATTATTACCTATTGAAATAAACAAAGTAAAGTACATCAGTAAGATGTTTATAAGCACTACTACAAAATCCTCTCTAGTTAAGGTTGGAGCAGGAAAAGCACCTAGAAATCCTATTAAGCCACATCATTTCACACATTTAAATGTGATTGAAACTCAAAAAATTTCACATACTTTTGTAACGATGGATTCTTTCCTCATTCATGTATATCAAGTGAGTAACTGTAGTCAAGGTTATAAAAACCGGACTCAATCAGAAAAACGGCAGCGACAATTCTAAACATGATCTAACATATTGTTGATTTTGGGATCTAAAATACTCTTAAGAGCTAGGTGTGGAGGAGTTAAGGAATAAAGTGATGATCCCCCTCACCTACCATACATAATATTAATAGTATTAACATTTACTATTTAAAAATAAATATTTGTTACTTTTAAGATATTCTACTTGTACCTCTTTTTAAATGTTTTTCAACTGTTCACCTATTTTGACCTCATACAACACTATCAGTATAAACAAACTGCACTAGTGTGTTTGTATGGTAGGTTTTTCCCTTCCATCATCAACAACATTCCACTGTCGACCAATTATTGAAGTGGAGATTAAACTACACTAGAACACAGTACACTCACACATTCTCATGTCCAAACTATGTAGCCAATTTTAGCATAGTAATTATTAGTATGAGTATTTATAATATCTAAAATATAACTTAAATCCGAGATATGAAATAAAACAAATAAAATGCATATATCCACAGTAATCATACAATAGGAATTTTCTCTGTAATAGATATGAATCATCTTTATCATTACTGTCATCTCAAAATTAGGAATACAATGCAGTAGAAAAGTGGAACCCCTCAAATAGATGTCAATCATCTTTATCAACACTGTCATCTAAATTGAATTGAGAAAACACTTACTTTAGTTCAACCTCTGGTTTATTATGTCTTTCAACTTCTTGATATAGAAAATTCTACAAGTGTTACCAAAAATACAAATATGACCGGAACATGAAAAGTAAAATGAATATAATAATATAAAAATGGTGTTAACGAACCAGAAAGCACATTGCGGCATCGGGTGTGTATAAAGAGAGGGGGAGAGATGGAGAGTAGAAATTCTGACATTTTCGAAACCTCATATGGTTTAGGTGCTGTTAATAAGACTGAATCTGCTGGTACATTGGTAATAAAACTAAATATGCATCGTGGATATGCTCGCTGGTTGGTATCTGCTTGTGGTGCTCTTTCAAGGAATACTGTTTCCAAAGTGTATCCTGACATGTACATAGACAATGTTACCGAGCTTGCAATATTCTGCCATTACAATATTGAGAGAACAAAATTCATCACATCTTCATACCAAAAATAGTTGTGGAACACCGATTCACAGGACGAATCCGAAAAACATCTTGAGGTTGACAAACAATAGGCAATGTCTTCTCTATGGACACTAAAATAATGTTAAATTAACATCATAGATTAAAAGAAAAACATTAGTAAAAACAAAACAAGTGAGTCAATTTTAAAAAGATAATTTTGTTTAAAGCCAAACATGACTAGCCTCTGTGTTTCTGCATGTTTCAAATGTTTCAAAAAGCATATGGCGATTTCTCCTCCTATATTGAAAATATAAACATAAATTTAATCAAATCAATGTTAATACAAATAATTTATACCATAATACAAAGGGAATTCCAAAAGTAACGATTAGTAGTAATAGTTTTGGCTTAACCATTTCTTTAAAAAAGCATCCTTAACAATACAATTTTTCTTAATTTAGTGTATGTTTGATTTCACAGTTGGAGCACTTAGAATTGATTCTAGATCTATAGAATTAATTTTCATATATTTGATTGCTCTCGAGTAGAATTAATTCTATTTTTCAGAATTGATTATATCGAAGATAGTTATGATAAAACTCACAAAGTAATCTAAATTGAATTGAATACTACACAACAATAAGAAAGAATGAAATTGTGAAAAATAAAAAATAAGAGTTGAAAAATAAGTTACATTTTGTAGAAGTTGACTGACTATGAGTTGGAGCTGTTGTGGACCTATGTTCTGAGGTACATAGGAGCAGCACCAATATGAGCTCTATCTTGATACATCAAAAAAGGTACACCTCACTGTTGACTATAGTCCTCTGCTCCATTATTGCCTCTGTTTCACCTTCCTTTGTTCAACTTTTCACCGCCTCTGATTCTTCTCAATAACTTGGCTAATTTTTATTTCTTTGTTCAGTTCTCTAATTCTAGCTTGATTAGCGTGTCTATGTATGGGGCAATGGAATGTAATCCTCAAGTAGTGAAGTAAGGTTTTAAACCGATAAACATTAGGTGCTAAAGGTATATTATAACTTTGGCTTAACTTTATCAGGAGATTTTCCATATGCTTTCATAACAAATTAATCATCAATAAAAAATATTTATAAAATATAGTGGCAACAAGATTAATAGATATGAGAAAGAGTGTAAATGTTAATGAGAGACAGAGACAAAACTTAGACCCCAAATCGCAACCCTCCAATCAGAAATCCCAAATTGAAAAATCAAACACACACCAAATCACAATGGGAGTAGAAAACTAATCAATATACAATCAATTCTTTACTTTTTTCTGAATTGCGGGTTTAAAGAAACCTAACACCATTGAGAAGGAGATTTGAATCAATTGAATAGAGGAATGTACATGGGGTATGTAAAAACACATAAATTCAAACAATCATGAATACAGTAACTAAAATCAACTAGAGAAACGAAATCAAAATATAAAATCTAACCTTCTTCACCTTTTTCTTCAACGTACTTGGTATGTGACCGTCAAAGAAGTTGACCGATAAAATATGACCTAACTACCAATGGAGGAGGGTGGTCAGTTGAACGACAGAGAATGGTTAATTGAACGATGAAATCGTGGTCGAGTTTATTGGTCAATTTTAGGGTTCATGGTTTTAGGTTGAAATTTTTTGCAATTTCTGAGTCTGAGAGTTTGAGAATAAGAAATTGAAGGAATATGTTTATCAATTTTTTATTATAGGATGAATTGTGATTAAGATTTTGGTGAAAAAGTTTACAAATATTTCTCAGATGAACTTGGGAGGGAAGAGAAATACGTGAAATTTTTTAGAGGGTAAATGTGCGCTTGTTTTTTTTTTTTTTTACCAAACTTAGTTAAATTTTGTTGTCTCCTACCGAAGGAATAAAAGAACGGTATTATTTTATAAATAGTTTTTTAAAATAATAAAATAATATATGAGAACGACTTTTAACCGTTGTGATAAAACACTATTAACTTTGACATCTAAAAGAACGGTTTTCAGCCCTTGCATAACATTTTTAAAAAATATATACACTACCACAACAAAATATAAAATTTGTTATCCATTATACTCTACGAGAACAGTTTTTTAATTTTCCAAAATTTAGGTGTTGCTGTAGAGCCAAAATGTTGTAGTGCCCTAAGTTGACTTTTGGAGCAAGACATGAGCCAAGACCTCAAGAAATGTTTTGAAGACCTAAAATATCTCATATTGATCCTCTTACAAGTTTAAATTGACACAAAGAACTTGCTTCATGAGCAATATAAGGATTCAAATTCATCTGGACCACAAACTAGGGTTTTTGAGAAAAAGTCAACCATACCTTTGACTTTTGACCAAGACATGATCCCAAACCTTGGGGAATGATTCAAGACACTCTAAAACACCTATGGAATCCATCCATTGGGTTTGATTTAGCCCAAGGACTTGATTTCATAGAGGATCACAAAGTTTGAAATTCATCTGATAAAAAGTCAACTGTGCCCAAAACCAAGTTTGACTTTTGAGATTTCTTGACAAACATGGCTTCTTCAAGTCAAAAACAATGTTAACTCATGGTTTGGATCATCATCCATCAATAAAAATCAAGAAAAGTGAGGTTACTTGCAAAAGGGGTAATCTTAAGAAACTTAAAATTTCACTAAGTTATGGAAAAAGGATGATTTTTACCCAACTTTGCAAAACCATAACTTGTGATCCAAGCAACCATTTTCTTCCATCCAAAGCTCAAATGAAATCTCTCATTACATACTACAAAAGTGTCCTCCTAACCCATAGCCAAAAGATGCATGGATTTTGAGTTATTAAGCCATGAAGTTAGGGTTTCATGAGATTTTCACTTTAACACTTAGTGAAATTTTGGACAGAATATGTTTGCATTTTTTCCAACTTTGAGGTCATTTTTCTCCGTGATCCACATTGATCCAAGACCAAAGTTAAACATCAAAGTTGAAGTATGATATGCAAGCTTTCCAAAGAGTACAAGAACATCATCAAACTCCATTTGAGCAAAAAGATATGGAGTAACCAACATGCCTTGCTGCAAACTGTTTTACAAAATCAGTTTGGTCATTACTTGCCATACACGATTTTCCTGTCAAGTACAATGATCAATGCCACTCACATTCATTACATAACAGAAGAATTCATAGAAAACCTGCAAATTTGAGTCAAAGGGTCAAGAAATACTTCAACTTGGAGTAATGGTTTTTGTCACAATATGCCTTGAATTCAAAGGCATTTATGTGCAATAGTGCACATTCAACAAAAGGACATTCCTCAGTCAAGATGCTCACATAAAAAACAATAAAAATGACTGAGGAATATGGAATTGGTCAATTGGTAGCTAAGCTATTTGGACACATTGGTGTACCTTGCATTAGGGGTAATGATACCATTCCAAAACCATTGAACCAAGTTCTTATCTTCCAATATGAAGTTGTTCATCCAAGACAAACTTCCTCTACTATAAATAGAGGTCATTTGTGACTGATCAAAACACACCAAAACATCTTCACTCATGTTTTCCTCCAAATCACTCTTCAAAACCAGAAAATGCTTCTTTAGCAAGTAACTTTCGATTTTTTCAATAGAGAGCCATTCCACTACAACCAATGATCCTAACACCACATATATATCATATAGAAGCTGTCCAAACACTTCTCCATCATCTGTAACATCAGAATCACAAAGCTCAAAGTCCAACTTAGGCATAATTGCAGTTGAAGTGCCACAACTAGATCCAGGTGTTTTCAATCCATTCCAAGCTTCTCAACACACTACATAAGGCCCATTGAAGTTGTCCAAGTCATCACATAAAATCTGTAACACCTCTACATCAAAATTCGAATTCCTCTTGCACAAGTAAGCCTGACACTCTCAAACTCTATACTTCATGCATCATAAATTTGTTTTCAAGTTACCAGCATGTTTCTGGTAGTTCATAGAGTAATAACCCTCAATCAATTGCATGATTTCATTCGTGTATAGAATTTCACTATGGTTTTTGCAAAAACTAGGATTTCTGTGTTCATCACAATTATCTTACTCCACACTTAAAATAAATGAAATTAAATATCACCATCATGTTCCTTGATCAAAATCGAGCAAGATTGATGTTTATCTCATTTGATTTCATCATGTATTCAGTGACATAGAGAGGGTTTTGCAAATCTGGAAAACCAGAGCACGCGCGAGCAAGAACAAGTGTTCTTGGCTCCTTTTTTGAATTTTTGAATTTTTGAATTTTTAGTTAATTTTCTTAATTGATTTCAAAAATTAATTTCTCTCTCAATTTTAATCATTTCTGATTGGTTCTTTTTTTCAAAATTCATAAAAATGTTAAAATATTTTATTCCACAAAAAAATCAAAAAATATTATTTATTTAATATATTTTGAATTTTTGTAAAGAATTTCTTTTTAATTGTTTTTTAAACATTTTAAATGAAATCTTTCTCTTGATTTTTCAAACTCAAATAAATTTCAAGCTTTCATATGGATAAAACATGATTTTTCAAACATTTTTCAAAGTTTACAACATATTTTTAAATATATTTGATATTTTATATCATTTTTTATTTAATTTTCTTTGAAAATTTGCACTTTTAATTAAATTTAGGGTTTTTCCTTGATTTTAAATTTACAATCTTCATTTGAAACACTTTTGCGCCTCTAATAGAGTGTAAGACCCAACCCCTTTTGTAAATAAATAATTCTTGGGCCTCTGTCACAGTATAAGTCCCGGTGCGATTTTCGAAATATCGGGGTGTCTACTGTTTTTTCATCTGGGCCTCTCCTTGAGTATAAGCCCCATTTTTCTTCTTTACAAACACTTTTGGGCCTCTATTAGAGTGTAAGTCCCACAACGTCTTTCGGTATCGTAGTGCGATCCCTGTTTTCAAAACAAGTCATCTGGGCCTCTCCCTTGAGTATAAGCCCTAATCTTTTGTACAAAAACTTTGTTTTAAAACAATAAACAACTTCCATGGGCCTCTCCTTGAGTTGTAAGTCTCATACCTCTGTTTTTAAAATCATCTATCTGTTTTTTAAACTGGTACTAAGAGGAGCATTATTCCCGGTGAAATTGCTCTTAGACCACTTGGGCCTCTCTTTGAGTTATAAACCCCAAACATTCTTTTCTTTTAAACAACTTTCTTTCAATTCAAATTCAAACTCAAAGTTTTCTCAAAACTTTCTTTAATTTCTTAAAACCCTAATAATACAGTTGTAGTCATACAATCAATCACAATAGACTTGGGCCTCTTTTCAGAGTGTAAGACCCAAAATCTTTTCAATTCAATGCATACTTGTTTATATACATATTAATTCACTTATCTGTATATACTTGTGCATATTTGTCTAGAGTTTCCCCGGCAGTTAGGTCTATACGTAGGTCAAACCAGAGATTACTTCTAACATAGTCAATAACTAGTTCCCTATTAGGAAACTTTCCTCAATACAGTCTGCCTCCTCTTGGACTTTATTCAATATGGAACAGAGAAATTCATTATTCCCGGTGAAACTTTTCTCAAGACTGTCAAAACTTAGATATATATATATATATATATATATATATATATATATATATATAAGAAATTCATTTTCCCAGAGAGGATTATTTCCTGGTGAAACCTCTTTTGAATTTCTTCAAACCTTAGAACTGTTCAACAAAGAAAGGATTAATTCCTGGTGAATCCTTTCTTGAACTATTCTTAGGCTTGGACCCACAGGCTTTTTAGAAGATCCCCGGCCTCCTCTTGGGACAAGGACCACCAGGCTTCTTAAAAGTTTCCCCAAACCCCTCTTGGGCTTAGTACAAGGACCCAAAGGCTTCCTAAAAGCATATGATAGAATTTAGTCATCTCTACTATTTCAATCCCCAGGAGAGTCAAATTTCCAGAACATCCAGTCAGTCAGGAGTTGTTCTCCATCTTTAGACCCCACAGCCTCCTCTTGGGCATCATACAAAGATCTCTCTACACCAGAGTCTACCACTTTTTAAGAGGCTTGGATAGTCTCAGCCTTCTCTTGGGCTTCGTTCAAGTAGACTTGGAAAGTCTCATTATCATAGTCTCCTTTTGGACCTCACATAGAGACCCTCAGACTTCCTAAAGGTATAAACCAGTCCCCTCTAAGGTTTTCAAACTCACCTTTAAACTTCTCTGACCTCTAACAAGACTTAAACTTTCACCTTGAAAATCCAAGCCAAGGTCAGATTGGCCTTAACAAAACCCTAACAGAATCAGAGCCTCATGGCATCTGGTACTTCAACTCTTCCCTAATTCCTCAGCAAGAGTTAGTTTCCCTTTGGATTCCCCAATACAGTTTAGACCTTCTCTTGGATTTCAAGAATCCTCAACAAGAGTTAGCCTCCTCTTAGGCTTCATATAAGAATTTTCCCAGTCAGACTCAATCTTGGGCTTTGTACAAGACAAACATCATACTCCTCAATTGAGTCAGTTCTCTATACTCAAACTTTTCAGCTTCATCATCTTGGGCTTCAAACAAGATACTCAAATAAAACCCTCCCTAGTGGAGTCAGTTTTCTTTCAGCTTCAACCTTGAGATTTGAATAAGGCACACAAAAATCAACACCCCCTCAGATGAGACCATAAATCCACTCTGTAGGAAGATACCCTTTCTATACATCACATATCAAAACAAACAATCAAAACTTTTTTCGAATAATTGTTATAAGTGGCACACTTGTTGATTCAAAATCCACGCTGGAGTCCCTCCTTTATCCTGGCTACAATCTCTCTTTCATCTAACAACTATAAGTGGCAAGCCTCTGGATTCTACACATTCAAGCCAATGTCCCTCTCTTAGCATGAAAGACTCGTAAGGAAAAAGTGGCATTGCTCTACACTGAGTTAAAGCTTCTTCCTTCATGACATCTCTCTTATAAAGGAAATTATGGCATTGCTGGATTCCACATATCCCAGTTAAAGTAATTTCCCTTATAACCAATTACTCAACCATTTTGTGATGAATAGGTGAGATATCTCCCTTTAGAGATGACAAATTCTCTCTCCATCACCCTTTTAGCTTCAATCTTGGGCTTTGAAGAAGACACAAATACTCAGATAGCTTCAATCTTGGGCTTTGAACAAGACACCAAATATCTTTCCTCCCATAGAAATAGGAGGAACTACGATTTCTCTGATTTCCTAAATCTCTTTACAGGAATACGTAGGCATAAGATTGTGAAATCTTAGTGAACACACAAATAAAAAATCTTAGGTCCAATATCTTCCCAAAAATAATAGAAAACCCGTAAACAACAAAAACATTCTCTCAACACTCCCAAAGGAGAAACTTTCCCAATCCACATCAGATAAACACAAGAAAGCATTTCAAACAGCAGAAATACATGCAAAAGAAGGTTCATGTAGATTACTATAGATACTCTGGGTGTTAACAACTTCCCTTTGTATAACCAGACCCCAATCCCCGATCTCTTAGCATTTGTTAAGGAAAACATTTGCGTGCAGGGTTAGTTTAAGATATCTTCCCCTTCTTTTCAAGCTTCATAGGATAAATACAGAAATCAGAAAATAGCACCAATGATGCGGTAGGTGGTCGCGTCACCAAAAAACCGACGCTACACTAAACAGAGAAAGTTTTAACTTTTATATGGGCTATAAATAACACACAAAATAGGTGTAAAAACAACAACTTGATTTGATTCAAATGCAAAAAATCATGATTCGAATCTAGTGAGAGAATTATTTTAGTCAAGAAAAAATAGATTTTACCATGTTTGATTCGAGACATGACTTTTCTTGAATCGAGTCATGTGATTCAAGTCAGACAAAGGCCTTACTCGAATCACAATTCAAGAGAGTAAATAAAAGCTAAAAAAAATAGTCCATGATTTGAGTCAAACATATTATGATTCAAGTAAAACACATTTTGATTTGAGTCAGAGGAATGTGTGACTCGAGTCATGCATCCAGGGCCAAAATCCAATTTCTAAAACTTGCTCATGATTTGAGTCATGTCTTTTCTTGACTCGAGTCAAGAATCTAAAATCAAATTTATGGGAAAAAAAACTTCATTATTCAAGTCAACGATTTGTATGATTCAAATTATTCCCACATGAGTTTCATGATTCAAATCACAAGCTTATTTTATTCAAATAATCTTGTGTTGACTTTGGTCTAATGTTCAATTTAAAAATGTGCTAATTGAATTTGAACTTACGAGAGAATGAGACACAATTATGAAAGACTCAAAATATGATAAAATAAAGGTAAACACTCTTGTATCCTTGGATTCAGTTGGATATCGGCACCTTCATCTAATAAAACATTCACATTCAATGTCATGTGATTTTTTTATATATTTTTTATTTAAAAATAAATTAATATTTTAAATCAATTTATACTAATAGTACTGTACCCAACTATTTAATATGGGTACCTAAGAATTTGTCTAAAATAAAATGTCGCCAACACATCCAAATGAATTAAACTGATAGAAATACCAACTTAGTAATTTTAAAAGAGTGATCAAACTAACAAATCTTCATATATGGGAAAAGACACTTCTATTAAAATGCACCTCGATATGCCTGACCTTGAATGAAAAGTTGAAAGTCTTGTCAAGATGAATTGCAATATTATTGTTTTGAGTGTTAGAAATAATCTTTTCTTGTTAATAGGGTAACTCTCGTAAAAATTTATTCATCCACAAAAGACCTATAGTCTCTGATTGCGAATTTGAAGGGGAATAAAAGAGAAGGCTTTGGAAGAGAGAATTTGAAGATAAATAGATAAATCTTTAACAATTTTTATATTATGTTTTTGTATAAAATGATAAATGAATGTTTATTAACACAATAACTTTAATTTTTTTTAGAATATTACAGCAACATATATTATTCTAAGAATTTATCAAAGCCCTTCATAATCCTTCAAACCCCTTATGCAATACAATTTTTAAGTTCCCTCAAATTTTGAGAATTTTGAATTACGAATTATGAATAAAAATGAGGCAAATTTTTAGGTACCCATGATAAGTAGTTGGGTACCAGTACCTTTAATAAAAATTGAATAAAAAAATTATTTTATTTTTAAATAAAATATATATAAGAAATAACATGGTTGAAATGTGATTCTTTGATTGAATTAGGGTACGAGTACTCAACTAAATCTCAGAGTACGAGAGTGTTCACCTGAAAAGAAACCTCACAAAACCTTGAAGAATCTACCAGCCAATCCCCCAAGTGAGGTAATAATGACCAAAATACTTTTTTAATAAATTTTTTAAATTTTTGCAGTTTTTTATTTAACTATTTATTCGTTTTTTATTATCTGCATAATTTGTTGTGGAATGTATCAACATTTATGTAGGAAATATGTTACTTGCATATGTTTCTGTGGATTTCAAAATATATGCATTTTGTGCATATTTATCGGATTTTTAAAAAATCGATATTGATTTTTGTGCATTTTTACCACATTTTTTTAAAAATCAATAATATATGTAGGGGTGTCACATAATTAAAAAAAAATTCCGGTGTTTGGCATATTTTTATAATTTCATAATGTTTTTATTTTTATCTGTAGAATTTGTTGTGGACTGTAGATAAATTTCTGCAAGAAATAAATTACCTATGGATTTTTCTACTTATTCAAGAATATATGTATTTTATGCATTTTAATCAAAATTTTAAAATGATTGATACCTATTTTTATGCATTTTTACCTTATTTCTACCACATTTTTAAAAAATTCGGTAAAAACACATACTGAATATTTTAAAAAATTATGTATTCGGCATTTTTCTAATAATTTTCAAATTACTTAATTTTTAATTGTGGAATTTGTTGCGGATTGTAGAAAAAATTTCTTCAAGAAATATGTTACGTATGGATGTTTCTACGAATTTTGGAATATATGTATTTTGTCGGATTTTTAAAAGACGAGTACTTATTTTTGTGCATTTTTACCCCTATATTTTAAAATTTCAGTAAAAACACAAGTCAGATATTTAGTATCGCTACCTTTTTTTTGTTTGAGAGTAAAAATTTTGCAAGAAATTGAAAAAGGTAAAAAAAAATGAGAGGGGTATTTTTGATATTATAAGAATATGCGGGAGTGTCAAATACAATTTTGGGGGTGCCATGTAGATTCCTTCAAATCCCTCTTCACTCAAATCCTTCTATTATTCCTACTAAATCATTTTCTATTTTTTCAAAGGGATTTCTCTTCCGTCACCCATATTTTTCAAAAAAAAAAGTATGAAAGTTAACCTCCGTAGTGATGAAAGGGTGAGTTTGTAGTTTAAGTTCTAGACTAACCCTGAGCACATTTTGAACTCATGATAATATGGTATTCATTGCAAGAAGAAATCAAATTGGTATGGAGGTGACCAATTTTATGTACACTACAAAGACACTCATGCATGATACTTTGTGAGATCATTTCTTGGTGGATTCTTGGCCAAAAATGGGTGTTTTTGTATTTATGAGGAAACTTGAATGATGATGAACATTTCTTGTGTTGGGAATAATTTAAAATGATGTTTGAAGAATCAAGAAAAATGGTCTTGAAAGAAGTTACTTCCATTTGGCTCATAACACTTAGTGAAATTCCACTAAGTTGTTAACATTGATAATTTTTGGACCATGTGTTGCAACCACCATAACTTGAATTTTAGAAATTCAAATGATGTGTCTTCCCACCAAAAGAAAACTTGAAAGAAAAAGCCACAACTTTTAGGTTGACAAGATTAAGATGAATCTTGGATCATGATGAAAATTGCCTCGGGAATTATGCCTTCCTAGATCCTAAGATTATCCTTGACCAATCCTTATCGTGTCAATAGAAATGACTTGAAATGCTCTTATTTGGCCAAAAATCTCAGAGGTTGACTTTTCAGATCACCAATTGTCTTTCTTTGCTCAAATGAACTCTAACTTCCTCTGTTAACTCAAGAGGCTCTTGACACGACTTGTGGATAGACATGAGACATATATGAACCACTTGAGATGCACCTAGACTCATATGACATTGTCTTGCTCAAGCCAAAAAAAATCCACAGATGCCTTTGGTAAAAAGCCCTAGTTCAGACACAAAGTATAACAGAGTGTGATCAATGCTTGTAACCCTAATCCAGATGATTGTGTGAGATGGTTGAGAATGCCTTGGTGATGAACGAACTTTGAAGCTTGATAATGCCACAAGATTGAATACATCCACTTGCTTTAGCTTTGAGAAACACCTCCTCCTGGGGAATAATCAAAGATACCTTGATCCCATGTTTAGAACCAATGTTATGCATAAATGATGATGCAAATGAAATGAAACATAAGCAAAAAAGGTTAAGAAAAAATAAGGCAAATTTTAGGGTGTTACAAGGATATTTTGTTTGTGATGTAATTTATGAATTTCAAATAAGGTATTTATAGGACATGCATGTGTTGTTTTACAAGGTTGCGACCCTTGATGAAACAACACCTTTTCAACATAAGATTGCAATGGTTCGCCTATAGTTACATTATGCACCACTTCATGAAGTGTTGTATATTTTGAATTCGAAATTTAAACTTTCAGTAGCCCGAGACAAATTTAACGGCAACTTCCACTGGTGGATGTTTAGTGTAAAAACTGACCAAAATTCCTTCAGACAAATTTGAAGGAAAATTTCACTGGTGGTTGTTTAGTGCAAAAACTGACCTAAATTCCTTCATACAAATTTGAAGGCAATTTCCACTTTTGTCTGTGAGATACTTTTATCCTATTTAACTTTGTCATATTTGAGCACACCTATGGACATTAATTGTTCATTAAATTCCAATAATATATATATGGGTCATGCTAATGCAAACCCATGTAGGTGTGCATTAGCAACATACACTTTAGTGTATTTTTGTGTAGAGCCCACCAATTTTGAGTGGGACCCATATTAAAAAGATAAAAAAAATAGAAAGAAAATAGATGTAGTGTATTTTTGTGTGGAGCCCACCAATTTTGGGTGTGTGTTAGCATTTCCATATATATATATATATATATATATATATATATATATATATATATATATATATATATATATATATATATATATATATATATATAATTTATAATGATGATAAGATTGATTATGTCAAAAAATAGATTTATTATGTGACCTAAGACAATAATTAAACAATGACAGGAGATTATTGCGAGGGTTTAAGAAAATATGAGATAAATTCTTGAATAAAGTTTAAAAAATATAATAATATGACTATGAACATACGTTCTAGAAGATGCTTTCGGAACATAATGCGTCTGAAAGGATCCTTTTAAATAAAGTCAAAATGAGATTTTTAAAAAATAATAAAAAGATATAACATGAATTTAGAATATCTCAAAAAAAATAAAAATTAGAGCCCTTACTTAACTACCCCTTGGATCGGGTCAGACTTGATTATACTTGTTCTATTAAAATTAGCGGGATATTCGTGCCTTCACACGGGTACCTGTCCATGACGCGCATTTATTTACATATAAAATATTTTCAAAAAATAGGATTAATAAAAATTAGTAAATAAAAGTATTTGAATCATCAATACACATTTATTCATATATCAAAACTAAATTTAATCTAAAATATTTAAATTTTGTCCGTGTATAAAAATAATTGTCTCAAATGGTTTTGTATAGAAACTCAATAGTAATATAAACACTTGTTTTCAATAGAAACTCAATAGCAATATAAAATCATCTAAATGTGGAAGAAAACAATTTGTAAATGATTAATGAATATATTCCATTTTTAGAATTGAGGAAATTACTCACTTGAGTGTTTTAGCTATGATTTTGATTGGATTTTTGATCAATTAATTTGGTCTGTTTTCCTAAAAGAATTAATTACTCCCATGATATTAAAGTTGTGCGGTAAATGTGTTAAAAGGTATATACATTACATAGTTGCACATCAGTACTCTAGTTTACCCTATTATATGCATAAAGCTGCCCGCAGTTGTAAACATCTTATAACTAATCTTTTTATATAACTTCATTATACTGTAAATACCTGAGCTCTATATTTTAGTCTTGTAATTAAAACATAACCATAATTTTCAATCTACAAAACCTATACCATATACTTTCATGGTATCTAGATAAAATGAAGCTTAATAATGGCTTCCAATCTTATTCCTCCTTATTCTTAATATCATGTGAGTAACTAATTCTAATCCTTAAATTGATTAAAGAGAGGTTCTCAAGTCTAAAACTTTTTTAAAAAATAAATTAGATAATACAAAATATGAGTCAAGTGGAATGATGAACCAAACCACATACAGAAAAGAAGTTACATGCTTTAAATATTTTTCAACTCTTAACAATCAGATACGACATGAACATACATGTCACGAGCACGATGGCATGGATTGCCTCCTCTCAAACTATCCACAGGAGGAGGACTAAGGAATTACTTTTTCTTTCATCTTCTTCACAAATGCCAAAAACTTTCTCCAATTAACAGGTTGAAATAACTATTGATTCTTCCTCAAGTAAATGATTGCACCCATCTTTCTAACACCTTTAATCTTTGTTTATATGTATGTTCATTGTACCGCAGTAATGCATTATTTGTCGGTAAGGTGAACCACCATCAATTGGGCATGTGCTTCCTCATTATGGGTTACTTACAGCTTCAGATGCAACTTTTAAGCTAATCAAAATATACTGCATTGAAGTAAAACTAAGACTATGATAAACACAAAGTAAAGGAAATATATAGTTAACAGAAAGAGTAATCTACACAATATTTCAAATTATGCAACCAATAAAAGCAAGATACATGCAAATTCAATGTTCCGACAATTACTCAAACCCAAGCATTCAAAAGGCAATTGGCACAAAACAATCATGAAATTAATTTCATGAATGGAAACCTTCAGTTTTAGAGAAGTTACAAAAACAAATGAATAATCTTGTGTGAAAATTATTTTGATGAATTTTTTTATTACTTAACCATGTTACAAAAACATGTTAGTAATCTTAGATAGATATTAAGGTTTCCATTATGACTTACTTGCAGCTTCACCTGCAGCTTTTAAACTACTCAATATATACAGCATTGAAACTATCAAATTAATATAAACCATGAAAAATTCTACAAACACAAGAGCCACAAATTAATATAAACCATGATATCTCCAAATTAAAAATACATTAATCACAAAAATAAATCAATAAAATAAACATACAGTTCTTGCAAATAGGTGATTTGTCTCAACTCCCTTGCAAGAAAACCCTTCAATGATGAACCTGAAATGTTGTCCCGATTTGAGAAACTATCACAAAAATAAAAAATTCAGCCGAAAACAGAAGCAAAAACACAAAAATACATCTGAAATCACAAAAACACATAAATTAGATTTTATGTATCCTGAGATTCTGCAAAGAAAAATCAACATACATCATAATAGGCACGACATCATTCTTAGTGGTCAGAGAAGGACAAACGGTGGTCGTTCTTAACGAATAGATCAGAGATGAAAAAATTGTTGTCGACAGTGAAGTTGATGAAACCAAATTCCAACCGGCGAGCACCTACCATAGCAGCTGACTTAGCTTTATCGGCACCGACGATTGCAACTGTTTTGGCTTTGCCCATACTAATCGACGCCATATAGCCTTTGCATTTCTGATCCGACAACCATCACCTCACAAAAACAAAACAATAACAAAATCATCTTATTAAATACCGAACCCATAACAATCGATAGTAGATTTCGATATTTTTCCCGTAAATCCTACAACAATAACAAAATCAGTCAAAACTCTGTGCAGAGGCCTGCAAAATTTCAACTTATCTCCATTTTTATACAGTAAATATCACAAACACATAGCACTCACAAAAAAAATTTCAAATCATTTAGCAAAGCATAAAAAAAAACAAAACCTTTTTCACAGCTCCTGAAATGTATTTTCTCATTGGATCTGCAACTGGTTCAAGCTCCTGAAATTCCTCAAATAAGCATCAGGGGTAACATCTACAAAGAAATCCAGAAGAAAGAAATCATACACACAGTTGAGAAACCCTAAAAAATTAAAGAGAATCACCAAAATCATACCCACCGCCCGGTTTTCCGCAACATCAAAATCGATACTTCCTGAAAGAACAACAACAAAACGTTAGATGCGAAATGGAAAGACAAAGAAATTTGTAGCTTTGATCGGCTTCGGTTAGGGTTTTGTTGTTTGAAAAACTTTGACGGTATCATAAAAAAAAGGAAGAACGAAGAAAAGGTGGCATAAAGAAGAAGAGAAGGGAGAAGGAAAAAGAAGAGAGCGAGATAGAGAGAATAGACAAGAGAGATGGAGAGAGGGTGAGCTGAAAAATTGAAGAGTATAGTGTAGTTGGATGAGCTGTAAAATGGAAGGGTGAACTGTAAAATTAATACAGAAAAATTGAATTTCAAATATTAAATAGAAGAGTTAGTGGACTTGGGAAAAAATAGAGGTGTTTCAAGAAAGAGCCACGCGGCGCGCTCTTAAAAGAGAAGGGCAATGTTGGTATTTCCAGAACATAGAATTTTCTTATATGATAGATGAATTCGAATCACTAAGTAAGATCTCAAGTTTAAAACTTATCCACTAAAAAAGACATAGTTAAAAAAGGAGATTTCATTAAAATTATATAGCGAGAGTAATATTCCATCTTATTCATAAAAAATATCTTATTTACATTTTTTTATTTATCTTAAAATAATTGCCTTTTTACTATATTAATGCAACATTTTTATCCATAAATATTATTTTATTTATTAATTTTAAATTTATTATTTAACTATTAGTATTCTATTAACTAAATTATAAGTTATTATTTTAAAAAAATTTGTTCAAAAGTATAAGTCATGTTACATTTCTAAAGCAATATTAATAACAGTTTTTTTAATATATTTTTAAGGGTTAATACCCCTTTTGCCCCCTGCCATATGAGCGAAATCCCAAAAACAACCCTGTAAAGAAAAAAACACAGATTCCCCCCCTTGTCATTTGAAGATTCTACTGTTTTGACCCCTCTTGAAATCCAGTCAACAATTTCTATGACGTGGCAATGTTTTTTTATTTTTTATTATTATTTTTAATTACGTGGACGAATTATGTGGCATTTTTTATTATTTATTATTTTTTAAATTTCATGTGGCATTTTTTTTCATATTATTTTTTTTTATTTTTTATTTTTTTTGTATTATTTTTTATTTTTAATTTAATTCTATTTTTTTTCAAATTAATAATTTAAAAATTATTTTATTTGGGCCAAGTACATATTCCAAATTTATTAGCCCAAGTATTTTCCAATTTAATATACATTACACAAGTTTGTTATATAAAGCCTATATTTTTTCCTACATCAAACGATGTGGGACAACAGTTCTCTTCATCATCAATTTGCATCACACTTGCTGCATTTTCCTCAATTGTTGAACTCCTTTTGGACTCTTGCTTTGCTGCATTTTCCTCACATGGGCCTGCATAATGTATGTTGTTCATACGAGAGCTCCCTGAAGTGTTTCCAAACTCCTTTTTGAAAGCTAGCTCCAGCTGCAGAGTGGAATGCGGGATTAGATCAATCTTGATTGATGTTAAATGAATTTCTAAACATCTCCCTCATCACTATTAAAAACCAAACATTACACTCATCCATCCATAAAACCCTCAACAAATATGACAACAACCCACTTTTGTTTCCATGGTTCTTCATAAATACTCCCTTCTTCACATGGTGAACGGGTCCCACTAATAATCTTCACCACTTTCCATTTTCTACAGAACAACACCAACAATCATATTTTCACAAAATCGCTATCGCTGGACCACCCTCACAAACTGCACCACGTCCCGCCACCACCAAAACGTGACCCCACCGCCTTCAAACAAACCGAAGCACCACCCTCCCACCATGTCTGGACATCTCGTGCTTCCTTCACCCACCGCCACGATTTTGTTTGCTCCGACTGGTATTTCCTTCATTCTGCTTTATGATGTGTTATTTCTTTCCATTGGATTTCAGATATGAAAAAAATGCATATATAATTTGATCTGTGTATGAGTTTGTTTTGTTTACTGTGTTCGTAGAAAAGGAAGAGGAGAATGAGATGAGAGAGATACAAAAAAGATGTTGAAGAAAAAAATTATTTCTCTGTTTCTTGTTTCTGGAAACACCAACAAGAAGAAGTCACTTTTCTTTTAAAAAATTTCTCACATCGTTTGGGAGTTTAGGAGGGGATGTTTTCATTTGGGAGGAAGGCACAGGTGATGGTGTTGTCCCACATCGTTTGATGTGGGAAAAAAATATATGCTTTATATAACAAACTTGTGTAATGTATATTAAATTGGAAAATACTTGGGCTAATAAATTTGGAATATGTACTTGGCCCAAATAAAATAATTTTTAAATTATTAATTTGAAAAAAATAGAATTAAATTAAAAATAAAAAATAATACGAAAAAAATGCCACATGAAATTTAAAAAATAAAAAATGCCACATAATTCGTTCACGTAATTAAAAATAATAATAAAAAATAAAAAAACATTGCCACGTCATAGAAATTGTTGACTGGATTTCAATAGGGGTCAAAACAGTAGAATCTTCAAATGACAAGGGGGAAATCTGTGTTTTTTTACAGGGTTGTTTTTGGGATTTCACCCATATGACAGGGGGCAAAAGGGGTATTAACCATATTTTTAAATATTTATTATTATTTATTCTTTTATTTTTTTAATTTATCTCTTTTGTGTTATTATGAGGATCATTACTGTAAAATCATTTATAATTTATTTTTTAAATAAAATAATAATTAAAATTTTTAATACGTATAAAATATGCATAGGTATTAGAATTCCATCGATTAGTACAAGCTTTGAGAAAGAAAAGAAAAAAAAAAAAGTGAATTAAGAGCCATATAAAAAGGCACGAACAAACAAAGACGCATGTTGATTAGCTAGGATATACTGCATGATTTATTGGGATTTGATAAATTTGTGTTAATAACCAAAAAAAAGAGAAGCTAGATCGCATTTACCTGAAAAAGTAGATTTGTCACATGGAATCAGGTGCAAGCTGCGCAGTACCTACCACCATTCTGTCTCCCCGGTTGTTTCTTCTCTCACCAAAATATGTTTACTTGTACTCCTTCAAATAGTGTAAGATTATTCACAACTCAAAAGTAAGCTTATTTTAGTTATACTACATTCTTTAATACAATAGTACTCAGTAATCAATAATTTCATCAAAAGAAACTCTTTCCATCCTATCAAGAAATGCTCACATGGAACCAGATTATTCTTTTTCTAAAAAATATATATTTATTTATCAAAGATAATATAAATTTAATGTTATTATGATTGTCTCAAACAATTCGAAGCGTATATTGATAATCTACAATTTCAATATACAATATTATACATTATTCTTATTTAGATATGGTTCTCTAAAATTTTATTGATAAGACTGTCTCACAGGTAAAGGAAAAAAAAAGTAATAATTGAAGTTACATGAATATCAATCACACTTTTAATTTTAATACATGAGATATCATTACAAGAAAAATTATACGTAATTATGTGATATTCACGTCACAACATGATAAATCACGTCACAACACGTTTTTAACGACATGAATTTTTACGTGGTAGGAGTACACGCAACTCTGTTTTGTCGTGAAAATCATATTGTTGTCATATGAAAATCACGTCGCAATAGTTTGTCACGTGATATTCATGACACAACATTCTCCACATAAATTTCACCTTTCCCAGCTGTAATTCATTAGAAGCAGAGATGGCAAAATAGGTCACAGCGAGTTGCGACGTGATTTTCACGTGACACAGTTGTGAAGTGAAAATCACATCACAAAGATTAAAAGAAGTTGCGACGTGAATTTCATGTGGTGAATTTGTAAAGTGAAAATCATGTAACAAAACCGTTTTTTTAAAATAAAAAACTAGAATTATTGTTGTACGTTTTATAATAGGGACGATCTGGAAGCCCGAAGACTGATAAGGTAAATTGACTTCTTTCGTTAACATTTACGGGATTCCTTATGATTCTTGGAGTTAACATCAAAGTGATTGAAATAGTGTCTGCAAAAATGTGATGTTTCCCGATACAAGTAATGTGCACATATTGATCCTTCAACTTTAACTTTATTTTTCACCAATCGCTATGAATCACACATGAACCTTTCAAACAGATACATCCACCTATATTGAACAGGGCCGCCAAGATAAACTTCATATGCAAGATGCACAGGTAGATGTTCCATAGTCTTAAAAAACCAGGCGAAAATACTTGTTCCAACTTACAGAGAATGACTGGAATATTTTGGTTCAACCTAATGATGTCATCCACTCTTAAAGATGACACACAAATATCTCTAAAAATAAACTAATTTCAATTAGTGGATTAAGCACATGATTGGGTAGTGAACCAAACACAATTGGAAGCAAACGTTCTATAAAAAGATGGCAATCATGACTTTTCATACCATGCAACTTCTGAGTGTTAGCGTCGACACACCTTGCTAAGTTTGAAGCATAACCATCAGGCACTCTCAATTCTTTTAAACATCGACAAACTGCTTTGGCTTCTTGGGAAGTTAAACTGTAATTAGCCTTGGGTTTTAGTAATTTTCCATTCGGTTGAGACTTCAACTCCAACTCTTTTCAATTACACCAAATTTCCATGTCTTATCTAGCCTTCTCGTTGTCTTTTATTTTGCCTTTAACATCCATCACTGTGTTAAATACATTATCAAACAAAATTCTTCTCAATATGCATAATGAGACAACATATGTCCCATTAGTGAAATTCTAATGAAACCTTTAATAAAAATACAGAAAATTTGAAACATTTAAATAACAAGACTGAATTATTTAACAACATACTGCTTCACATACATATGCTTCAAATATATTTTACATAGATTTTGACATCGTTAAGGCTAGTGGTCTTGCCACATAAAATAAAAGTACAGAAAGGAAACCAAAAGAAAGCATAACAAAAAGGACCTCCAAAGTCCAACAAGAGTGACACTTATACTAACTGTAGTAGTAGGGATGTGATCAGTGTTTGACAAAATGCTAACAACTCCCAATCTAGATGTTATAGTAACCCATCTCCATGTCACTCCATATCCTTTCCTTCTGAAGTGTCGGGAAGTAAGCAAGATTCGAGCTCGTTGTCTGATCATCATAGATTAACCCAAAATGCAAAACAAAAAGGACACAGAGCTAAGATTTATGTACAAGTTGAAAAGTGAGAATGAATGTGTAAAATAATAATATATATGGCAACCACAATTATTCAAACAAACATATCTTTAACCCATAATTATATATACTCTATCTCTATTTATTCTAATGCATCCCTGAACTATATGCTGACTCAGGCCACTAAACGTTGTCAATGATATCTATCCCATTTACCAAGATTAGATATCACAAGACCACATGCCACCAACGTACTCCCAATTACCAAGAGCTACGCCACCTAACTTCACACAGAGTCTAGGTGTTATAAGTCGATCATCCCTGAGAATTCAGGCCAACAACCTTGCCTTGCCTAGCATGCATAGATAATTATAATCCCCGTCGGGATTGTAGGCGACCGATCAACCTCGTGCGTCCCATACCGCACGGCAGTGGACTTACACATTCCTCAATACAAATCTATATGATCACTCAATCATCTTGTGGCAACTCTCAACCATAAGTATTAAGTTAATACTCGAGAAATATCGTATCAACCCTTAAGGTTATACTTATTATCTAGATACTTAAGTTGAGTGTCAAATCCATCATATGTCTTGTCGTATTTCTTCTTGGCATGGTCCTTATCTCTACATAATCAGTTTAGTTTGTACAATGAATAATTGTATGGTTGACTTCCCAGGTAAGAGAGGTGGACCGTAATGGACATAGTCGACCAAGTCTTTCCTTAGCCAAAATCTAAACAAATACAACTACTCAATGTATCCAACTTCCCTTATGTTATTGGGGATCTAATACTTAATATCTAGTAATGTTGTTCTCTCTTTAATAGATCATTATTCTTAGTCTATCAATCACAATCATTCAAGTATAAATAAAATAAACAAATTAGACAATTAATCAAATAATGCAAGCACAATACAACCTCCAACTGTCATAGATTATTCCTATGATAAATAATTAAGGCCGGTGTAACCTCGCTCAATGATTCGTAAAAATCATTCTTCGAGAATAGGCTCTCCATACTTATTTATCGCTAGTAGGGCTTGGGTCACCGCTACACACATATATATTAATCTATTTTACGTTAATCGTCCCAATGTATACGAAATCTTGCCTCCACCTTTGGTTGTTGAGCGCTGTTGAAAGTCCACGAGCGTTTTCTCTGATCTTTGCCAAGAACCTAATTTACGATAACCGTTGAATTGTACGAAATTTATAAAATTATTAGAATATAATTTATGGTTACTTAAACATAATCCCATTATAACTTGAAATATTTATTTATTAAAATATTTAATAATAACCTCCATTATATTTAAATAATTATTAAATTCAAATATAAATTAGACTATAACTCCTATTAGATTTGTTCGTTTTAGAAAATTATCAAGAGTATATTCTTAATAACATTTAAATTATAATAATACTTGGACATTATAACGACTTAAAATAGTAAGATTTATTTTGGACTTTATAAGTTCAATATCTCGACGTCCAAATGGAATTTGCATAGAAATTTTAAAATAACTTTTATATAAATAACATAATTAAAATAATATAATTAAAATAAAATGGACATTATAAAGGCTTACCGGTTACTTATGAAAATGATTTGGGCAGAACTTTGACGTATAAAACTCCTTTGAAACTTTAGAAGAATTTTTACCACAAAATAACTCTAAAAGTTACGAACCGACACCTGTTGAATGCAGAATAGGGCAAGCAGCAAAAATATTTATTTTCGGAAAGAATTCCCTCCGGGATTTATGTCGTGTCCACAGAGATCGGTTCGAGGGAAAGAATGTCGTTCGACAGTCTCTCGCGTTTATGAGTTTGGATTAGAATGGTTTAAAACAAGAAAACAGAAAAGTGAACATTAAAACAAAAAGAACTCATTCCTCAGAGACAAAAACTCGTCCGGCAATGCATATAAATCACTCCTCACAAACTTAAACTTACCGACCAGTTATACTCCACCTACAATACTCCTCAATATCACCCAGCATCGCTCACAACAAAGGTTATGTCTAACGCAAAGTTGAGAAAACAACCGTGTTACCATCACCGATACTCTCGCACGCTAGCTCAAGGCACGAAGGCATTAAGATTCAACGCCTATTGAAGATTGTTAGCTCCTAAATCTATCTCTAGAGTCCATAAACTAACAGACAATCATCCCTAATCGAAGTTCGTGAGGGTTATGTCTAACACAGCCCAAACCCCGCGCATAAAGCAAAAATCAGAGACAATCACCGATAGAGATTTGTAAAGCAAGTTTTATACAACGCCATGGGCTACAAATATACATGAGTTCAGAACAAATACATATACACAACCCAACAAATGAAGAAAACACAAAGAAAAAGAGAAATGAACCAAACATCTCGCGGTTTGTCAGAGCCGGTCGACAATCAATCCACCCCGGTTCATCCGTATGCAAGCTCCATAGTTGTTTTCTAAGCTAATCTTCTGAAAAATGAAGTTTGATGGAGTTGGAGCAAGAATCCCCAAAATCATACTCTAAAAAGTGACTGAAATGAACTATATACAATTTCAATTCTGTACTGTTCGCACAGCAAACACTTCATTCACAAAGCGAATGGCTCAAAAAATGGCACTTAAAGTGCCTCTGATTGTCAAACCGCCTCAGCTTTTCTTCGTGAGTTCGCAGTGCGAACGAATCATTCGCAAAATGAATGCTCGCTGCTCAGTTTGTAAAGCGAACTTTGGTTCCTTTTGGCTCTGCCTCATTCTGGGACCATTCGCTGGGGAACTCGCCAGCCATTCGCAAACCGAATGTTCGTTGGCTCCTTCGCAAAGCGAACAAGCTGAACTCTGCACTACTCCGGCTCCCTTTTATTTCCTTTAATGACACATCTTGGAGCCTTTATTTGCTCATTGCTCCAACAATGCTTTATCGCCTACAAAATGAATGGAAAACCATTAATATTTACATAAATGAATCAAAAACACAAATATATCCTAACTAACGTATTTATACACAAAGTGGGGTTTATTCGACCGATATTTAACACAAAGCATTGATAAGTGCAACAAAACATATATACAAAAGTAGGTACATTTTGCACTTATCAAACTCTCCCCAACTTACCTAATTGTTTGTCCACAAACAAGAATCAAACAAACTTGAAAACACAAAAGCGATATCCAAAGAAAGACGAATCAACAGGTTTTGAAAAATAGAAACGAATGAATGGTTCAAATGAAAACGGTACACACAAAAAGTAAATACTTACCACTGGCTACGACGACAACATAGTCACGAAACAAATGCAAAATACAAAAATCATGCCAAACATTCTAAAATAACACAAGTTCTAAAGTGAATCACACCTAGCAAAAATAATCATCGGTAGATGAAAAACACACAATAAGGTACTTTACACTCACACAACACTCATGCAAACAAAAGACTAAATTATGCATACATCCACAAATTCATATTGAACATACAAAGGCAAGAATCACAAGGACTTTCAAGGTTGTAACGTGGTCGGGTAAACAAACAAGGGGCAATTTCTAAAGGTAATTGAAACAAAAACTTGCCTAAACCTAAGGGAGTGAAAACTCACAAAGATTCACACACAAAATTTCAACCAACTTCTTCCAAAATCCCAAGTGCTACACAACACACAATACTTATTTAGCACAATTATTGAAACTCTTTTTGTTTCCTTTTTCAAGGATTTTATTTTTCTTCTTTTTTCTTTCTTTTTCTCTTTCACAAATTTTTCTCTTTTTTCTTTTCTTTTTCAATCCGCATAGAATCCAACCAATGAGTACACACAATCATCCTCTCCCCAACTTGAATTCAACCGCACCATCATGTGAATACTCCCTACTTTCTAAGGCAAGGAAAAAATCCATACAACAACACAAAGTTGAGGTCCAAGAAAAAACAAAATCCATTAAAAAAATAAGTGAACTAAATACTCATAGACAAGCATTAAGTTCAAATAGAAACATGGATCAAAAAGCTCAAAGGGGTTACGAATGATCACACGCTCACAAGGTGAATTGACTATTTGGCTAAGGTGGTTGTGCTCAAAATGAAACAATTGCCTTGATCATTTTCATGCATTCATATAAACAACATAAACAACAGATTCAACATAATAAAATCCAGTTAGAACACGAAAGTTGGTACTCCGTGCATATATGAACAATAGAAGGCTACCTCACAAAAAGGTTGGGAACTAAAGTGATTCACAATAGAACAAGTATACAAAAGAATGGATGGCATGGAAGTTTGTAAAATGCCTAAGTATCATGAATATGCTAAAGTATAGAAAGTGATAAATACATACCTCAGACGTGTACAAAACTTAATAAAATCATTACCATACATCCGCAAGTTGAAACGGACCAACTTGGAAAATCACAAAAGCATCCTCAAATAAGTCGACCAAGACTTGCAACCAAACAACAAACAAAACTTTAGAAAATAAAAACTATAAAACATGCTTGTTTTACGTCGTAAGCTCGACGCCTTTACGGTGTTTAATTAGAAACTTCCTTCATTCATGCCATGGTGATGTCTCACCGTGCAACCAAAAGCAAGTGTCCTAACCAAACACTTGAACAAACGTTACGGGAACAAAATGTATACAAAACTTGAACAAACATAATGGAAACAGACAATATATACGATATATACAAAACTAAAAAACAAAGAAACTATCGCAATGCGATTCAATATCAAAACCGATCCCCGGCAACGACGCCATTTTGTTGAATGCAGAATAGGGCAAGCAGCAAAAATATTTATTTTTGGAAAGAATTCCCTCCGGGATTTATGTCGTGTCCACAGAGATCGGTTCGAGGGAAAGAATGTCGTTCGACAGTCTCTCGCGTTTATGAGTTTAGATTAGAATGGTTTAAAACAAGAAAACAGAAAAGTAAACATTGAAACAAAAAGAACTCATTCCTCAGAGAGAAAAACTCGTCCGACATTGCATATAAATCACTCCTCACAAACTTAAACTTACCGACCAGTTATACTCCACCTACAATACTCCTCAATATCACCCAGCATCGCTCACAACAAAGGTTATGTCTAACGCAAAGTTGAGAAAACAACCGTGTTACCATCGCCGATACTCTCGCACGCTAGCTCAAGGCATAGAGGCATTAAGATTCGATGCCTATTGAAGATTGTTAGCTCCTAAATCTATCTCTAGAGTCCAGAAACTAATAGACAATCATCCCTAATCGAAGTTCGTGAGGGTTATGTCTAATGCAACCCAAACCCCGCGCATAAAGCAAAAATCAGAGACAATCACCAATAGAGATTTGTAAAGCAAGTTTTATACAACGCCATGGGCGACAAATATACATGAGTTCAGAACAAATACATATACACAACCCAACAAATGAAGAAAACACAAAGAAAAAGAGAAATGAACCAAACATCTCGTGGTTTGTCAGAGCCGGTCGACGATCAATCCACCCCGATTCATCCGTATGCAAGTTCCATAGTTGTTTTCTAAGCTAATCTACTGGAAAATGAAGTTTGATGGAGTTGGAGCAAGAATCCCCAAAAGCATACTCTAAAAAGTGTCTGAAATGAACTATATACAATTTCAATTATGTACTGTTCGCACAACGAACACTTCATTCGCAAAGCGAATGGCTCAAAAAATGGCACTTAAAGTGCCTCTGATTGTCAAACCGCCTCAGCTTTTCTTCATGAGTTCGCAGTGCGAATGAATCATTCGCAAAGCGAATGCTCGCTGCTCAGTTCGCAAAGCGAACTTTGGTTCCTTTTGGCTCTGCCTCATTCTGGGACCATTCGCTGGGGAACTCGCCAGCCATTCGCAAAGCGAATGTTCGCTGGCTCCTTCGGAAAGCGAACAAGCTGAACTCTGCACTACTTCAGCTCCCTTTTATTGCCTCTAATGACACATCTTGGAGCCTTTATTTGCTCATTGCTCCAACAATGCTTTATCACCTACAAAATGAATGGAAAACCATTAATCTTTACATAAATGAATCAAAAACACAAAATATCCTAACTAACGTATTTATACACAAAGTGGGGTTTATTCGACCGATATTTAACACAAAGCATTGATAAGTGCAACAAAACATATATACAAAAGTAGGTACATTTTGCACTTATCAAACTCTCCCCAACTTACCTAATTGTTTGTCCACAAACAAGAATCAAACAAACTTGAAAACACAAAAGCGATATCCAAAGAAAGACGAATCAACAGGTTTTGAAAAATAGAAACGAATGAATGGTTCAAATGAAAACGGTACACACAAAAAGTAAATACTTACCACTGGCTACGACGACAACATAGTCACGAAACAAATGCAAAATACAAAAATCATGCCAAACATTCTAAAATAACACAAGTTCTAAAGTGAATCACACCTAGCAAAAATAATCATCGGTAGATGAAAAACACACAATAAGGTACTTTACACTCACACAACACTCATGCAAACAAAAGACTAAATTATGCATACATCCACAAATTCATATTGAACATACAAAGGCAAGAATCACAAGGACTTTCAAGGTTGTAACGTGGTCTGGTAAACAAACAAGGGGCAATTTCTAAAGGTAATTGAAACAAAAACTTGCCTAAACCTAAGGGAGTGAAAACTCACAAAGATTCACACACAAAATATCAACCAACTTCTTCCAAAATCCCAAGTGCTACACAACACACAATACTTATTTAGCACAATTATTGAAACTCTTTTTGTTTCCTTTTTCAAGGATTTTATTTTTCTTCTTTTTTCTTTCTTTTTCTCTTTCACAAATTTTTCTCTTTTTTCTTTTCTTTTTCAATCCGCATAGAATCCAACCAATGAGTACACACAATCATCCTCTCCCCAACTTGAATTCAACCGCACCATCATGTGAATACTCCCTACTTTCTAAGGCAAGGAAAAAATCCATACAACAACACAAAGTTGAGGTCCAAGAAAAAACAAAATCCATTAAAAAAATAAGTGAACTAAATACTCATAGACAAGCATTAAGTTCAAATAGAAACATGGATCAAAAAGCTCAAAGGGGTTACGAATGATCACACGCTCACAAGGTGAATTGACTATTTGGCTAAGGTGGTTGTGCTCAAAATGAAACAATTGCCTTGATCATTTTCATGCATTCATATAAACAACATAAACAACAGATTCAACATAATAAAATCCAGTTAGAACACGAAAGTTGGTACTCCGTGCATATATGAACAATAGAAGGCTACCTCACAAAAAGGTTGGGAACTAAAGTGATTCACAATAGAACAAGTATACAAAAGAATGGATGGCATGGAAGTTTGTAAAATGCCTAAGTATCATGAATATGCTAAAGTATAGAAAGTGATAAATACATACCTCAGACGTGTACAAAACTTAATAAAATCATTACCATACATCCGCAAGTTGAAACGGACCAACTTGGAAAATCACAAAAGCATCCTCAAATAAGTCGACCAAGACTTGCAACCAAACAACAAACAAAACTTTAGAAAATAAAAACTATAAAACATGCTTGTTTTACGTCGTAAGCTCGACGCCTTTACGGTGTTTAATTAGAAACTTCCTTCATTCATGCCATGGTGATGTCTCACCGTGCAACCAAAAGCAAGTGTCCTAACCAAACACTTGAACAAACGTTACGGGAACAAAATGTATACAAAACTTGAACAAACATAATGGAAACAGACAATATATACGATATATACAAAACTAAAAAACAAAGAAACTATCGCAATGCGATTCAATATCAAAACCGATCCCCGGCAACGACGCCATTTTGTTGAATGCAGAATAGGGCAAGCAGCAAAAATATTTATTTTTGGAAAGAATTCCCTCCGGGATTTATGTCGTGTCCACAGAGATCGGTTCGAGGGAAAGAATGTCGTTCGACAGTCTCTCGCGTTTATGAGTTTAGATTAGAATGGTTTAAAACAAGAAAACAGAAAAGTAAACATTGAAACAAAAAGAACTCATTCCTCAGAGAGAAAAACTCGTCCGACATTGCATATAAATCACTCCTCACAAACTTAAACTTACCGACCAGTTATACTCCACCTACAATACTCCTCAATATCACCCAGCATCGCTCACAACAAAGGTTATGTCTAACGCAAAGTTGAGAAAACAACCGTGTTACCATCGCCGATACTCTCGCACGCTAGCTCAAGGCATAGAGGCATTAAGATTCGATGCCTATTGAAGATTGTTAGCTCCTAAATCTATCTCTAGAGTCCAGAAACTAATAGACAATCATCCCTAATCGAAGTTCGTGAGGGTTATGTCTAATGCAACCCAAACCCCGCGCATAAAGCAAAAATCAGAGACAATCACCAATAGAGATTTGTAAAGCAAGTTTTATACAACGCCATGGGCGACAAATATACATGAGTTCAGAACAAATACATATACACAACCCAACAAATGAAGAAAACACAAAGAAAAAGAGAAATGAACCAAACATCTCGTGGTTTGTCAGAGCCGGTCGACGATCAATCCACCCCGATTCATCCGTATGCAAGTTCCATAGTTGTTTTCTAAGCTAATCTACTGGAAAATGAAGTTTGATGGAGTTGGAGCAAGAATCCCCAAAAGCATACTCTAAAAAGTGTCTGAAATGAACTATATACAATTTCAATTATGTACTGTTCGCACAACGAACACTTCATTCGCAAAGCGAATGGCTCAAAAAATGGCACTTAAAGTGCCTCTGATTGTCAAACCGCCTCAGCTTTTCTTCATGAGTTCGCAGTGCGAATGAATCATTCGCAAAGCGAATGCTCGCTGCTCAGTTCGCAAAGCGAACTTTGGTTCCTTTTGGCTCTGCCTCATTCTGGGACCATTCGCTGGGGAACTCGCCAGCCATTCGCAAAGCGAATGTTCGCTGGCTCCTTCGGAAAGCGAACAAGCTGAACTCTGCACTACTTCAGCTCCCTTTTATTGCCTCTAATGACACATCTTGGAGCCTTTATTTGCTCATTGCTCCAACAATGCTTTATCACCTACAAAATGAATGGAAAACCATTAATCTTTACATAAATGAATCAAAAACACAAAATATCCTAACTAACGTATTTATACACAAAGTGGGGTTTATTCGACCGATATTTAACACAAAGCATTGATAAGTGCAACAAAACATATATACAAAAGTAGGTACATTTTGCACTTATCAAACTCTCCCCAACTTACCTAATTGTTTGTCCACAAACAAGAATCAAACAAACTTGAAAACACAAAAGCGATATCCAAAGAAAGACGAATCAACAGGTTTTGAAAAATAGAAACGAATGAATGGTTCAAATGAAAACGGTACACACAAAAAGTAAATACTTACCACTGGCTACGACGACAACATAGTCACGAAACAAATGCAAAATACAAAAATCATGCCAAACATTCTAAAATAACACAAGTTCTAAAGTGAATCACACCTAGCAAAAATAATCATCGGTAGATGAAAAACACACAATAAGGTACTTTACACTCACACAACACTCATGCAAACAAAAGACTAAATTATGCATACATCCACAAATTCATATTGAACATACAAAGGCAAGAATCACAAGGACTTTCAAGGTTGTAACGTGGTCGGGTAAACAAACAAGGGGCAATTTCTAAAGGTAATTGAAACAAAAACTTGCCTAAACCTAAGGGAGTGAAAACTCACAAAGATTCACACACAAAATTTCAACCAACTTCTTCCAAAATCCCAAGTGCTACACAACACACAATACTTATTTAGCACAATTATTGAAACTCTTTTTGTTTCCTTTTTCAAGGATTTTATTTTTCTTCTTTTTTCTTTCTTTTTCTCTTTCACAAATTTTTCTCTTTTTTCTTTTCTTTTTCAATCCGCATAGAATCCAACCAATGAGTACACACAATCATCCTCTCCCCAACTTGAATTCAACCGCACCATCATGTGAATACTCCCTACTTTCTAAGGCAAGGAAAAAATCCATACAACAACACAAAGTTGAGGTCCAAGAAAAAACAAAATCCATTAAAAAAATAAGTGAACTAAATACTCATAGACAAGCATTAAGTTCAAATAGAAACATGGATCAAAAAGCTCAAAGGGGTTACGAATGATCACACGCTCACAAGGTGAATTGACTATTTGGCTAAGGTGGTTGTGCTCAAAATGAAACAATTGCCTTGATCATTTTCATGCATTCATATAAACAACATAAACAACAGATTCAACATAATAAAATCCAGTTAGAACACGAAAGTTGGTACTCCGTGCATATATGAACAATAGAAGGCTACCTCACAAAAAGGTTGGGAACTAAAGTGATTCACAATAGAACAAGTATACAAAAGAATGGATGGCATGGAAGTTTGTAAAATGCCTAAGTATCATGAATATGCTAAAGTATAGAAAGTGATAAATACATACCTCAGACGTGTACAAAACTTAATAAAATCATTACCATACATCCGCAAGTTGAAACGGACCAACTTGGAAAATCACAAAAGCATCCTCAAATAAGTCGACCAAGACTTGCAACCAAACAACAAACAAAACTTTAGAAAATAAAAACTATAAAACATGCTTGTTTTACGTCGTAAGCTCGACGCCTTTACGGTGTTTAATTAGAAACTTCCTTCATTCATGCCATGGTGATGTCTCACCGTGCAACCAAAAGCAAGTGTCCTAACCAAACACTTGAACAAACGTTACGGGAACAAAATGTATACAAAACTTGAACAAACATAATGGAAACAGACAATATATACGATATATACAAAACTAAAAAACAAAGAAACTATCGCAATGCGATTCAATATCAAAACCGATCCCCGGCAACGACGCCATTTTGTTGAATGCAGAATAGGGCAAGCAGCAAAAATATTTATTTTTGGAAAGAATTCCCTCCGGGATTTATGTCGTGTCCACAGAGATCGGTTCGAGGGAAAGAATGTCGTTCGACAGTCTCTCGCGTTTATGAGTTTAGATTAGAATGGTTTAAAACAAGAAAACAGAAAAGTAAACATTGAAACAAAAAGAACTCATTCCTCAGAGAGAAAAACTCGTCCGACATTGCATATAAATCACTCCTCACAAACTTAAACTTACCGACCAGTTATACTCCACCTACAATACTCCTCAATATCACCCAGCATCGCTCACAACAAAGGTTATGTCTAACGCAAAGTTGAGAAAACAACCGTGTTACCATCGCCGATACTCTCGCACGCTAGCTCAAGGCATAGAGGCATTAAGATTCGATGCCTATTGAAGATTGTTAGCTCCTAAATCTATCTCTAGAGTCCAGAAACTAATAGACAATCATCCCTAATCGAAGTTCGTGAGGGTTATGTCTAATGCAACCCAAACCCCGCGCATAAAGCAAAAATCAGAGACAATCACCAATAGAGATTTGTAAAGCAAGTTTTATACAACGCCATGGGCGACAAATATACATGAGTTCAGAACAAATACATATACACAACCCAACAAATGAAGAAAACACAAAGAAAAAGAGAAATGAACCAAACATCTCGTGGTTTGTCAGAGCCGGTCGACGATCAATCCACCCCGATTCATCCGTATGCAAGTTCCATAGTTGTTTTCTAAGCTAATCTACTGGAAAATGAAGTTTGATGGAGTTGGAGCAAGAATCCCCAAAAGCATACTCTAAAAAGTGTCTGAAATGAACTATATACAATTTCAATTATGTACTGTTCGCACAACGAACACTTCATTCGCAAAGCGAATGGCTCAAAAAATGGCACTTAAAGTGCCTCTGATTGTCAAACCGCCTCAGCTTTTCTTCATGAGTTCGCAGTGCGAATGAATCATTCGCAAAGCGAATGCTCGCTGCTCAGTTCGCAAAGCGAACTTTGGTTCCTTTTGGCTCTGCCTCATTCTGGGACCATTCGCTGGGGAACTCGCCAGCCATTCGCAAAGCGAATGTTCGCTGGCTCCTTCGGAAAGCGAACAAGCTGAACTCTGCACTACTTCAGCTCCCTTTTATTGCCTCTAATGACACATCTTGGAGCCTTTATTTGCTCATTGCTCCAACAATGCTTTATCACCTACAAAATGAATGGAAAACCATTAATCTTTACATAAATGAATCAAAAACACAAAATATCCTAACTAACGTATTTATACACAAAGTGGGGTTTATTCGACTGATATTTAACACAAAGCATTGATAAGTGCAACAAAACATATATACAAAAATAGGTACATTTTGCACTTATCAGCACTGTGAGAACCTCGATAACTAAAACTAATATTGCTATATGAAGAAACTAGAGAAGGAAAGAAATAAAGAGGTAAGAAAGAAGATTTGTGAATGAGTGAATGAAATTGGGGTGGGAAGACCCCTATTTATACTAGTTGTAAAATATATTAAAATAACATAAATGCATCTTCTTTTGCCCATACCTTCTAATTTTTCAACTCTTGCTAGTAAATGTCTTTATCAAACATTTACTTGTCTTACATCAATAGTTCTTTAGATGTTCTAGTATGACTTTTGTGAAAATAATTTATGAGAAAGGTATGAGAGCTTGATATTTTAATGTTTCATGACATAATTTCATTTATAATATTAATAAAAAAATAAGATATATATTTCTTTTATAAAAATGAAATGATAATAATAATAATAAAAATAATAATAATGACAACAAGGATAATTATTATTACCTAAGATTATTTTATTTACTAATTAGTTTGTAGAGTAAAATGATAATATTCAAATAAAATAAAATCAAATAATAATAATAACAAAATAACACAATAATAATAATAAAAATAATATGAATAATTAATTAACTTAAAGTTAAGTATTTTTAAGTATTAATTTCAATTTCAATATTTAATTTGTAAAATGAAACGATGATATTCAAATTGAATAATAATATTAATAATAAAAATAAAGGGTAATTAATTGATAAATTAATTATTATAGGTGTTAGTTTCAATATTTAGTTTTTAATGATTAGCGATGTTAAAATCTCAAATCTAATCAGATATATTATTTAAAGTATGGAAAATTAGGATGTTACATTACCACCCCCATTAGAGAAATTTCGTCCTCAAAATTTAGCGTACCTAAAACATGTGTGGATACTTCTGACGCATATCTTCTTCTCTTTCCCAAGTAGAATCACCAGTTACATCATCCCACAAAACTCTAACCAATGGTATCTACTTTCCGCTAAGTTCCTTAATTCGATGATCTAAAATCTTGACAGGTAAAGCCTCATATTCCAAGTTATCTCTAAGTTCCACAGTTTCAGGCTCAATGACACGTGAAGGGTCAGGATAATACTTCCTCGGTTATGATACATGGAATATATCATGAAGATTAGACAGGCTTGGCGGTAAAGCAATGTGATACGCTACAGGTCCAATCCGCCGTAGAATTTGAAAAGGCCCGATAAACCTTGGTGTTAACTTCCTAGTTTTGATTGCTCATGCAATTCCCGCTCTAGGAGTTACCCTAATGAACACGTGATCTCATGCCTCAAATTCCAAAGGTCTTCTCCTCTTATCACTATAACTCTTTTGACGATCCTGTGTAGCCTTCATTTTTTCTCTAATAAGCTTAACCTGATCTGTCGTTTGTTGCACGAATTCTGAACTCAGTATTTTGTTTTCTCCAACTTCATACCAACATAAAGGTGTACGACACTTTCGTCCATACAATGATTCATATGGAGCCATGTCGATACTTGAGTGAAAGCTATTGTTGTAAGTAAACTCAATCAATGGTAAGAACTCATCCCAATTTCCTTTGTGTTCAAGAGCACAAGCTCTCAATAGATCCTCTAACGACTGAATCTTCCTTTCAGACTGGCCATCTGTTTGGGGATTATAAGCTAAACTTAACCTCAGTTTGGTTCTTAACTCTAAATGCAGTTGATGCCAAAAATTTGATGTGAATCTGGGATCTCTATCACTAATTATACTTGAAGGTATCCCGTGCAATCTAACAATTTCCTTTACATATACCTGAGCTAGTCTCTCCAATTTAAACGTCTAGTTGATGGGAATGAAATGTGCACTCTTTGTTAACCTATCAATGACTACCCAAATTGAATCATGCTGCTTCCGAGTCTTGGGCAAAGCGGTTACAAAATCCATAGCTATTCCGTCCCACTTCCACTCTGGAATGTCTAAAGGTTGTAACAGTCCGGCTGGCTTCTGATGTTTAATCTTTGCCTTCTGACATACTAAACAACTTTGAACATTTTCTTCTATATGCTTCTTCATTCCAAACCACCAAAATATTTTCTTCAAGTCTTGATACATCTTTATGGCTCCTGGATGAAAATTCATCTTACTTTTGTGGCCCTCTTCCAAAATTAACTTTCGAATATCCTTGTTTTGAGGTACACACAACCTTTCTCTAAACCTTAGGATTCCATCACTCATTATGTTAAAATCTCCATTTTGACAATCTCTTATAGTTTCCTTTAGGTTCATTAGATGGTCATCAAGTTGTTGTTCATCTTTGATCCATTTCAGAAATTCATTAGACACGACAATAGCGCCTATGAATATACTTCCCTCATTGTGATGTACTCCTAAGTTTAAATTCACGAATTGGTTAATCAACTCTTCTTCCCTCAACATCATTGCAGATACATGAAGTTTCTTTCGACTCAAAGCGTCTGCAACAACATTGGCATTTCCTGGATGATACTGCAACTCAAAATCATAGTCCTTCAAGAATTCCATCCAACGCCTTTGTCTCATGTTTAGATCCTTCTGATCAAATAAATACTTCAGGCTTTTGTGATCACTTAACACGGTGAACTTTGATCCATAAAGATAATGCCTCCAAATCTTTAAGGCGAACACAATTGCTGCTAACTCTAGATCATGAGTCGGGTAGTTCCTCTCATGCACCTTCAACTGTCTTAATGCATAAGCTATCACCTTCCTTTCTTGCATCAACACACAACCAAGACCTTGATATGACGCATCACAATACACATCAAATTGTCCTGATGGATCTGGTAAGAGGAGTATTGGTGATGAAGTCAATCTTTCCTTTAACTTCTTAAAACTTTCTTCGCACTCTTTAGTCCATTCAAAGTTTTTACCTTTCCTCGTTAACTGAGTCATAGGCAAAGCGATCTTTGAAAATCCTTCAATGAACCTCCGATAATATCCAGCTAGTCCAAGAAACCTTCGAATCTCGCCAACATTCTTTGGACTCTTCCACTTTGTTACTGCTTCGACTTTACTCGGGTCTACTGCAATACCTTCTTTACTGATTACATGACCAAGAAATTGTACCTCCTTTAACCAAAATTCACATTTCGAGAATTTCACATACAATTGACGATCCTTTAATATCTGTAGCACAATTCTCAAATGTCCTTCGTGCTCTACCTCATTCTTTGAATAAATCAAAATGTCATCAATGAAAACTACAACAAATTGATCTAAGTATGACCTAAAGATCCTATTCATGTAATCCATGAATACTGCTGGAGCATTAGTTAAACCAAATGGCATAACTAAGTATTCATAGTGTCCATAACCCGATCTAAAAGCTATTTTTGGAATATCATCCTCCTTCACCCTGATTTGATGATATCCAGACTTCAAGTCAATCTTCGAGAATATTGATGCTCCCTACAACTGATCCATCAAGTCATCGATTCTAGGTAAAGGATACTTGTTTTTTACAGTAGCTTTATTAAGCTGCCTGTAACCTACACAAAGTCTAGAAGAACCATCCTTCTTCTTCACAAACAAGATTGGAGCTCCCCATGACGATACACTTGGTCTAATAAATTCCTTCTCTAACATCTCGTCTAATTATTTCTTTAACTCAGCAAGCTCTGAGGGTGACATTCGATGAGGAGATATAGATATTGGTCCAGTGCCTGGAACCAATTCTATAGCAAACTCCATTTCCCTAACCGGTGGTAAACCTGGAACATATTCTGGAAAGATTTCTGGGAATTCACAGACTACTGGAAAATTTTCAACACTAGGGGTTTCTCCTACTGACATGGAGAATAGCATCATAAATTTTTGAGTGAGAGTTTCAACCTTGCTAACTTCTCCGCTATCTTCTCCAAACGTAAATTTTTTTTCTTGCATCCCAAGTTTACATCGTTGGCTGATAACCAATCCATTCCTAAGATGACATCTAGGTCTTGTAGCAGGAGTACCACAAGATTACTAAGAATCTTCTATTTTCTAAGATTACTGGGCAGTCTACACAGACTGAACAAGTTACCATTCTTTCTCCCAAGGAAGTTGTAATGGTCAACTTATAGTTGATATCAACAATTTCAAATCCCAAAAATTCAGCATAAGATGTAGATATAAAAGAATGTGTAGCTCCTGAATCGAATAATACTGATACCAGCTTATCTCCAATTAAACACATACCTTGAATTAACCCAGCTGACTTTGAGATCTCAGCTCCTTTAATTGCAAATACTCTTCCAGTGGTTGGCTTATTATGATTCTGAGGTCTCTGACTGAAATTCTGGTACCAGACGTGTGATGTTAAGGTGCGATGTCACAACAACACACTCTGCACAATGGACAGCAATAACAGTAAATAAATCAACACAATGATTTGTTCACCCAGTTCGGTCTAACTACCTACGTCTGGGGGCTACCAAGCCAGGGATGAATTTCACTACTTGTAGAATTAAATTACAGACTCAACAACCCAGTTGACAATCTCCTAATCTTAATTCCTACTAATGACTTTCTACCTAAGAAACCACTTAGATATGAGAACACTACTCAATCCCTAAAACCACTCAAAGAACAACCTCTTTGAGAACCCTTGATTCTGCTTCACAGCTTTGATCAAGTAATACAACTCTCTTTGCTTCACAGCTTTAGAGAGGACAAAATACGACACAACAATTCACCCTAGAATTCTGGTTATACACCTTGTACAAAATACTCAAGACACTCAGCCTCTGCTCTTGATTTTCTCCCCGTATTTCTGTACTTTTTCCTTTGGTCTTGTGCGCTTTATATAGCTCCTTGAATTAGGCTTGGACTTGTCACAATATTTGATCAGATTTGTTAATTAAAACTGAATCTTCAAAACAGATTTTATCCCCAAAATCTTTTTAAATCTTCAACCTTTTAATTCTCCAACAGACCTGCAATCAAATCTCCCAAGTAACAGAAAATATCTATCCCAAGATATTCTCATCCAATGAGTTAACCACTCTCCACAATTCCAGCTAACACGCGTGACCTAATAACAATAAGCCCATGCTGTTATCAGTTCTGCAGATCTAATGTCACAACATCGCCATGTGACATCAGACATCCACTTAAACAAATACATACTTAACACAACCCAATGTTAAGACTTCAATGTTGCACCATCAGTACCTTGACATCAACATTGAATATACTTTGTTTTACCAAAATTCCAGCCAATCCAAGCACTAACAATATCCCCCTTTGGCTAATTTTGGCTAAAACACCCTCTGAATCCTCAGAGTCTTCAGCAGCGGAAAACCTTCAGTAATTTTGAGATACACTTCATCAGCAGCAGTTTGACAATCTTCATAGTCTTCATTACTAGATCTGCTGCAGCACCATCTTCATTATTGACAAGAGCCAATTGGTGCTCCCCCTCAAAAACATGAACCAGCATCATAGCTGTTCAGTAGCTCACAATGTTCAGCACTTCTCCCCCTTGATGTCTGCTTGGCTGCACTCTTCAAATGCTATGATATCTTCACTAGCAGCTCAGTCTAAACTCCCCCTCAATAACTGCATAAGCACTTTTCAACTAAACACCTTTTACTTTTAGCAGCATCAATTACTCTCTTCATGGCAATTTTTAACTCTCCCCCTTTTTAGCCATAATTAGACAAATTATGCCAATTCATATGACCTACACTTCATCACATGCGACATAATACAAGCCCTATTGTCAGTAGCAACAAGATCTATGCAATCTCCAAACACAATGTTTTGACGTTATTAAAGACATGGTCAAAACCACATTCCAACACTTTTGACTAGACTGGCGATACAAACAATGCTTTAGAAAAACCATTATAAAACCACTCTTTCTCCTTTGCTTAGCACAACACTCCAATAAAGCATGAGTCAATCAAGCTCCAAAGTATCAACCAAGAAACTCAAGCATGAGGATAAAAATCCAGAACCTCTAAAGAAGAAGGTCAAATCTCAGACGACATCAGGTCCTTCTTCAGGAGCAACAAAAACTGGCAGGACTTCAGTGACAACTATGAAGCCTGGTAAGAACCATACTGCTCAAAAACAACCTTCAGAAGATGAATGGGATGCAGATTGGAAGGCATTTCTGGATGCAGGTGATTGGCATGAGGATGTAGTTTAACCTTGTATCTTCAAATATCTAATAAAACTCCAATCATATTTTAGATTTTTCTGTAACTCTACAAAATTCTTTACAGTACTTTTCTATTGCTTTGCTGATAATTATACTGCCTTAATATGAACCAACAGCCTAATGTCATAGCATGCTGTCTGACATTATATCCTCATAAGATTCAACCAATCTCCATAATCTTGATCAGCATGCAATCTTCACAATATATGTACCTTTGCTGCAAAATCCATAGACAAATACTTCCCCTGTCAAGATTAACAAATGCTCTAGATGGAGATGAACATTTGAGCATATTTACATGCATTTTGGTACCACTGTCCCTTTCACCAAGGGCTATCATACAATTCATCTTCACCATCCAAGGCAAACCTTCTACTTCATCATTCTCCCGTATGACTATGTAGATGCTCCTTAGATATAATGTAAGCACTAAGCTTCAGATCCAGAACAAAGACATCCTTCACCAAGGATACTCTTGACACTCTTGACACCAGGGTATTACATATGCTCCACTACTGGATTTACTATCAGCAAAATAATCCAAACTCAATACTGTGTCACAAACTCCACAAATTCTCGGCTTACTTATAAGCTTTACTGAGATCCAGTCTCTTCAAGAGATCACACTTCCTCTTTCCTTACATCCACCAGTAGTTGTTGAAACTGGTGATGTCTTCAAAGACAGTAGTCATGCTTAAACACATGACCATAATCTCCACTTCTTCTGACCAAAATGCTAGAGCATTTAACTCCACATGTCCAATCTTAATCATCTTCCAGATCTAACCACCAGCAAACATGATGTTATAACATCTTTTGGGACATCAGCTTCTCATCACCATTCAAAGGACTCATTGCACAGAGAAGTCCTTCAAGAAGCTCCCAATAAAACACAGTCAAAGCAACTTATTCATACACACCTGAATACCATAAGTTCCCACACCCTCTCTGAACCATATCCTAGCAAACTCAACCATATCCAGAGTATCTATACCAAATTCTTTTTCTAGAACATACTTCCACCATTTTATGAAAAGCACAGGAATGTTATCTAGTATGCCCTTTTGAATTTTCTCAGAAGTTCTAACAACAACGGCTTCCTTCATTTGAGAGATATCCTGGACATTATCCTCAGACTTATCTCTGATCTTCCTAGAGATGAACACTTTACTCCTGGATTTTGTAGTACCATCCACATAGATTTTCTGCTTAGCAGTTTTCATCTTTAGAGGTGACTCAATAGCTTTCCTCTTTCTTGATTTCAGTCGTTTAGCAACCCCAGGAACCACTTTTACAATTAGTTCATCATCAGCTCTAACATCTGCATCTTCCAACCTAAGGATTGTCAACTTATGGAATTTTTCTTCTGAACTATAGGAGTCATTAGTCAGGTTGTCATCTTTCTTGGCCTTGCAAGTATTCAGCTCCCAACACTTCTTAAGGTCACAACTTTTGATCCTTCCATCAGCATTGTTGACTCCTTCATCTTGCTCACATAACTGACTACTCACATCATCCAACTTAGGAGTAACAGCACCATAAGTCATTAACCCAGATTGACTTTTCACCATACTTTCACACTTGATGTCATCATCTGATGTTACAACATCATCACTAGATAAGCTGTCCACTTGAGGTATCCACTGATAGCAATTATCTTTGGATCTTACTCCTTTCATCACTACCTCATTCTGCTCATCAGCTACCACACATTCATCTTTGGTGTAGCTTACGTTGTAACCTTCATCACAAAGTTGACTTATGCTAATTAAATTAGCACTCAACCCTTGAACAAGGAGCACATTATCAAGAGTAAGGCCATCATGATTCTTCACTCTTCCAACTCATTCTACTACTCCTTTTTCACCATTGCCAAAAATAACACCATTTGCATGGCAAGGATTGAACTCTACCAAATGCTTCTTGGATCCAGTCATGTGCTTTGAACATCCACTGTCAAAGTACCATGCATCCATAGCAAAATGTTCATCTGATGTGTGAGCCAATAGACACTTCACCTTCTCCTTAGGTACCCATTGTTTAACAACTTTAGGCCTGTACTCTCTTCATCTGTTTTGAGGCTGAGGGTATCCATGCAGCTTGTAGCAAGAGTACTGCATATGTCCAAACCTTCCACAATAAAAGCATCTCACCCTTTCATCTCTGAATCTTCTGCCATGATGAGATTGCTTAGGCTGCCATCCATAATGTGGTCTCCTCCTACCATAACTGGCCTGCCTTCTATTATGCTGGTATCTTCTTCCATAAGGAGGCTGAGAATGCTGTTTCCTGGATTGTCTCCCATGATGGTGTGGCTTTCTTCTTCCATAGATATGAGGAACAACATTGGTGTAACCATACCCCTGATGTTGAGACACCTGATAAGACATGTGCTGTTTGAACTGAGCAGCTTGCATGCTCTTGTGGTGTTGTGGGGGCATATACTGACTATCTCCTTGTGGATGCTTTCTCTTCTGATTAGGACCAGTCTTCTTCTCAATCTTCTTAGGTTGTGAAACATCAGCTTTCTTAGGTGTAGGATCCTGCTTCTTTGGCTGATGTTGAGACAAAGGTTGTGACACTTCCTTCTTTGAACCTGAAGTGCTTGCTTCTGAAGTTCCCTTATCCTCAGCCACATAACCTATCCCAACTTTGTCTCCAGCAGCTTTTTCTGACTGTAGTATCTTGTCAAGAGTGGCTGTCCCATTGTTCAACATTCTAACAGATTTAGTCATATGATTAAGATGAGCTTTGACACATAAGACTTCTTTTTCCAATTCAGCTTTGTCATTCTCTAGCTGAGCAATCTGTTTCTTCTGTTGATTCCTCTCCTGACATAGTTCAACACTCTTTAAGCACAACTCTTTGTAGGTTGAAGCTAGCTCATCATAAGTGACTTCTCCATCACTATCATCATCAGGTTCAACAATTCCTGTCAAAGCTGTAACATGCTTTGCTGACTCAATTTCACTTTCACTATCAGAGTCAGACCAGGAAACTATCATGCCCTTCTTCTGCTTCTTCAAGAATGTGGGACACTCTTTCTTGACATGTCCATACCCTTCACATTTAAAGCACTGAACTCCTTTATCTTGGGCAGTCTTCTCTTCATCCTTCTCTTTTGCCTTGCTGTTGTCAGAAGAGATGTTCCTGACATTAGGCCTGGAGTTATTGTTCATCCTCTTGAACACTTTGTTAAACTGTCTTCCCAACATAACTATGGCTTGAGACAGATCCTCCTGAGACTCATCATCTGTAACTTTCTTAACTTCTGCAGGAGTAGAAACCAAGGCTATACTTTTGGGCTTCTTTTCAGGTTCTTCCTCATTCAAACCAAGCTCAAAAGTTTGAAGAGATCCAATGAGCTCATCAACCCTCATCTTGCTGATGTCTTGTGATTCTTCAATGGCAGTTACCTTCATCTTGTACTTCTTAGGAAGAGACCTCAGGATTTTCCTTACAAGCTTTTCTTCTGACATCTTTTCTCCAAGGGCACTGGATGCATTAGCCAGCTCAAGCACACTCATATGGAAGTCATGGATAGTCTCCTCTTCCTTCATCTTCAGACTCTCAAACTTCGATGTTAGAAGCTGGAGTCTTGACATCTTAACTCTAGATGTTCCTTCATGAGTGGCCTTCAAAATATCCCATGCTTTCTTAGCAACCTCACAGGTATTAATTAACCTGAAAATATTCTTATCCACTCCATTGAAGATTGCATTTAAAGCTTTGGAATTTCCAAGGGCAAGCTCATCTTCTTCCTTGGTCCATTCTTCTTCCGGGTTCAGCTTTGAGGTGCACTCTTTATCTTTGCCAGCATCATCGTTTTCAAACACCACAGGAGCTTTCCATTCTTTAATGACAGCCTTCCAAGCTCTGCTGTCCAATGACTTTAAGAAAGTAGTCATTCTAGGCTTCTAATACTCATAGTTTGAGCCATCCAATATAGGGGGTCTGTTGACAAATCCTCCAACCTCTTTATCCATCTTCACACCAGAAAGTATCTTCCCCAGATCTCACCCAGAGCCAGACAGGATGCCTGCTCTGATACCAATTGAAATTCTGGTACCAGATGTGTGATGTTAAGGTGCGATGTCACAACCACACACTCTGCACAATGGACAGCAATAACAGTAAATAAATCAACACAATGATTTGTTCACCCAGTTCGGTCTAACTACCTACGTCTGGGGGCTACCAAGCCAGGGATGAATTTCACTACTTGTAGAATTAAATTACAGACTCAACAACCCAGTTGACAATCTCCTAATCTTAATTCCTACTAGTGACTTTCTACCTAAGAAACCACTTATATATGAGAACACTACTCAATCCCTAAAAACACTCAAAGAACAACCTCTTTGAGAACCCTTGATTCTGCTTCACAGCTTTGATCAAGTAATACAACTCTCTTTGCTTCACAACTTTAGAGAGGACAAAATACGACACATCAATTCACCCTAGAATTCTGGTTATACACCTTGTACAAAATACTCAAGACACTCAGCCTCTGCTCTTGATCTTCTCCCCGTATTTCTGTACTTTTTCCTTTGGTCTTGTGCGCTTTATATAGCTCCTTGAATTGGGCTTGGACTTGTCACAATATTTGATCAGATTTGTTAATTAAAACTGAATCTTCAAAACATATTTTATCCCCAAAATTTTTTAAATCTTCAGCCTTTTAATTCTCCAACAGACCTGCAATCAAATCTCCCATGTAACAGAAAATATCTATCCCAAGATATTCTCATCCAATGAGTTAACCACTCTCCACAATTCCAGCTAACACGCGTGCCCTAATAACAACAAGCCCATGTTGTTATCAGTTCTGCAGATCTAATGTCACAACATCGCCATGTGACATCAGACATCCACTTAAACAAATACATACTTAACACATCTCAGTGTTAAGACTTCAATGTTGCACCATCAGTACCTTGACATCAACATTGAATATACTTTGTTTTACCAAAATTCCAGCCAATCCAAGCACTAACACTGACCAACACTTGGCCTTTATCCCCTGCTCTCCCTACATTGTTATTGTTTATTAGACCTCTATTCTGACCTGTTGGTTGATTTTTTCCTTGGGGACAATCTTTAAGAAAATGGCTTTTCTGACCACAGCGAAAACAAGCTCCAATATTTCTATTTGGACAATCTTTGTTAAGATGTGCCCCTCCATAACTGTAACACTTGAACATTAACCTCCTAGAATCCTGGTTATGATAAGGTGTAGGCCTTTGATATGGCCTACCCCCTTGTTGGGTCCTTTCTACATGGCCTCAGTTAAAGTGGCCCTTGTGATTGTTGTTTCGAGTTGGTTCTCCTGATCCATATTGATTCTTCCTATTGTCAATTCCTTCCAACTCCAGACACCTTTCTGTCAGCTCACCAAAGCGCACAATATGCAGAGGTAAAACTGCCCTCTGGATATCATATTTCAATCCATCTTGATACTTTTCACATATCCATTCTTCCCTTGGATGCAAGCGGTAAAACTCAGAATACTTTAGCAAGGATTCAAACTTCCTAGTATACTCTCCCACTGTCATCACACCTTAACGCAGGTTCTGAAATTCTCTCTCCTTCTCTTTCCTACATAACTTTGGAAAATACTTCCCCAAAAATTCTTCTTTGAACAAGATCCTGTTGATCTCTCTACCTTCTTCTTCCAATAATCTATGTTTTCCTCTCCACCAAGCTTCAGCATCGCCTATCAGCATGAATGTTGCATAACCGACCCTTCTATTTTCTCTACAGTGAGTGAAAGAAAATATCTTCTATATCTCTTGCAACCATTTCTCAGCACCCTCCGGATTAAAGTCACCACCAAACTGTGGTGGTTTTCCTTTCAAAAATGAGTTCAACCCCGTATCTTCATGCACAGTTTCCCTTTGTTGTTGCTGAAAAAGTTGATGAACTCGAGTGATTTGCAGGATTTGAGCATTTTTTTGTGTCTGAACTAACACAGCTGCAGCAAGTTCACGAACATATCGAGTGTCAGCTTGAGAGTTCGTTCCAGTTTGGGAATGATATTCTCGTCCCATGGGAATGGTAGGTTTTGCTTCGGGAGTAACTTCATCATTCGCATTTAAATAACAACAAAGGGAAACATTTATCCATTTGAAAGGTATAGATAAATATTCTGAAATTGATATGAAAATAATGAATGGGTGTGAAGTATTTATAGAGTGAATTTTGTGAAGTGTTCGTTACGTTACCGTGGGTTTGTGACCGTTGGGGGAGGAAAAAAAAAGTTAAGTGTGTTAAAGACACTTCCTAAATCAATGTACTAGAAGGCTCACAAGATGAAGACTCAACACACAGAAGAAAAGTTATCATCTAGTTTGGAATCCAACTTGATACAGTCAGTATAATTCTAGACACTTACGGTCCGAGCTGAATCGACCAGCTCTGATACCATTAAATGAGACAGCCTATGTCCCATTAGTGAAATTCTAATGAACCCTTTAATAAAAATAAAGAAAATTTGAAACATTTAAATAACAAGACTGAATTATTTAACAACATACTGCTTCACATACATATGCTTCAAATATATTTTACATAGAGTTTGACATCGTTAAGGCTAGTGGCCTTGCCACATAAAATAAAAGTACAGAAAGGAAACCAAAAGAAAGCTTAACAAAAAGGACCTCCTAAGTCCAACAAGACTGACACTTATACTGATTGTAGTAGTAGGGATGTGATCAGCGTTTGACAAAATGCTAACAACTCCCAATCTAGATGTTATAGTAACCCATCTCCACGTCACTCCATATCCTTTCCTTCTGAACTGTCGGGAAGTAAGCAAGATTCGAGCTCGTTTTCTGATTGTCATAGATTAACCCAAAATGCAAAACAAAAAGGACACAGGGCTAAGATTTATGTACAAGTTTAAAAGTGGGAATGAATGTGTAAAATAATAATATATATGGCAACCAAAATTATTCAAACAAACGTATCTTTAACCCATAATTATATATACTCTATCTCTATTTATTCTAATGCATCCCTGAACTATATGCTGACTCAGGCCACTAAACGCTGTCAATGATATCTATCCTATTTACCAAGATCAGATATCACAAGACCACATGCCACCAACGTACTCCCAATTACCAAGAGCTACGCCACCTAACTTCACATGGAGTCTAGGTGTTATAAGTCGATCGTCCCTGAGAATTCAGGCCAAGAACCTTGCCTTGCCTAGCATGCATAGATATTAATAATCCCCGTCGGGATTGTAGGCGGCCGATTAACCTCGTGCGTCCCATACCGCACGACAGTGGACTTACATATTCCTCAATGCAAATCTATATGACCACTCAATCATCTTGTGGCAACTCTCAACCATAAGTATTAAGTTAATACTTGGGAAATATCGTATCAACCCTTAAGGTTATACTTATTATCTAGATACTTTAAGTTGAGTGCCAAATCCATCATATGTCTTGTCGTATTTCTTCTTGGCTTGATCCTTATCTCTACATAATCAGTTCAGTTTGTACAATGAATAATTGTATGATTGACTTCCCAGGTAAGAGAGGTGGACCGTAAAGGACATAGTCGACCAAGTCTTTCCTTAGCCAGAATCCAAACAAATACAACAACTCAATGTATCCAACTTCCCTTATGTTATTGGGGATTTAATACTTAATATCTAGTAATGTTGTTCTCTCCTTAATAGATCATTATTCTTAGTCTATCAATCTCAATCATTCAAGTATAAATAAAATAAACAAATTAGACAATTAATCAAACAATGCAAGCACAATACAACCTCCAACTGTCATAGATTATTCCTATGATAAATAATTAAGGCCGGCGTAACCTCGCTCAATGATTCGTGAAAATCATTATTCGGGAATAGGCTCTCCTTACTTATTTATCGCTAGTAGGGCTTGGGTCACCGCTACACACATATATATTATGCTATTTTACGCTAACCGTCCCAACGTATATGAAATCTTGCCCCCACCTTTTGTTGTTGAGCGTTGTTGAAAGTCCACGAGCGTTTTCTCCGATCTTTGCCAAGAACCTAATTTACGATAACTGTTGAATTGTACGAAATTTATAAAATTATTAGAATATAATTTATGGTTAATTAAACATAATCCCATTATAACTTGAAATATTTATTTATTAAAATATTTAATAATAACCTCCATTATATATAAATAATTATTAAATTCAAATATAAATTAGACCATAACTCCGTTTAGATTTGTTCGTTTTAGAAAATTATTAAGAGTATATTCCTAATAATATTTAAATTATAATAATACTTGGGCATTATAACGACTTAAAATGGTAAGATTTATTTTGGACTTTATAAGTTCAATATCTCGACGTCTGAATGAAATTTGCATAGAAATTTTAAAATAACTTTTACATAAATAACATAATTAAAATAAAATGGACATTATAACGACTTACCGGTTACTTCTGAAAATGATTTGGGCATAACTTTAACGTATAAAACTCCTTTGAAACTTTAGAAGAACTTTTACCACAAAATAACTCTAAAAGTTACGAACCGACACCGTGAGAATCTGGATAACTAAAACTAATATTGCTATATGAAGAAAATAGAGAAGGAAATAAATAAAGAGGTAAGAAAGAAGATTTGTGAATGAGTGAATGAAAATGGGGTGGGAAAAACCCCTATTTATACCAGTTGTAAAATATTAAAATAACATAAATGTATCTTCTTTTGCCCATACCTTCTAATTTTTTTACTCTTGCTAGTAAATGTCTTTATCAAATATTTACTAGTCTTACATCAATAGTTCTTTAGATGTTCTAGTATGACTTTTGTGAAAATAATTTATGAGAAAGGTATGGGAGCTTGATATTTTAATGTTTCATGACATAATATCATTTATGATATTAATAAAAAATGAGATATATATTTCTTTTATAAAAATGCAATGATAATAATAATAAAAATAATAATAATGACAACAAGGATAATTATTATTACTTAAGATTATTTTATTTACTAATTTGTTTGTAGAGTAATATGATAATACTCAAATAAAATAAAATCAAATAATAATAATAATAATAACAAAACAACACAATAAGAATAATAAAAATAATATGAATAATTAATTAACTTAAAGTTAAGTAATTTTAAGTATTAATTTCAATTTCAATATTTAGTTTGTAAAATGAAACGATGATATTCAAATTGAATAATAATATTAATAATAAAAATAAAGGGTAATTAATTGATAAATTAATTATTATAGGTGTTAGTTTCAATATTTAGTTTTTAATGATTAGTGATGTTAAAATCTCAAATCTAATCAGATATATTATTTAAAGTATGGAAAATTAGGATGTTACACATAAGATCAAAATTATGGCGCAATAAATTATCTTTCCAATATGGGAGGTCCCAAAATATACTTCTTTTTGTCCAATTGTGTGTGACCCCATGTCCTAGAATTCTACATGTTTTATCAGTATCTGTGAAGTTTGGTAGTGCACAAACTTGGTTCCATAATTCATCGGGTGACAATCGAGGCGGAGGCAAATCTGTTACTCGTTCATTATTTTGAAATCAGTCTTGTTTCTTCTATAGGGATGATTTCTTGGTTGGAATCTGTGGTGAGAGTCAATCCACGAACTTTTCCCACATTTTTCGAACGTGAACGCCTTGGTGTTTCCCATGCAATGCAGACATCCCATTTTGCCATGCGTACCCCAACCAGACATCCCATTTTAGCAATAAAGAAAGACACACGATATATCTTGGTTTACTTGAAAACTATCAAGTTAATCCAGTCCACCCGCCAAGGTGATTTTGCCTTATACACAAGGACTTAATCCACTATAATCAACTGATTACACTGCACTAGCAACTGCTGGTGACTAACAATCAAAGACTAACCGTCTCTTCTTAAGGATTATGACCCAACTGGTCCCTTAAGGAATACAAATAACTGTTTGAACAAATTTAATGTTTATAATGAATTGCTTTTACACAAACTGATATAAACACTATGAATAGATCAAAATAAAATCTATACAGTATGAACAATTTATCTTGCTTTGTATTGTGGTGCTTTACTGTCCACGCATGTGTCTCTTTTTTTTTTAAATGATCAAGTTTTTATATAGCCAAAAAAAGATCAGTTTGAGGGAAGATCAGGAATATCATTAAGATTACTGGCGACTTGAAATAATGTCGTTATGATGGAATGAAAATCGTACACAAAAGTTGTCCTTTGTACCACCAAATCAGGGTAGTGGAATGGTAGTGGAAGGAAAGTGTTTGACATGTACTATGTACTATTTTCCCTCACAAACGTTTCACCTTCTTCTGTTCATCAGAGGCTTCTGAATAAATATGGTTGAAATATGAATAAAAGAGTTAATCACTGGGTCTTTAGAGTCTTGAGTCATCAGAGTCTTCAGAACTTTTTCACCAAAACCTTGTCTTTAGAGTCTTCAGCACTCGGTCTTCAGAACCCTTGGTTATCAGAAACTTAAGTCTTCAGAGTCTTCAAAACGTTGTTCAGCAGAACCTTGTCTTTAGAGTCTTCAGCACTTAGTCTTCAGAAACTTAAGTCTTCAAAGTCTTTAGAACGTTGTTCAGAAGAACCTTAACTTCAGAGTCTTTAGCACTTAGTCTTCAGAAGATAATTATCAGAGTCATATTCAGAGCCAGAATCCAAGAGAACATTGGAGCAGCAACATATTTTCTTCTTAGAATCTTTCTGAAATTGAGAAAATCAGAAGGAAACTTGCTTCTTTGACGCAGAAGCGACTTTTTTTCAAATGAGAGTGACGTTCCACATGATCTCTATCAGAGTCAGAGCTTTTTTTATCAGAGTCAGATCTTGTTTGATAATTCTTCAAAAAATAAACGTTAGAGTACCAAAATTGTTCTCACACAAATACTACTTTGTTATTATCAAAGCTCAGAGATATCTTGCAGAATCAAATCTTGTTTTAACAATCTCCCCCCTTTTTGATAATAACAAAATAATGTATTTTGATAAAATAATTTTGTACAAAAATCATTGATAGGAAATGACGCAGATAAGTTTAGAGTATTCTTCCTTTTATCAAGCTCCCCCTGAATCTAAGACTTAAAAAAATCTTATCAGATTAGGGATACCAGAGCCTGATTACAAGGATCTAGTCAGATCCAAAATATCAGAGCTTAATTATAGTGGTAATGGAGTCTGATAACATATACTGATTAGTTATATCAGAGCCTGATTAAATCAGACCCAGATTACCAATATAAATATTGTTCTTGAAAAACCTTCTAAGAAAATTTGCAATTAAAGTGTTAGAATGTTAGAGCTTATGATTCAGAGATAATATATTTATCAAAATAACTTTTCATTAATATACTTTCCCTTTTTGTCATAATAAAAAAGGGTAATCAACGGTTAACACAAGCATTTGGATTTAATTCAAGAGAAATTAGATATGTTAAATTCAGTACTTCTCCCCTTTGATGGAAATCATAAAGAAATGCAATAAGATAAAATAGATGCAATAAAGATAATTTTTATTGATTAAACAAAACGCCAGAGGCGCGGTACAAAAGCGAGACATAAAACAAGACAACCACAAAACAACAAACAGAAGCAAAAAACGATTAATCAAAGTCATGAAAAGAGAGACCAAATTCTGAGAGACCAACAGAAACACCCGCCAACCAACTATCAGAAATCCTCCACTTCATCAACCCTTTCACACTTTTCTTCATCCGTAGCATTCTCAGGTCCAAGTATTCTGGCTAAACTGATGATTTTAGCCTTGAAGAACAACTCAGACAGAATTTTTCCATAGGGTATGAAGGACTTGTACTGATTTCTGGAGATTTCAACACAGTTCTTTAGATGATTGATGATGGTTTGAGGAAGGTTCACCCGGACATTATACATCATGAAGTAGATAAATAGTTTATCATCATGAGTCAAAGCATTTTTGGCCACTCCTCGGGGTCGAAAGTTGGTAAGCAGGAGTTGAAACCACATTTTACCAGTGGGAAGGAGTTCTTCAGAATTATAGGGTTCATATCTATTACGAGACACATCATTAATTCCAATGAGATCCTCAACAAAGGAGTAGGACAGATGGAAATCTTCAACAATGACTCCAAATTAAACACAATTGATGACTTGGGCGATGGAGGTAGGTGTTATGATGATCGGAACACCAAAAATAGGAGACCAGATGGAATTGTTGTCTTCTCCAATCTGTGCATATTTCCAGAATTCCTTCACCAGGACAGGATAAATGGGTCCATGCAGGATTGCGTAGTATCTCGACCACCATTGAATTTGCATGTTGGTAGATATGTATAAGCCTGAGTCTCTTAGTCTTGGGAGGTTTAGCCTTTTCTCATTGATGACTTCCATAACTTCGTCATTGCCAAGAAAAGTTTTGATAGACATAGTGATTGAAGAAGGATAGGAAAGAAAAGCAAGTTGAGGAACTAATGAAGAGTTATGAAGAGGAGTATGGTATTTAAGGAGAAGAAAAATGTATTAGCAATAAATGGAAATAAAGACTAGATGAACTGAAACTAAAATTCATCATTTCCAATACAAGAGATACAAAAAAAAAAGGGAAAAGAGTGTATCAGTCTCAAAAAGATCACAGATCAAGTATACGTTATTTAAATCTTGACATCAGTCAATAAATACAAATAAATGTATACTTGAAAGAGGGAGGGAATAATCTGACAAGGAATAAAGGTTGGGAAGAGAAGTGTTTAGTTTCAAGAAATCTTTGTCTTACACACAATTTAATGAATGCATAATAAAGGGGGAAGACGTAAAGATTTAATCTATTCTCAAGTAAATTATCAAACCCAATGCGTCAAAACATGATTACAGCAATAATATGGAATATTAAGGAGTGATTACTTGAAACCTAGTCTCACGAAATCACAACGCTCAAGGTGTCTCTTCAACAGAAAGGTATGATTTGATTTTGGACAAGTGTCATAAATAATCATAGCCGTTTGTTTTCAAGAGAGCACGTTTGATATTCCCAAGGTCAAGAATACCAAGAGGTATCTGACTGGACGAGTTTTTGATCAGGACATATTCTAACATATAGAAGTATCATTAATAAAAAAACAAAAAAAAGAAACAATCTGCTTAACATCAGAATCTTATTTCAAAAGTTCTGGTGACTTGACACATCAAAATATCATCTTCTCATTCAGGACAAGGTTTAATAAATAGATTTTCCAGAATGAATACGAATCTATCCTCAACAAGGGGTTTTGTGAAAATACCAGCCCACTGGTGGTCTGTATCCACAAATTTTAACTGAAAAGTACCCTTCTGAACATAGTCACGTAAAAAGTGATGTTTTATTTCAATATGTTTTGCCCTAGAATGCAAAATAGGATTCTTAGATAAACAGATAACAGAAGTATTATCATTGAAGATAAGAATGTTACTCTCATGTATCTGATAATCTTTGAGTTGATTCTTTATCCAGAGTATTTGAGTACTACACAGTGATGCTGAGATATATTCTGCTTCTGCAGTTGAAAGTGCAATTGCTGATTGTCTTTTGCTTGTCCAAGAGACGAGGTTGTTTCCCAGAAATTGACAGTTTCCAGAAGTACTTTTCCTTTCCAATCTGTCTCCAGCATAATCTGTATCACAATAACCAGAAAGCTTGTACTCTGATGTTTTCGTATACATCAAGCCAAGGTTAGTTGTTCCTTTTAGATACCTTAGGATTCTTTTAACAGCAGTTAAGTGAGTTTCCCTTGGATCTGATTGGAAACGAGCACAAAGACATACGCTGAACAGAATATCTGGACGAGAAGCAGTCAAATACAGAAGAGAGCCTATCTTACCACTATAGAGCTTCCGACAAACCTTTTTACTTACTTATTCTTTCTCCAGAATGCATGTCAGATGCATAAGAGTCTTAGCAAGTTTACTTTCTGACATATTGAACTTCTTCAGAAGTTCTCTTGCATACTTGCTCTGATGAATGTACGTTCCTTCTGGACGTTGATCAATCTGAATTTCCAGAAAGAATCCGAGTACTCCCATCAGACTCATTTCAAATTCAGGCTGCATTACCTTAGAAAATTCTTTGCACAATAAAGTATTAGCAAAACCAAATATAATATCATCAACATAGATTTGAACAACCAGAATTTCATTTTTAAAGGTTTTACAAAAGAGTGTTGTATCCAGTTTTCCTCTGGTAAAGTTATTTTCCAAAAGAAAGTTACTTAGCCTTTCATGCCAAGCTCTAGGAGCCTGTTTCAGACCATATAACGATTTTTAAGTTTGAAAATGAAATCTGGGTTTTCAGAACTTTCAAAACTAAGAGGTTGGTGCACATACACTTCTTCAGAAATATACCCGTTTAAAAATGCACTCTTTACGTCCATCTGATATAAAGTAATGTCATGATTCACAGCAAAGGAAATTAAAAGACGAATAGATTCTAACCTGGAAACTGGTGCAAATCTTTATGTATAGTCTATCCCTTCTTGTTAACTATAACCTTGTGCTAACATTCGAGCTTTGTTTCTTACGACCTCACCTTTCTCATCTAACTTGTTTATGAATACCCACTTTGTTCCGATGACATGGACATCTTTGGGTTTCTGAACAAGATACCAGACATCATTTCTGGTGAATTGATTTAGCTCTTCTTGCATGGCCAGAATCCACTCATTCTTCCTAAGAGCTTCATCAATTGATGTTGGCTCTATCAGAGACACCAAACCCAGAAGAGTTTCTTTAGAAGGTTTGAACGATGAAAGAGTTCTGACTGGATCAGCTTTGTCTCCCAAAATCAATTCTTCAGAATGAGAAGTCTTTAGTTTATTCTTCTTCTGATGAGATGAACTATTTGCTGCTTCTGGTAAGGTTGTATCTGATTCTGGAGAATCTGCATCTTTGTCTCCTTTTTTTGAATCTTCCTCCTTAGATTCTGATAACGTAATCTTCAGATCTGCAAACTTTTCAGCTAGCTTTGACTTTTCAGGGTCAAGCTTATCATCGAATCTGACATGAATTGATTCCTCAATAATCTGTGTTTCTGTGTTATAGATTCTGTAGCCTTTAGAGCGTTCAGAGTATCCTAATCGTAAACACTTTTGAGCTTTAGAGTCAAACTTGCCAAGATTCTCTTTAGTGTTCAACATAAAACAAATATAGCCAAAAGGATGAAAATACAAGATGTTGGGTTTTCTATTCTTCCACAATTCATAAGGAGTCTTACCTAGAATAGGTCTGATAGAAATACTGTTCTGAATATAAAATGTTGTATTTACTGCCTCTGCCCAGAAGTGCTTAACCGTGTCAGTTTCTTGGATCATGGTACGAGCCATTTCTTGCAAAGTCCTATTCTTCCTTTCCACTATTCCATTTTGTTGTGGAGTTCTGGGATAGGAGAAATCATGGGAAATGCCATGGGAATCAAAAAGATTCTCAAAGTATCTATTCTCAAATTCTCCACCATGATCACTTCTGACTTTGACTATTTTACAATCCTTCTCTATTTGCACTTGTGAGCAAAAGGTAGAGAACACAAAATGTGACTCATCCTTGTGTTTCAAGAATTTTACCCATGTCCAATGACTATAGTCATCAACGATAACTAATCCATACTTCTTTCCACTGATTGAAGCAGTTTTCACTGGTCCAAACAAATCAATGTGTAGAAGTTCTCACGGTCTAGAGGTGGAGACAACATTTTTTGTCTTGAAGGAAGTTTTAGAGAACCTTCCTTTCTGACATGCTTCACAAAGAGCATCTGAAGAATACTTCATATTAGGTAAGCCTCTGACAAGTTTAAGCTTATTTAGCTGAGAAATCCTCCCCATGCTAATATGGCCTAAACGTCTATGTCATACCCATTGCTCCTCATTAACAGACATTAAGCATTTGACATGTTCACAGAGATCAGAAAGTCTAATCTTATAAATGTTGTTTTTCCTCTTTCCGATAAAAAGGATTGAGCCATCTTTCTGACTGACAACCTTGCAAGACTTTTGATTAAAGATGATATCATAACCTTTGTCACTAAGTTGACTAATTGACAATAAGTTATGCATCAAACAATCGACCAGAAGAGCATTCAGAGCCAATGATTTTCCCTTCTGGTTTCCTCCGAAACCAACGAAGCCTCCAAGCTTAAGTTCCAGACTTTGGAACATATGCCTTCTTCCCGTCATGTGTCATGAGCAACCACTGTCCATGTACCATGATTGGTGTTTCAACTGAGCTGCTAAGGATATCTGCAACATAGATTATCTTGTCCTTAGGTACCCACTTTCCGGGTCCTCTTTTGTTAGTTTTCCCAAAGTGTTTGACAACTTTAGGCTTATGTGCAATAGGATAATCAAGTGGAATTTGTTCATGATATTTAGCTTTAGAGATAGATTTCAGTGTCGGTGGGGGTTTCTGTGTAAGCTCAGAACAAACAAGCTCAGTGCCAGAAGGCACAAAATGGTCATAGAGAGGTTTTGGTTTTATAGGCTGACTTTCGTCAATTTCAAATGTTTATGTACACCCCAAACCTTTCTTGCCATTTCTGCTAACTCTATAGATCAGGGAAGCTATTCTGCTTCTATCTATGCTTTTATCCAGAAAGTACTGGAATGCTCTATCATACTTGTTGACACAGCTTGTGTCAAAGACATTGGAGATTCATCCAATTGAGAAATTGAGTAATGAGCACACTTGCATTCTTCAAAGTACTACATTATAATATAACATAGTTTGATTTAGTTTTAACTATTTCATTATATGAGAGATATGTGTTAAATATTAAAATAACTCATAAGTTAGAAATACATACATCGGATGGCCACTTCTCTGCTAGGATTAATTGCGACCAACAACCAATGTCCACTGTAAGATTAAACAAGTGTTAGATGGAAACTTTCTACACGACGTCAAAATACAAAAAAACTATAATAGATGAATTTAGAATGAAATAATATATAACATTTTATTATTTTACCTTTTTCACTAACATCTCTTTCTTTTCTTGGTTGGAATATGAATTACTTGTTTCTTAGTAATGCGGACGGATGAATGGATCCAAATTCCCTCGTTATGGTCATTTCTGATATATGACTCTTTCGCTATAAGATCCTCATCTTGATCATTTCTATTCAACTCATTCCGTCTAATGCATGACTCATTCTCAACATCAATATCACATTGATCTACACCGCTATCATCAACCACTTTGTTAGATAAAAGCACTATAGACCATTTCGTACTCGTCGGGTCAGTGACATAGAACACTTGTTTAGCTTGAGATGCTAGAATAAAAGGCTCATCTTTGTACCCCACCCTATTAAGATCCACTTGCAAAAATCCAGACTTATCCATTCGTATGCCACTACTATTTACCCACTTGCAACCAAAGATTGGAATCTGAAACTTCTCGTAATCAAACACCCAAATGTGCTCAATAACTCCAAAATATGACAGATTTGCATATTTGGGGTTTAAGTCCTTCATACTTGATATGTGCATTGCTTCAGCTAGGACGGTGACACCAGTATTTTGCATAGTACTTTTATCATCTTGTTCTTTGGTATAAAATATGTATCCATTAATTGCGTATGCGCTATAAGAATACACATGCAAACTTGGACCATATGCCAAACATCTCAACCTTTCTGTTACTGAAGCAGGATCTGAAGAGCGCTTCGAATAAATATGATCCTTTAACCATTGTATGAAACTTTGATTGTGCTCTCGTACTATCCAATTTTCATTTCTGTTCTGATTTAACCTTCGGAGTACATCCTTGTGCATCTCAACATATGGCTCAACCTCATTATCATTGTGCAGAACATACAAATGCACTTGATCCCGTTCATCCCTTGATACTGTCACAATTTTATTTCCAATTAATTTTTTACCATCCTTTTTTTCGAAAATATGAGCTTTAGGGAGTCCAATCGATTGAACATTGGACAAATATTCAGTACAAAACTCAACCGCTTCTTCAACAATGTATCGTTCAACAATACACCCCTCTGGTCGACTTCGGCTTTTCACATGCCCTTTTAATATTTTCATATAACGTTCAACAGGGTACATCCATCTCATATAAGCTGGTCCACACAACTGTGTCTCTTTCACAAGATGAACAACTAGATGTACCATTATGTCAAAAAAAGAGGGAGGAAAATACATTTCAAGCTCACACAAGGTAATAACTATCTCTTTTTGTAGTGTTGGTAAGATATCGGGATCGATTACCTTACTACAAATTGACCTAAAGAAAAAACACAAATTAGTTATGGCGCTTCTTACTTTCACTGGCAAAATAGAACGTATACCTATTGGTAGAAAGTGTTCCATTATAACATGGCAGTCGTGTGTCTTTAAACTCTTTAACGCGAGGTCTTTCATAGACACAAGTCTTCTAACATCTGAAGAGTATCCTTCCGGAACTTTAACTTCACTCAGAAACTTACACAATATTTTCTTCTCCTTTCTAGACAGAGTAAAAGCAGCAGGTGGTAGATATGTTCGTCTTCCTTTCTTCACGGGTGCTAATTCAGTTCTAATCCCCATCGCTACCAAGTCTTTTCTTGCTTTAAGGCCATCCTTAGTATTTCCTTTTATATTGAGTAACATACCAATAACACTTTCAAATACATTTTTCTCAATATGCATAACATCGAGAAAATGTCTCACGTACAAAGACTTCCAATATGGCAATTCAAAAAATATCTACCTCTTTTTCCACCCACCTTTGACAATCTTATGTGCAAAAGGTTTGCCAAACTGAGTACGCATATCTTTCACCTTTTTAAAAACTTGGTCACCTGACAACATAGGTGGAGCTTTACCTTGTTCGGTGTCTCCATTGAATTCTTGTCTCCACCCACGGTAGTGATGTTTGGCATTTAAGAATCTACGATGGCCGAGAAAGACATTCTTATGACCAAACTCCAATCGCTTCGAATCTGTTTTATCTTCACAAATAGGACACGCTTTTTCACCTTTTATGCTGTACCCTGATAGATTCCCGTAAGCTGGAAAATCATTAATTGTGCCAAACAACATCGCCCTCAAATTGAAACTTTCTTTCCTATATCCATCATAAACCTCCACACCGTTCTCCCACAATATCTTTAAATCTTCGATCAAAGGTGTCAAGTATACGTCTATGTCATTCCTTGGTTGTTTAGGCCCAGAGATTAACATAGATAACATCATGTACTTACGCTTCATGCATAGCCACGGAGGTAGGTTATAAATCATAAGAATCACAGGCCATGTGGTATGTGAGATACTTTGAAGACCATGCGGGTTCATTCCATCAGTAGATAATGCCAAGCGAAGGTTTCTTGCTTCTTCTCCAAAGTCAGGATAATCATTATCAATTTTCGACCACTGTGGTGAATCAGCCGGATGTCGCAACTTTCCATCAATAATTCTTTCATCTACATGCCAAGTCAGGTGTCTTGCATCGGTTTCACTACGAAACATGCGCCTAAATCTCGGAATTATAGGAAAATACCATAAGACCTTGGCTGGAGACAATTTTTTCTTATATCGAGACAAACCGCATTTAGGGCACTCAGTTAACGATGCATATTCGTTTCGAAACAAAACGCAATCGTTTGGACAAGCATGTATCTTATCATAGCTCATGCCAATAGAGCACAACATTTTTTTGGCCTCATAGGTTCGATTGGGAAGAACATTATCCTCCGGTAGCATTTCTCTCAAAAGGGCCAACAACTCTGTGAAACTTTTATCCGACCATCCATTGCCCGCCTTTAAGTTGTACAACTTCAATACCGCAGACAGTCTTGTGAATTTAGTGCAACCTTGATAGAGCGGTTTCTCTGCATCGCTTACCAACCTCTCAAACATTTCGGGACAATCATGAAGATCTTCTTCAAATGCTTCTGCAATCTCTTCGACTCGATCACAATCGTATGTTTCCGTGTCTTTGTCATCTGAAGCATAAGTCGTATTACTTTTCCCATTCGGTTCAACATTCTCGTTAATTTTCTCACCATGATGTATCCAACACTTATAACTTCGATCAATTCCATGCATCAGTAAATGCGATTTCAATCCATCTGCGTCAACCTTACCCACATAACAACAACCCAAGCAAGGACAGTCCATTCAACTGGGGTCTTTAACGTGTTGAACAACAAACTTAACGAAATCCAATACCCCATTCTCGTACTCTTTGGACAATCGATCGGCATCCATCCATTTTTTATCCATGGTTTTCCTACTTATTAAGGTCAACAAAAACACTATTATATAAGGAATCAAAACATTGAATGAGGAGGAAAGTTATGATAAAACATATAACATTGAATGAGCTTCTAACAGGGCTTCTAACATAACACAGTATTAAAATAACAAAATAACACTAACAACCTCAAGGATTTACAATATTAAAATAATGAGCAATATTAACACTAACACTAACACTAACCTAACTAACCTAAACTAAACTAACACATTATATAGCAATAACAATGTAGAGCAACATTAACACTAACCTAAACTAACCTAAACTACAATAACACTAACCTAAACTAACCTAAACTACAATAACACTAATCTAAACTACTCATATTCTATCAAAATATCATCATTCTATCAAAAGAACTCCAAAACCTAACAGAACAAAACCTAACAGAACATCATTATATCTAAAGAACTCCAAAAATATGGTAACAAGAACAAAACCTAACAGAAAAATATGAAACTCACTTAAAACCTAACATAAAAAGAAAAACTCTTACCGGAACAGTGGAGCACGGTGGAGTACGGTGGAGGATGGTGGAGGACAAAGTAGGAAGGACGACGGCCGGCCGGACGACGGCGAGAAAGGACGGACGACGGCGGTGAAAGGACGGACGACGGCGATGGTTTCAGCTGGTTCGTTCTTGTTCGCAGAAAGAGAGGGAAAGAGGGAAAGAATGAATTGAAAAAGTATAGAATACTGATACCGTTTCAATTTTTATTTTAATTAAAAGACCTTAGACAACGCTTTGAATGAAAGCGCTGTCTAAGATGGGCCTTAGAAAGCGCTGTCTCATATGGGCCTTAGACAGCGCTTTTGATTTTTTTTTTTTAATTTATAAGATCTTAGACAGCGCTTTTGAGTAAAGCGCTGTCTAATATTTTCCTTTAATTTTTTTTAAATTTATAAGACCTTAGAAAGCGCTTTCCTCAACAACCGCTGTCTCAGGTCTTATATAATTTTTTAATTTATAAGACCTTAGACAGCGCATTTGAGGAAAGCGCTGTCTAATATTTTCCTTTAATTTTTTTTTTAATTTATAAGACCTTAGAAAGCGCTTTCCTCAAAAGCGCTGTCTAAAGTCTTATATTTAGACGCACTTTTATTTTTCTAAGTGAACAGTTTTCGTGTTTTCTAAATTTTTTAACTTATAGCAGCGCTTTTGTAATAAAGCGCTGCCTATGCAGTGCTGCCAAAGAGTAATTTTGGCGTAGTGGAGGGAAAATTTTGGGGTGCAACAGCTGCCCCTATTCAATCAACTTGGTCCTGAGGGTATGATAGCGACGACTTTCAGACAATCAGGATGCACAGAGATTGAATACCAAAGAACCCGGAAATTTGCAATCCTCCAACCGAGAATTAGCCATAAATGCTGTAATGAAACAAACTCTCCCAGGTTATGTCATCTCTATTGATAAAGAGAACTGACAAAGGAGTCTCAAAATACGCCATCCCTGCTGATAAAGGGAACTGACGAAAGATCAACTTCAAAGATTGCTATCTCTGCTGATAAAGAGACCTAGCAGAATAAATGCCATCCTTGCTGATAAAGAGCACTGACAAAGGAAATATCCAAAAGGTTGTTATCTCTGCCGATAAAGAGAACTAGCAACATAAAAGCCATCCCTGCTGATAAAGGGAACTGACGAAGAAAATATCCAAAAGATTGCTATCTCTGCTGATAAAGAGAACTAGCAACATAAATCTTCAAAAGATTGCTATCCCTGCTGACAAAGAGAAACTAGCAACACAAAAGCCATCCCTGCTTATAAAGGGAACTGACGAAGAAAATATCCAAAAGATTGCTATCTCTGCTGATAAAGAGAACTAGCAACATAAATCTTCAAAAGATTGCTATCCCTGCTGACAAAGAGAACTAGCAAAATAAATGCCATCCCTGCTGATAAAGAGCACTGACAAAGGAAATATCCAAAAGGTTGCTATCTCTGCTGATAAAGAGAACTAGCAACATAAATCTTCAAAAGATTGTTATCCCTGCTGACAAAGAGAACTAGCAAAATAAATGCCATCCCTGCTGATAAAGGGAACTGACGAAAGAAAATCCTTAAAAGATTGCTATCTCTGCTGATAAAGAGAACTACCAATACAAAGTTATCCCTGCTGAAAAAGGGAACTAGCGAAAAATATCCAAAAGATTGCTATCTCTGCTGGTAAAGAGAACTAGCAAAACAGATCCAAAAGATTGCTATCCATGCTGATAAAGAGAACTAGCAAAACATATGCCATCCCTGCTGATAAAGGGAACTGACGAAGAAAATCTTCAAAAGATTGCTATCTCTGCTGACAAAGAGAACTAGCAAAATAAATGCCATCCCTGCTAATAAAGGGAACTGACGAAAGAAAATCCTCAAAAGATTGCTATCTCTGCTGATAAAGAGAACTAGCAATACAAAAGCTATCCCTGTTGATAAAGGGAACTAGCGAAAAATATCCAAAAAATTGCTATCTCTGCTGGTAAAGAGAACTAGCAAAACATATCCAAAAGATTACTATCCCTGCTGATAAAGAGAACTAGCAAAACAAATGCCATCCCTGCCAATAAAGGGAACTGACGAAGAAAATCTTCAAAAGATTGCTATCTCTGCTAATAAAGAGAACTAGCACCATAAATGCCACCCCTGCTGATAAAGGGAACTAGCGAAAGAAAATCTTCAAAGGATTGCTATCTCTGCTGATAAAGAGAACTAGCAACATAAATGGCGACTTCACTGGGGATAACGTGAAACGAAACTTCTGGTTAAAACCACCTCTGGCAAACAAGATATGTCAAGCGAGAACGGGATTTCACAAAAGAGAAAGGCCAAACCAAGGAAAACTTCTAACGGACTCACGGTCCACAGATAAGATGACTCCGCTGGGGAAAGGAGAAGTCTAAATAAAAGACTCTGCCGGGGAGCACAAATATGAGGAACGCATCCCTCCAAAATCTCCTGAGTTGCGCCATCTCTGCTGAGAAAGAGAACTGGCAAAGAAAGTATCAAACCTGACTTATGCTTCGAATGCAAATGTTTGAACAGTGGCGTAATGCTCCATACGAAATGGAAATGCTACGCGTTTGAGGATGCAATGCAAATGCTTATGATATGCAAAAGGGGTCCCTCCAGCAAAATAAATGCCGGAGAGAAAAGATCAATTTAGTTGGGGATGACAAAAATAATTTGTCCTCTGAATCCAGGAACTCTGCTGAGAAGGGTCATACTGATCGACTCTTCAGATCAACAACTTCTGCTGGGGATGAAATCCCGAAAGAACTACCGGGGGCCACATCTGTCTTTCACCGAAGGTAACATCCAAAACTTGAGATTTCTCCTCTGCCGGGGGAGTTGAGAATGAATGCTAATGACGGAACCAGAAGTCTGTTACCGAGGATTGCCAATAACCAATTAGGCTCAGAACCTGCTGGACCATCCTGCTTGGGGATACTGCTGATCTTAGCCTGCTGATGGGGAGAATGACTTTACCCCCTCCTTGATGGGGATTAGATTATGACATCGTCGGTGAGAGCATGCTTCCTAACTGGATGGGGAGGGTGAACACCCTGATTCTGTGGGAAAATAACGTCTTGATCCGGAGAAAATGCTTCCCAAGTCTCCTGTTGGAGAAGGTCTGCTCTGCTGAGGAAAGTGCAATCTCAATGCTGGGGAAATACAATCCTGTTGCCCTGCAAGTCAAATAACAACAACAAGAATATGCCACAACATGACTATCACCGTTAACGCCTAAGTAATTTCTACTGCTTTTCGTTATGCTCCGCAAAGCTCGAAGTTTTATATGCAATGTTTATCAAAAATATCGGACGTTTTTTGCAAACAAAACAGTAAAAGTAAAACAAACAACAGAAAGCTCTTTGAGTGAAATGAATATTTTTTTGAGAAAAGTGGCCTGTAAATAGGCATTTACAATAGGAAGCAATTCCTAAAAAGAGGCAATTGCGCAAAAGTAAAAAGAAAATACACATGTCGGCAATTTGGGAACAGATATCCACCATGATTCGACTCAGCTATGACCCATACATCTTGCTTATCCACAAATGTCTTGACCTTCGAAGAGACTAACTGTATCGATTCCTTTCTTTCAGAATTTCCAGGTATCGAAAGTATTCACAGATCGAACGTAGACCGTAGCCTTTCACTTATAAATCCCTAACTTTTGCCTGGATCGCCCTTTTCGGATTTTCAATCCACCGGGATACCCATTTTTGCCAAAGTTGCCTTTTCAGGTTTTCAACTTTGCGGGTTTACACATTTCTTTTTACATTTTATCCCTAACTTTTTCCCGAACCTTTTCTTTTTTATGGTTCGCCGGGATGCCCCTTTTTTGCCTGGACTCTCTTTTTATGTCCAGCGGGTCTCTTTTATGCGAAGTATTTTTTGACTACGTTTGCGTTCACAGGGGATGTAAAATCTTCGCCATCCATAGTTGAAAGTAGTAAGGCTCCACCAGAGAAAACCTTTCTAACCACATACGGCCCTTCGTAATTTGGAGTCCATTTGCCCCTGTGATCTGTTTGAGGAGGGAGGATCCTTTTCAAAACCAATTCCGAGGACGCACTTTCTGGTCAAAGGCATGCTTCATCCTACTCTGATACAACCAACCATGTACGATGGCTGCCAATCTCTTTTCTTCAATAAGGTTCAACTGATCCAACCTGGCACGCACCCATTCAGCTTCATCAAGCTTCACATCTGCCAGCACTCTCAAAGATGGAATCTCGACCTCTAAGGGTAAAACTGCTTCCATACCATACACCAATGAGAAAAGGGTTTCCCCAGTTGACGTACGCACCGAAGTACGGTAACCATGTAGGGCATAAGGTAATATCTCATACCAGTCTTTATACGTTACCACCATCTTCTACACAATCTTCTTGATATTCTTATTTGCCGCCTCAACAGCACCATTCATCTTCGGACGATATGGAGAAGAATTGTGATGCTCGATCTTGAAACTCTGACATAGTTCCTTCATCATCTTATTGTTCAAATTCGAGCCATTATCAGTAATGATTCTCTCCGAGACCCCATAACGACAGATGATGTCCTTCTTTATAAACCGGGCTACCACTTGCTTAGTGACGTTGGCATACGAGGCTGCTTCCACCCACTTTGTGAAATAGTCAATGGCAACCAAAATGAAACGATGCCCATTGGAAGCAGTGGGCTCAATCTTTCCAATCATATCTATGCCCCACATTGCAAAGGGCCAAGGAGATGACAACACATTTAGAGGCGTAGGCGGTACATGCATCTTATCTGCATAAATCTGGCATTTATGACACTTTCGGGCGTACTTGAAACAATCAGACTCCATAGTCATCCAGTAATACCCTGCCCTCAACAACTTTCTAGCCATGGTATGTCCACTGGAATGAGTACCGAAAGAACCCTCGTGAACTTCTTCCATCAACAAACCTGCCTCGTGTTCATCAACACACCGTAGCACGACCATATCGAAGTTCCTTTTATATAACACATCATCCTTGTTCAGAAAGAAGTTCCCTGCCAACCTCCTCAGAGCCCTCTTATCTTTGGTGGAGGCACCCTCTGGATACTCCTGTCTCTTCAGAAAAACCTTAATATCGTGATACCACGGTTTGCCATCTGACACGTCTTCAATTACAAATACAAAAGCTGGTTTGTCCAGGTGCATAATTCTAATCGGCGGAGTTTCATTCCACCGGTTCACCTTATACATGGATGCCAATGTTGCCAACGCATCAGCCATCTGATTCTCAGCTCGGGGCACATGATGAAAATCCACCCTGTCAAAGAACGGTAACAACCTTCTGGCATAGTTGTTATAAGGCACCAGATTTGCCTGACGAGTCTCCCATTCTCCTGTAATTTGATTAACTACCAACGCAGCATCACCATAGACGTCGAGGTTCTTAATTCTTAAATCGATTGCTTCTTCTAACCCCATGATGCATGCTTCATACTCCGCCTCATTGTTGGTACACATAAATGCTAACCGGGCAGTGAAAGGTATATGAGAACCCTTCGGGGTCGTAATGATTGCCCCAATTCCATTACCATATGAGTTGACAGCACCATCATGAATCATCTTCCATTGTGACCCAATCTCAGGTCCTTCGTCAGGCAGAGGCTCTTCACAATCTTTCATTTTCAGAAACATAACATGCTCGTCTGGAAACTCAAACTTCATTAGCTGATAATCCTCGACCGGCTGCTAAACAAGATATTCTGACAGAACACTTCCTTTAATGGCCTTCTGAGAAACACTCTGAATATCATACTCTTTCAAAACCATCTGCCAACGGGCTATCCTTCCAGAAAGTGCTTGCTTCTCAAACACGTAGTTAATCAGATCCATCTTCGAAATCAACAAGGTTGTGTGATTTAACATATACTGTCTTAGGCACTTGGCTGCCCAAGCGAGTGCGCAACATGTCTTTTTCAGCATAGAGTATCTTGATTCGCAATCAGTGAACTTCTTACTCAGGTAGTAAATGGCGTGCTCTTTCCTACCTGTCTCATCGTGTTGACCGAGCACATAACCCATCGAATTCTCAAGAACCGTAAGGTACATAATCAACGGTCTCCCGGACACCGGTGGCATAAGGACTGGAGGTTCCTGCAAATACGTCTTTATCCTTTCGAACGCCTCTCGACAATTTTCATTCCACCTGACCTCTTGATCTTTTCTTAACAACTTGAAAATTGGTTCACATGTGGCTGTCAGATGAGAGATGAACCTAGCAATGTAATTCAACCTCCCCAAGAAACCACGAACCTCTTTCTCTGTCCTTGGCTCAGGCATTTCCTGTATGGCTCTTATTTTTGCAGGATCCACCTCGATTCCTCTTTCACTAACAATGAACCCCAGCAATTTACCAGACCTCACACCGAAAGTGCACTTGTTCGGATTCAATCTCAGTCTGAACTTTCTCAACCTTTCAAACAGCTTCTGGAGGTTTACCAAGTGTTCTTCCTCTGTTTGTGACTTCGCAATCATGTCATCAACATAAACTTCAATCTCCTTGTGAATCATATCATGAAAGAGAGTCACCATCGCCCGCTGAAAGGTTGCCCCAGCATTCTTCAATCCAAAGGGCATTACCTTGTAGCAAAATGTTCCCCACGGTGTTATGAATGCAGTCTTCTCCATGCCCTCTGGGGCCATTTTGATTTGGTTATACCCAGAGAAGCCATCCATGAAGGAAAACACAGAATATTGAGCAGTATTGTCCACTAACACGTCAATGTGAGGGAGCTGGAAATCATCCTTCGGGCTTACCCTATTCAAATCTCGGTAATCAACACACATCCTGACCTTCCCATCCTTCTTAGGTACATGTACAATATTAGCAACCCACGGAGGATAATTTGTCACAGCAAGAAATCCGGCGTCCAACTGTTTTTGTACCTCTTCCTTGATCTTGACAGCCATATCTGGTTTCATCCTTCTCAGCTTCTGCTTGACTGGAGTACAACCCTCTTTAAGCGGCAATCTGTGTGAAACAATGTCAGTGTCAAGCCCGGGCATGTCTTGGTAAGGCCAGGCGAAGATATCCACATATTCTCGAAGTAACTCAACCAATCTTCCCTTAACAGTGTCTTCCAAAGCAGCCCCAACCTTTACTTCTCGTTTAACATCCTCGGTTCCCAGATTAATAGTCTCAACTTCCTCCTGATGAGGTAGAATAACCCTTTCCTCCTGCCTCAGTAACCTGGCTAATTCTTCTGGAAAGTCATAGTCTTCGTCAGTCTCTTCTTCGGCCTGATAGATGGGATTGTTGAAGTCATATCGAGCCATAGCTAAGTCACGGGTGGAATCTGAATAAAGGAACCTGCATGATGGATGTTTTATGTTTATTATGAGTGCAACAAATAAGGAAACACATTGCCATTTTGATGTGGGTTAATGCAAAAAGTAAAAACAGAAAGACAGGGATCAAAATATTTGAATGAAAAAAACGTCCTTTATTGATGATAAAAAATAGCAAATAAAACATCCAAGCCCTACAAATAAATATCACTACGTCTTGGGCAGAACGCAGGACTCAACATAACAGAAAACAAAAGTAAATTACTCCGGGGCGTCACTTGGATGACTTTCTCGGAGGACCAATTTCCTAAACTCTGACCAGGGGTGGAGGGACGGATCCATTCATCCATGTCTCAATCACTATCTCCTTCATCTTCAATAGCATTGACTCTGTCGAAGAAAACACCGGCACTGGTGAAACGGACTGGACCATAGAACTTGGGAGGCTCTTCAGAACGCCTAGGTGGCTTGTAACCCAGTCCATGAGTATCTTGCTTTCTCTGAACATCAATAACACTGCCCCACTTCTGAGAACCACCAGCTTCAACTATAGCACGCGCCTCTTTGAAAGAAGACATTGGAACCTCTGGTTGTCTGATAACTTCAGGTTGGGCAACCACCTCGGGCTGACTGACTGCCTTTGGGGGTTCCTCGAGAATCTTCACAGCTTCGAAGGCTTGGCACAAAGTTTCCTGTATCTCACCATCTACCTCCACATACTTGAAGGTCGATAGGTGACTCACCATAATATCTTCTTCACCACAAACAGTCACAACGTGGCCGTCCACCATATACTTCAATTTCTGGTGCAGCGTAGAAGTTACTGCCCCAGCACCATGGATCCAAGGACGACCCAACAAACAACTATAGGCAGGCTGAATATCCATTATGTAAAAGGTGGTATTGAAAATCTCAGGACCCACCTTGATTGGTAGAACTAACTCTCCAAAAACGGACCTCTTGGAGCCATCAAAAGCACGTACCACCAAGTCACTTGGTGTACAAATCAACCCACGAGTATCCAATTTCATCAAAGCCTTCTTCGGTAACACATTCAAAGACGACCCAGTATCAACTAACACATGTGACATTAAAGAACCACGGCATTCCACTGAAATATGCAGAGCGTTGTTGTGATTCCTCCCAGCCGGAGTCAGATCTAAATCGGTAAAACCCAAACCATTACCAGCATTCACATGAGCCACAACCCCTTCTAACTGATTGACGGATATTTCCTGTGGTACATAAGCCATGTTCAGAACCTTCAGCAATGCATTTCGGTGCGCCTCAGAGCACAATAGTAAGGATAGAATGGAAATCTTCGATGGAGTTTGGTGAAGTTGATCGACAATCTTGTAATCACTTTTCCTGATCAGCCTCATAAACTCTTCTACGTCTTCTGAGAAAGTATCCCCAACCGGCTTCGTCATAGAATTATTGGCTTCCTGTCTCTGTGCAGACTCATCCATCATCTATTTACCCTTGTCTTGTCTTGAACTGCCAGCTTGATTCTCGGACGGATTAAAGACTCTACCACTCCTAGTGATAGCCCCTTCTTCAACAAGATTTCCAACCCCTGTATTCACAGCTGATGTCTCTTCCAATTCCTGCTTCTTGCCATTAACAAACACCTTGGCTCCATAATTCCATGGGATGGCCTTAGTACTCTCGTACGGGACTGATCCAGGAACGGTGATAGAGACCGGCGTTGGTCTCGCCGGCGCTGATATAGTTATTGTCTTGAATGGAATTGTTATTGTGGCAACATCAATCTCTCTGTCAGTAACATTACTCTGCTTACAACCTCTGTCAAACTGTAATATCCCTTCGCTGATCATTTTCTGAATACCTGCTTTCAATAAATCACAACCGCCTGGCTACGACATGCATCCTACACAACCTTCATCACAGCCTGGAAATACTCCTCCCTTCAATAGCCTTTCCTTCACTACACCCAAGGGAGTTTGAACCTCATTCACATCTGAAATCAAACTCAAGTCTTCACAGTCTTTAATAATAGCATTGACCCTCGGCTCACCGTGATTCGGCATCGGGTTCTGGTTCACATTCGGAACATCATTGGAGAAATTAATGGCCTTGGAATCCACTAAGTCTTGAACCTTATGCTTAAAAGCTTTACAATTCTCAGTATGATGTCCGGGTGCCCCAGAATGAAACTTACAGTGGGCGTTGGCGTCATAGCCGGGAGGTGGATTACCAGTAGGTGGAGCCAATGTTCTCGTCTGAATTAACTGCAATTTTAACAAGTGCTGGAATAATTGAGAGTAGGACATAGGTGGAGTGTCAAAATGCCTATCCCGCCTAGTCACATTCTGTGGTCTGCGAGGAACCTGATTTTTTTATTGAGACGCTGCTGGCTGCGGAGGTGCCGCTGGGATAGTTATAGAAGCCACTTGCTGATTGTAGTTCTGACGAGGTCCATCTCTACCACGATATGATGACACAGAGTTTGTATCTCCCTCCTTCTTCTTATAACCACTAGCATAATGCTTCTTACTTCCTACAGATGAGGACCCATCACTGCCTGATATTTTTCCCGCCTTAATTCTGCTTTCCACCATCTCTCCTACTAATATCAAGTCAGCAAACTTTCCAGTCATACACGGTACCAAATTTTCATAGTAATGACCCTGCAAGGTGGCCATAAACATAGTTATCATTTCACGTTCCAGCATGGGAGGCTGAACCCTTGCTGCCAGTTCACGCCACCTTTGGGCGTACTCCTTGAAACTCTCATTGTTCTTCTGTGACAAGTTCTGCAACTGTGTTCTGTTAGGAGCCATGTCAGTGTTATACTGATAGTGTCTGATAAATGCTCCTGCCAGATCTCTCCAACTTTGCACATCTTTCCTTTCTAGTTGCATATACCACTCCAGGGATGCCCCAGATAGGCTATCCTGGAAGCAATGCATCATCAGCTTCTCATTCTTCGCATGCGCAGCCATCTTACTTGTGTATGCTCTCACGTGGGTCCTTGAACAAGACAAACTATTATACTTCTCGAAAGTGGGAGTCTGAAACTTGTGCGGAATAATAACGCCTGGAACCAGCCCCAAATCCTCTAGATCCATTCCCACAGAATCCTGATTCACAACACCCCTTAGTTGTTCCTCAATCAACCTGATTCTCTGATCATTGTCAATCTGGGGACCAGCATCCCCACCTGGCAGAGAAAATGCATCATCTTGAACATCATCATACTGACGACCATGAACTGCGCCAGCACCAACACCACCTCCCCCAGCATGTTCAGCTCCTCCCGGAGGGATCACAACACCAGAAACAGGAATACCTCCGCCCGTAGGGCCATTCTGACCATTATTACAAGTAACACCAGAATGAAGTCCTCCATGAATGACACCGTCCTCATCAACCCTTGCAATCAGTGGTTGAACGAGAGTCCTCAACTCCTCTTGGCCTTTAGCGACACCTTGCATTAATTCCATGAATTGGTTCATGCGAGTCCGCATCTCAATGATCTCATTCTGTAGCTGATCCATGAATCTCTTCTGATTTTGTCTGGTAGGATACCGGTGAATGTGCTGATCTGCAATTTTGAGATTAGAACAAGATAAGAATACCGGAGATAAACACCTGTCATGCAAAATGATTATGAATATGCAAATGCAAATGAACATGTTTGAATATTCGCAGGGCGATCCCCCTTTGATTCCAGTTTAACAACAAGATAGAACGGAACTTCGGCTCATATATTAAGAAAACCAGAGGAAAACCAAATGTCAACAATCACGAATCCAAGATAACAAATATGAACACAAAAATCATAGAGGTCCCAACCAACAAGCCTGGTGGTGATCCAAACACAATAAAAGAGAATAGAAAACTACGGCATGTCATCAAAGTCCACAAGTGTCAATCCCCCCATCCACTATGCTTTATGCTCCAGTCTTGAATTTCTTTGAACAACTTTCTGGTGTCGGGATGCTTTGGTCTCTGAATTAGCTCTTGGATGAGAACGTCTCTTCTATGTATGATCCCTTCCAAGTATCGGTAATGCAACTCCCAAGCGTCTTCTCCAGAAACACCATCCATGCGAGGACCCTCATGTCTAGATCTCTTCACTTCAGCTTGGACCTTCAGTTCTTCTATGGAGGCTATGACTTCATTGATTTGACCCTCAACTGCTTGTCTTTTGAATACCCCTGACAAGATCTCAGCGTCTTTCTTCTTCAGCTTCGACCTTAACTCATCAATCTGAGCTAGATAACCGTCTTCCTTATTCTTATTCTCAGCCATTGCAGTTTCTCGGTGATCATTGAACCTGTGAATTTTTAACAAAGCCTCACCCAATTCCTCCTTCTTAGACTCGAGAACCTTACTGATACCATCCAAAGCTTGCTTCATCCTTCGTCTGGATGCGACCATGTCAACTAGCTCTTTTTCTGCCTTAGCAAGAAGCTCTGTCTTCAATTTAGCGGTATGAACAACTTCACCCCGCTCATGCTTCAACTGATAAATCTCTCTTTTTAGCTCACTATTTTCTTCCCGCAGTCTTTCCTTTTCAGCCCACAGTTTGTTAAACTTCTCTATCTCAACTGTGGTAGGAGGCTCGATCGTCAAAGGATACAAGGGTGGCTCCACCGGGAAGGGAAGAAGTTCCTCTTCTACTCTCTTCTTAATCCACTCTTTATAGGAAGGGAAAGCCCGATTGTTACATTTCCCGAATGAAGTTTTTCCCTTCTTGGTCACCTGTTTCCAAGCATTCTTAACCTTCCTTATCATCTCTTGATCCTCAATACCATTGAAGAATAAGGACTCTTTGACATCTCGCTCTTCAGGTGGACCTTTCAAAGGATAACCAAACTGCCTGATAACAAGGGAAGGATTATAGTTAATTCCACCTCTCCTCCCTATCAAGGGTACATTAGGGAACTCTCTGCACTTGCAAATAATCTCCATTCCTAGCGAATCATGGTTGAACCAGACAATGTTGTCAGCAGTCAAGCCCATTAACCTCTTTGACCACTTCAGAGAATCTTTCGTATCAACAAAGGCACCAGTTTCGGGGAGATGGCTCAGAAACCAAGTAGATAAGAGCGGTGCACAACAACTCACAGTTTTTCCCCTCCTATTTTCATTCTTGTAGTGAACTGAATGATACACATCGCCTATCAAGGTAGGTATAGGATTCTTCGAAATAAAGATTCTGACAGCATGCATATCCACCAAATCAGGAACATTGGGAAACAGAACAATCCCATAGATGCACATAGCCAGAATAGTTTGGAAGGCAGTCCAATTATTCTCTTTAACATGTATGCAACCTTGATCAAACAAGAACTTCAATAGGAAACCCTTAGCTCCTTGTTTTTCCTCAATATTACTGCTCAGAACGGATTCACTAATAAGAAGAGGAACAACCATCTCTTTTACCTCGGGGTGTTCTTCAGAAAAGAATACTATGGCATGCCTGATGGGGATTCCCAAAATAAATGAGATTCCTCCAACGTTGGGGCCAAGATGTAATCTGGGAAAGTGAAGCAACGCAAGGACGGATCGTAAAACTGAAGAAGTGTATGAATGGCATCCTTCTCATACTTGGAGATATTGTAGACAAACTTCAGAAGTCTCCCATACCCTCCACTGAACTCTGTACGAACTCCGAGACCAGCCATATTAATTAGCTTGTGAATCAATGTCAAAGTCGGCTCTGGGAACGAATAGGCAACAGTCTTCTTTCTCTGGACATCCATGCTAAGGTAACTTCAGAAAACCGGAATCAAGAGTAAGATGCAAGCCCTGAAAAATGTCAAACATGTCAGAATGCAAGATAAATGATATGCTCATGCAAACATGGGGTCAAGGCAACACTGCTGGATGTGTTGTGCTGTTAACTGAACGAGAACCACAACCCAGAAAACCAGAATTCCGAACCACTGAGATAACCAGGAACCCAAATAATCAAACGTTGATGAGAAATCTAGAAAAACTGGGTAAGTTGAAGGTTTCGGTTACCTACAAACCTGCAAACGCCCATCCTCTCTCACGTGTGGGTACTAGGATGTTCAGTATCCCGGGCTCTCAGGTCGAGAAATGATGATACGTTCACCATTTCTGGTTTGGCATCATCATCAATCGAGGAGGCCTCAACTGATTCTCCAAAGCGGAAGGTCCCCAGCTTTGGCACTGAGGTCGAGAAACAATAGTACATTCATCCCTCGGGGTATAGTATTATCGTCAATCGAGGAGTGCCTCCACTGATTCTCTTCAAAAGATAGGGGCCATCCTATGCAAGTTCCAAAGTGGGCCCTCGGGTGCGAATGGGTTTGCCACAGGATGTGGTCTGCCACTGTCACCACTAAAGAGGGATGTTTCCACTAAGGTCCTTGATGATCGGTCACCAGAGTCGACAGCTCTCTAGATCAACACCCCAACATGCGCAAGACACACACGTTAAAATGCGTCCCAAGATAGCCTCGTCTGGTTGTGAATTTTGTGAACACACAAACGTACCAAGCGGGCACGTAGGTCCCACTACTTTCCACTCTAGTCCTAGGGTATACTTAAGCCTGGGTATTGGGCTTATCTCTCAGACCCACCCAACCTGCAAAACAAGAACAGCCAGCACAACACAGCAGTATGACAGTAATAAAAAATGAAATGCAATGCAGAAAAAGCTGTAAAAATAAAATACAACAAATAAATCAAAACAAACATAAAGACACCCAAAGAGAACAAAGACAAGCAAGCGCTAGGACTGACTCGCTTAGGGATGGACCAGCATAGGTCAACCAGAGTCCCCAGCAGAGTCGCCAGCTGTCGCTCCCAGGATTTTCATCCAGGTACGAACGCGAGAGTGGCGCGGAAAAACAGAGTCGCTAGCCGTGTAAATTTATCCCAAGAGAGGGAAAAGGAACACCGCATAAACCTGAGTAAGAGGGAAAGGAATGGTCATCGCAACCATAACCTAGGTACGGGAGTCGGTTACGCGAGGGGAAGGTGCTAGCACCCCACGCGTCCATCGTACTCGATGGGATCCACGCTTGTTGTCTATTCTAAGGGTGAGTTATCCTATCATCTATGGTTGTACTAAGACGGGGAAGGGGTAGACAAAGACAGACTCGGTAGGACGTCAACGTCCTAGGCCTACGTACCCCCTTTGTGCAATGGGGAATTCAGAGCCAACGTAGTTCGGACCAAGTTCTTTTTGTGTTTTTTATGAGCGACGTTAAGTTTGCGTCCGGCAGTTAGGGTCAATGCCTGTTTGCGACTCAGACAGAAGGTAACGTGCCCTTTTTGAAAATAGCCTTTAGTTTGACGATCCCGAAGGACAAAAAGGTTTGAAGTTTGTTTGTATTTTTTAGGACAGAAGTGGCTTAAGTTAGTTCATAAGTTGCATTGCACCAAAGTATAGGGCACATGGGCGAATAATTAACGCATTATCCCAAGACAGGACGCTCGCTAAGCACTCTAGAAAGATGAGAGGAAGCCCCTCATTTCTCATTCCCCACGCTTAAGGCTCGTGCGCAATACACTTTATACTTATTAAGTGTTTTCAAGAAGTTTGAGATGAGAAGAGAGAAGACACAAAGGAAACTCTAAGGGGGACTAAGAGTCCTAAAGTTATCATGCATGGGTGACCTACGGTTAGTGAGGTTTGACGACAACCTAAGCCTAAAGAAAAAAAGAAGAAGAGAGAAGGAAAGAGTAAGGGTGAATATGGATGATTATCCACACCCTCAAAGAACTTACCTCAACCCCTGCATAAAAGGTTAGAAAGAAACATACATAAGCAAAGGAAATGAGACAAATGAAAACCAAACAATGGCATATAATAGTGATAACAATCCAAACATGAATTAAGAAGTCAAATAAACAACCCCAAAACAATGGCACAAGTGCCTTTTCAAACATATAATCAGACGAGATCAAGGATGCGCATACAAGAAAATCTCACACAAAGAGCAATTGAACAAATTGTAAAACAACTTCTAAAATCACCAAATTAAATATCAAAGTTGCTCAACCAGAGACAAACAACATATCAAAAATTCCTACAAAAATTCAAGATGTTAGTCACTCAAACAATTATGCAAGGCTCAGATGAGAAATATGACTCAATATGCCAAAGGAAAGGATTAAAATGCAATATGAAATAATTTTAAAAATAATAGAAAAATATTTTAATGTACTTCAGTGTGTTGGTGAATGAATGCAAAAGGAATGGATTGAAAATGTTTTATGGATGCAGAGAAATAAAATAAACAATTTTAAGTATGCATGATATGCGTAATTCAAAAAGAAAATGAATAAAATAATTAATTCAGGAGATAAAAATAAAATAAAATAATAAAATAAAATTCATGAAAATTTTATAAAATGATAAAAAAAAGTATGCATGAATTTTCTGGGAATTTTTAAATGCAAGAAACTATTTTTAAAAATTAAAAATGAAATGTAATGAATTAAATAAAATAAATAAATGGAAAGCGCGTGGGGGTGTGGAAAGTAATTCATTCACGTTGGAATATTGAATTGGGCTGAAGAGAGGGTGTAGGAAGCAGGCCCAGACTTAAATCCAATCAGAAAAAATAAAATAAAAAAACAGTCCACGTGTGGACTCTAGTCAACCAGTTGACTGACTGCTTACCATTAGATGCATCCAACGTTCATGACTGGTCAACCAAAATAAACATTAAACATGATGAGGGGCCAGGATTAATGGTACACCATAACAAACACACGCACGGGTACACATGATTGGTCAGAACTAAAAATAAAAAACAAAAAAACACGTGCATGCCCTGCGCCCTCATTAATGCGTTAGCAATGTTCTGGCCATCTGATCACATCAATGGATCACATTAAGTCAACATAAATAAAAGTAAACGAAATGAAATAACATGATTGGTGGAGCACGGTAATTGTTGTGGGGGTAATATACACATAATTATTAATTAAAAATCAGAAAAAAATAAAGAAAAAAATGTGTGGCGCAATGATGGCCCTTGGATCGTGACCATGGACGGTCACGATTTTGTCTTCCTCGTTCAACCCTTCACCTCGCCGGACCGCCGCACCAGTCGCCGGAACCCTAGTTCCGGCCGCCACCTGCAACCTAAAACAACCCAGAAAATGTAAAGCCATATACCATCCTGTCCATAATTCAACGAGGATTCCAAATATGCCCTCAAAAATTACAAACAACCAGTGCATAATAAAAAACGAAAAGAAAAAGGTTAAGGCTCAAAAATTCAAACTCACGATACAAGCAATACACACGTCCAAACACAAAAAAAATTATACCAGCATGATCCATGGATGCCACACATCAATATGCATACTTAAAAATTGAGTTTTATGATCATCAAAAGAATGACTAACCGGAGATGGCACAACCCTAATCCTTGCTCTTAGCTGCGAATGGGGGATGGTTTGCACTCTATTGATCACAAGGGTTCTGTTGGTGAAAGAATTTCTTGAAAACTCCTTGTAGATTGAGAGTTATGAATATGAGATGCTTTAGGGTTCAAGCTTTCCAATCCTCCAAATATCACGTGTAATCTGACTTAACCAGTGCATGCATGAGTTTAAATACTCTAGGGTTTCTCACTGATAATGGTTTGGGCCTTGGAAATTCTTTTGCTAAAGAGTTTTGGGCAATTTTGGAAAATCACATAATGTTAAGTACACCCTCTTCCATGCATGGATATTCAAACATTTCATGATGGATCACTTATTGATAAATAGCTAATCACACCTCAATTGAAATTGGGCCTTGAAACCATTTGATTCATGAGTTTTAAATAATTTGGCAATTTTGAATAATGGAGAATAAGTGATAAATATACCATGGATTCACTTGATTTTAAAGGCCTAAAATTATCCTTGAGGAGTGTCCTTTCATGTTAGCATGTGACATGAAACAATGGAATTAATTATAGGTCACTATGCCACAGTTTGTGAAAATGGAATCATGAGAAACCCTAAAAACCACTTTGCCTTCTTTTGATCATAAGTTGAGTTTCACAAATGATATGGAGACCCACTAGTACTTGTTGGAAAGAGGAGAAAAAGATATTCAACTTTCATGTTGGAGAAAAATTCATTTGAACCTTTATTGATGATGAAAAGTCAAGTTGAATGCAGTGCAGGAACTTGCCCAAAAAAGAAACTTTCAAATTATAGGTCATTTCCATATTTAGTAACTTTTGCACCAACTCCTGATTCTTGATAGATGGTGTGAAACTTGACTCTTGATGACCATATGAGGATGTGGGACTTTGAAAACCTTGGAGGGAGCCTCAAAATTCCACAGTTGACTTCCCCTCTCACTGTTGACTTTTACCCCTTTCACCTGATTCCCAATCCATTGGCCAATTGAATCTCTCCTGAATCAAACTGATGGACAACCTCCCATCCCTAGATACTTAGGGACCTAAGGAATACCATAGAATCAAGTCTTGCCCAAAAAATCAGAAATAAACTGACTTTATGGCAAACCCTAGTTTTGGTACCCTCAGTCTAGGAAGAAATACACAGTCTCCAAATCCAAATTCCCCTGAATATGATGTGTATCCTCTCCAACAAAGATAAGATATGCCATTTGGTGATGATAAAAACCCAAGGAGCTTGCCCATTGGAGCAATAAACCCAAGAATCTCAAAACCCTAATTTCTGCACTGGTTAGGAGGGAGTGATCCACTTGAACTATCTTGCTTGACCCTTTGAAGAACATCTTCTCCTCTTGAACTTGCCTCAGGCACCTTGACCCCATGCTAAGAACTAATGATATGCACATATGATAATGCAAAAATGAAATGAAACATAAGCCAGTTAGTACTAAAGTAAGGAGGGCAAATTTTGGGGTGCAACAGGTGTTTCCATAGATCGGAGATCCTGACTTTGACGCCGAGTAGGGTTTCCATTAAGCACACTGATTTGTTGCGTGTCTTCATCCAGATAGATTGGAAGCCACCAGTGGTTTAACAAGTGTTGTAAAGTTCTCTGAACGATAGCGCACCCTTGGTTACTCTCACAACATCCTTTACAATTCTGATAATCACGTAAAGTGAGAAAACCGAGTTGGACCTGCCTGGCATGTAACTCCACCAAGCTGGTATTCATCAGACGAATATCAAAGATTTGAATCATGTTGATCTGATAAGGATTTCTATCATGGTACTCCTGGATCCATCCAAGATCCATCTGACGCTGGAGGGCCTCTTGTACGAAAGAGCGTCCCTGTTTGTTTACCGAGCAAGTCAGACAAGAATTATAATCGTGCCGCGGTAGACTATGATACTGGCTTTGCCTTGAGTGCATCGCCACCAGGTTGACATTCATTGCAAGGATGTCGTGGTTCTGAATGATGTTGGAATTCGTATAGGTCATGTTGACTCCATGAACTCGATGCTATTGGATCCATCCGAGATCCAATTGTTCCTGTAGAGCTGATTGCACCACAGAACATCCTTGATTGTTTTTAGAGCAGATATCACACTGGTGATAATTGTGAGGTGGTATATGGCCATACCCGCTCTGTCTGCGATGCATCTTGACCAGATTGGTCCTCAATAAGAGTACATCATGAATTTGATAGTGTTGTTAGACTCTCCCTCTATCAAATTGACTGCAGCTTTCTCACGGTGAGGTAGCGGGTTTGTGAGAACATTTGGATTTGTATCCCTAAAAGATAAGACCCCGCTCCTAACAAGCTTTTGTATGTCGGATTTGAAACTGAGACAATTTTCAATGTTATGCCCTGATCCTCCTTGATGGTAAAGACAAGTTTGATCCGTTTTGAACCAAAAAGGCGGATTTTCCGGTACTGTAAGAGGAGACTTGGTTTGGACGTGCGCCTTAACCAGTAATAATGGAAGCAATTCCGCGTAGAACATGGGTATAGGGTCGAACCATGGTGGTCGCGTTGTACGGTTGTTGTTGTACTGAGGACGAGCCTGCTGAAGAGGCTGTTGTGTCCTTTGCTGATATTGCTGTTGATTCGGTTGGCTCTGAGCAACCTGAGGTTGATACGCAGGAACAGGCATGGGATTGATAGCAGGAGTTACAGCTGCTACTGGTTGATATCGTCGCCTTTGCTTTCCGAGAGAGATATTCTCGATATCTTGCTCTTTTTTCTTAGGGAGAGCACTACCATATCATTTTGTACTACTTGATGATCCAGCGTCTTTAACCAAATGTCCTTCTCGAACGGCTTCCTCAAGACGAACCCCCATGCCCACCATCTCGGTGAAATCACTGGGCGCACTGGCGACCATTCTATCGTAGTAAAATGAGCTTAAGGTTTTTAAGAAGATCTTTGTCATCTCTTTTTCCTCAAGAGGTGGATAAATATGGGCGGCAATTTCACGCCATCTCTGAGCCTACTCCTTAAAGGTTTCCTTGTCCTTTTGTGACATCGATCTGAGTTGATCTCTGTCTGGTGCCATGTCCAAATTGTATTTATATTGTTGAACGAAAGTAGCGCCAAGATCTCTGAATGTGCCGATCGTAGCGCGGTTTAAACCCATGTACCATTTGAGTGCGACACCGGTTAAACTATCCTGAAAGTAGTGAATCAGTAGCTCTTGGTTCTTTGTCTGAGCTGACATTCGTCGAGCGTCCATCACTAAATGACTTTGAGGGCAAGAGTTACCCTTGTACTTTTCAAAATCGGGCACCTGGAATTTGTGTGGAACTTTCACATTGGGGACTAAGCAAAGGTCTGCGGCGTCCTTTCCTAATAAATCCTGACCGCGACGGGCTTACAGTTCCTTCCGCATCTCCAGGAACGCTTGACGAATGTGTACCACAGGTGGTGGTATAGTCATTATGGTCGAGACTCTCAGTGCCTCCCGAAGTTTGTAACCTTCAGGAGTTGTTGTCATGCCCCTAGCATCTTCGCTTTCCCGAAGTTTGTAACCTTCAAGCCCAGCGGTTCCTGCTGCGGTTCCCTGATCCTCAGTGATCGGCGAAACATATCCTTCTGGGATATAGTTGAGTGGCATGCCCCAGGGACGATCTTTCGGAATTCTGTACCTAGGATCATACTTCTCCACTATGGGCGTCGATGTGATCTCTGAGATCACAGTCATTTGTTGTTGCATTTGAGCTTCTGCTAGAGCTTGCATGTCGTTATGAAGTTTTCTCAGATCCTCTTTCAGAGTGTTAATCTCTCCCCTTAACTCTCTGTTCTCTTCCTCGAGATCATCCATCTTTTTCTGAAGATTGGCCCGAGTATTGTACGAATGAGACAGTTTGACTCTAGAATCGAGACACAAACGTGAGATTCATAGGTAAGAAGAATGCGTTTATGATGAATGATATGCAATGATTATATTAATTATATATTTAATCAAAGTAAACTTTGACAATCGGATTGCAAATATCAAACAGTGGGGAAACCCCATTTTATTGAATTCAAATGATTGCGGAAACGGAAATACAGTAAATTACAAAGTGTTGCGAAAGGAAATCTAAGCTAATGGGTCCTGAGTCCTCTCTGAAGAGAGCTCAAGTGCTGGTTCAGATGCTTTCCTTTTCTTTGACCGGGGCTCTTGGGCCGTTGTTGTGTTGTCATTCCTTTTCCAAATGAAAGGAGCGAACAAATTCCTTTGGTCATCCTGATTTTCTACAGCATGTTGCTCTAAAATCTCAATCAGAGCATCTTTTTCTCTTAATAGCTGCTGTATTTTCTTACACTCCACATTGAGAATACGGTACTTGTTCCTCCAAGACCTCTTCTCCTGCTGAACTTTGCTGAGAGTAACCTGAAGTTTTTCTGTCCTAGACATAAAATAAAGGGCAGAGTCCCTTAATTGAAGAACTTCCTGGCGAGGGTAAGGCATCCTCAGCTTGAGAGCTCTAGTTTGTACCAGTGGAGATAAGGCTCCCTTGAGACACAGTCTGGTTTTCCTAGAGACTCTCGTCCTTTCCTGTGAACGTGTTTCCAAGCATGCACTATTTCTATTTTTAGTGCCCTGTCATTTTCTCCTTCCTTGAAGAAAAGACCTTCCAGATGAGCATTGCGCGGGACATGCCTCATTGGGTACCCAAATTGACGACGAACTAACACCGGATGATAGTTGATTCCTCCCTTAGTTCCTATAACGGGTACATTTGGGAAATTTCCACAACGGTCAATGGTTCTGATCCCCTCGTAGATTCGATTGTACCAATCAATTTCAGAGTTGGTAAGAGACATGATTCTCGGCGACCAACGTAAAGTATTCTATTGATCCCAAAATGCAGCAGACTTGGGCAAATAGGAAGTGAACCATTTGTATAGCAGGGGTACATAACATGTGATAATTCCTCCATTATACAAATTCCTTAAGTGTACCGAATGATACGAATCTACGAGTAAGGTCGGTACGGGGTTTCCAATCAGAAAAATCTTAATGGCGTTGATATCTACGAAGTTATCAATGTTGGGAAACAAAAATAACCCGTAGGTAAGCAAAACAAAGATGCTCTCAAAAGCGGCCACGTTCCCTATACTAGCAAAGTACAGAGCTTTCTTTATCAAGAACTGGGCTGGAAAACCCTGGATTCCACCCTTAGTGGTCATGTGAGTGTCATACCCCAAATTTTGACCACTAAGGTTTCCCATCATTGTGCAAATCATCATCACAATATGGAAGAACCATCATACTTCATCAGTCTCCCCAAAGATGGGTGAGCATTCCCTACAATCAAAATTAGGGTTTTAAGCCCTCCCTGAGTGCTTAGACAAGGGATCAATCAAGGAATGACATGATCTTCAACTTGTATAACCTCTCAAGCATTCACAAAGGATCAAAAGGACTCCCACTTCAAGGATTAAGCACAAGGCTGCTCCCTTTTAGGTGGATTAAGTCTCAAGATCGACAGTGTCACCAAATTAGGGTTTTGGTCGACCAGGGCCTCCAGATGGAAATTTTTCATCTGAGCACAAGCCAATGATCCAAAACATAACCTAATATACTCCATGGAACCTCATGGACCCAAACATCAAGTCAATTTGACCTCAGGGGATGCATACATCAAAAATCAGGAATTAGGGTTTCTTGACCTAATTCACCCCTAAGTTGACTTTTAGGGCAAATCATGATCCAAGACCTCAAGATAGGGTTTGATGGTCTCTAATGAACTATATTGATCCATTTGGAACAATGGATTAACCCAAGAAGCTTGAGCAACAAGTCTCAATTTCATCTGCACCACAATTAGGGTTTCGCGAGGAAAGTCAACTGTAACTTTGACTTTTGACCAGGACATGCTCCCAAACCCTAGGACATGCCTCAATACACCCTATGACACCCATGGAACATGTCCATCAAGTTTGATTTAGGTCAAGGACATGATTTCCTGAAGAATTGCACAGTTTGGAATTCATCTGATAAAAAGTCAACTGTGCACAAAAGTCAACTTTGACTTTTTGAGATTTTTCACCAAAATGGATTTTTAACCCTAAAATGATGTTAATGTATGATTTTAATCATCATTCATCAAGAAAAACCAAAGAAAGTGGGATAACTTGTAAAAGGGGTAACCATAAAACTTAGAAATTTTTCTAAGTTATGGAAAAAGTACCACTAATACACTAACTTTGGAGGGTCATAACTCCTAAACCACATGGCCATTTTTTCTCATCCAAAGATGGATTTGTAGCCCTCATTACCCTCTACAAAAACTTCAACTAGACCTAAGTCCAATTCATTAACGATTTTGAGTTATGGAGTGATCAAAATCAAGAAATCACACTTTGTTAAAACACTTGGTGAAAATTTCACTAAGTCAGATTTGACCTCACTTTTTGCCAAATGTAGAGGGATTTTTCACTTGGAATCAAAAGAGATCAAAACCAAACTTGTTCAAACAATTTTTGTATCATGTAAGGGCTTTCCAAAATGGCCAAGAACATTACCAAATTCAACTTACACCATGAGATATGACATTGGCAAGTTGCCTTGCTGAAATCTGTCAAAGGCAAGGCAGAATTTGTAACTTTGCTCGATTTGCCAAAATCAGCCAAATTCAAATGCTCCTGTCCACTTGGACACCTCAGAGGATTGAATCTAAAGGGGACAATCACTGAGCCAAGTCTCCAAAGTCCATGGAACAAGAAATAGCATGTTGAACCTAGAATGGCCAAAATAGGGACAAGACTCCAAATTTGGATTGAAGCATTCAATGGAACCATCAAGGTGGCATGAACTGAGCCATTCTCATCTGAAATCAGTCAAGACTTATCCAAGACCAAGGGAACCAAAGCTCTGTGCCCTAACCTCTAGTCAATGGCTAGAGGAGACTTGGATTTCCATTGGACAACATTGGCCAAACCTACTTACCAGCTGCCATTCACTATTCCTTGCAAAACAAACTTGCTCTACTATAAATAGAGCTCAATTGTGATCAGTTTGAGTACACCAAAGCCATCTAACAGATGCTTTCCTCAAAATCTCTTTCTCTTGGCAAAAATGCCTTTCTTAGCAAGGTAGCTATTGGGTTTTGAGTTTGAGAGCAATTCCAATCAAACCAATCACTCACACACCTCACATACATCATATAGAAGTGATCCAAACACTTGGATCACTTCTGAAACACCAATTTCACAAAATCACCAGCTGGTTGCTCAAAATTTCAAATAAGTTGCAGTTGAGGTACCACGAAGTGATCCAGCCAATTTCAATCAAGTTCAAGCATTCAAACATAATCCATAGGGTGTAGGGAAGCTGTTCAGATCATCACCACTTATCTGTAACACCTCCAAATCAAAAATCACTTTGCACTTGCTGTCACGGCTTGGAGGTAAGCACATACTTGGTCATCTCTCGATCTATGCATATTTCCTCGCACAATAATTTGGCCATATGTTCATAATCATGTATGGAATGTTTTCCCTCAATTAATTGCTTTGTTTGAATCGTGTATAAAAAATCCTAGCCTTCATGCAAAAATTAGGGTTCTTGAGGATTTTTCGTGATTACTTGTTGTATGTTTAATTTAAATGAAATTAATGGACATAGACATGCTCGTGAGGTTGAGACGAGCATAATGATATGTGGATTGCATGATATGATTAAGTATTCAGTGAGATTGGAGAGGAAATGCAAATCTGAGAATCCAAGAACACGCGCGTGTTCTTCAGCTTGTTCTTGGCGTTTTTTTCCCAAATTCAAATATTTGAATTTTGTGATTTTGTTTAATTGATTCAAAAATTAATTTCTCTCTGAGTTTTAATGATTTTGAGTTGATTCTTTTTTTGATAATTCATAAAAATGTTAAAATATTTTATTTTATCAAAAAAATCCAAAAATGTTATTTATTTCATATAATTGATATTTTTGCAAAGAATTAATATTTTAATTGTTTTTGACATTTTAAATATTTTTTCTACATTGATTTTGTAACTTTTGATGCTTTCTAATTATTTTGTAGGTCAATACTTAATTTTTGAAGCATTAATCCAAAATCACAATTTGTTTTTCACATGTTAAACAATTTTGATCATTTTAATTGAATTTTTATTCAATTAAATACATTTTTGAAAACAAATTAGGGTTTTTGGATTAACTCAACCCTCATAAATCATTTTCAAAACACTTTGGGCCTCTAATAGAGTGTAAGACCCAATCCTTTCTTGACCAAACCATTTTGGGACTCAGTGTATTGTATAAGTCCCGATACCGTCAAAAAACGAACGGCGCGATCGTCGCCCTTTTTGAAAAATAACCTTGGGCCTCTCCTTGAGCTATAAGACCCATTCAACACTTTTGGGCCTCTAATAGAGTGTAAGACCCAACCCCCTTTTAACCAAAATCATTTTGGGCCTCACTTATTGTATAAGTCCCTCTGCGTTAAAAGAAAACCTCGGCGCGATCACCATTTTTAAGCGAAAAGACAACTGGGCCTACCCTCGTGTTATAAGCCCCACTCTTCTTCTTTAAAACTTTTTGGGCCTCTTGAGAGAGTGTAAGACCCATCCCTTTTGTACAGGAAACCTTTTTGGGCCACAGTCACTTGTATAAGTCCCCTTGTACAAATTCAAACAGTGCGCTCACTGATAAAACCCTGGGCCTCTCCTTGAGCTGTAAGCCCCAAATCTTTCTTTTTCAAAGCACTTTCTCCTTTGATTTTGAATATACTGTTGTTTTCAATCTTTCTTTGTGAACAACTAACCAAACAGCATGGAAGCTCTACAACCGAGTAAGTGTTTATATGCTTTCATTTACCGCTTTCATATATATATAACTATATTGTGGGGCTGTTTCGCTGTAAGTCTCCTTTCATAAACTCATATCAACTGTGTAATAATAGTATAGATATTTCGAGTTTCCCCGGCAACTACGTCTAGCACTAGGTAAAGCCCTGTCGATCACTCTGAACTTACAGTCAAAACTAGATCCACATAGGATTACCAGACACAGTCTTCCCTCCTCTTGGGGTTAAACAATATGGAGATGTGAAAGGCAGATTCTTTTTGAACCCTTTCTCAGACTGTCACTCTTAGAAATAGACTGAACTAGATCCCCAATAGGATTACCAGATACAGTCTTCTCTTCGGCTGTCCTCATTAGGATTTTTCAAGAAATTCTATTCCCCAGAGATGAATTATTCTCGGTGAAACTTCTCTTGAATTTCTTCAAACCTCAGAACTGTTCACTAAATGAATTATTCTCGGTGAAACTTTTCTTGAACGTTTCTTTGGTTTGGGACCCACGGGCTTCTTAAAAGCATCGGCCTCCTCTTGGGCATCGTACAAGGACCCACAGGCTTCCTAAAAGCAGCCCCGCCTCCTCTTGGGCTTAGTACAAGGACCCTACGGCTTCTTAGAAGTAATCACAGCCTCCTCTTAGGCTTCGTATAATGATCTCTTCCTCCGGGAATGATAGCCTCCTCTTGGGCTTCGTACAAGGACCGATCGGCTTCTTAAAAGATTCCAGCCTCCTCTTGGGCTTCGTACAAATTCTCCCGACGACCTCCTAGAGGTATAGGAACAGAACTTAATCATCTTCATAGAACAGTCCTTTCATAGAGTCTACCACTGTTTCTCAAAGCATGGTACAAAGGATGAACTCTAGACTTGGATAGTCTTACTTCCTTGAGTCTCAAAGACATTCTCAAGCACTCCTTCGTTAAATAGGAAGGAAACCCGTAGACTCGGACAGTCTCAATACCCTTCGGATTTCCCACTTCCTTAAAGAACAGGAATAACCCGGATCTTTGAATCAAATCCATGAGTACAGTGTTGCTCATATAAGAACTGATTTTCTCTGTAAAAATCAGTATACCGGACCTGTCACTCAAATGAAACAGTAACCATAGCCTCCCTCTTGGGCTTTGTACAATGATTCTCCCCAACGGAGTCAAACAACATTTAGCCTCTCTCTCGGGCTTTGTACGAGACACATAAGAGACTCCCTCGTTGAGTCAATCACCCCTTTCGCCTCCATCTCGGGCTTTATACGAGATACAAAAAAGGTTCTTATTAAGCCAAACAAATTTTAGCATCCATCTCGGGCTTCGTACGAGATACAAAAAACTCCCTCGTTGAGTCAAACGGCCTCCATCTCGGGCTTTATACGAGATACCAAACGACTTCATCGTCGGGTCAAAACCTTTTAGCCTCTCTCTCGGGCTTTGTACGAGACACATATCAGCCTCCTCTTAGGCTTTGTATAAGAAAACCACTGGTTGATCCAATCAACCTTTTAGCATCAAAGTTGTGCCTCGTTCATAGTACCCAAACACAGTACACTCCTTCCCCTTCATCTAACTGCTGTAAGCGGCAAGCCTCTGGATCATCTACATCCATGCCAATGTCCCTCTTTTAGTATGAGAAATTCCTAAGGAAAGATAGCATTGCTCTAAACTGAGTTAAAGTCTTCTCCTTCAGGATAAAACCCCTTCTTAGGAAATTATGGCATTGCTAGGATCCGCGTATCCCGGTTAAAGTAATTCTCCTTTAACCCTTCTTTAGAGATGACAAATTCTCTCTAAAGTCGAGGTCTTTCAGCTTCTCGTCTTGGGCTTTGAACAAGACACAAATAGACTTTTCAGCTTCACATCTTGGGCTTTGAACAAGATACAAATCACCTTTCGCTTCACGTCTTGGGCTTTGAACAAGACACCAAAACACCCATTTCCTCCTATTCTACTACGAATGCTCTGATTTCCCTATTTCGGTAAACGGGACTACGTAGGCATAAGATCGAAAGAAAAGATCTTAGCGAGCAAACTAAACAAAAAACCCAAATCCCATACTCTCACATCAAAAAGCATCAGTCCTAACATCCTAACCCTTGTTCCCCGCCAGAAACCTTCTGTCTAGATAAAAAGAAAGAAACTGTATTGGAGAAAATACAAATAACTAGTACAAAGCCCCCCACACATTGATAGCATCCGTAACCTAACAGACCGCTGTTCAAACTCAGTATGCAAGCAGGGTTAATTGGAGACATCTATTTCCCTTCCTTATTCAGCACACAATAGGATAAAAAATGAATTGACCTGTAGTTTAAGCTCAAACCGCAGAGAGCGACCAGCGCTTAAGAACCGCGTCCAAAATCGCTCGCTACAGAAAAAATGGAGCCCACCGTGGGGCCAGTCTTTCTTTTTCTTTTTTCTCTTCACTTGTGTGAAAACCACAGATTGGGGCTTCCGCCGGGGAACCCATTTCTGTCAGGAACTTAGGATTCTTAGCTTTATAAGTCTAGGATGATTAGGAGAAATATATATACTGCTTTTCCTAATTGCTATACATGTTTATTTTTCTGCTAATGGGAATGCGGGTGATGCCGTATGTGGAAAGATTGAGTATACACTTAAGATAAGTGATGGCGACGGGGTCGACCATCAACCTCAGTGGAGGCTGACCAACGCAACCCATTCACTCTTTTAGCCAATGGGCCGGTTATTAAGTTTGAGAAGCTGAGGAGCCAAACCCTTTCGTAGTGCGGAAACTATCGGAAATAGTTGTTACGCGATACTACCCTCATTTGAGGCTGGTGATCTATTCTTGGTGAATGACACTTACTCTAAGATTGCACACAACTCGTTGGCGATCCGCTTGTTGTCTACCTTCCTGGGAGGAGCTGATGATAATGAGTACAGGTACAAAAATCACCTTAGTATAAACCTTTGGGGATGGGTAGAGCCTTGACTTCATGACAACGACCCTTTGACCCCATGTTTTTTCTATGTTTTTGTGTGCTGCATTCATGCATTCATTTAATAAAACATTAAAACATTCAAAAAACTTCTCTTCTAGTCTCTCTGTTTTTCAAATTAAACTAAGACTGTGATTGCAGATATCAGAGAGGAGGATTACGCTAATGGATTTCGGTAGAAGGAGAACTCACCAGTATACCTTCAAGGTTCCAAAACTAGAGGATTTGAGAAGGTTAGCAAGGATGATCACTAGCCCTGAGGCTTTTAGAGCCAAGCACGGAGGTCTGCTACCGCTGTTAAGAGTCCATGTGATTGAGGGAATCATGGATGCGCTCATTCAATTCTACGATCCAGTTTATCACTGTTTCATATTCCCGGATTACCAGCTAGCACCAACGCTGGAGGAGTATTCTCATCTGGTCGATCTACACATCACAGATCGAGCTCCATTTTCTGGACTGGAAGAAATTCCAAAGAATCAGACTATTGCGAGAGCAATTCATTTGGATGAGTCTGAGGTCAGGACTCACATGACTACTAAGGGTGGCATCCAAGGTTTGCCAGCCCAATTCTTAACAAAGAAAGCTCTGTACTTTGCTAGTATAGGGAACGGGACTGCTTTTGAAAGCATCTTTGTTTTACTCACCTACGGATTATTTTTGTTTCCCAACATTAATAACTTCGTCGATATAAACTCCATTAAGGTTTTTCTCATTGGAAACCCTGTGCCGACTTTGCTCGCAGATGCGTATCATTCTGTACGCTTGGGAAATTTGTACAGTGGAGGGGAGATCACATGCTGTGTACCTCTGCTTTATAAATGGTTTATATCTCACTTGCCCAAGTCTGCCGCTTTTTGGGATTGCAAGAGTGTCTTACGTTGGTCGCAGAAGATCATGTCTCTTACCAACTCTGATATAGATTGGTGTAATAGGATTTATGATGGAATTAGAATCATCGATCATTGTGGAAACTTCCCCAACGTACCCCTTATAGGAACTAAGGGAGGAATCAACTACCATCCGATATTGGTTCTTCGTCAATTTGGATACCCGATGAGACACATCCCACTAGGTGTTCATCTGGAAGGTCTTTTCTTCAAAGAAGGAGAAAATGACAGAGCACTGAAGATGGAAATAGTGCACGCTTGGAAACACATTCATAAGAAAGGACGAGAGTCTCTAGGAAAACCAGACTGTGTCTCGGTGGAGCCTTATCTCCACTGGGTACAAACTAGAGCTCTCAAGTTAAAAATGCCTTATCCTCGTTACGGAATTCTTCCGCCAAAGGAATCTGTCATGTATTTCATGACGGAAACTGAAAAGCTTCAGGTTACTCTCAACAAAGTCCAGAAGGAGAGAAGGTCTTGGAAGAACAAGTACCGCACCCTCGACATAGAGTGCATCAAAATACAGCAATTACTGAAAGAGAAAGATGCTCTGATTGAAATTTTGGAGCAGCACGCTGTAGAGAATCAAGATGACCAAAGGAATTTGCTCGCTCTTTTCACCTGGCAAAGGAATGACAACCCGACAACGGCCCAAGAGCCCCGGTCTAAGAAAAGGAAGGTACCAGAGTCAGCACCCGATTTCTCTTTAGAGAGGACTCGGGACCCATTAGCTTAGGTTTCTGTTTCTGCACTTTGTAATCTACTGTATTTCCATTTCTGTAATCCTTTGAACTTCAATAAAAAGGGGGTTTCCCCACCGTTTGATATTTGCAATCTAATTGTCGAAGTTTATTTTGATTAAACCAAAAAAACAATTAATATAATCATTGCATTCATCATTCTCACATCGCGTATTCTTCTTACCTACGAATCTCACGTTTGTGTCTCGATTCTAGAGTCAAACTGTCTCATTCGTATAACACTCGGGCCAATCGTCAGAAAAAGATGGATGATCTTGAGGAAGAAAACAGAGAGTTGAAAGAAGAGATCGACGCTTTGAGAGAGGATATGAGAAAGCTTTGTAACGACATGCAAGCCATGGCAGAAGCTCAGCTACAAAGGACTGTGATCTCAGAGATCACCTCAACGCCCATAGCGGAGAAGTATGATCCTAGGTATCAGATACCGAAAGATCGCCCTTGGGGTATGCCTGTTAACTATATCCCGGAAGGATATGTTCCGCCGATCACTGAGGATCAGGGAATCACAACAGAAGCCGCTGGGCCTGAAGGTTACAAACTTCGGGAAAGCGAAGATGCCAGGGGCATACTGAAGACTCCTGAAGGTTACAAACTTCGGGAAACGCCAAGATTCACTACCGTAGTCACGGTACCACCCCCTGTGGTGCACACTGTCCCGGGAGGGCAGGTTTTGCCGATACCTTCTGGTAAAAAGGAAACTATGTTCGACCGAATGGATGAATTCCAGGAACAGTTCTTGGAAAGGCAAAAGGAATTGCAGGCCATTCACGGTCAGGATCTATTTGGGAAGGACGCCGCAGATCTCTGCTTAGTCCCCAATGTGAAAGTCCCGCACAAGTTCCAAGTGCCCGACTTTGAAAAATACAAGGGTAACTCTTGCCCTCAAAGTCACTTGACAATGTACGCTCGACGAATGTCAGCTCAGACGGAGAATCAGGACCTGCTGATTCACTACTTCCAGGATAGTTTAACCGGTGCCGCACTCAAATGGTACATGGGTTTAAACCGTGCTACGATTAGCACTTTCAGAGATCTTGGCAAAGCCTTCGTCCAACAATACAAATACAATTTGGACATGGCACCCGACAGAGATCAACTCAGATCAATGTCACAAAAAGACAAGGAAACCTTTAAGGAGTACGCTCAAAGGTGGCGTGAAATTGCCGCTCAAATTTGTCCAGCTCTTGAGGAAAGAGAGATGACAAAGATCTTCTTAAAGACCTTAAGCTCATTTTACTATGACCGAATGGTTGCCAGTGCGCCCAGTGATTTCACCGAGATGGTCGGCATGGGCGTACGTCTTGAGGAAGCCGTCCGAGAGGGACGTTTGATAAAAGACACTGGATTGACGAGCGGTACTAAGAAATATGGTAGTGCTCTCCCTAAGAAAAAAGAGCAAGATATTGGGAATATCTCTCTCGGAAAGCAAAGGCGACGTTATCAACCAGTAGCAGCTGTAATTCCTGCTATCAGCCCTGCGCCTGTTCCTACTTATCAACCTCAGGTTGCGCAGAGCCAACCTGATCAACAAAGGACACAACAGCCTCTTCAGCAGGCTCGTCCTCCATATAACAGCAACCGTACAACACGACCATCAGGGTTTGATCCTATACCCATGTCGTACACAGAGCTGTTTCCATTACTGTTAGCCAAGGGGCACATTCAGACTAAATCCCCTCTTGCAGTACCGGAAAATCTGCCTTTTTGGTTTAAGGTTGATCAAACTTGCCCTTATCATCAAGGAGGTCCAGGGCATAACATAGAGACTTGTCTCAATTTCAAGTCCGACGTACAAAAGCTTGTTAGGAGCGGGCTCTTATCTTTCAAGGATACGAACCCCAATGTTCTTACGAACCTGCTACCTCAACATGAGAAAGCTGCAGTCAATCTCATTGAGAAAGAGACTAATAATGTCTATCAAATTCACGATGTACTCTTATTGAAGACCAATCTGGTCAAGATGCATTGTAGACAGAGTGGATATGGCCATGTGCCACCTCATAACTATCATCAGTGTGATATCTGCTCTAAACACAACCAAGGATGTTCGGTAGTGCAATCAGCTCTACAGGAACAGACGGATCTCGGATGGATCCAAGAGCACCGAGTTCGTGGAGTTAACATGGTCTATACGAATTCTAACGTCATTCAGAACCACGATATCCGTGCAATGAATGTCAACTTGGTGGCGATGCACTCAAGGCAAAGCCAGTATCATAATCTGCCGCGACACGATTACAATTCCTGTCTGACTTGCTCAGTAAACAAACAGTGATGCTCTTTCATACAAGAGGCCCTCCAGCGTCAGATGGATCTTGGATGGATCCAAGACTACCATGATAGGAACCCTTATCAAATCAACATGGTTCAGATCTTCGATATTCGCGTAATGAATACCAATCTGGTAGAGTTACATGCTGAGCAGGTCCGACTCGGATTCTTAATATCACATGACTATCAAAGCTATAAAGCGGGTTGCGAAAATGATCGAGGTTGTACCCTTGTCCAGGAGGCACTTCAGCACTTGTTAAATCACTGGTGGATGCCAATCTATATGGATGAAGATACTCAGCAAATCAGTATCAATAACAGAAACCCCACTCGGCATCAGAGTCAGGATGTCCGATCTGTGGAAGCTAACCTAGTGAGGTTACATTGTATTCAAAGTGGGCGTGGCCAGGTGCCACCACACAACTATGAACGTTGCGGCGTCTGTTCGGAAAGTAACCAAGGGTGTTACCTTGTGAGAGCAGCTCTTCAGGGTCAGGTCGATCGTGGAGAAATTCGTCCATATCCGGGTTCTGGACCCATCAACTGGACGTCGAACTACCTTGCCGAGCAAGTTGAGGACGTTGTTACGATCTCTGGTCATCATAGGACCAGGGATGTTTTTGCCATTATCCCCCTACTTGACAAATCTAAGGTTCCCAACCGGGAACTGATCGAGATTACTTATGATGGTCAGAAAAATCAGAAGGTTCCCGTAGTCATCTATTTACTGGGACCATTACCGTATGAATCAACTAAGGCAATCCCTTACAGATACGGTGCAACGACAATTGAAAATGGAAAGGAAATTCCATTACCCTCCGTCGTGAATATTGCAGACATCAGTCGTGTAACACGGAGTGGTCGAATCTTCAACCAAGGAGTTGGGAAACCTAACAAGGAAAAGGAACTTCAGACAGAAGCTCCCGATCCACCAGTTGGTCAATCCGATAATCCGGACCTTTCAAAAGATGATGATAAGATGCTGAAGCTCATCCAAAGGAGTGAATACAACATTGTCGATCAACTGTTACAGACTCCTTCAAAGATCTCGGTATTATCGCTGTTACTCAGTTCCGAAGCCCACAGGGAGGCTCTACAGAAAGTCTTGGAGCAAGCCTTTGTGGAACAGGATGTAACCATCAGACAGTTTGATAGCATTGTCTCTAACATCACTTCTTGCAACAATTTGGGATTTAGTGATGAGGAATTACCCGAAGAGGGTCGCCGTCATAACATGGCGCTCAATATCACAGTTAACTGCCAGGACGATGCTTTAGCCAGCGTACTGGTAGACACAATGTCAGCCCTGAATGTTATGCCGAAGTCCACTTTGATGCAATTATCATTCAAAGGCCCTCCGATGAGAATCAGCGAGGTCGTCGTCAAAGCGTTTTTTTCGGATCCAGAAAAACAGTTATCGGCGAAGTTGATCTTCCCATAACTATCGGTCCTCATACTTTCCAAGTCACTTTCCAGGTCATGGACATCCGGGCAACATACAGTTGTTTATTAGGAAGACCTTGGATACATCAGGCTGGGGCGGTTACTTCCACCCTCCACCAAAAGCTAAAGTTCGTACAGAACGGCCAACTCATCACAGTCTGTGGAGAACAGGCCTTGCTGGTGAGTAACTTGTCTATCATCTGCTGGTATAAAACCTGAGGAGGTTATTGGAACGCAGTTCCAAGCACTGTCGGTCAACAAGGACAATCATTTCAAAGGAGGAACCTCGATTTTCTCATACAAAGATGCTATCAAAGCGGTCGAGAGTACCGATACAAAAGGACGGGGACAGCTTGTCATTCCCATTGACAATAAAACAAAGAAGGGTCTTGGTTTTTCTGTAACCTGCACCCATACAACTGCTAACGATGAAAGTCTTCATCCCATTCTGAACTTCTTCCACAGTGGAGGTTTCCTTCACCCAGTGTCTCAGACAGTTCATGCTATCAATGAGGAAGATCCCTCTGACACGGATGAAGAGTGGAAGTCCTACCTTAACAAGGACGGTTATATGTCTCAGGAAGAGGCGCCTATGCCTTTTTGCTTTCCTACAGAAAGTCCGAGATTTATACCAATATCAGACATCGAAATGATATATGGAGATTGTGATCCGGAAGGATGCCGTGCTCCGCCGAATTCATTAGAGGAAGACACTCCGATGAAAGACAATTTTGACTACAATCACTATGGCCCAATGGATGGCCTGCCAATGTGGCAACCTTACCCAGGAAACTTGGGGCAAGAAAGTCAGCCGAGTAATGAAACTCAGCTGAGCATCATTGAACAGAATACCTGTGTCCCCACCATGTCATGGGATCAACACTCAGATCATTCGGAAACTACTCAACATGAAGATGAATTCACAACGTTTGCATGACTTGAATTCATCAACTATGCTTTTCCCGAGGTCAACGTCATTGAGAGGGATGACTCCTCCAGTTCCAAAGAAATTTGGGACACCCTGGGAGAACCAAGTGGAAAATACGACTTTATGGTCAAGTACACTGCTCCCGAAAGCTCTCGTATCAGGCTCAAGGATATCCATCCAACTGGATGGGGAGATACGGCTGAGAGCACAAATGTTATGCAAAATTCAACAGAGGAATCCTCCTACGACAATTCTGCCTGGGAGACAGATTCCAATGATCCTGCTCTGCCAGAAATCAGCGTCATTTCTGAAGACAAATCAAGGAAGGTGCCAGACTTTGTGATTCGCCGAGGAGTTCGCCGCTAATGGGTTGCCGTCGAGGTTCCGAAGGTCGCTCATCAGTCAAAGTAATTGCCATCTTTTAACCTTTCACCCTCCCAGGTGAAACGGATGTTTTGATAGGGCTCGCTTTCTGTAAATTTCCCTCTTCGCTTTGCCCGAAGCGACAAAGTTTTGTTTTATAGGGTTGTAGTTTCAAGGATCGACTTGTTCATTAATAAAATAACGTCGTTCTGTAATTTCCGCATTAATTGTTGTTTTCTCTTTTTGCTTTTTCAGAAAATGGTAATCCTAAAAAAAACAATTCAAATAAAAACAAGCAGTGATAAAATAAAACACTGCACACACTTGCATTTTCTCTATCTCTTCTAAACACGAATCATCACGTCATGCAGATTGCTTGTTTTACATCCCGTTGAAACATACGATCCAATGCCTTCTCCCGACTTTGAGTTCCCGGTATTCGAGGCTGAAGAAGAAAATGACGAAGAAATTCCAAAAGAGATCTCTCGATTACTCAAACAAGAGGAAAGGTCCATTAAACCTCACAAAGAACCGTTGGAAACGGTAAACTTGGGTTCAGGAAAAGAGGGAAAAGAAATCAGGATTGGTGTACTACTCAGTCCAACTGCCAGAGAAGGTTTGATAAAGCTTCTCAAATAATTCCCTGATGTATTCGCTTGGTCCTATCAGGATATGCCAGGGTTGGATATCAGCATCGTGGAACATCACTTACCATTAAGATCGGAATGTCCGCCAGTAAAGCAAAGGTTGAGACGGACTCACCCGGACATGGCCATCAAAATCAAAGAGGAGGTGCAGAAACAGATTGACGCGGGTTTCCTCGCCACATCTGAATATCCTCAATGGTTAGCCAACATTGTATCCGTTCCGAAAAAGGATGGAAAGGTCAGAATGTGTGTAGACTACAGGGATCTGAACAAGTCTAGTCCAAAGGACGACTTTCCTTTACCACATATTGACATGCTGGTGGACAGCACAACAAAATTCAAAGTCTTCTCCTTCATGGATGGATTCTCGGGTTATAACCAGATCAAAATGGCGCCGAAAGACATGGAGAAAACTTCGTTCATTACCCCATAGGGTACCTTTTGTTACAAGGTAATGCCGTTCAGTTTGAAGAATGTCGGGGCAACCTACCAAAGGGCCATGACTACTCTGTTTCATGACATGATACACAAAGAAATCGAAGTGTATGTTGATGATATGATTGCAAAATCAAAAATAGAGAGTGAGCACGTTGAACATTTGTCAAAATTGTTCGAACGTCTAAGAAAATTCAAGCTCCGCTTGAATCCCAACAAGTGCACCTTCGGTGTCCGTTCAGGGAAACTATTAGGGTTCATCGTCAGCCAGAAAGGAATTGAGATTGATCCTGACAAGGTCAAGGCCATTCGAGAAATGCCTTCTCCGAAAACTGAAAAACAAGTTAGAGGATTTCTGGGACGGTTGAACTACATCTCCAGATTCATATTCCTTATGACCGCCACTTGTGCGCCGATTTTCAAATGACTGAAAAAGAACCAGGATTGCGTTTGGTCAGAAGATTGCCAAACTGCCTTCGACAGTATTAAGGAATATATGTTGAATCCTTTGATTCTATCACCTCCAGTGGAAGAAAGACCACTGATTATTTACCTCACAGTCCTAGAGGACTCAATGGGGTGTGTACTTGGCCAACAAGACGAAACCAAAAGGAAAGAGTCTGTCATTTACTATCTAAGCAAGAAATTCACCGACTGTGAAACTCGGTACACGATGCTCGAGAAAACTTACTGTGCTTTGGCTTGGGAAGCCAAACGTCTTCGTCAGTACATGATTCGTCATACTACTTGGTTGGTCTCCAAAATGGATCCGATGAAGTACGTTTTCGAAAAACCTGCTCTCACGGGAAGAATCGCCGTTGGCAGATGCTATTATCAGAATATGACATAGAGTATCACGCTCAAAAAGCCGTTAAGGGGAGTATTTTAGCCGATCATTTGGCTCATCAACCGATTGACGACCAGGAATCAATCGGGTTTGACTTCCCAGATGAAGATGTCATGTATCTAAAAATGAAAGATCGCGATGAACCGTTACCCAATGAAAGGCCAGAACCAGGTTCCCAATGGGGACTTATCTTTGACGGAGCAGTTAATCATTATGGAAACGGAATTGGGCAATCATTGTTACCCCTCAGGGTACCCATATTCCTTTCACTGCCAGACTTAAGTTCAAGTGTACAAATAACGAGGCCGAATACGAAGCATGTATCATGGGTCTCGAAGAAGCGATTGATTTAAGGATAAAAAACTTGGACGTATACGGCGACTCAGCCCTGGTTATCAATCAGTTAAAAGGAGATTGGAACACATACCAGTCAAGATTGATTCCTTACAAAGACTATGCAGGAAGGTTGTTACCCTTCTTCAACAGAGTTGAGTTTCATCACATCCCTCGTGAGGAGAATCACATGGCTGATGCATTAGCCACTACCTCTTCCATGATTAGTGTAGGTCAATGGAATGACATACGTAAGATCGACATAATATGCCTTGAAAGGCTCGCTTACGTCTTCACGATTGAAGCAGTCATAGACAACAAACCTTGGTATCACGATATCAAATGTTTCCTTCAGAAACAAGAGTACCCATCTGGGGCACTCAGAAAAGACAGAAAAACCCTCAGAAGATTGGCTGGAAACTTCTTCCTGAGCGGTGACACTCTCTATAAGAGAAATTTTGACATGGTCTTGCTCCGATGCGTAGACAGACCAGAAGCAGACATGCTTATGAAAGAAATTCATGAAGGATCCTTTGGCACTCATGCCAACAGACACACAATGGCGAGAAAAATTCTCAGAGCAGGGTACTATTGGTTGACAATGGAATCCGACTGCTACAAGTACATGAGGAGGTGTCACAAGTGTCAGATATACTCCGACAAAATTCATGTACCGCCATCACATCTCAAAGTTCTTTCTTCCCAGTGGCCATTTTCCATATGGGGAATCGACATGATTGGCTTGATTGAACCTAAGGCTTCAAATGGACATCGGTTCATCCTGGTCGCCATTGACTATTTCACCAAGTGGGTCGAAGCAGCATCGTATGCTAATGTAACCCGACAAGTGGTGGTCCGATTTATCAAAAATAATATCATCTGCCGTTATGGTGTTCCAAGCGAGATCATCACTGACAATGGATCTAACTTGAACAACAAGATGATGAAAGAGTTGTGCACAGAGTTCAAGATCGAACACCATAACTCATCTCCCTACCGCCCCAAGATGAACGGAGCGGTAGAAGCGGCTAACAAGAACATCAAGAAGATCGTTCAAAAGATGGTTGTAACCTACAAATACTGGCACGAAATGCTACCCTTTGCTCTTCACAGTTATCGCACATCTGTCCGCACTTCAACAGGGGCTACCCCTTTCTCTCTAGTGTATGGCATGGAAGCAGTGCTCCCCATAGAAGTAGAGATCCCATCAATCCGAGTACTGATGGAAGCTAAGCTCACCGAGGCTGAATGGTGTCAAAGCCGACACGACGAACTCAATCTGATCGAAGAAAAGAGAATCACGGCACTATGCCACGGTCAGTTGTATCAACAGAGAATGAAGAGGGCGTTTGACAAAAAGGTCCGACCTCGTGTCTTCAGACAAGGAGATCTCGTGCTCAAGAAGATACAATCATTTTTCACTGATTCGCGAGGCAAGTGGACTCCGAATTATGATGGCCCCTATGTGGTCACGAAAGCTTTCTCAGGCGGCGCCTTGAGACTTACAACCATGGACGGAGAGGAATTTGCCTACCCCACGAATGTTGATGTAGTCAAGAAATACTTCGCCTAAACTATAAAAAAAAACGTCTCGGTGGATTGAAAACCCGAAAGGGCGGTCCAGGCAAAAGTTAGAGACATGAAAAAAAAAATCATCCCGATGGATTGGAAATCTCAAAGTACAATCCAGGCAAAAATTAGGGATAATGGCAAGTAACTATGTTCAACAAAGGCAGGTCCCTCTGCGGCAGTTACACCATCCATCAGAGGATAACTCCAGTCAAGGTCATCTTTGACAGAAGCTCAGGATGCCCAGAATTCAAAGTTGGTATAAGGATAGTGGTCGTTATGTTTCAACGTAGCCCTTTTCCCTGTAAATTACCATTTTCAAACTTTGTAAATACTCTTTGGAATCACGCGTTTGGCTGATCTCCATCCTATCAATAAAATTTGAGCCTTTGTGCTTTTGTTTGTAATTCTTATTTGTTTTAGCTTTACAGAACGACGTTTTTAATATGATTAACGATTCTTGAAATAAAACAAAAATGAATTTACTTGTTAAAACTTTTTCTGCTTTTAAACAAAGATGGCAATTTCTTTTGACTGTTGAACATCAAAGGAACATCAACCGCTTCTTTAGAAGTGGGCGAACTTCAAAGTGCAGAATCAAAGTACTCCTTCTAACCCAGTACGTCTGAATGAAGGGATCAACTGTGTCAGAGACCTTGTTTCGTCTGACACGCCTCGGCCGAGTTCTCATCTCCTAAGCCCGATCAACGGTATTCCCCGCAGGGTCTATCTCTCCTAAGCAAGGTGGAATTGCTATTTTGAACCAGCGATATTTCTATACGCCCCGAGATGGCCGAGTATCCAGTCATGTTCATCTTTTAGTTTGTATGTCGCGTCAGTTTTGTCAGCATATACATACATACATCATGCATTATTGATTTGCATTCACATTCATATTGCATCACTATCACTCTAGTCGGTCTCGTCCCCTAGTGATGACAGTCCTCCCAATCGAGTTATCAGTTCTTGCCTCGTCAGGAAACGCTGCGTTTGAACAACCTCGCCTCCAGTTTATTTCTGAGAGGAAGTTGGCTTTCGACCACTTTGATAACTTGAACCTCTGAAAGACCAGAGAACCTTCAACAAATGTCACTCTTCGCCATTGAAGGTGATATTTTCGCTTTCCCGGATTAAGGAAAATCCCCAGAGGAAGCCTCTTAAGCAGAGAGTCAGCAATACAGCAGTTTTTCTCCGAAAAGACCGCTGATGAAAAGGTCATCGACACCTCAAAATTGGACCCCATCATATGGCATTTTTCCGGGAAGATCCCGAGAAAAGTATGATGTAAGATCCCAAACGAAAACAGTCTCTCCAGGGACTCACTTTCCTCAGTAGAATCGACAAATGGCGTCTCCAACAGAGAAGTTTGTACAACTCTATAACTCAGACGACTGGGTTCCCCAGCAAGTCTGACATCAAAAGTTTTTCGTCAAATGGCATCTCTCCAGGAAAATTCGGCGAGAAGTTTGAGGAAAATCTGCTACTAATAGCGTTCCTTTGTCAATAAAGTTTATTGACAAAAGAAACTGAGACCAGTTCCTTGGTAGGAAACCAGGATCGAGGGGAAGTTTACATCAGAAACTAAGACCAGTTCCTTGGCAGGAAACCAGGATCGGGGGGAAGTTTAAATCAAAAACTAAGACCAGTCCCTTGGTAGGAAACCAGGATCGAGGGGAAGTTTAAATCAGAAACTAAGACCAGTTCCTTGGTAGGAAACCAGGATCGAGGGGAAGTTTAAATCAGAAACTAAGACCAGTTCCTTGGTAGGAAACCAGGATCGAGGGGAAGTTTACCTTTTCTAAGCATCATTGATTAGCAAAATAAGATGAATGCGCAAGCTACCATTCATAACCGCTATCAAAATTTTGGGTATTCCGATATTTAATCCTCTTGCACCCCGAATGCCCGAATACCTTCGCCATTCACACCTTCGTGTCCAAGAAGATTAAATAGGGGCATCTGTCATACCCCAAATTTTGACCACTAAGATTTCCCATCATTGTGCAAATCATCATCACAATATGGAAGAACCATCATACTTCATCAGTCTCCCCAAAGATGGGTGAGCATTCCCTACAATCAAAATTAGGGTTTTAAGCCCTCCCTGAGTGCTTAGACAAGGGATCAATCAAGGAATGACATGATCTTTAAATTGTATAACCTCTCAAGCATTCACAAAGTATCAAAAGGACTCCCACTTCAAGGATTAAGCACAAGGTTGCTCCCTTTTAGGTGGATTAAGTCTCAAGATCGACAGTGTCACCAAATTAGGGTTTTGGTCGACCAGGGCCTCCAGATGGAAATTTTTCATCTGAGCACAAGCCAATGATCCAAAACATAACCTAATATACTCCATGGAACCTCATGGACCCAAACATCAAGTCAATTTGACCTCAGGGGATGCATACATCAAAAATCAGGAATTAGGGTTTCTTGACCTAATTCACCCCTAAGTTGACTTTTAGGGAAAATCATGAGCCAAGACCTCAAGAGAGGGTTTGAGGGTCTCTAATGAACTATATTGATCCATTTGGAACAATGGATTAATCCAAGAAGCTTGAGCAACAAGTCTTAATTTCATCTGCACCACAATTAGGGTTTCGCGAGGAAAGTCAGCTGTAACTTTGAATTTTGACCAGGACATGCTCCCAAACCCTAGGACATGCCTCAATACACCCTATGACACCCATGGAACATGTCCATCAAGTTTGATTTAGGTCAAGGACATGATTTCCTGAAGAATTGCACAGTTTGGAATTCATCTGATAAAAAGTCAACTGTGCACAAAAGTCAACTTTGACTTTTTGAGATTTTTCACCAAAATGGATTTTTAACCCTAAAATGATGTTAATGTATGATTTGAATCATCATTCATCAAGAAAAACCAAAGAAAATGGGATAACTTGTAAAAGGGGTAACCATAAAACTTAGATATTTTTCTAAGTTATGGAAAAAGTACCACTAATACACTAACTTTGGAGGGTCATAACTCCTAAACCACATGGCCATTTTTTCTCATCCAAAGTTGGATTTGTAGCCCTCATTACCCTCTACAAAAACTTCAACTAGACCTAAGTCTAATTCATTAAGGATTTTGAGTTATGGAGTGATCAAAATCAAGAAATCACACTTTGTTAAAACACTTAGTGAAAATTTCACTAAGTCAGATTTGACCTCACTTTTTGCCAAATGTAGAGGGATTTTTCACTTGGAATCAAAAGAGATCAAAACCAAACTTATTCAAACAGTTGTTGTATCATGTAAGGGCTTTCCAAAATGGCCAAGAACATTACCAAATTTAACTTACACCATGAGATATGACATTGGCAAGTTGCCTTGCTGAAATCTGTCAAAGGCAAGACAGAATTTGCAACTTTGCTCGATTTGCCAAAATCAGCCAAATTCAAATGCTCCTATCCACTTGGACACCTCAGAGGATTGAATCTAAAGGGGACAATCACTGAGCCAAGTCTCCAAAGTCCATGGAACAAGAAATAACATGTTGAACCTAGAATGGCCAAAATAGGGACAAGACTCCAAATTTGGATTGAAGCATTCAATGGAACCATCAAGGTGGCATGAACTGAGCCATTCTCATCTAAAATCAGTTAAGACTTATCCAAGACCAAGGGAACCAAAGCTCTGTGCCCTAACCTCTAGTCAATGGCTAGAGGAGACTTGGATTTCCATTGGACAACATTGGCCAAACCTACTTACCAGCTGCCATTCACTATTCCTTGCAAAACAAACTTGCTCTACTATAAATAGAGCTCAATTGTGATCAGTTTGAGTACACCAAAGCCATCTAACAGATGCTTTCCTCAAAATCTCTTTCTCTTGGCAAAAATGCCTTTCTTAGCAAGGTAGCTATCGGGTTTTGAGTTTGAGAGCAATTCCAATCAAACCAATCACTCACACACCTCACATACATCATATAGAAGTGATCTAAACACTTAGATCACTTCTGAAACACCAATTTCATAAAATCACCAGCTGGTTGCTCAAAATTTCAAACAAGTTGCAGCTGAGGTACCACGAAGTGATCCAGCCAATTTCAATCAAGTCCAAGCATTCAAACACAATCCATAGGGTGTAGGGAAGCTGTTCAGATCATCACCACTCATCTGTAACAACTCCAAATCAAAAATCACTTTGCACTTGCTGTCACGACTTGGAGGTAAGCACATACTTGGTCATCTCTCAATCTATGCATATTTCCTCGCACAATAATTTGGCCATATGTTCATAATCATGTATGGAATGTTTTCCCTCAATTAATTGCTTTGTTTGAATCGTGTATAAAAAATCCTAGCCTTCATGCAAAAATTAGGGTTCTTGAGGATTTTTCGTGATTACTTGTTGTATGTTTAATTTAAATGAAATTAATGGACATAGACATGATCGTGAGGTTGAGACGAGCATAATGATATGTGGATTGCATGATATGATTAAGTATTCAGTGAGATTGGAGAGAAAATGCAAATCTGAGAATCCAAGAACACGCGCGTGTTCTTCAGCTTGTTCTTGGCGCTTTTTTCCAAATTCAAATATTTGAATTTTGTGATTTTGTTTAATTGATTCAAAAATTAATTTCTCTCTGAGTTTTAATGATTTTGAGTTGATTCTTTTTTTGATAATTCATAAAAATGTTAAAATATTTTATTTTATCAAAAAAATCCAAAAATGTTATTTATTTCATATAATTGATATTTTTGCAAAGAATTAATATTTTAATTGTTTTTGACATTTTAAATATTTTTTCTACATTGATTTTGCAACTTTTGATGCTTTCTAATTATTTTGTAGGTCAATACTTAATTTTTGAAGCATTAATCCAAAATCAAAATTTGTTTTTCACATGTTAAACAATTTTGATCATTTTAATTGAATTTTTATTCAATTAAATACATTTTTGAAAACAAATTAGGGTTTTTGGATTAACTTAACCCTCATAAATCATTTTCAAAACACTTTGGGCCTCTAATAGAGTGTAAGACCCAATCCTTTCTTGACCAAACCATTTTGGGCCTCAGTGTATTGTATAAGTCCCGATACCGTCAAAAAACGAACGGCGCGATCGTCGCCCTTTTTGAAAAATAACCTTGGGCCTCTCCTTGAGCTATGAGACCCATTCAACACTTTTGGGTCTCTAATAGAGTGTAAGACCCAACCCCCTTTTAACCAAAATCATTTTGGGCCTCACTTATTGTATAAGTCCCTCTGCGTTAAAAGAAAACCTCGGCGCGATCGCCATTTTTAAGCGAAAAGACAACTGGGCCTACCCTTGTGTTATAAGCCCCACTCTTCTTCTTTAAAACTTTTTGGGCCTCTTGAGAGAGTGTAAGACCCATCCCTTTTGTACAGGAAACCTTTTTGGGCCACAGTCACTTGTATAAGTCCCCCTGTACAAATTCAAACAGTGTGCTCACTGATAAAACCCTGGGCCTCTCCTTGAGCTGTAAGCCCCAAATCTTTCTTTTTCAAAGCACTTTCTCCTTTGATTTTGAATATACTGTTGTTTTCAATCTTTCTTTGTTGAACAACTAACCAAACAGCATGGAAGCTCTACAACCGAGTAAGTGTTTATATGCTTTCATTTACCGCTTTCATATATATATAACTATATTGTGGGGCTGTTTCGCTGTAAGTCTCCTTTCATAAACTTATATCAACTGTGTAATAATAGTATAGATATTTCGAGTTTCCCCGGCAACTACGTCTAGCACTAGGTAAAGCCCTGTCGATCACTCTGAACTTACAGTCAAAACTAGATCCACATAGGATTACCAGACACAGTCTTCCCTCCTCTTGGGGTTAAACAATATGGAGATGTGAAAGGCAGATTCTTTTTGAACCCTTTCTCAGACTGTCACTCTTAGAAATAGACTGAACTAGATCCCCAATAGGATTACCAGATACAGTCTTCTCTTCGGCTGTCCTCATTAGCATTTGTCAAGAAATTCTATTCCCCAGAGATGAATTATTCTCGGTGAAACTTCTCTTGAATTTCTTCAAACCTCATAACTGTTCACTAAATGAATTATTCTCGGTGAAACTTTTCTTGAACGTTTCTTTGGTTTGGGACCCACGGGCTTCTTAAAAGCATCGGCCTCCTCTTGGGCATCGTACAAGGACCCACAGGCTTCCTAAAAGCAGCCCCGCCTCCTCTTGGGCTTAGTACAAGGACCCTATGGCTTCTTAGAAGTAATCACAGCCTCCTCTTAGGCTTCGTATAATTATCTCTTCCTCCAGGAATGATAGCCTCCTCTTGGGCTTCGTACAAGGACCGATCGGCTTCTTAAAAGATTCCAGCCTCCTCTTGGGCTTCGTACAAATTGTCCCAACGACCTCCTAGAGGTATAGGAACAGAACTTAATCATCTTTATAGAACAGTCCTTTCATAGAGTCTAGTATTGTTTCTCAAAGCATGGTACAAAGGATGAACTCTAGACTTGGATAGTTTTACTTCCTTGAGTCTCAAAGACATTCTCAAGCACTCCTTCGTTAAATAGGAAGGAAACCCGTAGACTCGGATAGTCTCAATACCCTTCGGATTTCCCGCTTCCTTAAAGAACAGGAATAACCCGGATCTTTGAATCAAATCCATGAGTACAGTGTTGCTCATATAAGAACTGATTTTCTCTGTAAAAATCAGTATACCGGACCTGTCACTCAAATGAAACAGTAACCATAGCCTCCCTTTTGGGCTTTGTACAATGATTCTCCCCAGCGGAGTCAAACAACATTTAGCCTCTCTCTCGGGCTTTGTACGAGACACAAAAGAGACTCCCTCGTTGAGTCAATCACCCCTTTCGCCTCCATCTCGGGCTTTATACGAGATACAAAAAAGGTTCTTATTGAGCCAAACAAATTTTAGCCTCCATCTCGGGCTTCGTATGAGATACAAAAAACTCCCTCGTTGAGTCAAACGGCCTCCATCTCGGGCTTTATACGAGATACCAAACGACTCCATCGTCGGGTCAAAACCTTTTAGCCTCTCTCTCGGGCTTTGTACGAGACACATATCAGCCTCCTCTTAGGCTTTGTATAAGAAAACCACTGGTTGATCCAATCAACCTTTTAGCATCAAAGTTGTGCCTCGTTCACAGTACCCAAACACAGTACACTCCTTCCCCTTCATCTAACTGCTGTAAGCGGCAAGCCTCTGGATCATCTACATCCATGCCAATGTCCCTCTTTTAGTATGAGAAATTCCTAAGGAAAGATAGCATTGCTCTAAACTGAGTTAAAGTCTTCTCCTTCAGGATAAAACCCCTTCTTAGGAAATTATGGCATTGCTAGGATCTGCGTATCCCGGTTAAAGTAATTCTCCTTTAACCCTTCTTTAGAGATGACAAATTCTCTCTAAAGTCGAGGTCTTTCAGCTTCTCGTCTTGGGCTTTGAACAAGACACAAATAGACTTTTCAGCTTCACATCTTGGGCTTTGAACAAGATACAAATCACCTTTTGCTTCACGTCTTGGGCTTTGAACAAGACACCAAAACACCCATTTCCTCCCATAGAATAGGAGGAACTACGAACGCTCTGATTTCCCTGTTTCGGTAAACGGGAATACGTAGGCATAAGATCGAAAGAAAAGATCTTAGCGAGCAAACTAAACAAAAAACCCAAATCCCATACTCTCACATCAAAAAGCGTCAGTCCTAACATCCTAACCCTTGTTCCCCGCCAGAAACCTTCTGTCTAGATAAAAAGAAAGAAACTGTATTGGCGAAAATACAAATAACCAGTACAAAGGCCCCCACACATTGATAGCATCCGTAACCTAACAGACCGCTGTTCAAACTCAGTATGCAAGCAGGGTTAATTGGAGACATCTATTTACCTTCCTTATTCATCTCACAATAGGATAAAAAATGAATCGACCTGTAGTTTAAGCTCAAACCGCAAAGAGCGACCAGCGCTTAAGAACCGCGTCCAAAATCGCTCGCTACAGTGAGTCCTGACTTCTGACTCGTCCAAATAAATTGCTCTTGCAATGGTCTGATCCTTTGGAATTTCTTCCCGTCCAAAAAAGGGAGCTTGATCAGTAATATGTAAATCAGTCAGGTGATAATACTCCTCCAGCGTTGGTGCAAGCTGATAATCTGGGAATGTGAAACAGTGATAAACCGAATCGTAGAACTGGATTAACATGGACATGATTCCTTCAATTACGTGGACCCTTAACAAGGACAACAGTCCTCCATACTAGGCTCTGAAAGCCTCGTGGCTGGTGATCATTCTCGCCAAATCTCTCAAATCCTCTAGCTTTGGAACCTTGAAGGTGTACTTATTAGTTTTTCTTCTACCGAAATCCATTAGTGCAATCTCCTGTCTCTGACATTGGCAATCATTGTCTTAGTTTAATTTGAAAAAGAGAGATTAGAAGAGAAGATTTTTTTTCTTTGAATTTTTTTTAGATGAATGTATGAATGCAGCACACAAAAACATAGAAAAAACATGGGGTCAAAGGGTCGATGTCATGAAGTCAAGGCTCTACCCCCCCCCCCCCCCCAAAGGTTTATACTGGTATTTTTTGTACCTGTCCGCAAAATCATTGACCCCTCTTGGGATAACAACAGCAAGCAGATCGCCAGCGAGCTATTGTATCCTAGAGCGATCTCAGATGAGGGTAGTATCGTGTGACAACTATTTTCGATAGCTTTTGCACTATAAAATGGCTTAAGTCTACTAAAAACCTCAGCTTCTCAAATAACCCAGTCGACCACACTACTTTCAACAACCGAAGTCGTATAGGAAATGTATCTGCAAAGGGAGTCTCCATTGAGTTTGATGGTCGATCGGGGACTCTTAACTGGGATTCACTCCCCGCAAGATTACCCGCATTGCCATCACCTATCTTAGGTGTATACTCAATCTTTCCACATGCGGCATCACACACATTCCCATTAGCAGAAAAATAAACACATATATAAATTAGGAAAAGCAGTATATATATTTGTCTTAATCATCTTAGACCTCTAGTCTTATGATCCTATACAGACAATGACTCCCCAGCAGATTCGCCATTTCTGTGACATTTCGAGAACTTAAGGTTTTCATCGAAGATTGTAAGAAAGAGTTAAGAGCCCCACGGTGGGAGCCATTTTTTTGTAGCGTGATTTTTGTGGTCCTGAATAGTGGTCTGTTAGGTTACAGATGCTATGTGGATGTGGGGCCCAATCTTCGATTATTTTGGTAAGAACACAGTGTCTGGATTATTTGTGAGGTTTTTGGTAGGATGTTAGGACTTAGTGCTTTTGGGTTGATTTGGTGGAGATACTGGGTTTTGGGTTTTTGATTGGTATGCTCGCTAAGATTTTTTCAATCTTATGCCTACGTATTCCCGTTTGATGAAACAGGGAAATCAGAGCGATCGTAGTTCCTCCTATTCTACGGGAGGAAAAAAGGTTGTTTTGGTGTCTTGTTCAAAGCCCAAGACGTGAAGCTAAATGTGGTTTGTATCTTGTTTAAAGCCCAAGATGTGAAGCTGAAGGGTCTATTTGTATCTTGTTCAAAGCCCAAGATGTGAAGCTGAAGGGTTTATGCTGAGAGAGAATTTGTTATCTCTAAAAGGGGATATTTGGTCTGTTTGTCACAAATGTTGGGTGACTGATTATAAAGGAGAATTACTTTAACTGGGATATGTGAATCCAGCAATGCCATAATTTCTTTTATAGGGGATTTTTAACCTGAAGGAGAAGACTTTAACTAAGTTTAGAGCAATGCCATCTTTCCTTAGGAATTTCTCAAGCTAAAAGAGGGACAATGGCGTGGATGTAAATAATCCAGAGGCTTGCCGCTTACAGCAATTTAGATGAAGGAAAAGGAGTTGTTGATGTTTGTATACTGTGAGCAAGGCACAGATTTTGATGCTAAAAGGTTGATTGACACAACCGGGGTTTTCTTATACAAAGCCTAAGAGGAGGCTATTGACCCAACAAGAGGGTGTTTTTATGTGTCTCGTACGAAGCCCGAGAGAGAGGCTAAAAGGGTTGACTCAATAAAATAGTGCTTTTATGTGTCTTGTACGAAGCCCAAGACGGAGGCTAAAAGGTTTTGACTCAACATGAGAGTCTTTTATACTCAACAAGAGAGTGATTTTTATCTCGTACGAAGCCCGAGATGGAGGCTAAAAGGGGTTTGACTCAACAAGAGAGTCTTTTATACTCAACAAGAGAGCGTGAAAATGTTAGCTCTGCTGGGGAGAATCATTGTACGAAGCCCAAGAGGAGGCTATTTATGCTGGTGACTGTTTCAGTTTAGTGACAGGTCCGGTATGTTGGATAAAGAGAAAATCAGTTCTTATGAAGGGAAAGATTAAAGGTATGGTTGTGCCTTGGCACTGATCAGAGGATCAGGGTTATTTCTTGTTCTTTAAGGAAATGGGAAATCCAAAGGGTATTGAAACTGTCCAAGTCTACTGGTGGTTTGAGAAATCGATTCTCAGGTAGTAAATGATCTTTGTATGATGCCCAAGAGAAAGCTGGTATGTTAAGGGATGGAGGTCAACCCATTAACTGGTCTGACACTTGACTCAGAAAGACAGCTCTAGTAAATTGATGACTAGGTTCTGTTCCTATACCTGTAGAGGTCTCTGGGTCCTTGTACTAAGCCCAAGAGAAGGCATGAGAGCTTTTAAGAAGCTGAATGGTCCTTGTACAACGTCCAAGAGAAGGCGGGGATGCTTTTAAGAAGCCCGTGGGTCCCCAAACCCCGAGAAGTTCAAGACATGTCATTCATCGAGAATAGATCAAGCCAGGAAAGTCCGAGAATTTGGAAGAAACTCAAGAGATGCCATTCACGGAGAAAAGATCATCTTTGGGGAGTTAGAGTTTCTTTGACAATGTCTAAGGGTGACAGTCTGAGAAAGGGTTCACCGAGAATGCTGCCTTTCACGTCTCCATATTGTTTAACCTAAAGAGGAGGGAAGACTGTGTCTGGTAATCCTATGGGGATCTAGTTTTGTTTGTATTTAAGAGTGAACAACAGGGCTTTACCTAGTGCTAGACGTAGTTGCCGGGGAAAACTCTAAATAACTATACTAGTATTACACAGTTGATATTTGACAAGTATATAAAAGTTTGTGAAAAAAGACTTACAGTGAGCAGCCCCACAATACAGTTATATATATATATATATATATGAAAGCGGGTAAACACTTACTCAGTTGTAGAGCTTCCATGCTGTTTTGTTAGTTGTTCAACAAAGAAAGCTTTGATAACAATATTATATTCTAAATTAAAGGAGAAAGTGCTTTGAAAAGATTGTTGGGGCTTACAGCTCAAGGAGAGCCCCAAGGTTTTATCAGTGATTGCACTGTTGTTTTGAAATTGTACAGGGACTTATACAAGTGATTGAGGCCGAAAAAGGTTTTATGTACAAAGGGATGGGTCTTACACCCTCTCAAGAGGCCCAAAGCTGTTTAAAGAAAAAGAATGGGGCTTATAACACGAGGGTAGACCCAGATGATTTGGTTTTTGAACTGGCAATTGTGTCGAGGTTTCTTTAACGTACTGGGTCTTATACAATGCATTGAGGCCCAAAAAGTTTTGGTTAAAAGGAGGTTGGGTCTGACACTCTATTAGAGGTCCAAAAATGATTTTAAAAGAAAAGACGGGGCTTACAACTCAAGGAGAGGCCCAAGGTTATTTGCTAAAAAGGCAACGATCGGGCCGAACTTTTTGATGGGATCGGGACTTATACAATACACTGAGGCCCAAAAAGATTTGTATTTATAAAGGGGTGGGCCTTACACTCTACCAAGAGGCCCAAAAAGTTTTGAAAATGATTGATGAGGTTTGAAACCAAAGAAACCCTAATTTTATTTTCCTTTAAAAGTAAATATTTAAAGAAAATCAATAAAATGATAAAAAATACCAAATGAGTTTGAATAAACCACTTGTGATTTTTGTTTAAGGTTTGAAAAATGAGGTTTTAATCACAAGATGAATTAAAACTCATTTGGTTTTGATTTTCAAGGTAAATATTCACTTTTAAAATGTTTAAAAACAATTAAAAAGGAATTTATTCACAAAAATACTAATTATATTAAATAAATAATATAAACTTGATTTATTTGTGGAATAAAATATTTCAACATCTTTGTGATTTTTTGCAAAAAGAACCAATAAAAAATAATTAAAATTGAGGGAGTTATTAATTTTCCAAACTATTAAAAATAATATGAAAAATAGTAAAAAAGTGGAAAAAAATAGCAAAAAGAGGGTCTGGGGCGAGGGGGATTCGAACCCCAGACCTCTTGTGTATATGGCGCGCGCCTTACCACTGGGGTGGTGATACATCCGTTGATTGAAACACAACCACAAATATACAAGGCTTGCCTTGTTTTTGGCCTGGCCCAAGGCAAGGCAAGGCAAGATTTTGGTTAGAAACGTGAAGGCCATAAATTTCTCATTTCTCCATGGATTGGGACAAAATTTAGGTCTATCCTGCCTAGAATTTCACAAGGAATCCAATGGTGGTGGTGTTTTTTTCAGATCATGCTCCTATTGAAAAACCTGATAGTGGTTTTGAAATAGGCCATGATTTGCATTTTCTGTGCTATCTCTTGGTACAGACATGAATTACATGATGAATTGGTTCAAACACAACACATATAACATGCACAAGATGTGCATGATCAGTGGACCTCAAAGCAATGCATATTTCAAAGAGTTCAAGTTGAGATGCTTACCTCTTTTTGGAGCTTTTGTGCAATCTGCCAAGTGCTTTGTTCCAGAAATGATTTGCTGCTTTGGACACCCTCAAATGACCTCTTATAAGCTTTTAGGATGGTTGGAATCAGCTGGAAACCTCAGGAACAAGTTTGAGCTCTTTCTTGCAAAATGGGCAAAAGTGGCCAAAATAGCAACTCTATCAAATGGTGTTCCAGATGGGGGGAACCATTTGGGACAGTTCAAGGATGATATTTGGAGTGTGTTTGAGGTTTTATCTGGTTTGGAAAGTGACTGAATCAAGACATGGCTTGAAAAATGCACAAAAGTCCAATTTTGAGGTTTTGAGAGGTGACTTTGTGATTTTGGTGTTACAGGTCACTTGTGAGTGTTTGGATCACCTCTATATGATGTTTATGAGGTGTGTGTATGATTGGTTTGATTGGAATTGCTCTCAAACTAAAAAACTCAGAGTTACCTTGCTAAAGAAGGTATTTTTGCCTAGAGAAAGAGATTTTGAGGAAAGCATCTGTTTGATGGCTTTGGTGTACTCAAACTGATCACAAATGAGCTCTATTTATAGTAGAGCAAGTTTGTTTTGGGAGCAATAGTGATTGGCAACTGCTGTAGAGGTTTGGCCAATGTTGATCAATGAGAATCCAAGTCTCCTCTAGCCATTGACTAGAGGTTAAGGCACAGGCAGCTGGTTCCCTTGGTCTTGGATAAGTCTTGACTGAATTTAGTTGGAAATGGCTCAGTCCATGCCACCTTGGTGCATCCATTAAATGCTCTAAACCAAAATTGGAGTCTTGTCCCTCTTTTAGGGATTTCTAGGTTTGGCATGCTACTTTTGGTTCCAAAGACTTGGGAGGCTTATGGATAAGTGTTTGTCCCTCCTTGGTCTCCCCCTGAGGTGTTCAGATGGATAAGTTTGCTTGTCATTTGCACAAATTTGGCAAATCGAGCAAAATGCACAAATCTGCCTTGCTTTGACAGTTTTCAGCAAGGCATGTTGCCATTGTCATATCTCATGGCTCAAGTGGACTTTGATGGAATTCTTGGCCATTTTGGAAAGCCCTCATATGATACTACAACTGTTTGATCATAATTGATTTTGATACCTTTTGGATCCAAGTGAAAAATGCCCCTACATTTGGAAAAAAGTGAAGGCAGATTCTGACTTAGTGAAAATTTCACTAAGTGTTGGAAAAAAGTGACATTTTCACTTTTTGTGATTTTGATCATTCCATAACTTAAAATCCATGAGGAATTGGAATGAGTTGTGTTTAAAACTTTTGTTGAGGGCCATGAGAGCTACAAATCCAGTTTTGGATGGGGAAAAATGGCCTTATGGTTTAGGAGATATGATCCTCCAAAGTTGGCACCCTAGCCACTTTGTTCCATAACTTAGAAAAATTTCTAAGTTTATATGGTTACCCCTTTTACAAGTTATCCCACTTTTCTTGATTTTTCTTGATGAATGATGATTCCAATCACACATTAACATCATTTTAGGGTTAGGGAACCATTATATATCAAAAAATCAAAAAGTCAAACTTTGACTTTTGGGCATGTTGACTTTTTATCAGATGAATTTCAAACTGTGCGATCCTCTATGAAATCAAGTCCTTGACCTAAACCAAACTTGATGGATTGATTTCATAGGTGTTATAGGGTGTATTGAATCATGTCCCAAGGTTTGGGAGCATGCCTGGGTCAAAAGTCAATGACACAGTTGACTTTTCTTGCGAAACCCTAATTGTGGTTCTGATGAATTTGAAACTTGTTGCTCAAGCTTCTTGGATCAATCCTTTGTTACAAATGGATCAATGTGGTGTATTAGAGACCCTCAAATCCTCCTTTGAGGTCTTGGCTCATGTTTTGTCCCAAAAGTCAACTTAGGGGTGAATTAGGTCAAGAAACCCTAATTCCTGATTCTTGGTGAATGCATCCCCTGAGGCTAAATTGACTTGGTGATTGGGTCCATGAGGTTCCATGGGGTATATTAGGTTATGTTTTGAAGCATTGGCTCATTCCCAGAGGAAAATTCCCATCTGGAGGCCCTGGTCGACCAAAACCCTAATTTGGTGACACTGGCGATCTTGAGGCTTGATCCACCGGGACTGTTGCAGCCTTGTGCTTGATTCCTGATATGGGAGTCCTCTTAATCCATTGTGGATATTTGAGAGGTTTAGACAAATTGAAGATCATGTCATTCCTTGATTGATCCTTTGTCTAAGAGCTCCAAGAGGGCTTGAAACCCTAAATTTGATTGTAGTGGATGCTCACCCATCTTTGGGGAGACTAATGAGGCATGATGGTTCATCCATATTGCGATGATGGTTTGCACAATGATGGGGAATCTTAGTGGTCAAAATTTGGGGTATGACAGTAGAGATTAAGTGAAAGCCTCGAACAACGAACTAATGAAGATCATCGTTGCGTTGGTGATGATCAAACTCCAAGTTGAAGTGTCGTAAATCACGCTTCTACAAAAGGGAGTAATTGTACAGCCCCTCCCCCCTTGTAGATAACCGCAGTGGGATATTGGACCCTAGTCCAATTGAAATAACAAGTTTATACTTGTCCATTTCAACAACAGACCTTGCGCAAGCTCTCCCGCTAGAACATTGCCCTAAATTGGATTTAGTGTATTACACTCCTGAAGATGTGAGGGATTTTCTGGCAGGATATAAGTGGCTTGACATATCTATTTTGAAAGTTTGGTGCCCGTAAGTATATAGTCGAATATACATGTCATTATAAAACATTATAATTTTTTGTATTTTCTCCCTTAATTTATTCATTTTCTTTGACCATTTAGGTACATTCACCCGTGTTTGTATAGAATTGAATAAATCAAGTACCTATGGAATCTTGGACCCAAGTTTTATTGCTTGGGCGTATAATGATAAAAATATCAGAGAAAAGTACTTGAAAAGCCGGCTAAATGACGGAGGAAAAGAATGTTACCTTGCACCATTCCTATGTAGGTTAGTATTGTTGTAATTTATTTCTATATTCTATATTTAGTTTTGTTTTAGTAACAACTAATATATATATATATATATATATATATATATATATATATATATATATATATATATATATATATATATATATATATATATATATATATATATATATATTCTCGTGTTCATTCAGTGGTCATTGGCAATTGATCGTAATATCGTTTAGGACAAATACGGTGAAATTACTGTGTTCCTTGCACGATCCACACCACAAACCAATGAAAGATCTTGTATTAACGTAAGTGTCTTTGTTTAATATCATTTTCTTTGGCATTAATTGTAATTAGTTTATCATGTAATATGTTTAATTCAATTTTCAATTTACAGTATTGTGGAGCAAGTTAATATATTGAATAATGTTAGAAAAAAGCCCACATACCTTGCTCCTAAAGTAATTGGCCCGATTATCTGTTTATTTCATTTACATTCATGCATGTGTGGCTGTATTCATGTTTTTATATTCATGTAATTTGTAGACGAGGAAACAACGCGGGAGTTACGAGTGTGGGTATTTTATCATGAAACACATGTTAAACATTGTCCTTGCCGGCACTGTTGATTCATGGGATACGGTAATATATGCCATAAAATGTTTACATATATTAATATATAAGTTGACTATTGAATTATTATCATGCATGATCTTCAATTTTTTGCTCTTATGTAGATGTTTAACGACGAAACCCCATTCCCCGTTGAGGACTTTGTGGATCTTCGTAAACGTTGGGCGTATATCCACAATGCATTTAAGGGTTCTGCTCCTGCTGTTTGATATATCGGCAACATTTTTTGATGCACATATTTTTTGCTTTTGATGCACATAATGTGAACAATAGTTTTGGCTTTTGATGCACATAATGAAATCAATAATATTGGCTTTTGATTTAAACAATGTTAGCAGTTTAATTCTCTGATTCATTTAGCTTTTGATGTAAATTTCTTTTGATCTAAATTCTCTGATTCATTTATAAGGATAAAATATAGGAAGAATTGTGTTTGATGCACATATTGTGTTTGCATGTAAACAGAAGCTGTTTTGACAGGATAATTTAGTGGAATAATTTGATAAGCAGATAAATTTTATATTTAAAACAGGCTGTTTTTGGCAGCGGTTATAAACCTATCCGTAGTTGTATGTCAAATGCTAATATAAATAAAAAATGTTATTGCTGGGAATCGAACCAGATCACAGTTTAGTTATATCACAACGGTTGACTAAACTAACCGTCGTGAAATGGTGCGCGCATACTGGAATACAACAACGGTCCTAGGACCGTCATTATACGTACCTCATATATAACAACACTCTACATAACAACGCCTTCGCCCTCATCATTATATGTCATTTCCAACCATTGTTAAATGAGTTTTTCGTAGTAGTGAGGTGTGTTCCAGTTGTTACTAGAAGCATCTGATGGTTATCTGGAAAGTGTCCTGGCAAGAGACTTGTCCAGAATATGGTGTTGGTGATGGCACAACTTTGGTCAGTTTATTTCTGATCTAGGTACATAGGAGCATGTGCTCTTGCTCATCTTGGAAGTCAAGGTTAAGTGGCAGTTATCTCTGACTTTCTACAGACTGCTGGCATTCTTTGGTATAGTTGTGGTGTAGTCTATGACTACTTCTCTTATGAAGAATCAGACTTGGCACGTTTAAGCTCTTTGGAGTTGTGAAGCAGATATTCATCAAGGTGTGAGTTTGAATTTACTACCTGCTATATAATTAAGCAGGATGGAGGTTGTCTACTCAAACTTGGTTGTTGAATCAAGTCTATGAGAACATGGAACTCTTGTTCTGTTATAGGGAGGATGTTCTTCTAAGTGGCAGAAGGAAGGGCTGAATTCCTCAGCTGGTTATCTGATCAGATGTCATGACATCAAGCAGAAACTTTAGGGTCTTAGTTGATGTTGTGGCGCATCATCGTAAGATAAGTTGATCTTCTCGGAAATAAATGGAATTAATGCTTCAAAAAGGTCTATCTCATGCAGTTTGCGGGAGCTGTGGAAGGAGAAGATGTTACTTGTCTAAGGCTTGGTGGATCCAAGATGGCTTGCTATGGAGTAAGTAGATAATGTAACTTGAAGATTAGGTTTCATTGGTGGATCAGAAGATTGTCTGAAACTCTAAAGAAAAGTTAAGATGAACCAAAATGTAGCATTTGGTTGATATATATTGTGCATTCAAGTAGGGTGCTTGGAACTAATTACTCTTGGGCAGAAGGGTAGTTGGATGAAGACTTAAGGAGGTTATGGTTCAGTTCTATCTTAGAGCTTGTGGTAGAAGTTCTAAGGTGATTATGGAAGATTACCTTCGTTGTGGTGGATGAGAGTTTATTTCTCTCTTTGGTTATCTGGAGTTCTTGTTGATCAAGCTGGTGATGCAGTATTGTTTGAAGATCTTCAGTTGGAGTACTATGCAGATAGTAAGTCCAGTGGTGGAGCATATCAAGAACCATGTTGGTTGGTGTCAGTGATATGTGAAGGATGTCCTAACTGATGTTAGAACATCTTCTGGGTTGGTTATCCTTGGAGTACGATTCTTAGTTCTGTGTGTGGAACTTGACACTCACATCTTGTATAAGAGGTATTTATCTTGTCATACGGAAGAATGATGGGTAAAGGACTGTCTTGGAATTCTGATGTAAATGTGGTATCAGACTGAAGTGGATCATGGGTTGATTGCATGAAGGTCTGGATTCTGATATGTTCAGAATATAGAAGCCGATATTCACCAGTTGAATCAGAAGTATTCGATCCTATCATATGGGAGAATGGTAGATTGAAGGCTGTCTTGGATCGTGGTGTGTTTATCTAGAAGACTAACTCTTGCAGAAGTCAGAATATTTGTGGAGAAGTGGTTTCTTCTGCTACACGGCATGCTAGAGAGAAGTGGATCAGTTTGGTGCTTGTGGAGCAAATAAGCTGTGGATTTCTGGAGCATGTGTTTGATGTCCTTCAAATGTGAAGAACATCTGGGCGAGCTAGTAAACTAAGGGGCTTTGTATGTCTCTTTGAGGGATGTGAAGCATTCAAATTCAATTGGGTTGTATCTCAGGGAACAAGGAGATCCATACATGAGAATTCAGTAGGAATTCGTGTGGTGTATGGATGGTTTCTGGACGAGAGGGATCAATGGTGTTTTGGTCTCAATCCAAGAGTTTGTTGGTTGTGGTACAAGGATGCGTTCCTGGTACTCTCACTGTATGATCATGTAGTTGTCATGGGATATCATGTGGTGATTTTGGGTGTTTCTTGCTGAAGAAGCATCATTTGAGGAAGATATGGGGAGACTTCTGTCTTATAAATATACTAGTGTGGTACATGGATTGCTTGAGGGTCAAGCATTAGGTGAATGCGTTCAGCAGGTGTGTTGAATAGAGGGTGCGCTATCTTGAAGACATGAAGTTGCGTCTTATGTTTTCCATTCATTCAGGGTGTTCTTCTTGCAAAAGAGCACTGGTTATCTACAACAGGGGGAGTTAGACTTCTGTTTTGGATATATGGTTGCAATGGTGCAGTTTATTATCAAGATTGTTTGTGGTTTCATGCAGTTTGTGATATATTGCCTCAGGTGAGGATGATATGTCAGACGAGATGTCTTGACATTGCTCTACTGGTATAAGTTCTCTGTGGACTTATCAAGTTGCTCTGATTCTGTCATTAATGTCAATGGATTAAATTAGAAGTGGTACAAGTATCTTGGGAATCTCTGCTGCTGTCTGGAAGAAATTAGTTTTCTCTGCTGACGAAAAATTAATGGAAGAATTCTGTAGTGATCAACTCTACTAATTCTTGATTAAGGAATTGATTTAGAATAAAGAGAAGAAGGTTGTACTTATAGTACTGACTGAATCAATGTTGTGGGGTCTACGAATCACTTATGAAAAAAAAATTGACAAAGTCAGATTAGGTATCAGGACTTTGCTCAGAATCTGTTTCAGAAAAAGACAATAAAAAAGACGGTGGTTTCAAGGACAAGTCAGAAAAAGTAGAAACTTTCAAAACTAACTCGATCGGCAGTTATTACATTCATTGACTAGTCTTCTGCCTATATAGCTTCTGATTCTTTGGTATGGATTGGCTCTACATACATAGTTTTTTTTCAATATTTAAGGAGGGTCATGATGCTTGAATTGTAAAACATCCTTCTTGTTAAATTGAGAGCAAATGGGTTTTATCCATGTTTGGATCAGCACAGTCTAGGTATGGGTCTGCATGGGTGACTTTTGCCAACTTTTGGCTTAAAAGGGGGAGAATGGCTATGTTGTTACTATGAACTGTATGTATGCTTTTGAGCTACAGATCTGGAAAAATGTCTCAAAGGATGTTCTGATGTTCTAGTAACATCTTGGGTAAATTGTGTTTTGTGATCATAGTTAGAAAGCAAGTTGTGTTTTGTGATTTGAGTTACATTCTCTATGTACTCAGTATCACAAGGTGAATGAGGAAGGGAACTTGAAATTATTTTCTCTCTCTTCCTTGATACTTGCTTCAGGTTTTCTCCCTACATGCACCATCAAACTGAAAAATGTTTTAGCCAAAATCTGTCAAAAGGGGGAGATTGAAAGCTCAAAGAGTTTGACTAAATTTTGGTAAAACATAATGTTGTGAAAGATGTTTCAACATGAAGGGTTCTGCCCCAGACCAAAGATGTCGGGTGAAATGTCCCAGCATGAAGACTCAACATCATGATCATCACAGCAGGTTTGTTTTAAATCTGTTCCAAGATTCAAGGCGGGATTGTAAGTGGATTAAGGACCAAAGATATGAAGCCCAATGCAATAGAAGGCTATAAAAAAAAGACCAAGACCTAATGCAGAAAAGAGAGAGAGAGAGAGAACGATATAGACTTAGGAATCCTTTTTTGTAAAGTAGGGTTTAGGTTTTGAGAGTCGTAGGTTTCTCTTGTAAGTCTCCCTCTATATCGATTTGATACATTGTGGTAGACATAGGTACTTGTACAGATTCGAAAACCCGTAGGTAATGAATCGTGTATTGTTCTTGAATGATGATTTTAAGCAAATCCAAGTTAACTTGTTAGTCAAGGATGCTTGATTGAACTTTGTATTGAAAGGGGTGTCTTTCAATAGGATGATGCAATTATGGTGTAGTAGCTATTAGATAATCACAGGTTGTGATTTAGGGAGTGAGATGGGTTTCTCTTATCTAGGATGAAGTTCTTAGATAAAGTTTTCATTGGGCAGTGATAGGTAAATGTGGGGGTTTACTGTAAACCTGAGGTTGTTCACATAAAACTATACTACTGATAATGGATTCTTCTTCCTAGATTGGTATCCCCAGATGTAGGTGATTTGCACCGAACTGGGTCATCATATTCCGTGTTGTTTATCATTCTGCAATTTACAGTTCAGTTTTGATTAACATGTTGGAACAGATGTCGAAACATATGTGTTTCTGCAGTTACTAATATTCTGAATATCAGTTTGCTGTTCTGTTCCTTATTTAATAATTATACAGAACAATGTCTTGACATGTGTGAGGACATCTGTTGTCTGCTATGCTAGAATTTCAGTTGCAACCTAACTTTACTTGACTTGTAGAGATCCAGGTTTTCCTTTTCTAGTAGAGTTTGCATGTCATTATAAACTATCATGGATATGTAAGGCATGCTTAAACATCTTTGTGGAAGATGGAAAAAGAAGTAGTGATAGGTCTGGCCAGGTTAGTTTTATTAGGGCACCATGGTTGGTGCCATTGTACTGGTTAAAAAGTACAGGTTTGCATGTTCCCCTAGTAAAGGCAGGGAGACTTAGATGCCTTAATAGGTTTATAAGAAATATGGGTGGTTAGGGCTTGCCCAAGACGGAGAGAAGCCTTGTACGGTGGTGCTTTGGTGATAGTTAGAAGAACAATCATGTGAGATGAGAGGCTCTAATAATGACCAGTGATATTTCGTAGCAAGTGTGTAGTTATTGGTATTCGGGTATTAAGATTATGATAAGTGTTGTGCTCTTTGGGGAGTAGCTAATGTGTATTACTTAGAGTATGTCCGGATCCCCCCTTTCCCCCCTTAGGGGAGAAATATTTATGAAGGATCTCTTGGGCCTACAGTTATAGAATTACAGGGAGATTATGCCCTAGATCCATGATTGGGAACGTTGTTAAGGGAAGACTCGTTCTTCCTAGAATCATATAGGAAATGGTCCTCTTTTGAGTGGCTATTTGGATTAGGTATCATAACTTAATTCCATTATGAGGCCTTTTGTCCTCGTTGGGCTAGCAGGTGCTACCCCATGGGCGACCAGGTGCTAGTCTGTGGGCGATTACTTTTGTGCTAGTAGATGCTAGTCCATGGGCGACCAATTTTGCGCTAGCGGGTGCTATCCTGTGGTTGACCAGGTGCTAGCCCGGGGTAGCCCGCCTACTTTCTTGGGTTCTAGCCCTCCTTTGGGTACTCCTTATTAGCGCTCGACAAAATTAAACTCTACAAAAGCTAAGTACTTAATAACAATTTCTTTAGACACAAAAGAGTTCTTTCATGTATCAAATTGTAGTATTTCTAAAGAAACATGGGACACACCTTTAGTTGCATGTCCATAGGAGAAGACTGAAGTTGCATGTCCCTAACACATTTAGGGGGAGCAACCCCAATACAATTATTTTGTTGCTTGTCTTATCATTTTAGTTTCTTATCGTTTGTTGAGTCTCCTTCATAATTGCACATCATCTTTGAATCAAGTTTGAATCGATTCATTTTTTAAGCATGCATAAATCAATGGTTGTGTTTGAGCTTGATCATTATGCTTTTACTCAATTACATGAGTCAGTGGAATAAGAAGCATGTGTCTTATTGATTTAAGTTAGGTGGAATCAAATCTCAAAGTATTTTGAAAATCATGAAAAATTGAGATTTTGTGTGCATGATTCGAATCATGTATATATCCTGACTCGAATCATATTGAATAAAGGCAAACCAAAATTTTTCAAACACTTTGATTCCAATCAAACTTTTAACTTGATTTGAATCAGCCAGCTTTGTGACTCAAATCAGACTTTACACTTGATTTGAATCAGACATATCTGGGTCACTTCTTCTTTATTTGATTCAAATAAGAGTTTACACCTGATTTGAATAAGACAAACTTTCCACATTTTTCTTTTGGCTCTTTTTAAATTGATTGATTCACAGGCTTTCTGATTTGAATTAGACTTTGTTCTTGATTCGAATAAGATGAAATTGGGTAAAATCCTTTTGTTTTCTTGTTCCACTTCACTTGCTTATTTGACTCAAATCATGAAATGTTCTTGATTCGAATCTAACTAACTTTTTCCATCCAATTTTGAGCTTAATCTCAAGCACATATAAAATATTTTTTTCATCATTTTTTATACACAAATTTTACAACTTTACACAACTTTTCACAATCAACATTGTGATTTTGTAAAATCAACACTCTCTCTTTTGAAAGTTCAAGAACTCTTGCAACAAAATTCTTTCATCTTCAACCTCAAGTTTGATTTTAGATCTTGATCATGAGAGATTTGTAATTGGTTGAGGGAGACACGGTCTTGAAACTAATAGTTATTGAAATTTTGGTTTAGATTTTCAGGTAGCTTGCAAAATCGATGTTGTTATCATTGGTATTCCAATATAAAGAATGAGGTTCTTCTCTCCAAATTACCTTGGTAGTGACTGTGTGGAAGGATACAAATAAGGTGGAGTTCTTCTAAAATCTGTAGACAGTTCATCGCTCAAGGAATCTGTAGAATCAAGGGGTGATTGCTACACACAAAGGCTTGGAGAAGATTGGTTAAACAGGAAGTTTCAAGAAGTGTGGATCGAATAAAGATCACGCAGAAGAGTTTGAAATTACCCATTATACACGTCAAGATCCAGATAGAAGATTTATTTTCCTCAACATTATTGTGGATTAGTGATTGTATCAACTTTTGCAATATATTTCAAAATAAAAAAAAACAGAACATGTTCTAATGGGAATTCATTGAAGATTGGAGTAGGCAAAGCGAGAATAAACGTCGAACCGCTATATATCCCATTGTACTCTCTCTCTCTCTCTCTCTCTCTCTCTCTCTCTCTCTCACACACACACACACACACACACACTTTTGCATTTTTTTCATAGGATATTGCATGCTTAAGTTTTCAATTCGTAGTGTAGTTTAAAGTTTATTCAATTGGTATTAATTTATTACGTAAGATTCTGTTTTGCTAGAATTTTCGCCTAATCGAGCTTTAGTGGTGATTAAATTCTAAGAAACTGTTGAGGTTAGAATTCATTGAAATTGAATCATTGTATAAATACTCCTTATGAATTATACAACTGAATCAATTGATTACCTTTTGTGTATCATCATAAAACCATCTTTGGTATTTGTGAATCGGTTAAGTGTTAACCTGATCAAGTTCCAAAAAAAGTAAAATCTTCACATTTTCTCTTTAAACCTTCTACAACAAGAATAGACAATAGAAAAAGATCACCCGTTAGATCAAATTTTGGGAGACATCAAAAGAGGTATAAGTACTAGATCACATGTTAATAATTTCTATAGGTACTCTGCTTTCATTTCTCAGATTGAACCTAAACCGATATTCAATGCTTTGCTTGACGAGGTATGGTTACTTGCTATTCAAGAATAACTTATCCAATTCAAATGTAACGACATTTGGACCTTGTTTTGCATCCAGTTGATAAAATCATCCTTTGCACTAGATGGGTATTTAGGAATGAGATGGATGAAAATAGTGTAATTACTAGAAATAAAGCAAGATTAGTCGCAAAAGTATATAGTCAAGCTGAAGTAATAAACTATGATGAGACTTATGCTCATGTAGTTCGTTTAGAAGCTATTAGACTCCTTTTGGAATTTGCTTACTGCTTGGATTTTAAGTTTTACAAAATGGATGTTAAATTTGTTTTTCTTAATGACCATATAAATGAAGATGTGTATGTCTCATAACCCCCAAGTTTTGTGGATCACGATAATCCTAACCATGTTTTTAAATTAAAAAGAGCCCTTTATGATCTCAAACATGCTCCAAGAGCTTGGTATGAGCGATTGACTGGATTTTTAATCAAACAAGGATTCAATCGTGGTAACGTAGACACCACTTTGTTTATAAGACACAAAGCAAAGGATGTTCTTTTAGTTCAAATATATGTAGATGATATTATTTTTAGTTATACTAATGACTTTCTATGTTGAGAGTTTGCAAGTTTGATGCAGGGAGAATTCGAGATGTCTCTTATGGGAGAACTGACATATTTCTTAGAATTTCAAATCAAACAAGCTGAAGAAGGAACTCTTATAAGTCAAACAAAATAATGCTTAGAGCTTCTCAATAAGTTTTATATGAAATATTCAAAGAGTATCTCAATACCCATGGCTTCAAATGCGCTAATTGACAAAGACGAGAAAGGAGTGGGCTTTGACATTACCAAGTATAAAGGTATAATCAGATCCTTACTCTATTTGACGACAAGTATGCCAAATATCATGCTTATAGTGTGCATGTGTGCTAGATATCAAGCATCACCTAAGGAATCACACTTTACATCCACTTGATTCATTTTTCAAGCTTCAAGGATTCAGAAAATGTGAGATGGAGTATGGCGTTTATGTTCAACACACATCTGATAGCAATATGATTTTGGTGTGTCTTTATGTTGATGACATATTGCTACCAGGAACACTACAAGAAAAAAGGAGATTTACGACACTTGAGTTGCGACAGTTATCACAAAACCGTCCTTATTCCTGGATTACGACGGTTGTCACGACAATTATGGTCAACTGTCGCATATTTTTTGAGACAATTATCACAAAACCGTCCTTATTCCTGGACTGCCACGGTTGTCACGACAGTTAGAGACTGGACTGCGACGGTTGTCATGACAGTTATCACAAAACCGTCCTTATTATGTTTTTTACTTAACTTTTTTTTATAAAATATTTTTTTTGATTGAGTGCTAAATAAAAAGAGAAAATTTGTTCCTCCCAATTTATAAAAAAAATCCTTATCGACTCCTCAACTGGAAACTCAATTTACTTTAATATATTATAAGTATTTTTTATATAATTGTTTTGATAAACACATTATTATATGTATATTTCTCACTTTTTTAAATATGATTTAAATGATAAAATGTTTTGAATATTTTTCTCAAAATTTTATTTAACAATTTTTTAAAAAATTCCATTGTTTTAAATAAATATCAAATAAATTAAACTTATTTTAAAATTATTATAAAATTATTAAAATTATTATTTTAAATTTAATAATCCACAAAAACTATTAAAGTTTATTAATAATTGGAGAAATTGGAGGAAGAGGGCTGCGACTGTTGATGAACTGTCGTCCCCCAAATATTGTATCGGCGTTACGGTTGCTTACCCATCGTTTTTGGTCCCCAAATATTTCCTTTAACCTTTTTCTCTTTTCATCTTCATCCACTACAAAAAATTATCCATTTTGCGACACATGGGTTGCGACACATGTGTAAAATTGTCTTAATTTCTTATTTACGACAGTTAAATCCAAGTGTCTCAAAATTTTTAACACAAATGAATGAATATATTTATAAAAATATAATATAATATATTTGATATTCTAATACTCTCTCACTCACATATGGACTAAGAGAGAGAAAAAATTTCTATTTCTTTTTTTCTTCTTTAGAAAAAGAGAGAACTTCATTTCCTCCCTCCCAAACCCTAACTGGTCGCCGCCCCTTCTTCCTCATCCATCTCCGCTCTCCACAACGCAAGTTGAAAAAGATGACCATGTTCATGTTCCTCATCATCCCACGTCTCTAATGAACCAGTTATATGTTTGTATCAAGCAACCTCGCCGTCGACAACCGTCCACGTTTTTTCCGGCAGCCAAGTTAAAAACAAAGGTTGAAAGACATTTTCAAGCTCTCCTTTCTTCAAAATCTTCGAGAAACCAAACATATTTTGATTCAAGTACTTTTTGTTGTTTTCTTCTTCTCCGCCGCTAGCCACAATGCCAGATTCTTCTCAGACAGCGACAACTTCTCCTTCACTTAGGGTGAGTATCATTTGTCTTAAATTGTTGGGTTGTGCTGCTGTATTGAATATAGAAGTTTATGTTAAAACCCTATTTTCTACACTTATGTTGTTTTATATTTGTTATCTTTGTGCTTTCAAGTTTTCTACATTTGTTTGGAGTGATTCTTGCATTAAATGAAGTTAAAACATGTTGGTAAGATTGTTACTGTTTTTGTGGATGCAGCTTCTTTCAATGACTCTTTTATGTTTCAATTATTGTTTTACTGGTAGGGGATGGTTAATCGTCGATAAATAAGTCATTGTTGTTAAACTTTCAGCTTGCAAAATGATTGGAAGTTTTTGTTGATAATATTTTTTCTTATGATTTGGCAATGAGATGGTGACTTTAAATAGCTAAGGAGCTGAATATGCACGGCAAGAAATTCTTAGTTTTATGACAATTGGTTTGTGGTAGGTTTTCAAAAACTATCCCTACTTGATAGTTCAAAAATGGTTTTCAATACACGTCGTTGTATACAACGCAGAGTTTTCTTTTCAACGTAGGCCTAGACATTTCTCAGGTTCCAAATACATTTGCACTTCAATTTCGGCGACACACTTCCCCAAACCCCATTATGATTCTCTTGGATCATCCAATACACTTTGTCATGAGTGGGAAAACTCTGATCAATATTAGAAAAGAATATGTGTTTTATAGCTTAGAGTGTTTATAGACTGATGTGGTACTATTAGTAGAATATTCAAGATTGTGGGCTTGTATACAAGATGATGTGGTAAATTAGGAATCTGCGATATTGCTTTGAGGAAGTATGAGATTTTGGTGTTGAATTGTGTCTAGCACTAATACTCCCCATTCCATGAGGCGGTGGTAGAGTGTGTACTACTTTTTCTTTTTTCACATGATAATTATAGTTTATTAAGTTTTTTTAAATATTTTTATTTTCTAATTTATTATAGATTGGGATGAGGATCATATTATTCATATTATTGGGCATTCAACTGTAGCACAAATTTATTTATATCTTGCAACAAATGCTCTCTTAAGGTTGGTCTTGGTACTGATGGTATGTGTTTTATTGAATATTTGGATAGTGTGTAAAAATAGTATTGTTTTGGTATAAATGTATATGGTTGGTTTTTTTGGTATTAGTTTACATCTGATTTTGGATAAATTTGACTCTGATATGATATTTGTGGTGGTCTGATACATGTTGTAGACATATATCTTAGGTAGTTGTTTTGATTACAATTTAAAATGGAAGGAAAATGTGATGGTAGTTTATTTTATATTTTTTCTGAAATCTTTTATGAGACTGCAATGAAACTGACAAAAACCAAAGTAATTAGCTTAGGAACTATCATGGTGAGGATATATTAGTGCATTGAGAGTACAATTGGAGCGTTGAGGTACTATTTTTTATAACTTAATTCATAATTTCATTGATGAACATAAACATTATAACTATGTAATAATTTAGTACTTTGTTAACATACATCAAATGGAGAAAGAAGTTTCCAAAAAAGAACATTGTATTTTTCAATGGCTTCATGAGATAGTGTTGTCAAGTAGAGGATTTTGATGCAATGACTAATATTGTTATTTTTTATGACTCTAACCCTTCTCTAGATCCTGCCATGCTAGGGACTCTAGTATAAGACACTCTTTGTTTATGATGATCTCTTTTTTTATATAACAGGGTGAATTACTGCACTGTTGCTGCTGGACTTTATGATAAAAAATAAAGTCATTAATATGATATGTAATTTGGTTTAGTAGTACATATTCATAGAACTTGTCTTTGGTTGGTTACTTCTATTTGGAAGTTGTTGCTTAAAAGCTAATTGTTTGATTCATGGATATGTTGATAACAAACAGGCACACTCTTCTACATGATAACTTTGTTGATGTTGTTCTTATTTACACTACACCAACTGTTGCATGTTCTATTTCTTTGTTATTATTTTGTTTTCCCCTAAAATTCAGTTTGAAAGTTTAATCTACAATGGCTTTTGCTTGTTTTTTATTTGTTTCAGTTCTGTTGAAATTAAGACAAAGCTAGCTAGAATGTGGTTGACTGATTTGTTTACATGGATAGTTTCTCTATCAAAGATACAAAGTGAGTTCCATTAAATTATTTTGACTGGTGTTTTTTCATATTACAAGTTAGACGAGTTTTTTTTCATATTGGAAGTTTTTTATTTTTTATTTTTATTCCAATTAACCTAGTTAATTTAATACTAGAAGTTGAAATAGGATTTGTAACTCAGCATATTTAGATAAAATGGTATATCTAAGTATAACACATTAGAAGAAAACATATATTTAATGACACAGGGTCAATTGAGTTTACTTTATCTTACATATGCTTATACATGCTATCCATAAGTTAATGTTTAATTTTCTTGACAGAGTTATGATGTTGTCATATACTTTGAGTCAACCGTAGTGGATGTCTTCAACATGTATACATTGATAACCGGAAAGGTAATTTTTCTATCTTGGTGACTAGTTCATAAGCCAAATGATGACTTATATTTTCTTAGTATATACATTTATTTCAAATGATATGACTATAACATGTCACTACAAGAAAATAATCATTTTACGACACTTAGAAAATTGGCTTACCACCTTCATTAGCAGTTCTGGACAAGGTAGCAGTAGGTGTTGTGGTACTGTCTTATTTCTGGTTTGAGCATTTCTGGCTGCAGTCAGCTGTGTTTTTCAAGCTGTGTGGTGATTCTATGGTTTGGAGTTAGGTGTGTACTGATATTGTTGCCTAGCTATTTGTGCAAAGTGATCATTGGCATAACTGGATGATTTCGGCAACGAAGTCTCTGGTGATGGTTTTACTCCGACGGAGAAGAGTAAAACGCCACAGGTGAACAAGTTGTTTTCACCACCGCAGGACCAACAGCGGGTGGAGTTGAGGATTAGTAAGGGTGCAACTCTTACAATAGTTGATTATGGTCATGATGAAGTAGCAATGTCACCTAAGCCTGAGGTACTTTCTTTTCCTTTGATCCTTTACCTTCTTTTTAGTTAGATTATATTCTGAAATGTAACTAGTGGCTGTTAGTTGTTTTTCGTTGTAGGAAGGAGAGATTGATGGTAGTGGTCGAGTCGTGTTTGGGGACCAACTTCATGTAACAAATGGTAAATTGAATTTCTGAGTGTCATTTATTAAAATTGATTAGAAACTGCAGTATGAACTTGAATGGGAATAACAGATAGGAGTTTTATATTCAATTTTCAGAAGTTGCTATTGATTTGTTGTATTTGTTCGATTTCATTATTATCGATTAAGGTTACTTTGTTTATTGCAGGTGATTTGCTAGATAGAATACCATCAGGAGCAGTCCAGGTTTTGTCACCTGACAATCAAGCTAACACTCCCCAATTTTTTTTAATAGTTTGAGAATGTGTTTGAATAGAACAACTTAGTTTGGTTTAGACAATGATGCAGCAGCAGTGGGGAGAGTCTCAAGTAACATCATTATCCAAGTAGTAAATAGCATTGCTTGGTTTGTGTCCAACAGAAGATGCAAAAACATTTGGTTCTTTTATATGCAGAAACAGAAACAATGTAGTTTCTTGACACAACTTTCTGGTTTTAGCTTTCATGGTCGGTGGATGTCTTCGGTTTCAGGTCGGCCTGGGTGGATAGGCTTGGCCTAGTGGTGGTGCTGTCCTCGTGGCTATTTTAGTTTCTTGGTTCTACAGCGGTTTTGGCTCTTTCCGCTGGTTTAGACCTTCATGTCTGGTGGCTGTTTTTGGTTTCAGATCGGGTTACGCGGCAAGGTATCGCGTAGTGATGGTGGAGTCGACGTGGATTTCTCTGTCTCTTTGTTCTGCAGTGGTTTATTGTACCAGTTTGTAGGGGGTAGGGTGTTTGTTCTTATATTAGGTTTTCTTTGCTATTATTGGTTTTGGTAAAGAGTGGGTATTCTGTTATAGCAGGAAGTACATTGTATGATCTTTATTTGCTGCTATAAGTTTGAACTGGTATATTGTATCATTTTGTGTTATTGAGCTAGCATTTCTTATGCTGGTAAGATTAATAACATTTTTTGCCTTTTTCAAAAAAAAAAATGTAATTTGAAATATATGTTTAGTTGAATGAAGAATATATGTGATTTTCTGCCCCATTCATTCTGTTCCTATTTCTACAAACAATATTTTTTTCTTATTTTAAAAATAAATTACCTGCGGATTTACCTGTGGAAAGGAAATTTCCTACGAATTTACATGCAGATGTACCTGTGGAACAGAATGTTGCGATAGTTGGAACCGTCGTAATTAACAATAAAACAAAAATCAAATGGAAAGTTACGACGGTTGTAACCGTCGTAATACGCAGTTTACGTCAGTTCCCTCCCCGTCTTGAGAGATAACGACGGTTGTTGTGACGGTTTTGACAACCGACGCGATACGGCCTCAGACGGACGTTTCTGTGACAGTGCTGCAACAGTCGTGACATGCAAATTACGGCGGTTTTAGCCGTCGCAATCTGCCAATTTTCTTGTAGTGAAAGTTGTTCAAAAGAGATAGCTAAGTTCAAGAAGATGCTGATGAATGAGTTTGAGATGACTGATCTAGGAAATATGAAATATTTTTTAAGGATGGAGATTTTGTACTCTGATAAGGGTATAATCTTGCATCAACTGAAGTATGAACTCGAGTTTCTGAAGAGATTTGAGCTAATGAATTGCAAGTCTGCAGTCACACCTACTAAAACAAATCACAAGCTAAATTGTGATGTAGAGGGTGATGATGTAGATGTTACAACTTTCAAACAGTTGGTAGGCTCATTGAGATATCTCGGTAATATCAGACCTGATATCTGTTATGCAGTTGAAATAGTGAGTAGGATTATGAATAAACCAAAGTGGTCACATTACCAAGTCGCTATTAGGATACTGAGGTATATTAAGGGAACTCTGTCTGAAGTTGAATCTAATTCAAAGCTGATATACTATTCAGACTTTGATTGGTGTGGAGACAAAGTTGACAAAAGAAGTACTTCTAAATATTTCTTCAAATATCTGGGAGGTCATATTTCTTGGTGCTCCAAGAAGCAATCAGTGGTTGCATTGTCAACCTGTAAAGCTAAGTACATTGCAGGTGCTTTGGCAGCTTGCCAAGCTCTGTGGATTTTAAACTTGTTGCAGGATCTGAAGATCAAGGTTAGTAAGCACGTGAAGTTGATGATTGACAAAAAAATCAGCTATAAGTCTTGCCAACAATCCAGTGCTGCATGGAAGAAGCAAGTACATTGACACAAAGTTCCATTTTCTAAGAAACCAAGTTCATAATGGAGTGCTTGAAGTTATGCATTGTAGCACTCAGAAGCAGCTAGCAGATGTGCTTACCAACACAATCAAGACTGAACACTTTATCCAGTTAAGGAATGGAATTGGTGTTGTTGATTATAGTTCTGAATATGGATTAAGGGATGGTATTAAAGTGTAATCCCAATTCAATTAGCATTTAATTTAAGTTTCATTTGAGTTTAATTTGAATTTCGTTTAGCTTAATTGCGTGTATATAAGTAAAAACTGAGTTTTAAATTTTAACAGATTTTATGTAATCATTTTTTTAAGAAGTTAGTTACCTCTCTCTCTCATATCTTCATCTTCTCCCCTATTGTGTACCAAAAATGTCTTTGTTCTTAGAGCAGAAAATCACATTCTTTTGTACCATAATTATGAACCTTTCCAAAATACTTTCCCATATGTGTGTTTTCTTTTTACATTGTGTTCTTAGACTTGAAGTTATTGCCTGAACCTCTTTTATTTGACATTTATCATATTGGTCTCTTTTGAGAAAGTAACTCAAGTATCACTATTGTTATGATAATTTCTACTATTGTGGGGTTTATCACATCTATCAACGAACTGCTTTCCTTGAAAGAAGTAGAGTTTAATATTTTGCAACAAGCAAAAACCACTCCATCTATATGGATTTTGTATATGTCTCGACAAGCTTTTTTTTCTTCTCCTCGTGGGATAAGGAAATTTGATTCAAGGACTAAGATGATCTTACTTTATTATGCTCCATCATTTTCCTCTGTGTTCTTTTGAATTGGAATATGTCAACCACCAATATTTCTTTTCTGTTTTCTTCGTTTTAAGCATTTTTTTCTTTAGTTATATCTATAATCAATCTTCAATAATACCATACAGGTATTTTAGTGAGTGATCAACAAATTTTAGGATCACCATAGTGTATCTCGCCTTCTCGATTTCGAGTTTCTTGCAAATAGTATATATCTCACCTCCTAGATAAATAAGAGATTTGCTTATTAAAAATAATCAAACTATAATAAAATATATATCTTATTTAAATTTGAAAAAAAAAACATCAAATGCTTAAATATAAAGGTATAGCTCAAATAATTAAAATATTGATGGTGATGTATTTATTAATTATTCTAAAATTTGAGTTGAATGTAACTCAACCCTTATAAAAGTATTTCACATCAAAAGAGCTTAACTTTCCCAAAATGAGTTGAATCTATGTCAACCCTTATTTGCATGGACAACCTGTAACAGCACTTACAGGATAAAGATTAAAGGGTGTATCCCAAGCATATGCAAATTGATTAGCATCATTTCCACTCAATGCATGGCCATTATATAAGAGACAATTATCACCTCTCTTAAGAAGAATTGTACGGCCAACAGGCATTGTACTTTGAAACCCTTGACAATTTGATAAGGAGAAATCCACAACTATTAACTTAGATTTGTTAGGGTTACTACAAAGACAACACAAAACACTAAAATGAAAGAAATGACTTCAATTAATTTTTCTGCCCCTTCATGAACAAGAGAAGGTCTATAAATACAAGATAAAACCAACTAGGGTTAAAATGAGCCAGGCCCAAAATACATAAAAGGACTAAAAAAAACTAATTAATTTAATTTATAGTCACCCATCCACTTGGGCTGACTTTTGGTCCTAATGGGCCTGCTATTACCACCTTCCACCCCAAAAACATTCTTGTCCTCAAGAATGGGCTTAGACTTGTTTGGAGATGAAGAGAAAACGGAGGCCCAATTCACTGACCCATTAGTAGAACGATTAGGGTTTTGTGATGGGGGCGGTTTGAATTTTTGGGAGGGAGAGGAGATAAGGTTGGAGTCTGCACGCGTGTCTTGGGAAATGGGAAAAGGAGACGTGTGGGAAACAAAATCACGTGGGTTGGGTGTACTTGTCAGTGTAGGTGGGAAAGTGGGTGAGGGAATGAGTGGTTGGGATGTAACATTGATAGGCTCAAGGGAATCGGACGGCGGGGAAGACAAACCAATAGATCCGTTCAGATTTACCTTCATATCACTCTTAACACTATCTTCACACTTCACATTCACTTCACTTCTTAGTTTTGCTTCTTCTTCTCTCTCCCTATTGCTTTTGTTTTCTTCCATTCTCTCTGTTTTTCTTTCAATACTATCTGTTTGAACTTCATTTGCCTCTTCCGTTTCATCCTCTTTTTCTTTGTCTGAGCTAAACATTTCCTCTGTGTGTGTTTGTCCTCCCTTCGTTGGTTTGCAGTTCCGTGTTTCTTGAACGGAAGTGTTTGCATGCAAGGGATCAAGCATGTCTTGGGCTGGAATATAAGGTGTATCATCAAAACCCTCCAGATCCTTTTGAATCAAAGGTTGGTGCAAGAGGGACTCAGTCGATTTGAAAGCTCGAAGTTGAGATACGTGAAAAATAGGGTGGATTCGTGAAGATGGTGGCAAGTTGATTTTGTACGCGACCTTTCCAATCTGTTGCAACACTTCGAAGGGTCCATAAAAACGCTTAGACAACTTCTGAGATGTTCGGCGTTGAACGGATACTTGACGGTACGGCTGAAGTTTGAGCAAAACGAGGTCGCCTACCTCAAAGGTGTAGTCCTGTCTTTTTTTGTTAGCTTGATGAACCATATTTTTTCTGCTACACTCCAGATTCTGTTTTAACGTTTCAATGATTTCATTTCTGTTTTGTAGGGAAAGATCCACTTCCGCGCTAGGAGAAGAACCATTGATGTACTGAGGAAAAACCGGCGGAGGTCGGTCGTAGAGGGCTTCAAACGGAGTCATACCAATCGAGCTGTGAAGGGCGGTGTTGTGCCAAAACTCTGCTAAATGTAGGTATTTAATTTAAACCATTGTTTAGGTTTTTCATTTGTAAAGCATCTGAGATAAGTTTCTAGACAGCGATTGATAACTTCAGTCTGACCATCTGTTTCAGGATGGTACGCCGTGCTATACTTCAGTGTCGTTCCTTGAGCTCGAAATAATTCCTTCCAAAAAGTACTGAGGAAAAGGGTGTCGCGGTCTGAGACAATGGACTTTGGTGTACCATGGAGGCGACAAATCTCGACGGAGAAACGCAAAGCAAGATCCTTGGCGGAAAAATGGGTTGGAAGTGCAATGAAGTGACAGAACTTTGATAGTCTGTCGCAAATCACCCATATTACAGTGTGTCCGAACGAGACCGGCAAATGGGTGATAAAGTCCATACTTAAATCTTCCCAGACTTGGAGAGGAATCGGTAAGGGTTGCAGGAGTCCTTGTTTCTTTTTTGTTAAGTACTTGTTTTCCTGACACACACAACATTTCTGAACAAATTTCTTTGTATCTGTGTAGATCCCTAGCCATAGAAAAGAGGATGACAAACGAGCCAAGGTAGGTCTGAACCCAGAATGACCGGCGACCGGGGTAGAATGGAATTCTGTCAGTATTTGGGAACGCAAGTCATCAACAGAAGGTATGTATAACTTGTTTTTGTAGTACAGGAGATCATCTTTTATTTGAAAGAAAGGTTGAGAGTCTGGATCTGACATAATTTTTTTCATGAGGGCCTGTCCCTTTTCTTCTGTTTTGTATAATTTCTGGAGCTGGGAGATGAGAAGAGGGACCGACGAAGAGAGGGAGAAGAAAACTAAAACATCATCATCCTGTATACGGCTCAAGGCATCTGCGACTTGGTTGGATTTTCCAGGTTTGAAGAAGATATCAAAATGAAATCCTTGTAGTTTAGCTGCCCATTTCTATTGCTCTGGGGTTTGGATTGTTTGGACCAACAAGTTTTTCAAACTTTTCTGATCAGTATAGATATGAAAATGCCTCCCTATCAAATACTGATGCCATTTTTTTAACAGATTTGGTGATGGCATACATCTCCCTAACGTATACCGAGGAAGCTTGGAGCCTATTACACAGTTTCTTGCTGAAAAAAGCCAATGGGTGACCTTGCTGAGATAAAACTGCACCAATTGCCACGGCGGAAGCATCTGTCTCAAGCACAAAAACCTGGGAAAAATCTGGAAGGCGCAACACTGGAGTTTCCGTCATTTTTGCTTTTAAAACTGTAAATGCTGTTTCAGCTGATATACTCCAATGTAATTTAGTGGAACCCAATAAATCGGTGAGCGGAGCGTCGAGAGTGGCGTAATGTCGAACGAATCGACGATAAAAGCCGGTGAAACCTAAAAAACCCCTGAGTGTCGTGAGAGAACGTGGCCTCGGCCATTCCACAATAGCCTGAATTTTTGCCGGATCTGGGGTTACACCATCACTTGAAATAATGTGACCTAAGTAATCAATAGAAGGGACAACAAAAACACACTTGGATAATTTGGCATAAAATTGGTTAGAGACAAGTAATTCTAAAATTAATTTCAAATGACGTATATGATCAGATAAGCAAGAGTTGTAAATGAGAATATCATCAAAGAAAACAAGCACAAACCGACGTAGGTATGGTCTTAACAAATCATTCATAGCGGCTTAAAAAGAACTAGGAGCGTTAGTAAGACCAAAAGGCATTACTAAAAACTCATAGTTTCCATCAAATGTGCGGAAAGCAGTTTTGTGTGTGTCATTTGCGGAAACCCGGATTTGGTGGTAACCAGATCGTAGGTCAATCTTAGAGAAAATAGTTGCGGATCCCAAATCATCAAAGAGTTCATCAATTGTTGGTATAGGAAAATGGTCGCGAACAGTGACAGCATTTAGGGCTCTGTAGTCTACGCAAAATCTCCACGAGCCGTCTTTTTTTCGCACTAAGAGCACTGGTGAGGAATAGGGGCTATTACTGGGTTTAATAATTCCTTCATGAAGCATATCCTTGATTAGTGTTGTCATGGCTTCTTTTTGGGAGTGAGGATAGCGGTATGGCTTGACGTTTATGGGAGCGGTGTTAGGGATAATTGGGATATGATGGTCATGAAAACGGGAAGGTGGTAACCCATGGGGAAGTTGAAAGACAGCAGAATGGGTGTGTAATATGGATTTGATTTGGGCAGGTAGTGAAGTGGGTAAGGCTTCTAGAGGATTTTGTTTTGTATGAGGTAAGTTTGGTGGAATGTCTTGTGAGGGTTGGTATAGTAAAAGGTGAATGGAAGCTATGGAGTCTGTGTGTAAAAGGTGGCAGATTTGGTTGTAAGAGGAATGTGTAGGTAGGGCTTTGGTGTCGCCTGTAATGGTTATGGCGTTATCTTTGTAGGTGAAATATATTTTTGGGATTGAAAAATCAGTAATGATTGGGCCAAGGGTTCTCAACCATTCCATACCTAGCACAACATCGGCTCCTTCGATGGGTAACAAATGGAAAGGAATGTGGAAAATGGTGTTTTGTAAAGTTATAGGGACTTGAGGACAAAGGCCTGAACAAGAAATTTTGGAGTCGTTACCCACCATGACGGAAAAATTTGGAATTGGTTTGGTCGGAATTTTAAGGTGTTGAGCAATGTGGGGTTGTAAGATATTGTGTGTGCTGCCGGTGTCAATTAGAACTGAGACTTTAAGGCCATGCAATAAACCTGTGAATTTGAGTGTCTTGGGTGAGAAACGACCAATAGAAGCTTGTGGCGAGAGCTGGAAGTATGTGTCATCAACTTGCTGTGAAGGGGAATTGGTTTCCACACAATCGAGCGTTTCAGTCTCTATGACAGACTCCTCGTCCTCGATCAACAAGAGGAATTTGTCGGATGTGCACCGGTGACCAGGAATAAACTTCTCATCACAATTGAAACACAAACCATGGGCACGACGCTCTTAAAGCTGAGCGTTAGATAGTTTGCGAATTGGGAGTTTTGGGTTTTGGGATGAAACTGGATTTTTTTGGGTTTGGTTGGGTTGGGGTGCTGATGGTGTGGTTGTAATTGGTTTTTTAGTGGTGTTGGAAAAGGGTTTTTGGTATTTGGGTTTAGCCTCCTTAATCTTAGATTCGATCAATTTTGCAAGTCCGATAGCTTGGAAAATAGAAGTTGGTTTGTGAATAGCAATCTCATTCTGAATTTCAAGAGCCAACCCTGAAATGAAACAATTTAGAATCGCTTCTTGGGACAAACCCACCACCTGAGTGCCTAACTTTTCAAAAGTAGCCTGATATTCCACCTGAGACCCAATTTTTTTCAATTTAAATAATTCAGCTTGATGATTAGCATATGTAGAAGGCCCAAAGCGTAATTCTAGTGCCTTGGTGAAAGAGGGCCAATCAATTAGTAATTGACTCTGATACATCCATTTGTACCAACATAAAGCTTCACCTTTCATATAAAATGACATCATCGAAAGTCTGTTTTCAGGTGGTAATTGATAAATATAAAAAAATTGATCGGCTTGGAATAACCACTCCAAAGGATTTGAGCCATCGAGCATGGGTAGTTCAAGTTTGGGGGTGCGGAAAGGTGGTAGGGGAGTGTGAGGTTGAACTTGTGAGTAGGGAATATGTTGGAACATTGGGATATTATAATTTTGTGTAAATGCCATGCTGGTAGGTTGATTTAGGTATGGTGAAGAGAAAAATCTGGGTATATGGGTAGGAGTTGGTTTGACAGGAGCAGTTGTTAAGGGTGGTTGGAACATGGTGTTAGAGAGAGAAGTGGAATGGAAAGGGGTAAAGGACTGTTAGAAATTATGAGAACGTAATGGTGTGGTTGTAGTAGTAAAATTTGGGTTGGAATGGGTTGTAGGAATGAGAATAGAGTGGGAAAGTTTAGTGGTACCTGAAGGGGATGCTGCTGCTGTTGTAGCATTAGCTGTTAGGTGAATAGTGGTGGCTGTTGCTGCTGCCATAGTGCTAGTTGGTGGCTGTGCGTTTTGAAGAGTGAGTTTTGTCAACATACCCATGATGTTTTCATACCTAGAATCTGAGATTAGCTTCTCACTGTCCATGCGATTTTGAATGAGTTCTAGATCTGCAGTGGTTTTATCAAATCTCTCATCCATTTGCTGTTGAGTTTGAGTCATTGCATTATCAAGATGCACATGAGTTGTTTGAACCGCTTCTTCAATGATATCTCTAGGGTTAGGTGGTTTTGGAGGAGGAGCCATGAATACAAAGGATGAAAGCACCAATTGATAAGGAAAAATCCACAACTATTAACTTAGATTTGTTAGGGTTACTACAAAGACACCACAAAACACTAAAATGAAAGAAATGACTTCAATTAATTTTTCTGCCCCTTCATGAACAAGAGAAGGTCTATAAATACAAGATAAAACCAACTAGGGTTAAAATGGGCCATGCCCAAGATACATAAAAGGACTAAAAAAAACTAATTAATTTAATTTATAGTCACCCATCCACTTGGGCTGACTTTTGGTCCTAATGGGCCTGCTATTACAATTCAATACTATTTGACTTAGTGGACAGTTGCACTTGTTAACTACAGTAACCCTCCATTGAGTTTTGCCTCCTATTTTTGCACCAGTCATTCTTGTGATAATGAAGAGGCTGTTCAATGGACATTGGCAATAGGTTCCTGAAAATTATTATGGACAAAAAATTAAATTAGAAAATTTGCATGTTTTCCACAAATTTTAATTCAACCGGCAAAAAGTTTATATTGATAAGTTGATCGTCATCATTAGACCTTGTTACGTACGGTTGTATGTTTAAGTTTTTAGAGGTTATTACTACTATGTCAATAAATGGACAGATAAAAAAGAGAAAATGTGCATGTTTATATGTATTTGTCACATTGAAGTAATTATCAAAGCATGCCTGTGATTAGCAGAGTAAGGAAGATGATGGTAATAAGATACTTGCAGGTGGTTGCCATGGTTTTTGTTGTTTAATTTATATTTGAAATAATTGCCAAGTCTTGAGGAAGGAATAGTACATATATATAGTGCTTTGTATTGGAGTTTCTCTTTACTAATATGGTAGGATCATAATAAAAGGTCTTCAACACTTACTTTTTCTTTTAATACTTTCTTAAATTTTATAAATTTAGTTTTTAAACTTTGAAGAATATACATATTTTATTTATCAGAAAAGACAAATTAAAATAATATAAATTGAGATTGAATCATATATTTATATCAAAGTTTAAATATACGATTTGTCTCATAAATAAATATATCATTTATACATTTTCATTATATTTTAATAGTTATTATTTAATAATATTAATTTACATTTGTTAATTTTCCTATTTATGTATTTTCTATTCATTGAATTTATTTTATTAAACTATTGTACTATCTACTAAAACTATTCTAATAAACAGTATTAATTTTACTATCAAAGTTGACTTAATTAATTATTTATTTTAAGAATTACAAAATCACAAATGTGATGCATTCACATGGGTTTTGGTCTCAATATCTGTAAGTTCGCACAAATATTAATATGTGACGCGTATTTGTTTTTTTAAATATAATAAAAATAAAAAAAATCAAAAGACAAAATTATTTAACCAAGAAAATTTATTATTTAAAAAAACATATTTTTATGTATATTTAGAGCATAAATATAGTTTTTTCATATATATACATATATTTAAAGCAACTGTATATTTTCCTATTATGCAAATATTAATTTTGTTTTGATATTATTCATAAAAATACTTAGGCAATTATTTAGGTTTATAAATATCAACTAATAACATAATATTTTTAAACATTGTTTTAATTGTATAAATAAATATTAGTAACATAAATAAACACATTTTACCCGTGTTTGGATTCATAGATTATTTTAAATATATTTACTTTTATTTTCTTTAATTGCACAAAAAATATAATAACTCGTGCATTTGCACGGATTCTGGTCAAGATACTCGTGCGTTCGCATAGGTAGTGATGTGTTACGCGCATTTGTTTTCTAAAATGTAATATGAATGAAAAAACAGAAATACAAAATTATTTAACCAAGAAAATTTATTATTTTTAAAAGAAAAACATATTTTTATTTATATTTAAACATAAATATAGTTTTCCCATATACACAAACACAAATATTTGGATCAACTGTATATTTTCCCGTATGTAAATATTATTTTGTTTTGACATTATTTATATAAATATTAATGCAATCATTAAGTTTTATAAATATCAACTAATAATATAGTATTTCTAAATATTGTTTTAATTGTATAAATAAATATTAGTAACATAAATATTTAATACATAATAAAATGTATTAAAAGAAATTCATACATAATTAAACTTATGTTTTTAGATACATTAAAAACTAGTTGATAAATTTTTATTATTCAATATTTTGATAAGTGGCTTCATTTTCCAGTTTCATACAATTAAAAAAATATCTACTTAATCTCTTATTATTAGCTCAAATAATATTTTTCAAATACTTTTTGAAAATGATAGATTAATTTATTTTTATTGTATAAATGCGATAATTATTTTATAATACAATTTAAAAACTATGTAGTATTATATTAAATTAAGGGTTAAATATATAATACCCCCTGCAATATAGGTGAGTTTCGCTTTACTCCCTGTAATATTTTTTTTTGGATTCTCCCTGTAATATATATTTTTTTGTTTTACCCCCCTAAGCATGCAATTTGAACACTGAATCTAGGGTGATAAAAAAAATATATTACAGGGTGTAACTTTGACGCTTAGGGGGCAAAAGACATAGAATTTTAACATTTCAAAGGGGGATTCAATTTTTTTTAACATGAGAGTAAACTGAAAATCGCTTACATTGCATGTGGCGTTGTATATTTAACCCTTAAATAAAACTATGTATTGTTGAATGAAATTTTTCCATTTTTTTCGTTTAATTGAGATTTTATGATTTTTTTAACTAACAAATTGTCATTCAGATAGAGTTGGACCTATTGAACCAGGGAGAGAATTGAGGCAAGGGGACCCACTATCTCCTTACCTTTTTATTTTAATATCAGAAGGTTTTTCAGCTCTTGTAAAGGGAGCAGTGGCAAGATGAGACATCCACGGGATCTAAATCTATAGAGGGGTACCCATTATGTCCCACCTTCTTTTTGCTGAGGATTTTTTTTGCAGGGATAATCTCTCTAAAGTTAGACATCGTATGAAGTTACTCAGTACTTAAGCTGATGCCTCAGTGCAGGAGATAATTTTGACTAAATCTGAAGTGTTTTTTAGCCGCAACATTAATAACTCGGCCAAGGAGGATATACCTAGCATTATGGGTATTCGTCATGTATTGGGTACAGGAAAGTATTTAGGTTTGCCCTCTATGATTGGTAGAAGTAAGAAGGCAAATTTTTCTTTTATCAAAGATCGTATTTGGAACAAAATTAATTCCTGGAGAGGTCGAGCATTATATAAAGCAGGAAAGGAAGTTATGATAAAATCAGTCCTCCAAGTTATACCGTCCTATGTTATGAGCCTTTTTATTCTCCCAGATGCGGTTTCTAACGATATTGAGAAGATTCTTGATGCATTTTAGTGAGGAAAAGGTCGTAATGATAAGGGAATCCATTGGATGGCCTGGGATAAATTGGCTTGCTCTAAGAAGGAAGGTGGATTGGGGTTTAGAGATTTTGAAGCTTTTAATATGGCCATGGTTGCTAAACAAGGATGAAACCTGTTGTTTAAGCCTCAGGCTCTAGTATCTAGAATTTTCAAAGCAAGGTACTTTCATAGAACATCTTACTTTGAAGCTAATCTTGGTTATAACCCTAGTTTTGTGTGGAGGAGTATTTGGAAGGCGAAGGAAGTCTTGTCTTTAGGTTTCAGGTGGAGCATTGGGATGGTAGTCACATCAAGGTTATGTAAGAGCCTTGGATCAAGGGTAAGAGGGAAGGGTGTCTGAGTGGTCCCCAGAACCAAGGTGCATACGATATTACTGTTAGAAATCTTATGCTGGCAAATTTGAAACAATGAGATTTGCAGGTTATTAGAGAAGTGTTTAATTGTGCAGATGCAGAAGAAATCTTACAGGTGCTCTTTTTGGAGGAGGTCGAGGAGGATAGGATGATCTGGAGTGAAGAACAAAATGGGTCCTACAGTGTGCTGTTGATGTGGTAAAGCGGTAAAAAAATAATATTATTTTTGGAAGAATTCCCTCCGGGATTTATGTCGTGTCCACAGAGATCGATGCTATTGAACTGCCGTTCGACAATTTAAATGTTATTGAGTTTGGGTTAAAATGGTTTAAAGTAAATGCAGAAGAGTAAATATTAACACAAAAAGAATTCATTCTTCAGAGAGAAGAAACTTTTCAGGCATGCACATAATCGACTCGTCACAAACTTAAACCTATCGACCAACAATACTCAACCTACAATATTCCTTAATATCATCCAGCATCTCTCACAACAGTGTCCATCTCTGACACACTGAGCTGAGAAAACAACCGTGTTACCCTCGTCGACACTCTCACACCCGACTCAAGATACGAAGGCATTAAGATTCGACACCCATAAAGATTGTTAGCTCTAAATCTATCTCTAGCATCCAGAAACTAACAGATAATCATCCCTAATCAAAGTTTGCGATGTTTATCTCTAACACAACCCAAACCCCGAGCATAAAGCAAAAATCAAGGATAATCACCGTTAAAGATTTGTAAAGCAAATTAAATATAATGCCATGGGCGACAAATATACATGAGTTCAAAGTAAATACATATACAACAACCCAAAAAAGGAGAAATACACAAAGAAGAAAAGAAATAAACCAAACATCTCGCAGTTTGTCAACTCCGGTCGATGAGAAATCCACTCCGGATCATCCGTGTGCAAGCTTCAAATGTTGTTTTCTAAGCTAATCCTACTGAAAAATGAGTTTGATGGAGTTGAGAGCAAAAATCCCCAAAACCATAACCTAAAAAATGAATGAAATGGCTTAAATATCATTTACAAAATCTGTCAAGTTCGCAATGCGAACTTTTATTCGCAAAGCGAACATAAAATTTAGGCACCTGATGCCTCAGGAACAGTTAAACCACCTCTGCGATTCTGGAAAAGTTCGCAATGTGAACTTTTATTCACAAAGCGAATATTCGCTGGAAAGTTTGCAATGCAAACTTTGGTGCTTTTTTCTACTGCCTCAAGTCTGGGAACATTCGCTGGGAAGTTTGCAAAGCGAACTTGATAGCACACCAGCCCTTGTTTTGACCATAACTTTAGAACCGTAATTCGGATTTAAGCACGGTCGGAAGCGTTGGAATGCTTATTCAATGCTCTATATAACAATGGCAAAATATCTTTGCTTGAATACCTACAAAAATGAGAGAAAATCAATTAAACTCAATGATATTTACACGATACGCAATATATACACTATAACATACGTATTTACAAACAAAGTGGGGTTTATTCGAACGATATTAACAAAAAGTATCAATAAGTGCAACAAAACTTATATACAAAATAGCTACAATTTGCACTTATCAAACTCTCCCCAACTTAAACTTATTTGTCCCTAAACAAGAATCCACCGACTCAAAGAAACAGAGTGACAACCAAAGAATCACGAATCAACGGGTTTTAAAAAACAGAAACAAATGAATGGTTCAAATGAAAAACGGTACACACAAAGTAAATACTTACCACTAAACTACGATGATAACATAGTCACGAAACAAATGCAAAATACAAAAATCATGCCAAACATCCTAAAACAACACAAATTCAAACGTGAATCACACCTAGTAAAAACAATCATTGGTAGATGAAAAACACAAAATGAGGTACTTTTCACTCATACAACAATCTTGCAAATAAAAGATTAAATTATGCAATCATCCAAAAATCCACATTAAACATACAAAGGCAAGAATCACAAGGGCTTTCAAGGTTGTAGCGTGGTCGGGTAAATAACAAGGGGCAATTTCTAAAGGTAATTGAAACAAAAACTTGCATAAACTTAAGGGAGTGATCAACTCACAAAGACTCAAACACAAAATTTCAATCAAATTCTTCCAAAATCCCAAGTGTTACACAAAACACAATACTTATTTAGCACAATTATTTGAACTCTTTTTGTTTCCTTTCTCAAGGATTTTCTTTTTCTTTCTTTTTTTCTTTTCTTTTCTTTTCTTTTCTTTTCTTTTTTATATTTTTCTCTTTTTTCTTTTCTTTTTCAACCTCATATAACCCAACCAATGAGTAAACAATCATTCTCTCCCCAACTTGAATTCAACCACATCATCATGTGAATAATCCTTACTTTCTAAGGAAAGGTAAAAATTCATAAAACAACACAAAGTTGAGGGTTCAAGAAAAAAAATTCAATCAAAATCCATACAAAAAGTGAATTCAATACTCATAGACAAGCATTAAGTTCAAACAACATGGATAATGATAGAAAGGCACAAACGAGTTTAACAAATGCTCACACACTCACAGGGTGAATTGACTATTTGGCTAGGTAGTTGTGCTCAAAATGAAACAAAATGTCTTGATCCTTTTCATGCTTTTATATAATCAATACAAACAAAAGATTAAGCTTAAAAAAAATCTAGTTAGAACAAGAATGTTGGTACTCCGCGCATATATAAACAATGGAAAGCTACCTCACAAAAAGGGTGGGAACTAAAGTGATTCACATCAAGAACAAGTATACAAAAGAATGAATGGCATGGAAGTTTGTAAAATGCCTAAGTATCATGAATATGCTAAAGTCTAGAAAGCGATAAACACATACCTTGGACGTGTACAAAACTTAACAATATCATTACCATACATCCACAAGTTGAAATGATCAAACTTGGAACATCACCTTAAATTTCCTCAAGCTACTCAAAACAAGCTTTTAGACAAACACAAAAAACTATTAATATAAACAAACTAAAAGACCGAGTGAAAATGGATTAAATAAGTTGTAAAGTGAATATTTGAGAATTTTACGAACAATCAGAGTACAACTTGTTTAATGAATGTTCACCACACTACCTAATCTAGAATGAAAAAGTAATAACAAAACAAAAAACGATAAAACATGCTTGTTTTACGTCGTAAGCTCGACACCTTTACTATGCTTAGCTAGTAACTTCCTCCCTTCATGCCATGATGATGCCTCACCGTGCAAACCAAAAGCAAGTGTCCTAACCAAACACTTGAATAAACGTTACGGGAACAAAATGTATACAACACTTGAACAAACATAATGGAAAATAACAGCAAAACAAGTATCTATACAAGCATATATACAATATAAACAATTATGTACAAAGCTCCAAAACATCGAAACTATCGCAATGCAATTCAATATCAAAACCAATCCCCGACAACGGTGCCATTTTGTTGATGCGGTAAAGCAGCAAGAAAAATATTATTTTCGGAAGAATACCCTCCGGGATTTATGTCGTGTCCACAGAGATCGGTGCTATTGAACTGTCGTTTGACAATTTAAATGTTATTGAGTTTGGGTTAAAATGGGTTTAAATTAAATGCAGAAGAGTAAATATTAATATAAAAAAAAATTCATTCTTCAGAGAGAAGAAACTTGTCAGGCATGCACATAATCGACTCATCACAAACTTAAACCTATCGACCAGCTATACTCAACCTACAATACTGCTTAATATCATCCAACATTGCTCACAACAGTGTCCATCTCTGACACACTGAGCTGTAGAACAACCGTGTTACTCTCGTCGGCACTCTCGCACCCGGCTCGAGATACAGAGGCATTAAGCTTCGACACCCATAAAGATTGTTAGCTCTAAATCTATCTCTAGCATCCAGAAACTAACAGATAATCATCCCTAATCAAAGTTTGTGATGTTTATCTCTAACACAACCCAAACCCCGAGCATAAACCAAAAATCAAGGATAATCACCGATAAATATTTGTAAAGCAAATTAAATATAATGCCATGGGCGACAAATATACATTAGTTCAAAGTAAATACATATACAATAACCCAAAAAAGAAGAAATACACAAAGAAGAAAAGAAATAAACCAAATATCTCGCGGTTTGTCAATGTCGGTCGATGAGAAATCCACTCCGGATCATCCGTGTACAAGCTTCAATGTTGTTTTCTAAGGTAATCCTACTGAAAATTGAGTTTGATGGAGTTGGGAGCAAAAATCCCCAAAACCATAACCTAAAAAATGAATGAAATGACTTAAATATCATTTACAAAATCTATCAAGTTCGCAATGCGAACTTTTATTCGCAAAGCGAACATCAAATTTAGGCACCTGATGCCTCAGGAACAGTTAAACCGCCTCTGCGATTCTGCAAAAGTTCGCAATGCAAACTTTTATTCACAAAGCGAATATTCGCTGGAAAGTTAGTAATTCAAACTTTGGTGCCTTTTTCTACTGCCTCAAGTCTGGGAACATTCACTGGGAAGTTCGCAAAGCGAACTTGACAGCACACCAACCCTTGTTTTGACCATAACTTTAGAACCGTAACTCGGATTGACACACGGTCAGAAGCGTTGGAAAGCTTATTCAATGCTCTATACAACAATGGCAAAACATCTTTGCTTGATTACCTACAAAAATGAGATAAAATCAATTAAACTCAATGATATTTACACGATACGCAATATATACACTATAACGTAAAGTAAACGTATTTACAAACAAAGCGGGGTTTATTCGAACGATATTAACAAAAAGTATCGATAAGTGCAACAAAAATTATATACAAAAATAACTACAATTTTCACTTATCATGTGCGTTCTGGTTACAGGTTGTGGAGAAGCTTACGGAGGAGGCATGAGAATGGGGATGAGGATTGGAATAGTCTCAGGAATATTAAAGCTCCACCAAGGGTTAAGCACTTATTGTGGAGAATTTTTAAGGACTGCTTACCGACTCATGCTAGACTCTGAAAACATCATGCCCCTTGTCCATCTACTTGTCAATTTTTCGAGAGTAATCTAGAGGATGATTGACACCTATTTTTTATTTGTAGTGAGAATAATCATTGTTGGAGGGCAGCAGGTTTGTCTATTATTATTATTAATGCTCGATTATATTCTTTCAATGATGCTAAATCACTTAGATTTGATATTTGTAGTAAAGAGGATATGAAGGATGTTGGTAGAGTTGTTGCCATGTTAAATGAGATCTAGAGGAATAGGAATAACAGGATTTGGAACAATGATTTCGAGGAAGCTCCTAAGCTTGGGCGGTTAGCTTTCCACTAATAGCAGGAATGGTTTTTGGCCCAAAAAGTGCATGTTCCGAATAATAACCAAAAAATACTTTCTACTTAGAGCCCGCCTAGGGAAGGTTGGTTGAAATGTAATTTGGATGTGGCGTTCAAGAATCATAATGGCACTTATAATAGGGGTTGGTGTGTGTGTGATCACATTGAGAATTTTATTTCTACAGGTGTGGCTTGGGATCCCGGAATTATTTCTGTGAATGAAGCTGAAGTTTTGGCTCTTAAGGAAGCATTAATCCACGAAGCCATTGAATTGAATATGGAAAATGTGGTGTTCGAAAGTGATTCTTAAATAGTTGTTCAAGCCATTCACTCCAATCATAGTGGCGGTTTAGAGTTTTATTTTATTATTAATTCTATAAAAAGCCTTGTTATTTGTTAATCCTAGCTTTGAAGTAAAGCTCATTAGTTGTCAAGCGAATATGGGCTCCCATTCTTTTGTTAGGGCGGCCAATTCTTGGCCTAGACATATTTCTTTGAATTTACCTCATCCTTGTATTGAACATTTTCTAATGATATTCACGGAGTTTGTTTTGATAAAAAAAACTAACAAATTATCATTAGTTTTAAAAAGGTATTTTAAATAAAATTAAAAACAACTTCAAATAATTTTTCTTGGTTAAAAAAGTCAACTGGTCGAACATATATTTGAAGTTAATTTAAAAAAAAATTAAATAGTATCTTAAATGCAAATTAATTAGGTTTATAGTGATTAAAACATTAAAATATTTGCTCAAATCAAAAGATTGGTTAAGTTTGTCAATAAGATGGATATTATGATATTTGATGATAAGTAATTGAATGATAATAGAATAGATTAAATTAATGGATTAATCTTCATAAGCTACATTAAAAGAAGATAAACTACCCAATTATTTATTCATTGACACATTAAAAATAAATCATTTTTCGGTATTAAAATAAATCTTGTGACCTTTAAATAATACACTTAAAATTTTAAAATTTTTAATTATACACATTAAAAAATAAAATTTGTAATTATTGTTGGAATTAACCCAAAACCTTTTGAGAATTCCTAATCAATCTTGAAGGATAAGAAAGATTACACGCAACAATTTTAATGGAAGAAGAAAGAAAGAAGATTAAACAAGAAAGATGATTAGGGAAAGATGAAAATAGGAGAAATTTTTTTTCTGCATAGCTTCTCTCTACTTCCAAACTGGAAATTTTTTATTTACATTGCAACTGCAAAAACTGTGAATTCAAGTTATTACAAAATAGGGGTTACTCCCTCTATTTATAATTGAAGAAAGCCCAAAAACACAAAAGCCCAAAAACTACTATTTTTGGTCTAAGTCAAAATTTTGTGTCAAGCAACCTGTTTCAGCACTACGACATCTAAGCAACTCGACACACACACACACACTCATTAGGCTAATTCGACTAATCCTTGTTTCTATTGAGCTACACTGCTTCAACACAAGGAATTAAAATTTCAACACACCACCTAATTCAATGTGTCTAAGCTATCTACATTCATCATAGACCTTAACTTCTTGAACACTTCGACTTGCACCCTTTTCATCATGATATCTGCAATCTGATTCTCAGTTCTGCAGCGTTCCAAGTTCATCTTCCCTTCTGCTACCTGCTCTCGAAGATAATGGAACCTCATTTAGATGTGCTTTCTTTGTGCATGTGCTATTGGATTCTTCGCCAGATTGATATCTCACATGCTGTCGATTTTCATGGTAATTGCTCTATGACTCTTCGTTGTAATCTCTTCAACTAGGTTTACCACCCATGTTGCTTAACATGCACAAAGAGAAGCAGCTATGTATTTTGCTTCGCATGACGACAATGTCACTACTGGCTCTTTTCTCGAACTCCAAGCAACTGGTGCACCACCTAGCATAAACACATAGCCAGCTATGGATTTTCTATCCTCAGCATCACTACACCAACTTGAGTCGCTGTATCCCATTAACTTGCATTCTTTTCTTTCATCAGCTGCAAGAAACAAAATGTCGTAGTCGAGTGTTCATTTCAGATACCTTAGTATCTTCTTCGTCACTGCTAGGTGTGATACCTTTGGCTTCTGCATGAATCTACTTACCATACCCACGTTGTATGCTAAGTCAAACCTTGTGTGACAAAGTTATCAAAGTGACCCAATAAGTCTTATAAATTAGGTTGGGTCGACATCATCTGAATCTGAATCTTTTGACAGTTGTATTCTTGGCTCAGGTGGAGTCGAAGTTGGGTTGCAATCTTGCATCTCAAATATCTTGAGTATTTTGCCTGCATATCTTCTTTGGTGCATCATCAAACCTCTACCACTTTTGTAGAATTCGATGCCAAGGAAATATGAGAGATTTCCCAAGTCTGAAATTTCAAACTCCTCACTTACATCATGTATGAAATCTTTGATCTCCTTCTTGCAACTTCCTGTTATCAACAAGTCATCGACATAGAGATATAGTATAAGCAATTCATTATTTCTTCTCCTTACATACACTCCATGCTCAGTCGTGCACTTCACAAATTTTTTCTCTCTTAGAAATCTATCGATCTTCTTATTCCAAACTCTCGGAGCTTACTTAATTCCATACAGGGCTTTATGTAGCCTGTACACTTTTCTTTCTTCGCCTTGTTTCACAAACCCAGCTGGTTGTGCAACATAAACTTCTTCGTCTAAGAGGTCATTCATGAATACACATTTCACATCCATCTGACATGTGTGACAATTTTTCATGTTTGCTAGACCAACAACCAATCTGATTGTTTTGATCCTAACAACGGGTGCAAAAACTTCGTGGAAGTCAATTACTTCTTTCTGAAGAAATCCTTTCACCACAAGTCTCGCCTTGTGTCGAGTTACTTCTCCTTTAGGATTCAGCTTCACCTTGTATACCCACTTCACATCGATTACCTTCTTGCCTTGAGGAAATTCGACAAGTGACCAGGTGTTGTTGACTTCGATGGACTCTAGTACCTTATTCATTGCTTTCACCCACTTTAAATCTTTCAATGCCTCAGCTGCATTGACTGGTTTGACATCTGCATAGAAAGCACAGTGTCCCACCTCACCTTCTTCATTGACCACATCATCTGATGTAATCACACATTCTTGCAACCTTGCAGGTATGTGTCTTGTTCGTTGAGGTCTGCTTGGGCCTGCTTCACCTCTAGCTTCTTTTTTTCGAACTTCTCTTTCGACTTCACTAGCTAGTTCTTCACATAATATTCTCACTGAATCCTTCTTAACATTCTTAGTCCATTCCCATTCCTTAAGCTCATATATGATCACGTCCCTGCTGATCACCACTTGCTTGTTCACTGGGTCGAACAACTTGTATCCTCCAGTCGAATGATATCCTATCAGGATCATTTGACTCGACTTATCATCAAGCTTTCTTCTCAACTGATCTGGAACATGTCTATGTGCTATAGATCCAAAGACCTTCAAATGACTTAGGCTAGGCTTGACACCAGACAAACATTCTTTTGGCATGATTCTTTCTAGCTTCTTCGTCGGGCATCTATTTAAGATGTATGTTGCAGTCGACTCAGCTTCTCCCCATAATTCTTTGGGTAGATGCTTGCCTTTCAACATAATTCTCACCATATTCATGATAGTTCTATTCTTCCATTCTGTTATGGAGTTTAGGGTGGCACCGCCTCATGCACAATCCCATAATTCTCACATAATGCATTGAAATCTTTCAACACATACTCTCCACCACCATCAGTCCTCAGAATCTTTAGCTTTCGACCACTTTTACTTTCGACCATAAATTTAAATTTGGCAAATACCTCGATTGTTGAAACTAGTTTGGTTCATACCATGCATCCTCCAAGGTTTTGATGATAACAAAGTATTTGAAAATCAATTAGTATTTCTAACTAGCTAGTTAGGGTGTGCAAAATTATATTTACTTGATGGAACTGGTTCTGACACTGAAACGACTTTAGTTTGGTTCTGATCATGCTAGTACACTCCAGTTCAAAAGCGTGTTATGCTACCTCCGATGTTGAGTAATCTAAAGTCAGTTATGCTAACACGGGACTCAAGATTTATTGACCTTATCTTTTACAGGTTGTGTTGCACTTGAATCATAGTTGTATCCTCTGGACAAAGGCCTTGTTCTGTGGATATTCTTGTGACTGAAAGTTCCAACACTTGCTTTATGGGAAAAGAAGATGTACTAGAAGATCTAAGCAGAGGAAAGTCTTAGACACGAGCTCTAAGCAAGGTAAAGTCTTAGGCAGGTGGTCTAAGCAAGATAAGTCTCAGTCAGGAGCTGATTGAGCTGTGGGAAGTCTTAGACACGAGCTCTAGGCAAGGGAAGTCTTGGACAAGTGGTCCGAGCAAAAAGAAAAGGCATCTACAAGTGTGTATAAGCAAGTGTAATCTGGTTGATTATAGTAGAAAATCTCTTACTTGGCAAGGGGACTGGAGTACTCTCAGTTGGGAGAGGAACCTGGATAATTATTTTGTGTTCTTTGCTATTTTTACTTTACTTCTATTTCTATTTCCGCCGCACCATATCAGATTCTGAACTCTGTTTTTAGAATCTGAACTCTGGTTCAGAAGTAAATCTAATTTTTGCAATACACAATTCAACCCCCCTTTTGTGTATTTTTCTCACCTTCAGTTGGTATCAGAGCAATGTATGTGGTAACACCTAACAGTGGTACAGTCAAAGATCCAACAAGAAAAATATGGATCCTGAGGTTAGTAATCCTAGTACCTCAAGGGGGATTCCCTATGATTACAATAGCTCTGAGAGAAATCATTACACTGCTAAACCTCCTGTATTTAGTGGTGACTCTACTGAATTTGAATGGTCGAAAAGCAAGATGTATACATATATCATTGGACTTGATGATGAGCTATGGGATATTCTTGAAGATAGCATTGACTTTCCTGTAGACACTGATGGTATGGTTGTTGATAGAAAAACTCTAACTCTTGCTCAAAAGAAAATCTACATAAAACATCATAGAGTTAGAGGTATTCTGGTTAATGCACTTCCACATGTTGAGTATTTGAAAATCATTGATAAGTCTTCTGCAAAGACTATCTTTGAATCTCTATGTTCTACTTATCAAGGGAATCAAGAAGTCAAAGAAGCCAAAGTTGGCTTGTTAATATAGAAGTATGAGTTATTCAAAATGAAGGAAGATGAGGATATTGAGACCATGTTCTCCAGGTTTCAGATTCTTGTCTCAGGCCTTCAAGTGCTGAACAAAATTTACTCAACAGCTGATCATGTGAAGAAAATTCTGAGAAGTCTCCCTCAGAAGTTTAGACCTCAAGTAACAGCTATTCAGGAAGCTAAAGATCTAAATATGCTGTCCCTTGAAAGCCTAATCAGAAATCTTCAATGTCATGAGATGGAAATCAATGGAGATGAAACTTTAAAGAAGTTTAAGTCTCTTGCACTGAGATCTGCCTCTGAAAAATCTAGTGACAAGTCCAAAAGATCTTCTAAAATCAGTAAAGATGATGAATCGTCTAAAGAAGAATATGATGAAAGATCTGATGATGAAGACATGGCGTGCTTCATTAGAGGGAATCAACAAATGGCCAGAAGAAGCATAAGATTTCCTAAAAGCAACAAAAGGATTAACTTCAAAGATGAAGACAGGACCTGCTACAACTGCAACAAACCAGGTCACTTCAGAAGTGATTGTCTTGAACCTCTGAAGGACAGTCGGAGAAAAGGAAGTTATCAGAAAGTTATTTTAGAAACAAGTTCAAAAAGAATTTCATGGTAACATGGGAAGAGCTGGATGAAGAAGAGTCATAAAAGGAAGATAATGCTAATCTAGAACTAATTGCTCACTCATCTTATGAAGGACTTCTATCTGAGTCAGAAAATGAAGATGAGATATGCCCAAAGGAACAAATGGAATTTCAATCTAGTACCTGGATAGTGGCTGCTCACGACATATGGCCGGAGAAAGGCGTATGTTCCAAACCCTAAATCTGAAAGAGGAATGAAATGTGGATTTTGGAGGTGGCCAGAAGGGAAAGATCACCAGTACAGGTACCATAGGTAATTCTCAAACTCTTATTAATAAGGTATGGCTTGTAGATGGGCTGAAACATAATCTACTCAGTATAAGCCAGTTGTTTGATAATGGTTGCAATGTATTGTTTAACAAGGACTTCTGTTCTGTTATCAATTCTGATAAAACTTTAGTATTCAAAGGTAAAAGAAAAGGAATGTTTATAAAATCAATCTTTCTGAATTGGCTGTTCAGAAGGTCATTTGCCTAATGACAATGAGTGATGAAAAATGGGTCTGGCACAAAAGGTTAAGTCATGCTAACTGGATATTAATCTCTAAAATTTCTAAGCTAAAATTTGTTAAAAGGCTTCCAGATATTGATTATCACTCAAATGCACTTAATGGAGCTTGTCAAGTTGGAAAGATTGTAAAAACTTCTTTTAAAAACAAAAACATTGTCTCTTCTTCTAGACCCTTGGAATTGCTTCACATTGATTTATTTGGTCCTATTCGGAGTGCCTCAATCAGGGGAAAGAAATATGGTTTGGTCATAGTTGATGATTTTAGTAGATGGACTTGGGTGAAGTTTCTCAAATCTAAAGATGAAACATATGAAGTGTTTAACACCTTCTGCATTCAAGTACAATCTGAGAAGGAATTGGAAATTCTAAAGGTCAAAAGTGACCATGGGGGTGAGTTTGAAAATGAATTATTTGAATCCTTTTGTGAAAAATATGGAATTTTCCATGAGTTCTCTTCTCCCAGAACTCCACAATAAAATGGAGTTGTTGAGAGAAAGAACATATCTCTGCAAGAAATGGCAAGGACAATGATTCATGAAAATCAACTCCCTAAGTACTTGTGGCCAGAAGTTGTTAATACTGCTTGTTATATTCAGAACAAAATTTATATCAGACCTATTCTGGATAAAACATATTATGAGTTATTCAAAGGTAGAAGACCTAGTATCTCTTGTTTTCATCAATTCGAATGTACATGTTACATCCTGAATAACAAGGTCTACCTAAAGAAATTTGAGGCTAAAGCTCAGAAGGGTATCTTTTTAGGATACTCTAAATGCTCAAAAGCATACAGAGTGTATAACTCAGAAACTAGAATGGTTGAAGAGTCTATGCCCGTTAAATTTGATGACAATTTACCTGACCATAACAAGTCAGGGTCTTTGGTTTAGAATGATTTCTCTGCAGGTTTTCAGAATCATGAAGAACAATTTGTGGTCTGTGTCCCTAAAGAAAGGGATGAAGTGAATGATGCTCCAGAATCTGTCACTATGTCTGAAGATATACCAGAAGCTACAAAAACTAAAGTTACTCCAACTAGTCATACTACTAGTGATTCAGTGATTTCTCACAATGGTACATAAGCCTTTGTTCAACCTAAGAGATCGTTTAAGTAAAAAGCATCTCATCCAGAAGAGAAAATCATTGGTAATAAAGACGAGCCATTGATGACCATATATGCTTTCAGAAATGATCACTCAATGATCAAACTTATTTCACTGATTGAGCCTTCTTCTGTTAATGATGCCTTAACTGATAATGGCTTGATCATGGCAATGCAAGATGAACTAAATCAGTTTCAAAAAAATGATGTGTTGGATCATGTTCCAAAACCACAAAAGAAAAACATCATTGGGACCAAGTGGGTCTTCAGAAACAAACTTAATGAACTTGGTGAAGTTGTTAGGAATAAAACTAGACTTGTAGCTCAAGGCTATAGTTAGCAAGAGGGAATAGACTTCTTTGAAACTTTTGCTCCTGTTGCAAGGTTAGAAGCTATAAGACTACTTCTCTCTTATGCCATCAACCATGACAAAATTCTATATCAAATGGACGTGAAAAGTGCTTTTATGAATAGAGTTATTACTGAAGAAGTGTATGTCAAACAACCTCCCGGGCTTATAGATTCAAATCATCCAGACCATGCTACAAGCTTAAAAAATCACTCTATGGTCTTAAAAAAGCTCCAAGAGCTGGGTATGAAAGATTGAGTAATTTTCTGCTTGAAAATGGTTTTGTTAAAGGAAAGGTTGACACTACACTATTCAGGAAAACTTTGAAGTAAGAAATCTTGATAGTTCAAATTTATGTGATGACATAATTTTTGGTTCCACTAATGCGTCTCTTTGACAAGAATTTTCCAAGATTATGCAGGCTGAATTTGAGATAAGCATGATGGGTGAATTAAAATACTTTCTTGGAATTTAGATCAGTCAGAAGTCTGAAGAATGCAACTCTAAAGTGGATCCAACAAATTATCGAGGTATGATAGGTTCCTTACTCTATCTCACTGCTTCTAGACCTTATATCTTATTCAATGTATATTTATGTGCAAGGTTTCAAGCAGATCCTAGAGAGACTCACTTAACTACCGTAAAGAGAATCTTTAGGTATCTGAAAGGAACATTAAATCTTGGACTTCTTTATAAGAAGTCCTCATATTATAAACTAGTTGGATTCTGTGATGCTGACTATGTTGGGGATAGAATTGAAAAGAAGTCCACTAGTGATTCTTGCCAGTTTATAGGTGAAAGCCTTATCTCTTGGGGTAGTAAAAGATAAGCAATTGTTGCCTTGTCCACAACAGAAGCAGAATACATTTTAGCTGCTAATTGTTGCACTCAACTACTCTGGATGAAATATCAACTTGAAGACTATCAGATCTTTGGAAACAAAATTCCTATTCTCTATGATAATACTGCTTCTATATGTCTAACGAAGAATCCAATTCAGCATTCTAGGACCAAACATATTGAAATAAAATAACACTTTATAAGGGATTATGTTCAGAAGGGTGTAATAGATATTCAGTTCATTGATTCTAAACATCAATGGGCTGATATATTTACAAAGCCCCTGGCCATTACTCAATTTGATTTAATCAAGAAAATTTTAAACATGGTTTATGTAGTAGAATAAATGCTTGTTCTCTGAATGGTGTATTAGAATATTCGTTGGAATTTGTTAGTAGTCAGTTGAATTATTTCTGATAGTTCCTTAAGTATGGTCTTTAAGTCTGAATAGGGGTTATATGATCTCTCTCTTCCTAGACTGCTTTATTTAAAGCATACAGTAATAAGTTAATTCCTTACTATGTTCTTTGAGTTAACAATTGGACTATTCCTTGAGTTCTGATAAAATAAGAATTCTTGTCTTAACACTCTGATCCAAAAAAAATTCTTGAAATTTTGATCTGATAATCAGGTGTCTATGAACGTTTAATAAAGACTTAAAAAGACATGACTATCACTTCTATTTTGGGAATCTGCTGTAAAAGTTTGGTTCATTAAAAAGGAGTGTTCTGACAAAGATTCTAACTTGTTTTTATTCAGACTCATAATTGTCCAAACATTTTAATGCATACTTGCTCATATTCTAGCATTATATGTTTTAAGTTGCTAAGCTGCTTTTTCTTTATGATCTCATAGGTTATCTTCTAAAATTTTGGTAGTAGATCTCAGATGTCCTGAGAGATGTTAAGACACTTGATCTCTGCTTCACACACAAGGATTGTTAACCCAGTTCGGTGAACAACAACACCTATGTCTGGGGGCTACAAAACCAGGAATGAAATCTACTAGGTAGTATTAATTCTAAGCTAAACACCTCCAGTTTACAACTTATCACTTAATCACTACCCGTGCTTAATTTCTACCTAAGACACTTCCTAGGTATGAGGCCCTTCTCAATTCCCTTTCAATCACAACAGTGAGAGAAATTACAACTCAATGTAAATAGTCCAGCTCTATTATCAACACGACACAAGTTTCCTAAAGTGTCTCCACACTTAGAAACAACATCTTCAAATTATAATCAGAATCTCTGATTCCTCAATCTTGGACGCCACCTAGGAGAAACAAATAATCCCAGAATAATCTGAAATCGGAATAATATAATTAAAAACTAAAAAGTAACAAACAAATATGTCGAATCATCATGATAGGATATCTTGTCCAACATCTTGATCTTCAGTTAGTTCTTCATGTTAGGACATCTTGTCCAAATCTTGTTGTCAAGTTAGTTTTACCAAAATTGATGCCAACCTCAAAGGCTTGGACTCATCAATCTCACCCTTTGTCAGATTTTGGCTAAAACTAACTAAATGAAACTTGCAGACAGAAAACCACAGTCCGAGGCCAAGAAACAGAACATCAGAACATCAGCATCGGAAAAACACAAGTCTAAAGCCTCTCCCCTCAAACAGTGCCTTCTTCTGCAAGCAACAGATTAGCATACTCCCCCTCAATGGTTAGCAACAGCAGTAGTCAGTGGTTAGCAGTTAGTATTACTCTCCTTTTTTATCCATAATATGACAAAGGCAGTTAAACTAACTAAATAACCAAGCAATAACATAAAGTATTAGAGAACAAAACAAGCACATAAAGTGCCAAAAATAATCACGGGCATTAAGCCCTTACATAACCACAAAAAAAACAAGACAATATTCAGCAGTCATCTTCAGTTTCTTCATCACCCTCTTCCTCTTCTCCATGATTATCATCAACCTCATCTTCAGCATCATCATCAGTATCCACCTCATTATTTCCAGCTGCATTCTTCTCTACATCATTAGTGTCAGCTTTAGTCCCTTTGTTTTGCTCCATTATTAAGGCCTATATTAACTTCTCCAGTTTAGCCTTCCTTGTTGTACTTGACTTGATGATGGCATCAAGACCCTTGCAGGTTTCCTTCAGTTGTGCAGTGGTATCTTATTTTGTAGTTCCAGGAACAGATGTTGATGCAGATGTTTAAACAATATCTGGAACATGACTCCCAGCAAACATCTTATAATGCAATGTCATGGGAGAATCCCTTTTCATTGCACAATCTGTACTCACAAGAATACCAGAATACTGCTCCCGAATTATGCCATAAATGAGGGAGGGAAAGCATATAGGCAGTTTAGTAGCAGTTGATGAGGCTTGCTTCAGAACTTAATCAAAGATATAATTCCCAAAATCAAACTTTCTTCCTTTACCAACAATGTATATGAATTTTCCTAGCCCAGCAGATATGGTTGAAGTGTGATTGGTAGGCACCAAGTTGACAATACTAATTCTATGCAGAATTATATACTTCACACTGAGTTTCCCAGCTAACAGCTTCCCTTTACTTAGCCAATGCTTCATTGAATTACAGGTGATCTCCAGACACACCTAATCATCAGTATCTTCACACTCAGGTTAAGGGTTTACTGATCTTCCCAAAAACTTGTTGATCACAGTGGAGGAAAATTTCACAACATTTCCTCTGACATACACTTTCATGTAGTCTTCACTGGTGGCATTATTACATCCTTCTTAAATGTTCACTACAATATCTTTGACCAGCTTCTCATAGCAGGACCCGAATTTAGTGACTTTCTTCAACAAGCCTGCAGCGTCAATTAGCTTTAACACCTCTTGGCATTCTAGGGCATTCTTCCCCATTTCTCTTTCCAAAGCTACTCTTCTTTGGTACACATAGGGCCACCTTTCCACGTTTTCAGGAGCATGGAAGGAGACATTGTCTAAGGGAGCTTTAGGAGGAGCAACAACTCTTTTCTTAGAGGTTGGCTTCTTAACATGCATGATGTCCTGGACATCTTCAGCAACATCATAGTCTGACTCAGTATCAGACTCAACCTTTCTCTTTTTAGAAACAATAGCAACCTTGCTCCAAGGTTTATTTGGTTCAACCACAGGTTTCTTAGCTGTATTGGTAGGAGTGTTTTCAGCAGCAGCACCCTTACCTTTTCTGCTCTTTAATCTCTTGGCCACACCCGTGTGGAGGCTCTTAGCAATGATTTCATCATCAGAAGGAAAGTCATCAACATCGATAACTTGATCAGCAGTTTTACCAACAGTACCCTCAGATGTCTGTTCCTTAGATTCTTCTACAGATGGGGATGTTCCACCATCTGCTTCGATATTTTTTACAATAGAGTCAGTAAGGGTGTGCAAGTTCCCTTCAGACCGTTCATAATCATTCCCTTCAACATTCTCCTCAGTCACTACCTCTGGTTCAATAACAGGAGCAAAGGTAGTGGGAAGAATCTGAGCCAATGGTCTAGTAATTCCAGTAACATTCACCTGACCCCCTTGATTTAGGATCTGAGCCACTATTGTTCTGATCCTCTTATCCGTATCAAAATTTTCTTTTTTTGTCCTAGGGTTAGAAAAATCACTAGAGGTATTTGAAGGGTTACCAGGAGGAATATTTTTAGATCTTCTTATAACAAGTTTATCATGCTTACATGGCACCACAACCAAGAGGACAACATCTATAGCATCTTCGGCAGACAACTTCTCAGACCTATCCTTAGCCGCCGATGAAGAAACTTTTTCTTTCTTCGCTATTCCTCTAGAAGAATGTTGTTGAGACATTTTGTAACACTTGAGAGTAGAATTTAGTTTTTCTTCGAATAGGAGTATGAAGCAGTTTATGAGAGATGATGCAGTATGGAGAAGACGCACGCACAAATGGTTTAGGTAAGTTTAAAATGATTGTTTTTGAAACCATACATACCCTTGAATAGTGTTCCCACGAATTAATTTTTCTAAACCCTCAAGCAGGCAAAACCCTAATTTGCCCCTCAAAATCTTGACCTGATTTTTTATACAACCAGTGAGGTTCAAGTTGTCACAGCATGGTGTCACGACATCTTGTGTGACATCATGCCAAATCATCACCTGTCTCAATCCTATGAACTGAGAGCAATTATCCCCTATTGCTATTCCTTCAGTTTCTGTGATTGAGTCATCAGTGACAGCATAAGCACACCTTTTTCTTTCAAAATCATCAACCATAGAGCCTCTATGAAGAAGGTCCTGAATCCTTGAGATAGTCTGATGTTGCAACTTCGTGTGTGAAATCTTAGCTAACTTCCCAATCTACCATTCATCAATGTTCAAATCTGAGGGAGGTTTCTGATGCTTCCCCTTATCTTTATTTGACATTGATGAGCACTCTGTCTGTAAAGAAGTCCATACATAACAATTATTTTTTAATCTGGCACCCTTCCTGATAACTTTATCTTTATCATTCATAACCAACCATTCAGATTTGGTAAAGTTGAACTTTAGACCTTGGTCACAAAGTTGACTAATACTAATCAAATTGGCAGCCAGTCCCTTGACAAGCAACACATTATCAAGTCTAGGTAGTCCAACATGGTCCAATTTTCCAACCCCTTTAATTTTTCCATTGGACCCATCCCCAAAGGTGACATAGTTGGAGGCATGAGGTTCTATATCCACCAAAAAGTTCTTGACACCAGTTATGTGTCTTGAACAACCACTATCAAAGTACCACTTCTCTTCAGCAGAGCCTCTTATAGAAGAATGGGCTATTAGGGCCACAGACTCATTCTTAGGACTCCACTTCTTTCCTGCTTTACCAGCTTACATCTTTCTGGATTGAAAACCATACTTGGGATAGCCATGTAACTTATAGCAGTAAGGTTTAATATGACCATACTTACCACAATGATGACATTTCCAGTCTTGCTTCTTTTTGCTTGAAGTATCATTCTAATGTCTGCGCTGATGTTGAGATATCTCTTTTGACATCTTCTAATTTTGTCTCCTTTTGGGCTGAGTAGAACTAGATTCTGGCTCATTTCTTTTGCTCATCACAACCTGGCCATTATAATCTAGTCCACTGATATCTCCAGCATCCTGTAGCGAGCGATTTTTGTCGGTGACGCGACCACCTTATCGCTGAAATTTGGGTTTTCCTCCTCGTGGAGAAAGGGTGCTACTTTCTGATTTCATATTTATCCCGTGAAGCTGGAAGGGAAAGGGAAGCTATCTAAAACTAACCTTGCACGCGAATGTTTAACTGATCAAACGCTTTAAAAGAGATTGGGGGGAGGGGGGCCCGGGGTCAGGTTATACAATGGGTAGTTGTCAATTACCCATCCTATATGTGGTTATCCACATGATGTTAGTTTTTTAGGTTTTGCTTTGTAATTGATAGTGTTTATCTATTGATGGGTTGGGAAAGTTTCTTGGGAAAGTATGACAGGGAGAGTGAGTTTTTGTTGATGTTCGGGTTCTTCCCGATGTTTTTGGTAAGGTACTGGACCTAAGTTTGATTGATGTGTGAAGGTACTGGACCTAGAATTTTTGTTTAGTATGCTCGCTAAGATTTCGTAATCTTATGCCTACGTATTCCCGTTTAACGAAACAGGAAAATCAGAGCGATCGTAGTTCCTCCTATTCTATTGGAGGAAAAGAGATGTTTTGGTGTCTTGTTCAAAGCCCAAGATTGAAGCTAAAGGTGATTTATATCTTGTTCAAAGCCCAAGATATGAAGCTAAAGGTTTGACTGAGAGAGAACTTGTCATCTCTAAAGAGGAATTGTTGATTTTTGTATGCCTTGATCAAAGCGCCAGTTTGATGCTAAGAGGTTGATTGACTCAACCAGGGATTTATTTATACAAAGCATAAGAGGAGGCTAGAAGTTTTACTTTTCTGGGAAAAATGTTCTTTCTGTCTTGTACAAAGCCCAAGATTGAGGCTAAAAGGGATTTTGACTCCGTTGGGGAGAATGTATCTTGTATAAAGCCCAAGATGGAGGCTGAAATAGTTTGACTCAACAAGAGAGTACTTTTATCTGTCCTGTATAAAGCCCAAGACGGAGGCTAAAAAGTTGACTCAACAAGAGAGTCTTGAACAGGTGATTGACTCAACAAGAGAGTCTGAAGGTTGATTGACTCAACAAGAGACTCTTTTATACTCAACAAGAGAGTGATTTGCTGTCTCGTACGAAGCCCGAGATTGAGTCTAAAAGGAGATTTGACTCAACAAGAGAGTCTTTTATACTCAACAAGAGAGTGTTTTTATATGTCTTGTACAAAGCCCAAGACGGAGGCTAAAAGGAGATTGACTCAACAAGAGAGTGTGTTTATATGTCTTGTACAAAGCACAAGACAGAGGCTAAAAGTGGTTGACTCAACAAGAGAGTCTGAAAAGGTTAGCTTTGCTGGGGAGAATCATTTGTACAAAGCCCAAGAGGAGGCTGACTTACTGCTGAGGATTATTGAGATCCTGAAGCGGGTCCAAGTGTGGGGAACTCTCATGAGAGAAACCGGGTTTCTGTTCAAGATTGATCCAGAGTGATCGGTGTTTTTTCCTATGTTTGAAAGAAACTTGAGAATGTCTAGAGTTTTATCTTTTGCACAATGCCCAAGAGGAGGCGCGGGCATTAAGGGATGAGTATCAACCCTACAATGGCCGGAGTTTTTTGACGTTGGAGAGAATGCTCTAGCAAAGGATGACTAAGTTTTGTCTTATACCTTTAAGAGGTTGTCAGGGTCCTTGTATTAAGCCCAAGAGAAGGCATGAGAACTTCTAAGAAGCCGAAGGGTCCTTGTACAACACCCAAGAGGAGGCGGGGATGCTTTTAGGAAGCCTGTGGGTCCCCAAACCAAGAGAAGTTCAAGAAATGCAATTCACAGAGAAGAGATCATTCTAGGAAAGTTCGAGAATTTGGAAGAAACTCAAGAGATGCCATTCACGGAGAAAAGATCATCTCTGGGGAGTTAGAGTTTCTTTGACAATTTCTAAGGGTGACAGTCTGAGAAAAGGATCACCGAGAATACTGCCTTTCTCATTGTTCCATATTGTTTAACCCCATGAGAAGGGAAGACTGTATTTGGAAATTCTACGGGGGATCTAGTTTTGTTTGTATTTAAGAGTGACCAACAGGGCTTTACGTAGTGCTAGATGTAGTTGCCGGGGAAAACTCTAAATAACTATACTAGTATTACACAGTGGATATGTGACAAGTATATAAAAGGATGTGAAAGAAGACTTATAGTGAAACAGCCCCACAATGCAGTTATATACATGGAAGCAGTAAATGAAAGCGGATAAACACTTACCCGTTGTAGAGCTTCCATGTTGTTTTATTAGTTTTTCAACAAAGAAATTAAAGAAAGTTTTGATGACAACATATATTTGTGTTCAAAATCAAAGGAGAAAGTGCTTTGAAAAGATTGTTGGGGCTTACAGCTCAAGGAGAGGCCCAAGTTTTAACGATGATCGCACTGTTGGGGCTTACACGCTATTAGAGGCCCAAAGATTTATTTTTTGTACAAGAGATATGACTTACAACTCAAGGAGAAGCCCAGGGTTATTTGTTTGAAAATGGCGATCGCGCCAAGGTTTTTGAAAACACAGTGGGTCTTATACAACATCTGAGACCCAAATCATTTTGGTTTCAAAAAAGGGTTGGGTCTTACACTTTATTAGAGGCCCAAAGAGGTTTAAAGAAAAGAAATGGGGCTTATAACACGAGGGTAGGACCAGATGATTTGATTTTTGAACTGGCGATTGTGCCGACATTTTTCTTTTAACGCAGAGGGACTTATACAATATCTGAGGCCCCAAAATTGTTTTGGTTAAAAGGGGATTGAGTCTTACACTCTATTAGAGGCCCAAAGATTTTGAAAATGAATAAAGATAGGTCTTATAGCTCAAGGAGAAGCCCAAAGATTTTTGTTAAAAAGGCGACGATCGTGCCGAACTTTTTGACGGTATCGGGACTTATACAATACACTGAGGCCCAAAATATTTTGGTTTTCAAAAGGGGTTGGGTCTTACACTCTATTAGAGGCCCATGAGTGTTTGAAAATAATTTGTTTAGGGTGATTAAGATCAAAACCCTAAATTAATTTCAAAATGTATTTTAATTAATTAAAATTTTAATTAAAATGATCACAATTATCGAACATGTGTGAAAAACAAGTTGTGATCTTGGATTAATGTTTGAAAATTCATGTTTATATCCACAAAATGATTGGAAACCATTTAAATTTGGAAAATCAAGGAGGAAACAATATTTTAAATGTTAAAAAACAAATAAAAGATTAATTCTTTGCAAAAATATGAAGTATATGAAATAAATAATATTTTGGGAATTTTTGGCAAAATAAAATATTTTAACATTTTTGTGAATTATTAAAAAAAGAATCAACTCAAAATCATTAAAACTCAGAGAGAAATTAATTTTTGAATCAATTAAATAAAATCACAAAATTCAAATATTCAAATATTCAAAAAATGGCGCCAAGAACACGCGCCACCCCTCTGTTTCTGCAGATTTGCATTTTCTCACCAATCTCACTGAATACTTGATGAAATCACACAATCCACATATCAATCTACTCGTTTTCACCTCACGATCATGTCTATGGTCTTTAATTTCATTTATTTTAAGCATGGAATAAGAAATCAAGACAAAACCTCAAGAACCCTAAAATTTGCATGAAGGCTGAGAATTTTGATTCACAATTCAAACAAAGCAATTAATTGAGGGGAAACATTCTATGCATGATTATGAACATTTGGCAAAAGTATTGTGCGAGGAAATATGCATAGATTAAGAGATGACCAAGTTTAGGCTTACTTGAAGGTCGTACAGCAAGAGGAATGTGATTTTTGAGTTGGAGGTGTTACAGATGAGTCGTGATGATCTGAACAACTTCCCTACACCATATGGAATGTGTTTGAATGGCTGGACTTGATTGGAAATGGCTGGATCACTTTATGGCATCTCAACTGCAACTTGGTTAAAACCTTGAGCAACTGGCTGGTGATTCTGAGAAATCAGTGTTACAGTTGGAATGGCTCTCAAACTCAAAACCCGATAGTGACTTGCTTTGGAAGGCAATTTTGGAGTGAAAGAAGAGATTTTAAGGAAAGCATCAGTTTTACGGCTTTGGTGTACTTAAACTGCGCATAAATGAGCTCTATTTATAGTAGAGCAACTTTGTTTTGCAAGCAATAGTGAATGACAACTGATGCAGATCATTGTCCAATTGCATCACTTTGGAATCTTAAGTCTCCTCTAGCCATTGACTAGAGGTTATAGCACATGCCTTTGGTTCCCTAGTTCAGAGATTATCCTTGACTCATTCAGTTGGAAAAGGCTCAGTTCATGCCACCTTGGTGCATCCATTGAATGCTCCAAAACAAAATTGGAGTCTTGTCCCCTTTTTAGGCATTTCTAGGTTTGGCATGCTACTTTTGGTTCCAAAGACTTTGGAGGCTTATGGATCAGTGTTTGTTCCTCCTTGGTCTCCCCCTGAGGTGTTCAGATGGATAAACTTGTTTGTCATTTGCACAATTTGATCAAATCGAGCAAAAGGCACAAATCTGCCTTGCCATGACAGTTGCAGCAAGGCATATTGCCATTGTCATAACTCTTAGCTCAAATGGGATTTGATGGAGTTCTTGGCCATTTTGGAAAGCTCTCATATGATACAACATATGTGTGATCATAGTTTGTCTTGACACTTTTTGGATCCAAGTTAAAAATGCCCCTACATTTTGAAAAAAGTGAAACAGATTCTGACTTAGTGAAAATTTCACTAAGTGTTGGAAAAAGTGGCATTTTCATGTTTTTGTCATTTTGGTCACTCCAGAACTAAAAATCCATGAAGAATTGGAGTGAGATGTAGTTGACACTTTTAAATTATGCCATGAGAGCTACAAATCCATCATTGGATCAGCCAAAATGGTTGCTTGGATCACAAGTTATGATCCTTGGAAGTTGGTACCCTAGCCACTTTGTTCCATAACTTAGAAAATTTCTAAGTTTTTTATGGTTACCCCCTTTTACAATTTATCCTAATTTTCTTGATTTTTCTTTATGAATGATGATTCCAATCACATGTTAACATCATTTTAGGGTTAAGGAACCATAATTGATAAAAAAAATCAAAAAGTCAAACTTTGACTTTTGGGGCACAGTTGACTTTTTATTAGATGAATTCCAAACTGTGCGATCCTCTATGAAATCAAGTCCTTGACCTAAATCAAACTTGATGGATTGATTTCATAGGTGTTATAGGGTGTATTGAATCATGTCCCAAGGTTTGGGAGCATGTCCTGGTCAAAAGTCAAAGGCACAGTTGACTTTTTCCGCGAAACCCTAACTGTGGTTCTGATGAACTTGAAACTTGTGAATCAAGCTTCTTGGATCAATCCATTATTGTAAATGGATCAATGTAGTGTGTTAGGGTCCCTCAAATCATGTCTTGAGGTCTTGGCTCATGTTTTATCCCAAAAGTCAACTTAGGGGTGAATTAGGTCAAGAAACCCTAATTCCTGATTTTTGATGTATGCATCTCCTGAGGCTAAATTGACTTGATGATTGGGTTTATAAGGTCCCTTAGAGTACTTTGGGTTATGCTTTAAAGCATTGGCGCATGCCCAGAGAAAAAATTCCCTTAGAGTACTTGGAATGTTGTAACCTTGTGCTTGATTCTTGATGTGGGAGTCCTCTTGATCCATTGTGGATGTTTGAGAGGTTCAGACAAGTTGAAGATCATGTCATTCCTTGATTGATCCTTCGTCTAAAAGCTCTGAGGGGGCTTGAAACCCTAAGTCTGATTGTAGTGGATGCTCACCCATCTTTGGGGAGACTAATGAGGTATGATGGTCCATCCATATTGTGATGATGACTTGCACTATGATGGGAAATCTTAGTGGTCAAAATTTGGGGTATGACGAATGCCCATATTTAATCTTCTTGCACCCAAAGGTGTGAATGCCGAAGGTATTCGGGCATTCGGGGTACATGAGGATTAAATATCGGAATACCCAAAATTTTGATGGTGGTTATGAATAGCAGTTTGCTCATCCATCTTCTTTCACTAAGAAATGATGCTTAGAAAAGGTAAAAACTTCCCCTCGGTCCTGGTCTTCAGCCACGGAACTGGTCTCAGTTTCTGAAATAAACTTCCCCTTGATCCTGGTTTCCTACCAAGGAACTGGTCTCAGTTTCTGAAATAAACTTCCCCTTGATCCTGGTTTCCTACCAAGGAACTGGTCTTAGTTTATGAAATAAACTTCCCCTTGATCCTAGTTTCCTGCCAAGGAACAGGTCTCAGTTTCTGAAATAAACTTCCCCTCGATCCTGGTTTCCTACTAAGGAACAGGTCTCAGTTTCTTTTGTCAATAAACTTTCTTGATAAGGGACGCTACTCGTAGCGGTTTTTCTCAAACTTCTCGCCGAATTTTCTTGGGGAGATGCCATTTGATGGAAAAAAGGATTTGATGTCAGACTTGCTGGGGGAAACCCATTCGTCTGAGTTGTAGAGGTACACAAACAACTCTGTCGGAGATGCCATTTGTTGACTCTACTGGGGAAAACGAGTCTCTTGAGAGACTGTTTCCTGTTTAGGGGTATTACATCATACTTTTCCTCGCGATCTTCTCGAAGGAATGCCATGTGATGTAATCGAATCCTGAGATACTGATGACCCTTTTGTCAGCGAACTTTCCGGAGAGAAACCGCTGTATTGTCGAATCTTTGATTAAGAGGCTTTCTCTGGGGATTTTCCTTAATCTGGGAAAGCGAAGATATCATCTTCGGTGATGAAGAGTGATGTTTATCGAAGGTCTTTTTGTCTTTTTAGAGGTTCAAGTTATCAAAGTGGTCAAGGGACCAACTTCAATCCAGAACTAAACTGGAGGAGAGATTGTTCAGACACAACATTTCCTGACGAGGAAAGATTTGACAACTCGATTGAGAGGACTCTTATCACTAGGGGGTAAGACCGACTGATAGTGATGTAATATGAACATGTATGAATCAATAATGCATGATGTATGTATGTATATGCTGACAAAACTGATGCGACATACAGACTATTGGACGAACACGATTGGATACTCGGCCACTGCGGGGGATGAAAAGTATCACTGGTCCAAAAGTAGCAATTCTGCCTAGCTTATGAGAGATAGTCCCTGTGGGGAACAACCGTTGGTCGGGCTTAGGAGATAAGAACTCTGCCGAGGATGTCAGATGAAACATGGTCTCTGACATAGCTGATCCTTCATTCAAGTGCACTGGTTTATAAGGAGGTCTTTGATTATGCACTTTGAAGCTCGATTACTTCTGGAGAAGCGATCGATGTTTTTTCGATATTCAGCAGTCAAAAGAAATTGCCATCTTTATTTAAAAGCAGAAAAATGTTGACAAGTAAATTCTTTTTTTTTTTATTTCAAGAATCGTTAATCATTTCAAAACGTCATTCTGTATAGCTAAAACAAATGAGAATTGCAAACAAAAGCACTAGGGCTCAAATTTTATTGATAGGATGGAAATAAGCCAAGCGCGTGATTCCATAGAGTATTTACAAAGTTAGAAAATGGTAATTTATGGGAAAAGGGCTACATTAAAACATAACGACTGTTATCCTTCTACCAACTTTGAATTCTGGACATCCTGAGCTTCTGTCGAAGATGACCTTGACTTGAAGTCTTTCTGATGGATGGCACTACTGCTGCTGGGAATCTTCCCCTGTGTTGGACGTAGTTACTTGCCATTATCCCTAACTTTTGCATGGATTGTACTTTGATATTTCCAATCCACCGGGATGATTTTTGATTATGTCTCTAATTTTTGCCTAGACCGCCCTTTCGGGTTTTCAATCCACCGAGACGTTTTTTTTATTTAGGCGAAGTATTTCGTGACTACGTCAACATTTGTGGGGTAGAAAAATTCTTCTCCATCCATGGTTGCGAGTCTCAAGGCGCCGCCTGAGAAGGCTTTTTTGACCACATAGGGGCCGTCATAATTCGGAGTCCATTTGCCCCGGGAATTAGTGAGAAATGATTGTATCATTTTGAGCACAAGGTCTCCTTTTCTGAAAACGCGAGGTCGGACCTTTTTGTTAAACGCCTTCTTCATTCTCTGTTGATACAACTGACCATGGCATAAAGCCGTTATTCGCTTTTCTTCGATCAGATTCAGTTCATCGTGTCGGCTTTGACACCATTCAGCCTCTGTTAGCTTAGCTTCCATCAATACCCGGATTGATGGGATCTCTACTTCTATGGGGAGTACTGCTTCCATGCCATATACTAGAGAGAAAGGGGTTGCCCCTGTTGAAGTGCGGACATATGTGCGATAACCGTGAAGAGCAAATGGTAGCATTTCATGCCAGTTTTTGTAGGTTACAACCATCTTCTGAATGATCTTATAGATGTTCTTGTTAGCCGCTTCTACCGCTCTGTTCATCTTGGGTCGGTAGGGAGATGAGTTATGGTCTTCGATCTTGAACTCAGCACACAACTCTTTTGTCATCTTGTTGTTCAGGTTAGATCCATTATCCATAATGATCTGGCTTGGAACACCATAGCGGCATATGAGATTATTTTTGATAAATCGGACCACCACTTGTCGGGTTACATTGACGTATGACGCTACTTCGACCCACTTGGTGAAGTAGTCAATGGCTACCAGGATGAACCGATGTCCGTTCAAAGCCTTGGGTTCGATCATGCCAATCATGTCGATTCCCATATAGAAAAAGGCCATGGGGAAGAGAGAACTTTGAGGTGCGTTGGCGGTACATGGATTTTGTCTGAGTATATCTGACACTTGTGACACCTTCTCATGTACTTGTAGCAGTCAGATTCCATGGTCAACCAATAGTACTCTGCTCTCAGAATTTTTCTTGCCATTGTGTGTCCGTTGGCATGGGTGCCAAAGGATCCTTCATGAATTTCTTTCATTAACATGTTTGCTTCTGGTCTGTCTACACATTGGAACAAGACCATGTCAAAGTTTCTCTTATAGAGTGTACCACTGCTCAGGAAGAAACTGCCAGCCAGCCTTCTGAGAGTCTTCCTATCTTTTCTGGATGCCCCAGGTGGGTATTCTTGTTTCTGAAGGAAGCATTTGATATCGTGATACCAAGGTTTGTCGTCTATGACTGCTTCAATCGTGAAGATGTAAGCGGGCTGTTCAAGGCGCATTATGTTAATCTTAGGTAAGTCGCTCCATTGACCTACTCTAATCATGGAAGAGAGAGTGGCTAATGCATCAGCCATGTGGTTCTCTTCACGAGGGATGTGGTGAAACTCAATTCTGTTGAAGAATGGTAACAACCTTCTCGCTTAGTCTTTGTAAAGAATCAGTCCTGATTGGTATGTGTTCCAATCTCCTTTGATCTGATTAATAACCAGGACTGAGTCGCCATATACATGCAAGTTTTTGATCCTTAAGTCGATCGCTTCTTCGAGACCCATGATACAAGCTTCATATTCGGCCTCGTTGTTTGTGCACTTGAATGTCATTCTGGCAGTGAAAGGAATGTGGGTTCCCTGAGGTGTTATGATGATTGCCCCAATTTCGTTTCCATAATGATTGACAGCTCCGTCAAAGATAAGTCCCCATTGGGAACCTGGTTCTGGCCCTTCACTGGGTAGCGGTTCATCGTAGTCCTTCATTTTCAAGTACACGACATCTTCATCTAGGAAGTCAAATCCGATTGATTCTTGATCGTCAATCGGTTGATGAGCCAAATGATCGGCTAAAATACTTCCTTTGATGGCTTTTTGAGCATGGTACTCAATGTCGTATTCTGATAACAACATCTGCCAACAGGCTATCCTTCCCGTGAGAGCATGCTTTTCAAAGACGTACTTGATCGGATCCATTTCTGAGATTAACCAAGTAGTGTGGCAAATCATGTACTGGCAGAGACGTTTGGTTGCCCAAGTCAGAGCACAGCAAGTTCTCAAGCATAGTGTACCGAGTCTCGCAGTCGGTGAATTTCTTGCTCAAATAGTAGATGGCAGACTCTTTCCTTTTAGTTTCGTCTTGTTGGCCAAGTACACAACCCATCGAGTCTTCCAAGACTGTTAGGTAGATAATCAACAGTCTTCCTTCCACTAGAGGTGATAGAATCGGTGGGTTCAACAGGTATTCTTTGATACTGTCGAAGGCAGTTTGGCAATCTTCTGTCCAAACGCAGTCCTGATTCTTTTTGAGTAATTTGAAGATTGGCGCACATGTCGCGGTCATGAGGAATATAAATCTGGAAATGTAGTTCAAACGTCCCAGGAGTCCCCTGACTTGTTTTTCAGTCCTCGGAGAAGGCATTTCTTGAATGGCCTTGACCTTGTCAGGATCAACCTCAATTCTTTTCTGGCTGACGATGAACCCTAGCAGTTTCCCTGAGCGAACACCGAATGTGCACTTATTGGGATTCAAGCGGAGCTTGTACTTTCTCAGACGCTCGAATAGCTTTGACAGATGGGTCACATGCTCCTCTTCTATTTTAGATTTTGTAATCATGTCATCGACATATACCTCTATTTCTTTGTGTATCATGTCATGAAAAAGAGTAGTCATGGCCCTTTGATAGGTTGCCCCGGCGTTCTTCAAACTGAACGGTATTACCTTGTAACAAAAGGTACCCCATGGGGTGATGAAGGAAGTTTTCTCCATGTCTTCCGGTGCCATTTTGATTTGATTATAGCCCAAGAATCCATCCATGAAAGAGAAGACTTTGAACTTGGTTGTACTGTCTACCAGCATGTCAATGTGTGGTAAGGGAAAGTCATCCTTTGGACTGGCCTTGTTCAGATCCCTGTAGTCTACGCACATTCTAACTTTTTCGTCTTTTTTTGGAACGGGTACTATGTTGGCTAACCATTGAGGATATTCTGATGTGGCGAGGAAACCCGCGTCAATCTGTTTCTGTACTTCCTCTTTGATTTTGATGGCCATGTCTGGGTGAGTCCGTCTCAACCTTTGTTTTACCGGCGGACACTCTGATCTTAACAGTAAATGATGTTCCACGATGCTGGTATCCAACTTGGCATGTCCTGGTAGGACCAAGCGAATACATCGGGAAACTCTTTGAGAAGCTTTATCAAACTTTCTTTGACAGTCGGACTGAGCAGTGCCCCAATCTTGACTTATTTTCTCTCTTCTCCTAAGCCCAAGTTGACCGTTTCCAACGGCTCTTTGTGAGGTTTAATGGACCTTTCCTCTTGTCTGAGTAATCGGGAGATCTCCTATGGAATTTCTTCGTCATCTTCTTCTTCAGCCTCAAATACCGGTAATTCAAAGTTGGGAGAAGGCATCGGATCGTACGTTTCAATGTGGTTTAAAATAAGCAATCTGCATGACATGATGATTTTTTTTTAGAAGAGATGGAGAGAAATGCAAGAGTGTGTGCATTGTATTTTTTTAATAACTGCTTGTTTTTATTATTTGTTGTTTTTTAGGATTACCATTTTCCGAAAAAGCGAAAAGAGAAAACAAAAATTAATGCGGGAATTACATAATGACGTTATTTTATTTATAAACTTGTCGATTCTTGAAACTACAACCCTATAAAACAAAACTCTGTCGCTTTGGGCGAAGCGAAGAGGGATATTTACAGAAACTGAGCCCTAACAAAACATCCGTTTCACCTGGGCAGGGTGAAAGGTTAAAACAAAGATGGCCATTACTTTGACTTATGAACAATCTTTGGAACATCGACTGCAACCCATTGGCGGCGAACTCCTCGCTGAATCACAAAGTCTGGTACCTTCCTTGATTTGTCTTCAGAAATAACGCTGATTTCTGGTGGAGCAGTATCATTGGAATCTGTCTCCCAGGCAGAGTTGTCGTAGGAGGATTCCTCAGTTGTATTTTGCATAGTATTTGTGCTCTCAGGAAAATCCCCCCATCTAGATGGCTGGATGTCCTTGAGCCTGATACGAGAGCTTTCAGGAGCAGTGTACTTGACCAAGAAGTCGTACTTGCCACTCGGTTGTCCTAGGGTGTCCCACACTTCTTCAGAACTAGAAGAGTCATCTCTCTCGATGACGTTGACCTCGGGAAAAGCATAGTTAATGAATTCTAGTCCTGCAAACTTTGCAAATTCATCGTCGCACTGGATATTTTCTGAATGAACTGAGTGATGGGACGCGGGTATTTTTTCAATGATGCTCAGCTGATTTTCATTGTTCGACTGATTTTATTGCCCCAAGTCTCCTTGGTACGACTGCTAGATAGGCAGCCCATCCATCGGGCCATAACAGTCTTGGTCAAAGTTGTCTTTCATCAGAGTGTCTTCCTCTAATGAGTTTGGTGGAGCACGACATCCTTCCGAATCACACTCTCCCTATATCATTTTGACGTTTGACCTTGGTATAAATCTCGGACACTGTACGGGATAGTAAAATGGCATAAGCACTTCTTCCTGAGACATATAACTGTCCTTGTTAAGATAGGACTTCCACTATTCATCTGTATCGGAGGAATCTCCCTCGTTGATGGTATGTACTTCTTGAGACACTGGGTGAAGGAAACCTCCACTATGGAAGAAGTTCTGAATGGAATGAAGACTTTCATCCTTAGCAATAGTCTGGGTACAGGTCGAGGAAAAACCAAGACCCTTCTTTGTTTTATTATCGGTAGGAATGATAAGCTGTCCCCATCCCTTTGCATTGTTACTTTTGATCACCTCGAGAGCATCTTTGTACGAGGATATTGATGTTCCCTTCTCTAATTGATTCTCACTGCTTACCGAAAGTGCCTGGAACTGAGTTCTAACAACCTCCTCAGGTTCTACACAAGTGGATAATGATAGGTTACTCACGATCAAGGCTTGTTCTCCATAGACCGTGACGAGTTGGTCATTCTTGACGAACTTCAGCTTCTGGTGAAGTGTCGAAGTGACTGCCCCAGCCTGGTGTATCTAAGGTCTTCCCAACAAACAGCTGTATGTTGCTCGGATGTCCATGACCTGGAAAGTGACTTGGAAAGTGTGAGGACCGATAGTTATGGGAAGGTCGACTTCGCCGATAACTATTTTTTGGGATCCGTCAAATGCTTTGACGACGACCTCACTACCTCTCATCGGAGATCCTTTGAATGATAGTTGCATTAGAGTGGACTTCGGCATGACATTAAGAGCCGATCCAGTGTCTACCAATACGCTGGCTAAAGCATCGTCCTGGCAGTTGACTGTGATATTAAGCGCCATGTTGTGGCTTTTACCTTCTTCTGGCAATTTCTCATCGCTAAACCCCAAGTTGTTGCAGGAAATGATGTTGGAGACGATACTGTCGAATTGCCTTATTGACACATCCTGTTCCACAAAGGCCTGCTCTAAGACTTTCTGTAGAGCCTCCCTGTGAGTTTCGGAATTGAGTAAAAGAGATAGTACAGAGATCTTTGAAGGAGTTTGTAACAGCTGATCAACAATGTTGTATTCACTCCTTTGGATGTGCTTCAGCATCTCATCATTGTTCTTTGAAAGGTCAGGATCACTGGATTGATCGACTGGTGGATCAGGAACTTCCGTTTGAGGTTCCTTTTCTCTGTTAGGTTCTCCAACCCTTCGGTTGAAGATTCGACCACTCCGTGTTACTCGAATGATGTCTGCAATATTCACGACGGAGGGTAATGGAATTTCCTTTCCATTCTCAATTGTGGTGGCACCGTATTTGTAAGGGATCGCCTTATCAGATTTGTATGGTACTGGTCCCGGTAGATAGATAACTACAGGAGCCTTATGATTTCTCTGACTGTCGTAAGTAACTTCAATCAATTCCTAGTTAAGAACCTTCGATTCGTCAAGTAGCGGGATGATGGTACAAACATCTTTGGTCCTTTCGCGATCAGAGATCACGACAACATCCTTAATCTGATCAGCGAAATAGTCTGGCGTCCAGTTGATTGATACAGAACTTGGACACAGTTGAATCTCTTTGGGATCCAAATGACTTTGAAGGGCTGCTCGCACGAGGTAACATCCTTGATTATTTTCCGAGCAGACTCTACAGTGCTCGTAGTTGTGTGGTGGCACCTGGCCACGTCCGCTTTGAATGCAGTGTAACCTTACTAGGTCTATTTCCATAGATCGGACATCCCGACTTTGATGTTTAGTAGGGTTCCCGTTTTCCATACTGACTTGTTTTGTGTCTTCGTCTAGATAGATCGCAAGCCACCAATGGTTTAACAAGTGTTGTAAACTACTTTGAACGAGAGCGCACCCTTGGTTACCCTCACAACATACTTTATAGCTCAGATAATCATGTGAAGTGAGAAAACCGAGTTGGACTTGCTTGGCGTGTAACTCCACCAAGCTGGTATTCATAAAACTAATATCAAAGATTTGAATCATGTTAACTTGTTAAGGATTTCTATCATGGTAGTCCTGGATCCACCCAAGATCCATCTGACGCTGGAGGGCCTCTTGTACAAAAGAGCATCCCTGATTATTTACCGAGCAAATCAGACAGGAATTGTAATCGTGCCGCGGCAGATTATGATACTGGCTTTGCCTTGAGTGCATTGCCACCAAGTTGACATTCATTGCCCAGATGTCGTGGTTATGAATGATGTTGGAATTTGCATAAGTCATGTTAACTCCACGAACTCAGTGCTCTGGGATCCATCCGAGATCCAATTGTTCCTGTAGAGCTGATTGCACCACAGAACATCATTGATTGTTTTTAGAGCAAATATCACACTGGTGATAATTATGAGGTGGCACATGGCCGTATCCGCTCTGTCTACAATGCATCTTGACCAGATTGGTCCTCAATAAGAGTACATCATGAATTTGATAGCTGTTGTTAGACTCTCCTTCTATCAAATTTACTGCAGCTTTCTTGTGTTGAGGTAGCAGGTTCGTGAGAACATTCAGATTCGTATCTTTGAAAGATAAGACCCCGCTCCTAACAAGCTTTTGCACATCGGATTTGAAACTGAGACAGTTTTCTATGTTATGCCCTGGTCCTCCTTGATGGTAAGGGCAAGTCTGATCCGCTTTGAACCAAAAAGGCGGATTTTCTGGTATTGTAAGAGGAGATCTAGTTTGGATGTGTCCCTTGACCAGTAAGAGTGGAAAAAATTCTACGTATAACATTGATATAGGGTCGAACCTTGGTGGTCACGTTGTACGGTTGTTGTTATATGGAGGATGAGCCTGCTGAAGAGGCTGTTGTGTCCTTTGCTGATATTGCTGCTGATTCGGCTGGCTCTGAACAACCTGAGGTTGATACGTAGGGACAGGCGCAGAGTTGATAGCTGGAGTTACAGCCGCTACTAGTTGGTACCGCCGCCTTTTCTTTCCAAGAGAGATATTGCCAATATCTTGCTCTTTTTTCTTAGGGAGAGCACTACCGTATCGTTTTGTACTACTTGACGATCCAGCGTCTTTAACTAAACGTCCTTCTCGGAATGCTTCCTCAAGACGAACTCCCATGCCTACCATTTCAGTAAAGTCACTAGGCGCACTGGCGACCATTCTGTCGTAGTAAAATGAGCTCAAGGTCTTTATAAAGATCTTTGTCATCTCTTTTTCCTCAAGAGATGGACAAATCTGGGCGGAAATTTCACGCCATCTCTGAGTGTATTCCTTAAAGGTTTCCTTGTCCTTCTGTGACATGGCTCTGAGTTGATCTCTGTCCGGTTCCATGTCCAGGTTATACTTATATTGCTGAATGAAGGCAGCGCCAAGATCTCTGAAAGTGCAGATCTTAGTGCGGTTTAAACCCATGTACCATTTGAGTGCGACACCGGTTAAACTATCCTGAAATTAGTGAATCAGTAGCTCTTTGTTCTTTGTCCGAGTTGACATTCGCCGAGCGTACATCACCAAATGGCTTTGAGGGCAAGAGTTACCCTTGTACTTTTCAAATTTGGACACTTTGAACTTGTGCGGAACTTTCACATTTGGGACAAAACAAAGGTCTGCGGCGTCCTTTCCAAATAGATCCTGACCGCGGAGGGCTTGCAGCTCTTTCTGCATCTCCAGGAATTAATCCTGGAACTCATTCATTCTGTCGAACATACTTTCGTTTCCACCAGAAGGTATCTGTGGAATCTGTCCTTCCGGGACAGTGTGTACCATGGGTGGTGGTATAGTCATCATGGCGATGACTCTAGGTCCTTCCCTCTCCCGAAGTTTGTAACCTTCAAGAGTTGTTGTCATGCCCCGGGCATCTTCGCTTTCCCGAAGTTTGTAACCTTCAGGCCCAGCGGCTCCTGCTGCGGTTCCCCGATCCTCAGTGATCGGCGAAACATATCCTTCCGGGATATAGTTAATAGGCATGCCCCAGGGACGATCTTTAGGCATGGTATACCGAGGGTCATACTTTTCCACTATCGGCGTTGATGTGATCTCTGAGATCACGGTCCTTTGTTGTTGCATCTGAGCTTCTGCTAGAGCTTGCATGTCGTTATGAAGCTTTCTCAGATCCTCTTTCAGAGTGTCAATCTCTTACCTCAACTCTCTGTTCTCTTCCTCGAGATCGTCCATCTTTTTCTGTCGATTGGCCCGAGTATTGTACGAATGAGATAGTTTGACTCTAGAATCGAGACGCATACGTGAGATTCGTAGGTAAGAAGCATGCGTTACATGAGAATGATGAATGATATGCAATGAGTTTATATTTTTTTGTTTTAATCAAAATAAACTTCGAAAATTAGATAGCAAATATCAAATAGTGGGGAAGACCCCGTTTTATTGAATTCAAAGATTGCGGAATAGAAATACAGTAATTTACAAAGTGCTATAAAAGGAAATGTCTAAGCTAATGGACCCTGAGTCCTCTCTGAGGAGAGCTCAGGTGCTGGTTCTGGTACTTTCCTTTTCTTTGACCGGGGCTCTTAAGCCGTTGTCGGGTTGTCGTTCCTTTGCCAAGTGAAAGGAGCGAACGAATTTCTTTGGTCATCTGTATTTTCTACAGCATGTTGCTCTAAAATCTCAATCAAAGCATCTTTTTCTTTTAACAACTGCTATATTTTCTTGCACTCCACATTGAGAATACGGAACTTGTTCTTCCAAGACCTCTTCTCCTATTGAACTTTGTTGAGAGTCACCTGAAGTTTTTCCGTATCAGACATAAAATAAAGGACAGGCTCCCATAATGGAAGAACTTCTTGACGAGGGTAAGGCATCCTCAGCTTGAGAGCTCTAGTTTGTACCCAGTGGAGATAAGGTTCCACCGAGACACAATCTAGTTTTCCTAGAGACTCCCTTCCTTTCCTATGAACGTGTTTCCAGGCATGCACTATTTCTGTCTTTAGTGCTCTGTCATTTTCTCCTTCCCTGAAGAAAAGACCTTCCAGATGAGCATTACGCGGGACATGCCTCATCGGGTATCCGAATTGACGACGAACTAAAACTGGATGATAATTGATTCCTCCTTTAATTCCTATGAGGGGTACATTTGGGAAATTTCCACAATGGTCAATGATCCTGATCCTGTCATAGATTCAATTGTACCAATCGATGTCAGAGTTGGTAAGAGACATGATTCTCTGCGACCAACATAAAGTACTTTTTTGATCCCAAAATGCAGCAGACTTTGGCAAATGAGAAATGAGCCATTTGTACAGTAGGGGTACACAGCAGGTGATCATTCCTCCACTGTACAAATTCCTTAAATGTACCGAATGATAAGCATCTGCGAGCAAGGTCGGTACAGGGTTTCCAATCAGAAAAATCTTAATGGCATTGATATCTAAAAAGTTATCGATGTTGGGAAACAAAAATAACCCATAGGTGAGCAAAACAAAGATGCTTTCGAAAGCGGCCACGTTCCCTATACTTGCAAAGTACTGAGCTTTCTTTATCAAGAACTGGGCTGGCAAACCTTGGGTACCACCCTTAATGATCATGTGAGTCCTGACTTCCGACTCGTCCAAATAGATTGCTCTTGCAATGGTTTGATCCTTTAGAATTTCTTCCAGTCCAGAAATGGGAGCTTGATCAGTAATGGGTAAATCAGTCAGCTGAGAGTACTCCTTCAGTGTTGGTGCTAGCTGATAATCCGGGAATGTGAAACAGTGATAGACCGGATCGTAGAACTAGATTATTGTGGACAGGATTCCTTCAATTACATAGACCCTTAGTAGAGATAGCAAACCTCCGTACTTGGCTCTGAAAGCCTCAGGGTTGGTGATCATCCTCGCCAGACCTCTTAAATCCTCTAGTTTTGGAACCTTGAAGGTGTACTTGTGAGTCTTCCTTCTACCAAAATCCATTAGCAATCTCTTTATCTGACATTTACAATCATTGTCTTAGTTTAATTTGAAAAAGAGAGATTAGAAGAGAAGGTTTTTCTTTGTTTAAAGTTTTTTAATGAAATGAATGCATGAATGCAGCACACAAAAACATAGAAAAAACATGGGGTCAAAGGGTCGGTGTCATGAAGTCAAGGCTCTACCCATCCCCAAACGTTTATACTGGTGATTTTTTGTACCTGTCCTCAAAATCACTGACCCCTCTTGGGATGACGACAGCAAGCGGATCGCCAGCGAGCTGTAATATCTTAGAGTAGTCTCAAATGAGGGTAGTATCGCGTGACAACTATTTCCGATAGCTTCCACACTACAAAATGGTTTCAGTCTACTAAAATCCTCAGCTTCTCAGATAACTCAATCGAACAATCCGCTTTCAACAACCGAAGTCGTATAGGCATTGAATCTGCAAAGAGCATCTCCACTGATTCGATGGTCGACTGGGACCTCTTATCTAGGATTCACTCCCCGTAAGATTACCCGTCTAGTGCCATCACTTATCTTAGGTGTATACTCAATCTTTCCAAATGCGGTATCACACGCATTCCCATTAGTAGAAAAGTAAACACAGATATCAATTAGGAAAAACAGTATATATATTTTTCCTAACATCCTAGACCTCTAGTCCTATAATCTTATACAGACAATGACTCCCCAGCAGAGTCGCCATTTTCCTATAGCGAGCAATTTTTGTCGGTGACGCGACCACCTTATCGCTGAAGTTTGGGTTTTCGTCCTCGTGGAGAAAGGGTGCTACTTTCTGATTTCTTATTTATCCCGTGAAGCTGGAAGGGAAAGGGAAGCTATCTAAAACTAACCTTGCACGCGAATGTTTAACTGAACAAACGCTTTAAAAGAGATTGGGGGGGGGGGGGGGGGGTTCGGGGTCAGGTTATACAATGGGTAGTTGTCAATTACCCATCCTATATGTGGTTATCCACAGGATGTTAGTTTTTTAGGTTTTGCTTTGTAATTGATATTGTTTATCTGCTGATGGGTTGGGAAAGTTTCTTGGGAAAGTATGACAGGGAGAGTGAGTTTTTTTTGATGTTCGGGTTCTTCCTGATGTTTTTGGTAAGGTACTGGACCTAAGTTTGATTGATGTGTGAAGGTACTGGACCTAGAGTTTTTGTTTAGTATGCTCGCTAAGATTTCGTAATCTTATGCCTACGTATTCCCGTTTAACAAAACAGGGAAATCAGAGCGATCGTAGTTCCTCCTATTCTATGGGAGGAAAAGAGATGTTTTGGTATCTTGTTCAAAGCCCAAGATTGAAGCTAAAGGTGATTTGTATCTTGTTCAAAGCCCAAGCGTGAAGCTAAAGGTATGACTGAGAGAGAACTTGTCAGGTCTAAAGAGGAATTGTTGATTTTTGTATGCCTTGATCAAAGCGCCAGTTTGATGCAAAGAGGTTGATTGACTCAACCGGGGATTTCTTTATACAAAGCCTAAGAGGAGGCTAGAAGTTTTACTTTTCCGGGGAAAATGTTATTTTTGTCTTGTACAAAGCCCAAGATTGAGGCTAAAACGGATTTTGACTCCGTTGGGGAGAATGTATCTTGTATAAAGCCCAAGATGGAGGCTGAAATGGTTTGACTCAACAAGAGAGTACTTTTATCTGTCCTGTATAAAGCCCAAGACGGAGGCTAAAAAGGTTGACTCAACAAGAGAGTCTTGAACAAGTGATTGAATTAACAAGAGAGTCTGAAGGTTGATTGACTCAACAAGAGAGTCTTTTATACTTAACAAGAGAGTGATTTATTGTCTCGAACGAAGCCCGAGATTGAGGCTAAAAGGAGATTTGACTCAACAAGAGAGTCTTTTATACTCAACAAGATAGTGTTTTTATATGTCTTTTACAAAGCCCAAGACGGAGGTGAAAAGGAGATTGACTCAATAAGAGAGTCTTTTATACTCAACAAGAGAGTGTTTTTATATGTCTTGTACAAAGCCCAAGATGGAGGCTAAAAGTGGTTGACTCAACAAGAGAGTCTGAAAAGGTTAGCTCCACTGGGGAGAATCATTTGTACAAAGCCCAAGAGGAGGCTGACTTAATGCTGAGGATTATTGAGATCCAGAAGCGGGTCCAAGTTTTGGGAACTCTCATGAGAGAAACCGGGTTTCTGCTGGAGATAGATCCAGAGTGATCGGTGTTTTTTCCTATGTTTGAAAGGAACTTGAGAATGTCTTTGAGACTCAAGAGTTTTAGACTGTCCAAGTTTAGAGTTTTATCTTTTGTACAATGCTTAAGAGGAGGCGCAGGCATTAAGGGATGAGTATCAACCCTACAATGGCCGGAGTTTTTTGACGCTGGAAAGACTGCTCTAGCAAAGGATGACTAAGTTCTGTCTTATACCTTTAAGAGGTCGTCAGGGTCCTTGTATTAAGCCCAAGAGAAGGCATGAGAACTTCTAAGAAGCCGAAGGGTCCTTGTACAAGGTCCAATAGGGGGCAGGGATGCTTTTAGGAAGCCTGTGGGTCCCCAAACCAAGAGAAATTCAAGAAATGCAATTCACAGATAAGAGATCATTCTAGGAAAGTTCGAGAATTTGGAAGAAACTCAAGAGATGCCATTCACGGAGAAAAGATCATCTCTGGGGAGTTAGAGTTTCTTTGATAATTTCTAAGGGTGACAGTCTGAGAAAAGGTTCACAGAGAATACTGCCTTTCTTTTTGTTCCATATTGTTTAACCCCAAGAGAAGGGAAGACTGTATCTGGAAATCCTAAGGGGGATCTAGTTTTATTTGTATTTAAGAGCGACCAACAAGGCTTTACCTAGTGCTAGACGTAGTTTCCGGGGAAAACTCTAAATAAATATACTACTATTACACAGTGGATATGTGACAAGTATATAAAAGGATGTGAAAAAAGACTTACAGTGAAACATCCCCACAATGCAGTTATATACATGGAAGCAGTAAATGAAAGCGGATAAACACTTACCCGATGTAGAGCTTCCATGTTGTTTTGTTAGTTGTTCAACAAAGAAATTAAAGAAAGTTTTGATGACAACATATATTTGTGTTCAAAATCAAAGGATAAAGTGCTTTGAAAAGATTGTTGGGGCTTACAGCTCAAGGAGAGGCCCAAGTTTTAACGATGATCGCACCGTTGTTTTGAAAACTGTACAGAGGGACTTATACAGTATGTGAGGCCCAAAAAGTTTTTATGTACAAGGGGGTTGGGTCTTACACTCTATTAGAGGCCCAAAGATTTATTTTTTGTACAAGAGATGAGACTTACAACTCAAGGAGAAGCCCAGGGTCATTTGTTTGAAAACAGCGATCGCGCCGAGGTTTTTAAAAACACAGTGGGTCTTATACAACATATGAGGCCCAAATCATTTTGGTTTCAAAAAAGGGTAGGGTCTTACACTCTATTAGAGGCCCAAAGAGGTTTAAAGAAAAGAAATGGGGCTTATAACACGAGGGTAGACCCAGATGATTTGATTTTTGAACTGGCGATTGTGCCGAGATTTTTCTTTTAACGCAGAGGGACTTATATAATATCTGATGCCCCAAAATTGTTTTGGTTAAAAGGGGAATGGGTCTTACACTCTATTTGAGGCCCAAAGATTTTGAAAATGAATAAAGATGGGTCTTATAGCTCAAGGAGAAACCTAAAGATTTTTGTTAAAAAGGCGACGATCGTGCCGAACTTTTTGACGGTATCGGGACTTATACAATACACTGAGGCCCAAAATATTTTGGTTTTCAAGAGGGGTTGGGTCTTACACTCTATTAGAGGCCCATGAGTGTTTGAAAATGATTTGTTTAGGGTGATTAAGATCAAAACCCTAAATTAATTTCAAAATGTATTTTAATTAAATAAAAATTTAATTAAAATGATCAAAATTATCAAACATGTGTGAAAAACAAGTTGTGATCTTGGATTGATGTTTGAAAAATCATGTTTATATCCACAAAATTATTGGAAACCAATTAAATTTGAAAAATCAAGGAGGAAAAAATATTTTAAATGTTAAAAAACAAATAAAAGATTAATTCTTTGCAAAAATATCAAGTATATGAAATAAATACTATTTTTGGGAATTTTTGGAAAAATAAAACATTTTATCATTTTTGTGAATTATTATAAAAAGAATCAACTCAAAATCATTAAAACTCAGAGAGAAAATAAATTTTGAATCAATTAAATAAAATCACAAAATTCAAATATTCAAATATTCAAAAAATGGTGCCAAGAACACGCTTTAGCGCGATTTTTGTGGTTTCGAATCACTATCGCTTTGGTACTACAGTTCGATTCATTTTTTATCCTGTAAAGCTGATTAAGGAAGGGAAATAGATGTCTCTAATTAACCCTGTTTGCAAACTGAGGTTAACAGTCAAAACTGTTGGTTTACAGATGCAATCCAAATAGGGGGGGGGGTTCTTCTTTAGGGTTATTTGCTTAAAAAATGTGTCTAGGCTATTGGTAAGTTGTTAGGTCAGATGCTTTTCGATTGATGTATGAAGGTACGGGATTTTGGGTTTTTGATTAGTATGCTCGCTAAGATTTTTGCAATCTTATGCCTATGTATTCCCGAAACAGGGAAATCAGAGTGATCGTAGTTCCTCCTATTCTATGGGAGGAAAGAGATTGTTTTGGTGTCTTGTTCAAAACCCAAGACATGAAGCTAAAGGTGGTTTGTATCTTGTTCAAAGCCCAAGATGTGAAGCTAAAGGGTTTTGAGGGAGAGAGATTTTGTCATCTCTAAAGAGGAGTTGTTGTTGTTTGTATGCTGTGAGCAAGGCACAAATTTGATGCTAAAAGGTTGATTGACTCAACTGGGGTTTTCTTTATAAAAATTCTAAGAAGATACTAGAAGTTTGACTTTTCCGGAGGAAAGTGTTCTTTTGTACAAAGCCCAAGATTGAGGCTAAAAGGGATTTTGACTCCGTTGGGGAGAATGTATCTTGTATAAAGCCCAAGATGGAGGCTGAAAGGGTTTGACTCAACAAGAGAGTACTTTTATCTGTCCTGTATAAAGCCCAAGATGGAGGCTAAAAGAGTTGACTCAACAAGAGAATCTTTTATACTCAATAAGAGAGTGATTTTCTATCTCGTACGAAGCCTGAGATGGAGGCTAAAAGTTGACTCAACAAGAGAATCTTTTATACTCAACAAGAGAGTGATTTGTGGTCTCGTACGAAGCCCGAGATTGAGGCTAAAAGTTGACTCAACAAGAGAATCTTTTATACTCAACAAGAGAGTGTTTTTCTATCTCGTACGAAGCCCGAGATGAAGGTTAAAAGTTGACTCAACAAGAGAATCTTTTATACTCAACAAGAGAGTGTTTTTCTATCTCGTACGAAGCCTGAGATGGAGGCTAAAAGTTGACTCAATGAGAGAATCTTTTATACTCAACAAGATAGTGTTTTTCTATCTCGAACGAAGTCCGAGATGGAGGCTAAAAGGAGACTGACTCAACAAGAGAGTCTTTTATACTCAAGAAGAGAGTGTTTTGATGTCTTGCACGAAGCCCAAGATAGAGGCTAAAAGGAGATTGACTCAACATGAGAGTCTTTTATACTCAACAAGAGAGTGATTTATATGTCTTGTACGAAGCCCAAGACGGAGGCTAAAAGTGATTGACTCAACAAGAGAGTCTTTTATACTCAACAAGAGAGTGATTTATATGTCTTGTACGAAGCCCAAGACCGAGGCTAAAAGTGTTTGATTCAACAAGGGAGTCTTTTATACTCAATAAGAGAGTGATTTATATGTCTTGTACGAAGCATAAGACGGAGGCTAAAAAGGGTTTGACTCAACAAGAGAGTCTTTTATACTCAGCAAGAGAGTGTTTTACTATCTGTCTTGTACAAAGCCCAAGACGGAGGCTAAAAGTTGACTCAACAAGAGAATCTTTTATACTCAACAAGAGAGTGATTTTCTATCTCGTACGAAGCCCGAGATAAAGGATAAAAGTTGACTCAACAAGAGAATCTTTTATACTCAACAAGAGAGTGATTTGTGGTCTCATACAAAGCCCGAGATTAAGTCTGAAAGTTGACTCAACAAGAGAATCTTTTATACTCAACAAGAGAGTGTTTTTCTATCTCGTACGAAGTCCGAGATGGAGGCTAAAAGTTGACTCAACAAGAGAGTATGAAAAGGTTAGCTCCGCTGGGAAGAATCATTTGTACAAAGCCCAAGAGGAGGCTGACTTACTTCTGAGGATTATTGAGATCCTAAAGCGGGTCCAAGTGTGGGGAACTCTCATGGAAGAGACCGGGTTTCTGCTAGAGATTGATCCAGAGTGATCGGTATTTTTCCTATGTTTGAAAGGAACTTGAGAATGTCTTTGAGACTCAAGAGTTTTAGACTATCCAAGTCTAGAGTTTTATCTTTTGTACAATGCCCAAGAGGAGGCACGAGCATTAAGGGATGAGTATCAACCCTACAATGGCCGGAATTTTGACTCTGGGAAGACTGCTCTAGCAAAGGATGACTAAGTTCCGTTTATACCTTTAAGAGGTCGTCAGGGTCCTTGTATTAAGCCCAAGAGAAGGCATGAGAACTTCTAAGAAGCCGAAGGGTCCTTGTACAATGCCCAAGAGGAGGCGGGGATGCTTTTAGGAAGCCTGTGGGTCCCCAACCCAAGAGAAGTTCAAGAAATGCAATTCACAGAGAAGAGATCATTCCAGGAAAGTTTGAGAATTTGGAAGAAACTCAAGAGATGCCATTCACAGAGAAAAGATCATCTCTGGGGAGTTAGAGTTTCTTTGACAATTTCTAAGGGTGACAGTCTGAGAAAAGGTTCACCGAGAATACTGACTTTCTCTTTGTTCCATATTGTTTAACCCTAAGAGGAGGGAAGATTGTATCTGGAATCCTACGGGGGATCTAGTTTTGTTTGTATTTCAGAGTGACCAACAGGCTTTACCTAGTTCTAGACTTAGTTGCCGGGGAAAACTCTAAATAACTATACTAGTATTACACAGTTGATATGTGACAAGTATATAAAAGGATGCCAAAGAAGACTTACAGTGAAGCAGCCCCACAATACATTTTATATACATATGAAAGCGGTGATTGAAAGCGGATAAACACTTACCTGTTGTAGAGCTTCCATGATGTTTGGTTAGTTGTTCAACAAAGAAAGTTTTGATAACAACATATATTTTAATTCAAAATCAAAGGATAAAATGTTGCGAAAAGATTGTTGGGGCTTACAGCTCAAGGAGAGGCCCAAGTTTTAACGATGATCACATCGTTGTTTTAAAAACTGTACAGAGGGACTTATACAATACGTGAGTGTCGCTCCCAGGATTTTCATCCAGGTACAAACGCGAGAGTGGCGCGGAAAAACAGAGTCACCAGCAGTGTAAATTTATCCCAAGAGAGGGAAAGGGAACACCGCATAAACCTTAGGAAGAGGGAAAGGAATGGTCATCGCAACCATAACCTGGGTTCGGGAGTCGGTTACGCGAGGGGAAGTGCTAGCACTCCACGCGTCCATCGTACTCGATGGGATCCACGCTTGTTGTCTATTCTAAGGGTAAGTTATACTATCATCTAGGGCTGTACTAAAACGAGAGGGGAAAACAAAGACAGACTCGGTAGGACGTCGACGTCCTAGGCCTACGTACCCCCCTTGTGCAATGGGGAATTCAGAGTCAACGTAGTTCGGACCAAGTTCTTTTTGTGTTTTTTATGAGCGACGTTAAGTTCGCGTCCGGCAGTTAGGGTCGATGCCTGTTTGCGTCTCAAATGGAAAATAACGTGCCCTTTTTGAAAATAGCCTTTGAGTTGAAGGTCCCGAAGGACAAAAAGGTTTGAAGTTGGTTTGTGTTTTTTAGGACAGAAATGGCTTAAGTTAGTTCCTAAGTTGCATTGCGCCAAAGTCTAGGGCACAGAGGCGAATACTTAACGCATCGTCCCAAGACAGGACGCTCGCTAAGCACTCTAGAAAGATGAGAGGAAGCCCCTCATTTCTCATTCCCCATACTTAAGGCTCGTGCGCAATACACCTTATTCTTATTAAGTGTTTTAAAGAAATTTTGAGATGAGAAGAGAGAAGACACAAGGGTAACTCTAAAGGGGGACTATGAATCCTAAAGTTATCATGCATGGGCGACCTACGGTTAGTGAGGTTTGATGACAACCTAAACCCTAAAGGAAGAAGATGAGGGAAGGAAAAAGTAAGGGTGACCATGGATACTTATCCATACCCTTAAAGAACTTACCATAGTCCCTGCATAAAAAGTTAGTGAGAAACAGACATAAATAACATCAAAGCAAATGAAAATCAAGCAATGGAAAACAATAATGATAATAATCTAAACATGAACTTAGAAATCAAAGGAACAACCCCAAAGCAAATGGCATAAGTGCCTTTCCAAACAGATAATCAGATGTGGTCAGAAATAGGCAGGATCAGAAATACACATATAAGCAGATCTCAAGTGGAAACCAATCAAATAATTAGAAAAATAACTCCTAAAATTCCCAAATAAAATATCAAGGTTTCTCAGCCAGAGACAAACAAAATACCGGAAATCCCTGCAAAAATTCAAAGTGTTAGTCATTCAAATAATTAGGCAAAGTTCAGGTGGGAAGTGGGGTTCAGTGTGCCAAAGGGGAGGACCAAAATGCAATATGAAATAAATTTAAAAATGAAAGAAAAATGTTTTAATGCAATTTAGGATGTTAGTGAACAAATGCAAAAAGAACGGATCAAATATATTTTAGGATGCAGAGAAATAAAATAAATAGTTTTAAGTATGCATGATATGAGTGATGCAAAAAGAAATTGAATAAATAATTAGTTTAAACGATGAAAATAAAATAAAAATAAAAAATAAAATGTGTAAAATTTTCATAAAATAATAAAGATGATGTATGAATTTTATGGGAATTTTGTAATGCAATTAAGTATTTTTAAAAATTAAAAATGAAATTATAATGATTTAATAAAAATAAAATAGAAAATAGTATGGGGGGTGCGAACAGTAAGGAAAATGAAGTGGAAATGAATTGGGCTGAATAATGGGGGGTGCGAATAGCAGCCCAACCCATCAGCGAAAAAAAATAAAAAAAGGGACCCATGCGTGGACCTCGGTCAACTGGGTTGACTCATCCTTCCCGTCTGATCAATCCTGCGCTCCAAAACAAGTCAACAATAATAAAAGTATGCAAAACAAAATAATATGATTGGATGTACACCATAGCAACGGTGGGGTAATAAACACTGGATTATTAATTTAAATTCAGAAAAAAATAAAAAGAAAAAGCACATGGCGCGACCTGAACCGTTGGATTGGGAGAATCAACGGCCAGGACTTCTTCTCCTTCCTTGGACCGTCCTGCCGGACTGGTTCTCCGGCCACCACCGGAGTTAGGGTTCCGCCCCCTACTCTGGTCACCTGCAACAAAAAGGGGACCAAAACGCACGTGTGAATACACTATCCCACCCAGAAAAATGCAAGGACTCCAAATATGGCATCCAAATTTGCAAACAACCAATGAATAATTAAAAACGAACGAAACAAGCTTAGGGCATAAAACTTTAAATGATCATTACAAGCCATATACACATCCATATTAAAAACCAATTATATTAGGATGATCAGCAGACATAACACGACAATATAGACATAAAAAAAAGGAGTTTTAGAATCCTTAAAAATCCTTCCAACCTGAGACGGTTCCCCTTGTGCACTTGCTTTTGGCTGCGAATGGTGGTTGATTTGCACTCTGTAGATCACCAAGAGAAGGTTTGTGGAAGAACTTTGAAGAAAATCCTTGTAGATTGTGAGATTTGTTGAATTTAAGAATTAGGATACAAGTTGTTGTTCTCCTTCAAATGCACGTGAATGAACCCTAACCAGTGCATGGATAGGTTTAAATAGGCTAGGGTTTTCTTCTGATGAGGAATTGGGCTTGGGTAATCCATTGTTTAATGATTTTTGAATAATTTTGGAAAAATACATAATGTGAATTACACCTTTCTCCTTGCATGGATACTTGAGAATTATTTAATGGATCACCTTCATTTGGATTGCTAATCACACTATATTTAAATTGGGCCTTGAAAACAAATGATTCATGAGTTTTTTGATGACTTGGCTTTTTTGAATAATAAAAAATAAGTGAAGAATAAACCATGGAATCACTTGATTAAAAAGCCAAAAATGCTTCTTAGGAATTGTTTTTGGATGTTGGAACATGTCTTGAAGCAATGGAATTAATCATAGGTCCATATGTCCCAAAACCTAAAAGTTGTGAAAATGAAACCCTAAAAACCACCTTGCCTTCTTTGGACCATAACTGGAGCTTCACAAATGATATGAAGACCCACTAGTACTTGTTGGAAAGAGGAGAAAAAGATCTTCAACTTTCATGTTGGAGAGAAATTCATTTTAAGCTTTCTTGATGATGAAATGTCAAGTTGAATGCAGTGTAGATGCTTGCCAAAAATGGAAACTTTTCATTATAGGTCACTTTCCAAATTTAGAAACTTTGCACCAACTCCTGATTTCTGATAAATATGTATGAAGCTTGACCCTTGAAGACCATATGAGGATGTGAGACCTTGAAACCTTGGAGAGAACCTCAAAATTCCACAGTTGACTTCTCCTCTCACTGTTGACTTTTATCCAATTCAACTGATTTTCAATCCATTGTCCAATTGAACTTCCCCTGAAACAAACTGATGGACAACCTCCCATCCATAGGTACTTAGGGACCCAAGGAGTACCATGGAATCAAGTCTTGCCCAAAAAAATCAGAAATAAACTGACTTTATAGCAAACCCTAGTTGTGGTATCCTCAGTCTAGTAGGAAATAACACAGTCTCCAAATCCAAATCCCTCTGAATATGATGTGTATCCTCTCCAACAAAGATAATATATGCCATTTGATGATGATAAAAACCCAAGGAGCTTGCCCATTGGAGCAATAAACCCAAGAATCTCAAAACCCTAATCTATGCACTGATTAGGAGAGGATGATCCACCTGAGCTCTCTTGGACAATACCAGGACTCTTGCTTGACCCTATGAAGCACTGCCTCAGGCACCTTGACCCCATGCTAAGAACCAATGATATGCACACATGATAATGCAAAATGCAATGCAACATAAGCCAGTTAGTAATAAAGTAAGGAGAGCAAATTTTGGGGTGCAACAGCTGCCCCTATTCAATTAACTTGGTCCTGGAGGTATGATAGCAACGGCTCTCAGACATTCCAGGGTACACGGGGATTGAATACGGAAAGAGCCCCAGAAATTTGCTAATGGTAAGAATAACGAGATAGAGTGTGCTGAAGAATAAGGAATATGACCTCAACCATACCCATAAGGAAAAAACAAAATACGACCTCAATCGTACCCAAAAGACGAATACAACCTCACTTGCACCCGCAAAGGAAGACTGACCTCGATCACTCCACCCACGAAGAAAACACGAATACGACCTCAATCGCACCCACAAAACGAATACAACCTCAATTGCACCCACAAAGGAAGACCGACCTCGATCACTCTACCCACAAAGAAAAAACGAATTCGACCTCAATCGCACCCACAAAACGAATACAACCTCAATTGCACCCACAAAGGAAGACCGACCTTGATCACTCTACCCACAAAGAAAAAACGAATTCGACCTCAATCGCACCCACAAAACGAATACAATCTCAATTGCACCCACAAAACGAATACAACCTCAATTGCACCCACGAAACGAATACAACCTCAATTGTACCCTCAAAGGAAGACTGACCTCAATCACTCTACCCACAAAGAAAAATACGTATACGACCTCAATCGCACCCACAAAACAAATACAACCTCAATTATACCCTCAAAGGAAGACTGACCTCAATCACTCTACCCACAAAGAAAAAACAAATACGACCTCAATCGCACCCACAAAACGAATACAACCTCAATCGCACCCACAAAACGAATACAACCTCAATTATACCCGCAAAGGAAGACTGACCTCAATCATTCTACCCACAAAGAAAAAACGAATACGACCTCAATCACACCCACAAAACGAATACAACCTCAATTATACCCGCAAAGGAAGACTGACCTCAATCACTCTACCCACAAAGAAAATACGAATACGACCTCAATCGCACCCACAAAATGAATACAACCTCAATTATACCCGCAAAGGAAGACTGACCTTAATCACTCTACCCACAAAGCAAAAACGAATACGACCTCAATCGCACCCACAAAACGGATACAACCTCAATTATACCCGCAAAACGAATACAACCTCAATTATACCCGCAAAGGAAGACTGACCTCGATCACTCTACCCACAAAGAAAAAACGAATACGACCTCAATCGCACCCACAAAACGAATACAACCTCAATTGCACCCACAAAGGAAGACTGACCTCGATCACTCTACCCACAAAGAAAAACGAATACGACCTCAATCGCACCCACAAAACGAATACAACCTCACTTGCACCCACAAAGGAAGACTGATCTCGATCACTCTACCCACAAAGAAAAAACGAATACGACCTCAATCGCACCCACAAAACAAATACAACCTCAATTATACCCGCAAAGGAAGACTGACCTCGATCACTCTACCCACAAAGAAAAACGAATACGACCTCAATCGCACCCACAAAACGAATACAACCTCAATTATACCCGCAAAGGAAGACTGGCCTCAATCACTTTACCCACAAAGAAAATAAGAATACGACCTCAATCGCACCCACAAAACGAATACAACCTCAATTATACCCGCAAAGGAAGACTGACCTCAATCACTCTACCCACAAAGAAAATACGAATACGACCTCAATCGCACCCACAAAACGAAGACAACCTCAATTATACCCGCAAAGGAAGACTGACCTCAATCACTCTACCCACAAAGAAAAAATGAATACGGCCTAAATCGCACCCACAAAACGAATACAACCTCAATTATACCCTCAAAGGAAGACTGACCTCGATCACTCTACCCACAAAGAAAAAACGAATACGACCTCAATCGCACCCACAAAGGAAGACTGACCTCGATCACTCTACCCACAAAGAAAAAACGAAATACGACCTCAATCGCACCCACAAAACGAATACAACCTCAATTATACCTGCAAAGGAAGACTGACCTCGATCACTCTACCCTCAAAGAAAATACGAATACGACCTCAATCGCACCCACAAAACGAATACAACCTCAATTGCACCCACAAAGGAAGACTGACCTCGATCACTCTACCCACAAAGAAAAATACGTATACGAACTCAATTGCATCCACAAAACGAATACAACCTCAATTGGACCCACAAAATAATAACCAACATAAAGTGGCGACCTCACTGGGGATAACGTGAAACAAAACTTCTGGTTCATACCACCCCTACTGAGAAAAGGATACTGGTAAACTGGATCTCACAAAAGAGAAAGGCCAAACAAAAGCAAATTTCTAACGGACTCAAGATCCACAGATAAGATGACTCCGCTGGGGAAAGGAGAAGTCTAAATAAAAGACTCTGCCGAGGAGCACAAACATGAGGAGCGCATCCCTCCAAAATCTCCTGAGTTATGCCATCTCCGTTGGGAAAGAGAACTGGCAAGGAAAGCGTCAAACATGTCTTATGCTTTAAATGCAAATGTTTGAATTTTGCCGTAATGCTCCACACGAAGTGGAAATGCTACGCGTTTGAGGATGCAATGCAAATGCTTATGATATGCAAAAGGGGTCCCTCCGGCAAAATAAATGCTGGAGAGAAAAGATCAGTTCAGCTGGGGATGACAAAAATAAATTGTCCTCTGAATCCAGGAACTCTGCTGAGATGGGTCACACTGATTGACTCCTTGGATCAATAATTTTTGCTGGGGATGAAGTCCCAAAAGAATATCCACACTACCGGGGATTATACCTGCCCTCTACTGAAGGTAACATCCAAAACCTGAGATTTCCTCTCTGCTGGGGGAGTTGAGAATGGATGCCAATAACGGAACCGAAAGTTTGCTGCCGAGGATTGCCAACAACAGACGGGCTTAAGACCTGCTGGGGGATACCAACCCATAATACCATCCTGCTTGGGGATAGTTCTGAACTTAACCTACTGATGGGGAGAATGGCTTTACTCCCTTCTTGCTGGGGATTAGAATATGGCATTGTAGGTGGAAGCACACTTCCTGACTGGATGGGGGAAGTGAACACCATGATTCTGTGGGGAAATAACGTCTTGATCCGGAGAGAATACTTCCCAAGTCTCCTGCTGGGGGTGGTCTGCTCTGCTGAGGAAAGTTTGTCCTACTGGGGAAGGAGCAATCTCAATGCCGGGGAGAGCCAACTGCTGGGGATGTACAATCTGTTGCCCTGCAAGTCGAATAACAACAACAAAAGGAGGATGCCACAACATAACTATCACTGTTAACGCCTAAGTAATTTCTACTGCTTTTCGTTATGCTTCGCAAAGCTCAAAGTTTCATATGCAATGCTTATCAAAAATATCGGACGTTTTTGCAAACGAAACAGTAAAAGTTAAAGTAAAACAAACAATGGAAAGCTCTTTGAGTGAAATGAATATTTTATTGAGGAGTAGCCTGTAAATAGGCATTTACAATAGGAAGCAATTCCTAGAAAGAGGTAATTGCGCAAAAACAAAAAGAAAATACACATGTCGGCAATGTGGGAACAGATGTCCACCATGATTCGACTTAGCTATGACCCATACGACTTGCTTATCCACAAACGTCTTGACCTATGAAGAGACTAACTATACTGATTCCTTTCTTTCAAAACTTCCAGGTATCGAGAATGTTCACAGATCGGACGCAGACCGTAGCCTTTCGCTTATAAATCCCTAATTTTTTCCTGGATCGCCCTTTTCGGGTTTTCAATCCACCGGGATACCCATTTCTGCCAAAGTCGCCTTTTTCAGGTTTTCAACTTTGCGGGTTTACACATTTCTTTTTACATTTTATCCCTAACTTTTGCCCGAACCTTTTCCTTTTTATGGTTCGCCGGGATGCCCCTTTTTGCCTGGACTTTCTTTTTATGTCCAGCGGGTCTCTTTTATGCGAAGTATTTTTTGACTACGTCTGCGTTCACAGGGGATGTAAAATCTTCGCCATCCATAGTTGAGAGTAGTAAGGCTCCACCAGAGAAAACCTTTTTGACTACATATGGCCCTTCGTAGTTTGGAGTCCATTTGCCCCTGTGATCTGTCTGAGGAGGAAGGATCCTTTTCAAAACCAATTCACCTGTCTGAAAATTCTGAGGGCGCACTTTCTGATCAAAGGCGTGCTTCATCCTGCTCTGATACAAGCGACCATGTGCAAAGGCTGCCAATCTCTTTTCTTCAATAAGATTCAACTGATCCAATCTGGAACACACCCATTCCGCTTCATCAAGCTTCACATCTGCCAGAACTCTCAAAGACGGAATCTCGACCTCTAAGGGTAAAACTGCTTCCATACCATACACCAATGAGAAAGGGGTTGCCCCAGTTGACGTACGCACCGAAGTACGGTAGCCATGTAGGGCGTAAGGTAACATCTCATGCCAGTCCTTATACATTACCACCATCTTCTGCACAATCTTCTTGATATTCTTATTCGCCGCCTCAACAACACCATTCATCTTCGGACGATACGGTGAAGAATTGTGATGCTCGATCTTGAAACTCTGACATAGTTCCTCCATCATCTTATTATTCAAATTCGAGCCATTATCAGTAATGATTCTCTCCGGGACCCCATAACGGCAGATGATGTCCTTCTTTATAAACCGGGCTACCACTTGCTTGGTGACGTTGGCGTACGAGGCTGCCTCCACCCACTTTGTGAAATAGTCAATGGCAACCAAAATGAAACGATGCCCATTGGAAGCAGTAGGCTCAATCTTTCCAATCATGTCTATACCCCACATTGCAAACGGCCAAGGAGATGACAACACATTTAGAGGCGTAGGCGGTACGTGCATCTTATCTGCATAAATCTGGCATTTATGGCACTTCCGAGCGTACTTGAAACAATCAGACTCCATAGTCATCCAATAATATCCTGCTCTCAACAACTTCCTAGGCATGGTATGTCCACTGGAATGAGTACCAAAAGAACCCTCGTGAACTTCCTTCATCAATGAGCTTGCCTCGTGTTCATCAGCACAACGTAGCAAGACCATATCGAAGTTCCTCTTATATAACACATCATCCTTGTTCAGAAAGAAGTTCCCTGCCAACCTTCTCAGAGTCTTCTTATCCTTGGTGGAGGCACCCTCTGGATACTCATGTCTCTTCAGAAAAACCTTAATATCATGATACCACGGTTTACCATCAGACACATTTTCAATTGCAAACACAAAAGCCGGTCTGTCCAGACGCATGATTCTAATCGAAGGTGTTTCATTCCAACGGTTCACCTTATACATGGATGCCAATGTCGCCAACACATCAGCCATCTGATTCTCAGCTCTGGGCACATGATGAAAATCCACCCTATCAAAGAAAGGTAACAACCTTCTGGCATAGTTGTTATAAGGTACCAAATTTGCCTAACGAGTCTCCCATTCTCCTGTAATCTGATTAACCACCAACGCGGAATCACCATAGACATCGAGGTTCTTAATTCTCAAATCAATTGCTTCTTCTAACCCCATGATGCATGCTTCATACTCCGCCTCGTTGTTGGTACACACAAATGCTAACCGGGCAGTGAAAGGTATATGAGAACCCTTCGGAGTTGTAATGATTGCCCCAATTCCATTGCCATATGAGTTGACAACCCCATCAAAAATCATCTTCCACTGTGATCCAATCTCAGGTCCTTCGTCAGGCAGAGGTTCTTCACAATCCTTCATTTTCAGAAACATAACATGTTCGTCTGGAAACTCAAACTTCATAGGCTGATAATCCTCGACTGGCTGCTCAGCAAGATATTCTGATAGAACACTTCCCTTAATGGCCTTCTGAGAAACATACTGAATATCGTACTCTGTCAAAACCATCTGCCAACGGGCTATCCTTCCACAAAGTGCTTGCTTCTCAAACATGTACTTAATCGGATCCATCTTCGAAATCAACAAGGTTGTGTGATTTAACATATACTGCCTTAGGCGCTTGGCTGCCCAAGCGAGTGCACGACATGTCTTTTCCAGCATAGAGTATCTTGATTCGCAATCAGTGAACTTCTTACTCAGGTAGTAAATGGAGTGCTCTTTCTTACCTGTCTCGTCGTGTTGACCGAGCATACAACCCATCAAATTCTCAAGAACCGTAAGGTACATAATCAACGGTCTCCCAGACACCGGTGGCATATGGACTGGAGGTTCCTGCAAATATGTCTTTATCCTTTCAAACACCTCTCGACAATTTTCATTCCACCTGACCTCTTGGTCCTTTCTTAACAACTTGAAAATTGGTTCACATGTAGCGGTCAGATGAGAGATAAACCTGGCAATGTAATTCAACCTTCCCAAGAAACCACGAACCTCTTTCTCTGTCCTTGGCTCAGGCATCTCCTGTATGGCTCTTATCTTTGCAGGATCAACCTCGATACCTCTTTCACTAACAATGAATCCCAGCAATTTACCAGACCTCACGCCGAAAGTGCACTTGTTCTGATTCAACCTCAATCTGAACTTCCTCAACCTTTCAAACAACTTCTAGAGGTTTACCAAGTGTTCTTCCTCTGTCTGTGACTTCGCAATCATGTCATCAACATAGACTTCAATCTCCTTGTGAATCATATCATGAAAGAGAGTCACCATCGCCCGCTGATAGGTTTCCCCAGCATTCTTCAATCCAAAGGGCATTACCTTGTAGCAAAATGTTCCCCATGGTGTTATGAACGTTGTTTTCTCCATGTCCTCTGGGGCCATTTTGATTTGGTTATACCCAGAGAAGCCATCCATGAAGGAAAACACAGAATATTGAGCAGTATTGTCCACTAACACGTCAATGTGGGGGAGCGGGAAATCATCCTTCGGGCTTGCCCTATTCAAATCTCGGTAATCCACACTCATCCTGACCTTCCCATCCTTCTTAGGTACAGGTACAATATTAGCAACCCACGGAGGATAATTTGTCACAGCAAGAAATCCGACGTCCAACTGTTTCTGAACCTCTTTCTTGATCTTAACGGCCATATCTGGTTTCGTCCTTCTCAATTTCTGCTTGACTGGAGTACAACCCTCTTTAAGCGGCAGTCTGTGTGAGACAATGTCAGTGTCAAGTCCGGGCATGTCTTAGTAAAACCAGGCGAAGATATCCACATACTCTCGAAGTAATTCAACTAATCTTCCCTTAACAGTGTCTTCCAAGGCAGCCCCAACCTTTACTTCTCATTTAACATCCTCGGTTCCCAGATTAACAGTCTCAACTTCCTCCTGATGAGGTAGAATAACCCTTTCCTCTTGTCTCAGTAGCCTGGCTAATTCTTCTGGTAAGTCACAGTCTTCGTCAGTCTCTTCTTCGGCCTGATAGATAGGATTGTGGAAGTCATATCGAGCCATAGTTAAGTCATGGGTGGAATCTGAACAAAGGAACCTGCATGATGGATGTTTTATGTTCATTATGAGTGCAACAAACCAGAAAACACATTGCCATTTTGATGTGGGTTAATGCAAAAAGTAAAAAATAGAAAGACAGGGGTCAAAATATTTGAATGAAAAAACGTCCTTTATTGATGATAAAAATAGCAAATAAAACATCCAAGCCCTACAAATAAATATCACTACGTCTTGGGCAGAACATAGGACTCAACATAACAGAAAACAAAAGTAAATTACTCCGGGCGCGTCACTTGGATAACTTTCTCGGAGGACCAGTTGCCTAGACTCTGACCAGGAATGCAGGGACGGATCAATTCATCCATGTCACAATCACTATCTCCTTCATCCTCGATAGCATTGACTCTGTCGAAGAAAACATCGGCACTGGTGAAACGGATCGGACCATAGAACTTGGGAGGCTCTTCAGAACGCCTAGGTGGCTTGTATCCCAGTCCATGAGTATCTTGCTTTCTTTGAACATCAATAACACTGCCCCACTTCTGAGAACCACCAGCTTCAACTATAGCACGCGCCTCTTTGAAAGAGGACATTGGAACTTCTGGTTGTATGACGACTTCAGGTGGGGCAACCGCCTCAGGCTAACTGACTGCCTTTGGGGGTTCCTCGGGAATCTTCACAACTTCAAAGGCTTGGTACAAAGTTTCCTGTATCTCACCATCTACCTCTACATACTTGAAGGTCGATAGGTGACTCACCATGATATCTTCTTCACCGCAAACAATCACAACATGGCCATCCACCATATACTTCAACTTCTGGTGCAGCGTAGAAGTTACTGCCCCAACACCATGGATCCATGGGCGGCCCAACAAACAACTATAGGCGGGCTGAATATCCATTATGTAAAAGGTGGTGTTGAAAACCTCAGGACCCACCTTGATCGGCAAAACTAACTCTCCAAAAACTGACCTCTTGGAGCCATCAAAAGCACGTACAACCAAGTCACTTGGTGTACAAATCAACCCACGAGTATCCAACTTCATCAAAGCCTTCTTTGGTAACACATTCAAAGACGACCCAGTATCAACTAACACATGCGACATCAAAGAACCACGACATTCCACTGAAATATGCAGAGCGTTGTTGTGATTCCTCCCAGCCGGAGTCAGATCTAAATCGGTGAAACCCAAACCATTACCAGCATTCACATGAGCCACAACCCCTTCTAACTGGTTGACAGATATCTCCTGCGGTACATAAGCCATATTTAGAATCTTCAGCAATGCATTTCGGTGTGCCTCAGAGCACAACAGTAAGGATAGGATGGAAATCTTCGATGGAGTTTGGTGGAGTTGGTCAACAATCTTGTAATCACTTTTTCTGATCAACCTCATAAACTCTTCTACGTCTTCTGAGAAAGTATCCCCACCTGGATTTGTCGTAGAATTATTAGCTTCCTGCCTCTGTACAAACTCATCCATCATCTGCTTACCTTTGTCTTGTCTTGAACTGCTAGCTTGATTCTCGGAGGGAGTATAGACTCTACCACTCCTAGTGATAGCCCCTGCTTCAACAAGATTTTCCACCCCTGTGTTCACAGCTGATGTCTCTTCCAATTCCAGATTCTTACCATTAACAAACACCTCGGCCCCATAATTCCATATGATGGCCTTGGTACTCTCATACGGAACTGGTCCGGGAACAGCGATAGTGACCGGCACTGGTCTCGCCGGCGCTGATATAGTTATCGTCTTGAATGGAATTGTTATCGTGGCAACATCAATCTCTCTATTAGTAACAATACTCTGCTTACAGCCCCTGTCAAACTGTAATACCCCTTCGCTGATCATTTTCTGAATACCTGCTTTCAATAAATCACAACCGCCTGGTTGCGACACACATTCTACATAACCTTCATCACAACCGGGAAATACCCCTCCCTTCAACAATCTTTTCTTCACCACACCCAAGGGAGTTTGGATTTCGTTCACATCTAAAATAAGACTCAAGTCTTCACAGTCTTCAATAATAGCATTGACCTTCGGCCCACCTTGATTTGGTATCGGATTCTGATTCACCTTCGGGACGTCATTGGAGAAATTGATGGCTTTGGAATCCAGCAGATCTTGAACCTGATGCTTAAAAGCTTTACAGTTTTCAATATAATGTCTGGGTGCCCCAGAATGAAACTCACAATGGGCGTTGGCGTCATAGCCGAGAGGTGGATTACCAGTAGGTGGAGCCAATGTTCTCTTCTGGATTAGCTGTAGCTGTAGCAAGTACTGAAATAATTGAGAGTATGGAAGAGGTGGAGTGTCAAAGTGCCTATCCTGCCTAGTCAGAGGCTGAGACCGGCGAGGAGCCTGATTTTTTTGTTGAGACGCTGCTAGCTGTTGAGGTGCTGCTGGGATGGTTACAGAAGCCACCTGCTGATTGTAGTTCTGACGAGGTCCATCTCTGCCACGATATGATGACACAGAGTTTGTATCTCCCTCCTTCTTCTTATAACCATTGGCATAAGGATTCTTGCTTCCTCCAGATGAGGACCCATCACTGCCTGATATCTTCCCCGCCTTGATTCCGCTTTCCACCATTTCCCCCACTAAGATCAAGTCAGCAAACTTTCCAGTCATACATGGTACCAGCTTTTCATAGTAATGACCCTGCAAGGTGTCCATAAACATAGTTATCATTTCACGTTCCAACATGGGAGGCTGAACCCTCGATGCCAGTTCACGCCACCTCTGAGCGTACTCCTTGAAGCTCTCATTGTTCTTTTGGGATAGATTCTGCAGCTGTGTTCTGTTAGGAGCCATATCAGTGTTATATTGGTAATGTCTGATAAATGCCCCTGCCAGATCTCTCCAACTACGCACATCCTTCCTTTCCAGTTGCATGTACCACTCCAGGGATGCCCTAGATAGGCTATCCTGGAAGCAATGCATCATCAGCTTTTCATTCTTCGCATATGCAGCCATCTTGCTTGCATACGCCCTCATATGGGTCCTCGGACAAGTCATACCATTATACTTCTCAAAAGTGGGAGTCTGAAACTTGTGCGGAATAACAATGCCTGGAACCAGCCCCAAATCCTCTAGATCCATTCCCACAGAATCCTGATTCACAACACCCCTTAGCTGCTCCTCAATCAACCGGATCCTCTGATCCTGATCAGTCTAGGGACCAGCATCCCCACCTGGCAGAGAAAATACATCATCCTGAACATCATCATACTGACGACCCTGAACTGCGCCAGTACCAGTACCACCTCCCCCAGCATTTTCAGCTCCGCTCGGAGGAATCACAACACTAGAAACAGGAACACCTCCGCCAGTAGGACCATTCTGACCATTACCACTAACACCAGTCTGAAGTCCTCCATGAAGGACACCGTCATCATCAACCCTCGCAATCAGTGGCTGAACGAGAGTTCTCAACTGTTCTTGTCCCTGAGCAACCCCTTGCATTAATTCCATGAATTGGTTCATGCGAGTCTGCATCTCAATGATCTCATTCTGTAGCTGATCCATGAGTCTCTTCTGATTCTGTCTAGTAGGATATCGGTGAATGTGCCGATCTGCAATTCTGAGATTTAGAACAAGATAAGAATACCGGAGATAAACGCCTGCCATGCAAAATGATTATGCACAATGAATATGCAAATGCAAATGAACATGTTTGAATATTAGCAGGGCGATCCACCCCTTGATTCCAGTTTAATAACAAGATAGAACGGAACTTCTGCTCATATATTAAGAAGACCAGAGGAAAACCAGATGTCAACGATCACAGCTCGAGATAATAAGTCTGAACACAATAATCATGGATCCCAGCCAACAAGCCTGGTGGTGATCCTAATACAATAGAGAGAAATAGAACTAGGCATGTCATCAAAGTCCACAAGTGCCAATTCCCCAGGTTTTGCCATAGAAACAACCTTGTGAACATGATCCAGAATAAGTGACGGGAACTTGTATCCTATGATATTTTTTTTCTTCTCAGTACTCATCCTTGATAGTCTTCAGAAACCAGAATCAAGGTTAGGATGCAACCCTGCAAATGAATAAACATGTTAGGATGCAAAATGGTGATGCAAATGCACACATGGGGTCAAGGCACACTGCTGGATGTGCTGTGCTGTTAGCTGAACGAGAACCACAACCCAGAAAACCAGAATTTGAACCACTGAGGAACTCAAATAATCAGACATTGATGTGAAATCCGGAAAACAAGGTAGGTTGAAGGTCTCGGTTACCTGCAAACGCCCATCTCCTCTCACATGTGGGTACTAGGATGTTCAGTATCCCGGGCTCTCAGGTCGAGAAATGATGATACGTTCACCATTTCTGGTTTGGCATCATCATCAATCGAGGAGGCCTCAACTGATTCTCCAAAGCGGAAGGTCCTCAGCTTTGGCACTGAGGTCGAGAAACAATAGTACATTCATCCGTCAGGGTACAGTACTATCGTCAATCGAGGAGTGCCTCCACTGATTCTCTTCAAAACGTAGGGGCCATCCTATGCGAGTTCCAAAGAGGGCCCTCGGGTGCGAATGGGTTTGCCACAGGATGTGGTCTGCCACTGTCACCACTAAAGAGGGATGTTTCCACTAAGGTCCTCAATGATCGGTCACCAGAGTCGACAGCTCTCTAGATTAACACCCCAACATGCGCAAGACACACACGTTAGAATGCATCCCAAGATAGCCTCGTCTGGTTGTGAATTTCGTGAACACACAAACGTACCAAGCGGGCACGTAGGTCCCACTACTTTCCACTCTAGTCCTAGGGTATTCTCAAGCCTTGGTATTGGGCTTATCTCTCAGACCCACCCAACCTGCAAAACAAAGATAACCAGCACAGCACAGCAGCATGACCGTAATAAAAAAAATGAAATGCAGAAAATGCGGTAAAAATAAAAATAAAATACAACACATAAAGCAAAACAAAAACAAAGTACCCCAAAGAGAACAAAGACAAGCAAGCGCTAGGATTGACTCGCTTAGGGATGGACCAGCATAGGTCAACCAGAGTCCCCAGCAGAGTCGCCAGCTATCGCTCCCAGGATTTTCATCCAGGTACAAACGCGAGAGTGGCGCGGAAAAATAGAATCATCAGCCGTGTAAATTTATCCCAAGAGAGGGAAAGGGAACACTGCATAAACCTTAGGAAGAGGGAAAGGAATAGTCATCGTAACCATAACTTGGGTTCGGGAGTCGGTTACGCGAGGGGAAGGTGCTAGCACCCCACGCGTCCATCGTACTCGATGGGATCCACGCTTGTTGTCTATTCTAAGGGTAAGTTATACTATCATCTAGGGCTGTACTAAAACGGGAGGGGAAAACAAAGACAGACTCGGTAGGACGTCGACGTCCTAGGCCTACGTACCCCCCTTGTGCAATGGGGAATTCAGAGTCAACGTAGTTCGGACTAAGTTCTTTTTGTGTTTTTTATGAGCGACGTTAAGTTCGCGTCCGGCAGTTAGGGTCGATGCCTGTTTGCGTCTTAGACGGAAAATAACGTGCCCTTTTTGAAAATAGCCTTTGATTTGAAGGTCCCGAAGGACAAAAAGGTTTGAAGTTGGTTTGTGGTTTTTAGGATAGAAGTGGCTTAAGTTAGTTCCTAAGTTGCATTGCGCCAAAGTCTAGGGCACAGAGGCGAATACTTAACGCATCATCCCAAGACAGGACGCTCGCTAAGCACTCTAGAAAGATGAGAGGAAGCCCCTCATTTCTCATTCCCCATACTTAAGGCTCGTGCGCAATACACCTTATTCTTATTAAGTGTTTTAAAGAAATTTTGAGATGAGAAGAGAGAAGACACAAGGGTAACTCTAAAGGGGGACTATGAATCCTAAAGTTATCATGCATGGGCGACCTACGGTTAGTGAGGTTTGACGATAACCTAAACCCTAAAGGAAGAAGATGAGGGAAGGAAAAAGTAAGGGTGACCATGGATACTTATCCATACCCTTAAAGAACTTACCATAGTCCCTGCATAAAAAGTTAGTGAGAAACAGACATAAATAACATCAAAGCAAATGAAAATCAAGCAATGGAAAACAATAATGATAATAATCCAAACATGAACTTAGAAATCAAAGGAATAACCCCAAAGCAAATGGCACAAGTGCCTTTCCAAACAGATAATCAGATGTGGTCAGAAATAGGCAGGATCAGAAATACACATATAAGCAGATCTCAAGTGGAAACCAATCAAATAATTAGAAAAATAACTCCTAAAATTCCCAAATTAAATATCAAGGTTTCTTAGCCAGAGACAAACAAAATACCAGAAATCCCTGCAAAAATTCAAAGTTTTAGTCATTCAAATAATTAGGCAAATTTCAGGTGGGAAGTGGGGTTCAGTGTGCCAAAGGGGAGGACCAAAATGCAATATGAAATAAATTTAAAAATGAAATAAAAATGTTTTAATTCAATTTAGGATGTTAGTGAACAAATGCAAAAAGAACGGATCAAATATATTTTAGGATGCAGAGAAATAAAATAAACAGTTTTAAGTATGCATGATATGAGTGATGCAAAAAGAAATTGAATAAATAATTAGTTTAAATGATGAAAATAAAATAAAAATAAAAAATAAAATGTGTAAAAATTTTATAAAATAATAAATATGATGTATAAATTTTATGGGAATTTTTTAATGCAATTATGTATTTTTAAAAATTAAAAATGAAATTATAATGATTTAATAAAAATAAAATAGAAAATAGTATGGGGGGTGCGAGCAGTAAGGAAAATGAAGTGGAAATGAATTGGGCTGAATAATGGGGGGTGCGAATAGCAGCCCAACCCATCAGCGAAAAAAAAAATAAAAAAAGGGACCCATGCGTGGACCTCGGTCAACTGGGTTGACTCATCCTTCCCGTCTGATCAATCATGCGCTCCAAAACAAGTCAACAATAATAAAAGTATGCAAAACAAAATAATATGATTGGATGTACACCATAGCAACGGTGGGGTAATAAGCACTGGATTATTAATTTTCTTCTGATGAGGAATTGGGCTTGGGTAATCCATTGTTTAATGATTTTTGAATAATTTTGGAAAAATGCATAATGTGAATTACACCTTTCTCCTTGCATGGATACTTAAGAATTATTTGATGGATCACCTTCATTTGGATTGCTAATCACACCATATTTAAATTGGGCCTTGAAAACAAATGATTCATGAGTTTTTTGATGACTTGGCTTTTTTGAATAATAAAAAATAAGTGAAGAATAAACCATGGAATCACTTGATTAAAAAGCCAAAAATGCTTCTTAGGAATTGTTTTTGGATGTTGGAACATGTCTTGAAGCAATGGAGTTAATCATAGGTCCATATGTCCCAAAACCTAAAAGTTGTGAAAATGAAACCCTAAAAACCACCTTGCCTTCTTTGGACCATAACTGGAGCTTCACAAATGATATGAAGACCCACTAGTACTTGTTGGAAAGAGGAGAAAAAGATCTTCAACTTTCATGTTGGAGAGAAATTCATTTGAAGCTTTATTGATGATGAAAAGTCAAGTTGAATGCAGTGTTGATACTTGCCAAAAATGGAAACTTTTCATTATAGGTCACTTTCCAAATTTAGAAACTTTGCACCAACTCCTGATTTCTGATAAATATGTATGAAGCTTGACCCTTGAAGACCATATGAGGATGTGAGACCTTGAAACCTTGGAGAGAACCTCAAAATTCCGCAGTTGACTTCTCCTCTCACTGTTGACTTTTATCCAATTCAACTGATTTTCAATCCATTGTCCAATTGAACTTCCCCTGAAACAAACTGATGGACAACCTCCCATCCCTAGGTACTTAGGGACCCAAGGAGTACCATGGAATTAAGTCTTGCCCAAAAAAATCAGAAATAAACTGACTTTATAGCAAACCTTAGTTGTGGTATCCTCAGTCTAGGAGGAAATAGCACAGTCTCCAAATCTAAATCCCTCTGAATATGATGTGTATCCTCTCCAACAAAGATAATATATGCCATTTGATGATGATAAAAACCCAAGGAGCTTGCCCATTGGAGCAATAAACCCAAGAATCTCAAAACCCTAATCTATACACTGGTTAGGAGAGGATGATCCACCTGAGCTCTCTTGGACAATACCAGGACTCTTGCTTGACCCTCTGAAGCACTGCCTCAGGCACCTTGACCCCATGCTAAGAATCAATGATATGCACACATGATAATGCAAAATGCAATGCAACATAAGCCAGTTAGTAATAAAGTAAGGAGAGCAAATTTTGGGGTGCAACAGTGAGGCCCAAAAACTTTTTATGTACAAGGGAATGGGTCTTACACTCTATTAGAGGCCCAAAGATTTTGAAAAGAAAAGAAATGGGGCTTACAGCACGAGGGTAGGCCCAGATGATTTGATTTTTAAATTGGCGATTGCACAGAGATTTTTCTTTTAACGCAGAGGGACTTATACAATATCTGAGGCCCAAAATGGTTTTGGATAAAAGGGGATTGGGTCTTACACTCTATTAGAGGCCCAAAAGTTTGAAAATGAATAAATATGGGTCTTATAGCTCAAGAAGAAGCCCATGGGTTTTTTGTTAAAAAGGCAACGATCGTGCTGAACTTTTTGACGGTATCGGGACTTATACAATACACTGAGGCCCAAATCATTTTGGTTTTAAAAAGGGGTTGGGTCTTACACTCTATTAGAGACCCTTGAGTGTTTGAAAATGATTTGTTTAGGGTGATTAAGATCAAAACCCTAAATTAGTTTCAAAATGGATTTTAATTAAATAAAAATTTAATTAAAATGATCAAAATTATCAAGCATGTGTGAAAAACAAGTTGTGATCTTGGATTAATGTTTGAAAAATCATGTTTATATCCACAAAATGATTGGAAACCAATTAAATTTGGAAAATCAAGGAGGAAAAAAATATTTTAAATGTTAAAAAACAAATAAAAGATTAATTCTTTGCAAAAATATCAAGTATATGAAATAAATAATATTTTTGGATATTTTTGGCAAAACAAAATATTTTAACATTTTTGTGAATTATTAAAAAAAAGAATCAACTCAAAATCATTAAAACTCAGAGAGAAATTAATTTTTGAATCAATTAAATAAAATCACAAAATTCAAATATTTGAATTTGTGAAAAAGGCGCCAAGAACATAGCAAGAACACGCGCGTGTTCTGAGTTTGGCCTGATTTGTATTTTCTATCCAATCTCACTTAATACTTGATGAAATCACACAATCCACATATCAATCTGCTCGTTTTCACCTCAAGATCATGTCTATGGTCTTTAATTTCATTTATTTTAAGCATGGAATAAGAAATCAAGACAAAACCTTAAGAACCCTAAAATTTGCATGAAGGCTGAGAATTTTGATACACGATTCAAACAAAGCAATTAATTGAGGGGAAACATTCTATGCATGATTATTAACATTTGGCAAAAGTATTGTGCCAGGAAATATGCATAGATTAAGAGATGACCAAGTTTAGGCCTACTTGAAGGTCGTGACAGCAAAAGCAAAGTGATTTTTGAGTTGGAGGTGTTACAGATGAGTTGTGATTATCTGAACAACTTCCCTACACCATATGGAATGTGTTTGAATGCATGCACTTGATTGGAAATGGCTGGATCACTTAATGGCATCTCAACTGCAACTTGGTTAAAACCTTGAGCAACTGGCTGGTGATTCTGAGAAATCAGCGTTACAGTTGTTGTTTAAGTGTTTGGATCACTTCTATATGATTTTCATGAGGTGTGTGTGTGTGATTGGTTTGGTTGGAATAATTCTCAAACTCAAAACCCGATAGTGACTTGCTTTGGAAGGCAAATTTGGAAGTGAGAAGGTGATTTTGAGGAAAGAATCTGTTTGATGGCTTTGGTGTACTTAAACTGAGCACAAATGAGCTCTATTTATAGTAGAGCAAGTTTGTTTTGCAAGCAATAGTGAATGGCAACTGCAGTAGAGGTTTGGCAAATGTTGATCAATAGGAATCCAAGTCTCCTCTAGCCATTGACTAGAGGTTAGAGCACAGGCTGCTGGTTCCCTAGTTCAGAGATCATCCTTGACTCATTCAGTTGGAAATGGCTCAGTACATGCCACCTTGGTGCATCCATTGAATGCTCCAAAACAAAATTGGAGTCTTGTCCCCTCTTTAGGGTTTTTTAGGTTTGGCATGCTATTTTTAGTTCCAAAGACTTGAGAGGCTTATGGATCAGTGTTTGTCCCTCCTTGGTCTCTTCCTGAGGTGTTCAAATGGATAAACTTGTTTGTCATTTTCACAATTTGCTCAAATCGAGCAAAATGCACAAATCTGCCTTGTTATGACAGTTGCAGCAAGGCATATTACCACTGTCATAACTTCTTGCTCAGATTGAGTTTGATGGAGTTCTTGGCCATTTTGGAAAGCTCTCATATGATACAACATATGTGTGATCATAGTTTGTCTTGATAGTTTTTGGATCCAAGTGAAAAATGCCCTTACATTTTGGAAAAAGTGAAACAGATTCTGACTTAGTGAAAATTTGACTAAGTGTTGGAAAAAGTGACATTTCATGTTTTCAGCCATTTTGATCCAACCATTACTCAAAATCCATGATGAATTGGAATGAGGTGTAGTTGACACTTTTAAAGTATTCCATGAGAGCTACAAATCCATCTTTGGATCAGCCCAAATGGTTGCATGGATCTCAAGTTATGATCCTTCGAAGTTGGTACCCTAGCCACTTTGTTCCATAACTTAGAAATTTTCTAAGTTTTTTATGGTTACCCCTTTTACAAGTTATCTCACTTTTCTTGGTTTTTCTTGATGAATGATGATTCCAATCACACATTAACATTGTTTTAGGGTTAGGGAACCATAATTGATCAAAAAATCAAAAAGTCAAACTTTGACTTTTGGGCACAGTTGACTTTTTATCAGATGAATTCCAAATTGTGCGATCCTCTATGAAATTAAGTCCTTGACCTAAATCAAACTTGATGGATTGATTTCATAGGTGTTATAGGGTGTATTGAATCATATCCCAAGGCTTGGGAGCATGTCTTGGTCAAAAGTCAAAGGTACAGTTGACTTTTTTCGCGAAACCCTAACTATGGTTCTAATGAACTTGAAACTTGTGAATCAAGCTTCTTGGATCAATCCATTGTTGCAAATGGATCAATGTGGTTTACTAGGGACCCTTAAATCATGTCTTGAGGTCTTGGCTCATGTTTTGTCCCAAAAGTCAACTTAGGGGTGAATTAGGTCAAGAACCCTAATTCCTAAAATTTTTATGAATGCATCCCCCGAGGCTAAATTGGCTTGATTATTGGGTTTATGAGGTCCCTTAGAGTATTTAGGGTTATGCTTTGAAGCATTGGCTCATGCCTAGAGGAAAATTTCCATCTGGAGGCCCTGGTCGACCAAAACCCTAATTTGGTGACACTGGCGATCTTGAGGCTTAGTCCACTTAGAATGTTGCAGCCTTGTGCTTGATCCTTGTTGTGGGAGTCCTCTTGATCCATTGTGGATGTTTGAGAGGTTAAACAAGTTGAAGATCATGTCATTCCTTGATTGATCCTTTGTCTAAGGCTCTGAAATGGCTTGAAACCCTAAGTTTGATTGTAGTGTCTGCTCACCCATCTTTGGGGAGACTAATGAGGTATGATGATCCATCCATATTGTGATGATGATTTGCACAATGATGGGGAATCTTAGTGGTCAAAATTTGGGGTATGACACACGCACCACCCCTTTGTTTCTGCAGATTTGCATTTTCTCACCAATCTCACTGAATACTTAATGAAATCACACAACCCATATATCAATCTACTCGTTTTCACCTCACGATCATGTCTATGGTCTTTAATTTCATTTATTTTAAGCATGGAATAAGAAATCAAGACAAAACCTCAAGAACCCTAAAATTTGCATGAAGACTGAGAATTTTGATACACGATTCAAACAAAGTAATTAATTGAGGGGAAACATTCTATGCATGATTATGAACATTTGGCAAAAGTATTGTGCGAGGAAATATGCATAGATTAAGAGATGACCAAGTTTAGGCTTACTTGAAGGTCGTGACAGCAAGAGCAATGTGATTTTTGAGTTAGTGGTGTTACAGATGAGTTGTGATGATCTGAACATCTTCCCTACACCATATGGAGTGTGTTTGAATGCTTGGACTTGATTGGAAACGGTTGGATCACTTCATGGCATCTCAACTGCAACTTGGTTAAAATCTTGAGCAATTGGCTGGTGATTTGGTGAAATTGGTGTTCTAGTTGTGGTATAAGTGTTTGGATCACTTCTATATGATGTTTTTGAGGTGTGTGTGTGATTGGTTTGGTTGGAATGGCTCTCAAACTCAAATCCCGATAGTGACTTGCTTTGGAAGGCAATTTTGGAGTGAAAGAAGAGATTTTGAGGAAAGCATCAGTTTTACGGCTTTGGTGTACTTAAACTGCGCACAAATGAGCTCTATTTATAGTATAGCAAGTTTGCTTTGCAAGCAATAGTGAATGGCAACTGCAGCAGATCATTGTCCAATTGCATCACTTTAGAATCTTAAGTCTCCTCTAGCCATTGACTAGAGGTTAGAGCACAGGCCTTTGGTTCCCTAGTTCAGAGATCATCCTTGACTCATTCAGTTGGAAAAGGCTCAGTTCATGCCACCTTGGTGCATCCATTGAATGCTCCAAAACAAAATTGGAGTCTTGTCCCCTTTTTAGGCATTTCTAGGTTTGGCATGCAACTTTTGGTTCCAAAGACTTGGGAGGCTTATGGATCAGTGTTTGTTCCTCCTTGGTCTCCCCCTGAGGTGTTTAGATGGATAAACTTGTTTGTCATTTGCACAATTTGATCAAATCGAGCAAAATGCACAAATCTGCCTTGCCATGACAGTTGCAGCAAGGCATATTACCATTGTCATAACTCTTAGCTCAAATGGGATTTGATGGAGTTCTTGGCGATTTTGGAAAGCTCTCATAAGATACAATATATGTGTGATCATAGTTTGTCTTGACACTTTTTGGATCCAAGTGAAAAATGCCCCTACATTTTGAAAAAAGTGAAACAGATTCTGACTTAGTGAAAATTTCACCAAGTGTTGGAAAAAGTGGCATTTTCATGTTTTTGTCATTTTGGTCACTCCATAACTAAAAATCCATGAATAATTGGAGTTAGGTGTAGTTGACACTTTTAAAGTATGCCATGAGAGCTACAAATCCATCTTTGGATCAGCCAAAATGGTTGCTTAGATCACAAGTTATGATCCTTGGAAGTTGGTACCCTAGCCACTTTGTTCAATAACTTAGAAAATTTCTAAGTTTTTTATGGTTACCTCTTTTACAAGTTATCCCACTTTTCTTGATTTTTCTTGATGAATGATGATTCCAATCACACATTGTAGCGAGCGATTTTGGACGCGGTTCTTAAGCGCTGGTCGCTCTCTGCGGTTGAGCTTAAACTACAGGTCAATTCATTTGTTATCCTATTGTGAGCTGAATAAGGAAGGGAAATAGATGTCTCCAATTAACCCTGCTTTGCATACTGAGTTTAAACAGCGGTCTGTTAGGTTACGAATGCTATCAATGTAGGGGGCCTTTGTACTGGTTATTTGTATTTTCGCCAATACGGTTTTCTTTCTTTTTATCTAGATAGAAGGTTTCTGGCGGGGAAAAAGGATTAGGATGTTAGGACTGATGTTTTGAATTACTGCTTTTGATTGATGGAGATATGGGATTTGGGTTTTTTGTTGATTGTGCTCGCTAAGATCTTTTCTTTCGATCTTATGCCTGCGTATTCCCGTTTACCGAAACAGGGAAATCAGAGCGTTCGTAGTTCCTCCTATTCTATGGGAGCAAATGGGTGTTTTTGGTGTCTTGTTCAAAGCCCAAGACGTGAAGCGAAAGTTGATTTGTATCTTGTTCAAAGCCCAAGATGTGAAGCTAAAGGGGTTTACTTTAGAGAGAATTTGTCATCTCTAAAGAGTGGTTTGTCTATGACAAATGTTTATAAAGGAGAATTACTTTAACCGGGATTTGTGAATCCTGCAATGCCATAATTTCCTTTATAGGGATTTTAACCTGAAGGAGAAGACTTTAACTCAGTGTAGAGCAATGCTATCTTCCTTAGGAATCTCTCATGCTAAAAGAGGGACAGTGGCGTGGATGTAAATAATCCAGAGGCTTTCCGCTTACAACGATTAGATGGAAGGGGAAGGAGTTGTTTGATGTTTGTGCACTGTGAACGAGGCACAATTTTAATGCTAAAAGGTTAATTGGATCAACCAGTGGTTTTCTTATATAAAGCCTAAGAGGAGGCTATTATGTGTCTCGTACAAAGCCCGAGAGAGAGGCTAAAAAGTTTTGACTCGACGAGGGAATCTTTTGGTATCTCGTATGAAGCCCGAGATGGAGGCGAAAATTCGTTTGGCTCAGTAAGAACCCTTTTGTATCTCGTATAAAGCCCGAGATGGAGGCGAAAGGGTGATTGACTCAACGAGGGAGTCCCTTATGTGTCTCGTACAAAGCCCGAGAGAGAGGCTAAACGTTGTTTGACTCCACTGGGGAGGATCATTGTACAAAGCTGATGCGTGTTTTTTCGCAAGTGTACGAACGCGTCAGAGTAATATAAAAGATTATCGTATCCACAGAGACCAAGTGTCAATCTATCGCTATCTATTGTTAAGGTGTATATCTAAGGCGGTTGAAAATAGTAGTTTTGAAGAGTGCACGGTAGTAAATAAAGTAATTAGAATTAATTGATAAAGACAGGTTCGAATGCAATTCACACAACCAATTGATAATCCAAGTACTTGCCAATAGAACTACTTACGGGCAATGTTTTCTACTTTGAAAAGAACTAATTTGACAGGAACTGTCACTTTCGCGTATTCAGAACCGAGTTGTACCCCCTAATCAAACCCTCTTATTGTCACGGATAAAAAGGTGCGCATTGCGTTAGAGTAGTAAACCTATTTTTAAGAAATATAGTATCTTGACCAAGTTGAAAAGTATTTTAACCTGGATTTTCTAAAAAAAGAGGTTCTTACGAACCAGACTTTAAACTTCTTAACGCGTCCGAAAATGGTTTTAAAATCTCTTTTCCTTTTAAATTAAAAACTCCTAATAAACTAGACAAAGCGCTTTCGCTGTTTTTGAAATAGTTTAAAAACAATTAAGTTTAGATAGGCGTTGGACGGCTTTCGATCTTACCCAACGGATTTTAAGAACAGGAAAACTTATATTGAAAGTTAAAATAGCCCTTAAGTGTTTCTACTAACAATTGTACAGATTATCGGTTCAGTTATGATCTTCACATTCTAACCTTTATAAAATTAGCCAGACATGGTAAAGTAAAAGTTCATTTTTAGATTTTTCATAAAAAAGTATTTAAGTGCGAGTGCGGAAAGTAAATGAAAGTAGTGCGAGTGCGGAAAGTAAATGAAAGTAAAGCAGTGTGGAAAGTAAATGAAAGTAAAGCAGTGCGGAAAATAAATGAAATTAAAAGACAGTGCAAGAAATAAAGTTGACAAAAGGTAAAGTAATAAAAACCTGCTCCAATCGGAGTGGTTGAATAGAATGCGAACTGAAAGTAAAATGGCGGCAGGATTAACTTTCTTCCAGAGTGCTCCAAGACTCAATCTCACAGGCTCTTACAGACTCGATCTCTTGAATGTAGTAACACCTCGATGTGAAGCGATTACCACTATTACACTGATATATGCTTATGAACAACTAAGCTTGGATGAAGAAAAACGAAAATCTAAAGTCCTATTTATAGGCAAGGAAACATGTGGAAAAGACAAGGATGCCCCTAGCATTTGAATTTGGGAGGGAACTCGTTTTATTCTTGTGGCGCCCGCCACAACACCATGGCGCCTGCCATGAGTGTAAACTTGCTTGGGCAGTTGGAGATCGTGGGGAAAAATAGTTGGGAGGAGTTTGAGACATGGCCACGTCATGGAAGACCCTGTGGCGGCCGCCATAGTGGATGCCATAAGTGTAAAATGCTGATTTTCTCTATTTTAGCTCATTTCGGCTCCTTTTTCGCTCCTTTTCTCGCTCGGGGCTCCGATTAGACTAAAAACCTGAAAACAAAGAAAAACATAATAATAACATAATAAAATGACATTAAAAGACTAAGAATGCATGCGAAATCGGAGTCAAAAATACGGTGAAATTCAGTGTCATCAAATTCTCCCACACTTAGACCTTTGCTTGTCCTCAAGCAAAACATTTAAAGCTCAAAGTAAGAAAACTAGTGCTGACACGTGATTCGGGCAAAAAGGGCTTCTAAGTTCAAGTCAGGATGTAGTGACAGGTACTAAGTGAACCAAGGGTATCGTAATGACACTTATCCGCAGAGGCGGACATAAACTTCATTCTTATATTAATCAACCGTATCATCCCACAATAACTAGGTCTACCTCTTCATCTCTTTTTGGGTCCTTTTCATTCAGGCGCAATCACATTAAGCCCGTTATCCGTACATGTTTCATAGTAGAGTGGCCTGTTAGTGATTCTGATCCAAAACATAGGGTTTCTGGCACATATGACTGTGTAAACCCTTTTATTTGACCCAAATGCAGTTGTGGGGGATCGGATCGCAATCCGCCCTACCGAGTTCAGCGCCAGATACCTCTGAACCAACTAACAATGGGTGAGCTAAAATTATATATATATATATATATATTTTTTTTTTTTGTGTGGCAATGATTCAACTTTTTGGTTTAAATGACCTTGTGAGGGTCATCTATCCGGAGTTTGCCTTTTTCTTTATTTATTTTACTGGATCATTCACTTATGTTCATCAGTCCCCTACGTAGAACATGCTTAGGCCGGAGCTGACTGCTGAAATAAACTACTTAGGACAAATTTGGAAATGATAATTAAGGCCATGGTATATGGGGTTTTGGAATGATTCCTATATTCGTGAAGTCTACGGTGCTAAAACGATACTAATGTTTCAAAAAGTTCACCTAAGTCACCACATCCTAATCCAAACCTGTCTTAAAGCCCAAAAAACGTGTAGAACAACAATGTTTTCTTTTTGCAAAATTTTTTTTTTTTTTTGACAGGGCTAAAGAAATGGGGGAAAATGAGGGTGCACCAGGGATACACTGTACTGGTGACTCGTCAGACTCATGCATTTTCTAGAAAAAAAGACATAGACAAAAACAAGAAATAAACAACTAACTAAAAATGGAAATAGAAAGAAATAAAATCCCCTCCCACACTTAAATCGAACATTGTCCCCAATGTTTCGAAATAAGATAAGGAGAGTAACCTGTAAAACTACTGATGTGGACCACTGGTGCCCTCGTCGTCCTGCTGGGAATGCCTGGGACGACGGGATCTGCTACGATGCTGGTCTCTCCGGTCCAATCGGGATGATAAGGCCGCCTGGGCATCTCTGACCTGTCGAAGGTTACCTAGAACGGAACCTTGAGTAGCCTCCATCCAAGCCTGATCTGGGTACCTCGTAGGTGCCATAGGACGCCTGAAGTGGACAAAGTAACGCTCTCTCTGGGCGTCATTCCTGAAAGTCACATGCATGTCGTCAAAATTCTGCATTCTGCACAGAGTTAGGAAGAAGGTCCTGTAAAACGCAAACATTTCAAACATTAGTCCTGACAAAATATAAGAAAAAATAAAATAAAATAAAATAAAACAAAATGTAGAAAAAGTAAATAAGGTAAGAAAATCATGGGTTGCCTCCCATGCAGCGCTTGTTTAACGTCGTTAGCTTGACGACTGGAACTTATACATCTCTTGTCGGGATTGGTGGATCGCTTAGAGTGTGGCTGGAGTAGGTTGTTGGAATGTCTCCTCCTTCGTAGAGCTTCAGTCTTTGTCCATTGACGATGAATGGTTTACATGTCTCGTTTTTTTATTTCAACAGCTCCAGACCTCAGAATTTTTGATACTTTGAAGGCGCCGGTCCATCTTGAACGGAGCTTTCCTGGGAAGAGCCGTAGCCTAGAATTGAACAGGAGAACATGGTCGCCTAAGTTGAAGTCTTTTCTTACGATTCTTTTGTCGTGCCAAGCTTTTGTTCTTTCTTTGTATATTATGGCATTCTCGTAGGCTTGCTGTCTGAGTTCTTCCAATTTGTGGATGTCAAGGATACGTTTCTCACCAGCAGTTAGGTAATCCAAATTCAAAGTTTTAATGGCCCAATAGGCCTTATGCTCTAACTCAAAAGGTAAATGACAAGATTTTCCATAGACTAGTTGGTAGGGGGTTGTTCCTATAGGGGTTTTGAAAGCGGTCCTGTAGGCCCATAAAGCCTCTTGAAGCTTTTGCGACCAATCTTTTCTGGATACAGAGACAGTTTTTTATAAAATTTGTTTAATCTCCCTATTAGATACTTCCACTTGGCCACTAGTCTGTGGGTGATATGGTGTTGCTACTCTATGCTTAACTCCATACTTGCTTAAAAGCTTATCAAAAATTCTTGATATGAAGTGAGATCCTCCATCACTTATAACTAAACGGGGTGTTCCAAATCTGGGGAATATATAATTTTTAAATAATTTAATCACTACCCTAGTGTTGTTTGTGGGTGCAGCTATCGATTCAATCCATTTAGACACATAGTCTACTGCAACTAAGATATACTTGTTTCCTAAAGATGGTGGGAATGGTCCCATGAAACTATACCCCATACGTCGAAGAGTTCTACTTCTTGGATGTTTCTTAAAGGCATTTCGTCGCGTCTTGAAATATTTCCTGTGCGTTGGCATCTATCACATTTGACAATGTAAGCATGGACATCACGCCACATGGTAGGCCAGAATAGGCCAGCTTGAAGAATCTTGGCGTAGGTCTTAGAGGTGCTTGCATGTCCACCATAAGGCGCAGAGTGACAATGCTGAATTATACTTTCTACCTCGTCTTCTGGAACGCAACGGCGGAAAATGCCATCTTTACCTCTCTTGAAAAGAAGTGGCTCGTCCCAATAGAAGTTTCTAACATCACTTAAGAACTTCTTCTTCTTGTGGTAATCGAGATCAGGGGGTATTATATCAGCAGCTAGGTAATTAACAAAATCAGCGTACCAGGGCACGTTACTTACAGCTAAGGATTTTTGAAAGTGCTCATGAGGGTCTGGTTTTTTATCTTCAATGGTTTCCAACTGGGCTATCAGTCTATCATAGGCAAAATCATCATTTATGGGTACTAATTCAGGATTCAGGTATTCTAGCCTAGATAGGTGATCGGCTACTACATTTTCTGCGCCTTTTTTATCTCGGATATCTAAGTCGAACTCTTGTAGCAACAAAATCCATCGAAGTAACCTGGGTTTAGCATCTTTTTTACTTAGTAGGTAACGGATGGCAGCATGATCGGTGTAAACTATAATTTTGGCTCCTACTAGATATGATCTAAATTTGTCTATAGCGAAAACTACCGCTAGGAGTTCTTTCTCGGTTGTTGCGTAATTGAGCTGGGCGGCGTCTAGGGTTCTACTGGCATAATATATTACATGTAATCTTTTATCTTTTCTCTGGCCTAGAACGGCTCCTACAGCATAATCACTGGCGTCACACATTATCTCAAACGGTTCAGACCAATCAGGGGGTTTCATAATGGGTGCTGAAATCAATGCTTGCTTCAAAAGGTTGAATGCTTCATTGCATTTTTCATCAAAGATGAATTCAGCATCTTTCATTAACAGGCCAGTTAAAGGTTTTGTTATTTTGGAGAAGTCCTTGATGAAACGGCGGTAGAATCCAGCGTGTCCAAGGAAACTTCTAACTTCCCTGATAGTCTTGGGTGGTTTTAGGTTCTCTATAACTTCTATTTTTGCTTTATCTACCTCTATACCTCTTTCGGAGATTATATGTCCTAAAACAATTCCTTCAGTCACCATGAAATGGCATTTTTCCCAATTCAGTACAAGGTTCACCTCCACACATCTTTCCAGGATTTTCTCAAGGTTGATAAGACAATTTTGGAAATCAAAACCGCAAACCGAGAAATCATCCATAAATACTTCCATGATTCCATCTAGATAATCTGCAAAGATTGACATCATGCAACGTTGGAAAGTAGCAGGGGCATTACAGAGTCCAAAAGGCATTCGTCTGTAGGCAAAAGTTCCAAAAGGGCATGTAAAGGTAGTTTTTTCTTGATCTTCTGGATGTATAGGTATTTGGAAAAATCCTGAATACCCGTCTAGATAGCAGAAGTAAGAATGTCTGGCAAGACGTTCTAACATCTGGTCTATGAACGGTAAAGGGAAATGATCCTTCCTAGTTGCTTTATTTAACTTTCTATAGTCTATGCACATACGCCAACCTCCTTCTATCCGCTTTGCTATTTGTTCACCTTTCTCATTTTGCATAACTGTGATGCCTCCCTTCTTGGGTACCACATGCACAGGGCTCACCCACTTACTGTCCGAGATCTGATATATTATACATGCTTCTAGCAACTTCAGGACTCCCTTCTTGACAACATCACTCAGTATAGGGTTTATCCTTCTCTGGTGCTCTCTGGAAGGTTTTGAATCTACTTCGAGCGAAATCCGATGCATGCATACGGATGGACTTATACCTTTCAGATCAGAGATATTATATCCTAAGGCTGAGGGATATCTTCGTAAAACGTCCAAGAGTTGATCTGTTTCTTTTTGTCTCAAGGCAGCACTAACTATAACCGGACGATTCATTTCTTCATCAAGAAACTCATATCTCAGGTTCTTAGGCAGTTCCTTAAGTTCCAAGGCTGGTTTAATAGGGCAAGGCATAGGATCTGGGGTAAGGGATAAACATTCGTAAAGGTTATCATCGATGTAGGGTTTCTTATAATTGTCATCTTCCAAAATAAGAGTCGATGGCAGCTTAATTATTTCAATGACTTCTTCTTGCTCTAACTCCCTAACACATTCATCAATGATATCTATTGCATAACACGCGTCTCCTATCACAGGTGCCATAAGAAATTTTGAAAGTATAAATTCTATCTTCTCGTTCCCTACCTCAAAGGTTAGCTTCCCCTTTTTGACATCTATTATGGCTCCAGCAGTCGATAAGAATGGTCTACCTAGAAGAATTGGTATGTCATCATCTTCTTTAATGTCCATGACAACAAAATCAGTAGGGATAAACAACTAACCTATCCTAATAAGGACGTCTTCAAGTATGCCTATCGGATATTTAACAGATCTATCGGATAATTGAAGCGACATCTTGGTAGGTTGCAACTCTCCTAAATTTAACCTTTCGCAAACCGCTAAGGGCATTAAGCTCACACTAGCTCCTAAGTCTAGAAAAGCTTTTTCGATGACATGACTCCCCAAAATACAAGGAATGGAAAAGTTTCCAGGATCTTTATCCTTTTTTGCTAATTTATTTTCGGCAATAGAATTACATTCCAAGGGTTTCGGATCATCAAGTCTACGTTTATTGGTAAGGATGTCTTTGAGAAACTTTGCGTAGGATGGTATTTGGGTAATGGCTTCTGTGAACGGGATTTCTACGTGAAGTTTTTCTATAACTTTAATGAATTTCTGATACTGATTATTGATATGGGTTTGTTTAAGTCTTTGCGGATATGGTATTAGTGGTTTGTATGGCGGGGGTGGTATATAGGTTTTGTCTTTGGGTTCTTCTCCTTTTTCTTGACTTTCCGGGTTTACAGATTCCTCTGGTTTCTTCTTTTTATCTGGGATGTTGTCATCTTCCTTAGAAGTTTTAGGATCACTCAACCTTGGGTTACAAGGTTCATCATAAGCGGTCCCACTTCGTAGGGTAATGGCATTTGCTTGTCCTTTCGGGTTTTTTGAGGTTGTCCAGGGAATTGTCCTCCAGGTGTGGTCTGAGGGGCTTGGTTTAAAGCTACCTGCGAGATTTGGGTTTCAAGCATCTTATTGTGAGTGATTATTTGGTCAACCTTGGTTCCTAACTGGGTAATTAGTTCGTTAACATGAACGTTTTGGTTCATGAACTCCTTGTTTTGTTGGATTTGAGCAGCGACAAAATTATCCACGATTTTCTCAAGGCTCGGTTTTGGTGGTACAGGTTGCATAGGTTGATTTGATCTTGGGGCTTGATAACTTGATTGTCTCGGAGGGGCAGTATTTTGGATATGGTTATTATTCTTATAGGAAAAGTTTGGGTGATTCTTCCATCCAGGGTTATAGGTATTTGAAAACGGGTTCCCTTGGGTGTAGTTCACTTGTTCAGAGCTGGTCTCATTTAACAGACTGCATTCTGCGGATTGGTGTCCTTTCGTCCCACATATCTCACAATCTGACGAAACTGGGGCTGCAGTATTCGGGGTTGTACACATATGCTCAACTTTTAGGGCTAATGCGTCCATTTTAGCTTGCATCATGTCTATAGAGCTTAACTCATGTATTCCTCCTTGGGCTTCCTTCTTTTCCACTGTCGCTCGTTCTACTCCCCATGATTGATGGTTTTGGGCCATATCTTCGATAAGGGCACTAGCTTCAGGGTAAGGTTTGTTCATCAGTGCGCCACCTGCGGCGGCGTCGATGGTCATCTTAGTGTTATAATGAAGTCCATTATAGAAGGTTTGAATGATTAACCAATTTTCTAAACCATGATGTGGGCATGCTCTTAACAGCTCTTTATATCTCTCCCAGGCTTCGAACAACGATTCTCCTTGGTTTTGGGTAAATCTTGTTATTTGGTTTCGAAGAACAGCGGTCTTACTCGGGGGAAAATATCTGGCAAGGAATACTTTTCTAAGGTCTTCCCAACTTGTTATGGAATTTGGTGGAAGGGAATCTAACCAAGATAGGGCCTTATCTCTGAGGGAAAAAGGAAATAATCTTAAGCGAATCGCCTCAGGAGGGGCTCCATTGGTATTAAAGGTGTCTGCTAGTTGGAGAAAGATTTTCAAATGTTGGTTTGGGTTCTCTGTAGCAAGACCTGCGAATTGTCTCTGCTGTACTAACTGCAGCAGGGATGGTTTGAGTTCAAAATTGTTAGCTGGTATGGCTAGATTTACTATACTAGAACTAGGTTCCTCGTTGGATGGTTGGGCGAAATCCTTAAGAGGTCTTTGATTTTGATCTTCAGCCATAACTTTCCTAAGTTTACGGAAATATAAACGTGCGCGAGCGTAACGTTCTGGTTCAGCTAGAGGGTCTACTAAACTACCGGTACTACGAGTTTTTCGCATTGACCGGCGGGTAACTTCCTTAGTCTAAACAGTATAACAACAGGGTACGAAATTTGACGAAATTGGTCCCTGGCAACGGCGCCAAAAACTTGATGCGTGTTTTTTCGCAAGTGTACGAACGCGTCAGAGTAATATAAAAGATTATCGTATCCACAGAGACCAAGTGTCAATATATCGCTATCTATTGTTAAGGTGTATATCTAAGGTGATTGAAAATAGTAGTTTTGAAGAGTGCACGATAGTAAATAAAGTAATTAGAATTAATTGATAAAGACAGGTTCGAATGCAATTCACACAACCAATTGATAATCCAAGTACTTGCCAATAGAACTACTTACAGGCAATGTTTTCTACTTTGAAAAGAACTAATTTGACAGGAACTGTCGCTTTCGCGTATTCAGAACCGAGTTGTACCCCCTAATCAAACCCTATTATTGTCACAGATAAAAAGGCGCGCATTGCGTTAGAGTAGTAAACCTATTTTTAAGAAATATAGTATCTTGACCAAGTTGAAAAGTATTTTAACCTGGATTTTCTAAAAAAAGAGGTTCTTACGAACCAGACTTTAAACTTCTTAACGCGTCCAAAAATGGTTTTAAAATCTCTTTTCCTTTTAAATTAAAAACTCCTAATAAACTAGACAAAGCGCTTTCGCTGTTTTTGAAATAGTTTAAAAACAATTAAGTTTAGATAGGCGTTGGACGGCTTTCGATCTTACCCAACGGATTTTAAGAATAGGAAAACTTATATTGAAAGTTAAAATAGCCCTTAAGTGTTTCTACTAACAATTGTACAGATTATCGGTTCAGTTATGATCTTCACATTCTAGCCTTTATAAAATTAGCCAGACATGGTAAAGTAAAAGTTCATTTTTAGATTTTTCATAAAAAAGTATTTAAGTGCGAGTGCGGAAAGTAAATGAAAGTAGTGCGAGTGCGGAAAGTAAATGAAAGTAAAGCAGTGCGGAAAGTAAATGAAAGTAAAGCAGTGCGGAAAATAAATGAAAGTAAAGCAGTGCGGAAAATAAATGAAATTAAAAGACAGTGCAAGAAATAAAGTTGACAAAAGGTAAAGTAATAAAAACCTGCTCCAATCGGAGTGGTTGAATAGAATGCGAACTGAAAGTAAAATGGCGGCAGGATTAACTTCCTTCCAGAGTGCTCCAAGACTCAATCTCACAGGCTCTTACAGACTCGATCTCTCGAATGTAGTAACACCTCGATGTGAAGCGATTACCACTATTACACTGATATATGCTTATGAACAACTAAGCTTGGATGAAGAAAAACGAAAATCTAAAGTCCTATTTATAGGCAAGGAAACATGTGGAAAAGACAAGGATGCCCCTAGCATTTGAATTTGGGAGGGAACTCGTTTTGTTCTTGTGGCGCCCGCCACAACACCATGGCGCCCGCCATGAGTGTAAACTTGCTTGGGTAGTTGGAGATCGTGGGGAAAAACAGTTGGGAGGAGTTTGAGACATGGCCACGTCATGGAAGACCCTGTGGCGGCCGCCATAGTGGATGCCATAAGTGTAAAATGCTGATTTTCTCTATTTTAGCTCATTTCGGCTCCTTTTTCGCTCCTTTTCTCGCTCGGGGCTCCGATTAGACTAAAAACCTGAAAACAAAGAAAAACATAATAATAACATAATAAAATGACATTAAAAGACTAAGAATGCATGCAAAATCGGAGTCAAAAATACGGTGAAATTCAGTGTCATCAAAAGCCCAAGAGGGAGGTTATGGTTACTGTTTCAGTTAAGTGACAGGTCCAGTATACTGATTTTAAAGAGAAAATTAGTTCTTATATGAGCAACACTGTACTCATGGATTTGATTCAAGGATCCGGGTTATTCCTGTCCTTTAAGGAAGCGGGAAATCCAAAGGGCATTGAGACTGTCCGAGTCTGCGAGTTTCCTTCCTATTTAACGAAGGGGTCACTTGAGAATGTCTTTGAGACTCAAGGAGATTAGAGTGTCCAAGTCTAGAGTGTCATCTTTTGTACTGTGCTTTGAGAAACAGTAGTAGATTCTATGAAAGAACTTTTCTATGAAGATGACTAAGTTCTGTTCCGATACCTCTAGGAGGTCGTCGGGACAATTTGTACGAAGCCCAAGAGGAGGCTGGAAACTTTTAAGAAGCCGATCGGTCCTTCTACTAAGCCCAAGAGAAGGCTATCATTCCCGGAGGAAGAGATCATTATACGAAGCCTAATACGAGGCCGTGAATACTTCTAAGAAGCTGTAGGGTCCTTGTACTAAGCCCAAGAGGAGGCGGGGTTGCTTTTAGGAAGCCTGTGGGTCCTTTTATGATGCCCAAGAGGAGGCCGATGCTTTTAAGAAGCCCGTGGGTCCCCAAACCCCAAGAAATTCAAGGCAAGCTATTCACAAGGAATAGATCAAGTCAGGAAAGTTTGAGAATTTGGAAGAAACTCAAAGATGCCATTCACGGAGAATACATTCATCTCTGGGAATAGAGTTTCTTGACAATTCCTAATGAGGACAGCCGAAGAGAAGACTGTATCTGGTGCTCCTATTGGGGATCTAGCTGTCTATTTCTACGAACTAAACGAAACGGCGTCACCTAGTTCTAGACGTAGTTGCCGGGGAAACTCGAAATATCTATACTATTATTACACAGTTGATATGAGTTTATGAAAGAAGACTTACAGTGAAACAACCCCACAATACAGTTATATGTATATGAAAGTGGTAAATGAAAGCAATAACCACTTACTCGGTTGTAGAGCTTCCATGCTGTTTGGTTAGTTGTTCAACAAAGATAGATTGAAAACAACAGTATATTCAAAATCAAAGGAGAAAGTGCTTTGAAAAAGAAAGATTTGGGGCTTACAGCTCAAGGAGAGGCCCAGGGTTTTATCAGTGAGCGCACTGTTTGAATTTGTACAGAGGGACTTATACAAGTGACTGAGGCCCAAAATGTTTTTCTGTACAAAGGGATGGGTCTTACACTCTTTCAAGGGGCCCAAATGGTTTAAAGAAAAAGAGTGGGGCTTATAACACGAGGGTAGGCCCAATTGATTTTTCGTTTAAAAATGACGATCGCGCCGAGGTTTTCTTTTAACGCAGAGGGACTTATAAAATAAGTGAGGCCCAAAATGTTTTTGGTTAAAAGGGGGTTGGGTCTTACACTCTATTAGAGGCCCAAGAGTTTTGAATGGGTCTTATAGTTCAAGGAGAGGCCCAGGGTTATTTTTCAAAAGGCGATGATCGCGCCGTTTATTTTTGACGGTATCGGGACTTATACAATACACTGAGGCCCAAAAATGATTTGGTAAAAAAAGGATTGGGTCTTACACTCTATTAGAGGCCCAACGTGTTTTAAAGAAAAGAAATGGGTCTTACTACTCGAGGGTAGGCCCAATGTTTGTTTTTCAACGGATGATGATTGCGTCGAACTTTTTGAAATACAATGGGACTTATACAATAAGTGAGGCCCAAAATGGGTTGTATTTACAAAGGGTTGGGTCTTACACTCTATTAGAGGCCCAAAATGTTTTGAAAATGATTTATGAGGGTTGAATTAATCCAAAAACCCTAATTTGTTTTAAAAAATGTATTTAATTGAATAAAAATTCAATTAAAATGATCAAAATTGTTTAACATGTGAAAAACAAATTTTGATCTTGGATTAATGCTTCAAAAATTAAGTATTGACCTACAAAATAATTAGAAAGCATTAAAAGTTGCAAAATCAATGTGGAAAAAATATTTAAAGTGTCAAAAACAATTAAAATATTAATTCTTTGCAAAAATATCAATTATATGAAATAAATAATATTTTTGGGATTTTTTGGGAAAATAAAATATTTTAACATTTTTGTGAATTATTAAAAAAAAGAATCAACTCAAAATCATTAAAACTCATAGAGAAATTAATTTTTGAATCAATTAAACAAAAATCACAAAATTTAAATATTTGAAAATTCAAAAAAGGCGCCAAGAACAGCTGAAGAACACGCGCGTGTTCTGGGTTTGGCTGATTTGCATTTTCTATTCAATCTCCCTGAATACTTGATTATAACATGCAATCCACATATCATTATGCTCGTCTCAACCTCACGATCATGTCTATGTCAATTAATTTCATTTAAATTAAACATAAAACATGAAATCACGAAGAAACCTCAAGAACCCTAATTTCTGCATGAAGGCTAGGATTTTTGATACACGATTCAAACAATGCAATTAATTGAGGGAAAACATTCCATGCATGATTATGAACATATGGCAAAATTATTGTGCGAGGAAATATGCATAGATTGAGAGATGACCAAATTTATGCTTACCTCTAGGCCGTGACAGTAAGTGCAATGTGATTTTTGATTTGGAGGTGTTACAGATGAGTGGTGATGATTTGAACAGCTTCCTTACACCCTATGGAGTGTGTTTGAATGCTTGGACTTGATTGAAAATGGCTGGAACGATTTGTGGTACCTCAGCTGCAACTTGATTGAAAGTTTGAGCAACCAGCTGGTGATTTTGTGATTTTGGTGTTCCAGATGTTATGTGAGTGTTTGGATCACTTCTATATGATATATGTGAGGTGTGTGAGTGATTGGTTTGATTGGAAAAGCTCTCAAACTCAAAATCTAATGGCTACCTTGCTAAGAAAGGCATTTTTGCCAAGAGAAAGAGATTTTGAGGAAAGCATATGTTAGATGGCTTTGGTGTACTCAAACTGATCACAATTGAGCTCTATTTATAGTAGAGCAAGTTTGTTTTGCAAGGAATAGTGAATGACAACTGGTAAGTAGGTTTGGCCAATGTTGGCAAATGAAAATCCAAGTCTCCTCTCGCCATTGACTAGAGGTTAGGGCACAGAGCTTTGGTTCCCTTGGTCTTGGATAAGTCTTGACTAATTTAAGATGAGAATGGCTCAGTCCATGCCACCTTGATGCTTCCATTGAATGCTTCAATCCAAATTTGGAGTCTTGTCCCTATTTTGGCCATTCTTGGTTCAACATGCTATTTCTTGCTCCATGGACTTTGGAGGCTTGGCTCAGTGATTGTCCCCTTTAGATTCAATCCTCAGATGTGTCCAAGTGGATAGGAGCATTTGAATTTGGCTGATTTTGGCAAATCGAGCAAAATTGCAAATTCTGCCTTGCCTTTGACAGATTTCAGCAAGGCAACTTGCCAATGTCATATCTCATGGTGTAAGTTGAATTTGGTAATGTTCTTGACCATTTTGGAAAGCCCTTACATGATACAACAACTGTTTGAACATGTTTGGTTTTGATCTCTTTTGAATCCAAGTGAAAAATCCCCCTACATTTGGCAAAAAGTGAAGGCAGATTCTGACTTAGTGAAAATTTCACTAAGTGTTGGAAAAAGTGACATTTTCACGTTTCAACCATTTTGATCACTCCATAACTCCAAATCCTTAATGAATTGGACTTAGGTCTAGTTGAAGTTTTTGTAGAGGGTAATGAGGGCTACAAATCCATCTTTGGATGAAAAAAATGGCTTTGTGGTTTAGGATTTATGATCCTCCAAAGTTGGTACCCTTGTCACTTTATTTTTAACTTAGAAAATTTTCTAAGTTTTTATGGTTACCCCTTTTACAAGTTATCCAACTTTTCTTGATTTTTCTTGATGAATGATGATTCAAATCATACATTAACATCATTTTAGGGTTAAAAATCCATTTTGGTGAAAAATCTCAAAAAGTCAAAGTTGACTTTTGTGCACTGTTGACTTTTTATCAGATGAATTCCAAATTGTGCAATTCTTCAGGAAATCATGTCCTTGACCGAAATCAAACTTGATGGACATGTTCCATGGGTGTCATAGGGTATATTAAATCATGTCTTAGGGTTTGGGAGCATGTCCTGGTCAAAAGTCAAAGTTACAGTTGACTTTCCTCGCGAAACCCTAATTGTGGTGCAGATGAAATTGGAACTTGTTGCTCAAGCTTCTTGGATTAATCCATTGTTGTAAATGGATCAATATGGTATATTAAAGACCCTCAAATCATGTCTTGAGGTCTTGGCTCATGATTTGTCCCAAAAGTCAACTTAGGGGTGAATTAGGTCAAGAAACCCTAATTCCTGATTTTTGATGAATGTATCCCCTGAGGCAAAATTGACTTGATGATTGGGTCCATGAGGTTCCATGGAGTATATTAGGTTATGTTTTAGATCATTGGCTCATGCCCAGATGAAAATTTCCATCTGGAGGCCCTGGTCGACCAAAACCCTAATTTGGTGACACTGGCGATCTTGAGACTTGATCCACCTAGAAGGGAGCAACCTTGTGCTTAATCCTTGAAGTGGGAGTCCTTTTGATCCATTATGGATGTTTGAGAGGTTAGACAAGTTGAAGATCATGTCATTCCTTGATTGATCCTTTGTCTAAGAACTCTGAGAGGGCTTGAAACCCTAATTCTGATTGTAGTGGATGCTCACCCATCTTTGGGGTGACTGATGAGGTATGATGGTTCCTCCATATTGTGATGATGATTGACACAATGATGGGACATCTTAGTGGTCAAAATTTGGGGTATGACAGATGCCCCTATTTAATCTTCTTGGACACGAAGGTGTGAATGACGAAGGTATTCGGGCATTCGGGGTGCAAGAGGATTAAATATCGGAATACCCGAAATTTTGATGGTGGTTATGAATGGTAACTTACGCATTCATCTTCTTTAGCTAAGCAATGATGCTTAGAAAAGTTAAACTTCCCCTCGATCCTGGTCTTCAGCCAAGGAACTGGTCTCAGTTTCTGATGTAAACTTCCCCTCGATCTTGGTTTCCTACCAAGGAACTGGTCTTAGTTTCTGATGTAAACTTCCCCTCAATCCTGGTTTCCTACCAAGGAACTGGTCTTAGTTTCTGATGTAAACTTCCCCTCGATCCTGGTTTCCTACCGAGGAACTGGTCTTAGTTTCTTTTGTAAACTTCCCCTCGATCCTGGTTTCCTACCGAGGAACTAGTCTTAGTTTCTTTCGTCAATAAACTTAATTGACAAGGGACACTATGTGTAGCAGTTTTCCTCAAACTTCTCGCCGAATTTTCCTGGGGAGACTCCATTTGATAGAAAAACTTTGATGTCAGACTTGCTGGGGAACCCAGTTGTCTGAATTGTAGAGGTACACAAACTTCTCTGTTGGAGACGCCATTTGTCGATTCTACTGGGGAAAACGAGTCTCTTGAGAAACTGTTTTCGTTTGGGGGCTTACATCATACTTTTCTCGGGATCTTTCTGGAGAAATGCCATATGATGGGATCCAATTTTGAGGTGCCTATGACCTTTTCATCGGTGGGTTTTTCAGAGAATGGCAGCTGTACTGCCAAATCTCTGCTTAGGAGGTTTTCTCTGGGGATTTTTCTTTAATCCGGGAAAGCAAGGATATCATCTTCAATGGCGAAGAGTGACATCGGTCGAAGGTTCTCTGGTCTTTCAGAGGTTCAAGTTATCAAAGTGATCAAGGGCCAATTCTGATCCAGAAATAAATTGGAGGAGAGAGAATGTTCAGACGCAACGTTTCCTGACGAGGCAAGAACTGACGACTCGATTGAGAGAGCTCCTATCACTAAGGGACAAGACCGACTAGAGTGATAGTGATGCAATATGAAATGTGAATGCAAATAAATAATGCATGATGTATGTATGTTTATGCTGACAAAACTGACGCGACATACAGACTGACAGGTGAACACGACTGGATACTCGGCCAACGCGGGGCGAAGAAGTACGTTGGTTCAGAATAGTAATTCCACCTTGCTTAGGAGAGATAGTCCCTGTTGGGAGCACCGTTGATCGGGCTTAGGAGATAAAAACTCGGCCGAGGCGTGTCAGACAAAACAAGGTCTCTGACACAGTTGATCCCTTTATTCAGGCGTACTGGGTTAGAAGGAGTACTTTGATTCTGCACTTTGAAGTTCGCTTACTTCTGGAGAAGCGGTTGATGCTCTTTTGATTTTCAACAGTCAAAAGAAATTGTCGTCTTTATTTTAAAGCAGAGAAAAAAAAATTAACATGTAAATTCATTTTTGTTTTATTTCAAGGATCGTTAATTATATTAAAATGCCATTCTGTAAAGCTAAAACAAATAAGAATTACAAACAAAAGCACAAGGGCTCAAATTTTATTGATAAGATGGAGATCAGCCAAACGCGTGATTCCAAAGAGTATATACAAAGTTAGAAAATGGTAATTTACATGGAAAAGGGTTACGTCAAAACATAACGACCACTATCCTTCTACCAACTTTGAATTCCGGGCATCCTGAGCTTTTGTCGAAGATGACCTTGACTGGAGGGTTCCTCTGATGGATGGTGTAACTACTGCTGTTGAGATACTTGCCTCTGTTGAACATAGTTACTTGCCATTATCCCTAATTTTTGCCTGGATTGTACTATGATGTTTCCAATCCAACGGGATGATTTTTTTTCTATCTCTAACTTTTTCCTGGACCGCCCTTTCGGGTTTTCAATCCACCAAGACGTTTTTTTTAGTTTAGGCGCAGTATTTCTTGACTACATCAACATTCGTGGGGTAGGCACATTCCTCTCCGTCCATGGTTGCAAGTCTCAAGGCGCCGCCTGAGAAAGCTTTCGTGACCACACAGGGGCCATCATAATTTGGGGTCCATTTGCCCCGAGAGTCAGTGAGAAATGATTGTATCTTCTTGAGCACGAGGTCTCCTTTCCTGAAGACGCGAGGTCGGACCTTTTTGTCAAACGCCCTCTTCATTCTCTGTTGATACAGCTGACCATGGCATAGTGTCGTGATTCGCTTCTCTTCGATCAGATTCAGTTCGTCGTGTCGACATTGACACCATTTAGCTCCGGTGAGCTTAGCTTCCATCAATACTCGGATTGACGGGATCTCTACTTCTATGGGGAGCACTGCTTCCATGCCATACACTAGAGAGAAAGGGGTAGCCCCTGTTGAAGTGCGGACAGATGTGCGATAACCGTGAAGAGCAAAGGGTAACATCTCATGCCAGTCTTTGTAGGTTACAACCATCTTTTGAACGATCTTCTTGATGTTCTTATTGGCCGCTTCTACCACTCCGTTCATTTTTGGTCGGTAGGGAGATGAGTTATGGTGTTCGATCTTGAACTCAGCGCACAACTCCTTCATCATCTTGTTGTTCAAGTTAGATCCATTATCAGTAATGATCTCGCTTGGAACACCATAACGGCAGATGATATTGTTTTTGATAAATTAGACCACTACTTGTCGGGTTACATTAGCGTATGACGCTGCTTTGACCCACTTGGTGAAATAGTCGATGGCTACTAGGATGAACCGATGTCCGTTTGAAGCCTTAGGTTCGATCAAGCCAATCATGTCGATTCCCCATATGGAAAAAGGCCACGGGGAAGAAAGAACTTTGAGATGTGATGGCAGTACATGAATTTTTTCGGAGTATATCTGACACTTGTAACACCTCCTCATGTACTTGTAGCAGTCGAATTCCATTGTCAACCAATAGTACCCTGCTCTTAGAATTTTTCTCGCCATTGTGTGTCCGTTGGCATGAGTGCCAAAGGACCCTTCATGAATTTCTTTCATCAGCATTTCTGCTTCTGGTCTGTCGACGCATCGGAGCAAGACCATGTCAAAATTTCTCTTATAGAGAGTGTCACCGCTCAGGAAGAAGTTTCCAGCCAATCTTCTGAGGGTTTTCCTGTCTTTTCTGAGTGCCCCAGATGGGTACTCTTGTTTCTGAAGGAAGCATTTGATATCGTGATACCAAGGTTTGTCTTCTATGACTGCTTCAATCGCGAAGACGTAAGCGGGCCTTTCAAGGCGCATGATGTCGATCTTAGGTATGTCGTTCCATTGACCTACACTAATCATGGAAGAGATAGTGGCTAATGCATCAACCATGTGATTCTCCTCACGAGGGATATGATGAAACTCGACTCTGTTGAAGAAAGGTAACAACCTTCTTGCATAATCTTTGTAAGGAATCAGTCCTGATTGGTATGTGTTCCAATCTCCTTTTATTTGATTGATAACCAAGGCTGAGTCGCCGTATACGTCCAAGTTTTTGATCCTTAAATCAATCGCTTCTTCGAGACCCATGATACAAGCTTCGTATTCGGCCTCGTTGTTCGTACATTTGAACGTAAGTCTAGCAGTGAAAGGAATGTGGGTACCCTGAGGGGTAACAATGATTGCCCCAATTCCGTTTCCGTAATGATTAACTGCTCCGTCAAAGATAAGTCCCCACTGGGAACCTGGTTCTGGCCCCTCACTGGGTAACGGTTCATCGCAATCTTTCATTTTTAGATACATGACATCTTCGTCTGGGAAGTCAAACCCGATTGATTCTTGATCGTCAATCGGTTGATGAGCCAAATGATCGGCTAAAATACTTCCTTTAACGGCTTTCTGAGCGTGATACTCTATGTCATATTCTGATAACAGCATCTGCCAACGGGCAATTCTTCCCGTGAGAGCAGGCTTTTTGAAAACGTACTTGATTGGATCCATTTCGGAGACCAACCAAGTAGTATGACGAATCATGTACTGGCGAAGACGTTTGGCTGCCCAAGCCAAAGCGCAACAAGTTTTCTCGAGCATCGTGTACCGAGTTTCACAATCGGTGAATTTCTTGCTCAAATAGTAGATGGCAGACTCTTTCCTTTTGGTTTCGTCTTGTTGGCCAAGTACACATCCCATTGAGTCCTCTAGGACTGTGAGGTAAATGATCAGTGGTCTTCCTTCCACTGGAGGTGATAGAATCGGCGGATTCAACAGGTATTCCTTAATACTGTCGAAGGCGGTTTGGCAATCTTCTGACCAAACGCAATCCTGGTTCTTTTTGAGTAATTTGAAAATCGGCGCACATGTGGCGGTCATAAGAAATATGAATCTGGAGATGTAGTTTAAACATCCCAGGAATCCCCTGACTTGTTTTTCAGTTTTCGGAGAAGGCATTTCTTGAATGGCCTTGACCTTGTCAGGATCAACCTCAATTCCTTTCTGGCTGACGATGAACCCTAATAGTTTCCCTGAACGGACACCGAAGGTGCACTTGTTGGGATTCAAGCGGAGCTTGAATTTTCTTAGACGTTCGAACAATTTTGACAGATGTTCAACGTGCTCACTCTCTGTTTTTGATTTTGCAATCATATCATCGACATATACCTCGATTTCCTTGTGTATCATGTCATGAAACAGAGTAGTCATGGCCCTTTGATAGGTTGCCCCGGCTTTCTTCAAACCGAACGACATTACCTTGTAACAAAAGGTACCCCATGGGGTAATGAACGAAGTTTTCTCCATGTCTTTAGGCGCCATTTTGATCTGGTTATAGCCCGAGAATCCATCCATGAAGGAAAAAACTTTGAACTTTGATGTACTGTCCACCAGCATGTCAATGTGTGGTAAAGGAAAGTCGTCCTTTGGACTTGCCTTGTTCAGATCCCTGTAATCAACACACATTCTGACCTTTCCGTCCTTTTTGGGAACGGGTACGATGTTGGCTAACCATTAAGGATATTCAGATGTAGCGAGGAAACCCGCATCAATCTGTTTCTGCACCTCCTCTTTGATTTTGATGGCCATGTCCGGGTGAGTCCGTCTCAACCTTTGCTTTATTGGCGGACATTCCGATCTCAATGGAAAATGATGTTCCATGATGCTGGTATTCAACCCTGGCATATCCTGATAGGACCAAGCGAATACATCGGGAAATTCTCTGAGAAGCTTTATCAAACTCATTTTTGGCAGTTGGACTGAGCAGTGCCCCAATCCTGATTTCTTTTCTCTCTTTTTCTGAACCCAAGCTTACCATTTCCAACAGTTCTTTGTGAGGTTCAATGGACCTTTCCTCTTGTCTGAGTAGTCGGGAGATCTCTTTTGGAATTTCGTTGTCATCTTCTTCTTCAGCCCCAAATACCGGGAACTCAAAGTTGGGAGAAGGCATCGGATCGTATGTTTCAACGGGGTTTAAAACAAGCAATCTGCGTGACGTGATGATTCGTGTTTAGAAAAGATAGAGAAAAATGCAAGTGTGTGCAGTGTTTTTATTTTACTGCTTGTTTTTATTATTGAATTGTTTTTTAGGATTACCATTTTCTGAAAAAGCAAAAAGAGAAAACAGCAATTAATACGGAAATTACAGAACGACGTTATTTTATTAATGAACAAGTCGATCCTTGAAACTACAACCCTATAAAACAAAACTCTGTCGCTTTGGGCGAAGCGAAGAGGGAAATTTTATAGAAAGCGAGCCCTATCAAAACATCTGTTTCACTTGGGCAGGGTGAAAGGTTAAAGATGGCAATTACTTTGACTGGTGAACGACCTTCGGAACCTCGACAGCAATCCATTGGCGGCAAACTCCTCGGTGAATCACAAAGTCTGACACCTTCCTTGATTTGTCTTCAGAAATAACGCTGATTTCTGGTGGAGCGGGATCATTAGAATCTGTCTCCCAGGCAGAATTGTCGTAGGAGAATTCCTCAGTTGTATTATGAAGAGTAGTTGTGCTCTCAGCTGTATCTCCCCATCCAGTAGGCTGGATATCTTCGAGCCTGATACGAGAGCTTTCGGGAGCGGTGTACTTGACCATATAGTCATATTTTCCACTCGGTTGTCCCAAGGTGTCCCACACTTCTTTCGAACTGGAGGAGTCATCCCTCTCGATGACGTTAACCTCAGGAAGAGCATAGTTGATGAATTCAAGTCCTGCAAACGTTGCGAATTCATCTTCATGTTGAGTAGTTTCCGAATGACCTGAGTGTTGATCCCATGACATGGTGGGGACACAGGTATTCTGTTCAATGATGGTCAGTTGATTTTCATTGCTCGACTAACTCTCTTGCCCCAAGTTTCCTGGGTAAGGCTGCCACATTGGCAGACCATCCATTGGGCCATAATAGTTGTGGTCAAAGTTGTCTTTCATCAGAGTGTCCTCCTGTAATGAATTTGGCGGAGCACGGCATCCTTCCGGATTACAATCTCCATATATCATTTCGACGTCTGACCGTGGTATAAATCTCAGACTTTCTGTGGGAAAGCAAAAAGGCCTAGGTACCTCTTCCTGAGACATATAACCGTCCTCATTAAGATAGGATTTCCATTCTTCATCTGGGTCAGAGGGATCTTCCTCATTGATAGCATGTACTGCTTGAGACACTGGGTGAAGAAAACCTCCACTGTGGAAGAAGTTTTGAAGGGGATGAAGACTTTCATCGCTGGCAACTGTCTGGGTACAGGTTGTAGAAAAACCAAGACCCTTCTTTGTTTTATTGTCAATGGGAATGACAAACTGTCCCCATCCGGTTGTATCGGTACTCTCGACCGCTTTGATAGCATCTTTGTACGAGGAAATCGAGGTTCCTCCTCTGAACTGATTGTCTTTGCTCACCGACAGTGCTTGGAACTGCGTTCCAATAACCTCCTCGGGTTCTATACCAGTAGATGATGACAAGTTGCTTACAAGCAAGGCTTGTTCCCCACAAACTGTGACAAGTGACAAGTTGATCGTTCTTGACGAACTTTAGCTTTTGGTGGAGGGTCAAAGTGACTGCTCCAGCCTGATGTATCCAAGGTCTTCCTAATAAACAACTGTATGTTGCCCGGATGTCCATGACCTGGAAAGTGACTTGGAAAGTATGAGGACCGATAGTTATAGGAAAATCAACTTCGCCGATAACTGTTTTTCTAGATCCGTTGAATGCTTTGACGACGACCTCGCTGATTCTCATCGGAGGGCCCTTGAATGATAATTGCATCAAAGTGGACTTCGGCATAACATTCAGGGCTGACCCTGTGTCTACCAGTACGCTGGCTAAAGCATCGTCCTGGCAGTTAACTGTGATATTGAGTGCCATGTTATGACGGCGACCCTCTTCGGGTAATTCCTCATCACTAAATCCCAAATTGTTGCAGGAAGTGATGTTAGAGACAATGCTATCGAACTGTCTGATTGTTACATCCTGTTCCATAAAGGCTTGCTCCAAGACTTTATGTAGAGCCTCCCTATGCGCTTCTGAACTGAGTAACAGCGATAATACCGAGATCTTTGAAGGAGTCTGTAGCAGTTGATCGACAATGTTGTATTCACTCCTTTGGATGAGCTTCAGCATCTCATCATTATTTTATGAAAGGTCGGGATTACTAGATTGATCGACTGGTGGATCGGGAGCTTCCGTCTGAAGTTCCTTTTCTTTGTTAAGTTCTCCAACTCCTCGGTTGAAGATTCTACCACTCCCGTTACACGAATGATGTCTGCAATACTCACGACAGAGGGTAATGGAATTTCCTTTCCATTTTCAATTATCGTTGTACCGTATTTGTAAGGGATAGCCTTAGTTGATTCATACGGTAGTGGTCCCGGTAGATAGATAACTATGGGAACCTTCTGATTTTTCTGACCATCATAAGTGATCTCGATTCGTTCCCGGTTAGGAACTTTAGATTCGTCAAGTAGAGGGATAATGGTAAAAACATCCCTGGTCCTGTGATGACCAGAGATTGTGACAACATCCTCAACTTGATCAACAAGGTAGTTCGGCGTCCAGTTGATGGGTCCAGAACCCGGATATGGACGAATTTCTCCATGATAGACCTGACCCTGAAGAGCTGCTCTCACAAAGTAACACCCTCGGTTACTTTCCGAACAGACGCCGCAACGTTCATAGTTGTGCCGTGGCACCTGGCCACGCCCACCTTGAATACAATGTAACCTCACTAGGTTAGCTTCCACTGATCGGACATCCTGACTCTGACGTCGAGTAGGATTCCTGTTACTGATACTAATTTGTTGAGTATCTTCATCTATATAAATTGGCATCCACCAGTGATTTAACAAGTGCTGAAGTGCCTCCTGGACAAGGGTACAACCTCGATCGTTTTCGCAACCCGCTTTACAGCTTTGATAGTCATGTGATATTAAGAATCCGAGTCGGACCTGCTCAGCATGTAACTCCACCAGGTTGGTATTCATCACGCGAATGTCGAAGATCTGAACCATGTTGATCTGATAAGGGTTCCTATCATGGTAGTCTTGGATCCATCCAAGATCCATCTGACGCTGGAGGGTCTCCTGTATGAAAGAGCATCCCTGTTTATTTACCGAGCAAATCAGACAGGAACTGTAATCGTGTCGCGGAAGATTATGATATTGGCTTTGCCACCAAGTTGACACTCATTGCACGGATGTCGTGGTTCTGAATGATGTTAGAGTTTATGTAGACCATGTTAACTCCAAGAACTCGGTGCTCTTGTATCCATCTGAGATCCATTTGTTCCTGTAGAGCTTCTTGCACCACAGAACATCCTTGATTGTTTTTAGAGCAGATATCACACTGATGATAGTTATGAGGTGGCACATGGCCATATCCACTCTGTCTACAATGCATCTTGACCAGATTGGTTTTCAACAAGAGTACATCGTGAATTTGATAGACATTGTTAGTCTCTCCTTCTATCAAATTGACTGCAGCCTTCTCATGTTGAGGCAGCGGGTTCGTAAGAACATTAGGATTTGTATCCTTGAAGGATAAGACCCCGCTCCTAACAAGTTTTTGCACGTCGGACTTGAAATTGAGACAAGTCTCTATGTTATGCCCTGAACCTCCTTGATGGTAAGGGCAAGTTTGATCCACCTTAAACCAAAAAGGCGGATTTTCCGGTACTGTAAGAGGGGATTTAGTCTGAATGTGCCCCTTAGCCAGTAGTAATGGAAACAGCTCTGCGTATGTTATGAGTATAGGATCAAATCCTGGTGGCTGTGTTGTACGGTTGTTGTTGTATGGAGGACGAGCCTGCTGAAGAGGCTGTTGTGTCCTTTGCTGATCAGGTTGGCTCTGCGCAACCTGAGGTTGATATGTAGGAATAGGTGCAGGGCTGATAGCAGGAGTTACAGCTGCTACCGGTTGATAACGTCGCCTTTGCTTTCCGAGAGATATATTCCCAATATCTTGCTCTTTTTTCTTAGGGAGAGCACTACCGTATTTTTTAGTACCGCTCGTCGATCCAGTGTCTTTTACCAGACGTCCTTCTCGGACGGCTTCCTCAAGACGTACGCCCATGCCCACCATTTCGGTGAAATCACTGGGTGCACTGGCAACCATTCGGTCATAGTAAAATGAGCTTAAGGTCTTTAAGAAGATCTTTGTCATCTCTTTTTCCTCAAGAGGTGGACAAATTTGAGCGGCAATTTCACGCCACCTTTGAGCATACTCCTTAAAGGTTTCCTTGTCCTTTTGCGACATCGATCTGAGTTGATCTCTGTCGGGTGCCATGTCCAAATTGTATTTGTATTGTTGGACGAAGGCAGTGCCAAGATCTCTGAAAGTGCTGATCGTGGAACGGTTTAAACCCATGTACCATTTGAGTGCGGCACCGGTTAAACTATCTTGGAAGTAGTGAATCAATAGGTCCTGATTCTCCGTCTGAGCTGACATCCGCCGAGCGTACATCACCAGATGGCTCTGAGGGCAAGAGTTACCCTTGTACTTTTCAAAGTCGGGCACTTGGAATTTGTGCAGAACTTTCACATTTGGGACCAAGCAGAGATCTGCGGCGTCCTTTCCAAATAGGTCCTGACCGCGAATGGCTTGCAGTTCCTTCTGCATTTCCAAGAATTTCTCCTGGAATTCCTCCATTCTGTCAAACATAGTTTCCTTTTTACCAGAAGGTGTCTGTGGAATCTGCCCTTCCGGGACAGTGTGCACCACAGGGGGTGGTACCGTTACTACGGCAGTGAGTCTTGGCGTCTCCCGAAGTTTGTAACCTTCAGGAGTCTTCAGTATGCCCCTGGCATCTTCGCTTTCCCAAAGTTTGTAACCTTCAGGCCCAGCGGCTTCTGTTGTGATTCCCTGATCTTCAGTGATCGGCGGAACATATCCTTCTGGGATATAGTTAACAGGCATGCCCCAGGGACGATCTTTCGGCAACTGATACCTAGGATCATACTTCTCCACTATGGGCGTTGAGGTGATCTCTGAGATCACAGTTCGTTGTGTCTGAGCTTCTGCCATGGCTTGCATGTCGTTACGAAGCTTTCTCATATCCTCTCTCAGAGCGTCGATCTCTTCTTTCAACTCTCTATTTTCTTCCTCAAGATCATCCATCTTTTTCTGACGATTGGCCTGAGTATTATATGAATGAGACAGTTTGACTCTAGAACCGAGACACAAACGTGAGATTCGTAGGTAAGAAGAATACGCGATGTGAGAATGATGAATGCAATGATTATATTAATTGTTTAAGGTTTAATCAAAATAAACTTTGACAATTAGATTGCAAATATCAAACGGTGGGGAAACCCCTTTTTATTGAATTCAAAGGATTACAGAAACGGAAATACAGTAGATTACAAAGTGCAGAAACAGAAACCTAAACTAATGGGTCCCGAGTCCTCTCTGAAGAGAAATCAGGTGCTGATTCTGGTATCTTCCTTTTCTTTGATCGGGGCTCTTGGGCCGTTGTCGGGTTGTCATTCCTTTGCCAGGTGAAATGAGCGAGCAAATTCCTTTGGTCATCCTGATTATCCACAGCATGTTGCTACAAAATTTCAATCAGAGCATCTTTCTCTTTCAGTAATTGCTGTATTTTGATGCACTCTACGTCGAGGGTGCGGTACTTGTTCTTCCAAGACCTTCTTTCCCGTTGAACTTTGTTGAGAGTAACCTGAAGCCTTTCAGTTTCCGTCATGAAGTACATGACAGATTCCCTCGGCGGAAGAATTCCGTAACGAGGATAAGGCATCTTTAGCTTAAGAGCTCTAGTTTGTACCCAATGGAGATAAGACTCCATCGAGACACAGTCCGGTTTTCCTAGAGACTCTCGTCCTTTCTTATGAACATGCTTCCAAGCTTGCACTATTTCCATCTTTAGTGCTCTGTTGTTTTATCCTTCCTTGAAGAAAAGACCTTCCAGATGAACACCCCGTGGGACGTGTCTCATCGGGTATCCAAATTGACGACGAACCAATACCGAATGGTAGTAGATTCCTCCTTTAGTTCCTATGAGGGGTACGTTGGGGAAGTTTCCACAACGGTCAATGATTCTGATTCCCTCATAAATCCTATTGCACCAATCTATGTCAGAGTTGGTAAGAGCCATGATCTTCTGCGACCAACGTAAGGCACTCTTGCAATCCCAAAAAGCAGCATACTTGGGCAAGTAGGAAATAAACCATTTATAAAGCAGAGGTACACAGCATGTGATCTCCCCTCCGCTGTACAAATTTCCCAAGTGTACAGAATGATACGCATCTGCGAGCAAAGTCGGCACAGGGTTTCCAATGAGAAAAACCTTAATGGAGTTAATATCGACGAAGTTATTGATGTTGGGAAACAAAAATAACCCGTAGGTGAGCAAGACAAAGATGCTTTCAAAAGCAGTCACGTTTTCTATACTGGCGAAATACAGGGCTTTCTTTGTCAAGAACCGGGCTGGCAAACCTTGGATGCCACCCTTAGTAGTAAGGTGAGTCCTAACCTCAGACTCGTCCAAATGAATTGCTCTTGCAATGGTCTGATTCTTTGGAATTTCTTCCAGTCCAGAAAATGGAGCTCGATCTGTGATATGTAGATCAATCAGATGAGAATACTCCTCCAGCGTTGGTGCTAACTGGTAATCCGGGAATGTGAAACAATGATAAACTGGATCATAAAACTGAATGAGCGCATCCATGATTCCCTCAATCACATGGACTCTTAACAGTGGTAGCAAACCTCCGTGCTTGGCTCTGAAAGCCTCTGGGTTAGTGATCATCCTTGCTAACCTTCTCAAATCCTCTAGTTTTGGAACCTTGAAGGCATAACTATGAGTTCTCCTCCTACCGAAATCCATTAGTGCAATCCCTTTCTCTGATATTTGCAATCACAGTCTTAGTTTAATTTGAAAAACAGAGAGACTAGAAGAGAAGATTTTTTTTTTAATGTTTTAATGTTTTTTAAAATGAATGCATGAATGCAGCACACAAAAACATAGAAAAAACATGGGGTCAAAGGGTCGTTGTCATGAAGTCAAGGCTGTACCCATCCCTCAAAGGTTTATACTAGGGTGATATTTGTACCTGTACTCATTATCATCAGCTCCTCCCAGGAAAGCAAAACAACAAGCGGATCGCCAGCGAGTTGTAGAGCGATCTTAGAGTAAGTGCCATTCACCGAGAATAGATCACCAGCCTCAAATGAGGGTAGTATCGTGTAACAACTATTTCCGATAGTTTCCGAACTACGAAAGGGTTTTGGCTCCTCAGCTTCTCAGGCTTAACAACCGGCCCATTTTCTAGGTGAGAGAATGGGTTGCGTTGGTCAGCCTCCACTGAGGTTGATGGTCGACCCCGTCGCCATCACTTATCTTAAAGTGTATACTCAATCTTTCCACAAACGGCATCACCCGCATTCCCATTAGCAGAAAAATAAATATGTATAGCAATTAGGAAAAGCAGTATATATATTTGTCCTAAACATCCTAGACCTTTTAAGCTATGAATCTTAAGTTCCTGACAGAAATGGGTTCCCCGGCGGAAGCCCCAATCTGTGGTATCACACAAGAGTTAAAAGGAAGACCGTGCCTAGATCTAACTTTGATCGAGCCCCACGGTGGGCGCCATTTTTCTGTAGCGAGCGATTTTGGACGCGGTTCTTAAGCGCTGGTCGCTCTTTGCGGTTGAGCTTAAACTACAGGTCGATTCATTTTTTATCCTATTGTGAGCTGAATAAGGAAGGGAAATAGATGTCTCCAATTAACCCTGCTTTGCATACTGAGTTTAAACAGCGGTCTGTTAGGTTACGAATGCTATCAATGTGGGGGGCCTTTGTACTGGTTATTTGTATTTTCGCCAATACGGTTTTCTTTCTTTTTATCTAGACAGAAGGTTTCTGGTGGGGAACAAGGATTAGGATGTTAGGACTGATGTTTTGAATTACTGCTTTTGATTGATGGAGATATGGGATTTGGGTTTTTTGTTGATTGTGCTCGCTAAGATCTTTTCTTTCGATCTTATGCCTACGTATTCCCGTTTACCAAAACAGGGAAATTAGAGCGTTCATAGTTCCTCCTATTCTATGGGAGGAAATGGGTGTTTTTGGTGTCTTGTTCAAAGCCCAAGACGTGAAGCGAAAGGTGATTTGTATCTTGTTCAAAGCCCAAGATGTGAAGCTAAAGGGGTTTACTTTAGAGAGAATTTGTCATCTCTAAAGAGGGGCTTGTCTATGACAAATGTTTATAAAGGAGAATTACTTTAACCGGGATTTGTGAATCCGGCAATGCCATAATTTCCTTTATAGGGATTTTAACCTGAAGGAGAAGACTTTAACTCAGTGTAGAGCAATGCTATCTTTCCTTAGGAATTTCTCATGCTAAAAGAGGGACAGTGGTGTGGATGTAAATAATCCAGAGGCTTGCCGCTTACAACGATTAGATGGAAGGGGAAGGAGTTGTTTGATGTTTGTGCACTGTGAACGAGGCACAGTTTTGATGCTAAAAGGTTAATTGGATCAACCAGTGGTTTTCTTATATAAAGCCTAAGAGGAGGCTATTATGTGTCTCGTACAAAGCCCGAGAGAGAGGCTAAAAAGTTTTGACTCGACGAGGGAATCTTTTGGTATCTCGTATGAAGCCCGAGATGGAGGCGAAAATTCATTTGGCTCAGTAAGAACCCTTTTGTATCTCGTATAAAGCCCGAGATGGAGGCGAAAGGGTGATTGACTAAACGAGGGAGTCCCTTATTTGTCTCGTACAAAGCCCGAGAGAGAGGCTAAACGTTGTTTGACTCCGCTGGGGAGGATCATTGTACAAAGCCCAAGAGGGAGGCTATGGTTAATGTTTCAGTTAAGTGACAGGTCCAGTATACTGATTTTAAAGAGAAAATCAGTTCTTATATGAGCAACACTGTACTCATGGATTTGATTCAAGGATCCGGGTTATTCCTGTCCTTTAAGGATGCGGGAAATCCAAAGGGTATTGAGACTGTCCGAGTCTGCGGGTTTCCTTCCTATTTAACGAAGGGGTCACTTGAGAATGTCTTTGAGACTTAGGAGATTAGACTGTCCAAGTCTAGAGTGTCATCTTTTGTACTGTGCTTTGAGAAATAGTAGTAGACTCTATGAAAGGACTTTTCTATGAAGATGACTAAGTTCTATTCCTATACCTCTAGGAGGTCGTCGGGACAATTTATACGAAGCCCAAGAGGAGGATGGAAACTTTTAAGAAGCCGATCGATCCTTGTACTAAGCCCAAGAGAAGGCTATCATTCCCGGAGGAAGAGATCTTTATACGAAGCCTAAGAAGAGGTTGTGAATACTTCTAACAAGCCGTAGGGTCCTTGTACTAAGCCCAAGAGGAGGCGGGGTTGCTTTTAGGAAGCCTGTGAGTCCTTGTACGATGCCCAAGAGGAGGCCGATGCTTTTAAGAAGCCCGTGGGTCCCCAAACCCCGAGAAATTCAAGGCAAGCTATTCACAAGGAATAGATCAAGTCAGGAAAGTTCGAGAATTTGGAAGAAACTCAAAGATGCCATTCACGGAGAATACATTCATCTCTGGGAATAGAGTTTCTTGACAATTCCTAATGAGGACAGCCGAAGAGAAGACTGTATCTGGTGCTCCTTTTGGGGATCTAGCTGTCTATTTCAACGAACTAAACGAAACAGTGTCACCGAGTTCTAGACGTAGTTTCCAGGGAAACTCGAAATATCTATACTATTATTACACAGTTGATATGAGTTTATGAAAGAAGACTTACAGTGAAACAACCCCACAATACAGTTATATGTATATGAAAGCGGTAAATGAAAGCAATAACCACTTAGTCGGTTGTAGAGCTTCCATGCTGTTTGGTTAGTTGTTCAACAAAGATAGATTGAAAACAACAGTATATTCAAAATCAAAGGAGAAAGTGCTTTGAAAAAGAAAGATTTGGGGCTTACAGCTCAAGGAGAGGCCCAGGGTTTTATCAGTGAGCGCACTGTTTGAATTTGTACAGAGGGACTTATACAAGTGACTGAGGCCCAAAATGTTTTTTTGTACAAAGAGATGGGTCTTACACTCTTTCAAGAGGCCCAAATGGTTTAAAGAAAAAGAGTGGGGCTTATAACACGAGGGTAGGCCCAATTGATTTTTCGTTTAAAAATGACGATCGCGCCGAGGTTTTCTTTTAACGCAGAGGGACTTATACAATAAGTGAGGCCCAAAATGTTTTTGGTTAAAAGGGGGTTGGGTTTTACACTCTATTAGAGGCCCAAGATTTTTGAATGGGTCTTATAGCTCAAGGAGAGGCCCAGGGTTATTTTTCAAAAGGCGATGATCGCGCCGTTTGTTTTTGACGGTATCGGGACTTATACAATACACTGAGGCCCAAAAATGATTTGGTTAAAAAAGGATTGGGTCTTACACTCTATTAGAGGCCCAAAGTGTTTTAAAGAAAAGAAATGGGTCTTACTACTCGAGGGTAGGCCCAAGGTTTGTTTTTCAACGGATGATGATCGCGTCGAACTTTTTGAAATACAACGGGACTTATACAATAAGTGAGGCCCAAAATGGGTTGTATTTACAAAGGGTTGGGTCTTACACTCTATTAGAGGCCCAAAATGTTTTAAAAATGATTTATGAGGGTTGAATTAATCCAAAAACCCTAATTTGTTTTCAAAAATGTATTTAATTGAATAAAAATTCAATTAAAATGATCAAAATTGTTTAACATGTGAAAAACAAATTGTGATCTTGGATTAATGCTTCAAAAATTAAGTATTGACCTACAAAATAATTAGAAATCATTAAAAGTTGCAAAATCAATGTGGAAAAAATATTTAAAATGTCAAAAACAATTAAAATATTAATTCTTTGCAAAAATATCAATTATATGAAATAAATAATATTTTTGGGATTTTTTGGGAAAATAAAATATTTTAACATTTTTGTGAATTATTAAAAAAAAGAATCAACTCAAAATCATTAAAACTCAGAGAGAAATTAATTTTTGAATCAATTAAACAAAAATCACAAAATTCAAATATTTGAAAATTCAAAAAAGGCGCCAAGAACAGTTGAAGAACACGCGCGTGTTCTGGGTTTGGCTGATTTGCATTTTCTATCCAGTCTCCCTGAATACTTGATTATAACATGCAATCCACATATCATTATGCTCGTCTCAACCTCACGATCATGTCTATGTCCATTAATTTCATTTAAATTAAACATAAAACATGAAATCACGAAGAAACCTCAAGAACCCTAATTTCTGCATGAAGGCTAGGATTTTTGATACACGATTCAAACAATGCAATTAATTGAGGGAAAACATTCCATGCATGATTATGAACATATGGCAAAATTATTGTGCGAGGAAATATGCATAGATTGAGAGATGACCAAGTTTATGCTTACCTCTAGGCCGTGACAACAAGTGCAATGTGATTTTTGATTTGGAGGTGTTACAGATGAGTGGTGATGATCTGAATAGCTTCCTTACACCCTATGGAGTGTGTTTGAATGCTTCGACTTGATTGAAAATGGCTGGAACGATTTGAGGTACCTCAGCTGCAACTTGATTGAAAGTTTGAGCAACTAGCTGGTGATTTTGTGATTTTGGTGTTCCAGATGTTATGTGAGTGTTTGGATCACTTCTATATGATGTATGTGAGGTGTGTGGGTGATTGGTTTGATTGGAAAAGCTCTCAAACTCAAAACCCGATAGCTACCTTGCTAAGAAAGGCATTTTTGCCAAGAGAAAGAGATTTTGAGGAAAGCATCTGTTAGATGGCTTTGGTGTACTCAAACTGATCACAATTGAGCTCTATTTATAGTAGAGCAAGTTTGTTTTGCAAGGAATAGTGAATGGCAACTGGTAAGTAGGTTTGGCCAATGTTGGCAAATGAAAATCCAAGTCTCCTCTAGCCATTGACTAGAGGTTAGGGCACAGAGCTTTGGTTCCCTTGGTCTTGGATAATTCTTGACTGATTTCAGATGAGAATGGCTCAGTCCATGCCACCTTGATTCTTCCATTGAATGCTTCAATCCAAATTTGGAGTCTTGTCCCTATTTTGGCCATTCTAGGTTCAACATGTTATTTCTTGTTCCATGGACTTTGGAGGCTTGGCTCAGTGATTGTCCCCTTTAGATTCAATCCTCAGATGTGTCCAAGTGGATAGGAGCATTTGAATTTGGTTGATTTTGGCAAATCGAGCAAAATTGCAAACTCTGCCTTGCCTTTGACAGATTTTAGCAAGGCAACTTTCCAATGTCATATCTCATGGTGTAAGTTGAATTTGGTAATGTTCTTGACCATTTTGGAAAGCCCTTACATGATACAAAAACTGTTTGAACATGTTTCGTTTTGATCTCTTTGGAATCCAAGTGAAAAATCCCCCTACATTTGGCAAAAAGTGAAGGCAGATTCTGACTTAGTGAAAATTTCACTAAGTGTTGGAAAAAGTGACATTTTCACTTTTCAGCCATTTTGATCACTCCATAACTCCAAATCCTTAATGAATTGGACTTAGGTCTAGTTGAAGTTTTTGTAGAGGGTAATGAGGGCTACAAATCCATCTTTGGATGAAAAAAAATGGCTTTGTGGTTTAGGATTTATGATCCTCCAAAGTTGGTACCCTTGTCACTTTATTTTTAACTTAGAAAATTTTCTAAGTTTTTATGGTTACCCCTTTTACAAGTTATCCAACTTTTCTTGATTTTTCTAGATGAATGATGATTCAAATCATACATTAACATCATTTTAGGGTTAAAAATCCATTTTGGTGAAAAATCTCAAAAAGTTAAAGTTGACTTTTGTGCACAGTTGACTTTTTATCAGATGAATTCCAAATTGTGCAATTCTTCAGGAAATCATGTCCTTGACCTAAATCAAACTTGATAGACATGTTCCATGGGTATCATAGGGTATTAAATCATGTCTTAGGGTTTGGGAGCATGTCCTGGTCAAAAGTCAAAGTTACAGTTGACTTTCCTCGCGAAACCCTAATTGTGGTGCAGATGAAATTGGAACTTGTTGCTCAAGCTTCTTGGATTAATCCATTGTTGTAAATGGATCAATATGGTATATTAAAGACCCTCAAATCATGTCTTGAGGTCTTGGCTAATGATTTGTCCCAAAAGTCAACTTAGGGGTGAATTAGGTCAAGAAACCCTAATTCCTGATTTTTGATGAATGCATCCCCTGAGGCAAAATTGACTTGATGATTAGGTCCATGAGGTTCCATGGAGTATATTGGGTTATGTTTTGGATCATTGGCTCATGCCTAGATGAAAATTTCCATCTGGAGGCCCTGGTCGACCAAAACCCTAATTTGGTGACACTGTCGATCTTGAGACTTGATCCACCTAGAAGGGAGCAACCTTGTGCTTAATCCTTAAAGTGGGAGTCCTTTTGATCCATTATGGATGTTTGAGAGGTTAGACAAGTTGAAGATCATGTCATTCCTTGATTGATCCTTTGTCTAAGAACTCTGAGAGGGCTTGAAACCCTAATTCTAATTGTAGTGGATGCTCACCCATCTTTGGGGAGACTGATGAGGTATGATGGTTCCTCCATATTGTGATGATGATTGACACAATGATGGGACATCTTAGTGGTAAAAATTTGGGGTATAACACACATTAACATCATTTTAGGGTTAGGGAACCATAATTGATAAAAAAAAATCAAAAAGTCAAACTTTGACTTTTGGGGCACAATTGACTTTTTATCAGATGAATTCCAAACTGTGCGATCCTCTAGGAAATCAGGTCCTTGACCTAAATCAAACTTGATGGATTGATTTCATAGGTGTTATAGGGTGTATTGAATCATGTCCCAAGGTTTGGGAGCATGTCCTGGTCAAAAGTCAAAGGCACAGTTGACTTTTTCCGCGAAACCCTAACTGTGGTTCTGATGAACTTGAAACTTGTGAATCAAGCTTCTTGGATCAATCCATTGTTGTAAATGGATCAATGTAGTGTGTTAGGGTCCCTCAAGTCATTTCTTGAGGTCTTGGCTCATGTTTTGTCCCAAAAGTCAACTTAGGGGTGAATTTGGTCAAGAAACCCTAATTCCTGATTTTTGATGTATGCATCCCCTGAGGCTAAATTGACTTGATGATTGAGTTTATGAGGTCCCTTAGAGTACTTTGGGTTATGCTTTGAAGCATTGGCTCATGCCCAGATAAAAAATTCCCATCTGGAGGCCCTGGTCGACCAAAACCCTAATTTGGTGACACTGGCGTTCTTGAGGCTTGATCCACTTGGAATGTTGCAACCTTGTGCTTGATTCTTGATGTGGGAGTCCTCTTGATCCATTGTGGATGTTTGAGAGGTTCAGACAAGTTGAAGATCATGTCATTCCTTGATTGATCCTTCGTCTAAAAGCTCTGAGGGGGCTTGAAACCCTAAGTCTGATTGTAGTGGATGCTCACCCATCTTTGGGGAGACTAATGAGGTATGATGGTCCATCCAAATTGTGATGATGACTTGCACAATGATGGGAAATCTTAGTGGTCAAAATTTGGGGTATGACACATCCCTCCCAAATTGAAGAATCTCATCTAGCACATCTGAACTGTTGTTGAGCATTCTAACAGTTTTGGTTATATTATCAAGTTTTGAGTTGAGCAATATAACTTACTCCTTTAGATAAGAGATGATGTCAAGGTGCTTTAATCTTTTAGCCTCAAGACGCATAATAACACTATGTTGTTCCTCTCCTTGCTGACAAACTTCTGCACTTCTGGTGCACGACTCCCTGTAGGAGTTTATTAGATCATTATATGAGAGTTCTCCAATATCTGATTCTACATCAGATTCAAATACCCCTGTAAGCGCAGAAACCTGTTTGGGTGATTCTCCTTCACTTGCAGAATCATCTTCATACCATGATGTAGACAAGCTTTTCTTTTCTCTCTCGAGAAAGGTAGGACTCTCAAATTTAATGTGTCCAAAACCCTCACATTCATAGCACTTGATTCCTTTCTCTTTGCCAGCTTTCTCTTCATTTTTGGACTTTCTTCCAAAATCCTTCCTTTTGTTGTTGTCAGATGACTCAGTCTTGACATTTGCTCTTGAGTCCCCATCCATCCTCTCCAGTAATTGATTGTAATGTTTTCCAAGAAGCACAATAGCCTTAGACAATTCTTCCATGGAATTTGTCTTGCCTTAATCTTGATTAGACACCAAGGCTAAACTTTTCTTTTTCTCAGTTTTCTCATTTAAGGCCATTTCAAAAGTTTGTAGAGAACGCATGAGTTCATCTACCTTTAGGGTATTTATATCTTGGGCTTCTTCGATTGTTGTCACCTTCATGTCAAACTTCTTGGGAAGAGATCTTAAGATTTTCTAGACCAGCTTAGCTTCTGGAATCTTTTCTCCAAGATCACTTGAAGTGTTGGCAATATCAACAATGTTCACATGAAAGTCTTGAATACTTTTATCCTCCTTCATCCTCAAGTTCTCAAACTTGGTGGTGAGAAGTTGAAGTCTTGAAGATTTTACCCTAGAAGTTCCTTCATGCACAGTCTTCAAAATCTCCCAAGCATCCTCTGCAACAGTAAAAAATTTTATTAACCTGAAGATGTTCTTGTCAACACCATTGAACAAGGCATTCAAAGCTTTGAAGTTACCTTGAGCAAGATTGTCATCTTCATCATCCCAGTCTTCCTCAAGTTTCAACTCATCAGTGATCTTCCCATCCTTATCTTTGGCCTTTGGTGGGTCCCACCCTTTGACCACAGACTTCCAAGTTTTACCATCCATAGACTTGATGAATGCCACCATTTGCACTTTCCAATATTCATAATTAGAACCATCAAGAATGGGTGATCTATTTCATATTCCTCCTTCTTTATCCATTGAACCAGAAAGTATCGTCCCTGAATCTCACCCAAATGCAGAGCAGGATGCTTGCTCTGATACCAATTGAAATTTTTGTAGCAGATCTCAGATGTCCTGAGAGATGTTAAGACACTTGATCTCTTCTTCACACACAAGGATTGTTAACCCAGTTCGGTGAACAAAAACACCTACGTCTAGGGGCTACCAAGCCAGGAATGAAATCCACTAGATAGTATTAATTCTAAGCTAAACACCTCCGATTTTTAACTTATCACTTAATCATTACCTGTGCTTAATTTCTACCTAAGACACTTCCTAGGTATGAGACCATTCTCAATTCCCTTTCAATTACAGCAGTGAGAGAAATTGCAACTCAATGTAAACAGTCCAGCTCTAGTATCAACACGACATAAGAGAGGCTTACAAAATACAAACCCTAAACTCTCTAGGTAACAATGTATTTTTTCACTCTTTTCCCAGGTTAAATCCATCCTATTTATAACCATAAACGTGACTGGATTTGGGCTTTAGAAACATAGCAATTCTGCTCCATAGAATCTGAAACTAATTCTCCTTCATAATAGTTTCTTCAATCCTAAGTTTCCTAAAGTGTCTCCACACTTAGAAACAACATCTTCAAATTATAATCAGAATCTTTGACTCTTCAATCTTGGACGCCACCTAGGAGAAACAAATAATCCCAGAATAATCTGAAATCAGAATAACATAATTGAAAACTAAAAAAGTAACAGACAAAGATGTCGAATCATCATGATAGGACATCTTGTCCAACATCTTGATCTTCAGTTAGTTCTTCATGTTAGGACATCTTGTCCAACATCTTGTTGTCAAGTTAGTTTTACCAAAATTGATTCCAACCTCAAAGGCTTGGACTCATCATCTTCTACATAAGATGATTCTATGAAACCACTTTTCTTCATCTTAATATTTCTTCTTACAAAAATGTCCTTGAAATTCATTAAAGAAGAGATTTTTTATTTAGATTTTCTTAAGGAATATACAGCTGACCTCAACAAATTGACGGCGAATAATCTTTCACAAACTGTTTCAGATATTCATTTTCAGAAATGAGATGAATATTTTAACACTCTCTGAACCCATCTTTCCATATCTTGTGTAATACTTTTGGGCCATTGCTCATATTCATCAGAGTGAGCAAAATGATTGTCTGATTTTGTCTGTTGTTTTTCTGTTGTAATAAAATTTAAAATCATCCGTCAAACAATCATTTGTGAGGTAGATGGATTCACTGTTGAAAGTTACTGGTATAGCAACAACTCAGAAAATGATTTACAAATCATGTATGGTAACAAAGGCCCTTCTGAAAGTCCTTATACTCTTACTCCTATGGCAAAAGTCTGGTACCAAGTTATTGGGAACACTCTAAGGCCTATAGTAAAGGAGACATGATGACTTTTTTTGATGATAAAATCTCCATTTTGGCACTAGTCTTTTTTATTGGTGTTCATCTATGAATTGTTATGAAGCTATTATTTATTGCTAAAGTCTTTTTCCTTCTTTTCTCTTTTTGATTGATGACAAAAGGGGAGAATGGATTGAGTATTTTAGGTTAATAATGGTTCCGAATGTGGTCAGTAATTCTATTTAGGGGAAGTTTACGAATATCACCCTTGGGGTAGATTTATTATTCTGTATGGAGAGGAGCTTATAATTCTCAACTCTTAGACTTTACAGACAGGACTCAGGGGGAGCTTACAAACCTCACCTCTTAGATTGTTTGACTCAGGGGGAGCTTACAAACCTCAGACCTTGAAAGTTGTTGAGTAATTAATCTGCTTCTAACTATTTTTCTAAATACTTAATGTTGTCATCATCCAAAAGGGGGAGATTGTTGAAACAGGTTGGTTCATATCATACATCCTCTAAGGTTTTGATGATAACAAAGTATTTGAAAAGCAATTAGGATTTCTAACTAGCTAGTTTGTGTGTGTAGAATTATATTTACTTGATGGAACTGGTTCTGACAATGAAACGACTTTGGTTCGGTTCTGATAATGTTAGTACACTCCAGTTCAGAAGCGTGTTATGCTGCCTCTGATGCTGAGTAATGTTAAGTCAGTTCTGCCAACACGGGACGCACAATTTATTGACATTATCTTTTACAGGTTGTGTTGTACTTGAATCATAGTTGTATCCTCTGGACAAAGGCCTTGTTCCATGGATATTCTTGTAAATGAAAGTTCCAACAGTTTCTTTATTGGAAAAGAAGATGTACTAGAAGATTTGGTATGTTTGTAGCCGTTGAAGATGCTCTAACGTCTCTATTTTCTCTGGCTATAAAAATCATCGAAAGATTTGAAGTTCAAGCAAGAAATAACGCTGCAAATACAACTGAGAAATACACGCACTACTATCAGAAACCAGAATCTGTTTAGAGTTCTTATTCTTATGTTGATTAAGAATCTTTGTAAAAGTGTGTTGTATTATTTTGAACACCTCTGATATTTATCAAGTGTTGTTATAAGTTATTCATTCTCAAAGCTATCTGTTTAGATATAAGTCTCTTGTCGTAGGCTTGAGCAAGGTGAAGTCTTAGACACGAGCTCTAAGAAAAGAAAAGTCTTAATCAGAAGCTAGTTAAGCAAAGGAAAGTGAAATTCTAGCACAGATATCAGATGTCCTACACAGATGTTGAGACACGGATATCCAACACAATGAACAAGATAACAATAATAATAACAGTGCAGAAAGTAAATAACACAGTGATATGTTTACCCAGTTTGGATCAATAATCCTACTCTGGGGGCTACCAAGCCATGGACGAAACCAATATACGATAGTATTAATTCACAGATCGTACAACAACCACACCCGGTTACAATTTGCTCACTTAATCAGTACCCTTCCTATGACTTCTACCTAAGACTCACCTAGGTATGAGGCCCTCCTCAAATCCCTCTACAATCACAACCCGTGACTGGTTCCTTTCAACACAAGTAACAAAACGAAAGCCACACTTTCAAAACACACAATTCTCAATACTTCAAAGCTTATGAGAATTGACACACAAGAAACTCAATGCTTAAAAGCTTATGAGTAACTGACAGAACTTACAACACAAAAACCAGTCCTTATACTGTTATCAGAATGATACCAGTTAGGCTCACAAGTAACACTCAAAAACCCTTACAAAACACACGTAAGTTCCACACCTAAACTAGGTTTACACCAGTCAATATATAGCATTAAATCTGGACTGGATTGGGCTTCACAAACGCAGCAAGGAGACTACTCACAAATCTGCAATAAAAACTCCAACAAAATAGGTCTTCAATCTAAAGTTTCCTAATATGTCTCCATAATTAGAAAATGCTGAAAATCCGAAAACCAACACATAAAAACCCAACCCAAAAATACTTTGGATCCACATAGGATAACCAAATATTCATAGAATATTCAGTAACAATTAACAGCAACCGAATCTTCCTTTTAAACCAAAATCAGACGCGATGTCCTATGAGCCAGTATGGGACATCTTTATTCGACATGTTGAATGCAGAAAATTAGAACATCTTTATCCAACATCTTGCTGCTAGAATAGTTTTAGCAAAAAAAATGCCAACCACAAAAACAAAGAAATAACAATCTCCCCCTTTGGCTTATTTTGGCTAAAACTACACACCAAACAATCTAGCAAAGATAACACAAGCACAACATCCATATCAGAGACAGCAGCGAAAAACACACAATAATACCAACACACAACACAGCATAGCAGTAAAAAACCTCCCCCTCAACTGCAGCAACACAGCAACATTCATCATTCTCCCCCTCAGCTGCAGCACCAGCACAAGCACATCACAAGCACACTACTCCCCCTTTTTAGCCATAAATATGACAAAGGCATAAACCAGAATAAACAGCATCAGAGAGTAGATGCACACCACATCACATGACCAAGTGTCATGCACAAACTTCAGCATCTTCCCTTTCATAACCACCTGCACACACTGCACTACCAGAACCACCTTTAATCTTTTCAATCTGGCAGTTAGAAGGAACATTAATTGCTATAGTTTTTCATGAATGCAAACCCCAAGTCTACTCCTCAGGTTTTCAAACTGAACTACATCTAGAACCTTGGTAAATATGCCAGCAAGCTGATTTTCCGTGCTCACATGCTCAAGAGTTATGACTTTGTCCTCCACAAGTTCTCTGATGAAGTGATGCCTGATATCAATGTGCTTAGTCCTGCTATGTTGAATAGGATTTTTAGAAATATTAATAGCACTCAGGTTGTCACAAAATAATGTCATGACATCTTGTGTGACATTATACTCAGATAACATTTGCTTCATCCACACCAGTTGAGCACAACTACTTCCAGCTGCTATGTACTCAGCTTCAGCAGTAGAAAGAGATACAGAGTTTTTCTTCTTACTAAACCATGAAATAAGATTATTTCCCAAAAAGAAACAACCTCCAGAGGTACTCTTCCTATCATCAGCACTTCCAGCCCAATCAGCATCACAGTATCCTACTAAAATGGAACTTGAGTCATGGGAGTACAACAACCCATAATCACATGTACCACTCACATACTTAAGAATTCTCTTAACTTGATTGATGTGACTGACCTTGGGTTCTTCTTGGTATCTTGCACATACACCAACAACAAAGGTTATGTCTGGCCTACTTGCTATAAGATACAGCAGACTGCCAATCATGCTTCTGTATAAACTTTGTTCAACATTCACTCCCTTTTCATCTTTGGATAACTTCAAGTGAGTAGGAGCAGGAGTTATCTTATGCTTATCATTATCCAATCCAAACTTCTTCACAATATTCCTCGCATATTTGCTCTGACAAATAAAAATGGAATCTTCCATCTGCTTGACTTGCAATCCAAGGAAGTAAGTCAATTCACCTACCAAGCTCATTTCAAATTCCGACTGCATTTGGTTGACAAAATATTGGACCATTTCATCCAACATCCCACCAAACACAATATCATCTACATAAATCTGAGCAATCATTAGTTTCCCATCCTTCTCCTTGACAAAAAGTGTTTTATCAATACCACCATTCTTGTATCCATGTTTGACTAAGAACTCAGTCAGCCTTTCATACCAAGCTCGTGGAGCTTGTTTCAAACCATACAAAGCCTTCTTTAGCTTGAAGATATGATCAGGAAAATTTGGATCCACAAACCCTTTAGGCTGCTCAACATAAACTTCCTCATTAAGATAGCCATTCAGAAAGGCACTCTTGACATCCATTTGAAACAATTTGAATTTCAAAAAACATGCCACTCCTAGCAACAATCTGATGGATTCCAATCGAGCCACAGGAGCAAATGCTTCATCAAAATCTAATCCTTCAATCTGTGGGTATCCTTGAGCAACTAATCTGGCTTTGTTTCTGGTAACAACTCCTTGTTCATCAGACTTATTCTTATAAACCCACTTTGTTCCAATCACATTTGTTCCTGCTGGTCATGGTACCAGTTCCCAGACTTCATTCCTCTTGAATTGACACAGCTCATCCTGCATAACACTTATCCAGAACTCATCTGTCAATGCCTCTTTAACGTTCTTTGGTTCAAGCTTTGAAACAAAACATGCATTTGACACAGCCTCCCTCGTTCTGGTTCTTACACCTTCATTCAGATTTCCAATAATCAACTCCTTAGGGTGATCCTTCTGAATCCTTATAGAGGGTCCCCTGTTAGCATCCTCTACCTCTTCATTCTCAGTTCTAGTGTCGGTCTCTTGAGCATTATCTTCTACGGACTCAGTGTCTTGTGAGATTTCATTGTTCATGGGAAAGCATGCTCCAACATCATCTGGGACATCTTCGTCTTTGCCAGAGTCATCAACCACCACATTTATGGATTCCATCATCACCTTAGTTCTGGAATTAAATACCCTATATGCTTTACTGTTTGTAGAGTATCCCAAAAATATCCCTTCCTCACTCTTAGGATCCATCTTTCGCCTCTGCTCACGATCCACCAAGATATAGCACTTACTCCCAAACACATGGAAATACTTCACATTTGGCTTTCTACCTTACCATAGCTCATAAAGAGTAACAGAAGTACCTGATCTGATAGTCACCCTATTGTGTATATAGCAAGCGGTATTCATGGCTTCAGCACAGAAATGATATGGAAGCTTTTTGGCATGAATCATGACCCTTGCACACTCTTGTATAGTCCTATTCTTGCATTCCACCACACCATTCTGCTGAGGAGTGATTGGTGATGAGAATTCATGAGTGATTCCTTCAGATAAACAAAACTCTTCAAACCTGCTATTTTCGAATTCTTTCCCATTGTCACTTCTGATTCGAACAACACCACAATCCTTTTCCGGTTGAATCCTTTGACACAACTCTTTGAAGGCTGCAAATACTTCAGACTTTTCTCTGATAAAGCTTATCCGGGTGAATCTAGAGTAATCATCAACGACAACATAGGCATACTTCTTCCCACCAAGACTTTCAACCTGCATAGGTCCCATTAAGTCCATGTGAAGCAGTTCCAGAACTCTAGAAGTTGTGGTAAGATGTTGAAGCCTTTTGTGTGACACTCTTGTTTGCTTCCCAACTTGACATTCACCACATATTCTATCCTCATCAATCTTCAGCTTGGGAATACCTCTAACAGCCTCACTTGACATAACTTTCTTCATCCCTTTCAAATGTAAGTGACCCAACTTCTGATGCCACAGTTTGGTTTCATCTTCCTTTGACATCAAACAGGTAGATAAACTTTCTGAGTCTTGAGGATTCCACAGATAGCAGTTATCCTTAGACCAGGTTCCCTTCATTACAACTTCATATTCCTCATTGGTTACTAGACATTCAGATTTTGTGAAATTTACTTTGATTCCTAGATCACACAGTTGGCTTATACTGATCAAATTTGCAGTCAGCCCTTTGACAAATAGACAATGATCCAGATTTGGTTGTCCTGTGTAGTCCATCTTTCCAACACCTTTTATTTCACCTTTTGATCCATCCCCAAAAGTGACATAATTGGTGGAGTGAGGCTTGATATCTGACAAGAATTTCTTCACACCAGTCATGTGTCTTGAACAACCACTGTCAAAGTACCAATCTTCCCTTGCAGATGCTCTGAGAGAGGTATGTGCTATGAAACCAGCCATCATATTTCTAGGAGTCCGTCTTTTCTTTACTTTAGCCCAACTCTGTCCTTTATTTTGTTGATGAGCAGTTTTGGGATAACCATGCAACTTGTAGCAAAAGGACTTTAAGTGACCAATCTTTCCACAGTAATGACATCTTCATGGTGTATACTTTGAACAACATACTATTTTCTGATGCTTCATCTGATGTTGAAACATGTGATTTGACATCTCCTCCTCTTGCTTTATTTTCTGAGGAACAAACTTTAATACAGGCTTCTTGTAGTTCTCTGCTTGATTGTTAAAACCAAGACCTTGTACATTTCCAGCATTTTTCCCAGTCTGAAGAATCTCATCTAGCTGCGTGGTACCATTGTTCAGCATTCTTATAGATTTGGTCATATTGTCAAGTTTTGAATTTTGCCATACAACCTCCTCTTTAAGATCAGCAATGATTGATAGATGTTCTTCCTTCTCAGCTTCTAGTTGAGCTATCTGAACCTTCTGTTCTAATATTATCTGGCACCTCTCTTCATACTTGATACACAACTCTAAGAACCCGGTGAAGACTTCCTGCTTAGTGAGTTCTCCAATATAAGATTCTTTGTCAGAATTAGACTCACAAGTTGTTTCTCCATCAGACTTACATATTCCGGTCAAGGTTGTCACCAATTTTGCTGATTCTTCTTCAAGATCACTCTCAGACTCTCCTTCTAACCAAGACACAGATAAGCCCTTCTTCTGCCTTTTGAGATACGTGGGACACTCAGTTTTTATGTGCCCAAATCCCTCACATTCAAAACACTGAACTCTCTTCCCTTGGTTGGAGTCTTCTTCAGTTCTGGACCTTCTGCCTCCATCCTGATTTTTACTGATGTCGAGTGACTTGTTCTGAACATTTTCTCTTGACTTCCAGTCCATCCTTTTCAGCACTTTGTTAAATTGTTTTCCAAGCAATATCAGATCTTTAGATACCCCTTCATCTCTGACCAGGTTACCTTCATCGTCTGAATCACTAGCATTTGACACAAACGTTATACTCTTTTTCTTTTCAGACTTTTCACTGATCCCCAATTCAAATGTTTGAAGTGATCCCACAAGTTCATCCACTTTCATCTTATCTATGTCCTGAGCTTCCTCTATAGCGGTCACTTTCATGTCAAATCTCTTAGGTAGAGATCTGAGGATTTTTCTGACCAGTTTGCTATCAGACATCTTTTCACCTAGGGCACTTGAAGCATTAGCTATCTCAATAATGTTCATGTGAAAATCATGAATGCTCTCATCTTCCTGCATCTTCAAACTCTCAAACTTGGTAGTGAGAAGCTGAAGTTTTGACATCTTCACCTTTGAAGTCCCATCATGATCAACCTTCAAGACCTCCCACGCCTCTTTTGCAATGGTGCAATGTTCAATTAACCTGAAGATATTCTTATTAACACCATTAAACATGCATTCATGTAGGGGTGTGCAAAATATCCGGTTGTGATGTCCAAATCCATAACCAAATCCAAATCTGTTTTAAATATCCGGATATAATTGAATGGTTATTAATCGGTTTAGTGTTTAATGGTTTTGGTTATCCATTTATATAATCCGGATATAATTAAATGGTTATTAACCGGTTAAATTTTTTTGGATTCGGTTATAATCCGGTTATTATCCAAAATACAAATTTTTTAATTTTTAAAATTAAAAAAATATATATTTTTTTAATATTTTTTTTAAAACTGGATTTTTTAAAAAAATCCGGTTATATAACCATAACCAAATTTATAACTGGTTTTATAACCGGTTTTGATTAAAATGTGGTTTTGGTTATAAATCCAAACCATTTAAATGGTTTGAAAATGGTTATGGTTTGGTTTCTCAAAATAACCAACCATGCACACCCCTACATTCATGGCTTTGGAATTTCCCACGGACCCTTTGTAGTCTGCATCATCCCAGTCTTCCTCTTCCTTCACCACATCAGTAGGATTACCTTTTCCATCTTTAACCTTTGGGGGTTCCCATCCTTTGATAACAGCTTTCCATGCTTGATCATCCATGGATTTGATGAATGCTATCATCCTTGGTTTCCAATAGTCATAGTTGGAACCATCAAGCAGAGGTGGTTTGTTTAAAAATCCTCCATCCTTTTCCATTGTACCAGAAAGTACCTTCCCTAAATCTCACCCAGAACCAAACAAGGGTGCAAGCTCTTGATGCCAATTGAAATTCTGGCGCAGATATCAGATGTCCTACACAGATGTTGAGACACAGATATCCAACACAATGAACAAGATAACAATAATAATAACAGTGCAGAAAGTAAAGAACACAGTGATATATTTACCCAGATCGGATCAACAATCCTACTCTGGGGGCTACCAAGCCAGGGACGAAACCAATATACGATAGTATCAATTCACAGATCATAGAACAACCACACCCGGTTACAATCTGCTCACTTAATCACTACCCTTCCTATGACTTCTACCTAAGACTCACCTAGGTATGAGGCCCTCCTCAAATCCCTATACAATCACAACCCGTGACTGGTTCCTTTCAACACAAGTAACAAAACGAAAACCACACTTTCAAAACACACAATTCTCAATACGTCAAAGTTTATGAGAATTGACACACAAGAAACTCAATGCTTAAAAGCTTATGAGTAACTGACAGAACTTACAACACAAAACCAGTCCTTATACTGTTATCAGAATGATACTAGTTAGGCTCACAAGTAACACTCAAAAACCCTAACAAAACACACGTAAGTTCCACACCTAAACTAGGTTTACACCAGTCAATATATAGCATTAAATCTGGACTGGATTGGGCTTCACAAACGAAGCAAGAAGACTGCTCACAAATCTGCAATAAAAACTCCAACAAAATAGGTCTTCAATCTAAAGTTTCCTAATATGTCTCCATAATTAGAAAATGCTGAAAAACCGAAAACCAACACATAAAAACCCAACCCAAAAATACTTTGGATGCCACATAGGATAACCAAATATTCATAGAATATCCAGTAACAATTAACATCAACAGAATCTTCCTTTTAAACCAAAATCAGGCGCGATATCCTATGAGCCAGTATGGGACATCTTTATTCGACATGTTGAATGCAGAAAATTAGAACATCTTTATCCAACATCTTGCTGCTAGAATAGTTTTAGCAAAATAAATGCCAACCACAAAAACAAAGAAATAACAGAAAGTCTTAGACACGAGCTCTAAGCAGAGGATAGTCTTAGACACGAGCTCTAAGCAAGGTAAAGTCTTAGGCAGGTGGTCTAAGCAAGATAAGTCTCGGTCAGGAGCTGATTGAGCAGTGGGAAGTCTTAGACACGAGCTCTATGTCATACCATAAATGTTGACCATAAGATTTCACATCATTGTGCAAATCATCACCAATATATGGATGTATTTTCATACCTCACCAATTCCTTCAGAGATTGTTGAGTATCCACCTCAACCAAGGATTAGGATTTTTGAGCCCTCTCAGAACATTCAGGCAAAGGATCAATCAAGAATTGACATGATCTTCAACTTGTCAAACCTCTCAAACATCCATGAAGGATCAAGAGGTCTCCCACATCAAGAATCTAACACAAGAATGTAACATTTCAAGGTTGTCAAGCCTCAAGATCATCAGTGTCACTAAATTAGGGTTTTGGTCGACCAAGGCTTCCAGAGGAAAAGTTTCATCTAGGCATGAGCCAATACCTCAATATATGATCCAAGAAGCTCAAACGAACCCCATAAGTCCATTCATAACTTCAAAATAGCCTCAGGGGATGCATTTATCAAAAATCAGGAACTATGCTTTAAGGACCTCAAATCCATCATATTGATCCATTAACAATATTGGATTGATTCAAAGAACTTAGTTCATAAGCAATGCAAGGATTCAAATTCATTTGGACCACAAACTAGGGTTTTTGAGAAAAAGTCAACTATACCTTTGACTTTTGACCAAAACATGATCCCAAACCTTGGGACATGATTCAGGACACTCTAAAACACCTATGGAATCCATCCATTAGGTTCAATTTATCCCAAGGACTTGATTTCATAAAGGATCACAAAGTTCAAAATTCATCTGATACAAAAGTCAACTGTGATCAAAACCAAGTTTGACTTTTGGAATTTTTTAACAAACATGGTTTCTTTAAGCCAAAAATAATGTTAACTTGTGATTTGGATCATGATTGATAAATAAAAATCAAGAAAAGTGGGATAACTTGTAAAGAGGATAACCTTAGAAAACTTAGAATTTTCACTAAGTTTTGGAAAAACATGATTTTTACCTAACTTTGCAAGGCTATAACTTGTGATCCAAGCAACCATTTTCTTCTATCCAAAGCTTAAATGATAGCTCATCTTACATACTACAAAAGTGTCCTACTGATCCATGGTCAAAAAATTCCTAGATTTTGAGTTATAAGGCCATAAAGTTAGGGTTTCATAAGATTTGAACTTTGACACTTAGAAAAATTTTAAGCAGAATCTGTCTCATGTTTTGTCCAACTTTGGAGGCATTTTTCATTATGATCCAAGAGGGATCAAGACCAAATGTAAACATCAAAGTTGAAGTATGATATACAAGCTTTCCAAAGAGTACAAGAACATCCATTGATTCAACTTGAGCAAGGAGTTATGAACCTCACAACATGCCTTGATGAAAACTGGTTTTTTGACAGCATTGACACATAACTTGTATCCAACGATTTCTTGAGCCAATTTTGGACACTTGCATCATTGGATTTCTGTCCAATATCAACCTAAATGATGAGGAATCTGAACCATAAAGGCAATAAGTCAAGAACCTTATCCCTTTGGCATGTGATCATCAATGTTGCAAATCCAAAATCGAATTTTGTCATATGGCATTGAAAGGATGCATTGAGGTGGCATGAAACAACTCATACCAATCCAAATGAGTCAAGCCTTAGCCAAGAATCAAAAGACCTAAACCTGCAAAGTATAACTCAAGTCAATGGCTAGAGGAGATTTTGAACACATAGCCATATCCATTGGACAATAGGGTGATCTAGCCCCCATTCACTATTTCTTGCAAAACAAACTTCCTCTACTATAAATAGAGGTCATTTCTAGTTGGTCAAACCACCCGAAAACATCACAACACATGTTTTCCACCATTTCCTTCTTGTGCGTCAAAAATCCATTTCCAAAGAAGTGAGAATCGTGTTTTGAAATAGAGAGCAGTTCAACTCAAACCAATGGTCCTAACACCTCACATACATCATATATGAGTGATCTAAACACTTGAACAACATCTGTAATACCAGATTCATCAAGTTCATACCTCATCCCAAAGCCATCTGCCCACCAATCCAGAGGTTTTCGATCCATTCCAAGCATCTCAACACACTACTTGAGGTCCAAGGAAGTTGTTCAGATCATCAAAACACTTCTCTAACACCTACAACTGAGGATTCGATTTCCTCTTGCACAGGTAAGCCTGAACTTCTCAAACTCTATGATCCATGCATCATAAATGTATTTTCAAGTTACCAACATGTTTCTGCACTTATGTAGAATCTTTTCCCTCAATCAATTGCTATGTATCAATCGTGTATAGGATTTCATAATGTTCTTGTAAAAATCAGGGTTCATCTGTTCTTCACATGATATCTCACTCTACACTTAAAAGAAATGCAATTAATTGGTACCATTGAAATCCTTGTTTAAAAACAAACAACTTGCATGTTTACATCGTGCAAAATCATTACGTATTGAGGGAGATATGAGAGGTTTTGCAAAACGGCCATGGAGGGAACACGCAAGGAAGAAGATGACAGTTGGCGCCATAATTCAAAATTTTGAATTTTGAATTATTTTCCTAATTATTTTCAAAAATTAATTTCTCTCTCAATTTTAATCTTTTTCAAATGAGTTTTTAAACATAAATCCTTCACATGTTTGAATATTTAATTCACCCAAAAAAAATCAAAAAAATATTTTTATTTGATATATTTTTAAATATTTTAAAGAATTTTATTTTAGTTTGTTTTAAACATTTTAAATAATTTCTTTTTCTTGATTTTTCAAAACCAATTTGATTTTAAATCATCATGTGAATAAAACCTCATTTTCTAAACCTTAATCATAATTCATAACATGTTTATTGAATTTTTTTGGTATTCTTTTTATCATTTTTAATTGATTTTTCTTTGAAAAATATCTTTTAAAAAATAGAAATTAGGGTTTTCTTGATTTAATCTTTCAAAACTTCATTTCAAATACACTTGGGCCTCTATTAGAGTGTAAGACCCGACCCCCTATGTACATAAATAAATATTTGGGCCTCTGCTATAGTATAAGTCCCACAACGTCTTTCGGTATCGCGGTGCGATCACTGTTTACAAATAAATCATCTGGGTCTCTCCTTGAGTATAAGCCCCAATATTTTGTACATAAACTTTGTTTTAAACAATAAAAAAACCTCCACGGGCCTCTCCCTGAGTTGTAAGCCTCATACATCTATTTTCAAAATCATATGTCTGTCTTAAACTGTTTAAAAATACCTGGGCCTCTCCCCAAGTATAAGACCCAATACTATTCTTGCATTCTTTCATTCAAAATACCTTAACTTGGGCCTCTTAATAGAGTGTAAGTCTCATCCCTTTTCCTTTTTTAATGATAAAAAGTATATTCAAATTACACTGGTACTAAGAGGAGCATTATTCCCGGTGAAACTGCTTTTAGACCACATGGGCCTCTCTTTGAGTTATAAGCCCCGGACTTTCTTTTAATTCATTCAAATAAACAACATTCTTTTAAATTCAAATTCAAATTCAAATCCAAAGTTTTTTCAAAACTTTCTTCAATTTCTCAAAACCCAAATCATACAGTGATAATCAATACAACCAATTGTAATACCCCAAAATTTGCCCTCTTATTTTTCTCAATAATTGGCTTATGTTTCACTCCTTTGCATTTCATAGTAGGGCATACTAAATCATATGCATCATTGGTTGCAAGGCATAAGCAGTTCAAGGTCAAAGGACAAGAGAAAAGCTTTTCCAAATAAGGCACAAGGGCTTTTCATATCTCAATTCATCTCATTTGAGTCCTCAAGGTATCACAAGAGGGGAAATCAATAGAAGATTGAAGGAAGTTATGTTCTCCTAACCAGTGCAAGCTAGGGTTTTGGAATTCTGAAGCATAATACCCCAATGGGTGAGATCTTTGAGCTTTTATCATCTCCAAATGGCATATCTCATCTTTGTTAGAGAGGATACACATCATACTCAGAGGAATTTGGATTTGGAGGATGTGCTGATTTCTCTTAGACTAAGGGGTCAAAATTAGGGTTTGCCATAAAATCAGTTTATTTCTGATTTTTTGGGCAATACTTGATTCTATGGTATTCTACATGTCCTCAAGGGTCTAAGAATGAAGAATTGTCCATCAATTTGATTTGGAAGGGTTTCAATTGCCCAATTGATTGAGAATCAGGAGATTTGGGGAAAAGTCAACAGTGTAGAGGAAAAAGTCAACTCTTGACTTTTTGAGGTCAAATCCATGTTCCTCATGTCAAACATGATCATTGGTGAGGGTTTGGTCAAGAAATAATGAAAGATTCATCAAAAATCAAGAAATGTGCAAAGTTGCCAAAAATGGAAATTAGGGTTTCTATTTATGGCAAGTTTTGGCAAGGTGAGAGGTCAACTTTAGGGCTTTCTTTATCCATGCTCTAAGAACCAAATGGAAGGGCTAGGGAGGCCTATCAAAATTTCACATTTCAAGCTTCAAATCCATACCAAGAACATCCCCATTGGATTAAAATGGAGGGAGTTATGGTGTTTCAAAGTTGGGACAAATCATGACATTTTGGGCAACTAGGCAGGTCATGGGCGTGTCAGCGTGCCATAATTTTTACAAACACTTGGTGTGCATGGTGTGGCCAAGTTCATAGTCAAATTTCTCATTGATGCAAGCTTCAAATGGAAAATTGTTTAACATCAATCTTGTTCATTTTCGTGTCCTCTTCAACTCCTATGTTGAACAAATTTTCATCTGGTCAACCATGAGAGAGATATAGTAGCTTAAAGTTGGTATCTTCACACTGAATTCTTCCACACGCCATGGCAGGTCAAGCCCAGGTCAAGTTGATATGCTACAACAGTTGTGCATACACATTTTCATGGCCATTTTTGGGGATGTTAGAGGCTTTATTTGCATTTATGTTGAACACCAACATTGCTCTACTCTATGTTCTCTTTCCAAAGAGCCAAAAATCACTCCATTTCACCCCATGACCATAGAGATCCACATGCACAAACTTACCATCATGCCACTTGATTTCCTTACTTGCCAAGAATACAAACTTTGTTCTTTCTTCATTCTCATGCGCATGCCTTACACATTCAGTCATGACATGTCCCAAAGCAATGTTATTTTTAACCAAACCAACCCTTACATCACCTGCCATGACATGCTACATCATTTCCTCATTAGTTCAAACCATGCCAAAAGAAAAAAAAACTTGTTGGACAAGCTTCTGTTGTAAACTCAGTGAGACATCATCACCATCCATTTTCACTTCACTACCACCATAAACTCATGTTGCTCACCTCACCATAAAAAAAAACCTCTCAACTCGTGCTCAACAAACTTGACTCATTCTGTTAACTCACTAACTCATTTAACCACACTTAGATTAACCTTAGTTCTAACTATCAACCTGTAGCGAGCGATTTTGGACGCGGTTGCGAAGCGCTATCACTCTTTGGTGTCTACAGCTCGATTCATTTTTTATCCTATTAAAGCTGATGAAGGAAGGGAAATAGATGTCTCAAATTAACCCTGCTTACAAACTGAGGTTAAACAGTCAAAACTGTTGGTTTACAGATGCTACAAAGATTCGGGGTCTCTATCGGGTTTATTTTTTTAAAAGTGGTGGGAGGTTTAGATGTTAGGACGGATGCTTCTTGATAGATGTGTGAGAGTATGGGATTTTGGGTTTTTTGTTTAGTGTGCTCGCTAAGATCTTTTCTTTCGATCTTATGCCTACGTATTCCCATTTACTGAAACAGTGAAATCAGAGCGTTCGTAGTTCCTCCTATTCTATGGGAGGAAATGGTATTTGGTGTCTTGTTCAAAGCCCAAGACGTGAAGCGAAAGGTGGTTTATATCTTGTTCAAAGCCCAAGATGTGAAGCTAAAGGTGATTTGTATCTTGTTCAAAGCCCAAGATATGAAGCTAAAAGGGTGTTGACTTTAGAGAGAATTTGTCATCTCTAAAGAGGGGGTTGTATGTCAACTGTTTATAAAGGAGAATTAGTTTAACCGGGATGTGTGAATCCGACAATGCCATAATTTCCTTTATAGGGGATTTCCAACCTGAAGGAGAAGACTTTAACTCATTGTAGAGCAATGCTATCTTTCCTTAGGAATTTCTCATGCTAAAAGAGGGACAGTGGCATGGATGTAGATGATCCAGAGGCTTGCCGATTACAACGATTAGATGAAGGGGAAGGAGTTGTTGATGTTTTTGTATTGTGAACGAGGCACAACTTTGATGCTAAAAGGTTGATTGGATCAACCAGTGGTTTTCTTATACAAAGCCTAAGAGGAGGCTAATATGTGTCTCGTACAAAGCCCGAGAGAGAGAGGCTAAAAGGTTTTTGACTTGACGATAGAGTCTTTTGGTATCTCGTATAAAGCCCGAGATGGAGGCTATTTGACTCAACAAGAGAGTCTTTTGTATCTCGTACAAAGCCCGAGATGGAAGCTAAAATTTGTTTGGCTCAATAAGAACCTTTTTGTATCTCGTATAAAGCCCGAGATGGAGGCGAAAGGGATAATTGACTCAACGAGGGAGTCTCTTATGTGTCTCGTACAAAGCCCGAGAGAGAGACTAAACGATGTTTGGCTCCGCTGGGGAGAATCATTGTACAAAGCCCAAGAGGAGGCTATTGTAACTGTTTCAGTTGAGTGACAGGTCCAGTATACTGATTTTGAAAGAGAAAATCAGTTCTTATATGAGCAATGATGTACTCAAGGATTTGATTCGAGGATCCGGGTTATTCCTGTTCTTTAAGGAAGTGGGAAATCCGAAGGGCATTGAGACTGTCCGAGTCTACGGGTTTTCTTCCTATTTAACGAAGGGGTCACTTGAGAATGTCTTTGAGACTCAAGGATATTAGACTGTCTGTGTCCAGAGTTTTATCTTTTGTACTATGCTTTGAGAAACAGTAGTAGACTCTTTGAAAGGACTGTTCTATGCAGATGACTAAGTCCTATTTTTATACCTTTAGGAGGTCGTCGGGACAATTTGTACGAAGCCCAAGAGGAGGCTGGAAGCTTTTAAGAAGCCGACGGGTCCTTGTACTAAGCCCAAGAGGAGGCTATCATTCCTGGAGGAAGAGATCATTATACGAAGCCTAAGAGGAGACTGTGAATACTTCTAAGAAGCCGGCGGGTCCTTGTACTAATCCCAAGAGGAGGCGGGGTTGCTTTTAGGAAGCCGGTGGGTCCTTGGACGATGCCCAAGAGGAGGCCGATGGGTCCCCAAACCCCGAGAAATTCAAGACAGGCTATTCACGAGGAATAGATCAAGCCAGGAAAGTTCGAGAATTTGGAAGAAACTCAAGAGATTCCATTCACGGAGAAAAGATCATCTCTGGGGAGTAGAGTTTCTTGACAAGTGCTTTTAAGAAGCCTGTGGGTCCCCAAACCCCGAGAAATTCAAGACATGCCATTCACCGAGAATAGATCAAGCCAGGAAAGTCCGAGAATTTGGAAGAAACTCAAGAGATGCAATTCACGGAGAAGAGATCATATCTGGGGAGTAGAGTTTCTTTGACAACTTCTACGAGTGACAGTTTATGAAAGGGTTCACCGAGAATGCTGCCTTTCATATCTCCATATTGTTTAACCCCAAGAGGAGGGAAGACTGTGTCTGGTAATCCTATGGGGATCTAGTTTTGACTATTTAAGAGTGATCAACAGGCTTAATGCTAGACGTAGTTGTCGGGGAAACTCTAAATATCTATACTATTATTACACAGTTGATATGAGTTTATGAAAGAAGAATTACAACGAAACAGCCCCACAATACAGTTATATGTATATGAAAGCGGGTAAAGAAAGCATATAAACACTGTTAGGTGTGAAAATGTGTTTATTTTCATAGTTTATTTTTACACCTTTGTAGCTCTTTTAAATGCTTTAATCGAAAAACGACTTATTATTTAAGCAGGTCTTGCATTTTTATGAATATATGGTGCTTTGATGTGTGTGCTACTTTTTGCAGGAATTCTGGTTATTTTATCGCTAATCATTTCGACCTGATTTTGAAGTGGTGAAATTTCATAGTTTTGGTCCTGAGGCCTCTTGACCGCCCGGCGCTGCAGAGGCGGTTGGCAACCCAAAAATTCCATTTCTTCATTTCAAGTTCCAGAGAGTTGGCACTCTTGCGCCTCTTGATTTCGCCCGGCGCTTGGTTTGTTTCGCCCGGCGCTTGGGATGTTTCGCCCGGCACTCAACAGGCGATGCCTCATCCCATGTTTCCTCCAATTTTCCAGCATAGTTCCAGAGAGTTGGCTTTGCTACGCCTCCTGCTTCGCCCGGCCATTTTTGCATCGCCCGGCGCTCTAAGCCTTTCGCCCGACACTTTTTGCAAAATATCTTTGCCACTTTTTGCTTTGTGGCTGTCACGTGAGATGAAAAGTGGGCTTCGCCCAGCACAAAATTGCACCGCCCAACACTCCTTGCTGGGCTGAAATTCTATTTAAGCTAATGTCGGTATCATTTTGGAAGTACTACCTACTACCTTTCATCTTCTCACTTGTAACTTAGATATTTTGGAGAGAAAAACTCCATTAAAACCCATTTTCTTGCTTTCTTAGTTTTTATGCTTCAATCTTTGATTATTGAAGATTGATGCTCCAAAAACTTTGTCCATTACTTGTTGTGCAAGCTACCATGAAGATGTGTAGCTAATCTCTCTTTTGTGTCAAGGTTAGATGTAGGTAAACCTTTTCTTTGTATGTATATGGATTGATTCTAGTTTGTGAACTCTTAGATGATGAATGTATGGTGAAAAACCTTGTTTCTATGTTTATTCTTTGTGTTGGTTCATGATTGAGAAATATGCTCCAACTCTTTACCTAGGTTTTTCATCCATCAATGTCCATTGGCTAGAGATAGTAATGTGTGTTGATGTTCACCAAATATTAAACTTTAATGTTGTTATTTTGATAGTTTGTGTGAGAAATCAACAAAGGATCAAAATGGCAAAACTCACAATATGTGTTAGAGATAAACATATTGGGAGGATATGTGATTGTATTTATCATTTAACCGAGTTCACTAGCTTATCGATTATATACGTACAAAGTGGTTTGTCGAACCCTAATCTTGACATGCTTTTATAAACCGTTAAAGCAACCTCTTTACCGCTTTTAATTAATTAATTTGAATGCAAACGCTACGAAACCAACCTAAAACCCCTTGTTACTTTAAAGTTTGAAACGTTACGACTGTAGAACGGCGGTAATATCACGAACAATCTCTGTGGAACGATATCACAAAACCCGAACTCTATTTGTATTTCAACAAATTGGCGCCGTTGCCGGGGATTGTTATTTGATATTGCAAGCATTGCAATAGTTGTGAAGTTTTAGACTTGTTACAAATTCTCTTGTGCTTGTTGATTTGTTTTGTTTAAGTGTGCATACTTTGTTTATGCGAGGGCAACTACCGGCGGACCAACTTCTATTCGATCCTGAGATTAAAAGAACCGCTCGTAGACTCAACAGCAAAACTAGACGGAGGAGGCAACTTGCGAGACAAAGAAAAGAGCAAGAAGGAAGTTCTACTACAACACCACCACCACCATTCACACCAATCATGGTACAACCACCTCCACCTCCTGCATCCACACCTTGTGTGAACAGTCCACGACATACCGCTCAGTTTGCCAACAACAATCAAGGAAGGCAAGCCGAGATGAAAACTGGAACTTTGAACTTGTTGTATGGAAGTCCATTCACCTTTTGCGTTTCTCACAAAATTCTATGAGATTGCATTAGCGGCCGGTGTAGATCAAGCACAAGAGTTACCTCTCTTTAAAAGATTATTTCTGCATGCTTTGCTTGGCAAAGCAAAGGATTGGTACCTCGATCAAACTCCCGCCGTGATGACCGATTGGAATGTCTTGGAGGAAAAATTTATTGAATGGTTCTTCTCTCATAACCGTTTCATGGAGTCAAAAACCGCGATTTCAGTGTTCTCTCAAGGCACTAATGAATCCCTCAATGAAGCACGAGAACGATTCAAGTCCATACTTCGCAAATGTAAAGGTCACGGGTTTGATGATCTAACACAAATTCATATCTTCAAGAATGGTCTCCAACCAAATTGCAAGACATTATTGGATGTCACATCTGGAGGATCTTTGTTATCAAAGAATGCCGAGGAAGCAACGAATATTATTAATAGAATGGCTCTAAACGATCTTCAAAGTCAAAGCCGTGGCAACTCTCAAAAGAAGCCCGATGTCCTTGAATTGGGAACTAACGATGTGATCCTTGCGCAAAACAAGCTTATCTCTCAACAAGTAGAGATTTTGACTCAACAAATCAAAGAAATGAAGGAGCCGAGCAAAAGTAAGCAAGTAGCTTGTTGTGAACTTTGTAAAGAGGAGCATGACACCGGATTTTCTCCTCCTCCGAGTTTTGAAGATGTGAACTATATGGCAAATCAAAGGGATTATCAAGGTAGACAACAACAACCTTACCAACAACAACACAATTCTCAACAAAATTATCAAGGAAATCAAGGATTTCAACCGCGAGCAAATTATCAAAATAATCAAGGTTATGGTGCCGGTCCTTCAAACCGGCAAAATCCGTATCAACCTCCACCACCTCCGGTTGCTAGCTCAAAGTTGGAAGACACTTTAAACCAATTCATGCAAATGTCAATGGCCAACAAAAAGAGTAGTGACGCGGCGATTAAGAATCTTGAAAACCAAGTGGGGCAACTTGCCAAGCAAATTGCCGAACAACAATCGGGTCCGTCCTTTTTCGCGAATACTCAAGTGAATCCTAAGGAGCATTGCAAGGCGATTGTTACTAGAAGTAGGAAGGAGTTGGAGAAAGAAAAGGAGAAAAATGTGGAGGAAGGAAAACTTGATGGTCTTGTGGAGGATTGTAGTGATGAGGAAGTAGTTGAAAATAAAAGTGAAAATGAAGGTGTAGTTGAAAATAAAAGTAAGGACATGGTTGAAGTTGAAAATAATAGTGGTGAGGAGTTAAATAAAAAGGAGAGACTTAGGAGAGTGAAGAGGGGAAAGGAACTAGTGAGCGCTATTCCGATCCAAAACTTACCATATCCTCATGCTCCTTCAAAGAAGGAAAATGAGAGGCACTATGCGCGTTTCATGGACATCTTCAAGCAATTACAAGTTAACATTCCGTTTGCCGAAGCTTTGGAACAAATGCCAAAGTATGCAAAGTTCATGAAAGACATTCTCACGAAGAAGCGGAGGTATTCGGAACCGGAAACTATTGTTCTTGACGCGAGTTGTAGTGCCATCTTCCAAAGAACTCTTCCTAAAAAAGAAGTTGACCCGGGGCGTGTGACTTTACCGGTTACCATTGGTGACGTATATGTTGGAAAGGGCTTAATTGATTTGGGCTCAAGCATTAATCTTATCCCATTGTCCATTGTAAAAAAGCTTGGGAACATTGAGATGAAAGCCATTTGTATGACTTTACAATTGACCGACAAGTCCACAACTCATCCTCATGGGTTAGCTCAAGATGTCTTGGTAAAAGTTGACAAATTTTTCTTCCCGGTTGACTTTGTTGTTATCGATATGGAGGAAGATGAAGATGCACCTTTAATTCTTGGCCGACCTTTCATGAAAACCGCCCGAATGATGATTGATATGGATGACGGTTTAATGAAGGTGAGGGTTCAAAATGAAGAGGTTTGTTTTGATCTTTTCGAAGCTATGAAGCATTCAAAGGATAAACAAGATAGCTTTCGGATCGATGCAATTGAAGAAGTAACGTTGGAGGTTTCCAAGCATGTACATGAAATCTCTCCTTTAGAAATGGCTCTTAATGATTCTTTTGAAGTGTTTTCCGAAGAAGAAGAAAGAGCTCTTGAGGATTGTTTAAAAGAGCTTGAATCCCTCAAAGAGTTGCAACCATGGGAGGTAGAACCGGAAGAGTTAAAGAAGGATGTGAAAGATGAGAAGTCACCACTTGAATTGAAGGTCTTGCCTTCCAATTTAAAATACGCGTTTCTTGATGACGGTGGTAACAAGCCGATTATCATTAGTAACGTTTTGTCAAAAAACGAGGAAGGCCGTCTAATTCATGTTTTGAAGAAAAACCAAGATGCTATAGGTTGGGTCCTTTCCGATTTAAAAGGAATTAGCCCCGCTTATTGCATGCATCGTATCTTGATGGAAGAAGATTTCAAGGCGGTAGCCCAACCGCAACGCCGCTTGAATCCAACCATGAAAGAGGTGGTGAGAAAAGAAGTGGTTAAGCTATTGGAAGCCGGTATGATTTATCTGATTTCCGATAGCCCTTGGGTTAGTCCAGTCCATGTTGTGCCAAAAAAAGGAGGAATGACTGTGATTCGTAACGAAAAAATTGAGTTGGTCCCGACAAAAACAGTGACGGGGTGGAGGATGTGCATTGATTATAGAAGGCTCAACACCGCGACAAGGAAAGATCATTTTCCATTACCACTTATGGACCAAATGTTAGAGAGGTTGTCCGGGCAGCAATTCTATTGTTTCTTGGATGGATATTCGGGGTATAACCAAATTGCGGTTGACCCGGCGGATCATGAGAAGACGGCCTTTACTTGTCCCTTTGGCATTTTTGCGTATCGTAAGATGCCTTTTGGTTTATGTAATGCGCCGGCAACTTTCCAACGGTGCGTTCAAGCTATCTTCTCCGACCTAATAGAAAATACGATGGAAGTGTTCATGGACGACTTTTCGGTTTTTGGAGGCTCATATGATTTATGCTTGACAAATTTGGAAACCGTTTTAGAGAGGTGTGTGAAGACAAATCTTGTGCTAAATTGGGAGAAGTGTCACTTTATGGTGACGGAGGGAATTGTGCTCGGCCACAAAGTTTCGTCCAAAGGCCTTGAGGTTGATAGAGTGAAAGTTGAAGTGATAGAGAAGTTACCTCCTCCGACCAACGTAAAAGGGATCTGAAGTTTCCTTGGGCATGCTGGATTTTATCGGCGTTTTATCAAAGACTTTGCAAAGGTGGCTAGACCATTGAGCAACTTGCTGAGCAAGGAACAAGTATTTCTTTTTAACGATGAGTGTCTTCACGCTTTCGAAATTTTAAAAGAAAAGTTAGTCACCGCTCCAATAATAATCGCTCCAAATTGGACTTTGAATTTTGAACTTATGTGCGATGCGAGCGATTATGTTGTTGGAGCGGTACTTGGTCAGAGGAAGGAAAAAAGTTTCCATGCCATACACTATGCAAGTAAAGTTTTAAATGAGGCACAAGTTAATTATGCCACAACCAAAAAATAATTACTTGCTATTGTGTATGCGCTTGAGAAATTTAGATCCTACCTCATCGGGTCAAAAGTTGTTGTTTACACCGACCATTCGGCGATCAAGTATTTGCTTACCAAACCGGATTTGAAGCAAAGGCTCATCCGATGGATCCTTTTATTACAAGAGTTTGATTTAGAAATAAAAGATAAAAAGGGTTCGGAAAATTTGGTGGCAGATCACTTGTCTCGCCTTGTCAATGTTGAGGTCACCATAGCTGAAAAGGAAATCCAAGAGGAATTTCCTGATGAAAAACTTTTTAAAGTCCAAGTTAGGCCTTGGTTTGCAGATTTTGCTAACCATAAGGCTACTGGTTGGGTGCCCGAAGACCTAACTTGGAACCAAAAAAGGAAGTTTCTTTCGGATGCTAATTACTACGTGTGGGACGACCCGTATTTGTTTAAATTAGGAAGTGACAACCTTTTGAGAAGGTGTGTCACGAGCGATGAGGCTCAAAGCATTCTTTGGCATTGCCACAACTCGCCGTATGGAGGCCATTTTAATGGTGCGAGGACGGCCACTAAAGTCCTTCAATCGGGCTTTTATTGGCCTTCTCTTTTTAAAGACGCACATCTTCATGCCAAAAGTTGTGACATGTGCCAAAGAACAGGTGGAATTGGACAACGTGATGAAATGCCTCTCCAAAACATACAAGAGGTAGAAATTTTTTATTGTTGGGGTATCGATTTTGTTGGTCCATTTCCACCATCTTTTGGTAATGAATACATGTTGGTAGCCGTTAACTATGTTTTGAAGTGGGTTGAGGCGATTGCCTCACCTAAGGCGGATGGCAAAACAGTGATAAAATTTTTAAAGAAATGCATTTTTTCCCGTTTTGGCACTCCTCGGGTGCTCATTAGCGATGGTGGGTCACACTTTTGTAATACACCTCTCGAAAATGTCTTAAAACACTATGGTGTATCACATAAGGTGGCGACCCCTTACCACCCGCAGTCGAATGGTCAGGCTGAGGTAACAAACCGTGAGGTCAAAAGAATCCTAGAAAAAACAGTGTCAAGTTCGAAAAAAGATTGGTCACAAAAATTGGATGAGGCTTTGTGGGCATATCGCACTGCTTACAAAGCTCCAATTGGTCTAACTCCGTTTTAATTGGTTTATGGTAAAACTTGCCATTTACCGGTTGAATTGGAGCACAAGGCTTTGTGGGCTTTAAAAATGTTAAATTTTGACAAGGACTTGGCCGGTACCAAAAGAAAAGTGCAACTTCTCGAGCTGGAAGAAATGCGTAATGCCGCATACCACTCAAGTTGGTTGTACAAAGAAAAAGTGAAAGAATACCACGACAAGAAGCTCCGGCAAAAGGACTTCAAGGCTGGACAATTGGTGTTATTGTTTAACTCTCGGTTAAGACTCTTTCCGAGAAAATTAAAGTCTAAGTGGTCTGGGCCTTTTCGTGTGAAGGAAGTGAAGGATTTTGGAGCGGTTGTTATCGAAGACTTGGAAAAGAAGGACTCTTGGACCGTAAACGGTCAGCGTCTAAAAATTTACCTTCTAGGGAATTTCGATCGCACTTCTAGTTATGTTCTCCTTGATGTTCTTAATTGAGCATCTTGGACCGTCGAGATTATCCGACGTTAAACAAGCGCTTGTTGGGAGGCACCCCAACATTGTAAGTATTCCCTTAAATTTCTTGATTTTTAGTGTTTTTGAGTGTTGCTTTACCTTTTCGTGTTGTTTGAATTTTTCTGCACTAATTAAGAAGGAGCTTTGGTGCACTTGCTGATCTGCTGCACCAAAGCAAAGAAAATTTTTCTAGTGTAAAGCGCCCGGCGCTTGAATCATGTCGCCCGGCGGTTGTGTGTTTAATGGCCCCTCCTGTGCCAGGCGTGAGAATATGGGGGGATATGAAGTGGTTTGTCTTTTGAATTTTTTTCTGAGGGTTTTAATTTTAATTATTATGAATTTATTGGGGCTTTGACCATTGTGCCCTTTCTTGCTTTAAAACCCTTGGAAAGTGTTTTGTTAGTTTTATCTCTCACTTGGAAAACTCACGAATTGTCTCTCCCTCTGCTCTCACGAATTCTCAACTTCAGTTTCTTTTTCTCAGCACTCAAGGTATGCATGTTAGTGTTTTACTTTGAATCATGTTGTTTTCATCATTGTGTCATTAAAAACCTTTTGGGTTGTTTGATTTTGAAGATGACTTACTCAAACCCTCACTCAATTTCATTTTCTGATTGAGAAACAAATTGATTTTGAAGCAAATGGCATGTTCTAATTTTCTTTCATGATTTCTATTAATTTTCTGGTGTGAGTTTTGAGTAAGTGTTGAAGTGTTTTAATTTTTTTTTTCTGGTATGGGTTTTGAGATTTTTAGTTCTTTGCTGCTATGGGGTTTGACATTTTTCTGGTATGGTTTTGTAACATTCTGCTGCTGCTGATGTGTGTAATTTTTTCTGGTTTTCGTGATGTCGCCCGGCCCTTGAGAGGCGCTGCATCGCCTGCTTATCGCCCGGCGGTTGAGGGGCGATGCGTCGCCTGCATGTCGCCCGGCGGTTTAGGGGCGTTTTGCCCTGTTCTGTCTTTGCATGCTTCTCCATTCTTGTTTTCTGACAGATCCTGATTTATCTCCGCTTACCATGAATCAAGGATTAAGTCTCTAGAGGGCAGAACTGTCCTCTCTGAAAAGAGGTTTGCTATCAACCGTGAGGGGGATTATCGGCGAATTCAGGCCATATTTGAAAAGAAAAGGTGGGAAGTTTTTTTGAACTCTGCTGATCGTGTTTGCTATCAGTTGATAAGAGAATTTTATGCAAACGCGATTCAGCCCGAAGGCAAATTTTACAGGTTCAAAACCTTCGTAAGGGGCAGGGAAATTAACTTTAGCCGAGATGCCATCAACAAAATCTTGGGAAAGCCGAGTTCCTTGGGTAGCTTGCAAACCGACGAGTACTCGAAACTATTAACAAATTTGCATGATCACGAGGCTGTTGGTAGTGTGCTTTTAAACATGGGGTGCAGGGTGGATAAAAATGCTAAAGGGGAGCCGATTAAGTATAGTCAAAAGTACATGACTCCGGAGGCACAGACCGTCCTTCTTTTGCTGTGTTACAATGTCAAGCCACGACATCACCGTTCTTCTATCCCGCTTGATGTAGCACTCCTCATGTACTGTATTATGACGGATAAAGAGGTGGATGTTGCCCGGGTCATAGCGGGAGAAATGAAAAATTTTGTTGAGAATACCCGGAGGCCTGGAGTTCATGATGATGCTCCTATTATTTTTCCTTGTTTGGTTCAATCTTTGATCTACGAAACTGATATCCTCATTCCAGGTGTGATTAATGAAAAATTGAAGTTTTTGGTTGATGACAATTATTTGGATCGATTTTGTAAACCAAAGGAGGAAAGGAAGAAGAAGGCAGCAGCGGAGAAGGGCAGTAGTTCTGGTGTCTAGGCGGATACGAGTGACTCATCCGTTTTCGATATGAAAGCGCCATTCAACTACACTTGGGACATGGGTGAGTCACTTAACAGGTCTAACCAATTTAATTTTGATTGTATGCAGCAGTTATATCATTATCAGACGCACCCGGCGGAGTACCTTCCTTTTCCTACAAGGGAGGCGTACGACGCTTATGCAAATTGGCCTGGGGACAGTCGCCCCTTCTTTTCGGAGGGGGCAAGCACCGGTGGTGTTGTTGCGGAGAATAATGATGATGATGATGATGACGATGGTGATGAGGGCATGGATGAGATGCAGGATGATCTCAATGAGTTGATCAATTAGGCTTCAAAGTGAAGGAATTTAATTTTATTTTCAGTTTTAGTTTGAACTTTTATTTTTAGTTTTAGTATGAATATTGTTTCAGTTTTTAGTATGTACTTTTGGATCGCTTTGGCGAGTACATTTTCGGTGTTGATTAGCACCATAATTATAATATTTTAAGTTGGTTAAATTTAGTTTAGTATAAATTCTGTTATATAGTGTTGAATTTTTTTTTTTTTGTGATGGTTGTCCTTGGAATGTTGGAAAATTTTGTGTGATAACACAAGGAAGAGAAAAGATTACCTTGTTGGCTTTCAACATGGATGGTGATGATATTATTCTTGATGGTGTGCACAACCAATGTTTGGAATTTTGTGTGGTAGAATCATAGTGTGAATGTGAAGTTTTTACTTTTTGTAAAGTTTGTCAATGCAATGTTTGGTAAACTCTTGTTCGATGTGATTCAATTAGGACATAACCATATATGTGAGTGCCCTCCATTGTTCAAAAATTAATGAGGAATTTTAGTAATTGGTGCTTACTCAAACTTTTTATGTTTAATCTTACTTTTTGTTTTGAATTATGGAAACTTTGAAATGATCACGGCAATTTTTGAGTATTATGAGTAGACCCACTTTTCCAAAAATTCACTTCAAGATTACCTTGTGAGTGTGTGAAAATTTGATACCTCTCTTGAGACTAAAATGAAAAATTTTGTTTTCTTGAAGCATGAACCCTTACTTTAACCGTTTGGATGAGCATTTTGAATTGAGACATAATATTGTTGAAGTTGGGGAGATTGGTTCATTTTGATAAGAGAAGAAGGAATTGTGGGCAATGCATTCTCAAAAGATTGAAATAGAAAAATTGATATAAAAAAAAAAAAGAAAAGGATATTATAAATAAATAAAATTGTGAAATTCAAAAGAAAGAGAAATAGAATGCATTGTGAGAAAACTTGGGAAGTTTGAGCATAAAGGATTGTTTCGGAACAGAAAATGCTCGTCACAAAATATACCCCTTTCGTGTTCAATGGCCGTGTACATATGTCCCTTATTTCTTAACCCGACCAAGTTTCAACCTATAAAAGTCCTTTTGTGATCATTGTTTCCATTTTTGCTTGATTAATTGTGAGATGAGTGCATAAATTGTTTTGGATGTGGCACTGTTGCTTTGAGTTTGTTTTGTCCTTGGTATATATTGAGCTAGGCTCATTTGAATAAGTTAGGTGATTCGTTTCGAACTTGAGGATACTTTGTGTTGCATTGTATAATTTTATGATTAGGATGAAGTCATATTCATGTTTTGATCCTATGTATATTTTGAAAATTTTCGAAACAGGGAAATCAGAGCGTTCGTAGTTCCTCCTATTCTATGGGAGGAAATGGTATTTAGTGTCTAGTTCAAAGCCCAAGACGTGAAGCGAAAGGTGGTTTATATCTTGTTCAAAGCCCAAGATGTGAAGCTAAAGGTGATTTGTATCTTGTTCAAAGCCCAAGATATGAAGCTAAAAGGGTGTTGACTTTAGAGAAATTTGTCATCTCTAAAGAGGGGGTTGTATGTCACAACTATTTATAAAGGAGAATTACTTTAACCGGGATGTGTGAATCTGACAATGCCATAATTTCCTTTATAGGGGATTTCCAACCTGAAGGAGAAGACTTTAACTCAGTGTAGAGCAATGCTATCTTTCCTTAGGAATTTCTCATGCTAAAAGAGGGACAGTGGCATGGATGTAGATGATCCAGAGGCTTGCCGCTTACAGCGATTAGATGAAGGGGAAGGAGTTGTTGATGTTTATGTACTGTGGACGAGGCACAACTTTGATGCTAAAAGGTTGATTGGATCAACCAGTGATTTTCTTATACAAAGCCTAAGAGGAGGCTAATATGTGTCTCGTACAAATCCCGAGAGAGAGGCTAAAAGGTTTTTGACTTGACGATAGAGTCTTTTGGTATCTCGTATAAAGCCCGAGATGGAGGCTATTTGACTCAGCAAGAGAGTCTTTTGTATCTCGTACAAAGCTTGAGATGGAGGCTAAAATTTGTTTGGCTCAATAAGAACCTTTTTGTATCTCATATAAAGCCCGAGATGGAGGCGAAAGGGGTAATTGACTCAACGAGGGAGTCTCTTATGTGTCTCGTACAAAGCCCGAGAGAGAGCCTAAACGATGTTTGACTCCGCTGGGGAGAATCATTGTACAAAGCCCAAGAGGAGGCTATTGTAACTGTTTCAGTTGAGTGACAGGTCCAGTATACTGATTTTGAAAGAGAAAATCAGTTCTTATATGAGCAATGTTGTACTCAAGGATTTGATTCGAGGATCCGGGTTATTCCTGTTCTTTAAGGAAGTGGGAAATCCGAAGGGCATTGAGACTGTCTGAGTCTACGGGTTTTCTTCCTATTTAACAAAGGGGTCACTTGAGAATGTCTTTGACACTCAAGGTTATTCGACTGTCCGTGTCCAGAGGTTTATCTTTTGTACTATACTTTGAGAAACAGTAGTAGACTCTTTGAAAGGACTGTTCTATGCAGATGACTAAGTCTTATTCTTATACCTCTAGGAGGTCGTCGGGACAATTTGTACGAAGCCCAAGAGGAGGCAGGAAGCTTTTAAGAAGCCGACGGGTCCTTGTACTAAGCCCAAGAGGAGGCTATCATTCCTGGAGGAAGAGATCATTATACGACGCCTAAGAGGAGGCTGTGAATACTTCTAAGAAGCCGGTGGGTCCTTGTACTAATCCTAAGAGGAGGCGGGGTTGCTTTTAGGAAGCCTGTGGGTCCTTGGACGATGCCCAAGAGGAGGCCGATGCTTTTAAGAAGCCGATGGGTCCCCAAACCCCGAGAAATTCAAGACAGGCTATTCACGAGGAATAGATCAAGCCAGGAAAGTTCGAGAATTTGGAAGGAACTCAAGAGATTCCATTCACGGAGAAAAGATCATCTCTGGGGAGTAGAGTTTCTTGACAAGTGCTTTTAAGAAGCCTGTGGGTCCCCAAACCCCGAGAAATTCAAGACTTGCCATTCACCGAGAATAGATCAAGCCAGGAAAGTCCGAGAATTTGGAAGAAACTCAAGAGATGCAATTCATGGAGAAGAGATCATATCTGGGGAGTAGAGTTTCTTTGACAACTTCTACGAGTGACAGTCTATGAAAGGGTTCACCGAGAATGCTGCCTTTCATATCTCCATATTGTTTAACCCCAAGAGGAGGGAAGACTGTGTCTGGTAATCCTATGGGGATCTAGTTTTGACTATTTAAGAGTGATCAACAGGCTTAATGCTAGACGTAGTTGTCGGGGAAACTCTAAATATCTATACTATTATTACACAGTTGATATGAGTTTATGAAAGAAGACTTACAGCGAAACAGCCCCACAATACAGTTATATGTATATGAAAGCGGGTAAAGAAAGCATATAAACACTTACTCGGTTGTAGAGCTTCCATGTTGTTTAGTTAGTTGTTCAACAAATAAAGATTGAAAACAAAAGTATATTCAAAATCCAAGGAGAAAGTATTTTGAAAAGATGTTGGGGCTTACAGCTCAAGGAGAGGCCCAGGGTTTTATCAGTGATTGCACTGTTGAATTTGTACAGGGGGACTTATACAAGTGACTGAGGCCCAAGAAAGGTTTTTTGTACAAAGGGATGGGTCTTACACTCTCTCAAGAGGCCCAAAAGGTTTAAAGAAAAAGAGTGGGGCTTATAACACGAGGGTAGGCCCAAAGTTTGTTTTTCCGTTTGAAATGGCGATCGCGCCGAGATTTTCTTTTAACGCGAAGGGACTTATACAATATCTGAGGCCCAAAATGTTTTGGTTAAAAGGGGATTGGGTCTTACACTCTAATAGAGGCCCAAAAGTTTTAAATGAGTCTTATAGCTCAAGGAGAGGCCCAGGGTGATTTTTCAAAAGGCGATGATCGCGTCGTTTATTTTTTACGGTATCGGGACTTATACAATACACTGAGGCCCAAAAATGATTTGGTCAAAAAAGGATTGGGTCTTACACTCTATTAGAGGCCTAAAAGTTTGAAAATGATTTCTGAGGGTTGAATTAATCCAAAAACCCTAATTTGTTTTCAAAATGTGTTTTAATTGAATAAAAATTCAATTAAAATGATCAAAATTGTTTAACATATGGAAAACAAATTGTGATCTTGGATTAATGCTTCAAAAATTAAGTATTGACCTACAAAATAATTAGAAAGGATTAAAAGTTGCAAAATCAAGGTGGAAAAAATATTTTAAATGTTAAAAACAATTAAAACATTAATTCTTTGCAAAAATATCAATTATACAAAATAAATAATATTTTTGGGATTTTTTGGGAAAATAAAATATTTTAACATTTTTGTGAATTATTAAAAAAAGAATCAACTCAAAATCATTAAAACTCAGAGAGAAATTAATTTTTGAATCAATTAAATAAAATCACAAAATTCAAATATTTGAATTTTCAAAAAAATGGCGCCAAGAACACACCAAGAACACGCGCGTGTTCTGGGTTTGCCCAGATTTACATTTTCTCTTCAATCTCACTGAATACTTGATCATATCATGCAATCCACATACCAATCAACTCGTTTCAACCTCACGATCATGTCTATGATATTTAATTTCATTTAAATTAAACATATAACAAGAAATCATGAAAAATCCTCAAGAACCCTAATTTTTGCATGAAGGCTAGGATTTTTTATACACGATTCAAACAATGCAATTAATTGAGGGGAAACATTCCATGCATGATTATGAACATATGGCCAAATTATTGTGCAGCAAAAATTGCATGAATCATAGAGTTAGAAGAGATCATGCTTACCACTTGCAGCTGGTGATTGTGATTTGTGTTAGAGGTGTTACAGCTAGGTTCCAATGATCTGGATAGCTTCCCTAGGTGCCATGGAGTGTGTATGAATGCTTGGAATGAATTGAAATGATCTGGAACTTGAGATGGTACCCCAACTGCAAATCTGTCAAGAACTTGAGCAATTGGCTGGTGATTTTGTGAAATCTATGTTCCAGATGTTATGTGAGTGTTTGGATCACTTCTATATGATGTATGTGAGGTGTGTGAGTGATTGGTTTGATTGGAAAAGCTCTCAAACTCAAAACCCGATAGTGACTTGCCTTAGAAGGAAAAATTGGAGTGAAAGAAGAGATTTTGAGGAAAGCATCTGCTTGATGGCTTTGGTGTACTCAAACTGATCACAAATGAGCTCTATTTATAGTAGAGCAAGTTTGTTTTGGGATCCACAGTGAATGGCAACTGCAGCAGAGGTTTGGCCAATGTTTTCCAATGGAAATCCTAGTCTCCTCTAGCCATTGACTAGAGGTTAGGGCACAGGGCTGTGGTTCCCTTGGTCTTGGATAAGTCTTGACTGAATTCAGTTGAGAATGGTTCAGTCCATGCCACCTTGATGCTTCCATTGAATGCTCCAATCCAAAATTGGAGTCTTGTCCCTATTTTGGCAATTCTAGGTTCAATATGCTATTTCTTGTTCCAAAGACTTTGGAGGCTTGGCTCAGTGATTGTCCCCTTTAGATTCAATCCTCAGATGTGTCCAAGTGGATAGGAGCATTTGGATTTGGCTGATTTTGGAAAATCGACCAAAAGTGTAAAAATCTGCCTTGCCTTGGCAGATTTCAGCAAGGCAACTTGCCAATGTCATATCTCATGACTCAAATTGAATTTGGTAATGTTCTTGGCCATTTTGGAAAGCCCTTACATGATACAACAACTGTTTGAACATGTTTGGTTTTGATCTCTTTTGAATCCAAGTGAAAAATCCCCCTACATTTGGCAAAAAGTAAGGTAAAATCTGACTTAGTGAAATTTTCACTAAGTGTTGGAACAAATTGACTTTTCTTGATTTTGATCACTCCATAACTCAAAATCCATGAGGAATTTGGACATAGGTCAGTATGAAGCTTTTGTAGAGGGCAATGAGATCTACAAATCAAGCTTTGAATGGGGAACAATGGCCTTGTGGTATAGGAGTTATGGTCCTCCAAAGTTGGCACATTAGTGTCACTTTTTCCATAACTTAGAAATTTTTCTAAGTTTTTATGGTTACCCCTTTTACAAGTTATCCCACTTTCTTTGATTTTTATTGATGAATGATGATTCAAATCATACATTAACATCATTTTAGGGTTAAAAATCCATTTTGGTGAAAAATCTCAAAAAGTCAAAGTTGACTTTTGTGCACAGTTGACTTTTTATCAGATGAATTCCAAACTGTGCAATTCTTCATGAAATCATGTCCTTGACCTAAATCAAACTCGATGGACATGTTCCATGGGTGTCATAGGGTATATTGAATCATGTCTTAGGGCTTGGGAGCATCTCCTGGTCAAAAGTCAAAGTTACAGTTGACTTTCCTCGCGAAACCCTAATTGTGGTGCAGATGAAATTGAGACTTGTTGCTCAAGCTTCTTGGATTAATCCATTGTTCCAAATGGATCAATATAGTTCATTAGAGACCCTCAAACCCTCTCTTGAGGTCTTGGCTCATGATTTTCCCTAAAATTCAACTTATGGGTGAATTAGGTCAAGAAACCCTAATTCCTGATTTTTGATGAATGCATCCCCTAAGGAAAAATTGACTTGATGATTGGGTACATGAGGTTCCATGGAGTATATTAGGTTATGTTTTGGATCATTGGCTTGTGCCCAGATGAAAAATTTCCATCTGGAGGCCCTGGTCGACCAAAACCCTAATTTGGTGACACTGTCGATCTTGAGACTTGATCCACCTAGAAGGGAGCAGCCTTGGGCTTGATCCTTGAAGTGGGAGTCCCTTTGATCCATTGTGGATGTTTGAGAGGTTAGACAAGTTGAAGATCATGTCATTCCTTGATTGATCCTTTGCCTAAGGCTCTGAGAGGGCTTGAAACCCTAATTTTGATTGTAGTGGATGCTCACCCATCTTTGGGGAGACTGATGAAGTATGATGGTTCCTCCATATTATGATGATGATTTGCACAATGATGGGACATCTTAGTGGTCAAAATTTGGGGTATGACACAACCATGACAGTTAGAAACTAACCAGAGGTATATAAGCTTTCCTCTAACAGAAATCAAGGGGGTTGGTTCATTCTACACGTTTCAGAAAATTCTCACTCTTTCTTTCTCTGGGTTTTCTCTCTCGAAACTCTCTATTCCTTGAAGTTGTTTTCATTCTCTTCACACAGTTATCATCACCAATCTTCAAGCTACCTACTGTATGCATTAGCTTCCATCTGGAACCTCTATCACACCTTCCACGAGTGTATTTTTCATCACCATTAGATCAAGGTTTAAGCAAGATTCAGAAGCTTCTTGAGCATTTATTTTGCTCCGTGTAGATTACAAGATCGTGCATTGAAGTTGTCAAGGTTTCTTGAAGCTTGGAACTGCATGTTTGACTAGGTTTGAGTTTCTGAATTTCCAGCATCATAGTAGTCTGTATAACATGAATTAGGGCATCATGTAGTTGCATCTGAAGTCCTCCTACCTGAGGCAATGGTTTTGGTTAGATTCTAGAGCTATTTGTGTTTGTTTCAGTTTTGGATCTTGAATTTGTTTGCTTCGATTTAGCTTATACATGCATCTTATGTGAAAACTAATGGCATAATTGGAATCTACTTGGAGAGAGGAAGAGATTGGTGTACGATTTGTGCCTTGCTGGTGACCTGAACATTTTGGCACTGTGGAGAAGTGACCGGAGAAGGTGACCGGAGGTTGCTTCGGCCACCTGAGGATTCAACCTTGCCTGAACCCTAGCATTTCTCAGTTTATAACATGACTGTTGGATGGATTGGATCTAACGCTTCTCATCACACCAACACATTAATGAGACGTGCTCCCTTGCACGTGTTTCATTTTTCTGAATATGTTTGAATTCAATTGATCTTGTGTGGTTGTTGCATCATTACTTAACACGTGCGTGCATCCTGATCACTTGATTTGCGTACCTTTCCTGATCATCCTTGTTGACCTGATCATGTGGTTGTTATTGAGTCAAGTTGTTGACTGCTTTCCATGTTATGCACCCCACCTGACCCACGCGCCCTGGGCCTTGAGTTTCTTGCTACGCACACCCTCCTTTTTTTAAGCCCAATTGCATTTGAACTATATATTTGCTAATGTAGCACCCCCCTGACTCATTCCATTTCATTTTTATTTTCTTTTGCATAGTTATTCCATTTTTAATTGTTAAAATTACTTTTAAGCATCTTAAAATTCCATAAAAATTCATAAAGCATCTGAACACATTTAAATAGTTTTTGGTCATCTTATTTTCTGATTTTATAATATTTTGTCATGCTTCCATGAATATTCTTTTATTATCTTTTGTTTGTGCATTTAATCATGACCTATGCTACATATTGATTTTATTTGACATGGTGGTGCCTTGAATTTTTGCATAATAATTGGTATGTGCATTTATGATATGATGAGGCATGTTATACATTTTTTTGAATTTTCTAAGTCATGTCTTGATGATTTTTTAGTGATGTTTTTGAGACAATTGTTAATGTGCCTTGTGTGATATTGTGAGACCTCTTTGAGCATGTTCCTCAATGATTTTTGAGCCACTTTATTGTGACATGTTCACCTACTGGTTTCATTTCAAATAACTTGAATCTCACAATTTTGTTGAGCCTTTAAATTCCATTTTGATCCATTAAAGTGCATGTGTGTTTGTGTAGGCATTAGAGGAGTTGTGCTTAGGTTTTGATTTGTATTATGTGCCAATCTTCTTTGACTATTTGTTGAGGTTTTTAATACATGTTGTATGAGTATTATAGGTCCTTTTATCATGTTATAGGTCATTGCTTGCCCACATTGAATTGACTTGTATGCTCTTGTGCAAACTTGAAATGTTATGTGGATTTGTATTCCTTTCGTTGCATGTCTTTGTTGCTTTGTTTTCGCCTATGCTTGTGTGATCTTAAATGTACATTTAAAATTGATTCATGTTCTATTTGTGTTCATTTTTAATCATACAACATGACTTGTGATTGCATCTTTGCATCTTGCATAAGTTCATCAATTTGTGGCACTTGTTTGAACTTGTTAGAACATAATTTGTTTCTTCTCTTCTTAACTTGCTAACATGAGTTGTGTATGAACTTCACATGTCATCCTTGCATTATTAATTGCATCTTATACATCATATGCTACTTGTTTGTATCCATTAGACATGTATGGTCTCATTTCATCTCCATCTTTAATTTGCATTATAAGTATGCACCCTTGTTGAACTTAAATTGTTGTTTGTTCACTTCTTCTTGCTTAATTTCTTAAATGCTTGCATCCATGACATATGTGTTCATTAAATGACATTCATATGCATTCCTAAATGTCATTTAATTCTGACCTTGACATTTAATCATGCATTAATACATGTTTACCTTTCATAAGCATTCTTCCTTCATAAGTAATACATAGTTTGCATTTGTGTGAACACTTAGTGCATAGTTTGACATTATTTGGTTTCATTTGGCATGATTATTTTGGTAGGATCCCTTAAGACATACCTACTAACTTAGGATGGTTCCTAACCCTTAGTACTTCTTCCTTCTTGGTTTGACCTTTGTTTGGTGTTTAGAACATCTCCTTAGAATATTAGGACTTGTTGGCTTCCTTATTTTCACTTGTACTTCAATATTTGAATTGTTTTGGTACTAACCATTTTGTGTAGGGGCTATGGTAAGTCTTGAGTATGTGGATGCTTATCCATACTCATATCTCTTCTCTTTTATCTCCTTCACTTTCTTTTGTGTGTTTGTGAATAGCATGATATAATGCTTTGTGTGTATAACTTTCTCACACCCTTAGGGATCTTAGCTCATCCTTAATCTTTGATTAAGGTGAGGTAGGATAAGCATTAGGTAGTTCTATCCCTCTCTTCTTTTAGACTTAGGTGGTTCCTATTACCTCACATGACCATAGGATCTCCATGCATGATAACTTTAGGATAACTAGTCCCCCACTTAGACTTTGTCATTTCTTCAACTTGAGTCTCTTTCTCATCTCAAAACAAAAAGCAAAAACATATAATAAAGGATTAGCATGTATTGCATGTGAGCCTTGCATGTGGGAAATGGAAGGAGGAGGGTTTCCTTCCGCCTTTCTAGAGTGTTTAGCATACGTCCTGTTAGGACGACCATGCAATGCATTTGATCCTATGTCATAGACTTTAATGCAATATGTGTTACAAACACAATCAATCAAAACACTTCTTCTTAAAAGACAAAAACAAACAAACAATTATCTTCTCACCTCCTCACTCCGTTCGTAAAGGATGTGTCACGTGCGTTCTACCGTAAACAGGTAAATGCCTAAGATTCCATACAACGAGCTGCGACACCTAACAGCTGGAACGCACGCCTGGACGTACTCCACTTAAAAAACACAAACAAACTAATCCATCCCTAGTGAGGGGAACTAGGTCGCTCTGATTCTCGCGTGCCAACGGGATACGTACACTACTACGAAAAACCCATTTAGCAACAGCTGGGAATGATATATAATGACACGGGCGAAGGCGTTGTTATGTAGATTGTTGTTGTAAGTTCGCCGTTTCTACAACGGTCTGGAAACCGTTGTTGTATTCTGGAAGCGCGTGATATATTACAACGGTTAGGTATTTCAACTGTTGTAATATATATTAACTATCACAACGGTTATCAGTATGAACCGTTGTCATATATGTTAACTATCACAACGGTTATTTGTCTCAACCGTTGTGGAATGTATCCTTAGTTTATTAAATACAAATGTATATTGCTTGTTTTACCATCCACCTTATTAAAGAAATACAACCATTAAAATTGGTAAAGAACTATATAATCTGAAAATTAAACTGTTCTTGAAAACCAACTTAAACTCACCACTGTTTTCCGAATTGCATCCATTTCATTCCGCACATTTTATGTTCCTTAACATAAAATTTATGGTTCGATGGTCGGTTTCCTTCAATCCATCGATATCTTTTGTTATAGTTTACCTCACCATCGCCAAAAATCGCCACGATTTTATCATCATAACAATGATCATGATCTTAACAACCACGATGATTAGTGACGACGATGAGGTAAATTATAATAAAAGATATCGATGGATTGAAGGAAACCGACCATCGAACCATAAATTTTATGTTAAGGAACATAAAATGTGCGGAATGAAATGGATGCAATTCGGAAAACATTGACATGATAAAGGTTGGTTTTCAAATACATCCTAATTTTCAAATTATAATGTTCTATAGCAATTTAACTGATTGCATTTTCAATAAAAGGATAGTGAAACAAACGATATACATAGTATATAATAAACTAAATTTCATATACAATATCAGAATGAATTCATATATATGTACCTTATCAGAATGAATTCATATATAGGTACCACCATCATCATCACCATGTGAAACAAATCCTAAGAAGTGGGAAGCAATGATGAAAATTAGTTAGTATTAAATTTAACTATATACAATATACATAGTATATATATAATAAACTAATGTTCTATATCAATTTAATTGATTGCATTTTCAATAAAAGGATAGTAAAACAAACAATGTACATAGTATATAATAAACTAAATTTCATATACAATATAAGAATGAATTCATATATATGTACCTTATCAGAATGAATTCATATATATATGTACCACCATCATTATCACCATGTGAAACAAACCCTAAGAAGTGGGAAGCAATGAAGAAAATTAGTTAGTATTCAAAACAAAACAACCAAAAGTTGAAACAAAACCCTAAGAAGTGGGACTGTACCATTACAATGAAGTTCACCTTGCTTGTGAAGCATTGAAGTTGAATTTGCACAAAATGAGAACAATCAACAAAAACAACATGAAGCAAACGAGATAATGGGAACTATTTAACAAAAAGATTGAAGTAGAAGACTACCTTATTTTCCATAAACAATATGTACATTACGCTTGCTACCGCCAGCATCATCACCATGTTCATCTAATTTTAGATTCTGCAGGAAGAACTACAAGGAGAAAGAAGCTTAAATCAAAAGCTTCATACTTCTTGTATTTCTTCTCGTAGATTCTAAAAAAAGATGAAGTTTGGGTGCTAGGGTTTCGCTGTGAAGGAAACGGCGCGACTGTCAAAAAGGGAAAGTTAATTCCCTTATATAGGTAAATGTTTCACAACGGTTTTCTTAAATAACCGTTATGATAGATTATATATTAATTTAATAATATCACAACGGTTAGTTATAATAACCGTAGCGATACCCCTTATACGTGGTACAAGGTTCGACACCAGGCAACAACATTTTCCTAAAATTACGCCTGGATTATAAGTGATATCGTTATGGTCATTACTTATAACCGTCGTTGCACTTCCCAACATATGAACGGTTTACAAGAAAATATAGTTCCAGAATATGAACGGTTTACAAGTTAATTATCATCATTACAAGCATTAAACTATTAGTCTTTTCATCTTCAACCTTATCTATAAATAGACAATTTTACATATCTAAATAATATATTCTTCGTAACAATGAGTTCAACAAATGAGAATCCTAGAAACCTCAATGAGGAACGTCAGGCGCCAATCCAGGAGGTCGTCCAACCAGCAACTGCCAACTTCAGGGATGCCTTAAGGGTAAGGAAGGATAAGAAGAAGAAGAAGAAGAAGAAGCCGAAGAAGAAGAAGATAAAGAAGAAAAGGAGGCCTGTATATTATGATTCCGATGAGGGGAGTGAGGAGAGATGTCTAGATTATAAAGATGCATTTTATGCTATGGGCTCTGACAATGATCTTGATATGTAATATGTTTATCAATGTACTCTCAATGGAATATTAAAATAAAATTATGTCTATATATGTTAATCTCTTACAGTTTTATTTTTAAAGTTATATATATACTCTATTGCACTTAAAAATACTAAAGAATACATTGCTGTGAATCGAAGCGTGATACATGTAGTACAACGGTCTTCTAATACAAGCGTGTTAAAATGTAAAAATATGGAAAAAAAATATAGAGCTGGGAATCGAAGCTTGTTACACAGCTTGTATTACAACGGTTATGTAATACAACCGTCGTTAAATATGGCGTTATAAATTTTTAATCCTGTTACAACGGTGGGATACGAAACCATGGTAAAGCTGGCATCGTTAAATGGGTTTTTCGTAGTAGTGGTAGGCAGGAGATCGTGCGAGATCTCTCCGGGCACAATCCTTTCACCCTTCCCTAATCCGTAGTCCGAACTACGTTGACTCTGACTTTCCCATTGCACGAGGGAATACGTAGGCCTAGGACTCCGTGGACGTCCTATCGAGTCACTTCTTTTTCTGTTCTTCCCCATTTCTCCGTTCTTTTCTGTTCCTGTTCCTTTTCCTTTCCAGTAGCAGTGGAGCTCCAGATGACGACACCCTTTGATCAAGACAACAAGCGTGGATCCCATCGAGTACGATGGACGCGTGGGGGTGCTAATACCTTCCCCTCGCGTAACCGACTCCCTTACCCATTTCTCTTGGTCGCGAGACCATGCTCTTTTCCCTTCCCTCAGGTTTACGCAGTGTTTCCTTTCCCTCTCTTGGGATAAATACACATTGCTGGCGACTCTGTTTCTGCGCCATTTTTGTGTTTGTACTTGGATGAAAATCCCGGGAGCGATACCAATCACAATACACTCGGGCCTCTATCCAAAGAATAAGACCCACCACCTTTTCAATTCATACTTATTTATATGCTTGTTTATACACCTGTATATATACCTGTGTATATCTATTTAGGGTTTCCTTTAGCAGTTAGGTCATCCTCAGTTCACACTTATATCAAACAGTAGGATACTTATAATTCAGTTCAATCAACTAGTTTATTCTTATACAAATAAATTCATTTCCCTAGAGAGGATTAAATCTCGGTGAAACCTCTATTGAATTTCTTCAAACCTTAGAACTGTTCAACAAAGAAAGGATTATTTCCCGGTGAAACCTTTCTTGAACTTTTCTTAGGCTTGGACCCACAGGCTTCCTAGAAGCATCCTAGCCTCCTCTTGGGATTAGTACAAGGACCCACAGGTTTCCTAAAAACATAGGATATAATTTAGTCATCTCCACTATTTCAATCCTCAGGAAAGTCAAAAGCCCAAGAACATCCAGTCATTCAAGAGCTGATCTTCATCTCTAGAACCCTCAGACTCCTCTTGGGCATCATACAAAGATCTTTCCCCAACTAGAGTCTGCCTTCTCTTAAGAGACTTGGGTAGTCTCAGCCTCCTCTTGGGCTTCATACAAGTAGACTTGGAAAGTCTCACCCCCATAGTCTCCTCTTGGACTTCATATAAGGACTCTCAGGCTTCCTAAAAGCATAAGATAAATCCTAATCATCTTTACCAATACATCAATTCCCCGGAGAGTTAAAACCTCTAAGGCATTCAAACTCATCTTTAAATCCCTTTTGGCCCCCAACAAGGCTTGACTTTCACTTTAAAAATCCCCCAGCAGAACCATGATACCATCAACAAATCCCCAAAAGTATCAGAACTTCAGGGCATCTGGTAATTCAACTCTTTTCCAATCCCCAGCAAGAGTAGTTTCCCTTTGGATTCCTCAAAATAGTTTAGACTTTCTCCTGTATTTAAATAATCCTCAGTAAAAGTCAGCCTCCTCTTAGGCTTTATATAATAATTTTCCCTTCACCCTCAATCTTGGGCTTTGTACAAGACAGATATAATACTTCCCCAATTGAGTCAGTTTTCAACTTTTTCAACTTCAACCTTGGGCTTTGATCAAGGCACACAATTAAACATCCCCTCAGGTGAGACCATAAGTCCTCTCTGTAGGAGGACATTTCCTCTATACATCATATATCAAAACAAACAATCAAAATTTTTTCCAGATAATTGATGTAAATGGCACACTTGTTGATTAAAAATCTAAGCTGGAGTCCCTCCTTTATCATGGCTAAAATTTATCTTTCATCTAACTGGCGTAAGTGGCAAGCCTCTGGATTCCACACATCCAAGCCAATGTCCATCTCTTAGTATGCAAAGATTTATAAAGGAAGATATGGCATTGCTGGATTCCACACATCCCAGTTAAAGTTACTTCCCTTATAACCAATTACTCAACATTTGTGATGAATAGGTGAGATAGCTCCCTTTAGAGATGACAAATTCTCTCCCAGTCAAAACACTCCTTTAGCTTCAATCTTGGGCTTTGAATAAGACACAAACAACTCCTTTAGCTTCAATCTTGGGTTTTGAACAAGACACAAATACTTTTTTTAGCTTCAATCTTGGGCTTTAAACAAGACACCAATATTTTTTCCTCCCATAGAATAGGAGGTACTACGATTGCTCTGATATCCCAAATCTCTTTACGGGAATACGTAGGCATAAGATTGTGAAATCTTAGCGAGCACACAAATAAAAAAAATTTAGGTCCAGTACCTTCCCAAAAACAATAGAAAACCAAAAAAAAAACAAAAAACATTCCCTCAGCTCTCACAAAGGAGAAACTTTCCCCAATCAACCGCAGATAGACTTAAGAAAGCATTTCAAATAGTAAGAAAATATATGTAAATGAAGGTTCCTATAGATTACTATAGATACTCTGGGTGTTAATAGCTTTCTTTTGTATAACCAAACCCCGATTCCCGATCTCTTCACATTTGTTAAAGAAAACACTTGCACGCAGGGTTAGTTTAAGATATCTTCCCCTTCCTTTTAAGCTTCATAGGATAAATACAGAAATAAAAAACTAGCGTTAAAAGCGACAGTGGTCGCGTCACAAAACTGGAGCACACAGAAAAATAGTGACTCTGCTGGGGATTCTTATATTCCCTAAGAGGTTTAAGCCTTGCATTGCTTTTATTTTTCTGCTGTTTTTTTGCTTTCTCATTCTATATCATTTATTGTCATACTATCTGTTTATCTGCTATACTTGTTTAAATTACTATTATCTAGGAATGTGATTAATACACATGTGGTGAGTCCGAGAGCACATTTTAAGATAAGTGGTGGCAGACTCAGGAAGGTTTATAGGGAGTGAGTCCCGACCAAGCAAACATGAAAGTCCACCGAATCAGTGGAGGTACCCTTTTGGAATTACTGATGTTGAACGAGCAAGTCGTGAAAACATTACTTTTCCACTGGGCACCCTTAAAACTGAGGATTAGTAAACATTTATCCACCTGAACATTGTTAGAACGTAGTGCTATGACTATCGGGAATAGTTGATACACGATACTACACTTAAAAGAGATTCATCTTGGGGATATTTCATCTCTCATGAGTCAGTCAGTTTGCTGTTAATATTCTTGAAAGGGGTCAATGATTTTGGGAACCTTTGTTAGAACCCGTTCTACAGGTACAAAAATTGGACCCTAGTACACACCTTGGGGATGGGTTGATCCATGACTCCATGCTTGTGACGATGAACCCCTAAACCCATGTTTTCAAATGTTTTTATTTGTTGCATTCATGCATCCATGCATTTCATTCATTAAAGAAAATTTTTATTAAATTAAATTAAAAAAAATCTTTTTCTAAAAGAACTAAAACAATTGTTGCAAATATCAGAAGCCGTGCTATGGATTTCGGTAGAAGAAATATGCACAAGTACACCTTCAAAATTCCAAAACTAGAAGACCTAAGAAAATTGGGAAGGGTGATTACTAATCCCGAAGCTTTTAGAGCTAAGCACGGAGGACTGTTGTCTCTTTTGAAGGTCAACATCGTGGAAGGAGTCCTGTCTACATTGGTTCAGTTCTATGATCCAGTATACCACTGCTTCACATTTATAGATTATCAGCTCACACCAACACTGGAAGATTACTCTCATATGATTAATTTACCTATCACTTATCAAGATCCATTTTCTGGATTAGAAGAAATTCCTAAAGATCAAGCCATTGCAAGAGCCACCTCTTTGGAAGAGTCAGATATCAAAACTCAGATGATCACCAAGGGAGGAATCCATGGTTTACCAGCTAAATTCCTGATGGAAATAGCCCTATACTTTGCCAACATAGGAAACATTGCTGCTTTCGAGGATGTCTTTGTTCTGCTCATATATGGGTTATTCCTCTTTCCCAACATTGACAACTTCGTCGATATTAACGCTTTCAAGATATTCGCAATTGGGAATCCAGTCCCAACTTTGCTCGCGGATGCTTATCATTCAGTACATTTAAGAAATTTGTACAGTGGAGGGATAATCACATGCTGTGTACCATTACTCTACAAATGGTTTATTTCCCACTTACCCAAGTCTGCTGTTTTTTAGGATCTCAAGAGTGGTATGCGATGGTCGCAGAAGATTATGTCTCTCACTCATTCTGACATAGATTGGTACAATCGGATCTATGACGGAATCAAAATCATTGACAAATGTGGAAGTTTCCCCAATGTACCCCTCGTTGGTACTAAAGGAGGGATCAACTATCATCCAATTTTAGCTCGTCGTCAACTTGGATATCCGATGAAGAATGTACCACATAACATTCATCTGGAAGGTCTTTTATTCAAGGAAGGAGAAAATGACAGAGCACTAAAGAAAGAAATTGTGCATGCCTGGAAACATGTTCATAGGAAGGGAAGAGAGTTCTTAGGAAGGCCAAACTGCATCTCTGCAGAGCCTTACCTCCGATGGGTGAAAACTAGAGCCATTAAATTGAAGATGCCTTACCCTCGTCGGGAATTTTTTCCCCTGAAAGATTCTATTCCTTACTTCATGAATGACACGGAAAAACTTCAGGTAGCTTTCAACAAAGCCCAACGAGAGAAGAACTCTTGGAAGAACAAGTACCAGATTGTCAGCTTGGAATGCACAGAGATCCAAGTGTTATTAAAAAAAAAGGATGCTCTGATTGAGATATTGGAGCAACATGCTATAGAAAGTCAAGAGGAACGAAGAAGTTTACTCTCTCCTTTCACATGTCAAAGGATCATCGACCCGACAACGGTTGAAGGGGCCCAATCAAAGAAGAGAAAAATTCAGCAACCGGCATCTGAAGTTTCTTCAGGAATACCTTAGGATCCATAGGCCTATTTTTCCTTCTCGCACTTTGTAAAATAATGTAATTTTCCCTGTAAGATACTGCAATCCTTTGAATTCAATAAAAAGGTTTCCACCGCTGTGTGATATTTGCAACATAATTGTTAAAAGTTCTTTTGAAAACAAAACAAAAAATTATTCTCATTCTTTGCATATCATTCATCATTCTTTCATTACACATCTTTGTCATCGAGTCTCATACATGTGTCATGCTTTAGAGTCAAACTGTCTCATTTGTACAATATTCGGGCCAATCGGCAAAAGAAAATGGATGATCTTGAGGAGGAGAACAGAGAATTAAAAGAAGAAATCAACGCTCTGAAGGAGAGTTTGGAGAAACTCCACAATACGATTGAATCCCTGACATCAGCTCAGGATCAACCGCCTCAAAGGACTGCGATCTTAGAGATTATGTCTACACCAGCATTTAAGACGCCCGACAGTCAACCTCAGTATAATATGCCTAAAGGTTTTCCCTGGGGCATGCCTTTCAATTTTGTCCCTGAAGGATATATACCTCCGGTCACTGAAGATCTAGAAGTCATAGCAGGAACCTCCAAAATGAAGGTTACAAACTTTAGGTAAATGAAGACGCAAGGGTTACAACGGAAACTCCTATACCTGAAGGCTACAAACTTCAGGTCACTGAAGCGCCAAAAGTCACCGTAGTAATGTCTATACCATAACCTGTGATACATACTATCCCAGAGGAACAGATTCTGCAAGCCACTTCCGGCATAAATGAAGAAGTATACAAAAGGATGAATGAATTCTAAGAACATTTCTTGGAAATGTAAAAAGAACTGCATGTTATTCACGGACAGGACTTGTTTGGCAAGGACGCCACTACCCTCTGTTTGGTCCCTAATGTAAAGATACCGCACAAATTCAAGGTGCCTGACTTTGAAAAATACAAAGGCAACTCTTGCCCTCAAAGTTATTTGGTGATGTACGCTCGAAAAATGTCTAGCCAAACAAAAAATCAACAGCTACTGATCCACTACTTCCAAGATAATTTAACCGGTGCCGCACTCAAATGGTACATGGGTTTAAACCGTAGAAAGATCAACACTTTCATAGATCTTGGGGCAGCTTTTGTTCAGCAGTATAAATATAATTTGGACATGGCACCAGATAGGGACCAGCTCATAGCAATGTCCCAGAAAGATAAAGAAACCTTCAAGGAGTATGCTCAAAGATGGTGTGAAATCACTGCCCAGATCTTTCCTCCTCTCGAGGAGAAAGAAATGACAAAAATCTTCTTGAAAACCTTAAGCTCGTTTTATTATGACTGAATGGTTGCAAGTGCACCTAGTGACTTCACAGAAATGGTGAATATGGGAGTATGCCTAGAGGAAGTAGTCTGAGAAGGCTGATTAGTCAAAGACGTAGAGCCGTCTAGCGGTACTAAAAGGTACAGGAATGCTTTCCAAAAGAAAAAAGAGCAAGATATCAGTAATATCTCTAAGAGTAAGCAAAGGCGAAGGTATCAACCTCGGCAGGTAGCAGCAGTAGCTCCCACTATCAACCCAACACCAGCTACGACATATCAACCAGATTGCTCAGAGTCAGCCAAATCAACAACAGTATCAGCAAAGGCAGCAACAGCCTCTTCAGCAGGCTCGTCCGTAATACAATAACAGCAATAGTATCACACGATCTCCAGGGTTTGACCCCATACCAATGTTATATGCAGAATTATTTCCACTTTTACTAACCAAGGGGCACGTTCAAACTAGGACTCCTCTTACAGTACCGGACAATCTGCCTTTTTGGTTCAAAGCCGATCAATCTTCCCCTTACCATCAAGGAGGACCGGGGCATAACATTGAAATCTGCCCCAGCTTCAAATCTGACGTACAAAAGCTCGTCAGAAATGGAATTTTGTCTTTCAAAGATACAAATCTGAATGTTCAAACAAATCTGTTGCCGCAACATGAAAAAACTTTAGTAATGTTGATAGAAGGAGAACCCGACAGCAGTTATCAAATTCACGATGTATGCCTACTAGGAACAAATCTGGTAAAAATGCATTGCAGTCAAAGAAGGTACGACCATGTACCATCTCATAACTATCATCAGTGTGGTATTTGTTCCAAGAACAATTAAGGGTGTGTCATTGTACAAGCAGCTCTTCAAGAATAGGTGGATCTAGGCTGGATTCAGGATCACAGGATTCGTGAAGTAAATATGGCCTACCAACACCCAAACATTGTTCAAAATCATAACATCCGCGTAATGAATGTCAATCTAGTGGCAATACATTCAAGACAAAGTCAGTATTACAATTTGCCAATGCACGACTACAACGCTTGTCTGATTTGCTCAAAAGACAATCATGGATCCTCTTTTATACAAGAGGCCCTCCAGCGTCAAATAGATCTTGGATGGATCCAAGACTACCATGAAAGGAATGATCACCAGGTCAACATGATTCAGATCTTCGACATTCGTTTAATGGATACCAGTCTAGTAGAATTGCATGCCAAGCAAGTCAGACTCGGTTTTCTGTCCTCGCATAATTATCAGAACTGCAAAGATTGCTCCGAAAATGATCAAGGTTGCGCGCTTGTACAAAGAACTCTTCAACATCAGTTGGATCACTGGTGGCTCCCAGTCTACCAAGATGAAGACACACAACAAGTTTGCATAACCAACGGAAATTCGAGCAGACACCAAAGATGTGACATCCGCTTACTGGAAACGAATTTGGTAAAGATGCACTACATACAGAGTGGGTACGGCCGGGTTCCACCTCACAATTATGAATGATGTGGAATATGTTCATAAAATAGCCAAGGATGCTACCTCATGCGAGTAGCTCTCCAGCAGCAGATAGACCAAGGGGAAACCCAACTACGTCTGAATTCTCAGTCAATTAACATGGTGCAAGGTTGCCTCCTTGTCCAAAACAAGATCCAAGGACTACTGGACAAAAGGACTATCACAGTCTCCAATAAAAAAAACCTGTTAATTATGGAATTAACAAGGATGTTTTCACCATAATTCCTTTGGTCAAGGAACCAGAGCGCGTGGAGATCCCTCTCGATAGTAGAAAAGCTTCCAACGTTCCTAATCTGGAACCGATTGAGGTTACTTATGACGATCGAAAGACCCAAATAACCCCTATGGTCATCTACTTGTCGGGACCAATGCCATACAAGTCAGAGAAAGCTATTCTGTACAAGTACGATGCGACTATAGTAGAAGATGGAAAAGAAACTACACTGCCATCCGTTGTCAACATTGCTAATATCAGTCGAGTCACCCGAAGCAGCCGAATCTTCAACAGAGGAGTTGGAGAACTTTCAAAAGAAAAGGAACCTCAAGCTGAAGTTCCTGATCAACAAATTGGTCAATCCAGCAACACCGAGCCTGTGAAAAATAACGATGAAATGTTAAAACTCATCCAGAGAAGTGAGTACAACATTATGGATCAATTATTACAAACTCCCTCTCGGATATCCTTTTTACCTCTCTTGCTCAGTTCAGAAGCTCACAGAGAAGCTCTACAGAAAGTCTTGGAGCATGCCTTTGTAGAACAAGATGTGACAGTGGGTCAGTTTGACAACATTATTTCCAACATCACTTCATCCAACAATTTGGGTTTTAGTGATGAAGAACTTCCTGAGGAAAGAAAGGATCATAACATGGCACTCAATATCACAGTCAACTTCCAAGATGATGCTTTAGCCAGCATACTGGTAGGCACAGGTTCATCCTTGAACGTCATGCCAAGGTCAACTCTGGTACGATTATCTTTTCAAGGTACCCCGATGAGAGGAAGTGAGATCATCGTCAAAGCTTTTGACAGATCCAGGAAGACAGTTATCGGTGAAGTCGACCTTCCCATAACTATTGGTCCCCACACTTTCCAAGTCATGGACATCCGAGCAGCATACAACTATTTATTAGGAAGACCTTGGATACATGAAGTAGGGCCAGTCACTTTGACACTTCACCAGAAGCTGAAGTTTGTCAAGAACGACAAGTTGGTCACTGTATGCGAAGAACATGCTTTAATTGTGAGCAACTTATCATCATTTTCATATTTAAAACCAGAGAAGGTTGTTGGGACTCAATTTCAAGCACTCTCAGTGAGAAATGAGAATCACCAAGAAAAAGGAATGTCAATTTCCTCGTACAAAGACGCTCTCCAAGTAATAGGAAGCGGTGACATAAAAGGATAGGGGCAAGTTGTGGTTCCTGTTGATTAGAAGACAATAAAAGGTCTCGGTTTTCTTCAGCACTTACCAAGACTACAAAAAAGGATGAGAGCATTCGCCCCATTCGAGATTTCTTCTACAGTGGAGGCTTCCTACACCCAATATCTCAAGAAGTCCACACCACCATCGAGGAGAATAGTTCCTCTGATCTAGATGAAGAGTGGAAATCCTATTTCAACGATGAAGGATACATATCTCAGGAAGAAACATGCATGCCATTTTGCTCTCCGAAACAAAGTCCCAAATATATACCAAGATCAAACGTCAGAATGATCTACGGAGATTGCGACCCCGGAGATTGCGAGCTTTAATTACAACTCATATGATCCCATGGATGGTTTGCCTATCTGGACCCTTACATGGAAGATTCACGGCAAAAAAATCAGCCAGAAAATCCATATCTGCTAAGTAACCTTGAGAAAAATCCACTTGTTCTCACTAAATCATGGATTCCTTGCCCAGAACATACCGAAGATATCAAACGCCATCTTGATGAGGTTGCAAGGATCACAGGACAAGAATTTATCAAATTTGCATTTCTTGAGGTCAATGTCATTGAAGAAGATGACTCATCTATCCCCTCAGAAACTTGGGATACTTTGGGGCAGCCAAGCGGCAAGTACGACTTTCTAGTAAAGTACACTCCTCCATTATGCTCTCGCATCAGATATGAGGACATCCAGCCAACTAGATGGGGAGATCCTCTTGAGAATGAAAGTATTGTTGAAGATGCAACAGAAGAGTCCTCTTATGATAACGCTGCATGGGAAGAAGACTCTAGTGATCCAACTCTGTCAGAAATCAGTGTCATTACTGAAGACGATCCTGGAAGAAAAATACTGGACTTTGTGATCCACAAAGGAGTTCATCGCCATTGGGTCACAGTTGTAGCGGTAAAAATTGTGAGTGTAAGCTATTGATTAACTTAACTCATAAAGCAATAGTCGCCACCGCACTTTTATTTTATCCAAAAAGGAAAGGAAAAAAAGCGAACAAAACCTAAACAAGCTCTAAAACAAGAACAAATAAACAGAGACTGGGTAAGGGGATTGGTTACGCAATGGGAAGGTGATAACACCTAAAACGTCTATAATACTCTATAGGAACCATTTGAAATATCTACGCTTTTTGGTTTGAAAAGAGAATGGGGAGGTGAGAAGAGAAATATTGTTTTAAGATTTTTTTGTTTGGAGAGACTTATCGCCTCATGCCTACATACCCACAAAGTGCAATATAGGATCAAAACCTCGTAGTTCGTGGTACAAATAACAAAATTTTTTAGTTATGATTCATTTTATCTTGAAAATACAAATTGTCATTCTCAAGAGAGAATACTCAACTAATTACCCAAAAGTATGGGAAAGAGGCATTTGCATCTTATTAAGATGGAGGATTTGCTTGGATTAAAATCAACAAGACTATCGCTTCAACATCTAAGTGGAAAATGGCCATACTTTACACAAAATACCATGGTTAGGAGCTTTATATCTCATCAAAGAAGATGACTCGTGTCTAATCTTTTTGAAAAGTTTAAAAGAAAAAAAGGTGCATAAAAGCACAAAAAGTTTGAATGAGTTTTGTATTTTTTATGTTTTTTGAAATGGTCAAAATATGATTAACATTGATTGACATTTATTAAAGAAAAACAAAATTTGAAAATCACTTGACCAAAGTCAAGGTTTTATTATGAAAGTGGTTTTGAGTTTGAAAACAAGAAGGTTTTAAAAAAGGGAGAAGATTTTGAAAATTTAAGAAGGCGTGGAGAAGAAGTGACTACCTTATTGCATAAAGTAAAAGCTAAGGTAAGAAAGATCTAACCACATTGAGGCACTCTTCAAAGCATAATAAGAAAAGAATTCCATCCTCTTGAGACAATAAACAAGCCAAATAAAGGCTAGAATACCAAACTCCATAATAATCCAAAGCATAAGGGAGAGAATCCTAATTCTAAGTCCATAAGTCCATAATCAAGCCAAGAAGTCTAAGAGTAGAGATCCTCCAATGCAAGGGATAGTGTCCATAGTCCAAAAATTAAGAGCATAAGTCTTTTAGTGGTTCAAGTCTTTATTAATGTTTTTGAGTCCAAATGGACAAAAGAAAGACAAAAGCACAAGATAATATGGTCCAAGTGGACAAAAGAAAAATAACATAAACATAAACATGATATTAGGGGTGTTCAAAACTGAACCAGCCCAATTAAAAACCGCAAATCGGACCAAATCAAATCGAAAACCGCAAAAACCGCATTTTGGTTCGGATGCATTTGGGTCATTTTATGACAGAATCGCGCGGTTCGGTTCGGTTTGCGGTTTATATTTTAAAACCAAACCAAACCAAACCGCAGTATTTACAAATTACACCATTTTATTTAATTTAAATGCCCAACATTAACAGCCCAACCCAAGTAATAAAAAACACATTCCTTGCCCGAAACACACTTTCACTTTTCTTCATCGTTTTCCAATTAGGGTTACTTCACGATAGAAACAAACGACAAAAGCAGCAGTACAACACGGCAGCAACTTCTTCCAAAAGGCGTCGTCGTCATCACTAAGGTACTCACTTCTATTTATCTTTTGGCTTGTGCATCCTACTTTTAATTTAATTATTAAGTATAAAAATAACAAGTGTGGGCAATGATTTGGCTTGTGCATCCTACTTTTAATTTAATTATTAAGTATAAAAATAACACTGTTATGTTCCGAATTTCATTTTGCTCTTATTGATTATTTTCACAATGATTTGATAACTTTTAAAGAAATGATTGATATTCTTTCTTCTATATTTTTTAGGGGGTTAAATATTCCAATTTGGTTGTTTGAGAAAGAACTTTATTTTATTTATTATTAGGGTTAGGAGGAATTTTATTTTTGGTAGAAGGGAATTTTATTTAATTTTGGCAAGGAAATATGTCATCTCAATATTGAGAAAACTACAAACTTTAAAAATTCAATAGAAAAGCATTGAATAAACATGACAGCAAATAACAATCAATTGAATCATACATGTTGTAACTATAGTTGATTATACATAATAAAAGTCTTGTAAAAACCAAACCAACCGAACCAATCAAAACCACATTGGTTTGGTTTGGTTTTTTTTAAACCAACCGAACCAAACCAAACCACATGTTTTTTTCTCTTGCGGTTCGGATGATTTTTATCGTGAAAACCGCCTGAACCGCACCGCGAACACCCCTACATGATATGATATAATGCGAAATGAGCAATAAAAAATAAAATAAAGAGAGATAGGGAGCAAGAAGGAAACATAAACAATATAGTAATATAATATAATAGTATATACATAATAGTAGCAGAAAGGCCATAGTGTCATAAGCCTTCAAAAAAGTAACACCGATTATTCTGTCCCGCGTCATGAACTATAATGAATGAACAATGTACTTAGGCCAAGTTTAATGAAGACTTGTTAGAAGATTGATAGAATCAAAGCCTCTACGCAACAATCTTCATAGATTTTGAACCTAATACGAAAGATCAACCATCCTTGGGCTTACAATCATAAGTTTTTGCCACGAAAGTTCATGTTCCGATTCGGAGAGGGACAAATGTAACGCTATGTTAAGCAATTGCCAAGTGACTTATAAAGAAGTCACCCTACTCGAGGCCGACTAATAGTGATCTTTGTGCTAATGCATGCTAGATGAGCGATATGTAAATCGTCATCCGAAAGCAATACCGCACGAAAAGAAAAAGGTAATGATCTAGTCTTGATCAAGAATTCAACAAAGAAATTCTAAGATCCATAAAACTTTCATCGATCCAAATAAAAGAGAAATAGATGAAGAGAAAGTCAAATTAAACCACAAAATTATGTGATATAAGGCTAAGAACAAAGGGAAAGGGAAGAAAAAGGTAAAACAACCAAAATAGTCCCAAAAATGAGTTAAAATCACATTCTGGACACTGGTTAACCGGTTACCTTTATATGGTTAATCGGTTAACAAGTGCAAAAAAACAATTTCTACGCAAAACAGAGTGGTTAATCGATTAACCAGATTACACTGTATTTTGGTTAATCGGTTAACACTGGCAAAACAACAAAAAATATGCAAAATTCAGCATGGTCCTCTTTTAAAACTTTTTTCAAACACCTTATGATCATAGGACTGAATGTGCACAGAATTTTGAGTAAAACAACAATCAAAAACAATAATCAAACACAATTACAAGATCCAAAGGATCAAGTAACAAGAATCCACCAAGGATCTACATTATGGAAGATGAAATTGAAGCTTCAACAATGGTGAGAGATGAATTACCACTCCAAATCTGAAAATTCATTCTAATTGTTCTAGAATCCAAACACCAAAGCCTTGATCTATGAGAATTGATGAAGAAAACAAGCTTGGATGAAGGTTTAGATCAAAGTTGAACAATATTCAATGTGAATTCTTGCTAACTTTCAAAAGAAGAAATATGAGCTTTAGTGAATTTTGTGGTTGGGGAGAGAATTTGCAAGAGGTTTTTTGGCTATCAAAAGCTTGTGAAATGAATGAAATGAGGCCTCTATTTATAGGATTTAGGCTTGGAAAATTTGGTGGTTTGGAATTTGGTTTGGAATCAAAATTAGGACTGGAATTTGAATTTTGGAGGTAAAATCAAAATCAAGTGGTAATTAGTGAAGGTGTATGGTGGGAATTAATTATGATGAGGTAAGGGAATTAAAATGAGGTGAACTACAATATTCTCATGATGAAGCATTTGAAAATGGGTGCCAAAATGTTGCAAAATTTAAATTTGGCTCATTTTTTTCCAAAAACGCACTGGTTAACCGGTTAACCAAAATGAATTGCATTTGGTTAACCGATTAACACACCAAAAATTGAGAAAAAAATTACTTTTTGATGTGATGTCTTGACTCTGGATAGATTCTTTTTGCTTGTCAAAGAAGGCATAGAAATAAACACATGAACCTTGGAGTCTCTTGAATAATAATCAATTAAACCTTGGAAACTCTTGATCAGGTGATTTTTGAATTGTTTGCAGATCAACTTTGAATTTGTTCGGATGAAATTTATTCGAGCTGGGGGGCTGATATTGATATGCTTGATCCAAATTCTTCCTGAAAAAGTTAGTAAAGGAACACTCAAGAACAAACCTTCAGAGGAGGGCAAAAGAACCAAAATTCGTGATCTTGCTTATGGTATGAGATGCAAATGACATGTGGGATCTTATGGGTAAAAATTAGGGTATTACAACTGCCCCTATTTAAGTCTTTTCTATCCGGAGATACGAAGATGGGCATCTTTGTCTCGACGAGATAGAAGAGACTTAAAATAACAACAACCCAATTTTTGGCCCTAAGAGACCACAATATGATATGATCGTGTAAATGATATGCCAACACAAGACCTCTGTGGGGAGAAAACGCCACAGGAGACAAACAAAAAGCTGGGGAGCAAAGAGAAAAGACTCCACAAGGGAAAACACATCCCAACAGGGGAGTAAACAATCTCCACTAGGGAAGACTCAAGAGTAAGATTCCCCTGAGGGAAAATTACCAACACCGAAAATAAAATAGAGATAACTCGTCCCAACAGGGATTGAAAAAATCTCGGCTGGGGAAAAGATCGTCTAATACCAGACATCCGGTAATAGCATGATCAAAAAGGAAAGATTGCCAACTACCAACCAAGTGGCAGCTACAACAAGGAAATCAACCCAAAGGATATGAGAAATATTACCTACTACCAATGAAGGGCAGGACAACAAAGGCAATAATCTCAAAAAGGAGTACAAGAAATATCGCCTACTACCAACTAAAGGGCAGGATGACAAAGACAATAAACTCGCACGAGGAGAGATTACCAACTATCTAACAAAGTGATAGCTATAACAAGGTAACAAAACCGGCCATATTACCTACTACCAACTAAATGAGCAAGACGACAAAGGTAATAAGCCAGCTATATCACCTACTACCAACTAAATGGGCAGGACGACAAAGGCGATAAGCTCAAAAAGAGGGATTACCAACTATCAACCAAATGACAATTATAACAAGGTAATCAACCAAGAATATGAGAACTATTACCTACTACCAACAAAGGGCAGGATGACAAAGGTAACAATCTCAAAAGATCCGACAAATATCACCTACTACCAACTAAAGGGTAGGACGACAAAGGTGATAAACTTGAACGAGGGAAAGATTACTAGCTATCAACCAAGTGACAGCTATAACAAGGTAATCAAACCCGGCTATATTACCTACTGCCAACTAAATGGGAAGGACGACAAAGGTAATAAGTCAGCTATATCACCTACTACCAACTAAATGGGCAGGACGACAATGGTGATAAGCTTCCATTTCCAAAGCATGGGACCAAACTAGAGAAACGGTCAAACAAGACTCATCCCGAGGAGGAAATATCTCAACCGGGAATTAATTCCATCCAGATGAATGAACTAGGGAGGAAGGCTAAAACAAATATCTTCCACGAGGCATAAACTCGGTGGGGAATTAACAAAGATAGGAATTTTCTACTTATGGGTCGACACTCTAAATGGAGAGAGGACACACACGCTCTGAGGGGATAACAGCACCAGAGAGCAAAGAAGCACCAACACAAATGCAAGATGCATAATGCAATAATAATATGCTATGCACAACAAAAGAATGTGCATGCAATGCGTATGAGTATGAATATGCTGACGAAACAGGCATAAGGATAAACAGAGGGTGGAATAAACATCACAACACCACTGAAATACTCGGCTAATCTCAACATGATGGAGATATCATTAGCAACTCTGCTAGGGATTTAACTGAAGAAATCCTGCAAGAGATAAACAAAAACCATCAAAGGAAAATAAATCCTACTACAAGGCTCAAATCTTGCTGGAGGAAAGAAGATACTCCTTGGGGAGAAATCCAAATATTAATCTTCTAACATCAATGATCCACAAAGAGGAGAAATATCATGAATCCTGCTTCGAGGATAGAAGGAAAGCCGTTGGGAAATTATAGCAACCTAAATCTTCTGACCCTTACTGGGGATCATAAAAATTCACAGGAACTTCCACTTCAATAAGATGAGGAGCTTTGTTGCGAAAAAAAATGAATCCGCTAGGGATTGTAGACATATAAACATCTACGGAAAATCCACTGGGAAAACAAGACAGATCTGCTGGAGATACAAGAAAAAAATTCTCTGAGGATTAATTAAATTTGAGCAAAGAATCTTGGACTTGCTAGGGAAAACAGCAAAAGGTCAAACTGTGGGGGATTTTAGATCAATACTCATCATAAATGAGAGAAAACCCGACAGGTGACTAATATATCAATACTCCTTAAATAGGGACGTCATCAGCGACTTCACTGGGGAATAGCCGCAATGGTGATTCACAATCTTCATTGGGAGGAATCTCTGAATAAAACAATCTGGAGAGAAGTACATCCTGGACTTGCTGGGGAAAACAAAAGAGTTAACATCATTGCTCTATGCTTGGGAAATAATCGAAATAATAATGCACTGCCTCCGTTGGGGAATCAGTAAGGATAAATCTCTGGGTAGAACAACCTAGAGAGAAAGACATCCACAAGACAAGATAAAATCCGACAAACGGTCATTATGTCAATGCTTCTTAGAGGAAAATAACATTGCATCTGTTTGGGGACATCCAAAGCAACAACAACACGTCTAGAGGATACAACTCTGAGTGAGGATTCTTCACATGATTTTTGCTGGGGATGGCAAAAAATTGAATCTCTGCATGGGGATTAACACCAATGAGGGAGGGTCTTCAAAACTGCTCAACTTCGTGACCGTAACATAATCAGCTGGAGAAAATCTGGATCGAGACATAGCTGGGGAAAACCGAACATCACTCATCTGAAAAAACTCAAACCGGAATTCAACTAAGAAATACTGGATCTTATGAGTCCAACACATCATAACAAACTTATGAAGGAAACCATCATCTTGTCAACAACTGGTTATATGAACAAACTCTGCTGAGGAAATATCAACAAACTCTATTGGGGAAATATCAACAAACTCTACTGGGGAGCTGTCAATAAATTCTACTAGATGAGTAAGAACAAACCCTGCTGAGGAAAACATTGATCTTACCATTCTTAGAATAATCGTTGACATTCGTTTTTGTATTCATAAATCAAAGGAAAATGTTTTTATACTTTTCAAAAATTTAAATCAATTATTCACCTTTTTTTTTCAAAAATCATCATCAACAATAAATGAAATTTTGCAAACAGAAACAAAATAAGAATTACAAACAAAGGGACAAAGGCCTAAATTTTATTAATAGAATGGTAGTCCGCAAATGGCGTAACTCCATGGATTATTACAAAGTTTGAAAAATGGTAAATACATGGAAAGGGTTACATTGAAATACAATGACCACTATTCTCCCTAACAACTTTGAATTCCATTATGCTTAAAGCTTTAGTTGAGGATGATTAAAGCAAAATCCTTGATAGACAATGTTGCTTTCAACGATCAAGATTGGTCAGATACAGTTACTTTCCATGATCCCTAACTTTTGCCTAGATTGTCCTCTCGGGTTTTCAATCTACCAGGATGATTATTTCTGTTTTTGTCTCTAATTTTTTCCTGGACCGCCCTTTCAGGTTTTCAGCCCACCGAGACACTCATTTTTGCCTAAGCCGCCCTTTCGGTTTTTCAACTTAACGAGCTGTTCTTTTTTTTTTAGGCGAAGTATTTCTTAACTGCATCGGCATTCACAGGACGAGTGAACTCTTCACCATCCATAGTTGTAAGAAGTAATGCACCACCAAAGAAGTCTCTCTTAACAACGTATGGGCCTTCATAATTAGGAGTCCACATGCCCCTAGAATCAGTGGTAAAAGTCGCGATCTTTTTGAGCATGAGGTCACCTTCTCTGAACACACGAGGTCTAACATTCTTGTCAAAAGCTTTCTTCATTCTCTGTTGATATAATTGGCCATGACACAAGGCCGCCATTCTTTTCTCCTAAATCAGATTCAATTGGTCGTATCTGCTCTGACACCATTCAGCCTCAGACAATTCAGCTTCCATCAAAACTCTCATAGAATGGATTTCAACTTCTATCGAGAGCACTGCTTCCATACCATAAACAAGAGAGAAAGGGGTTTCCCTTGTTGAAGTGCCGACGGATGTACGATACCCATGTAAAGCAAAATGGAGCATCTCATGCCAATCCTTGTAAGTAACAACCATCTTCTGAATGATCTTCTTAATGTTCTTATTAGCAGCTTCAACAGCCCCATTCATCTTAGGTCTGTAAGCAGAAAAATTATGATGCTCAATCTTAAACTCATCGCATAATTCCTTCATCATCTTGTTGTTCAGATTCGACCCATTATCAGTTATAATCTTGCTCGGAATACCATACCGACAAATGATTTGGTTCTTGATAAACTGGACCACTACTTGCTTGGTCACATTGGCAGATGATGTCGCTTCAACCCACTTGGTAAAATAATCAATAGCCACCAATATGAAATGGTGTCCGCTCGACGCTTTAGGCTCAATCATTCCAATCATATCAATGCCCCACATGGAGAAAGGCCATGGAGAAGAGATAACATTGAGAGGAGTTGGAGGCACATGAATTTTGTCAGCATAAATCTGGCATTTATGGCACTTCTTCACAAATTTGCAACAGTCAAATTCCATTGTCAACTAATAGTAACCTGATCTCAACATTTTCTTAGCCATTGCATGCCCATTGGCATGGGTACTAAAGTATCCTTCATGAATTTCTTTCATTAACATGTCTGCTTCGTGTCTATCCACGCATCTGAGCAAGACCATGTCATAATTTCTCTTATACAACACATCATCATTTAAGAAGAAACTACCAGCCAATCTTCTCAAAGTCTTCTTATCTTTCTTGGATGCCCCAAGTGGGTATTCTTGATTCTGAAGAAAGCATTTGATATCATAATACCACGGTTTATCATCAACAACCTCTTCAACCGCAAACACAAGATTTGGTCAATCAAGACGCATAACATCGATTTTGGGCATATCATTCCACTGATTCACCACAATCATGGAGGATATAATGGCTAAAGCGTATGTCATTCGATTCTATACTCTAGGTATATGGTGAAACTCAACCTTATTGAAGAAAGTTGACAACCTTCTTGCATAATCTCGATAAGGAATCATATCAGGTTGATGTGTCTCCCACTCCCTTTTAATATGATTAATCACCAGGGTTGAATCTCCGTATACATCAAGAATCTTGATTCTTAAATCAATGGCTTCTTCCAAACCCATAATACACGCTTCGTACATAGCCGCGTTATTTGTGCAAGTGAACATCAACCTTGCGGTGAAAGGAATATGAGAACCATGAGGAGTAACAATTATTGCCCAAATACCATTGCCATATTCATTAACAGCTCCATCAAAAATCAAACCCCATCGGGATCCATGCTCAGGCCCTTCTTCAGGTAATGGTTCCTCACAATCTTTAACCTTTAAATACATCACATCCTCATCAGGAAAATCAAACCTGATAGGTTGATAATCATCAATTGGCTGGTGTACCAAATGGTCAGCCAAAACACTTCCTTTTATCGCTTTTTGAGTTCGGTACTCGATATCGTATTCTGACAACAACATTTTCCAACGAGCAATCCTCCCAATTAAAGCAGGATTTTCAAAAATATATCTGATTGGATCCATTTTGGATGATTCAACATATACTGGCGGAGGCGCTTGGCAGCCCAAGCTAAAGCACAACATGTCTTTTCAAGCATTGAGTACCGAGACTCACAATCGGTGAACTTCTTGCTCAAATAATAAATGGCAAATTATTTTCGACCAGATTCATCTTGTTGACCCATAACACATCCCATAGACTCTTCCAGCACAGTCAAATACATGATCAAAGGTCTTCCTTCCACGGGAGGAGACAAAATCGGAGGTTCAAGAAGATACTCTTTAATACTATCAAAAGCTTTCTGATAATCCTCTGTCCAGACACAACCCTGATCTTTGCGGAGAAACTTGAAGATCGGTGCACATGTGGCAGTCATATTGGATATAAATATGGAGATAAAATTCAAACGTCCCAAGAATCCTCTTACTTGTTTTTATGTCTTGGGCGCAGGCATTTCCTGAATAGCTTTAACTTTACCAAGATCAACTTCAATGCCTTTTTGGATGACAATAAAGCCCAACAACTTTCCAGAAGAGACACCAAAAGTGCACTTATTAGGATTCAAACGGAGCTTAGACTTTCTCAAACGTTGAAACAACTTCAATAAGTACTCAATATGATGTTCTTCAGTCTTCGACTTATAAATCATATCATCCACATAGACCTCAATTTCTTTATGCATCATATCATGGAACAAAGTAGTCATAGCTCTCTGGTACGTTGCACCAGCATTTTTCAAACCGAAGGGCATCACTCTGTAACAGAATGTTCCCCAGGGTGTAATGAATGTTATTTTTTTCCATATCCTCGGGTGCCATCTTTATTTGATTATGACCAGAAAATCCATCCATAAATGAAAATATATTGAACTTAGCAATATTATCTACCAACATATCAATGTGTGGCAGTGGAAAATCGTCTTTCGGACTCGCTTTATTCAAATCTCTATAGTCAACGCACATTCGAACTTTTCCATCTTTCTTTGGAACAGGCACAATATTGGCCACCCATTGAGGATACTCAGAAGTCACAAGAAAACCAGCATCAAACTTCTTTTGAACCTCCTCTTTGATCTTCACATCCATGTCAGGATGAGTTCTTCTCAATTTCTGCTTCACAAGGGGACATTCAGGCTTCAACGACAATTTATGCTCCACAATATCAGTATCAAGACCAGGCATGTCTTGATAATACCAAGAAAACACGTCAACATATTCTCTAAGAAGCTCTAATATCCTCTTCTTACCATCTGACTGAAGCAGTGCCCCAATCTTGACTTCTTTTATATCATCCTCTGAACCTAGATTAACCAATTCTATCGGTTCTTCATGAGGCTGAATGCTTTTTTCCTCGTGCTCAAGCAACCGAGAAATTTCATCCAGAATCTTTTCAATATCCTCTTCTTCACCTCTAAACACAGGGAACTCAAAGTTGGGAGAGGGCATAGGGTCATTGTTTTAAATGGGTTTAACAATCAATCTGTACAATGATTTTATGTCTGATTTTAGAATATGAACAAGAAGTGCAAGTATTATACAGATAAAATTGATAATCACATTATTATTATTTTTTGGTTTTTTATGTTACCATTTTTTCAAAAATAAAGAAAAAAGGGAAAACATAATATGGATAAACAAAATAACATTTTATTGATGATGATAAAATTTGAAACAAAGCCCTCACAAATTCACTTTCACCTTGGGCAGAGTGATAATATTTTTTAAAGAAACAAAAACAAATTACTTTGTAATATGAACAACAGTGGGAACATCAACAGCTATCTAATTCTGGCAGATCTGTCTATGTGTCATGAAATTGGGAAGTTCTTCCTCTTCATCATCTTCAATGATGGCAGCTGTAGAGTGATCTTTGTTGATGAATCCAGTGCTGTGAAAGGCCTCATTAATACACTTCAAATCTCTTCTAACTGTACCAGGCGCAAAACCTAAACCAGTTTTGCCTTGGTTATCAACCACATCAATAACTCGGCCCCAACCATCTGACCGACCAGTCTCTAATACATGCAGAGCATCTTTCAAAGAAGACATGGGCAATCCATTCTTCTTAACAGCTTTATCATCAACAGAAAGAGTTTGGAACGGAGTCCCAACAGTTTCGTCGGCATCAACATACGAAAAAGGATGAAAGATGACTCACCAACATCACTTGCTCGCCTCCAACAATTACCAGCTTGTTATTCTGAACAAATTTCAATTTCTGATGAAGAGTCGAAGTCACTGCCCCAGCTTCATGAATCCAGGGTCTGCCAAGCAGACAACTATAAGCAGGACGAATATCCATTACTTGGAAAGTAATTTGGAAGAAGCACGGTCCTATCTTAATTAGAAGATAAACCTCTCCAATCACAGTTTTTTTAGATCCATCAAAAGCTTTAACCACAACCCCACTATACCTCATGGGAGCACCTTGGTACGTAAGCCTCGACAAAGTAGACTTTGGCAACACATTTAAAGAAAAGCCAGTATCAACTAACACATTGGAAAGTGCATTTTCTTGACAGTTCATAGAGATATGTAAAGCCAAATTGTGATTTCTCCCCTCCTCTGGTAACTCTTCATCACAGAAACTCAAATTATTGCATGTTGTGAGGTTGGCAATAATTCCATCAAACTGATTAACAGTCATATCCTGTTCAACATATGCTTGTTCCAATACCTTTTGTAAAGATTCCCTATGAGCATCAGAATTTATAAGTAGGGACAAAACTGAAATCTTAGACGGGGTCTGCAAGAGTTGATCTACAACATTGTACTCACTATTCTTGATCAATTTCAAAACCTCATCCTCATAAGCCTTCTTTTTCAAACCACTGGACTGACTGGAAGTATCGACATTACTCTCATCTTGAGGTCGTTTGCCATCAACAACATTCTCCACAATCTTTGAAGGCTCAGGAGCAAAGACACGACCACTCCGGGTCACTCTACTAACATCAGCGATACTTACCACAGAAGACAAAGAAGGAATGGTCACTTCCTTACCATCTTCTACCATGGTAGCATTGTACTTATACAGAACTTCCTTGTCAGATTTATAAGGTACTGGACCGGGTAACCGGATAACCGAATGTGTAACAGCGGTCTTCCAACTATCATAAGAGATAACAACTCGTTTAGGAATATTAAAGTGTGGCACAATAACATTCACCTCATTCTGATATTCATCTCTTTTAGCAGTGACCTTAATAAAATTTTGATCCATCATCCCTTGAATATCCCTCTTTACCATCACACAACCACGCAGATTCACGGAACAGATGCAACAAGCTGCATAATCATGATCAATATCATGGTATTCACTCAAAAGCGCATGCATTTCCACAAGCGATCTTTGAATCCAACGAATATAGAAAATTTTGAATGTACCAGGACAACCATAAACCATATTGACAGACGCCTTACCATGATTGGGCAACGGATTCGATTGTACATTAGGATTGGTGTCTTCGAAAGACAAAATACCACTTCTAACCAACATTTACACTTCCATCTTCAATGGATAACAATTCTCAGTGTCATGCCTAGCTCCACCCTGATGAAAAGCACAATGAGCTTCAGGCTTGTACCACCATGGCGAATCTTTCGGAGCAGCAGGTGGTGCATGGTCTGAACAAGATTCTTCTGAATTAAACCAGGAAGCAATTCTGTATATGTCATCGAAATCGGATCAAAATCCTTCTGATAACGGCCACGTTTATTATTCTGTTGATTAGAGCGTTGTTGGGAAGCTTGAACAATAGGAGTTGAATTGATAACAGGCATAACATATGCAAGATGTTTCTGATATTGATTATTCTTACCATAACTCTTTATGTGTCTTCCACGAGAAATAGCATTGGTCTCACCTTCTTTCTTCTTGGCAAGTCCTCCACCATATTTCTTGGAACTTTCAGCAGAATTACCCTCTTTTGACAAACGTCCCTCACGGACACCTTCTTCTAATCATCCCCATATTAACCATCTCAGTGAAATCACTCGGGGCACTAGCAATCATACGCTCATAATAGAAAGGACTCAGAGTTTTCAAGAAGATTTTGGTCATCTCTTTTTCTTCCAAAGGAGGATTAATCTGAGCAGCTATCTCGCGCCACCTTTGCGCGTATTCTTTGAATGTCTCCTTATCTTTCTGAGCCATTGCTCGAAGCTGGTCAGGATTAGGAGCCATATCCACATTATATTTATACTCCTTCACAAAAGCCTCACCCAAATCTTCGAAAGTGCGAATTTGAGTGCTGTCGAGTCCCATATACCATTTCAAAGTTGCACCAGACAAACTGTCTTGAAAGTAGTGAATGAGAAGCTGATTATTATCAGTCTAAGTTGACATCTTACGAGCATACATAGTCAAATGGCTCAACGGACAAGAATTACCCTTATACTTTTCAAAGTCATGGACCTTGAACTCATGAGGGATCTTCACATTAGGATCCAAGCACAACTCACGGGCATTCTTTCCAAATAGTTATTTACCCCTCAGAGCTTTGATTTCTTTCTGCATTTCAGCAAATTGATCTTGAATCTCTTCCATTCTTTCGTAAGAACTGACATTCTCGCTCGGAGCAGTGTGGAAAATCGGCTCTTCAACAAAAGGAATGGTATGAACCACATGCGATGGTACAGACATCACAGGCTGGACAGTAGGAACAACTGGAACTTCAGAAGGTGGTGGGGGTGGTTGATAACCTTCAGGAACAAAGTTAATAGGCATGCCCCAGGGGAATCCAGGAGGCATGGAGTGTTGAGTAACACTGGCTGGTGCCACAGAGATGGGCATAGAAACAATCTCAGAAATGATTGTCCTTTGCACAGGAGTCGAAAGAGGAGGAGAATGGGGTGGATGATTCTGAGCAGCAACCAACGATTCCATCATAGCAGTGAGTCTTTCCAAACTATCTTTCAAAATGGTTACTTCCTCATGAAGCACGGTTGTCTTGTTGCAATTGATCCATCTTTTTCTTCAGATTAGCTCGAGTATTATACTGGTGCGACAGCTTGGCTGAATGAAGACCAAAGGGAAACATAAGATACCTGGAAAAGGCAAGAAACAATGCAGAATAATGCAAATGCTAATGAAAAATGCAAATGTTTTATTCAACTTTCAAGGATCTTTAAAATATAAAGCAATTGCAAACATCGTAAAGAAATAACACTTTTTGAAATACTAATAAACATCTCACTTTATTGAATATCAGAAAGAGCTACACTTGGAAGTTCAAGTTACAAAGGATCAAAAGAATAAGGAATTTTGAGCTCCTTAGCTCTCTCCTTCACCCAAAGCGTATAAGGTTCCAAGGCAATGCAAACTTGTCTCCCAAGCTGTCCTTTGCCCATCCTATGAATCTTAGTCCAAGCATGAGTCGTTCTTTTCCTCAAACCAAGAGAGTCATTCCCTTCTTGGAAAAACAAACCCTCTAAGTAAATATTTTTAGGCTTATCCTTCAACATATAACCAAGCTGACGACGAGCTAAACTCGGATTGTAGTTCATTCCTCCTTGTGTGCCAAGAAGAGGCACATTGGAGAATTCCCCACAAATATCAATAATCTGGACACCATCATAAACAGAAGAAGACCAAGTAATGTCAGCATGAGTAAGGGACATGATCCTCTGAGACCACCTTAAACAATTCTTGTTCTCCTTGAAAGTAGATGACTGTGGCAAGTGCGAAATAAACCACTTGTACAGCAGAGGTGTGCAACAAACAATAGTACCATTCCCCTTAGAAGTCCTATGATGGATGGAGAAGTAACTATCACCAAGTAAAGTCGGAACAGGGTTCCCAATCAAGAAAATCCTAATAGCGTTAACATCCACAAAGTTGTCAACGTTAGGGAATAAAAATAGTTCGTAGATAAGCAAAGAAAATATAGCCTCAAATGCCAATATGCTACCAGCCTTAGCAAATGAAGTAGATTTCCCAATTAAGAACTTAGAAGTCAAATCCTTGATGCCTCCCTTAACCATAAGGTTAGCATCTATATCAGACTTCGTCAAATGGGTGGCTGCAGCAATATCTTGGGGGCTTAAGAGCTTCCTCTAAACCAGTATAAGGAACTTTATCAGAAACTGGTATACCCAACAGATAAGCATACGCTTCCAAAGTCGGCATGAGCTGATAATCAGGAAAAGTAAAGCATCAGTACACAGGATCATAGAATTGCACTAGGGTGTTCAGAATTCTGTCTTCAATGTTGGAAGAAAGAATAGATAGAAGTCTCCCACGACGAGATCTGAAGTCTGCACGATCAACTACCAAGGACACTAGCTTTTTCAAATCTGTAAGATCAGGAGCTTTGAAACAGTACTTCTGAGTGTTTCTCCTTCCAATATCCATGATCACAATATCTGTGATGTTTGCAAAGGAAAATCTCTAAGATCCTTGAAAACTGATGGAAACAAAACGTCCATGAATGCATGAGTGCATGATGCAGCAACCACAAACAAGATCACACAAAGCACACGGGTTCAAGGTTCCGAGTCACGAGCATGGAGTCAAGGTTAAGAACCTCCCACAATGGTATGTACTAGGGTTTATATCCACCTGTAGAACAAGGTTCTAAAAAGTTCCCAGAGTCATAGATCCATCTTTCGGATATTATCGGCTTAAACGACTACTCGTCAGCCAATAATATTCTCAAGAGAAACTCGTCTGAGTGTGGTATCGCGTAACAACTGATTTAAGTCTACACTTGAATAGCCACCGCACCACGTCCTAATAAGGCCAAGATGGGTTAAAGGTTCTACGGTCCTAAGATTCTCGGACTCCCAGGTCGGAAAAAGTAATGTCAAATGCGATTACTCATATGACATCAGTAATCCCAAAGGGGCCTCCACTGAGCGGGGGATCTCAAGTCAACTTAGTAAGGACTACTCCACGTAAGCCGAACAAGACTATACCACCCTCCTATCATAAGTGCACTCAAGTCCGGGTATAAGACTTATCTCACCACACAAATCACCAAGCACCCAAACAGAACAAGCAATAACAAACAAATCAAACAAAAAGCAATAAATAAATCAAAGTAGGTTGAACTTGCTAAGAACCAGAGACTCTGGGTTCGATCCCCAGCAAAGTCGCCACTTTTCTGTAGCGGTAAAATTGTGAGTGTAAGCTATTGATTAACTTAACTCATAAAGCAAGAGTCGCCACCGCACTTTATTTTATCCAAAAAGGAAAGGAAAAAGAGCGAACAAAATCTAAACAAGTTCTAAAACAAGAACAAATAAACAGAGATTGGGTAAGGGGGTTGGTTACACAATGGGAAGGTGTTAGCACCCAAAACGTCTATAGTACTCTATAGGAACCCTTTAAAATATCTACGCTTTTTGGTTTGAAAAGGTTTGTTTGAAAAGAGATTGGGGAGGTGAGAAGAGAAATATATTTTTTAAGATTTTTGTGTTTGGAGAGACTTGTCGCCTTATGCCTACGTACCCACAAAGTGTAATATAGGATCAAAACCTCATAGTTCGTGGTACAAATAACAAAAATTATTAGTTATGATTCATTTTATCTTGAAAAGACAAATTTTCATTCTCAAGAAAGAATACTCAACTAATTATCCAAAGGTATGGGAAAGAGGCACTTGCATCACATTAAGATGGAGGATTTGCTAGGAATAAAATCAACAAGACTATTGCTTCAACATATAAGTGGAAAATGGCCATACATTACACAAAATACCAGGGTTAGGAGCTTTACATCTCATCAAAGAAGATGACTCATGTCGAATCATTTTGAAAGGTTTAAAAGAAAAAAAGGTGCATAAAAGCACAAAAAGTTTGAATGAGTTTTGTATTTTTTTATGTTTTTTGAAATGGTCAAAATATGATTAACATTGATTGACATTTATTAAAAAAAACAAAGTTTGAAAATCACTTGACCAAAGTCAAGGTTTTATTATGAAAGTGGTTTTGAGTTTGAAAACAAGAAGGTTTGGAAAAAGGGAGAAGATTTTGAAAATTTAAGAAGGGGTGGAGAAGAAGTGACTACCCTATTGCATAAAATAAAAGCTAAGGTAAGAAAGGTCTAACCACATTGAGGCACTCTTCAAAGCATAATAAGAAAAGAATTCCATCCTCTTGAGCCAATAAACAAGCCAAATAAAGGCTAGAATACCAAACTCCATAATGATCCAAAGCATAAGGGACATAATCCTAATTCTAAGTCCATAAGTCCATAATCAAGCCAAGAAGTCTAAGAGTAGAGATCCTCCAATGCAAGGGATAGTGGCCATAGTCCAACAATTAAGAGCACAAGTCTTTTAGTGGTTCAAGTCTTTATTAATGTTTTTGAGTCCAAATGGACAAAAGAATGACAAAAGCACAAGATAATATGGTCCAAGTGGACAAAAGAAAAATGTCATAAACATAAGCATGATATGAAATAATGCGAAATGAGCAATAAAAAAAATAAAGAGAGATAGGAAGCAAGAAGGAAACATAAACAATATAGTAATATAATAGTATATACATAATAGTAGCACAAAGGCAATAATGCCATAAGCCTTCAAAAAAGTAACACCGATTATTCTGTCTCGCGTCATGAACTATATGAATGAACAATGTACTTAGGCCAAGTTTAATGAAGACTTGTTAGAAGATTGATAGAATCAAAGCCTCTACGCAACAAGCTTCATAGATTTTGAACCTAATACAAAAGATCAACCATCCTTGGGCTTACAATCATAAGTTTATGCCACGAAAGTTCATGTTCCGATTCAGAGAGGGACAAATGTAGCGCTATGTTAAGCAGTCGCCAAGTGACTTAGAAAGAAGTCACCCTATTCGAGGTCGGTCAATAGTGATCTTTGTGCTAATGCATGCTAGATGAGCGATACGTAAATCGTCATCCGAAAGCAATACCGCACGAAAAGAAAAAGGTAATGATCTAGTCTTGATCAAGAATTCAACAAAGAAATTATAAGATCCATAAGACTTTCATCGATCCAAATAAAAGATAAATAGATGAAGAGAAAGCCAAATTAAACCACAAAATTATGTGATCTAAGGCTGAGAACAAATGGAAAGGGAAGAAAAAGGAAAAAAAACCAAAACAGTCCCAAAAATGAGTGAAAATCACATTCTGGACACTGGTTAATCGGTTACCTTCATATGGTTAATCGGTTAACCAGTGCAAAAAAACAGTCTCTGCGCAAAACAGAGTGGTTAACCGATTAAGCAGATTACACTGTATTTTGGTTAATCGGTTAACATTGGCAAAACAGCAGAAAAATATGCAAAATTTAGCATGATCCTCTTTTAAAACTTTTTCAAACACCTTATGATCATAGGACTGAATATGCACGAAATTTTGAGTAAAACAACAGTAAAAAACAGCAATCAAACACAATTACAAGATTCAAAGGATCAAGTAACAAGAATCCACCAAGGATCTACATTATGGAAGATGAAATTGAAGCTTCAACAATGGTGAGAGATGAATTACCACTCCAAATCTGAAAATTCCTTTATATTGCTCCAGAATCCAAACACCAAAGCCTTGATCTATGAGAATTGATGAAGAAAACAAGCTTGGATGAAGGTTTAGCTCAAAATTGAACAAGATTCAATGTGAATTCTTGTTAACTTTCAAAAGAAGAAATATGAGCTTTAGTGAATTTTGTGGTTGGGGAGAGAATTCGCAAGAGGTTTTTTGGCTATCAAAAGCTTGTGAAATGAATGAAATGAGGCCTCTATTTATAGGATTTAGGCTTGGAAAATTTGGTGGTTTGGAATTTGGTTTGGAATCCAAATTAGGACTGGATTTGAATTTTGGAGGTAAAGTCAAAATCAAGTGGTAATTAGTGAGGGTGTATGGTGGGAATTAATTATGATAAGGTAAGGGAATTAAAATGAGGTGATCTAGAATATTCTCATGATGAAGCATTTGAAAATTGGTGCCAAAATGCTGCAGAATTTGAATTTGACTCATTTTTTCCAAAAACGCACTGGTTAACCGGTTAACCAAAATGAACTGCATTTGGTAAACCGATTAACACAGCAAAAATTGAGAAAAAAAATTGCTTTTTGATGTGCTGTCTTGGCTCTGGCTCGATTCTTTTTGCTTGTCAAAGAGGACATGGAAATAAACACATGAACCTTAGAGTCTCTTGAATAACAATAAATTAAACCTTGGAAACTCTTGATCAGGTGATTTTTGAATTATTTGCAGATCAACTTTGACTTTGTTCGGATGAAATTTATTCAAGCTAAGGGACTGATATTGATATCCTTGATCCAAATTCTTCCTGAAAAATTTAGTAAAGGAAAAACAAACATATTTTTGGATTTTAATTATGGGTTAGTAAACATAAACAAAAACAAACATCAAATAAACAAGAGAACAGGGGTGCTTGGCAATCTCACTCAAGAACAAACCTTCAGAGGAGGGCAAAAGAACCAAAGTTTGCGATCTTTCTTGTGGTATGATATGCAAATGACATGTGGGATCTTAGGGGTAAAAATTAGAGTATTACAGTGGTCGATGTCCTGAATATCGTTCATAAATCAAAGTAATTGTCTCGTCTTTGAGTAACATCCCAAAATTTGCCCTCACTTTTTCTAACCTTTACTGGCTTTTGTTTCGCATTCATTTGTATCTTCTTTAGGTCATAATTCATAATCATACATTGCATTGGTCTTCTAGGATATGGGATCAAAGGTTTTTCTTGTTATCGTTGTTAGCCCTATGCAGAAGTGATTCAGTCGGTTCCTATTTCAAGTCAACTTGAAGCAAGGATTGAATTCATGTTATCATGAATATCTTCTTATTCAGAGGTTCATCAAGCTCTAAGGTTTTCCCCATTCAGAGGATTCATCAGAAGCATCGGGTTAGGATTTCATTGGTGTGAATCAGGGTTTGACTTCTTCTTAGTTTAGGTCATCTTCTTCAAGACATTTCATCAGTGTACATATCAAGGAGGATTAGGGTTCTTATTCACGAGTGAGTTTGTGGACAGTCATCAATTGAAGATCGTGAGATTAGGGTTGCATGTTAAGGAGATCAATGGTCATCAGGACAAAGAAATTGTGGATTGGTTTGAAGGGCATTGGGTCATGGTTAATTAAGTTTACTGGCTGATTTTTTTTTGGATTCATTAAGGATAGGAGTTTGGTGTGGATTGGGAGTTTGATTGGAATTAGACATGTCAATAACCACATAACAATTCTTTTTCAAGTCATTAACCATTAATCATTATCCATTATCCATCCTTGTTAATCCAATTAACCATTCTCAATAACCACATAACAATTCTTTTTCAAGTCATTAACCATTAATCCATTTTCAAAACCCATAACCATTTTCAAAATCCATATCCATATTCAAAATCCATATCCATTTTTATTTTGTGCGAAAATTATTTTTTTTAAACCATATCCAAATTTATCCATTTGTTCTAACCACTATCAACCCATATTCAAATTCATTTTAAACCTTTTTCTAAACCCAAATTCTACGTTCATATCCATTTGTAAAAATAATTATCCAATACCATTTCAAATCCATTTTTAAATCCACTTTTCAAAACCATTATCCATTTGTTCATCCTTAATCCATATTAATGTCCATTTGTAATCCAACAATTAAACCATTTTTTTACCAATTTTAAATACTCACTTTTGCATCAATATTCCATTGTCATATCCATTTTGGAAACCCAATTGTCCAATTAATCACTTCAATTTGTCTAACCCCAAAAAAACATATCCAAGGTACATGATGCAACAAAATAAACTGAAAAAACACTGCAACATAAGGAATTGAAAAGCAGGCAAGGGCAGCAAATAGCAATAAAGAGTACAGTCACACTATGAGGAATAGCGCAGCAGGAAAAAATAAGTAATATTGGTTCATAGCAGGTATGTAACGATTACATATGAAGGATAGTACAACTCGGTGAAAACGCGTGACACAAGGAATCTCAACAGAATTTCACTCTAGCAAATTTTCTAACAGAATTACAAGCAAAAACCCATTCTACCCTCCCAATCTTGGTATAAATTCAAGCAAAGTCCATCTTCACTCCTGGACTTCAAAAAACCAGCAAAAGAAAATTGCGGAATTGAGAGCTTCTTCATCAGCTTTCACTCTCTGCTAAACAAATCTCCATCACCAATTCTCCTTCGCACACACTCTTCACCATCTTCAATATTCTTCTTCTTCACCCGTCTCACAAAAAACCTTTTCCACCTCACTTCACAATAACCTGAAAAAAACCAGCAATTACAAAAAACTACAGAATACAGAACAGGTTGAAGAAGAAGAGTAAGAAATTACAGGAGAGCTTCAAACCTCATGATCTTCAATCTTTCACCATAACCTGCAAATCGTTGAAACCGCAAACTTCCTTCACCCGTATTCTTCAAATTCACTCATCTTCACCAATTCACAAACCTGCAGAAATCAAGAACGAAAAACAACAACGGTTCGTAACATCAAATCCGAATCACATCAACAACCAGTGAAGAACACACCGGATTCAAAGAAGCACAGTAAGCAACAAGAGGAAAGGAGAAGAGATTCAAGAACAACAACAGAAGCATATGGAAAAGGAGAGAGTAGATTCGTTACTTGCGAAGTCCCCAACTCGTCGAGACCGCGCCGGACTTTGGTACGTATCTCACAACCTTCGTTTAAAGTATTGACGTAATTTGTTCTGTGATTGCTCCTTCATCGTTCGCGTCATGTTGTGATTCAAAAGCGATATTCGAGATCGATGAATTTGAATAGAGAGTGAGGTCGTTGCTCCGTTTTGGTGAGGTATTGCCATGAAGAATACGAAAATCGATTGGAGAAGGTTCATTCTCCGCCGCCGCCGGCGTGAGGCCACTGCGCGGCGGAGGGAGTTGAGACGAGTGCGTTGTCATGCGAACAAGAACGGAGAAGAAGAAGGAGAGCTAATGAAGATGGTGATGTTGGTGAGAGAGGAGAGAGCGCGAACGAGGGAGTGAGGTTTGAGAAGAAGGCTGAGCGAGGGAGGCGGCAAGCGAATGGAAAGGTAGAAGAGGATCCCGACGTCGTCGTTGTGTTGTGAAGAAGAAGCGAGGGACGTGAGTAAAACTAGGTTTTTGCTGGTGAGTTAATTAACTTGTACCATCAACCCATCATGGACCGGGCTCAAAGCCCACACGTTTTCCCTTTCCACACGCCCATTTTTTCACTTGCACCCCCTGGAAGCATAGTGAATAAATTTCTTGGGCCTAAGACCAAGGCCCATGCGTCGGACCTGTTACTACCACCCTTATTTTTATTGCACCCTTTCATGTTTAGTTTTAGATTTTTTGTTTATAATTTAATTCTTTTTAATTAACTCTAAATTTAGAATTTTGTTAAGAATTAAATATTAATTATATTTTAATAAGAGATTATTAGAATATTATTTAGGTTTAATTTTTAATTTTGTTTTAGTTTTAGATTAGTTAGATTTTAATTTTGAATTGAATTTTGATTTAGATTAATCTTGAATTAGAATTAGATTTTATTCCTTAGAAACTAATTTTGAATTAATTTAGGTTAACTTTTGATTAGAATTTAATCTTGACTTAATTAGACTTTGATTTGGTTTTGTTAAAAAATTAGGATTAACTCCTTGGATTATAGGTGATCTTGGATATGATTTTGTCTTGATAATACTTACAAATTATTTTTCTTGGTGATACTTACCTTGTGCTTTGGCATGAATTACTCCTAACTTAGTTTCGTATTCTATTTTCTCTTTGTGATTGAGTTGTCTCGTGTTTACTTGTGCTTCGTGTTCACATGCTCCCTTAGGGATTCTTAGTCCAACTTAATTTCTGATTAAGCTTGGAGTATGATAGACATTAGGCTCTCAATCCAAGCATGGCAATATTAGGTAGACTTCCCTCCTGATCCTGACCTTAGGGCCGCAATGCATGATAATGTATAGGATTCAGTTTCCCTTAGATCTGTTGTGCGTCTCTCTCTTCTCTCTCTTAAACAATAATCAAAACACGTAATAAATACGATGAGTATTGTGCGTCACGAGCCTTAAGTACATGGAAAATGATGAGTGGGGAGTCTCTCCTTATTCTTCTAGAATGTTTAGCATACGTCTCATTTGGGGGCGATCTTGCGACGCATTCGCTCCTATGTCATAGACTTTAGCGCAATACGAGTCTCAAACAAATTCAATTCACTTCTTCGATAAGTCCATAACCTTTTCTCTCGCACCCGTGCGATCGAGGTATTTTTCAAGCCGTAGTCCTGTGAACTGCGGATGCTTTGATTCCTCATTCCATAATGAGGATACGTAGGCACGAGAATCCATATCCTTGGCGAGCACACTAACAACTAACTTCACTTTTCTCTTGCACCCATGCGATCGAGACCAACCAGATAACCAAGTCTTTTCTCTTACCCCAGTGCGATTGAGACCTTTCCCGTAGGCACAAGACGACGATGTCTTGGCGAGCAACCTTCTCCCCTTTCACCCGTAGTCCTCCTAACTACGTTGACTCTGACTTTCCCATTGCACGAGGGAATATGTAGGCCTAGGACGGCGAAGTCATATTGAGTCTCCTTATGTTTCTTTCCTTCCTGTTTCCGTGTAGTAGTAGAGTTTTAGTAATACACCCTTTGATTAGACAACAAGCGTGGATCTCGTTGAGTACAACAGATGCGAGGGGGTGCTAATACCTTCCTCTGGTGTAATCGACTCCTGAACCCAGACTATGGTTGCGATGACAATGTCTTCTCCCTTTTTGAAGTTTTCTTCGATCATTTCCTTCCTCCCGTTGGGATAAATTACGTTCGGTGGCGACTCTTCTGTTTGTTTTTTCGTCGGTTATTTTTCGCGTTGCGACAGATGGCGACTTTGTCGGGGATTCTGGTTCCCTATGCGAGTCAATCCTAGCGCTTGTCTATTTCTGTTTCATTAGGTGTTTATTTATGTGCATTTATCTATTGTATATTATTGTATTCTACTTGCATTTACTACACTTGATTATTGTTATCCTATTATGTTGCTGCTGGCTGTGCTGTTGGTTGGGTTAGTTCCATGAGATATAAGACCAATACCCAGACTTGAGTACATACATAGGATTAGAGTGGAGAGTAGTGTGGATTGCGTGGCGTCTGGCCACGTTTAGTTGACACGGAATCCATATTCAGACGAGGTTTTCTTTGGAGATATTATATCCTGCGCGTATGGTGCTGATGATAGGATGTTGACTTAGAGGACTTATGACTCTTGAGACCGATCATGGGAAATCAGTTGAGGCCTCCTCGATTGATGATGATTCCAAACCAGAAATGGTGAACGTATCAACATTTCTCGACCTGAGAGTCCGTGATACTGAGGACCTGCTAGGATGCCGTATCCAAGACCAGAACCCACATGTGAGAGGGGACGAGTTTTTGCAGGAAACTTTGACCTTCAACCTACCTGATATTCTGATTTTCTTATTAGTGTGAACTTATCAGCCTGGTATTCTAATATTCTGGTATTCTAGTATTCCGATTATTTCGGTGTTCTGGTATTTTGGTTTTCTGTCAGAGTGAACTTATGGACTTATTCAGTCAGCAGCAATCAGTTATTCAGAATTTGTGGAAGCCTTGATCCCATGTCTCTGCATCCATATCATCATAACATGTTCTGACATGCATGTTCTTGTATTTCCAAGGATCTTAACTTTGAGACTCGCTGTTGAGCATTCCATCTATCTCTTGTGGTTCTTCTGTGAAAAACTTGAATCAAAGAATAATGATTCCTTGGAAATATTCAAACATGGCAGTTGCATTGCATTTCCATATTCATTTGCATAGCAGGTATTCGAGGCTGGTCTTTTTATCCTGATTTAGTTTTCTTCAGAATTGTAGATTCGACTCCTTTCAGCAGTATTATACTCAAGCCAGTCAGAAGTTGATCATGGAGCAAATTCAAGCAGAGTTGAGGGAAGTCCGCGGCCAGATGAAGCAGTTCATGGTGGACATACAGGCTTTGTCCCAGGGTCAGAAATTGCTGAGGGAAGACGTCCATCAAATGAAGACTGAGATGAGCCTGATTATGGAAATCATGAGAAACGTGTTAAGAAAGGAAGGCAATCTCATGCCTGAGGCTACAGCAGAATTTATTGTTCCTCCCTTTCTTGTGGGATCTTTCCCAAGTCGTAAATTGGCTCGCGGATCTCCTGCACAACCTGAGGTTCCAGAACTTTCCCGACAGCAGCCAGGTCCTGTCTCCCAAGAGAAGCCCAAGAGTAAAAAGTGTGCACAGAGACCGAAGCAGCTTGAAAGAGTTTTTGATCCGTTTCCTATGCCATATTCTCAGCTGTTACAACATCTCCTTCAGTTGCAACTGCTACAGAAAAGGACTTTGGCTTCTCTTACTGGTACTCCCCCACCAGGCTACAACGCAAGAGCCCGTTGTGATTTCCATTCTAGAGCACTGAGGCATAATATGGAGAAATGCATGGCCTTTCAGCATAAGGTCCAGGATTCGATCGATTCAAAGGCAATTGAGTTCACGCCAGGGGCCCCGAACGTACAAGGTGAGCCTATTCCAGCTACTGCAAAAGAGGTGAATATCCCGGCATTCCCTCTTAAAGCTACATCAAGTCAGGGGCCTATCTTACAGTCCTTGGTTTTAGAATTTTTGCATCAACAACCTTTGCTTGTTCCTAGGCCAAGTTTGAAGAGGAAAGTGCATGGAAAAGAGGAGCACCCAAATCGGTATCAGCAACAGACTAGCTCCCAGAAGAGACAGCAAAGACCTAGAAGGCCCGAGAGAAGGTTTGATATAATTACTGTTCCTCACAGTCAGCTGCTTGCTCGGTTACTTTAGGACTCTTAGATTCAGATAAGGGAAGTTGCGCCTGTTCCAAATCCCCTCCCTCCAGATTATGACATGAATGATAGGTGCAAGTACCACCCAGGGACACATGGGCTTGCAATTGAAAATTGCAACGTGTTCAAGCACAAGGTGCAAGATCTGATTGACGATAGGGCCATTACTTTCACTACAGACAGACTGCGCATTAATTGAAGCCTTTCAAGTGAGCACTTGAAACCGCAAAGACATCGCCAAAAGCAACCGGTCTGGTCGGAGCCAGGCCTCCTCAACAATGGCAATCATCAGCTTTCCTTACTGCATTTTTCATTGTTTGTTAATGCTTTGTTTGCATGTAAAAATAATCTTAATGCAATGAGTAAGTTTTTCTTGAAGAAGTTTATTCGTGTTCACTCATATAATATTTTTGTGTATTGCAATACCAACTTTCTTGCTTAAGCTCTTTGAGGGTGGATGGCGAAATGAAAACACAAACTTTCTGACTGTATGCTTTTGGATAAAACCTTGTTGATGATGTACAGGCATTATTTCAGATCCCCAAACATCAGAGATATAAGGGAGATAAACCCTTGTCAACCCCGTTGAGCCTAGAAGTAGGATTTCTTTCTAAAAAAAAAAAAAAAAAACCTCAATCTTAACCTGGCATGTCCTGATAGGACCAAGCGAATACATCGGGAAATTCTTTGAGAAGCTTTACCAAACTTTCTTTGACAGTTGGACTGAGCAGTGCCCCAATTTTGACTTCTTTGCTCTCTTCTTCTGAATCCAAGTTGACAGTTTCCAACGGCTCTTTGTGAGGTTCAATGGACCTTTCCTCTTGTCTGAGTAATCGGGAGATCTCTTCTGGAATTTCTTCGTCATTTTCTTCTTCAGCCTCAAATACCGGGAATTCAAAGTTGGGATAAGGCATTGGATCGTATGTTTCAATTGGGTTTAAAACAAGCAATCTGCATGACGTGATGATTTGTTTTTAGAAGAGATAGAGAGAATGCAAGAGTGTGTGCAGTGTAATTTCTGAAAAATGCTTGTTTTTATTAATTTGAGTTATTTTTAGGATTACCATTTTTTGAAGAAGCGAAAAGAGAAAACAGCAATAAATGCGGAAATTACAGAACAATGTTATATTATTTATGTTTTTGTCGATTCTTAAAACTACAGCCCTATAAAACAAAAACTCAGTCGCTTTGGGCGAAGTGAAGAGGTACATTTATAGAAAGTGAGCCCTATCAAAACATCCGTTTCACCTGGGCAGGGTGAAAGGTTAAAACAAAGACGGCAATTACTTATACTTATGAACGACTTTCGGAACGTTGACAGCAACCCATTGGCGGCGAACTCCTCGGTGAATCACAAAGTCTGGTACCTTCCTTCTTGGCTTGTCTTCAGAAATAACGGTGATTTCTGGTGGAGTAGGATCATTAGAATCTGTTTCCCAGGCAGAGTTGTCGTAGGAGGATTCTTCTGTTGTATCTTGCACAGTGTTTGCACTCTCAGGCAGATCTCCCCATCCAGTTAGCTGGATGTCTTCGAGCCTGATACGAGAGCTTTCCTGAGCGGTGTACTTGACTAAGAAGTTGAATTTGCCACTTGGTTATCCTGAAGTGTCACATACTTCCTTGGAACTGGAGGAGTCATCCCTTTCGATGACGTTGACCTCGGGAAAAGCATAGTTAAGGAACTTTTGTCCTGCGTTCTTTGCAAATTCATCGTTATACTGGATATCTTCAGAATGCCTTGAGTATTGATCCCATGAAATGGTGGGGACACAAGTATTCTTTTCAAAGATGCTCAGCTGATATGTATCGTTGGGTTGACTCTTTTGTCCCAAGTCTCCTGGGTACGGCTGCCAGATAGGCAGGCCATCCATTGGGCCATAATAGTCATGGTCAAAGTTGTCTTTCATCAGAGTGTCCTCCTCTAATGATTTTGGTGGAGCACGACATCCTTCCGGATCACAATCTCCGTATATCATCTTGACGTCTAACCTCGGTATATATCTCGGACTTTGTGCGGGATAGCAAAGTGGCGTAGGCACCTCTTCCTGAGACATATAACCGTCTTCGTTAAGATAGGACTTCCACTCTTCATCTGTATCAGAGGAGTCGCCCTCGTTGATGGTATGTACTTCTTGAGACACTGGGTGAAGAAAGCCTCCACTATGGAAGAAGTTCTGAATGGGATGAAAACATTCATCTTTAGTAACAATTTGGGTACAATTTGAGGAAAAACCAAGACCTTTCTTTGTCTTATTGTCAGTAGGAATGACAAGCTGTCCCTGTAACACCCCAAATTTATGAGAATATTTATTTAATTTATTTAAATATTATATTCGTGGTTTCTGTGAATTTTGGTGGTCCGTGTCGATGTCGGTGTTTTGTGGAGTTTTGGTTATTTTAATTAAATAATAGTATATAATATGAATATATTAGTATTATTATTAATTTAAAATAATATTAGAGGAATTAAGGGCAAAGTGGACAATTCAAGAGAATTAGTAAGGGCATTATGGAGAAAGCCCATATTTGAGGCCTAAGAGTTAAATTAACCAAAAAGGAGGGATTGAGAGAATTAGGATTCATTTTGTGTAGATCGTGAAAATAAGAAGGAAAGAAAGTGCAGAGCTCTGAGGAAAAAGGGAGAAGGCGAGGATTTTTCGTGAAGGTTTCCAAAGGCTCAAGAGAGAACACATCGGATCGACAATCTAAGGTATGGGGAGTAATTGCCTTTCATTGTTTTCGTTATATGATTCGATTGATTAAAGTGGATTTTGGGGTTTTTGAGGGTTTATGGGTTTTGAGGTAAACTGATGATTTTAAGGGCATTTCTTTGTGAATCGATCAATAACGTGGAATTGAACCGCTAAAGTAGACCTTGGGGCTGATTTCCCCGTCGTTGTTGTAGTTTTAACCTTGTACGAATGATCTATGGAGTTTATATGAAGTTTGAGAGTTTGTGAAGGTTTAGGTGATTTCGAGTTGGAATAGTGAAATTAATCGACCTAATAGTTGTAGGTTTTGTGTCCTTAATGGTTGTAATGCCTTAGGAATGTTGTAGGGATGTTTTTGGGCGAACTGAGGTTGAATTCGTAGTGTAATGGGGGTCTGGTATGCTACTGATGCGTAGCAGCGATTCCCTGCAATCGCTAGTTCGCAAAGCGAACGAAACACTCGCAAGGCGAATGTTCTCCTGGACTCGCAAAGCGAGTAGCACAGCGAATGCGCGATATCTGTGATGATGCTGAGGGTTTTTCTGAGGTGTGGGGTCGTGGGTTCGCAAAGCGAAGGTCCCAGCGAAGGGCTTCGCATAGCGAAGGTAGAGGCAGAATGTGGGATGTTTTGATTTTCTGGGATTCGCTGAAGCTTCGCAAAGGGAAGGTCCCAGCGAAGGTGTTCGCACAACGAACTCAGCAGCGAACTGCTGCAGTTTGTGAACTTTTGCTATGATGCTGTGATGTTCTGAGATTTTGGTGCTGTGATATTCCGATGATTACTGTGATGTTATTGATGATATTGATGATGATGATTGGTGGTGTTTCTGATGAATTTATGATTACAGGATTATATGATGTTTTGGTGAATGGTGATGCACATAATGATGTTTTGATGATGATGATTTGTGACGTTGTGTATCATACATTCATATGCATACTCTGTGACGACGCTTCATTCCCATTGTGCGGATATGAGGTAATTATGACGTGCTCCGGTTCCAATTTCGGTATCGATCATATTGACGGGGATCTTTGGAGAGTTGATGGCCTGGTGTCCATCCTTTGTGATGATTGGTACCACATGCATGAGTCTTGTTATGCATTGCATCTTTTGTAGCATTAATGAATTTGTGACATGGTGTTTCCTGATGTTTTCCTTGATGATGTAGTTTATGAAGATAATGCCATTTTATGTATATCTTGTTTTATAATGATTATTATGAATTGCGATTACTCACCCTACCTGTTTGAATGTTGCCTCCACGTGAGTAACGTGCAGGTGATCAGGTTTAGCTGTGGATGCTTTCGAGGACTTGAAGTTTATTTGGTTTTGGTCGATTTAGAGGGTCTTGCTCTGATAGTGTAACATCGGGTTGGGGTCCTTTGAGTCGAACTATGTTGTTTCCTTATTTTCGTTGTCATTTGACGATATGGTTTTATTTTGATTATTATGATGTTTGTTGAAAACCTTTTATTTGAAAATTTTAAGTTTCGCTGCCATGTGAAGGCTTTTTGATTTATTTTGAGGAAAACCCTTTGTTTACAGGGTAATTATGTTATTTTGATTTAATGAGGAATGTGTACCCTTTGGGTGAAATTTTTATGCCTTACTCTGATTATTTAAGTTGTTCCTGCTGCAACATTTTTGGGGATAGAAAAGGGTGTTAGATTAGTGGTATCAGAGCAGGTCGGTCCGTCCGGTCAGGTTTTTACTTTATGTCTGCTCCTGATTATGTGTACACTGTCGATGGTTTAGTTCTTCTAACCTTGTTGGTGGTGTGCAGGATGGCTGGAAGAAATGATCGTGTGATTGTTGATGCGTTGGAATTGGTTGCTAATGTGGTGGTGCAGCTGAATCCAAATGGTGGAGCTCCTGATGAGTTTCGAGCTTTGGGTAAGTTCCAGAGGAACAATCCACCGACTTTTGTGGGTACGCATGATCTAACAAGTGCACACAAGTGGCTGAAGGCGATCGAGAAGATTTTCTGAGTGATGGGGTGTTCTGATGAGCAACAGGTTCAGTTTGGAACGCATATGCTGGAAGAGGAAGCTGAGGACTGGTGGGATAACACCCGTCAGAGACTTACAGATGTTGGTACTGTGATAACTTGGGCTGTGTTTAAGCAGGAGTTTCTGGGAAATTATTTTCCAGAGGATGCTCGTGGCAAGAGTGAAGTGGAATTCCTTGAGCTGAAGCAAGGAGATATGATTGTGGCAGAGTATGCCGCGAAGTTTGAGAAGCTAGTGAAGTTCTGTCCGCACTACAATCGTGTTAATGCTGAGATGTCTAAGTGTCTCAAATTCGAGAATGGGCGGAGACCAGAGATTAAGCAGGGTATTGGGTATCAACAGATCAACAGGTATGCTGAGTTGGTCGACAAGAGCAGGATCTACGATGAGGATAGCCGAGCTAGATCTGCTCACTATAAGCAGTTGGGTGAGAAGAAAGGGCAGTATAGGGGTAAGCCTTATACAACTTCAGCTGACAAAGGGAAGCAGAAGGCTTCAGATGGGAAAAAAACAAGTGGGGGAGCAGCTCCCGCTTCTGGAAAGTGTCATAAGTGTGGCGAGCAAGGTCACTGTGCTGATGCGTGTACCAATAATGTGGTGAGGTGCCATCGATGTGGTAAGAAGGGGCATAGAGCTACTAACTGCAAAGATAAAGGTTCGACCTGCTTCAATTGCGGTGAGAAAGGTCATATCGGTACTCAATGCCAGAAGCCGAAGAAGACTGCAACTGCCGCTCAGACCAGTGGCAGAGTGTTTGCTTTGAGTGGTGCAGAAGTGCCAGAGAAGGACAACCTGATTCGAGGTACTTATTTTATTAATAATATCGAATTGGTTGCTATTATTGATACTGGTGCTACTCATTCTTTTATCTCGCTTGAATGTGCTAATAGATTGGGTTTGAAGTTATCTGATATGAATGGTAATATGGTAATAGAAACTCCAGCTAATGGTTCTGTTACTACTACCCTTATGTGTTTGAGATGTCCTGTAATGATTTTTGAGAAGAGCTTTGTGATGGATTTGGTGTGCCTAACCTTGCACCAAATTGACGTGATCTTTGGAATGAACTGGTTGGAGTTCAGCCGTGTTCATATCAATTGTTATAACAAGATTGTAGAGTTTCCTGAGATTGATGATAGTGGGGAGTTGATGTTCTTGTCTGCAAAGCAAGTAGAGGAACTGCAAGAAGACGAAGCTTTGGTGTTTGCAATGTTTGTATCGTTGCAAATTAATCCTGAAGCTGCGAGTGTGGAGTTACCTGTTGTCTGTGAATTACCAGATGTGTTTCCAGATGACATCAGTGATTTTCCTCCAGAGTGTGAAGTGGAGTTTGCAGTGGACTTAATACCAGGTACGAGTCCAGTGTCGATGGCTCCTTATCGGATGTCAGCTTCTGAGTTAAGTGAATTGAAGAAACAGTTGGAAGAATTGCTTGAGAAGAGGTTTGTTCGACCAAGTGTTTCTCCGTGGGGTGCTCCTTTGTTGTTAGTGAAGAAGAAAGATGGAAGTATGAGGTTGTACGTTGATTACCGGCAGTTGAATAAAGTGACGATCAAGAATAAGCATCCACTTTCGAGAATCGACGATTTGATGGATTAGTTAGTAGGTGCTTGTGTGTTTAGCAAGATTGATTTGAGGTCTGGTTATCATCAGATTCGAGTGAAATATGATGATATTCCGAAGACGGCTTTCAGAACGAGATATGGACACTATGAATACACTGTGATGCCGTTTGGTGTATCCAATGCACCTGGTGTGTTCATGGAGTATATGAATCGGATTTTCCATGAGTATTTGGATAAGTTTGTGGTGGTGTTTATCGATGATATCTTGATATATTCTAGATCTGAAGAAGAACATGCCGAGCATTTGAGAAATGTGTTGCAAGCCTTGAAGGAGAAGAAGTTGTATGCAAAGCTGTCAAAGTGCGAGTTCTGGCTGAAGGAAGTAAGCTTTCTTGGCCATGTGATTTCAAGTGGTGGTGTTGCTGTTGATCCTTCTAAGATTGACGCAGTGTTACAGTGGGAGACTCTGAAGTCTGCTACTGAGATACGAAGTTTTCTGGGATTAGCGGGGTTTTACCGCAAGTTTATTGAAGGCTTTTCTAAGTTAGCATTACCTCTGACTCGGTTGACTCGAAAGGGTCAAACTTTTATGTGGGATGTAGCTTGTGAAGAGAGTTTTGTGGAGTTGAAGAAGAGGTTGACTACTGCTCCAGTGCTGATTTTGCATAATCCAAGCGAATCTTTTGTGGTGTATTGTGATGCGTCGAAGATGGGTCTTGGTGGAGTATTGATGTAGAATGGACAAGTCGTTGCCTATGTTTCGAGACAATTGCGAGTTCATAAGAGAAATTATCCTACACATGACTTGGAGTTGGCCGCGGTGGTGTTTGTGTTGAAAATTTGGAGACATTATCTGTTTGGCTCTAAATTTGAAGTGTTCAGTGACCATAAAAGTCTGAAGTACTTATTTAATAAGAAGAAATTGAATATGAGGCAGAGAAGGTGGTTAGAACTGTTGAAGGATTTCGATTTTGGTTTGAGTTATCATCCGGGCAAAGCAAATGTAGTGGCAGATGCATTGAGCAGAAAGTCATTGCATATGTCGATGCTTATGGTGAAAGAATTGGAGTTGATTGCGCAATTCAGAGATTTGAGTTTGGTATGTGAAGCGACTCCTGACAATGTGAAGTTGGGAATTTTGAAGTTGACTAGTAGTATTTTGGAAGAAATCAGAGTGGGACAACAATCTTATTTAAAGTTGGTTGACCAATTGACTTTGATTAACCAAGGTAACGGAGGTGACTTCCGAATTGACGAGGATGGTGTGATGAGGTTTCGAGATAGAGTATGTGTCCCAGATGTTCCAGATATTAAGAGGAGCATTCTTGAAGGAGGACATCGAAGTAGGTTTAGTATTCATCCCGGTGCTACGAAGATGTACCAAGATTTGAAAAAGTTGTTTTGGTGGCCAAGTATGAAGAAGGATGTTGTGGAGTTTGTTTATGCGTGTTTGACTTGTCAGAAGTCAAAGGTTGAGCATCAGAAGCCTTGAGGTATGATGCAGCCGCTGAGGATTCCAGAATGGAAATGGGATAGTATTTCCATGGATTTTGTAGTGGGGTTACCGAAGACTGCTAAGGGAAATGATTCAATTTGGGTGATCGTGGATAAATTAACTAAGTTGGCTAATTTCTTACCGATGAAGATTAATTATTCCATGTAGAAGCTAGCCGAGATGTATATTGAGGAGATTGTGAAGTTACATGGGGTACCTTCGAGTATTGTGTCGGATAGAGATCCGAGATTTACATCGAGGTTCTGGAAGAGTTTGCAAGATGCGTTAGGTACCAAGTTGAAGACGAGTTCTGCCTATCATCCGCAGACGGACGGTCAGACAGAAAAGACGATCCAATCTTTAGAGGATTTGTTGAGGGCTTGCATTTTGGATCATGGAGGATCATGGGATAGCCATTTGCCGTTGATTGAGTTCACGTACAATAATAGATTTCATGCTAGTATTGGAATGACGCCCTACGAAGCTTTGTATGGGAGAAGGTGTAGGACTCCGTTGTGTTGGTATGAATCGGGCGAGAGTGTTGTACTCGGACCTGAAATTATGGAAGAGACGACTGAGAAGAATAAGAAGATCCAAGAGAGGATGAAAGCTTCGCAGAGTCGTCTGAAGAGCTACCATGACAAGAGGAGGAAGGTGCTTGAATTCCAAGAGGGAGATCATGTGTTTTTAAGAGTGACTCCAGTGACTGGTGTGGGTCGAGCTTGGAAGTCTAGGAAGCTCACTCCACGTTTTGTTGGTCTGTATCAGATATCGCAGAGGATATGAGAGGTAACTTATCGAATTGCTTTACCGTCGTCACTTGCGAATTTGCATGATGTGTTCCATGTGTCTTAGTTGAGGAAGTACATTCCGGATCCGTCGCATGTGATCCAGATAGATGATGTACAAGTACGGGATAATCTGATGGTGGAAGCATTGCCTGTGCGTGTCGACGGTCGAGAGATGAAGCAATTGTGGGGTAAAGACATAGCCTTGGTGAAGGTGTTGTGGGGTGGACCAGCTGGCGAAAGTTGGACTTGGGAACGAGAAGATCAGATGAGGGAGTCATATCCGACTCTATTTCCTTGAGGTAATTTTCGAGGGCAAAAATTCTTTAAGCGGGGGAGAGCTGTAACACCCCAAATTTATGAGAATATTTATTTAATTTATTTAAATATTATATTCGAGGTTTCTGTGAATTTTGGTGGTCCGTGTCGATGTCGGTGTTTTGTGGAGTTTTGGTTATTTTAATTAAATAATAGTATATAATATGAATATATTAGTATTATTATTAATTTAAAATAATATTAGAGGAATTAAGGGCAAAGTGGACAATTCAAGAGAATTAGTGAGGGCATTATGGAGAAAGCCCATATTTGAGGCCCAAGAGTTAAATTAACCAAAAAGGAGGAATTAAGAGAATTAGGATTCATTTTGTGGAGATCGTGAAAATAAGAAGGAAAGAAAGTGCAGAGCTCTGGAATATTTGCTTACTTGTCCCTATGGAACATTTGCTTACAGACGAATGCCATTTAGACTATGCAATGCCCCAGCTACCTTCCAACGCTGTATGATGTCAATCTTCGCAGATTTCCTTGATGAGATCATGGAAGTATTTATGGACGATTTCTCGGTATGTGGATCCAGTTTTAAAAACTATTTAACCATCCTCGAGAAAATCCTGGAAAGATGCGTAGAAGTCAACCTCATTCTAAACTGGGAAAAATGCCATTTTATGGTGACTGAAGGCATAGTACTAGGACACATAGTATCCGAAAGAGGCATTGAGGTTGATAAAGCTAAAATAGAAGTAATAGAAAACCTCCAACCACCCAAAACCATTAGAGAAATCCGAAGTTTCCTTGGACACGCCGGTTTTTACCGACGCTTCATTAAAGACTTCTCCAAAATAACTAAATCGTTAACCAACTTACTTATGAAAGACGCCGAATTCAAATTCGATGATAAATGTCTTGAAGCCTTTAAATACTTAAAACAAGCACTGATTTCCGTACCCATCATTCAAGCTCCTGATTGGAACCAACCTTTTGAAATTATGTACGATGCTAGCGATTACGCTATCGGGGTTGTTCTAGGATAAAAGAAGGATAAGAAACTCCATGTGATTTACTACGCCAGTAGGACTTTAGACTCGGCTCAGCTTAATTATGCCACAACTGAGAAGGAACTCCTGGCAGTAGTCTTTGCAATCGACAAATTCCGATCCTATTTAGTAGGAGCAAAAATCATTGTCTACACCGATCATGCTGCGATAAGATATATATTAAGCAAAAAGGATGTTAAGCCTAGATTACTACGCTGGATCCTTTTACTTCAAGAATTTTATTTGGAGATCCGAGATAAGAAAGGCACTGAAAATGTGGTTGCTGACCACCTTTCAAGGCTTGAATATCTAAAACCAGATCTTGTTCCTATCAATGATGATTTCGCTTACGATAGATTAGTAGGAGCAGTTAGAACCATCCATGATGATGATCCTGACACCTATTTAGAATTAGACATTGAAAAAGCTCTCGTAGTGACAACCATACCTTGGTACGTGGATTTTGTTAACTATCTAGCAGCTGATATCATACCACCTGATCTAAATTACTAACAGAAGAAGAAGTTCTATCAGGACGTGAAACACTTCTATTGGGACGAACCCCTCTTATTCAAAAGAGGCGCATATGGTATTTTCCGTCGTTGTGTCCCTGAAGAAGAAGTAGAAACTATAATTAAACATTGTCACTCTTCACCATATGGTGGACATCTAGGCTCATCCAAAACATGCGCTAAAATACTTCAAGCAGGTCTTTTCTGGCCAACTTTATGGCGTGATGTTCATGCCTACATTGTAAGATGTGACAGATGTCAACGCACAGGGAACGTCTCAAGAAGAGATGAAATGCCTCTGAGAAATATTCAGGAAGTAGAACTCTTCGATGTTTGGGGTATAGATTTTATGGGACCTTTTCCATCTTCGATGGGAAACAAGTATATCTTAGTAGCTGTTGATTATGTATCCAAATGGATTGAAGTTATAGCTTCACCCACCAACGATACTCGTGTAGTCATTAAACTATTTAAAAACTATATTTTCCCTAGGTTTGGAGTACCTCGATTGGTTATAAGTGATGGAGGATCGCATTTCATATCTAGGATATTCGAAAACCTTTTAAAGAAATACGGAGTTAAACACCGAGTGGCTACACCTTATCACCCACAGACTAGTGGACAAGTAAAAGTATTAAATAGGGAAATAAAACAAATCTTAGAGAAAACTGTATCAATTTCTAGAAAAGATTGGTCCTTAAGACTACAAGAAGCCTTGTGGGCTTATAGAACCGCTTTTAAAACTCCTATAGGAACAACCCCATATCAATTAGTCTACGGAAAATCTTGCCATTTACCCTTCGAGCTTGAACATAAGGCCTACTGGGCCATAAAAGCTCTTAATATGGATTACTTGACAACCGGAGATAAACGTGTTCTAGATATCCACAAATTAGAAGAGTTACGCCGAAATGCTTATGAAAATGCTGTAATATATAAAGAAAGAACCAAAGCATGACATGACAAAAGGATTGCTAAAAAGGAGTTCAACGTAGGCGATCCTGTACTACTTTTCAATTCTAGGTTACGATTGTTTCCAGGTAAGTTACGCTCGAGGTGGACTGGACCCTATGAGGTCACCAAAGTCCTAAAATCTGGAGCATTTGAAATTGCAAATCATTCATGTAGTCCCTTTCTATTGAATGGGCAAACATTGAAACCCTACTATGGAGGTGACATACCCACCTATTACTCTGGTCACACTCTGATAGATCCACCTATATCAACATCCACTACGTAATTTTACATTCGTCCAGCTAATGACGTAAAACAAGCGCTGCGTGGGAGGCAACCCACGACTTTCTTTTCATTACTTTTTATTTATGTATATAATTTATTTCAGAAAAAGAAAAAGATTTATTATTTATATTATTTGACTAATTGGACTGACTTATGAAATGTCTATGTTTACAGGTTACAAATCACATCATTCTAGATATTCTACACTAACTTTCTTTTCAGGATGCATAGCTATGATGACATGCACATCGTGTTCAGAGATGTTGAACAGAGGAAGAAATATGTAGTCCTTTCTGAGAGACCGATCCTACCCACTAGGTACCCTGACCCAAACTGTCTAATAGCCTTAGGTATTGAGGCCAGTGTGAGGTACCTTTGTCACCAGCTCCAGTGGGATGAGTATTCTAAAGCAATGAATGTAACCTATAAGTATCTAACCTTAGATTTCCTCAGGTCACTCATTTATGACCCCTACAGTGGAAGAGGTTACAACAGTGGAAGCATAAAATTCAGACTATTTGGGAACGAGTATACACTTAACCACAGGGATTTTGCTAGATTACTTGGTTTTCAGTGTGGCTTGGATGCAATCCATTTTATGCATGAAACCAATGTTATGCAAGATGAGCTTGATAGATTATGGAGCAAAATCACCGGTGGAGGAGGACCTGATCCTTCCACCCAATTAGCAAACAAAATCCACAACCCAACCTTCCGTTATTTCCAAATGATCCTGGCCGAGACTTTCTTTGGTAGAAGTGAAACCGAGAACCAGGTTATTGCAGAAGATATTCTGATGCTCTTTTGTACTGCTGAGTCACGCCCTATACTTGAATGTTGAATATACCAGAGGACCCATCCATGTAGGCGGTGTTGTTACACACATAGCTTATGCCCTAGGTCTAGCCAACAAGCTAACTCATCTTACCTCCCATTGTGGCTACACCTTAATTGACATTAATCATTGCCTTGACCGTGGCCTTATCAGGAGAGCATTCTTTAGTGCTGATAACTATAAGCTCTTGATAGACAACGAAGTCGTTCACTACTTTAGTTTGCCAAACCACACCCGGACAAGTATCCATAACAAAGCTAACTGGTCATATGCTTTTGAAGGCCAAGACGAGACACCCTTCCGACCTAGGACCCCACATGTGCCTGAGTACCATCCTACATCCTATCCTGAAAGGACTACTGTCTATTCCTCTAACGTTAATCTGCAACGCAGGGACATATATTCAGAGTTTGACGCTATGTGAAAGGAGATCATTTCTCTTCGTGAAGAATGCGCCGAGCTCACCTTACAGATACAGATCTCAGACGCAACGAATGCTTCATCATATGATCTTTTATACCAGGAGATTTGCGATCTCAGACGCCAGCTTGCAGAAGCACGGGAACCTTGTCCTCACATGAGCCAGGATGTCCACCGACAGTCTTTCTAGAAGATATTCAGGAGCTCTGGGTCATAGCTCACACTTTGTGTGGGGGGGGACTTACCACATGCTTGTTATGATAATTTATTTCTACCGTTACCACGTTCTTATCTTTATTGTTATTATTGTTATTATCAGACTATTAGTAATTTTCCATCGTTAATATTATTAGACTCATTGCATTCATATGCTATATGTGAGTGTCATGTTATTTCAAGTTATAATAAATATCTACATTATTGCAATCTATTGGTAATATTTAAAAAATTCATCTTTATAATTTAAAAATTCTTTAGAGTTACTAATATAATTGTTATTTAATTCCTACATTCACATTTTACAAATATATAAAATAATAACTAAATAAACAAAATATTCTCTATGTTTCTTACATGTACCAATATCCTATAGACACCCCAAGTAATGATAAATGGAACAACCAAAGCCCAAACCCATGCCAGCCTAGTTTACACAGTCCGCGGACGTGGACCCCTGCTTGGCGAACGCGGAGGCGTCTTGGGATATGAACAAACCAGAATAAGAAAACCACCATTTTTGCCACTCTCTTCATCTTCCATCTCCACTAACTCCGATTTTAATCACCATAAAACACCATTAAACCATTTCAATTCCTTCTTTCATAACTTCCATACTACCATTACCACTCCCATACCACATTATCTCTATAAAATCCAAAGATTTCACCCAAAAACCCAAATCTACAAAAAAAACCCAATTTCACTACTAAACCTTCATTTCACTTCAACAATGGCAGCGGAGGGACAAGGAAACATCGTTTTTTGAGATGGAGATGACGGAGTCAAGCAATGGGAAAAATGGGACAGACTGCAGACACGCAACATTCTTGCGACGAGGTACATTAATGATATCTATCTGTATAACCTTGGTATACGGTATAGCGTATTTTATCTGTTAGAGAATTTAAAATTAGATAGTATATTTATTCCCAAGGAGCCTACTTATGAAAGGCTAACCCGTGAGTTTTTTAGTTCTTTGGAGTACACTGTCAGAGATAACACTGCTAGCACTGTAGGCACAGTGAGGTTTAAGATGTTCAATGTTGAATACATTTATACCACTGATGCAATTACTGAGTTATTAGGATTCCATTACAGGAATGGTGCCGTTTGTGAGGCACCCATAGACACAAACTGGTCAACTGAGGCTTTCCAACTGTGGAAAGACATCACGGGTCAGACCATCTGCTCCTTTGACAGAAATTTGGCTTCCGACATTCATAACCCAACCATACGAGTATTCCTCCTTTTATTAGCTGATACTATCTTTGCTCGTGAAAATTCTAACAAGTTGAATTCCAAAGAATTTATATTTTTACAGGCTGCTTTACTTAGAAAAAGATTAAATCCTATAACATTTATGATAACACATATGTGGGCTATTGTGAAAAAGGGAAGCACCGTGTCATTTGGAGGATTGATTACCTTCATTGCACGAGCCCTCCACCTGGACACCGAGTTGACCACATTGGAACCAATCCCGCCTCGCATCATTGATTTAAGATTTCTGTGAGATATGCATTTATGCAAAGCGAGGCCAGAAGGAGGCTATATCCTCATGGTTCGCAATGCCGCCGTCCCGAGTGTCGCTTTACCTTGCTCAAGACGCATTGATGTGTGCCAAAGAGGAAACTGGCTCTATGATTTGAAGGCTGCTCCTATTTTAGGTCCGTTACTACCAAAGTCCCCGAGGACGAAGGAAACGAGACGGATGATGAGTTTGACCGTATGGAACAGTCTCCTATTCATGTATCACCTACACACACCCCACCTATTACTAACCGTCCTGCAGGTACTTCTTCCGGATTTTATATCACCGAAGAAATGTGGCAAGCACAGCAAGCCAGAGAAGAAGAGCGTGATGGCATGTTCTATGCCATATACCAACAACAACAGGAGATTATAGACTTTATGCGGGAGTCACAGCAATCCACTCTTGAGAGCTTCCAAGCACTTAGAGATCAAAATGCCTCTCTAATAGAGAGGATTGAATAGATGGAGCTGTCACATACCACCCGACACCGTAGTAGGAGCCGTCGTTCCAGACGTTCAGAGCATGGTGGAGATGGCCCCAGTGGCCGACATGATTGATTGCCAAGTTTCACCTATCCCTTTCTCACTTTTATCGAAACATTGAGGACAATGTTCGGTTTAAGTGTGGCAGGAGATATTTACTGTTTTTAGTTGTCTTTACTATTTCTATTTTATTATTGCTTTCTAGTATAGTTTAGTTTGTTTTAAAAAATTTCACATGTGCTTGACGAGTCATTTTGTGTAATTTGTCTATTTTCCCAATTCTTGAGCCTTAACAAAAAAATTTTTAACAAAGAAAACAGCATTTATTTTGAAAATTTGGGTATTAGGACAAGTAAGTATCATATGCAAAGGCTTGGGAAAACATTTTGAAAAATCGATATCGTTTTTACACCGTAAGTTCCTTAAATATAGGAGTCTATCCAGCTTTTTTTATACGGTGGCCTTAAAATCTCACCCTTCATCACTTACCCTTAAGTAGTTTATCCTAGCAGTCAGCACCATCTTAGCCACCGCTAAGTGACAAACCGATGCAAATAGGTAAGATCCTGTAAAAAAGAAAGAAAAGAAAAAGAAAAATCCAAGAAGATGCTAAAGTATCTTTAGGAAAAAAAAATTTCAAGAAAAATTATATATCAAAAAGAATTGCAAAAAGTATCAAACCATTGATATAACAAAAACATCAGGATTACCACAGGTTATGTTCACCATGCGAGTGAAAGATAACGGGCTTAATGTGACTGCGCCTGAATGAAAAGGGGTAAGAAAGGAATGAGTAAGATAGGCCTAAGTATAACATCATGGTTTGAATTGGTTTGTATAGGAGAGGAACTTATGCCCGCAAATCGCGGAAAGTGTCATTACGATACCCTTAGTTCATGAGTTAGTACCTACGGATGTATCATTGATCAAACTTAAGTCTTTAGCCCAGATAAGATACTTGTATGTTTGCTGTTTTTCTCTGCTTATGAGAGTTTTTTTTAGGACAAGCAAAAGTTTAAGTGTGGGAGAATTTGATAACACCAAATCACACTGTATATTTGACCCCGATTGCATATGTTTTTAGTTGTTTATTTGTTATTTTCCCTTGTTATTATGGTATTTTGTTTTACTTTCAGATACATTGCCTTATTTGAACCTACAGTGAAGAAACGACGCAAAACGGGCGAAAATGGAGATTTCCTGTGCAAATTGTACACTAGCCGTTTCACTCAGCGAACGCCATAGAGGACGCCATTTGAGTAGAAGGTTTCGCCCATATTACAACGGTCACAATAGACGTTTTATTCCACAGCCACACTCGGCGGACGCTGAGAGGGGGTCGGCGGGCGCCGAACGTTGTAACGGGAAAACGGTCAAGAACGTTAGAAGCAGTTACCCATGATGGAGATTATTACTCAGCCGTTCTTCATAACGTCGTGTGGCAGTTACAACCTCATTAGCACTATAAATATGCCTTGTGTTTTCACTTTTTAGGCATCCAATCCTAGTTTCCAGCCTTAGGCATAAAATTCATTTTGTAAAGCAATAATCTGTCACATCGAGGGGTTATTGCACTATCGTTGTTAGTTAGATTGGAGCAACCATAGTTAGGAGCGTTTATATTTATTTACTTTCCCGCAATTTACTTTCTAGCTCTGTACCAGATTCAGTCTCCGCTTTGGAGCAGGTTTCTTTTACAAATTGCATTTTATTATATTCCGCATCGCTTTTATATTGGTTTATTTTTCTTGCACTGCTTTACATTCATTTATTTTCTGTCTCTGCCCTTACTTTGTTATTTTAAGTTTCTGTGTGATCTGTTTATCTTTCAGAACTGAACTCAAGCGTGACACTTATATTCATTCTCTCAAAGTATACTCTCACACTTTACACGTTTTTATCTTACAAATGCTTTACTTTGCAAACCAATTTATTGTTATGTTTTTAGTCACCATGTCCAGCTAAATCCCTTGTGCTGGGATGTGAGGATCGTCGTTCCGACGGTACTCCACATGTCATCTCTTTAGAAATACTTTATGGGATGTTTTTGATTTTAATTAAACTCTTCTGAACTTCAATTGATCGGTCAATACGCAAATGAGACCGTGTTTTTGTTTGCGTAATGACTGTGACTAGATCGGGTAAGATCGAAAGTCGTCCGACATTTTAGAAAAGAGTTTGTTAGTTGTTAATTGATAAATACAGCGGAAGCACTTTATTGATTAACTAATAAAGTTTTATATTATTAGAAAGAGGTTTTAAACTATTTTCGGACGCGTTTATAGATTTAGGATCCGGTTGGCCGAGCATATGCCGGAAACCCTTTGGTATAAAATATTTTTAATCGAAAACACTTTTTAACTAAGTCTTAGAGGTAATTACATAAAAAAGGACTTTATCACTTTAACGCAGAGAGCGACCAGTGCAGCGTGAGCGGCTGGTATAGATTAAAGGTTAGGTCTGGTTCCGATCACGCTAAAGTGGCATATCCTTTTTAATTAACTCTTTTTCAAAGAAGAAAACATTGCCCCATAAGTTTTACTATTTAGATGATAGGAGTATTGTTTAATTGACGTGAATTACATTCCAGTATAGTATTTATCTTATTTATTTCTATTTTTATTCTGTAGAAAACTTTTACTCTGATATTTATTAGCCTTAGATAAACAACGTAACAATAGTAATCGATAGATTGACATTGGTCTCTGTGGGATCGATAAATCTTTTATATTACTCTGACGTAATCCGTATACTTGCGGATAACACGCATCATCAGACTTGCTGGGGAACCCATTCGTCTGACTTGTAGAGGTGTTCAAACTTCTCCGTTGGAGACGCCATTTGTTAACTCTACTGGGGAAAACGAGTCTCTTGAGAGACTGCCTTTGCTTGGGGATATTACATCATACTTTTCCTCGAGATCTTCTCGAAGGAAATGCTATGTGAAGTAATCCAATTTGGGAGTGCTGATGACCTTTTCGTCAGCGAACCTTCCGAAGAAGAATTGATGTATTGCCGAATCTTCTGATTAAGAGGCTTTCTCTAGGGATTTTCCTTAATCTGGGAAAGCGAAGATATCATCTTCAATGGTGAAGAGTGACATTTGTCAAAGGTCTTCTTGTTTTTCAAAGGTTCAAGTTATCAAAATGGTCGAGGACCGTCTCTAATCCATAAATAAACTAGGAGAGAGATTGCTTAGATGACCTACCTCGTGACGAGGAAAGAACTGACAACTCGATTGAGAGGACTTTTATCACTAGGGGATAAGACCGACCAGAGTGATAGTGATGCAATATGAATATGAATGTAAATCAATAATGCATGATGCATGTATGTTTATGCTGACAAAACTGACGCGACATACAAACTAGTGGATGAACATGACTGGATACTCGTCCACTACAGGGGACGAAGAAGCACCATTTGTTCAAGATAGCAATTCTGCCTTGCTTGGGAGAGATAGTCCCCGTGGGGAACAACCGTTGGTCGGGCTTAGGAGATAAGAACTCTGTCGGGGATGTGTAGCGAGTGATTTTTGGATGTGGTTGCGAAGCACGATCGCTCTAGTACTACAGTTCGATTCATTTTTTATCCTATTAAAGCTGATGAAGAAAGGGAAATAGATGTCTCCAACTAACTCTGCTTGCATACTGAGATTAAATAGTCAAAACTGTTGGTTTGCAGATGCTACAAAGATTCGGGGTTTCTCCTAGGTTATTTTGTTGACGAGGGGTGCTTTAGGCTATCGGTTAGGATGTTAGGACGAATATATGAAAGTATTGGATTTTGGGTTTTTGTTTAGTGTGCTCGCTAAGATTTTTCTTTCAATCTTATGCCTACGTATTCCCATTTACCGAAACAGGGAAATCAGAGCGTTCGTAGTTCCTCCTATTCTATGGGAGGAAATGGTTGTTTTGGTGTCTTGTTCAAAGCCCAAGACGTGAAGCGAAAGGTGGTTTGTATCTTGTTCAAAGCCCAAGATGCGAAGCTGAAGGGTTTATTTGTATCTTGTTCGAAGCCCAAGATGTGAAGCTAAAAGTGTTGACCTTAGAGAGAATTTGTCATCTCTAAAGAGGGGTTTGCCTGTTACGACTGTTTATAAAGGAGAATTACTTTAACCGGGATTTTTGAATCCGGCAATGCCATAATTTCCTTTATATAGGATTTAACCTGAAGGAGAAGACTTTAACTCAGTTTAGAGCAATGCCATCTTTCCTTAGGAATTTCTCATGCTAAAAGAGGGACAGTGGCATGGATGTAGATGATCCAGAGGCTTGCCGCTTACAGCGATTAGATGGAAGGGGAAGGAGTTGTTGATGTTTGTGTACTGTGAACGAGGCACAACTTTGATGCTAAAAGGTTGATTGGATCAACCAGTGGTTTTCTTATACAAAGCCTAAGAGGAGGCTATTATGTGTCTCGTACAAAGCCCGAGAGAGAGGCTAAAAGGTTTTGACTCGACGATGAAGTCTTTTGGTATCTCGTATAAAGCCCGAGATGGAGGCTATTTGACTCAACAAGAGAGTTTTTTGTATCTCGTACGAAGCCCGAGATGGAGGCTAAAGGGTGATTGACTCAACGAGGGAGTCTCTTATGTGTCTCGTACAAAGCCCGAGAGAGAGGCTGAACGTTGTTTGACACCGCTGGGGAGGATCATTGTATAAAGCCCAAGAGAGAGGCTAACTTCACAGGAGAAGGATCATTATACAAAGCCTAAGAGGAGGCTGGGGTTACTGTCTCAGTTGAGTGACAGGTCCAGTATACTGATTTTTAAAGAGAAAATCAGTTCTTATATGAGCAAAGCTGTACTCGAGGATTTGATTCGAGGATCCGGGTTATTCCTGTTCTTTAAGGAAGTGGGAAATCTGAAGGGTATTGAGACTGTCCGAGTCTACGAGTTTTCTTCCTATTTAACGAAGAGGTCACTTAAGAATGTCTGGAAAACTCAAGGAGATTAGACTGTCCAAGTCTAGAGTGTCATCTTTTGTACCGTGCCTTGAGAAACAGTAGTAGACTCTTTGAAAGGACCGTTCTATACAGATGACTAATTTTGGTTCCTATACCTCTAGGAGGTCGTCGAGACAATTTGTATGAAGCCCAAGAGGAGGCTGGAAACTTTTAAGAAGCCGACGGGTCCTTGTACGATGCCCAAGAGGAGGCTATCATTCCCGGAGGAAGAGATCATTATACGAAGCCTAAGAGGAGGTTGTGAATACTTATAAGAAGCCGTCGGGTCCTTGTACTAAGCCCAAGAGGAGGCACGGTTGCTTTTAGGAAGCCTGTGGGTCCTTGTACGATGCCCAAGAGGAGGCCGATACTTTTAAGAAGCCCGTGGGTCCCCAAACCCCGAGAAATTCAAGGCAAGCTATTCACAAGGAATAGATCAAGTCAGGAAAGTTCGAGAATTTGGAAGAAACTCAAAGATGCCATTCACGGAGAATACATTCATCTCTGGGAATAGAGTTTCTTGACAATTCCTAATGAGGACAGCCGAAGAGAAGACTGTATCTGGTGATCCTATTGGGGATCTAGTTGTCTATTTCTACGAATAAACGAAACGACGTCACCTAATTCTAGACGTCGTAGCCGGGAAAACTCTAAATATCTATACTATTATTACACAGTTTATATGAGTTTATGAAAGAAGACTTACAGTGAAACAGCCCCACAATACAGTTATATGTATATGAAAGCGGTAAATGAAAGCGTATAAACACTTACCCGGTTGTAGAGCTTCCATGCTGTTTGGTTAGTTGTTCAACAAAGAAAGATTGAAAACAACAGTATATTCAAAATCAAAGGAGAAAGTGCTTTCAAAAATAAAGATTTGGGGCTTACAGCTCAAGGAGAGGCCCAGGGTTTTATCAGTGAGCGCACTGTTTAAATTTGTACAGAGGGACTTATACAAGTGACTGTGGCCCAAAAATTGTTTTCTGTACAAAGGGATGGGTCTTACACTCTCTCAAGAGGCCCAAAAAGTTTTAAGAAAAAGAGTGGGGCTTATAACACGAGGGTAGGCCCAGATGATTTTTCCGTTTAAAATGGCGATCGCGCCGAGGTTTTCTTTTAACGCAGAGGGACTTATACAATAAGTGAGGCCCAAAGTGATTTTGGTTAAAAGGGGGTTGGGTCTTACACTCTATTAGAGGCCCAAAAGTTTTGAATGATTTGTTTGAGTGAAAATCAAAGAAACCCTAATTTTATTCTTTAAAAGTAAATATTTAAAGAAAATCAATGAAAAATACCAAATAGGTTTGAATAAACCACCTGTGATTTTTGTTTAAGGTTTGAAAAATGAGGTATAAATCACAAGAGATATTAAAACTCATTTGGTCTTGATTTTTCAAGATGGATATTCATTTTAAAATGTTTAAAAACAAATAAAAGTGAATTTATTATCAAAAATACTAATTATATTAAATAAATAATATAAATTCAATTTTTTTGTGGAATAAAATATTTCAACATTTTTTTGATTTTTTTCAAAAAGAACCAATAAAAAATAATTAAAATTGAAAGAGTTATTAATTTTCCAATTAATTAATAAACCATGAAAATTTTGGAAAAAATGGCAAAATGTGAAAAAAAACACAAAATGGCATGGGTGGGGTTTGAACCCAAGACCTCAAGGTTACAAGGCGCGCGCCTTACCACTGGGGTGGTGATACATCCATTGTTTGAAACAAAACAACAAATATACAAGGCATGACTTGGTTTTAGGCCTGGCCCAAGGCAAGTTTTGGCAAGTTTTGGCTCAGAAACGTGAAGGTCATAACTTTCTCAATTCTTAATGGTTTGAGACAAAATTTATATGCATCTAGACCAGAATTTCATAAGGAATCCAATGGTGGTGGTAGTTTTTTCAGATCACACTCCCTCCTCAAAGACCGATAGTGGTTTTGAAAATGACCTATAAATGCATTTTCTATGCTACAACTTGGTACAAGCATGGATTACATGGTGAATTAGCTCAAACACAACATATACAACATGTATGAGATGTTCATGATCAATGGACTTCAAAGCATTGCATGTTTGAAAGATTCCAAGTTGTGAGGCTTACCTCTTTTTTTGAGATTTTGGAGCTTTTGTGCAATCTGTCAAACCTCTTGTTCCAAAAATGATTTGATGCTTTAGACACACTCAAATGATCCCTTAGAAGCTTTTAGGATGATTGGAATTAACTGGTACCTGCAAAAACACAAACAGTCCCTTTCTTGCAAAAGGGGTTAAAAGTGACCAAAATAGCAACTCTCTCAAATGGTGTTCCAGATGAGGGGAACCATTTGGGACAGTTCAAGGATGATATTTGGAGTGTGTTTGAGGTTTTATCTGGTTTGGAAAGTGACTGAATCAAGACATGGCTTGAAAAATGCAAACAAAGCCTATTTTGAGGTTTTGAGAGGTGACTTTGTGATTTTGTGATTACAGGTCACTTGTGATAGTTTGCACAGCTTACATATGATATATATGAGGTGTGTGTGTGATTGATTGTGATGAAAAAGCTCTCAAGCTCAAAAACTCAAAGTTGGCTTGCTAAAGAAGGCATTTTTGCCAAGAGAAAGAGGTTTTGAGGAAAGCATCTATTTGATGGCTTTGGTGTACTCAAACTGATCACAATTGAGCTCTATTTATAGTAGAGCAAGTTTATTTTAGGATCCACCGTGAATGGCAACTGCAACAGGTGTTTGTTCAATGTTGGCCAATGGAAATCCAAGTCTCCTCTAGCCATTGACTAGAGGTTAGGGCACAGGGCTGTGGTTCCCTTGGTCTTGGATAAGTCTTGACTGAATTCAGTTGCAAATGGCTCAGTCCATGCCACCTTGATGCTTCCATTGAATGCTCCAATCCAAAATTGGAGTCTTGTCCCTATTTTGGCCATTCTAGGTTCAACATGCTATTTCTTGTTCCAAAGACTTTGGAGGCTTGGCTCAGTGGTTGTCCCCTTTAGATTCAATCCTCAGAGGTGTCCAAGTGGATAGGAGCATTTGGATTTGGCTGATTTTGGCAAATCGAGCAAAAGTGCAAATCCTGCCTTGCCTTGGCAGATTTCAGCAAGGCAACTTTCCAATGTCATATCTCATGACTCAAATTGAATTTGGTAATGTTCTTGGTCATTTTGGAAAGCCCTTACATGATACAACAACTGTTTGAACATATTTGGTTTTGATCTCTTTTGAATCCAAGTGAAAAATCCCCCTACATTTGGCAAAAAGTAGGGTAAAATCTGACTTAGTGAAATTTTCACCAAGTGTTGGAACAAAGTGACTTTCTTGATTTTGATCACTCCATAACTCAAATTCCATGAGGAGTTGGAATTAGGTCTAGTTGAAGTTTTTGTAGAGGGCAATGAGATCTACAAATCAAGCCTTGGATGGGAGAAAATGGCTTTGTGGTTTAGGAGTTATGACCCTCCAAAGTTAGTACCCTAGCCACTTTATTTTTAACTTAGAAAATTTTCAAAGTTTTTTATGGTTACCCCTTTTACAAGTTACCCAACTTTTCTTGATTTTTCTTGATGAATGATGATTCAAATCATTCATTAACATCATTTTAGGGTTAAAAATCCATTTTGGTGAAAAATCTCAAAAAGTCAAAGTTGACTTTTGTGCACAGTTGACTTTTTATCAGATGAATTCCAAACTGTGCAATTCTTCAGGAAATCATGTCCTTGCCCTAAATCAAACTTGATGGACATGTTCCATGGGTGTCATAGGGTATATTGATGCATGTCATAGGGCTTGGGAGCATGTCCTGGTCAAAAGTCAAAGTTACAGTTGACTTTTTCCTTAAAACCCTAACTGTGGTGCAGATGAAATTGAGACTTGTTGCTCAAGCTTCTTGGATTAATCCATTGTTGCAAATGGATCAATATAGTTCATTATAGACCCTAAAACCCTCTCTTGAGGTCTTGGCTCATGATTTTCCCTAAAAGTCAACTTAGGGGTGAATTAGGTCAAGAAACCCTAATTCCTGATTTTTTATGAATGCATCCCCTAAAGCAAAATTGACTTGATGATTGGGTCCATGAGGTTCCATGGAGTATATTAGGTTAGGTTTTGGATCATTGGCTTGTGCCCAGATGAAAAATTTCCATCTGGAGGCCCTGGTCGACCAAAACCCTAATTTGGTGACACTGTCGATCTTGAGACTTAATCCACCTAGAAGGGAGCAGCCTTGTGCTTAATCCTTGAAGTGGGAGTCCTTTTGATCCATTGTGGATGTTTTAGAGGTTAGAAAAGTTGAAGATCATGTCATTCCTTGATTGATCCTTTGTCTAAGCACTCAGAGAGGGCTTGAAACCCTAATTTCAATTGTAGTGAATGCTCACCCATCTTTGGGGAGACTGATGAAGTATGATGGTTCCTCCATATTGTGATGATGATTTTCACAATGATGGGAAATCTTAGTGGTCAAAATTTGGGGTATGACAGATGTCAGACGGAATATTCGCATCTGACACAGCTGATCCTTCATTCAGGTGCACTGGTTTAGAAGGAGTACTTTGATTATACACTTTGAAGCTCGATTACTTCTGGAGAAGCGATCGATGTTCTTTCGATGTTTAACAGTCAAAAGAAATGGCCATCTTTATTTTAAAAGCAGAACAAGTTTTACAAGTAAATTCATTTTTGTTTTATTTCAAGAATCATTGATCATATTAAAAACATCATTCTGTAAAGCTAAAACAAATAAGAATTGCAAACAAAAGCACTAGGTCTCAAATTTTATTGATAGGATAGAGATCAGTCAAACGCGTGATTCAATGGAGTATTTACAAAGTTTATAAAATGGTTATTTAAGGGAAAGGGGCTACATTGAAACATAACGACCGATATCCTTCTACCAACTTTGAATTCGGGACATCCTGAGCTTCTGTCGAAGATGACTTTGACTGGAGTTTTCTCTGATGGATGAAATTACTACAGCGGAGTTGACCTGATCAGACATAATTACTTGCCATTAATCCCTAACTTTTGCCTGGATTATACTTTGATATTTCCAATCCACCGGGATGATTTTTTTATCATGTCTCTAATTTTTTCCTGGACCGCCCTTTCGGGTTTTCAATCCACCGAGACGTTTTTTTATTTTATTTAGGCGAAGTATTTCTTGACTACGTCGACATTTGTGGGGTAGGCAAATTCCTCTCCATCCATGGTTGCAAGTCTCAAGGCACCGCCTGAGAAAGCTTTCTTGACCATATAGGGGCCATCATAATTCGGAGTCCATTTGCCCCTAGAATCAGTGAGGAATGATTGTATCTTCTTGAGTAGTTTGAAGGTCAGCGCGCATGTCGCCGTCAGGAGGAATATGAATCTGGAAATGTAATTCAAACGTCCCAGGAATCCCCTGACTTGTTTTTCAGTTTTTAGAGAAGGCATTTCTTGAATGGCCTTGACCTTGTTAGGATCAACCTCAATTCCTTTCTGGCTGACGATGAACCCTAGCAGTTTCCCTGAACGGACACCGAATGTGCACTTATTGGGATTCAAGCGGAGTTTGTACTTTCTTAACCGCTCGAATAGTTTTGATAGGTGGGTCACATGCTCCTCTTCCGTCTTAGATTTGGCAATCATATCATCGACATATACCTCGATTTCCTTGTGTATCATGTCATGAAACAGAGTAGTCATGGCCCTTTGATAGGTTGCCCCGGCGTTCTTCAAACCGAACGACATTACCTTGTAACAAAAAGTGCCCCATGGGGTGATGAAAGAAGTTTTCTCCATATCTCTCGGCGCCATTTTTATCTGATTATAGCCCGAGAATCCATCCATAAAGGAGAAGACTTTGAACTTTGCTGTACTGTCTACCAGCATGTCTATGTGCGGTAAGGGAAAGTCATCCTTTGGACTTGCTTTGTTCAGATCCCTGTAGTCTACACACATTCTGGCTTTTCCGTCCTTTTTCGAAACTAGTACTATGTTGGCTAGCCATTGAGGATATTCTGACGTGGCGAGGAAACCTGTGTCAATCTGTTTCTGTACTTCCTCTTTGATTTTGATGGCCATGTCTGGATGAGTCCATCTCAACCTTTGTTTTACTGGCTGACATTCTGATCTCAACGGTAGATGATGTTCCACAATGCTGGTATCCAACCCTGGCATATCCTGATAGGACCAAGCGAATACATCGGGAAACTCTTTGAGAAGCTTTGTCAAACTTTCTTTGATAGTTGAACGGAGCAGTGCCCCAATCTTGACCTCTTTTCTCTCCTCCTCTGAATCCAAGTTGACCGTTTCCAACGGCTCTTTGTGAGGTTCGATGGACCTTTCCTCTTGTCTGAGTAATTGGGAGATCTCTTATGGAATTTCTTCGTCATTTTCTTCTTCAGCATCAAATACCGGGAATTCAAAGTTGGGAGAAGGCGTTAGATCGTATGTTTCAATGGGGTTTAAAACAAGCAATCTGCATAACGTGATGATTTGTTTTTAGAAGAGATAGAGAGAAATGCAAGAGTGTGTGCAGTGTATTTTCTGATAACTGCTTGTTTTTATTATTTGAGTTGTTTTTTAGGATTACCATTTTCTGAAAAAGTGAAAAGAGAAAACAGCAATAAATGCGAAAATTATAGAACGACGTTATTTTATTTATGATTTAGTCGATTCTTGAAACTACAGCCCTATAAAACAAAACTCAGTCGCTTTGGGCAAAGCGAAAAGGGACATTTACAGAAAGTGAGCCCTATAAAAACATCTGTTTCACCTGGGCAGGGTGAAAGGTTAAGATAAAGACGACAATTACTTTGACTTATGAACAACTTTCGGAACGTTGTCAGCAACCCATTGGCGACGAACTCCTCAGTGAATCACAAAGTCTGGTACTTTCCTTCTTGATTTGTCTTCAGAAATAACGTTAATTTCTGGTGGAGCAGGATCATTGGAATCTGTCTCCCAGGCAGAGTTGTCATAGGAGGCTTCTTTAGCTATATCTTGCATAGTGCTTATACTCTCAGGTGGATCTCCCCATCCAGTTGGTTGGATGTCTTCGAGCCTGATACGAGAGCTTTCAGGAGTGGTGTACTTGACCAAGTAGTCGTACTTTCCACTTGGTTGTCCTAAGGTGTCCCATACTTCTTTGGAATTGGAGGAGTCATCCCTTTCGATGACGTTGACCTCAGGAAAGGCATAGTTAAGGAACTCTGGTCCTGTAATTGTTGCAAATTCATCGTCATACGGTATATTTTTTGAATTCCCTGAGTAATGATCCCATGACATGGTGGGAACACAGGTATTCTTCTCAATGATGCTCAGTTGATATGCATCGTTCGGCTGACTCTTTTGTCCTGAGTCTCCTAGGTATGGCTGCCAGATAGGCAGGCCATCCATTGGGCCATAATAGTCATGGTCAAAGTTGTCTTTCATCAGAGTGTCCTCCTCTAATGAGTTTGGTGGAGCACAACATCCTTCCGGATCACAATCTCCGTATATCATCTTGACATCTGACCTTGGTATAAATCTCGGACTCTGTGCCAGAAAGCAAAATGGTATAGGCACCTCTTCCTAAGAGATATAACCGTCCTCATTAAGATAGGACTTCCACTCTTCATCTGTATCGGAGGAATCACCCTCGTTGATGGTATGTACTTCTTGAGACACTAGGTGAAGGAAACCTCCACTATGGAAGAAGTCCTGAATGGGATAAAGACTCTCATCGTTAGTAGCAACCTGGGTACAGGTTAAGGAAAAACCAAGACCCTTCTTCGCTTTGTTATCAGTAGGAATGACAAGCTATCCCCGTCCTTTTGTATTGTTACTTTTAATCACTTCGAGAGCATCTCTGTACGAGGAAATCGATGTTCCTTTTTCTGACTGATTGTTATGGCTCACCGAAAGTGCTTGGAACTGGGTTCCAATAACCTCTTCTGGTTCTACACAAGTGGACCACGATAGGTTACTCACGATCAAGGCTTGCTCTCTGCAGACTGTGACCAGTTGGTCATTCTTGACGAACTTCAGCTTTTGGTGAAGTGTCGAAGAGACTGCCCCAGCCTCGTGTATCCAAGGTCTTCCCAACAAACAACTGTATGTTGCTCGGATGTCCATGACCTGGAAACTGACTTGAAAAGTGTGAGGACCGATAGTTATGGGAAGGTCGACTTCGCCGATAACTGTTTTTCGGGATCCGTCAAATGCTTTGACGGTGACCTCACTGCCTCTCATCGGAGATCCTTTGAATAATAGTCGCATTAGAGTGGATTTTGCATCTCGTTTAGAGCTGATCCGGTGTCTACTAGTATGCCGGCTAAAGCATCGTCCTGGCAGTTAACTGTAATATTGAGCGCTATGTTGTGACTTCTTTCTTCTTCTAGAAATTCCTCATCACTAAACCCCAAGTTGTTGCAGGAAGTGATGTTGGAGATGATGCTGTCAAATTGTCTTATTGACACATCTTGTTCCATAAAGGCTTGCTCTAAGACTTTCTGTAGAGCCTCCCTGTAAGCTTCAGAACTGAGTAAAAGTGATAGCATTGAGATTTTTGAAGGAGTTTGCAACTGTTGATCAACAATGTTGTATTCACTCTTCTGGATGAGCTCCAGCATCTCATCGCTGTTCTTCGAAAGGTCGGGATCACTGGATTGACCGACTGGTTGATCAGGAATTTCTGTTTGAGGTTCCTTTTCTCTGGTAGGTTCTCCAACCCCTCGGTTGAAGATTCGACCGCTCCGTGTTACTCGACTGATGTCTGCAATATTCACGACGGAGGGTAATGGAATTTCCTTTCCATTCTCCATTGTCGTTGCACCGTATTTGTAAGGGATAACCTGAGTTGATTCATACGGTAACGGTCCCGGTAGATAGATAACTACAGGAGCCTTCTGATTCTTCTGACCATTGTAAGTAATTTCAATCAGTTCCTGGTTGGGAACTTTCGATTCGTCAAGTAGAGGAATGATGGCGCAAACATCTTTAGTCCTCTTATGATCAGAGATTACGACGACGTCTTTGATTCGATCAGCGACAAAGTCTGGCATCGAATTGGTTGACCCAGAACTTGGTCATGGTCGAATCTCTTTGTGGTCCAACTGACTCTGAAGGGCTGCTCGCATGAGGTAACATCCTTGATTATCTTCTGAGCAAACTCTACAACGTTCATAGTTGTGTGGTGGCACCTGGCCACGTCCGCTTTGTATGCAGTGTAACCTCACTAGATTTGTTCCCATTTATCGAACATCCGGACTTTGATGCCTAGTAGGGTTCCCATTAATCATACTGACTTGTTGTGTGTCTTCGTCTAAATAGATCGGAAGCCACCAGTGGTTTAACAAGTGTTGCAAAGTTCTTTGAACGAGAGCGCATCCTTGGTTGCTCTCAGTACATCCATTATAGTTCTGATAATTATGCGAAGTCAAAAAACTGAGCTGGACTTACCTAGCATGTAATTCTACCAAGCTGGTATTCATCAAGTGAATATCAAAAATTTGAATCATATTTACTTGATACTGACTTCTATCGCGGTAATACTGAATCCATCCAAGATCCACCTGACGCTGGAGGGTCTCTTGTACAAAAGAGCATCCCTGATTGTTTACCGAGTAGATCAGACAGGAATCGTAATCGTGCCGTGGCAGATCATGATGTTGGCTTTGCCTTGAGTGCATTGCCACCAAGTTGACATTCATTGCCAGAATATTGTGATTCTGAATGATGTTGGAATTCGTATAAGTCATGTTGACCTCACGAATTCGGTGATCCTGGATCCATCCGAGATCCAACTGTTCTTGTAGAGCTGATTGCACCACAGAACATTCTTGATTGTTCTTAGAGCAGATATCACACCGATGACAGTTATGAGATGGTACATGCCCATATCTACTCTATCTGCGATGCATTCTGACCAGGTTGGCCCTCAATAAGAGTACATCATGAATTTGATAGTTGTGGTTAGACTCTCCCTCTATCAAATTTACCGTAGCTTTCTCGTGTTGAGACAGAGGGTTCGTCAGAACGTTTGGATTTGTATCCTTGAAGGATAAGACCCCGCTCCTAACAAGCTTTTGCACATCGGATTTAAAGCTGAGACAATTTTCTATGTTATGCCCGGGTCCTCCTTGATGATAAGGGCAAGTCTGATCCGCTTTGAACCAAAAAGGCAAATTCTCCGGTATTGTAAGAGGAGCCCTGGTTTGGACGTGCCCTCTGGCCAGTAGTAATGGAAACAATTCTGCATACAACATCAGTATACGGTCGAACCCTGGTGGTCACGTTGTAAGGTTGTTGTTGTACTGAGAACGAGCCTGCTGAAGAGGTTGTTGTGTCCTTTGATGATATTGTTGTTGATTCGGTTGGCTCTGAGCAACCTGAGGTTGATACGTAGGAACAGGCGCAGGGTTGATAGCAGGAGTTACAACTGCTACTGGTTGGTACCATCACCTCTGCTTTTCGAGAGAGATATTACCAATATCTTGCTCTTTTTTCTTAGGGAAAGCACTACCGTATCTTTTGGTACTGCTTGATGGTCCAGCGTCTTTAACTAAACGTCCTTCTCGGTCTGCTTCTTCAAGACGAACTCCCATGCCGACCATTTCAGTAAAGTTGTTGGGCGCACTGGCGACCATTTTGTCGTAGTAAAATGAGCTCAAGGTTTTCAAGAAGATCTTTGTCATCTCTTTTTCCTCAAGAGGTGGACAAATCTGAGCAGCAATTTCACGCTATCTCTGAGTGTACTCCTTAAAGGTTTCCTTGTTCTTCTGTGACATGGCTCTGAGTTGATCTCTGTCCGGTGCTATGTCCAGATTATACTTATATTATTGAACGAAGGCAGCGCCAAGATCTCTGAAAATGACGATCTTAGTGCAGTTTAAACCCATGTACCATTTGAGTGCGGCACCGGTTAAACTATCCTGGAAATAGTGGATTAGTAGTTGTTGGTTCTCTGCCTGAGTTGACATCCTCCGAGCATACATCACCAAGTGACTTTGAGGGCAAGAGTTACCCTTGTACTTTTCAAATTCGGGCACCTTGAATTTGTGCAGAACTTTCACAGTGGGGACCAAACAAAGGTCTGTGGCGTTTTTTCCGAATAGATCCTGACCGTGAATGGCTTGCAGTTCTTTTTGCATCTCTAGGAACTGTTCCTAGAATTCCCTCATTCTCTCATCCATACTTTTGTTTCCACTAGACGGTATCTGTGGAATCTGTCCTTCCGGGACAGTGTGTACCATAGGTGGTGGTACAGTCATTATGGCAGTGACTCTTGGTACTTCCCTCTCCCGAAGTTTGTAACCTTCAGGAGTTGCTGTCATGCCTCTGGCATCTTTGCTTTCCTGAAGTTTGTAACCTTCAGGCCCAGCGGCTCCTACTGTAGTTTCTGGATCTTCCGTGATCGGTGGAATATATCCTTCTGGGATATAGTTGAGTGGCATGCCTCAGGGACGATCTTTAGGCATGGTATATCGAGGATCATACTTTTCCACTATGGCCGTAGATGTGATCTCTGAGATCACGGTCCTTTGTTGTTGCATCTGGGCTGCTGCCAGAGCTTGCATATCGTTGTGAAGCTTTCTCATATCCACTTTTAGAGCATTGAGTTCCTCTCTAAACTCTCTGTTCTCTGCCTCGAGATTACCCATTTTCTTTTGTTGACTGGCCCGAGTATTGTACGAATGAGACAGTTTAACTCTAGAATCGAGACTCAAACGTGAGATTCGTAGGTAAGAAGAATGCGTTATGTGAGAATGATGAATGATATGCAATGATTATATTAATTAATTTTTTTGTTTAATCAAAATAAACTTCGACATTTAGATTGCAAATATAAAACGATGGGGAAACCCCTTTTTATTGAATTCAAAGATTGCGAAAATGGAAATACAGTAATTTACATAGTGTTGTAAAAGGAAATGGCTAAGCTAATGGATCCTGAGTCCTCTCTAAGGAGAGCTCAGGTACTGGTTCTGGTATTTTCCTTTTCTTTGACCGGGGCTCTCGAGCCGTTGTCGGGTTGTCATTCCTTTACCAAGTGAAAGGAGCGAGCAAATTCCTTTGGTCTTCTTGATTCTCCACAGCATGTTGCTCTAAAATCTCAATTAGCGCATCCTTTTCTTTTAACAGTTGCTGTATTTTCTTACACTCCACATTGAGAATACGGTACTTGTTCTTCCAAGACTTCTTCTCCTGTTGAACTCTGTTGAGAGTAACCTGAAGTTTTTCCGTATCAGACATAAAATAAAGGATAGGGTCCCTTAACGGAAGAACTTCTTGACGATGGTAAGGCATCCTCAGAGCTCTAGTTTGTACCTAGTGGAGATAAGGTTCCACCGAGACACAGTCCGGTTTTCCTAGATACTCTCTTCCTTTTCTGTGAACATGTTTCCAGGCATGCACTATTTCTGTCTTTAGTGCTCTGTCATTTTCCGCTTCCTTGAAGAAAAGACCTTCCAGATGAGCATTACGTGGGACATGCCTCATCGGGTATCCAAATTGACGATGAACTAAAACTGGATGATAATCGATTCTTCCTTTAGTTCCTATGAGGGGTACATTAGGGAAGTTTCCACAACGGTCAATGATTCTGATTCCATCATAGATTCGATTGTACCAGTCGATGTCAGAGTTGGTAAGAAACATGATTCTCTACGACCAACGTAAAGTATTCTTAGGATCCCAAAATGCAGCAGACTTGGGCAAGTGGGAAATGAACCATTTGTATAGCAGGGGTACACAACATGTGATCATTCCTCCGCTATACAAATTCCTTAAGTGTACAGAATGATAAGCATCCGCGAGCAAGGTTGGTACGGGGTTTCCAATCAAAAATATCTTAATGGCATTGATATCTACGTAGTTACCGATGTTGGGAAACAAAAATAACCCGTAGGTGAGCAAAACAAAGATGCTCTCGAAAGCAGCCACGTTCCCTATACTAGTAAAGTACAGAGCCTTCTTTATCAAAAACTGGGCTGGCAAACCTTGGATTCCACCCTTAGTGGTCATGTGAGTCCTGACTTCTGACTCGTCCAAATAGATTGCTCTTGCAATGGTTTAATCTTTTGAAATTTCTTCCAGTCCAAAAAAGGGAGCTTGATCAGTGATATGTAAATCAATCAGGTGAGAGTACTCCTCCAGTGTTGGTGCTAGTTAATAATCCGGGAATTTGAAACAGTGATAGACCAGATCGTAGAACTAAATGAGCGTAGCCAGTATTCCTTCAATTACATGGACCCTTAACAGAGACAGCAGTGCTCCGTACTTAGCTCTAAAAGCATCAGGGTTGGTGATCATCCTTGCCAGACCTCTCAAATCCTCTAGTTTTGGAACCTTGAAGGTGTACTTGTAAGTCTTCCTTCTACCGAAATCCATAACGCAATCTCTTTATTTGACATTTGAAATCATTGTCTTAGTTTAATTTGAGAAAAAAAAAAGAGAGAGTAGAAGAGAAGATTTTTTGTTTAATGTTTTTTAATGAAATGGATGCATGAATGCAGCACACAAAAACATAGAAAAAACATGGGGTCAAAGGTTAGGTGTCATGAAGTCATTGCTCTACCCATCCTGGTTTATACTGGTGGTTTTTTGTACCTGTCCTCAAGATCACTGACCCCTCTTGGGATAACAACAGCAGGCTGGAATCACCCGAGCGAGCTGTAGTATCTTAGAGTAATCTCAAATGAGGGTAGTATCGCGTGACAACTATTTCCGATAGCTTCCGCACTATAAAATAGTAACATGGTTTCAGTCTACTAAAATCCTCAGCTTCTCAGATAACCCAATCGAACAATCTGCTTTCAACAACCGAAGTCGTATAGGCATTAAATCCGCAAAGGGCATCTCCACTAATTCGATGGTTGACCGGGACCTCTTATTTGGGAGTCACTCCCTGTAAGATTACCCGTCTAGTGCCATCACTTATCTTAGGTGTATACTCAATCTTTCCAGATGCGGCATCACACGCATTCCCATTAGGTGAAAAATAAACACGGATATCAATTAGGAAAAGCAGTATATATATATTTGTCCTAACATCCTAGACCTCTAGTCCTATGATCCTAACAGTCAATGCCTCCCCAGCAGAGTCGCCATTCACCGTGGTACCTTCTAAACTTAAGGGATTTTACCTAAAAGATGGGAGAACGGTTCTCCCACTGTGGTCGCCATTCTTCTGTAACGCGGTTTTTGTGGTTTCAAATCACTATCGCTTTGGGGTGCTACAGTTCAATTCATTTTTTATCCTGTGAAGCTGATTAAGGAAGGGAAATAGATGTCTCCAATTAACCCTACTTGCATACTGAGTTTAAACAGCTGACTGTTGGTTTACAGATGCTATCAAAATAGTGGGTCTCTCTTAGGTTATTTGGCTTAAGAATAGAGTGTCTTGATGGTTCATGGGGCTTTTGGGAAGATACTATATCTAAAAATTTTCTGACTGATGTATGAAGGTACTGGACCTAGAGTTTTTTATTAGTATGCTCGCTAAGATTTCGCAATCTTATGCCTACGTATTCCCGTTTAACGAAACAGAGAAATCAGAGCAATCGTAGTTCCTCCTATTCTAAGGGAGGAAAAAGATGTTTTGGTGTCTTGTTCAAAGCCCAAGACATGAAGCTAAAGGTGATTTGTATCTTGTTCAAAGCCCAAGATATGATGCTAAAGGGTTTTGGTTGAGAGAGAATTTGTCATCTCTAAAGAGGAACTGTTGATGTTTGTGTGCTTTGATCAAAGCACAAATTTGATGCTAAAAGGTTGATTGACTCAGCTAGGGATTTCTTTATACGAAGCCTAAGAGAAGGCTAGATAAGACCGACTCAACAAGTGAGTGTTTTTATATGTCTTGTACGAGGCCCAAGATTGAGGCAAAAAAAAGAGACTGAGTCTTTGGGGATATTGTCATACCCCAAATTTTGACCACTAAGATTTCCCATCATTATGAAAACCATCATCACAATATGGATGTACCTTCCTGCCTCATCAGTCTCCTCAAGGATTGTTGAGCATTCACTACAATTAAGAATTAGGGTTTCAGGCCCTCTCAGAGCTTTTAGGCAAAGGATAAATCAAGAAATGACATGATCTTCAACTTGTCAAAACCTATGAAACATCCACAATGGATCAAGAGGACTCCCACATCAAGAATCAAGCACAAGGCTGCAACATTCCAAGTGGATTAAGCCTCAAGATCGCCAGTGTCACCAAATTAGGGTTTTGGTCGACCAGGGCCTCCAGATGAAAATTTTCCTCTAGGCATGAGCCAATTCTTCAAAGCATAACCCTAAATACTCTAAGGGACCACATAAATCCAATCGTCAAGTCAATTTAGCCTCAGGGGACGCATTCATAAAAAATCAGGAATTAGGGTTTCTAGAACTAATTCACCCCTAAGTTGACTTTTGGGACAAAACATGAGCCAAGACCTCAAGACATGATTTGAGGGTCCCTAATACACCACATTGATCCATTTTCAATAATGGATTGATCCAAGAAGCTTGATTCACAAGTTTCAAGTTCATCAGAACCATAGTTAGGGTTTCGCGAGAAAAGTCAACTGTGTCTTTGAATTTTGACCAGGACATGCTCCCAAACCTTGGGATATGATTCAATACATCCTATAACACCTATGAAATCCATCATCAAGTTTGATTTAGGTCAAGGACTTGATTTCGTAGAGGATCGCACAGTTTGGAATTCATCTGATAAAAAGTCAACTGTGCCCAAAAGTCAAAGTTTGACTTTTTGATTTTTTGATCAATTATGGTTCCCTAACCCTAAAATGATGTTAATGTGTGATTGGAATCATCATTCATCAAGAAAAATCAAGAAAAGTGGGATAACTTGCAAAAGGGGTAACCATAAAAAACTTAGAAATTTTCTAAGTTATGGAACAAAGTGGCTAGGGTACCACCTTCCAAGGATCATAACTTGAGATCCAAGCAACCATTTGGGCTGATCCAAAGATGGATTTGTAGCTCTCATGGCATACTTTAAAAGTGTCAACTACATCTCATTCCAATTCATCATGGATTTTGAGTTATGGTTGGATCAAATTGGCTGAAAACATGAAATGTCACTTTTTCCAACACAGTGAAATTTTCACTAAATCAGAATCTGTTTCACTTTTTCCAAAATGTAAGGGCATTTTTCAATTGGATCCAAAAAGTGTCAAGATAAACTATGATCACACATATGTTATATCATATGAGAGCTTTCCAAAATGGCCAAGAACCCCATGAAATTCCATTTGAGCTAAGAGTTATGACATTGGCAATATGCCTTGCTGCAACTGTCATAACTAGGCAGATTTGTGCATTTTGCTCGATTTGAGCAATTTGTGCAAATGACAAACAAGTTTATCCATCTGAACACCTCAGGGAGAGACCAAGGAGGGACAAACACTGATCCATAAGCCTCCTAAGTCTTTGGAACTAAAAATAGCATGCCAAACCTAAAAAACCCTAAAGAGGGGACAGGACTCCAATTTTGTTTTGGAGCATTCAATGGATGCACCAAGGTGGCATGAACTGAGCCATTTCCAACTGAATGAGTCAAGGATGATCTCTGAACTAGGGAACCAAAGGCCTGTGCTTTAACCTCTAGTCAATGGCTAGAGGAGACTTGAGATTCCAAAATGCTCCAATTGGCCAAAGGTCTGTAGCAGCCTCCATTCACTATTGCTTGCAAAACAAACTTACTCTACTATAAATAGAGCTCATTTGTGCTTAGTTTAAGTACACCAAAGCACTACAACACTTGCTTTCCTCAAAATCTCTTTCTCTAGGCAAATTTGCCTTCTTTAGCAAGGTAACTCTGAGTTTTTGAGTTAGAGAGCAATTCCATCATAGTTCATGATCCAAACACATCCAATATGTCATATCCTGTCCAAACTCTCACAAGTGACCTGTAACACCAAAATCACAAAGTCCCCTCTCAAAACCTTAAAATATGACTTTTTTGCACTTTTCAAGCCATGTCTTGATTCAGTCACTTTCAAAACCAGATAAAGCCTCAAACACACTCCAAATATCATCCATGAACTGTCCCAAATGGTTCCCCACATTTGGAACACCATTTGAGAGAGTTGCTATTTTGGTCACTTTTACCCCTTTTGCAAGAAAGGGCCAGTTTCCATTCCTGAGGTTTCCAGCTGATTCCAATCATCCTAAAAGCTTCTAAGGGATCATTTGAGAGTGGTAAAAGCATCAAAACATTTCTGGAATAAAGCCCTTGACAGATTGCCCAAAAAGCTCCCAAAGAGGTAAGCATCTCAACTTGAACTCTTGAAAATATGCATTGCTTTGAAGTCCACTGATCATACACATCTCATACATGTTATATATGTTGTGTTTGGACCAATTCATCATGTGATTCATGCCTGTACCATGAGGTAGCACAGAAAATGCAAATGGAGGCCTTTTTCAAAACCATTATCGGGTTTTAAAATAGGGACCTCATCTGAAAAAAATACCACCATCATTGGATTCCTTGTGAAATTCTAGGCAGGATAGACCTAAAGTTTTTCCCAATCCATGGAGAAATGAGAAAGTCACAAGCTTCACGTTTTTGGCCAAAACCTTGCCTTGCCTTGCCTTGGCCAGGCCAAAAACAAGGCAAGCCTTGTATATTTGTGGCTGGGGTTTGATACACGAATGTATCACAACCTTGGTGGTAGAGGGTGCGCACTGCACACACGAGGTCTGGGGTTCGAATCCCCCTCGCCCTAGATCCTCTTTTTACCACTTTTTCATATTTTTGTCATTTTTCTTATTATTTTTAATGATTTGAAAAATTAATAACTCCCTCAATTTTAATTATTTTTTATTGGTTCTTGTTGCAAAAAAATCACAAAAATGTTGAAATATTTTATTGCACAAAAAAAATCAAATTTATATTATTCATTTAATATAGTTGGTATTTTTATGAATAAATTCATTTTTAATCGTTTTTAAACATTTTAAAAGTGAATATTCATCTTGAAAAATCAAAAACCAAATGAGTTTTAATTCGTCTTGTGGTTAAAACCTTATTTTTCAAACCTTAACCAAAAATCACAAGTTGTTTATTTCAACTTATTTTGTATCTTTATCATTTTAATTAATTTTCTTTGAATAATTACTTTAAAAAATGATGAAATTAAGGTTTTGGTTGATTCCACTCTCATCAATCATATTAAAACACTCATGGGCCTTTATTAGAGTGTAAGACTCATCCCCTTTGTAAATACACCGCCATTTTGGGCCTCAGTCATTGTATAAGTCCCACTGTATTTTCAAAAACAACGGCGCGATCGTCTCCTTTTTAACAAAACCAATTGGGCCTACCCTCGTGTTATAAGCCCCATTTCTTTTATTTAAATTTCTTTGGGCCTCTAGTAGTGTGTAAGATCCAATCCCCTTTTAACCAAAACAATTTTGGGCCTCAGATATTGTATAAGTCCCTCTGCGTTAAAAGAAAAACCTCGGCGTAATCGCCAGTTCAAAAATTAAATCATCTGGGCCTACCCTCGTGTTATAAGCCCCATTTCCTTTCTTTAAATCTTTGGACCTCTAATAGAGTGTAAGACCTAACCCCTTTTTGAAACCAAATTGATTTGGGCCTCAGATATTGTATAAGACCCACTGTGTTTTCAAAAACCTCGGCGCGATCGCCGTTGCCAAACAAATAACCCTGGGCTTCTCCTTGAGTTGTAAGTCTCATCTCTTGTACAAAAATAAATCTTTGGGCCTCTAACAGAGTGTAAGACCCAACCCTTTTTTGAAACCAAAATGGTGTGGGCCTCACATATTGTATAAGTCCCTCTGTATAGTTTTCAAAACAACGGTGCGATCATCGTTAAAACTTAGGCCTCTCCTTGAGCTATAAGCCCCAACAATCTTTTCAAAGCACTTTCTCCTTTGATTTTGAATTCAAATATATGTTGTTATCAAAACTTTCTTTGTTGAACAACTAACCAAACAGCATGGAAGCTCTACAACGGGTAAGTGTTTATCCGCTTTCATTTACCGCTTTCATATGTATATAACTGTATTGTGGGGCTGTTTCACTGTAAGTCTTCTTTCACATCCTTTTATATACTTGTCACATATCCACTGTGTAATACTAGTATAGTTATTTAGAGTTCTCCCTGGCAACTACGTCTAGCACTAGGTAAAGCCTTGTTGGTCACTCTTAAATACAAACAAAACTAGATCCCCCGTAGAATTCCAGATACAGTCTTCCCTTCTCTTAGGGTTAAACAATATGGAACAAAGAGAAAGGCAGTATTCTCGATGAACCTTTTCTCAGACTGTCACCCTTAGAAATTGTCAAAGAAACTCTAACTCCCCAGAGATGATCTTTTCTCCGTGAATGGCATCTCTTGAGTTTCTTCCAAATTATTGAACTTTCCTGGAATGATCTCTTCTCGGTGAATTACATTTCTTGAATTTCTCTTGGTTTGGGGACCCACAGGCTTCCTAAAAGCATCCTCGCCTCCTCTTGGGCGTTGTACAAGGACCCTTCGGCTTTTTAGAAGTTCTCATGCCTTCTCTTGGATTTAATACAAGGACCCTTACGACCTCTTAAAGGTATAAGACAGAACTTAGTCATCCTTTGCTAGAGCAGTCCTTCCCACGTCAAAACTCCGGCCATTGTAGGGTTGATACTCATCCCTTAATGCCCGTGCCTCCTCTTGGGCATCATACAAAAGATAAAACTCTAGACTTGGACAATCTAAACCTCTTGAGTCTCAAAGACATTCTCAAGTTCCTTCCAAACGTAGAAAAAAACACCGATCACCCTGGATCAAGCTCCTGCAGAAACTCGGTCTCTCTCATGAGAGTTTCCCACACTTGGACCTGCTTCAGGATCTAAATAATCCTCAGCAGCAAGTTAGCCTCGTCTTGGGCTTTGTAAAAATGATTCTCCCCAACGGAGCTTGTAACGCCCGTTTATTTAATTAAGTATTTAATTAAATATAATTGTAGTATGTTGTGTTGATTCGCGTTGATTTGAGTATTTGTGTCGATTTAAGTTGATTCCGGAATATCGGAATATTATGTTGATGTTTCTAAGTTGGTTCGAGTTGAATTGATTTAAGTTGTGGAAATAATTTTGGATATTTTCCGTCTATGGTTAAATATGTTGATTTGGTGGTTTGAACGATTTATTTGATAGTCGGTAATTAGTCGATTTAGTCGAGAGAAATAATATTAGAATTAATATTATGGAATATAAGCGTATTTTATTTAAGTGGGCTTATTTTATGGTTGTGTGTAGTAAGATTGGGGGGTGAAGATAGTAGGCCCAATAAGAATAATAAAATATTAGTATTATTATTATTAGTATTATTATTAATTGGGTTGGTTGAGAAAAAAAAAGGGGAATTAGGTTTTGATTAGTGGAGAAAAATAAGGGTTGAGAGAAGGAGTAAAACATGTTGTACGTGAAAAGTTGCAAGAGGAAGTTTTGGAGAAATTGATCATGGAAGTTATAGAGGAAAAAGCCTTAGAGAAGAATAAGGGTTTTAGAGGAGAGAAAATAGCTTGGAAGCAAAGAAGGAAAAAGAAGAACTCATGATCATATCTCTATTTTCGCACTTATGGTACAGCCTCCACTAAACAGGTGATAACTTTTTACTTGTAATTCCGATTAAAGCGATTCTTGAATTTCTGGAAAGCTTACGAAATTCCCTTCAATTTGATATATGATTTCATGTCAATAAGTTCGGTATTAAAGGAGAAAAACACATTTGAAGTTTGGGAGTTCATGCTGGAAATGGGTCAAATAGTAGTTACGGGATTGATGATGATGGAGGCTGAATTTTGGTCAAGATAGGAACTCAATGGCAGCATGTTCATATTTCTAATCTCCATGGATGCAAGAGGAGAGGAAAAGAGGCAGAGCGAAGAGAGAAGCAGTTAGGCTTGGAGTTTTGCAGAGGGGATACGGGAGAATTGCCGTCGGAGCCAAGTCGGAAAAGTCGATCGAAAATTCGAGCGGCCATCAATCTAAGGTAAGGGTGGGGTTCGAATTTTATAACCGGGTATATGATAATTGATACGTGGGATTGGGATTTATATAAGTTTCTACTGAATGTGTTGAAGTGTATTGATGAATTGGTTTTGTTTTTGTGGAATTTGATGTTTGCTAGATTGTTTGGTTATTGTTCTATAGTGTTAAGCTTAGGATGAAATTTGGTTAAATCGATAAAAATCGATGTTTTCGCGGACGAAGGTCGGAATAGATTGCGTAGTTGTGTCGAGAAATGTTAGGCCGTGATCGAGTATGCTTGTTTCATCGAATTTGGTTGATTTTGTAAGTTTTTGCATTTTTGGAGATTTGGGGGTTTAAGATTCGGATTGAAATCGAAAGTCGTAGAATTCACGTTTGATGGTTCCAAATCACTACTATATGTTTGGTATAAATGAGTAGGTGTTTGTTTTGAAGAAAATAATTGAATCGGTCAGATTTTCGGACAAAAATGCAAAATCCCGTAGGGCTGTTATGCAGAAAAATTCTGGTTTCGGAAAGTTTGGAAAATTCATATCTTTTGATCCTTAAGTCAATTTTGACCCCCCGTTCGAAGCGTTGGAAAGCTAATGAGATGTTCTTTCTAGGAAAAATGGTTTTGAGGTCTGTATCTAGTTCAATTATAGCAGAAAATTGAAACCGTATCATTGTGTTGATTTTTTACCGTCGTGAATGTGTGCGATTGAGGTGTTATCGTGCAATATGCCTCAACAATGTTAACCGATTAATAATGCAAAGGAATAGCAATAATGTGGGGACTTAGAAATAACAGTAGCAGGTTTTGTATTAGAGTTGAATTTAATGACAGTAACATGATTTAGTAGCATTCGAGATTTGATATCAGGGAATCAAATAAATAGAAACAGTGCAAATTAGTAGCAATAATGGAGGTTGATGAAAATAGTACCGAATAGTGATATTAGTAGTTTTAACCGATATAATTGTTTAACCAAAAATAGTTGAAATTTTGCAGAAGTAATTCGTAAGTGGTTGTAGTTATTTTTGGTTGGTTGATGTATGGAGTTAGTCGAATAAGTAGAATTAAGCGGTAAGATTAGTTGTCCGGTATTAGTTGAAAATTTACGAGGTAGTTCGTGTATACGAGTAGATACGTGAATTGTGTTTATTTTGTTAAAATAGGTTGATTACGCTGACTTACAGGTACAGCTGACAATTAAATTGTCCCGGTTTATGGGCACTGTTAAGTTGTAGGTCTTATGACCAATGTTTTATGTTGATGTTGAATACGTTGTTGATGTAGTGATGTTGGTGATGTGATGTTGAATATGTTGTTGATTAAGTTGTAGGTCGAACGACCAATGTTGGATTAAGTTGATGCAAGCGGTGCATGTTTAAGTTGTTGTTCTCGTTGTTGTTATTGCGTTGTTGTTGTTGTGACATTGTGGTTATTGTTGCATGCATACATTTGCATTGATTAAGTTGGCCGTGATGGCACCTGTTTAAGTTGGCCTTGATGGCATCCGATTAAGTTGAAAATGCCTCGATAACCTGGCATATGTTTAAGTTGGGAGTTTTACTCCGATGGTACCACATGCATGTGCATAGTTGAGTCGCATTTGAGTTGCACGTTGAAGTTGTTAATATTATTACGTTGTTGTTGATTGTTGGTGTTGTTGATATAAGTTGTTATTGTTGTGAGTTATTGTTGTTATAAATTGTTATTGCTGTAAGTTGTCGCTTGATACAGGTTGTTGTTATAAGTTGTTGTTTGTTATAAGTTGTGGTTGCTCTTAAGTTGTTTACTAATAGTTGTTGTATGACTGTTGTATGAAGCAGTGAAATTTGTGTGATTCTAATCTAATATGTTAATTATCATGCCTTTGATTATATTTTTCGATATCTCACCCCTTCTGTAATGATGTTACCTATTATGGGTAACTGAGCAGGTACTCAAGAATAACTATGAAGGTTTGAAGTCTTAGTCGCTGTTAGTTCAAGTTGGTGTCATGCTCTGATACGTAGCACTCGGGGGGAAATGTTTTGTTTATGTTGTTGTTCCTAATTGTTGTTATTACAAGAATTCTTGAATAATTATAAATTGAAGTTTTGATCTAGTTGAATAAAGTGAATATGATTTATAAGTTGTGAAGGCCGAATGCTATGTATCTATTTTAAAAAGAAATACTGGTTTATGTTATTGGTTTTGTTGTTCAAGTTGAAAATGTGACATCTCATTTGTTTTATGTTGAAAATTTTGCACTCTGATTTTTAATAAACGTTGGGTAGAAAATGGGGTGTTACAGAGCTAACCTTCTCAGTCTCTCTTGTTGAGTCAACCACTTTTAGCCTCCGTCTTGGGCTTTGTACAAGACATATAAAAACACTCTCTTGTTAAGTATAAAAGACTCTCTTGTTGAGTCAACCTTTTTTAGCCTCAATCTCGGGCTTCGTACGAGACAACAAATCACTCTCTTGTTGAGTATAAAAGACTCTCTTGTTGAGTCAATCTCCTTTTAGCCTCCGTCTTGGGCTTGATACAAGACATATAAAACACTCTCTTGTTGAGTCAATCTCCTTTTAGCCTCCGTCTTGGGCTTTGTACAAGACATATAAATCACTCTCTTGTTGAGTCAACCACTTTTAGCCTCCGTCTTGGGCTTTGTACAAGACACATAATCACTCTCTTGTTGAGTATAAAAGACTCTCTTATTGAGTCAAACAAACTTCAGACTCTCTTGTTGAGTCAATCACCTGTTCAAGACTCTCTTGTTGAGTTAACCTTTTTTTCCTCCGTCTCAGGCTTTGTACAAGACACATACCAGCACTCTCTTGTTGAGTCAAACTCAGTTCAGCCTCCATCTTGGGCTTTATACAAGATACATTCTCCCCAACGGAGTCAAAATCCCTTTTAGCCTTAATCTTGGGCATTGTACAAGACAGAAAGAACATTTTCCCAGGAAAAGTCAAACTTTCCGCCTCCTCTTAGGCTTTGTATAAAGAAACCCCCGGTTGAGTCAATCAACCTTTCAGCATCAAGTTTGTGCCTTGCTCACAGCATATAAACATCAACAACTCCTCTTTAGAGATGACAAATTCTCTCTCAACCAAAATCCTTTAGCTTCACATCTTGGGCTTTGAACAATATACAAACCACCTTTAGCTTCATGTCTTGGGCTTTGAACAAGACACCAAAACAACCTTTTTCCTCCCATAGAATAGGAGGAACTACGATCGCTCTGATTTCCCTGTTTTGGGAATACGTAGGCATAAGATTACAAAAATCTTAGCGAGCATACTAATCAAAAAACCCAAAATCTCGTACCTTCATACATCCATCAAAAGCATCAGACCTAACACCTTACCGGAAACCTAGCCAATAGTCTAGACACTGTTTTTAAGCAAATAACCCCAAAACAGACCCCCCTTTTAATAGCATCTGTAAACCAATAGTTTTGACTGTGTAACCTCAGTATGCAAGCAGGGTTAATTGGAGGCATCTATTTCCCTTCCTTAATCAGCTCAACAGGGTAAAAAATGAATCGAATTGTAGTACCAAAGTGATAGTGATTCGAAACCACAAAAACCGCGCTACAGAAAAATGGCGACCACAGTGGGAGGCATTTTTTCTAGCCTCTTTTAAGGTGAAAGCCTTAAATTCACCAAGTACCACAGAAATGGCGACTCTGTTGAGGAGTCATTGTCTGTATAGGATCATAAGACTAGAGGTCTAGGATGTTAGGACAAATATATATACTACTTTTCCTAATTGATATCCGTGTTTACTTTTCTGCTAATGGGAATGCGTGTGATGCCGCACCTGGAAAGATTGAGTATACACCTAAGATAAGTGATGGCATTATACGGGTAATCTTACGGGGAGTGAATCCCAGATAAGAGGTCCCGGTCGACCATCAAATCAGTGGAGATGCCCTTTGCGGATTCAATGCCTATACGACTTCGGTTGTTGAAAGCAGATTGTTCCATTGGGTTATCCGAGAAGATGAGGATTTTAGTAGACTGAAACCATTTTGTAGTGCGAATGCTATCGGAAATAGTTGTCACGCGATACTACCCTCATTTGAGACTACTCTAAGATACTACAGCTCACTGGCGATCCGCTTGCTGTCGTTATCCCAAGAGGGGTCAGTGATTTTGAGGACAGGTACAAAAATCACCAATATAAACCTTTGGGATGGGTAGAGCCTTGACTTCATGACACCGACCCTTTGACCCCATGTTTTTTCTATGTTTTTGTGTGCTGCATTCATGCATTCATCTAAAAAACATTAAAACAAAGAAAAATTTGTCTTCTAGTCTCTCTTTTTTAAGCTAAGACAATGATGGCAAATATCAGAGAAAAAGATTGCGTTATGGATTTTGAAAGAAGGAAGACTCACAAGTACACCTTCAAGGTTACAAAACTAGAGGATTTAAGAGGTCTGGCGAGGATGATAACCAACCCTGAGGCTTTCAGAGCCAAGTATGGAGGACTGCTGTCTCTGTTAAGGGTCCATGTAATCGAAGGAATCCTGTCCACACTAATCCAGTTCTACGATCCGGTCTATCATTATTTCACATTCCCGGATTATCAGCTAGCACCAACATTGGAGGAGTACTCTCACCTGACTGATTTGCATATTACTGACCAAGCTCCCTTTTCTGGACTGGACGAAATTCCAAAGGATCAAACCATTACAAGAGCAATCTATTTGGACGAGTCAGAAGTCAGGACTCACATGACCACTAAGGGTGGAATTCAGGGTTTGCCAGCCCAGTTCTTAATCAAGAAAGCTCTGTACTTTGCTAGTATAGGGAACGTGGCCGCTTTCGAAAGCATCTTTGTTTTGCTTACCTACGGGTTATTTTTGTTTCCCAACATTGATAACTTTGTAAATATCAATGCCATTAAGATATTTCTGATTGGAAACCCTGTACCGACCCTGCTCGCAGATGCTTATCATTCGGTACACTTAAGGAATTTGTATAGCGGAGGAATGATCACATGTTGTGTACCCCTGCTATACAAATGGTTCACTTACCACTTACCCAAGTCTGCAGCATTTTGGGATCCTAAGAATACTTTACGTTGGTCGCAGAGAATCATGTCTCTTACCAACTCTGACATCGATTGGTACAATCGAATCTATGACGGGATCAGAATCATTGACCGTTGTGGAAATTTCCCAAATGTACCCCTCATAGGAACTAAATGAGGAATCAATTATCATCCAATTTTGGTTCATCGTCAATTTGGATACCCGATGAGGCATGTCCCACGTAATGCTCATCTGGAAGGTCATCTCTTCAAGGAAGGAGAAAATGACAGGGCACTAAAGCCAGAAATAGTGCATGCCAGGAAACACGTTCTGTCGCACCTTGAAAAAATCGCTTTATCGAAGACGCGACCCTTCGCGCGAAAGGCGCGGAACGGTTCGACAGAGTCGCCACCGAACTTTATTTATCCCAAAAGAGGGAAAGGAAAATATCGAGAAAACCTTTAAGGAGTGGATAAGAACATGGTCGTCGCAACCACATTCTGGGTTCGGGAGTCGGTTACGTGAGGGGAAGGTACGCGCACCCCCTCACGTCTGTTGTACTCAACGGGAACCTCTTGATTCGAATCGCGATACTCGTTAGCTAAGTTTATCTATTTTCTTCTCTAAAATAAATGCGGAAAGGTAAAGATAAAAGGAAAAGATACTAAGGGGAAATGGGTGGTTTTAGGATAGGGTGCTCGGCAAGATCATCGCGACCTCGGGCCTACGTATGCTCATTCGGACGAGAATAAGAAATCAGAGCAATCGTAGTTCGACTACGGGGTTTGACGGAAAAAGATGGTAGCATGGAAACGGTGGAAAATTAAAAAGAAAAAGTGTGCTCACCAAGATCATCGCAATCTTGTGCCTACGTATCTTTACTCGGACGAGAATAAAGAATCAGAGCAGTCGTAGTTCATGGTACGTCCACGAAACAAGGGAGTTGGTTGATTTTTAAAAGAGGCGTCAATTGCTCACACACGAGTAAGAGAACTCGCACCCAAACAATCGAAGGAAGATCAAAGACTTGAACCCCCATTTTTCACCTTGAAAGAGTTTCGATAATTGTTAGTCGTTTTGAGTTTTATTGTGAAAATCCGCTTGACGTGGGATCAAGGGTTTATTGTATGCACTTGGTTATTTTGAAAATGATTTGATTTTTTAAAAGAAGAGGCGTCAATTGCTCACACACGAGTAAGAGAACTCGCACCCAAAAAATCGAAGGAAGATCAAAGACTTGAACCCCCATTTTTCACCTTAAAAGAGTTGCGATAGTTGTTTAATTGTTTTTGAAGTTTATTATGAAAATCTGCTTGATGTTGGATCAAGGGTTTATTGGTTATGAAAAGAGTTTGGTTTGGAAAAGGACTTGGTTAGAGGTTGATTTGAAAATGGGCTCGACGACGAATCGAGGGTTTGGTTGAAAATAGGTTCATTTGAAAATGGCTCGACGACGAATCGAGAATTAGTTTGAAAATGGGTTGTCTATGCTAGTCCCTAGGGGTGCTCCTAGTAAACAAACCACAATCAAAAGAACACTAACTGCGTACATCGGAATGGGGAGCGGGGTACATGTAAAGTACAAGGGATGACATTAAATAAAGGGTCTCGATGTAAGGTAGCCCAAGAGAAAACCGCGCGTGTGCAAGGTGTCCTAAACTAAGCCTTGATCGAAAATCGCCAAGCAACCAACAGTCCATCAATTATTGTTTTAGGGTTTCGATATTTTTAGTGTTTTTGATTAATGGCAAACAAATGAGAATGGTTAGATAAATATGAATATGGATATGAACAATATGATAAGAGTATGAATAATATAATCGAGATAATATGAACAAGGTATAATATTGACATAACATAAAATTGGTCTCGTCTTAATCGGTATTTAATCGATAAATCGATAATCAACGATCTTTGACTTTCATGGACCAAAAATGAAAAGACATAAGATAATGAAAAATAAAATCGAAATAGAAATAAAATCGGTCTCGTCTTAATCAAAATCATAAATCGATAATCGATAAGTTATGCCATTAGACTTTCATTGACCAATAAAAGAAAATAAAAGAGTATGTGAAATGAAAATGAAATGAAAATAGAAAATAAATCGAAAACTAAGAAAGGTCTCACCTTTATCAAGATTTTAAATCGATAATCGATAAATCATTGATATTTGGTTTTCATGGACCAAAAAGTTGAAAGAAAAAAAAAGAAAATAAAAGTAGGCCTCATATAAATCAAGATTTAGAATCGATTTGACGAAATCAACTTAATCAAGATTGTCGTGATATCATTGGCCCAAAAATAATCAAAAACAAAATGAGAGATAAAAATATGAATTACTAAAATCATACAACATATTGATATTAAAAGTTCACCATTTAAAAAAACTTCTAAAAAAACCATAAAAGTAAATTAAATTTTTACTCTAAAACAATTAATAAGAGGGAAGGGAGGATGTTGTTTAAGGGGGCGTGTGAATCACCATGGGCTTTAAGCCCATTCATCACACTTGACAAGAAAAAGGTAGGGTGAGAAATAAAACAGGAGAGGCGTAGCATCTGCAGGGGGTTTTGAAAAGCAAATGGGTCATTCCATACATGGATCCAAAAAGAACAAAGCCAACAACAACACTTATTCGTTAAAAAAACAAAACACTATCAGGGTTTTTTTTCGAAAAGGAAAATGGGATAACAAAGCGCAGCGAAACTATTAGAAATGGCGGAAGGCGCAACAACCCTCTAGACAACACGATTTCAACTCCTTCTTCCTCTCTAAATTACGCCGTCGGTAACATAAGCACGCCAGCACACGAAGTCACTCTCCTTCTCATCCGTTTCGTCTTCCTTTCAAACCGCGATTCAGTTTTACTCGATCTTTCTTTCATTCTCGAACTCGCTCTCACGATGGTACGATTTACTTCTCAGGTTTGTTCTTTTGATTCGATTCCATCTTGTGTGGTTCGACACTCAATCTCTTTTCATCTCTCTTGTCTTTCTGGTTTCTGATCTGGGTTTTTTAATTTGGTTGTGTTGAAAAGGTGTTGGTTTTTCTGGGATTTATGGTTGTTGTTGTTTGGGTCTGAGATCAAGAATGGGGTGATGATGTAGGTTGAAGAGGGATTTAGAGTGGGAATGAATTGAAGAAGATTAGGGATTGGAAAGGTTTTTTGGTGATTTGAGAAGGATGTGGCGGCTAGGTCTTCTTTGTGAGTGAGAATGAGAGAGGTTTTATAGAGAGGAATTAAAGGGTGAAATAGAAAATCATGAGCTGGAAATTGGCAACGTTGTTGTACGATGAGAAACGGTCATGCCGTGTGAGAGAATTGATATGCTGAAGATTTATTTTGAGGTCCTATCGTTGTGCGTTTTGGCTATACGTGCTACATGAATCACGTTTTTTCCTTTTGGCTGAAAAATAGCGTGTTGTTTCAGTCTGATGAGGGTCATTATGGTGGCTTGCTCATTTCTATTTTTTTCATTTTTTGGGTGGTATATAATGTAATGGGCTTGAAAAAAAACATGGACAATGGGCTTGTATTTATTTTATGTACATGGGTTTATCTCTATTTTTTGTGAATTTTCTTGTAACTATTCTTGTAGAGAACTTTGGTGATAATGGACATATGGTTTTTTGGTTCTTTTTTTCTTGATAATGGTTTATAAAAAAATGAATGGATTTTGTAGAGATGGGTTTTTTTATAAAAAGCATGGTGGTGGACTTTGAAATTGGTTTGCGAATGAAATTGGGAAAAAATAAAAGATGGATTTATGAGAAAAATGAATATTAAAAGGTAGATATGGTTTAACAGATGGAAAATAGAAAGTGGAAATGGATATGGACATTGGATTTTATATATGGATATTAAATGGATATAGAAATGGTTTAAACGGATATTTAATTAGATGAAGGATAAAAATGGTTAAAAGATAGATATGACTTAAAATGAAAATGGATAAAAACAAAAGAGGGATGAAGTTGAAGACAACATATTTTTTTTGGATTTTTGAATAATTGTCAGTGGGTGGATGTACAGATGAAAGTTATACACAGGTTGGACAAATTTGGGGTATGACAGATGCCCCTATCTAATTGGCTTAAACCTGGTAAGATGAACTGCCACGGTGTTCGTTCTATCGGGGTATAAGTCAATTAGATATAAAAAAGACCGCAAATTTGTCCGAAAGAAAGAAAAGGATTGAGAAGTTGGAATACAAGAAATCTGACACCAAAAAGGATGACAGACCTATCACCAAAAGGATGATAGTGAACACACACACGGACCTTTCCACCAAAAGGATGAAAATGAGGTCAAAGCCTGCTATTACCAAAAGGATAATAGGGCGCACACACACAGACCCTTCCACCAAAAGGATGAAAATGAGGTCACAACCTGCTATTACCAAAAGGATAATAGGGCACACACGCACACAGACCTTTCCACCAAAGGATGAAAATGAGGTCAAAGCCTGCTATTACCAAAAGGATAATAGGGCACACACACACACACACAGACCCTTCCACCAAAAGGATGAAAATGAGGTCAAAGCCTGCTATTACCAAAAGGATAATAGGGCACACACACATACCCTTCCACCAAAAGGATGAAAATGAGGTCAAAGCCTGCTATTACTAAAAGGATAATAGGGCACACACACACACACAGGCCCTTCCACCAAAAGGCTGAAAATGAGGTCAAAGCCTGCTATTACCAAAAGGATAATAGGGCACACACACACACAGACCCTTCCACCAAAAGGATGAAAATGAGGTCAAAGTCTGCTATTACCAAAAGGATAATAGGGCACACACGCACACAGACCTTTCCACCAAAAGGATGAAAATGAGGTCAAAGCCTGCTATTACCAAAAGGATAATAGGGCACACACACAGACCCTTTCACCAAAAGGATGAAAATGAGGTCACAACCTGCTATTACCGAAAGGATAATAGGGCACACACACAACTATCTGACACCAAAAGGATGACAGACCCATCACCAAAAGGATGATAGTAACACAACTTACTACTACCAAAAGGATAATAGCAAGCAAAACGATAACAAAGGTTGTCACTCACCAAAAGGATGACACACAGACCAAGGGTTCACGGATCGGCGACACCAAAAGGATGACGGATCAAACAACACAAGTTGCTACCACCGAAAGGATGATAGGAACTTTCTGATTTGTGAGGACCAACACCAAAAGGATGAAGGTGAAGTTGACAATATGAACGGCTACCACCAAAAGGATGATAGAAAGTTTTGATTTTGAGGATTGACCAACACCAAAAGGATGCAGGTTGAGTTGAGTTGACTGGGTTTGGCTATCACCAAAAGGATGATAGTAAGGCAATTGACAAAAGGTCAAGTTTATTGGGGATATGATGAGTGAGGCTTATTTGGAGACATCAACAAAAGGTTGAAGTAAAGAACTCAATGAGGAACGCCCACTGACTTGCTTGGAGATCACAACTTCATCAACAAAAGGTTGAAGAACTTCATGAGGAACGCCCATGAACTTGAAAAAGATGCCCCTGACTGAGCTGGAGATTGCTTGCGGTCTTGTCTTGATCAACAAAAGGTTGAAACAACTTCGTGAGGAACGCCCATAGATTTGCTGGAAATGCCCCTGACTGGGTTGAAGATCGTCTTGTAGTCTTGAGATTGACCCTGGATCTTACGCATGTATGAATGCTTGATTTTGTAATGATGTGCGATGCAAATGCTGACGCACGGAGATACAAGTGTTGGGGAAGTATAATTAGGTTTTGGCGTGCATATGATGCAAATGATGTTGAATGCGATGCGTATGATGCATATGATTGAAGACGGGCGATTGGATGTTTTTGGAGAGGGTGCCAGCATGGTGGCCTTTTGGTAGTTGCCAATGCGAATTGGACTTTGGGCGGTGGGAGGGATTTGATTTCCTCGACACTCAGTTTGTTGAAGACGCCATGATCGAAGCAGACGAAGATGCTCTCGATGCCTCAAGTTTGGTAACTTCATGATAAGTCATTTCTGAGAAGACCATAAATCTTATACTTGAGGGTCAGGTTGGCTTGAAAAGATACAGAGAGGATATGCCTTCTGCGATGGGTCTTGCCCTAGTCTGAACATGGTAGTGGTCTGCCCCTGTCTGAACATGGTAATGGTCTACCCCTGATTAACCAGTTCTGAAGCAATTTGATCTTTGAAAGCTAAGCTTTTATGTGCTTTGAGATGACTTGCCCCTGATTGAGCTGTTGAAGGATTTTTCCCAGATTGAGGGTTTGAGGGAGTCTTGATTTGGGTTGGCACCACTGAAAATTCAAATTCTTCTTCGATTGCCCCTTGTTGGAATTGTCTTGATGTCTAGCATTGATTTGCAGTTAAAATTGCACCTTCACAAATGGTAATCTTAATGCAATACTCATGCAAGTTTTGAAAAATAATCGTTTATTGGAGTGTCGTGATAGTGAGACGGATGGACCGTTAGCCCAAACGTGTGCTGATTTTGATGGTGTGAAAGATATAGCAAGGAGAATGGCACCAATGCTGAAGTTTAGCAAATATGGGGAGTCAGTTTACGCAACCTTGCGATAGTATGCTTTCACAATAAACCTCACCTCAATTAGGTCTTTCGAGGGTTGTAACGTGGTCTGGTTTACAGTTATGAAGCAAAGGATAATAGGCTCAAAACTTGGTTTGTACCCACCCCTTCTTTGTGATGAACTTTCAGTCTTATGTTCAGTTAATTTTGCACACGTTTGTATTCCAAAAGGGTTGATGGTGTAAGAGTGATGGCTCAAGGTTTGCTCGAAATGGCAGCCACCTTATTTTGTTTTTTGATGGGTGTCAGTGACTCTTTGAGATGGTGGTCACTGAATCTTATTTTGTTTTTGTTGAGGGTTCTAGGGCCCCTTTTGTTTTTGTTTTGATTCCTAACTTTTGCATGGACTGATTTCGCTTTTCAAGTCCATCGGGATTGCCTTGATTTTGCCTAAGTCTCCTTTGAGGTGCTCAACTTAGCAGGCTTTTGATTTTTGTGTTTTTGATTTTGATTTTTTTTTGTTGGAGGATAGTGTCTGCCAAGTCATGGGTCTTTAATGAACAACCGACATTTCTTTTGGATTTTGCTTTGTGATTTGAGTGTGTAGTTGGATTAACTGAACACTACCCTGCCCCAGGTTGAGTGTAAGGTTTTGTATATCCGAAGGAAACTGCTACTTCTAGGCTCAAAGTGGTTTACTAGGGATTAACCCCTTGTCTCTCCAGTGTTTAGGGGGACTGAAACAATGCCTGTACATCATTGACGAGATTCTATCCGAAAGCATACGGTTTACAATTATGGGTATTTCGTTTTCATCTTCCTCCCTCAAATCACTGCTAAACAACAGTTTGATAAAGAGAGTGAAGTGGAAATAAATGTGTCTGTGATTTGCAGTAAAAGGAAAAAATGAGTGAATACGACATAACCGATTTAAAACATGTATTGTCAATACATTAAGAAAACCAAATACAAACGGAAATGTTCAAAGCATATAGTACTTAAACAAATAAAGACGAAAATACAAGAATGCAAATGATGGGATGGAAACATGACTGCCTTCTTCAGGGAAACTTGACTTGACTTGACTTGATTTGACTTGGCTTGCTGCTGGCACTAGCTTAGCGGCGGCAGAGGGTTTTTGATGACATTTGGAGCCCTCCCATTGAACGTGAGAAACTTTGAGTCGATCATGTCTTGAACCTTGTGTTTAAAAGCTCTGCAGTCCTCGATCGTATGCCCTAGAGCACCCTTATGAAACTCGCAATGAGCATTAGCATCATAATTTGGGGGAATGACAGTTGGAGGAGCTAGGTCCCTTAGAGCAATTGCCTTCTTTTCCATCAATTGAGCAAAGATCTGAGCATATGATGTTGGCAGACGATCAAAGTCTCTATCAGACCTCTTTGTCCTTTGTTGATTAGGCTACCGTTGTTGAGCAGCTCTCTGTTGTTGATATTGAGGAGGATACTGATCCTTGTTGATTGTAAGATTGTTGTTGAGGCATTGGAGCTTGAACAGCTTAAACAGTTGGCTGATAAGGCATTGGAGCGTATTGCGCAGCAGCAACATACGGATACTGGAAGTAAGGCATTTGAAAAGGCATTGGAGGTGGAGCTTGTTGAGCTTGCCCTTTCTGAGCAGAGACAACATTTGTTTCACCCTCTTTCTTTTTGTATCCATTAAAGGGCTTCTTGGCTGCGGACTGACTGCTAGAACCTCCTTGGATCTTTCCACTTTTCAGACCTTCTTCAATTCTCTCACCGACAATTACCAAATCAGAGAATCCAGCAGAAACATTACCAATCAGCTTCTCATAGTATTGGCCTTACAAAGTACCCATGAAGATGTCAATCAGTTCACGGTCAACCAGAGGTGGATGCACCCTTGCAGCTAGCTCTCTCCAGCATTGCGCGTACTCCTTAAAGGATTCGTTGTCCTTTTAAGCCATACTCTGAAGTTGAGTACGGTTTGGAGAAAGGTCAGTGTTGTACTTGTATTGCTTGACAAATGCATCGGCTAGATCATCCCAAGTGCGCACATTGCTACGCTCTAACTGCATATACCACTCAAGAGATGTTCCAGAAAGACTGTCTTGGAAGCAATGGATCATCAGCTTTTCGTCTTTGGCATAGGCAGCTATCTTGCGGGAGTACGTCTTCAGATGGATGTGAGGACAACTGAGACCTTTGTACTTTGGGAATTCTTGCACTTTAAATTTGGGAGGAATGACAATATCTGGCACCAAGCACATATCCAGAGCATTCAAAGAAGTTGAGTTGCGTCCCTCCATGACTCGGAGTTTCTCAGCTAGATCACGACACATCTTGATGGCTTCAGAATCCTGAGCAGCAGTAGGATTGACAATTGGGATAGCATCATGATAGTTTTGGACCTCATCATACTGATCTACCAGATTTTCTTCCACGTGAGGAATAGGAATCTGAGCGACAACAGGTTGGGCTTGCGGAATGGCACTAACAGTAACTCCAGATGTTGGAAGTGGTTGAGATGTGGCAGGAGCGAAGTCCATTGGTATCCCATAAGTGATGGGGTTGGGAACAGGAACTGAGAGCCTTGAGGTTGACCCTTGCACAGGAACAATATTATGGGCAGCAGCGGCTTCACGTAATTCTTCTTCTTTCCTGGCCATCATGATGGCTTCGAGAATCTGGTCAATCTTTCCTTTGATAGAATCCAACTCTTCTCTGAAGGCGGCTTGCTCTTGTTGAATCTGCTCCATCAATCGTCTAGTATTGGCTCGAGTTGCGTACTGGTTTCGAGGAATCAGCTTGATTTACTGGAGAAGGAAGGAAGTTGAAGTGAGATTCTGAGGTTGAAATGCAATGCAAGATGCGCAACAGATGTAATACAATGCAATGACATGAGATACAATGCAAGATGCAAGATCCAGGACCGCAGGATCAAACAGCTTCAAATAGTTCTGAGGTTGGTCGGAGATGACAGGTCAAGAACCACAACTAGGATTAAGAAAACCCACAGGTAGGTTTCTAAAATGGGTAGGTGCCTAGAGTTATGGATATATTTCGAAAACATTATAACCAAGACGAAGAGACATTCGACTATAATACCCTCGAAATAATCTCATCTAGGTGAGGTCTTCGTTTCTTCCCCACGAGAAAGATTCCTCGGAGGCACCCACTACACAACCATCGACACACGGGTTCTAAATAGGGTTCTCAGAATCTTAGATCGAGGTCGAAAATATTACTGTCAGGAAGTAACACGTTTAAGGGATCTCATCTGATTGGGGCGTTCGCATTAACTCACATAGAATTAACACTACCAACCACCATGGGTAAATTGGGTTAATGGTCCTTGGGATCGACGACCCACCTCGAAAGTATTACCACCATGGCAATAATATCTCCAAGGGAATCTACTCCAAGCGGTGGTTTACGCTTCAACTCACGCGAAAGAGACCACGCAAGCCTGCACTACACAACCACCATCCTAATCCTAGGGTTTTACTCAGACTCGGGTGTAGAGCCATCTCACAAAGTTCCTGTTCTAGACCGGGCAAGGCTTCCTGCCCTTAAGGGCCAGGCCCAATCCATCATATTTGGCGAACAGGCCCAATAGGCACAATATAGCCGTTGGGCACAATATAGCCGTTGGGCACGTCCCCTCCACACGCTGAATGGTTCACGCGACCAACTGCCTCTCCGGATATAGCGGGAACAGTTAGAAAGACCACGCGCTTCCCCCTCCACCTGGCAACACCTCATTGGTCGATCAGGCACTTTGTTCGCCAACAATCTCCCTATAAAAACCCCTCGCTTGAGAGGGGCAGGTAACATAAATCATACTTGACTTCTCTTACTTGTTTTCCTATTTCTTTTGACCAAATACTTACTTTGGCATCGGAGTACCTTGCAGGTACCTCCACCCCTTTTTCCTCTCCTACGAGCAGCAACTCTTGTCCTACACGAAGGCCGCGACGATCTCCTTCTGGTCATCTCAGATCAGTGGCGCCGTCTGTGGGAATCTTCACTTCCCCATCTTTTTGTATCAAGATCCCTCATCTTTTCACCCAAAAGACCAAAGCTTTCATTTCTCTCCAAAATCCCAGATCGTCATGGCTTTCGTTAAGAGTGATACCCACCAAGAACCTGTGGCTGCCGCCGCCAGTGTCGACAAGAATGCTTTCGTCGGGAACATCCCATCCGAAAATGTCCAGCGCAACGATGGACCAGCTTCCCCGAAGCCCGACGAACAAAGGCCACGAGCGCAAGCCGTGGAACTTTCCTTCGAACCCATTTTGGTTCCTCAAGGCGCAGATCCGACCACCGCAGCGCTCATCGCCTCTTTGAACAACTCCAATCGTTTCATCCTCCAGCAGGGAGAAAAAATCAGTGCCCTCGAGCACGCACTTCAGGAGCATCACACCTCGGAGACGCTGAACCTCTCCCCGCCTCCGCGAATTCACTCAAAGCGGAGACGTGATAGTCCTTCCCCGGTTAAAGAGCGTCCAAAATCAGGAAGCCCAACACCCGACCTTGACCACCGACACCATCGGAAAACCAGGCACTCCCCTGTTTCCAAAAGACACCGACATTCGGACAAGTACGAGCATAAGCATATCCGCGGACACTCTCCTCGCCGCAGTCAAAGCCGCGACCACAGTCATTCTCCGTCACTTTCTCACAGCTCTAGCAGTGACGACGAAGCTCGAGGCTCGTTCACGAGAAACATTGTGGACACCCGGATCCCCCGCGGGTTAGAGAAAGCTCCTACCCTGGCTACGTACGATGGCACGTCAGATCCTCATGAGCACCTGGAGAACATGGAAGCTATGCTCCAATACCATGGGGTCTCCGGAGCCATCAGGTACAAAATATTTCCCATCACCCTGAGGAAGGGTGCGATGACATGGTTCAAAATACTCCCTCGAGGATCCATCTCCTCCTGGCACGAACTCAAAGGCCAATTCACCCGCCATTTCACAGCCTCCCGACGACACCCAAAAACGGAGGCAACGTTGGAAGCGATCATACAAGGCAGGGAAGAACCTCTGCGGGAGTACATCGAAAGATTTAATAAAGAGGCAGTGGAAGTCAGAACTTCCGATCACATGAAGAAGTACCTCCTCGAGAAAGGACTCCGACCAAAGAGCGACTTCCGCAAAGCTGTCGGGATCGAAGCTCCTTGAACGCTGACAGAACTTCTCCACATGGCCAAAGATTACATCCGCTCCGAGGAGAAAGAAGCCGTATACCGTGCCCGGGACGCAAGAGATCGGGAAGCACCCCGAGCACCCAAAAAGGAGGACTCAGAGCCATCCCGTAAAGGGAAGGAGAAGCGATGGGAGGAACGTCCCCATGAAGGAAAAGGACCAGCTGGCCGATTCAATGAATACACTGTGCTCACTACCTCACGTGAGTGTATTCTCACCGACTGTATCAACACCGAATTCAAAAAAGGAGGTGTCAGGTTCCTGAAACCAACCACGTCCAAGGGAAACGTCGACAAAAGCAAATACTGTCGTTTCCACCGTAGCCACGGGCACGTAACGGAAGATTGTGTGCACCTCAAGGATGCCATAGAGATCCTCATCAAAGAGGGTCACCTGAAGCAATACGTGAAGAAGGGAGAGTCCTCCCGACGAGACACGTCTGATCCGAAGAAAGAAGCAGAATCAACCCCCTCCAGTCCTCCCCCGCAGGTCGCAATGTCCGTCGGCCGATTAGAGGACTTCTTCGTTCCCGACCACTTCGACCCGACTTCCTAGGCATTCATACACAGCACCTGGGAAGCCTTTCCTACGACCATGGTTATCTCATGTGGGGGGTACCATGAGCTCACGATAGGATCCATCAAGAGAAAGTTTGAACAGCTGATAGACAGCATCCCCGATCAGTTATACACAATCGGCAAGGGTAAAGGGCGTTCACAGCCAATCACGTTCTACAAAGAAGAACTCCCCGGAGGATCACCAAATTCCCACATTCCTCTGCTGATCAGGGCCAAATTATCATCTACTGATGTGCGGAGAATCCTGGTCGACCAGGGCAGCTCCGTGGACATCATGTACTCCAGCCTGTTCTGCGCACTGAAGCTGAATAAGTCTAATCTCTCCCCGTACGTGGGATCTGATCTCCAAGGATTCAACGGAGCAACGGCCCAACCTTGGGGTTACGTGGAGATACCGATCACGTTTGGCGAAGAGGAGGCATCCCGGACAATCAAAATGCAGTTCTTAGTCATTGATTGCCCGTCGCTCTATCAGTGCATCCTCGGCAGACCAGCTCTCGCCGAACTCGTTGCTGTCCCCTCGACGGTCCACCTCAAGCTCAAGTACTACACCGAGAAAGGACACGTCGCAACTCTGCACGGCGACATCGAGGCTGCTGGCAGATGCTTCGAGGCCGCAACAAAAGGGCAGAACCAGATCGCGACAACAGCAAAATCGGCAAAGCGCACCAGAGAGGACGAGGGTCCAGCCGAAGAAGGCTAGCCAGAGAAAAAGCCCACGCTTCCCGTGCACACCATTGACCTCGACAGCAGGCTTGCTGAAGAAGGAAGCGAAGATCAGGACGAAGATGGAAAGTTAGGGGTGACAAGCTCCCCGTCTCATACACACGAGTAAGAGAACTCACACCCAAACAATCAAAGGAAGATCAAAGACTTGAACCCCCATTTTTCACCTTAAAAGAGTTGCGATAGTTGTTTAATTGTTTTTGAAGTTTATTATGAAAATCTGCTTGACGTTGGATCAAGGGTTTATTGGTTATGAAAAGAGTTTGGTTTGGAAAAGGACTTGGTTAGAGGTTGATTTGAAAATGGGCTCGACGACGAATCGAGGGTTTGGTTGAAAAGAGGTTCATTTGAAAATGGCTCGACGACGAATCGAGAATTAGTTTGAAAATGGGTTGTCTATGCTAGTCCCTAGGGGTGCTCCTAGTAAACAAACCACAATCAAAAGAACACTAAATGCGTACATCGGAATGGGGAGCGGGGTACATGTAAAGTACAAGGGATGACATGAAATAAAGGGTCTCGATGTAAGGTAGCCCGAGAGAAAGCCGTGTGTGTGCAAGGTGTCCTAAACTAAGCCTTGATCGAAAATCGCCAAGCAACCAACAGTCCATCAATTATTGTTTTAGGGTTTCGATATTTTTAGTGTTTTTGATTAATGGCGAACAAATGAGAATGGTTAGATAAATATGAATATGGATATGAACAATATGATAAGAGTATGAATAATATAATCGAGATAATATGAACAAGATATAATATTGACATAACATAAAATTGGTCTCGTCTTAATTGGTATTTAATCGATAAATCGATAATCAACGATCTTTGACTTTCATGGACCAAAAATGAAAAGACATAAGATAATGAAAAATAAAATCGAAATAGAAATAAAATCGGTCTCGTCTTAATCAAAATCATAAATCGATAATCGATAAGTTATGCCATTAGACTTTCATTGACCAATAAAAGAAAATAAAAGAGTATGTGAAATGAAAATGAAATGAAAATAGAAAATAAATCGAAAACTAAGAAAGGTCTCACCTTTATCAAGATTTTAAATCGATAATCGATAAATCATTGATATTTGGTTTTCATGGACCAAAAAGTTGAAAGAAAAAAAAAGAAAATAAAAGTAGGCCTCATATAAATCAAGAATTAGAATCGATTTGACGAAATCAACTTAATCAAGATTGTCATGATATCATTGGCCCAAAAATAATCAAAAATAAAATGAGATATAAAAATATGAATTACTAAAATCATACAACATATTGATATTAAAAGTTCACCATTTAAAAAAGCTTCTAAAAAAACCATAAAAGTAAATTAAATTTTTACTCTAAAACAATTAAGAAGGGGGAAGGGCGGATGTTGTTTAAGGGTGCGTGTGAATCACCATGGGCTTTAAGCCCATTCATCACACTTGACAAGAAAAAGGTAGGGTGAGAAATAAAACAGGAGAGGCGTAGCATCTGCAGCGGATTTTGAAAAGCAAATGGGTCATTCCATACATGGATCCAAAAAGAACAAAGCCAACAACAACACTTATTCGTTAAAAAAACAAAACACTATCAGGGTTTTTTTTTCGAAAAGGAAAATGGGATAACAAAGCGCAGCGAAACTATTAGAAATGGCGGAAGGCGCAACAACCCTCTAGACAACACAATTTCAACTCCTTCTTCCTCTCTAAATTACGTCGTCGGGAACATAAGCACGCCAGCACACAAAGTCACTCTCCTTCTCATCCGTTTCGTCTTCCTTTCAAACCGCGATTCAGTTTTACTCGATCTCTCTTTCATTCTCGAACTCGCTCTCACGATGATACGATTTACTTCTCAAGTTTGTTCTTTCGATTCGATTCCATCTTGTGTGGTTCGACACTCAATCTCTTTTCATCTCTCTTATCTTTCTGGTTTCTGATCTGGGTTTTTTAATTTGGTTGTGTTGAAAAGGTGTTGGTTTTTCTGGGATTTACGGTTATTGTTGTTTGGGTCTGAGATGAAGAATGGGGTGATGATGTAGGTTGAAGAGGGATTTAGAGTGGGAATGAATTGAAGAAGATTAGGGATTGGAAAGGTTGTTTGGTGATTTGAGAAGGATGTGGCGGCTAGGTCTTCTTTGTGAGTGAGAATGAGAGAGGTTTTATAGGGAGGAATTAAAGGGTGAAATAGAAAATCATGAGCTGGAAATTGGCAACGTTGTTGTACGATGAGAAACAGTCATGCCATGTGAGAGAATTGATACGCTGAAGATTTATTTTGAGGTTCTATCGTTGTGCGTTTTGGCTGTACGTGCTACATGAATCACGTTTTTTTCTTTTGGGTGAAAAATAGCGTGTTGTTTCAGTCTAATGAGGGTCGTTGTGGTGGCTTGCTCATTTCTATTTTTTTCATTTTTTGGGTGGTATATAATGTAATGGGCTTGAAAAAAAACACGGACAATGGGCTTGTATTCATTTTATGTACATGGGTTTATCTCTATTTTTTGTGAATTTTCTTGTAACTATTCTTGTAGAGAACTTCGGTGATAATGGAAATATGGTTTTTTGGTTCTTTTTTTCTTGATAATGGTTTATAAAAAAAATGAATGGATTTTGTAGAGATGGGTTTTTTTTATAAAAAGCATGGTGGTGGGCTTTGAAATTGGTTTGCGAATGAAATTGGGAAAAAATAAAAGATGGATTTATGAGAAAAATGAATATTAAAAGGTAGATATGGTTTAACGGATGGAAAATAGCAAGTGGAAATGGATATGGACATTGGATTTTATATATGGATATTAAATGGATATAGAAATGGTTTAAATGGATATTTAATTGGATGAAGGATAAAAATGGTTAAGAGATAGATATGACTTAAAATGAAAATGGATAAAAACAAAAGAGGGATGAAGTTGAAGACAACATATTTTTTTGGATTTTTGAATAATTGTCAGTGGGTGGATGTACAGATGAAAGTTATACACAGGTAGGACAAATTTGGGGTATGACAGTTCATAGGAAAGGAAGAGAGTCTCTAGGAAAACCAGACTGTGTCTCGGTGGAACCTTATCTCCACTGGGTATAGACTCGAGCTCTCAAGCTGAGGATGTCTTACCCTCGTCTGGAAGTTCTTCCGTTAAGGGACCCCGTCCTTTACTTTATGTCCGATACAGAAAAACTTCAGGTTACTCTCAACAAAGTTCAACAGGAGACGAGGTCTTGGAGGAACAAGTACCGTATTCTCAATGTGGAGTGTAAGAAAATACATCAACTGTTAAAAGAAAAAGATGCTCTGATTGAGATTTTAGAGCAACACGCTGTAGAAAACCAAGAGGACCAAAGGAATTTGCTCGCTCCTTTCACTTGGCACAGGAATGAAAACCCGACAACGGCCCAAGAGCCCCAATCAAAGAAAAGGAAAGTACCAGAACTAGCACCTGAGCTCTCCTCAGAGAGAACTCAGGGTCCATTAGCTTAGACATTTCCTTTTACAGCACTTTATAAATTACTATATTTCCATTCCGCAATCTTTGAATTCAATAAAACGGGGTCTTCCCCACTGTTTGATATTTGCAATCCAATTGTCGAAGTTTACTTTGAATAAACAAAAAAATATACAATTAATATAATCATTGCATATCAATTATCATTCTCACATAACGCATTCTTCTTACCTACGAATCTCACGTTTGCGTCTCGATTATAGAGTTAAACTGTCTCATTCGTACAATACCCGGGCCAATCGACAGAAAAAGATGGATGATCTCGAGGAAGAGAACATAGAGTTGAGGGAAGAGATCGACACTCTGAAAGAGGATCTGAGAAAGCTTCATAACAACGTGCAAGCTTTAGCAGAAGCTCAGATGCAACAACAAAGGACTGTGATCTTGGAGATCACATCAACACCCATAGTGGAAAAGTATGATCCTAGGTACAAGATGCCTAAAGATCGTCCCTGGGGCATGCCTATTAACTATATCCCGGAAGGATATGTTCCGTCGATCACTGAAGATCCGGGAACCGCAGCAGGAGCTGCTGGGCCTGAAGGTTACAAACTTCGGGAAAGAGAAGATGCCCGGGGCATGACAGAAACTCCTAAAGGTTACAAACTTTGGGAGAGGGAAGTACCTAGAGTCACTGCCATAATGACTATACCACCACCCGTGGTACACACTGTCCCGGAAGGACAGATTCCACAGATACCTTCTGGCGGAAACGAAAGTATGTTCGACAGAATGAATGAGTTTCGGAATAGTTCCTGGAGATGTAGAAAGAACTACAAGCCCTTCGCGGTCAGGATCTATTTGGAAAGGACGCCGCAGACCTTTGTTTGGTCCCCAATGTGAAAGTTCCGCACAAATTCAAGGTGCCCGAATTTGAAAAGTACAAGGGTAAATCTTGCCCTCAAAGCCATTTGGCGATGTACGCTCAGCGAATCTCGACTCAGACAAAGAACCAGAAGCTACTGATTCACTACTTTCAGGATAGTTTAACAGGTCCCGCACTCAAATGGTACATGGGTTTAAACCGCACTAAGATCGGAACTTTCAGAGATCTTGGCGCTGCTTTCGTTCAGCAGTATAAGTATAACCTGAACATGGCATCGGACAGAGATCAACTCAAATCGGTGTCACAAAAGGACAAGGAAACCTTTAAGGAATATGCTCAAAGATGGCGTGAAACTGCCGCCCAGATTTGTCAACCTCTTGAGGAAAAAGAGATGACAAATATCTTCTTAAAGACCTTGAGCTCATTTTACTACGACAGAATGGTCGCCAGTGCGCCCAGTGACTTTACCGAAATGGTAGGCATGGGAGTTCGTCTTGAGGAAGCAGTCTGAGAAGGACGTTTAGTTAAAGACGCTGGATCATCGAGTAATACAAAACGATATGGTAGTGATCTCCCTAAGAAAAAAGAGTAGGATATTGGGAATATCTCTCTCGGGAAGCAAAGGCGGCGGTACCAACCAGTAGCAGCTGTAACTCCTGCTATCAATTCTGCGCCTGTTCTTACGTATCAACCTCAGGTTGCTCAGAGCCAACCGAATCAACAGCAATAACAACAAATGACACAACAGCCTCTTCAGCAGGCTCGTCCTCCATATAACAATAACCGTACAACGCGACCACCAGGGTTCGACCCTATACCCATGTTGTACGCAGAACTGTTTCCATTATTACTGGTCAAGGGGCATGTCCAAACCAGGTCTCCTCTTACAATACCGGAAAATCTGCCTTTTTGGTTCAAAGTGGATCAGAAAATCCGCCTTGGGCATGGTTGATTGACCCAAGTTCTGGATCAATGAACTGGACGCCAGACTATTTCACTGATTAGATTAAGGATGTTGTTGTGATCTCTGATCACGAAATGACCAAAGATGTTTGTACCATCATCCCTCTACTTGACGAATCGAAGGTTCTTAACCAGGAACTAATTAAAGTTACCTACGACAGTCAGAAAAATCAGAAGGCTCCTGTAGTTATCTACCTGCCAGGACCACTACTGTATGAATCAACTAAGGCTATCCCTTACAAATACGATGCAACAACAATTGAGAATAGAAAGGAAATTCCATTACCCTCCGTCGTGAATATTGCAGACATCAGTCGAGTAACACGGAGCGGTCGAATCTTCAACAAAGGAGTTGGAGAACCTAACAGAGAAAAGGAACCACAAATAGAAGTTCCTAATCCACCAGTCGGTCAATCTGGTGATCCCGGCCTTTAAAAGAATGATGATGAGATGCTGAAGCTCATCCAAAGGAGTGAATACAACATTGTTGATCAGCTGTTACAAACTCCTTTAAAGATCTATGTGTTATCTCTTTTACTCAATTCTGAAGCCCACTGAGAGGATCTGCAGAAAGTCTTAGAACAGGCCTTTGTGGAACAGGATGTATCAATAAGGCAATTCGATAACATCGTCTCTAACATCACTTCCTCAACAACTTGGGGTTTAGTGATGAGGAATTCCCGGAAGAGGGCCCAAGTCACAACATGGCGCTCAATATCACAGTCAACTGCCAGGACGATGCTTTAGCCAGCGTACTGGTAGATACCGGATCGGCTCTCAAAGTTATGCCGAATTCCACCCTAATGCGACTATCATTCAAAGGATCTTCGATGAGAGGCAGTGAGTCAAAGCATTTGACGGGTCCAGAAAAACAGTTATCGACGAAGTCGACCTTCCCATAACTATCGGTCCTCACACTTTCTAAGTCACTTTCCAGGTCATGGACATCCGAGAACATATAACTGTTTGTTAGGAAGACCTTGGATACACCAGGCTGGGGCAGTCACTTTGACACTTCACCAGAAGCTGAAGTTCGTCAAGAATGACCAACTTGTCACGGTCTGTGGAGGGCAAGCATTGATCGTGAGTAACCTATTGTTGTCCACTTGTATAGAACCAGAAGAGGTTGTTGGAACTCAGTTCCAAGCACTTTCGGTGAGCAGTGAAGATCAGGCAGAAAAAGGAATATCGGTTTCCTCGTACAAAGATGCTCTCAAAGTAATCGAGAGTAACAACGCAAAAGGATGGGGACATCTTGTTATTCCTACGGATAACAAGACAAAGAAAGGTCTTGGCTTTTCCTCAACCTGTACCCAGACTACTAAAGCTGAAAGTTTTCATCCCATTCAGGACTTCTTCCACAGTGGAGGTTTCCTTCACCCGGTGTCTCAAGAAGTACATACCATCAACGAGGGAGATCCCTCCGATACAGATGGAGAGTGGAAGTCCTATCTTAACGAGGATGGTTATATGTCTCAGGAAGGGGTGCCTACGCCATTTTTCTATCCCGCACAAAGTCTGAGATTTATACCAAGGTTAGATGTCGAGATGATATACGGAGATTGTGATCGGGAAGGATGCCGTGCTCCACCAAATTCATTAGAGGAGGACAATCCGATGAAATCCAACTTTGACCACGACTATTATGGCCTGATGGATGGTCTGCCTATGTGGCACCCATACCCAGGAGACCCGGGGCAAGAGAATCAGCCCAACGATGCTTATCAGCTCAGCATCATCGAAAAGAATACCTGCATCTCCACGATGTCATGGGATCAGGGCATTCTGAAAATATCCAGCACGACGATGAATTTGCAAAGTTTGTAGGACTAGAATTCATTAACTATGTTTTCCCCGAGGTCAACGTCATCGAAAGGGATGACTCCTCCAGTTCCAAAGAAGTGTGGAACACCCTGGGACAACCAAGTGGTAAATACGACTTCATGGTCAATTATACCGCTCCTGAAAGCTCTCGTATCAGGCTCAAGGACATCCAGCCAACAAGATGGGGAGATCCACCTGAGAGTACAAATACTATGCAAAATACAATTGAGGAATCCTTCTACAACAACTCTGCCTGGGAGACAAATTCCAATGATCCTACTCCGCCAGAAATCAGTGTTATTTTTGAAGACAAATCAAGGAAGGTACCTGACTTTGTGATTCACCGACGAGTTCGCCGCCAATGGGTTGCAGTCGATGTTCCAAAGATTGTTCATAAGTCAAAGTAATGGCCATTTTTGTTTTAACCTTTCACCCTGCCCAGGTGAAACAGATGTTTTAATAGGGCTCACTTTCTGTAAATATCCCTCTTCGTTTCGCCCAAAGCGACAGAGTTTTGTTTTATATGGCTGTAGTTTCAAGAATCGACAAAATCATAAATAAAATAACGTCGTTCTGTAATTCCCGCATTAATTGTTGTTTTCTCTTTTCGCTTTTTCAAAAAATGGTAATCCTAAAAAAAACAATTCAAATAATAAAAACAAGCAGTTTTCAAAAAAACACTGCACATACTCTTGCATTTCTCTCTATCTCTTCTAAAAAACAATCATCACGTCATGCAGATTGCTTGTTTTAAACCCCATTGAAACGTACGATCCGATGCCTTCTCCCAACTTTGAATTCCCGGTATTTGAGGATGAAGAAGAAGATGACGAAGAAATTCCAGAGGAGATCTCCCGATTACTCAGACAAGAGGAAAGGTCTATTAAACCTCACAAAGAGCCGTTGGAAATGGTCAACTTGGGCTCAGAGGAAGAAAGAAAAGAGGTCAGGATTGGGGCACTGCTCAGTTCAACTGTCAAGAAAGTTTGACAAAGCTTCTCAAAGAGTTTCCCGATGTATTCGCTTGGTCCTATCAGGATATGCCAGGGTTGGATACCAGCATCGTGGAACATCATCTACCATTGAGATCAGAATGTCCGCCAGTAAAAAAAAGGTTGAGACGGACTCACCCAGACATGGCCATCAAAATCAAAGAGGAAGTACAAAAATAGATTGACGTAGGTTTCCTCGCCACATCAGAATCTCCTCAATGGTTAGCTAACATCGTACCAGTTCCGAAAAAGGACGGAAAGGTCAGAATGTGTGTGGATTACAGAGATCTAAACAAGGCTAGTCCAAAGGACGGCTTTCCTTTACCACACATTGACATGCTGTAGATAGTACATCAGAGTTCAAAGTCTTCTCCGTCATGGATGGATTCTCGGGCTATAATCAAATAAAAATGGCGCCGAAAGACATGGAGAAAACTTCATTCATTACCCCATGGGGCACTTTTTGTTATAAGGTAATGTCGTTCGGTTTGAAGAACGTCGGGGCAACCTATTGTAGGTGGCTAATTTCGACGCCACGAAAATGGTTCAAAAGAGAAGGAAAAAATTCGACAATTCGACAATGTCATTCGACTGGACATTGCAGCTAGAAAGTTTTCTGACGAAAAGAGGCAAGTCGAAAGAACACAGTACTTAAAAGAAGCATTGGTAGATTTTTCCAAGTAAGTAAGATAATTTTGAAGAGGGAAGTTTCGGTCCGTTCGACGGGTGTTTTGAATTTCAAATTTCAGGAGGGAGTTTCATTTTTGAAATGGGACGCGTGGAACGCATCTAGGAGGCGAATACATGCAGAATGACATTTGTCGCCATTAGGAGAGATAACTGTTATGGGTAGTTATTTCGTTTGTATATAAATAGGAGGTCTTGGTGTTAGATTCAGGGTGTTCCAAACTTTGTACAAATTACCGCAAATACTCAAAGTAACTGTGCGAGAGAAACGAGTGTTCTGGAAAATGTATGTGTGGGAAACACCAGTTTACCTTTATGCATTTCAATAAAATTTCAAGTTTTCCTTCATTTCTTTATATTCAAGTTTCCTTTTACTTCAGAGTTTTATTCTGTTTTAGTTTAAGTTTGTTTCAATTACTTTTTCGCCATTATCATGTCTTTGTTCTATTAATCGAAATAATTGTTAAAAGAAATCTTAGAAACACAGAACGAATTCATTCCTTTTCAAAATCAAAAACATTCTCAAAAGCACTTTGTCCTAGGATTTGTTTGCTTGGTCCTGTTAGTAAACTAATTTTCATAAATTAGGAAACCAGAGGTTGTTCGCCAAATTCACCAGCGAACAAATTGGCACGCCCAGTGGGACCTAGTGCAGTTGTTTAGTTTATCCTTTTGTTCTTATAATAAATTTTTGGAAGAAAAAGTTTATTTCGTTGTATGATTCTAAGAAGTGGCAAGTTAGCCGTGAACAACGAAGAAAGACCAAAGAGAACAAGAACAAGACGAATGGCGAATCAAAACGCGCCTAGTAATCAAAATGTTAACAAACCAATGCCTATTCCTTCGAGAGGAGACAATACGGCGTCAGTTTCTGTGTCAGAAACGATACCATCATCAACGGGGTCAATTCCAGCATTTTCGGCATCCCAAAACGCGCCCAGTGTTTCTACAGTGGGACCCCAAATGCCTCAAATGACCCCTCCTCCTCTAGGGGTGTTCATAGGCCATTTGTGACGAATTTTTCAATGCCTCCACATAATCGAGAACAGACTTATGGAATGCCAACAACGGTGATGGTAAATTTGCACAATTTGTCGTCATTATATTCTGATCCTTTGATGAATGTCACTTCGCCCCTACAAGGATCAGGGTCTGGTGCGAACCACATAGGCAGAATAGGCCAGCCTGTGTCAACGGGATACCAAACTTATATGCCTGCAATCACCAATAATTCTGCACAAGTCATTAGGCAACAAATGGACGAAAGTAACCATGACATGGTGCAAATGCTAACACGACAAATGGGGGCTGTGTTTAATCCTTTAATCCAAAACACCACCCAAACGAACCAGTTATTAGCAGCGTAAATGACGCGCATCGCTGATTTCTTTGGTGTTCCTCAAACCCAACCAAGGGAACAAATAGTTCAGAATCCTAGAGTGGTTGTCGAAGAGGAAACCACAATAAACCAGAGGCCAGCGAATGTTCCTCAAGGAAATCCTAGAAACCAAGAAGTAATGGTCGAACAGCCCCATGTCGAAATTCCTGTCCAACAAGAGCCTAGAAGGGTGTTAGTCCATAGAGACCAAGACGCTGATAATGTTGTGCAACAATTACGCTATAATAACATGCCAGCGGAAAACAACTTAGCAGCCATGGTCGAAAGGATTATGGCCAGAAATGGTGTGAATGTGGGACTGCAAAGGCCCAGTTATACATCACCGTTGTCTGAGTATATTTTTCAAGAGGAATTACCCCCAAGGTGGAAGGTCCCCAAGTTTACCAAATTTTCAGGGGACACTAGCGAATCCACTGTCGAACACGTGGCCCGTTACTTGATCGAAGCAGGAGAAATTGTACGCAATGAAAATTTAAAATTGAAATATTTTCCAAGTTCTTTGACGAAAAATGCCTTTACGTGGTTCACATCTTTACCTGCGAATTCGATCTACACGTGGGTCCTGTTAGAAAGACTGTTCCATGAACAATTTTACATGGGACAAACAAATATAAGTTTGAAGGAATTGGCTAGTGTTAAAAGAAAATTCTCTGAGCCAATCGATGATTATTTAAATAGATTTGGGTTACTTAAGGTGAGATGTTTCACGCAAGTACCTGAACACGAATTAGTCAAAATGGCAGCAGGTGGTCTAGACTATTCGATTAGAAAGAAGCTAGACACTCAATATCTAAGGGATATGGAATAGTTGGCGGATAGGGTGAGACAGGTCGAATGTTTAAAAGCCATAAAAGCTAGAGTAACGAAAAATAAGAAAGAAAGAGTGGCTTATGTGGGGGTATGTCAAGAAGATGATAATGACGAGAGCGAGTCGTTTAGTTTCGACGAACAAGAAGTTGACTTAGCAGAATTGAAACAGGGTCCGCCATACTCTTGTAAAGTATTGGCTCCGTCGAACAGAAAAAACCCTGTCGAACCTGGGAAGAATGATAAGTTTCCTAAAAGGACTTATACATTCGACGTCACTAAGTGTGACGAAATATTTGACTTGTTGGTTAATGATGGCCAAATGATAGTGCCACCTGGCACCAAAGTGCTTCCCATAGAACAACAGAAAAAGAGAGGTTTTTGTAAGTACCATAATTTTTTAGGTCATAAAACATCTCAATGTTTCCTTTTCAGGGATCTGGTACAAAATGTCATTCGTGACGGAAGATTGAAGTTCGGTGATAAGTCGAAGCCACCAATGAAGGTTGACTCAAATCCGATGCAGATGGTCGAAGCCCACTATGCTGAACCATCCACAATGAACATGGTGGAGGTCGAAGAGGGTTCTGACTGCAACTTTGAGATGATAGAAGCCACTGAAGGTTTCGACGCAAATGTGAACATGGTAGAAATCGCTGAGATCCCTACAGTCGAAAGTGATGTGGAGGAAATATCTGAAGATTTCGTCAATGAACCAGTGATGATCAAGGTTACTCAATACCTTGACGAAGGAACCATGAAGAATTACGTCAGCAAAGAGGCCACTGAAGACCTCAACAATGTAAACAAAGAGGAGACTACTGAGGGTCTCAACTTTGTGAAGAATGACGAAACTACTGAGAGTTACGTCGAAAAAGAGAAGGAGACTACTGAGGGTCTCAACTTTGTGAAGAATGACGAAGCTACTTAAGGCTTTGTCGAAGACAAGAATAAGGCTACTGAGGGCCTTAATGGAGACAACATGGAGTTTGGTGTTACTATCAACCAAGCCAATACTGAGATTGGCGAAGGTGTCTCTAAGGTGCACGCAAAGACTACTGAGGGTCCTGCGAAGCCAACTGTTTATGGGATTCTACGAAGAACAACAGAGGATCCCAGGGAGAAATACCTGGGTTTTTGTTGCCAACATGACATCAAGAGGCCATCGCCGAAAGGGGATTTCGACCTGGCGAAGAAGAAGCATGAGATTGAGGAGGGACTCACTCTTAAAATGAACAAGTTGAGTATTGGAGATGGACAAACAGCCAATGTGAATATGGTCGAAGTATCCCAGAAAGCTCCAACGCAGACTGACGAAGAGCGCCGTAGAGAGGAGTATCAAAAAGTGGCATACCCTAAAGAGGAAGAGAATCTAATAGAGTTCCTTCAAAGGTGTCAGAAGAAAAAGTATGAGGTTATGTTGTGCCCCCGCTGTAGTGTCGTGTTCGACAAGAAGGCAGCAGATAACCTGGAGGGAATGGAGAAAGCCAAAAGGAAGGGAAACTGGGGGGCAGTTCCACCTGCGAGAAATGAGAGGTTCGACCCAAGGCGAAGTGATCATTACCAGCAAAAGTTTGGACGAAGATACCCAAACACCTTCAAACCCACCAACAAAGTTCCTAATGACAAATGGGTTCAACCAATAAGGGAAACCCAAGGACAGAGAAAGTGGAAAAATTTAGAAGTTCAGAGGGGTTCGTCTATGACTGGCAGTAAGGAAGGCGAAAGGCCAAAACCAAGGTCTTATCCCTCAAAAAATTATAAAGGCAAGAATCCCATGTCGAGATCCTAATGGAGGCGTTTCCAAAGACAAAAAAGGGCGGAAAAGGAAGCTACCGAAAAGGAAGCTGCTGAGAGAGGAGCTGTTGAGGAAGTAGTTGTCGAAAGAAGCAAACCAGAGTCAAGTAGCAATACTGAAGTGGTGAATCGACAAGAGGCATCTTACAACATCAATTCCTGTAATGCAATTGAACCAGTACCATCTAAGGAAAAGGTGGGGGAGGATGACGAAATGACAGATGATTTCAGGTCTGAGTCAGACGCGTTTCTCGACATTGTGTGCAACGTGGTATCTGTCCTTCCAAAAGAATACGACCAAATCATGGAGGTCGAAGAAGAGGAGGATGTTGTCGAGAGCGAAGTTATAGGACACAGGCCAGTTTGTTACTATATCATGAATAACGGTTGTGTCGAGGAACAAAATGCCTTTTTCGAAAGGCCAGATGACTCAATGCGTGGTCACCTCAAGCCCCTATTCATAAAAGGGAAAGTTGAGAACGTGGGAGTAAACAAAATTTTGGTCGATGGAGGGGCTGCAGTTAACTTAATGCCCCATTATATGTTGAAGAAATTTGGGAAAGATGAGTCTGACGCAAAACCCCATAACATGGTACTATCAAACTATGAAGGCAAAGTAGGAACTGCTTTGGGTGTTATCCAAGTGGATTTAACTGTTGGGACTATAACTAGACCAACGATGTTCATGGTCATAGCCTCGAAGGCTAATTATAATTTGCTTCTGGGTAGAGAATGGATCCATGGCGTGGGTGATGTGCCCTCGTCGATGCATCAGCGTATAGCTATTTGGAGATCTGACGGAATTGTCGAAAACATAGAGGCGGATCAAAGCTATTTCATGGCTGAGGTAAATCATGTGGATCGATGCAGTTTCGACAAACACTTGGCCCACATAGCTCCATGCAGTCCAGCAAATTTTGACCTGAAGGCTACTGATAATGTGTTTTGTTTGCTGTATCTCCACCCCACATATGGTTTCCAGTGGGATATGGAAGTGGTCGACGAGGCAAACTATGTCTTTGGGACTGCACATATAGAGCCAACTGGCTGGGGAAGTGAGTTTGGTGACGATGAGTAAGTCATCAGCGCTTGAAAGGATTACGGCTTATATAGCCAAAAATAAACTCAAGGCGACTCTAGAAGCCGAAGTAAAGTATATGGCCGTCGAAGCCAATGAAAATGATTTTGACAAACAATGTCCTCAAAGGGACATTGAAGAGGATTTGTTCAACGCAGAAATTGGCGAATGGCAACACCAAAAGTTAGACGCCATTTATGATGACGAACCCTTGGGGTTTGAAAAGGATCCAGCTTCGACAGATATGAAGATGGTGGCGCGGGATCCATTAGAAGAAGTTGATTTAGGACTGGGGGCAGAAAAAAGGTCAACCTACATAAGTGCCAAGATGGACCCTCAGTTAAAAGTCGAAATAGTCCAACTGCTGAAAGAGTTTAAAGATTGTTTCGCGTGGGACTACGATGAAATTCCTGGTCTCGATAGGAGTTTGGTCGAATTGAAATTGCCTATAATAGCAGCAAAAGAAACCTGTCAAGCAAACTCCCAGACGCTTCGCACCAGAAATTTTGTCGAAGATTAAAGAGGAGGTCGAAAGACTTCTGAAATGTAAGTTCATCCGCACAATGAGGTATGTTGAATGGATTGCAAATATTGTTCCTGTAATAAAGAAAAATGGCAAATTAAGGGTATGCATTGACCTTCGAGATTTGAATTCAGCTACCCCTAAAGACGAATATCCTATGCCAGTAGCGGAAATGCTTATAGATTCTGCTGCAGGCCATGAGTATCTAAGTATGTTAGATGGATACTCTGGCTATAATCAAATTTTTATTGCTGAAGAAGATGTCCCTAAGACGGCATTTCGTTGCCCAGGAGCCATAGGCACCTATGAATGGGTGGTAATGCCTTTTGGTTTAAAAATGCTGGGGCAACTTATCAGTGAGCCATGAATTCGATTTTTCATGATTTTATCGAAACTTTTATGCATATCTATATATATGACATTGTAATTAAGTCTGTTTCAGGCGAAAATCATATTGACCATCTTCGACAATCATTCGAAAGGATGAGAAAGTTTGGTTTAAAAATGAACCCTCTCAAATGTGCTTTTGGTGTGCAGGCGGGAGATTTCCTTGGCTTTGTGGTCCACAAGAAAGGGATCGAAATCAATGAAAACAAAGCCAAAGCAATAATGGAGGCGAATGTGCCATCAATAAAGAAGGAGTTGCAGTCTCTGCTTGGGAAGATCAACTTTCTCAGAAGGTTCATCTCCAACCTTAGTGGAAAAACGCAAGCCTTCTCTCCTCTACTTCGATTGAAGAAGGAAGATTTTATATGGGGGCAAGATCAGCAAAATGCGTTCGACAAAATTAAGGAATACTTGACCCATCCCCCAATCTTGATGTCTCCTTGTAGAAGTAAAAGTATGAGGTTGTATATAGCGGCATCAGATAGGACATTAGGAAGTATGTTATGTCAAGAGGATGAGAATGGCGTTGAAAGAGCCATCTACTACCTCAGTAGAGTCTTAAATGATGCCGAAACTAGGTATAATGTAATAGAAAAATTATGTCTGTGTGTTTACTTTTCGTGTATGAAGTTAAAGCACTACATAAAGCCAGTCGATGTATATATTTCCTCTCATTTTGACGTAATAAAGCATATGTTATCAAAATCAATTTTACATAGTCGAATTGGGAAATGGGCTTTGGCATTGACTGAATATTCCTTAATGTATTTGCCTTTGAAGGCTATTAAGGGACAAGTGTTGACTGACTTTATAGGTGACCACGCCATAAATGAAGGTTATGTTGAATATGTCGAAATGGAGCCATGGAAACTATACTTCGACTGTTCCAGCCATAAGAATGGAACTGGTATTGGGCTATTGGTTATTTCTCCTAACAGAATTCCAACAAAATTCAAGTACAAAGTCGAAGGCTTATGTTCGAACAATGAAGCAGAATATGAAGCTTTGATAACTAGACTTGAAATTTTATTGGAATTGGGGGCAACTAGAGTCGAAATAATGGGAGACTCTGAGTTGGTAATAAAGCAAGTGACCAAGGAGTACAAGTGTGTTAAAGAAAATTTAATCATGTACTTCGTAATAGCTAACAGGCTCTTGAAGAAATTCGACAGTGTAACTATCAGACATATTCCTCGAATGGAAAACCAAGTGGCGAATGATTTGGCACAACTCGCATCTGGTTATAAAGTATCGAAAGAAAAGTTGGAAAAGGCCATTGAAGTAAGAGGAAGAGTTGTATCAACTAAGTTGTCCCCATCAGATTTGGAGACAATAAAGTTAGGGTATGGTGACGAAGAGAGTTGTGAGATATTTAATATAGAAGATGCGAGAGTCGAAGATTGGAGAAAACCCATCAAGGATTATTTACAAGACCCAAATCAGAAAGTCGAAAGGAAAATTAAGTACAGGGTGTTAAGTTATGTGCTTTTTGGAAATGAGTTGTTTAAAAAGACTTCAGAGGGAGTTTTGTTAAAATGTTTGGGCGAAGATGAAGCTTTTATAGCATTGTCAAATGTGCACAGTGGAGCATGTGGCGCTCATCAAGCAGGCCATAAAATGAAATGATTACTATTTCGACAAGGGATGTATTGGCCAACAACGTTGAAGGATTGTGTCGAATTTGCAAAAAGTTTCCAGGAATGTCAAGTACATGCAGGGATACCACATATTCCTACGAGTGAGTTACATTCGATTGTGAAGCCTTGACCATTTAGGGGTTGGGCTTTAGATTTAATTGGAGAAATTCGACCATCATCATCGAAAGGCCAAAGATACATTTTGGTTGGGATAGATTATTTCACAAAGTGGATAGAAGCCATACCTTTGGTAAATGTTGATCAAGAAGCAGTCATAGAATTCATTTGAAAGCATATCATCTATAGGTATGGGATACCTGAGACAATAACAACAGATCAGGGGTCTGTGTTTACTGGGAAGAATATGCAAACATTTGCAAAAGAGATGGGATTCAAGCTTCTCACTTCGACACCTTATTACGCTCAAGCAAATGGACAAGTCGAAGCAGCAAATAAGGTGGTGATAAGTTTAATTAAAAAGCACGTGGGGACAAAGCCTAAGAATTGGCACAAGACTTTGGATCAAATTTTATGGGCTTGTCGAACATCCCCTAAAGAAGCAACAAATACTACTCCATTTAGACTGACATGTGGGCATGATGCAGTTTTACCAGTTGAGATTTATTTACAGTCGATTCGAACTCAGAGGCATTATGAAATTCCATCAGACACATATTGGAATATGATGATGGACGAGTTAGTCAATTTGGACGAAGAAAGATTAAATGCGTTGGATTTATTGAGAAGGCAAAAAGAAAGAGTCGAAAAGTTTTACAATAAGAAAGTGAAATGTAAGACTTTCTTAATTGGTGAGTTAGTTTGGAAAGTAATTCTCCCCATGGATCGAAAAGACAAACTTATGGGAAAATGGTCCCCTAAGTGGGAAGGACCTTTTCGAATTATACAAGTATTCTCCAATGGCGCATATGAAGTCGAGGAAGTGGATAAAGATAAGCGTATATTAAAAATAAACGGGAAATTTTTGAAAAAATATAGGCCCACATTACAAGAAATTAAAATAACAGTCGAATAATTTTGCAGAGAAAAGAAATATGGCGGATTAAAAATCTTCTCGCCAAATAATATAGATCCATTGTCATTACAAAAGGGCTTTAAAAAGCCAAACAAAAAATTACAAGTATTCAAACGGGAAAAGATGCTTTCAGCTTCTCAAATTTCGACCTCTGGATTTGAAGACGACGCTCACAAAGCGCCTTGCTTTTCGAAATCTCCTCAATCTCCTCACCAAGCTTGCGGACCCTGTCAACATGATGCACACCAACTTCAAGCTCTTTGCGGATTTCCTCCTGGTCGTTCTGCTGCAGTTCTGCTTGACGTTTTTCCGCCTGGGAAATTTTGTTTTGAAGAGCAGCAATTTGCTTTTTCCACTTGAGGATATTCTCACCACACAAAGCTGCTTCCTGCTTATTTTACTTGGACACTTGCTCCAGTTCAGTTACTTTGTTGGACGAATTCGATGCAGTTTCCCACTCAGCAAGTTGGGTTTCTATTTTATTTTTAAGCTTCTTGGAGTACTCTCGAAGTCGATTGAAGTCAGATACCACAAGATCTATCAAGGTAGTGAGGTCCAACACCACATCAGCGACTTCAGGAGGAGTCTCCAGGACATTGATTTGCTTTAGGATTTTCTTCAGGTCGAATTGAGCAGAGGAGTCATTCTCCAGAAGTTGAAATAAGTCAATATCAAGAACCTTCTATCGAATGTTTGCCAGCGATTCGTCCACTGATTTGGCATCAGAAGTAGTCCCTGAGGTGGTCGAACTACTGATGGTAGTGTCAGCAAAATTGTAGCGGGAACTGAGCATGGTCTTTAGGTATTCGAAGGGTCTTTGTACCTTCATATTTTCTAGCTCCTCGTGGGAAAGTTGGGTCGAAGTCGTCCTGGTCGAAGCAGTTTTATTTGTTTTGCCGAGGTTTTCTTTGACGTTTTCTGTCTCTTCATCCATAGCAGCGGTGGGAGTTGGCGGTTTTTCGTGTTCTTTTTCTTCTTCCTCTTCACCATCAGTTGCAGCCTCCTCATCTTTCTCTTCGACAGCAAATCCTGAGTGGGGGGAATTGGTCTTCAGGATCATTTCTTGTGACACCCACTGCAGTGGGCGTCACAGTATCCCCACCAGTTTCGACGAAGTCTTCAGTTTCAGGACCAGCTTCTTCTTCCACTACCTCTGGAATTCGTGTAGAGATAGCAGTGGGTTGATTTACTCCGGTAGATGATTCCTTTGCCAAATTTTTAGGAGAGGATTTGGAGGCGCTGGTTGGGTTATAAGTAGGATCACTGCTGGTCTTGGGAAGAACTTGGACCATGGGGTGTCCATGAGTGTCGACAGGTACCTGAAGGATAAATAGGTCAAAAAGGGAATACAAGTAAAACAACCTGTTAACATCGAAAGGAAAAGAAAAAATCATACCTTTGGAGTTTTGGTCTTCAAGCTAGAACTTTCACTTTCTGCTGGAGCAGGAGTGGTTTCCTCACCTGGTTTCTTTGATGGAGTTTTTTCTAAGATTTTGGGAGTAGGAGGTTTCGTTGGCGGAGGTTTGGTTGTCTTCTTCTTCTTTTTGGTGGGTTTTACTTGGTCTGGTGATTCATTACCATCATCAGTATCAACAGCTTTGGCTTCTTGTTCTTTCGCTTTCCTTTTCTTTGGTGTCGATGGCGGTCTTCGACTGCCTTGTGGATCAAGAAAATTTTATTAGTAGTTCAAGAAAATAAAACATTTGGTGAACTAAAAGAGAGTAAATTGATACCTTCGCCAAAGGTGTCTTGGCAGTGTCTTTCTGAGGCTCTGCATCTCCTGCAGTTGTTGCTTCGCCTGTGGCAGGTTTCTTGGTTGGAATCTTGATAGCTAGAAAAGAAAAGAAGAAAAGAGTCAGGCATAAAATAACATATATTTGAATAAATAAAAAAGTGAGATTGAACTTCTTCCCATTTTCCACACCTTCATATATAGGAGTTTCCACGCGAACGTGTTCTATGCCAATATGAAGGTGGCATTTGAAATTGTCCAGGGTGTACTTAGTCGGAACCACTCGCTTGGTACGTTTCTTGTTTTCTTGGCGAAGAATTTTCAGAGAATCCCCACAAATGAACCAATCTGGAAATGGAGGGCTAAGAGCCATGCCAAATTCAGCAGATGGTAGAGGGGGAAATTTTGGGCGATAAAGTTTAAAAGCTACCTCATAACGTTGTTCTAGTCGAACATACGTGGGTAGTTTTAACTCATCAAGTTTTTCTGTAAACTTTTGTTTCAAAGTAACTGCTGCTTCGCGTATGGTTCGACTAAGATCATTAGGCCTGTAGGCAGTTTCAAAGTATTTCTGGAAAGCCTGGATTTCTTTGATGTGTCGAGAAGTACCTTTCTTGGTCTTGTCCTGCACAAGGGCAGAGGCTCTGGTCAGTTGCAGGTTGAAAGAATCCACGTTAAACATTTGAGACTCATAATAGGCCCTCCACCATTCATCAAACCCTTGAGTGCAGAGGAAGCTAGGTCGAAAGACCACTGGTTAGATTTCGACCAGATTAGAATACTTCGCCAACAACTCAGAGCATTCATCTTCAGTGTGGGTCATATTATAATGAATCAGAGAACCTTTTTTGGAAAAGAAAGGTTTTGGTATTATCTGTATCAACCCAAACTGTCGAGAAACCAGATTGGGCTGATAGTTGACAAGGGAAACTTTGAGTTTTGAAGGCCCAAGTTTGGAAACCAGAAGTCTTGGAGTAAGGAAAGATTCCCAGACGTTGAGGAATTCGTCTTCCAGAGATTTCGATTCCAGGGGAAATTTTCTGGTGAACCATGAAGGTCCAACCTTCCTCTCAGCAAAAGGAGCCATGTTGGGTGTGAAACTATAGCGCTTAGCAAACATCATGACGTAGCTGGTAAAGGTTTGTTGGAGGCTCAGACCTTCGTCATGGGGTGTCAGTTGCATCAAACGAAGTCCTTCGAATCGTCTGTCCCCTAGAGCAGCTGTGTCCACAGTTGGTTTGTTGGGAAGAGAGGCTTCGAAAGTGGCATTGAGCCACAATTGTAAAAGCCAAAAAGGCCCTGATAGCAACAAAGTCTTCTTTTCCTTGATGTTCTTCAAGATGGTGACTCCTTCGCCAAGGGATTCGTATAGATTCGCCAGAATCATCTCGCTAAGACATAGTCGATGCCCAGCATGAAGCTGATTCGCTATGGTGATATAGCGCTTCGCCACCTGGAGAGATCTAGAGCAAAAAACGCACCTCGACAGCCAAAGGGCCGGGAAGGCTACATGCTCTTGATTAGACACTTCCTTGGTTTCCTTGTCATGGTAGTTGGCAATATAGGCTGTAAAGGTGGCCTTGTTGGTGTCAAAACCTATTGAATCATCAGCGAGCAAGTTGGGATCATAGTCGACTCCTAAGGGGCTTAAGCCGGTAATAGCAGCTATGTCGAAAAGCGTGGGAGTAATCATCCCACAGGGAAGGTGAAACGTGTTGTAAGTGCTGTCCCACAAATAAAGGGAAGCTAGAAGCATTGAAGGGAAATATTCTGGCCCTACTTTCGATAGCTGGATGAGATCGTAAATGCCCATGGTTTTCCAATCATTGCTCTAAACCTTTTCTATCTTTTCCAACCAAGCCAGATAATCAGAAAGATCCTTCGACAGAGGAGAGGATCTAAAAATTCTAAAATTATTCATGTATTCTAGGTTTATGACTTCGTTAGAAGGGGTTCCTTGGCCATCTACTTTAGACTTTTCATCTATAATTTTCTCCTTATCTGTTCTAGGTCTAACCCCATTTGCTATAGGTTTGTAGCAATGGTAGGTTGGGAAAAATTCTCATACCTTAACTGGGTCTAATGTTAAGTCAGGTAATGGTCCTAACATGGCATGGGATTTTCCAGAAATTAAAATGGGAATGAGTACATGAGATTGATAAATACAGCGCTTTTCCTCTTCGTTGGGAGGTTCTGGAACGTACTCTTGATTTCCCACCACCTTGGGACCGAAGATTCTTTCCACCAGTGCTAAGCTGTTGTGCTTCCGAGAATCTTTACCGGTGACTTTTTGAGAAGTGGAGGACGCCATTGTTGATTGCAGAGAAGTAGAGGGAAAATGAGGAAGATGAAGTTTGAAAAGAGCTTTTGGAGAGAAAGAACGTAAAAGGTGGAAAAAATGAAGTCTTCAACTTATATATAAGTTGTGAAAGTGGAAGTGGTTGGTATTCTGGAATTGAAATGGGAAAAAGTAGTGGGAAGATTATGGGACACGTGGAGAGTGTGAAGTGGATAATGCTGACGGTGGCAGTTAGGGTTTGACCCACGATGTGATAGGGGTTAGAGTAGGAATGATGAAGATCTCAAAAACGTGGGCTGAAATGACGTTTTGGGAAAAGCGTAATGATGATTCTGACATTTCTAATGTCTAAATCATATGAACAGTCACTAGTCGAATGATCCATGGCATCGAATTGCACTGGCAAAAAATGTTTTTCTCCCTCAGTCGAAAATGCATTTTTTGGGGGGCAATTTGTAGGTGGCTAATTTCGACGCCAGGAAAATGGTTCAAAAGAGAAGGAAAAAATTCGACAATTCGACAATGTGATTTGACCGGACATTGCAGCTAGAAAGTTTTCTGACGAAAAGAGGCAAGTCAAAAGAACACGGTACTTAAAAGAAGCATTGGTAGATTTTTCCAAGTAAGGAAGATAATTTTGACGAGGGAAGTTTCGGTCCGTTTGACGGGTGTTTTGAATTTCAAATTTTAGGAGGGAGCTTCATTTTTGAAATGGGACGCGTGGAACGCATCTAGGAGGCGAATACATGCAGAATGACATTTGTCGCCATTAGGAGAGATAGCTGTTATGGGTAGTTATTTCGTTTGTATATAAATAGGAGGTCTTGGTGTTAGATTTAGGTGTTCCAAACTTTGTACAAATTACCTCAAATACTCAAAGTAACCGTGCGAGAGAAACGAGTGTTCTGAAAAATGTATGTGTGGGAAACACCAGTTTACCTTTATGCATTTCAATAAAATTTCAAGTTTTCCTTCATTTATTTATATTCAAGTTACCTTTTACTTCAGAGTTTTATTTTGTTTTAGTTTAAGTTTGTTTCAATTACTTTTTCGCCATTATCGTGTCTTTGTTCTATTAGTCGAAATAATTGTTAAAAGAAATCTTAGAAACACAGAACGAATTCATTCCTTTTCAAAATCAAAAACATTCTCAAAAGCACTTTGTCCTAGGATTTGTTTGGTTGGTCCTGTTAGTAAACTAATTTTCATAAATTAGGAAACCAGAGGTTGTTCGCCAAATTCACCAGCGAACACCTATCAACGGGCCATGACTACTCTATTTCATGACATGATACATAAAGAAATCGAGGTATATGTCGATGATATGATTGCCATATCTAAAACAGAGGAGGAGCATGTGACCCACCTGTCAAAACTGTTCGAGTGGTTGAGAAAGTACAAACTCCGCTTGAATCCCAATAAGTGCACATTTGGTGCCCGTTCAGGGAAAATTTTAGGGTTCATCGTCAGCTAGAAAGGAATTGAGGTTGATCCTAACAAGGTCAAGGCCATTCAAGAAATGCCTTCTCCAAAGACTGAAAAACAAGTCAGGGGGTTCCTGGGACGTCTGAATTACATTTCCAGATTCATATTCCTCATGACCGCAACATGTGCGCCGATTTTCAAATTACTCAAGAAGAATCAGGATTGTGTTTGGACGAAAGACTGCCAAACCGCCTTCGACAGTATCAATTAATACCTGTTGAACTCACCGATTCTATCACCTCCTGTGGAAGGAAGACCACTGATCATTTACTTAACAGTCTTGGAGGACTCAATGGGTAGTGTACTTGGCCAACAAGATGAAACAAAAAGGAAAGAGTCTGCCATTTACTATTTGAGCAAGAAATTTAGGGACTATGAAACTCGGTACACTATGCTTGAGAAAACTTGTTGTGCTCTAGCTTGGGCAGCCAAACGACTTCGCCAGTATATGATTCGTCACACTACTTGATTAATCTCTGAGATGGATCCAATCAAGTACGTCTTTGAAAAGAAAGCTCTCACGGGAAGGATTGCCCGTTGGCAGATGTTGTTATCAGAATACGACATCGAGTACCACGCTCAGAAAGCCATTAAAGGAAGTGTTTTAGCCGATTATTTGGCTCATCAACCAATTGACGATCAAGAATCAGTCAGGTTTGACTTCCCAGACGAAGATGTTATGGATCTAAAGATGAAAGATTGCGATGAACCGCTACCTAGTGAAGGTCCAGAACCAGGTTCCCAATGGGGACTAATCTTTGACGGAGCTGTCAATCATTATGGAAATGGAATTGGGGCAATTAACATAACACCTCAGGGTACCCACATTTCTTTCACCGCCTGACTGACATTCAAGTGTACAAATAACGAGGCCGAATACGAAGCCTGTATCATGGGTCTCGAGGAAGCAATTGATTTAAGGATTAAGTACTTGAATGTATATGGAGACTCAGCCCTGGTTATCAATTAGATCAAAGGAGATTGCAACACATACCAATCAGGACTGATTCCTTACAAAGACTATGCGAGAAGGTTGTTACCATTCTTCAACAGAATCAAGTTTCATCACATCCCTCGTGAAGAGAATCACATGGCTGATGCATTAGCCACTCTCTCTTCCATGATTAGTGTAGGTCAATGAAACGACATACCTAAGATCGACATAATGCGCCTTGAAAGGTCTGCTTACATCTTCGCGATTGAAGCAGTCATAGACGACAAACCTTGGTATCACGATATCAAATGCTTCCTTCAGAAACAAGAGTACCCACCTGGGGTATTAAGAAAGGAGAGAAAGACCCTCATAAGGCTAGCAGACAACTTCTTTCTAAGCGGTGATACACTCTATAAGAGGAATTTTGACATGGTCTTACTTCGATGTGTAGACAGACCAGAAGCAAACATGCTGATGAAAGAAATTCATGAAGGGTCCTTTGGCACTCATGCCAACGGACACACAATGGCGAGAAAAATTCTGAGAGCAGGGTACTACTGGTTGACCATGGAATCCGACTGCTATAAATACATGAGGATGTGTCACAAGTGTCAGATATACGCTGACAAAATCCATGTACCGCCAACGCATCTCAAAGTTCTTTCTTCCCCATGGCCTTTTTCTATATGGGGAATCGACATGATTGGCATGATCGAACCCAAGGCGTTGAATGGACATCAGTTTATCCTGGTAGACATTTATTACTTCACCAAGTGGGTCGAAGCAATGTCATTCGCCAATGTAACCAGACAAGTGGTGATCCGATTTATCAAAAAAAATCTCATCTTCCGTTATGGTGTTCCAAGCCAGATCATTACTGATAATGGATCTAACTTGAACAATAAGATGATGAAAGAGTTGTGCGCCGAGTTCAAGATTGAACACCATAACTCTTCTTCCTACCGACCCAAGATGAACGGGGCGGTAGAAGCGGCTAACAAGAACATTAAGAAGATTGTTCAGAAGATGGTTGTAACATACAAAGATTGGCATAAGATGCTACCCTTTGCTCTTCACGGTTATCACACATCTGTCCGCACTTCAACAGGGGCAACCCTTTTTTCTCTAGTATATGGCATGGAAGCAGTGCTTCCCATAGAAGTAGAGATCCCGTCAATCCGGGTATTGATGGAAGCTAAGCTAACAGAAGCTGAATGGTGTCAAAGTCGACACGATGAACTGAATCTGATCGAAGAGAAGCGAATAATGGCTATGTGCCACGGTCAGTTGTATCAACAAAGAATGAAGAAGGCGTTCGACAAAAAGGTCCGACCTCGCGTCTTCAGAAAAGGAGACCTAGTGCTCAAAAAGATACAATCATTTCTCACTGATTCTCGGGGCAAATGGACTCTGAATTATGACGGCCCCTATGTGGTCAAGAAAGCTTTCTCGGGTGGTGCCTTGAGACTCGCAACCATGGATGGAGAAGAATTTTCCTACCCCACAAATGTTGACGTAGTCAAGAAATACTTCGCCTAAATAAAAAAAAAACAAAAATCATCCCGATGGGTTGGAAATCTCAAAGTACAATCCAGGAAAAAATTAAGGATTAATGGCAAGTAACTACGTCCGATCAGTTCAACTCCTCAGCAGTAATGCCATCCGTCAGAAAACTCTAGTCAAGGTCATCTTCGACAGAAGCTCAAGATGTCCAGAATTCAAAGTTAGTAGAAGGATAGCGGTCGTTATGTTTTAATGTAGCCTGTTTCCCTTAAATTACCATTTTCTAACTTTGTAAATACTCCATGGAATTACACGTTTGGCTGATTTCCATCCTATCAATAAAATTTGAGCCCTAGTACTTTTGTTTGCAATTCTCATTTGTTTTAGCTTTATAGAATAACATTTTAACATGATCAACGATTCTTGAAATAAAACAAAAATGAATTTACTTGTCAACTTTTTATGCTTTTAAAATAAAGATGGCAATTTCTTTTGACTGTTGAACATAGAATGAACATCGATCGCTTCTCCAGAAGTAATCGAGCTTCAAAGTGCAGAATCAAAGTACTCCTTCTAAACCAGTGCACCTAAATGAAGAATCAGCTATGTCGGATGCGAATATTCCGTACGACATCCCCGGCAGAGTTCTTATCTCCTAAGCCCAACCAACGGTTTCCCCCACGGGGACTATCTCTCCTAAGCAAGGCAGAATTGCTATTTTGAACCCAGTGGTACCTCTTCGTCCCCCGCGGTGGCCGAGTATCCAGTCGTGTTCATCTACTAGTATGTATATCACGTCAGTTTTGTCAGCATATACATACATACATCATGCATTATGGATTCATACATGTTCATATTGCATCACTACCACGCTAGTCGGTCTTACCCCTAGTAATAAAAGTCCTCTTATCAATTGAGTTGTCAGTTCTTTCCTCGTCAGGAAGTGAATCATCTAAGCAATCTCTCTCTAGTAGAGACGGTCTTCGACCACTTTGATAACTTGAATCTCTGAAAAGCAAGAGAATTTTCGATAAACATCACTCTTCGCCATTGAAGATGATATCTTCGTTTTCCCAGATTAAGGAAAATCCCCAGAGAAAGCCTCTTAATCAAAGCTTCGCCCATATAGCAGTTTTCCCTCCGAAAACTCGCTGACGAAAGGGTCATCGGCACCTCAAAATTGGATCACATCATATGGCGTTTCTCCGAGAAGATCCCGAGAAAAGTATGATGTATTACCCCAAGCGAAAGCGGTCTCTCAAGAGACTCGTTTTCCCCCAGTAGAGTTAACAAATGGCGTCTCCAACAGAGAAGTTTGTACACATCTACAACTCAGACGACTGGGTTCCCCAACAACTCTGGCATCAAAATTTTTCTATCAAATGGCATCTCCCGAGGAAAATTCGGCGAGAAGTTTGAGGAAAACCGCTACGAATAGCGTCCCTTGTCAAGAAAGTTTATTGACAAAAGAAACTGAGACCAGTTCCTTGGTATGAAACCAGGATCGAGGGGAGGTTTATTTCAGAAACTGAGACCAGTTCCTTGGTAGGAAATCAGGATCGAGGGGAAGTTTATTTCAGAGACTGAGACCAGTTCCTTGGTAGGAAACCAGGATCGAGGGGAGGTTTATTTCAGAAACTGAGACTAGTTCCTTGGTAGGAAACCAGGATCGAAGGGAAGTTTATTTCAGAAACTGAGACCAGTTCCTTGGTAGGAAACCAGGATCGAGGGGAGGTTTATTTCAGAAACTAAGACCCGTTCCTTGGTAGGAAACCAGGATCGAGGGGAAGTTCATTTCAGAGACTGAGACCAGTTCCTTGGTAGGAAACCAGGATCGAGGGGAGGTTTATTTCAGAAACTAAGACCAGTTCCTTGGTAGGAAACCAGGATCGATGGGAAGTTTATTTCAGCAACTAAGACCAGTTCCGTGGTAGGAAACCCAGATGAAGGAGAAGTTTACCTTTTCTAAGCATCATTGCTTAACAAAAGAAGAAGGATGCGTGAACTACCAATCCTAACCACCATCAAAATTCTGGGTATTTCGATATTTAATCCTCTTGCACCCTGAATGCCCGAATACCTCCGCCATTCACGCCTTCGGGTCCAAGAAGATTAAATAGGGGCATCTGTCATACCCCAAATTTTGACCACTAAGATTTCCCATCATTGTGCAAACCATCATCACAATATGGATGTACCTTCATGCCTCATCAGTCTCCTCAAGGATTGTTGAGCATTCACTACAATTAAGAATTAGGGTTTCAGGCCCTCTCAGAGCTTTTAGGCAAAGGGTCAATCAAGAAATGACATGATCTTCAACTTGTCTAAACCTCTCAAACATCCACAATGGATCAAGAGGATTCCCACATCAAGAATCAAGCACAAGGCTGCAATATTCCAAGTGGATTAAGCCTCTAAGGGACCTCATAAACCCAATATTCAAGTCAATTTAGCCTCAGGGGATGCATTCATAAAAAATCAGGAATTAGGGTTTCTTGACCTAATTCACCCCTAAGTTGACTTTTGGGACAAAACATGACCCAAGACCTCAAGACATGATTTAAGGGTACCTAATACACCACATTGATCCATTTACAACAATGGATTAATCCAAGAAGCTTGATTCACAAGTCTAAAGTTCATCAGAACCACAGTTAGGGTTTCGCGAGAAAAGTCAACTGTGTCTTTGACTTTTGACCAGGACATGCTCCCAAACCTTGGGATATGATTCAATAAACCCTATAAAACCTATGAAATCCATCCATTAAGTTTGATTTAAATCAAGGACTTGATTTCATAGAGGATCACACAGTTTGGAATTCATCCGATAAAAAGTCAACTGTGCCCAAAAGTCAAAGTTTGACTTTTTGATTTTTTGATGAATTATGGTTCCCTAACCCTAAAATGATGTTAATGTGTGATTGGAATCATCATTCATCAAGAAAAACCAAGAAAAGTGAGATAACTTGTAAAAGGGGTAACCATAAAAAACTTAGAAAATTTCTAAGTTATGGAACAAAGTGGCTAGGGTACCAACTTCGAAGGATCATAACTTGAGATCCATGCAACCATTTGGGCTGATCCAAAGATGGATTTGTAGCATTCATGGAATACTTTAAAAGTGTCAACTACACCTCATTCCAATTCATCATGGATTTTGAGTTATGGTTGGATCAAAATGGCTGAAAACATGAAATGTCACTTTTTCCAACACTTAGTCAAATTTTCACTAACTCAGAATCTGTTTCACTTTTTCCAAAATGTAAGGGCATTTTTCACTTGGATCCAAAAACTGTCAAGACAAACTATGATCACACATATGTTGTATCATATGAGAGCTTTCCAAAATGGCCAAGAATCCCATGAAATTCCATTTGAGCTAAGAGTTATGACAGTGGCAATATGCCTTGCTGCAATTGTCATAACTAGGCAGATTTGTGCATTTTACTCGATTTGAGCAATTTGTGCAAATGACAAATAAGTTTATCCATCTGAACACCTCAGGAAGAGACCAAGGAGGGACAAACACTGATCCATAAGCCTCCCAAGTCTTTGGAACTAAAAATAGCATGCCAAACCTAAAAAACCCTAAAGAGGGGCAAGTCTCCAATTTTGTTTTGGAGCATTCAATGGATGCACCAAGGTGGCATGAACTGAGCCATTTCCAACTAAATGAGTCAAGGATGATCTTTGAACTAGGGACCCAAAGGCATGTGCTATAACCTCTAGTCAATGGCTAGAGGAGACTTGAGATTCCAAAATGCTCTAATTGGCCATAGGTCTGCAGCAACCTCCATTCACTATTGCTTGCAAAACAAACTTGCTCTACTATAAATAGAGCTCATTTGTGCTCAGTTTAAGTACACCAAAGCACTACAACACTTGCTTTCCTCAAAATCTCTTTCTCTAGGGAAAAATGTCTTCTTTAGCAAGGTAACTCTGAGTTTTTGAGTTAGAGAGAAATTCCATCACAACTCATGATCCAAACACATCCAATATGTTATATCTAAGCTGTCCAAACTGTCACTAGTGACCTGTAACACCAAAATCACAAAGTCCCCTCTCAAAACCTCAAAATAGGACGTTTTTGCACTTTTCAAGCCATGTCTTGATTCAGTCACTTTCAAAACCAGATAAAGGCTCAAACACACTCCAAATATCATCCTTGAACTATCCCAAATGGTTCCCCACATCTGGAACACCATTTAAGAGAATTGCTATTTTGGTCACTTTTACCACTTTTGCAAGAAAGGGCCAGTTTCCATTCCTGAGGTTTCCAGCTGATTCCAATAATCCTAAAAGCTTAAAAGGGATCATTTGAGAGTGTTCAAAGCATTAAAACATTTCTGGAACAAAGCCCTTGACAGATTTCCCAAAAAGCTCCCAAAGAGGTAAGCATCTCAACTTGAACTCTTTAAAATATGCATTGCTTTGAAGTCCACTGATCATACACATCTCATACATGTTATATATGTTGTGGTTGGACCAATTCATCATATGATTCATGCATGTACCATGAGGTAGCACATAAAATGCAAATGGAGGCCTATTTCAAAACCACTATCGGGTTTTAAAATAGGGACCTCATCTGAAAAAAATACCACCGCCATTGGATTCCTTGTGAAATTTTAGGCAGGATAGACCTAAATTTTGTCTCAATCCACGGAGAAATGAGAAAGTTACAAGCTTCACGTTTTTGGCCAAAACCTTGCCTTGGCTTGCCTTGGCCAGGCCAAAAACAAGGCAAGCCTTGTATATTTGTGGCTGGGGTTTGATACACGGATGTATCACCACCCAAGTGGTAGAGGGCGCGCACTGCACACAAGAGGTCTGGGGTTTGAATGACCCTCTCCCCAGATCCTCTTTTTTACCACTTTTTCATATTTTTGTCATTTTTCTTATTATTTTTAATGATTTGAAAAATTAATAACTCTCTCAATTTTAATTATTTTTTATTGGTTCTTGTTGCAAAAAATCACAAATGTTGAAATATTTTATTCCACAAAAAAATAAAATTTATATTATTTATTTAATATAGTTGGCATTTTTATGAATAAATTTATTTTTAATCATTTTTAAACATTTTAAAAGTGAATATTCACCTTGAAAAATCAAAACCAAATGAGTTTTAATTCATCTTGTGGTTAAAACCTCATTTTTCAAACCTTAACCAAAAATCCCAAGTTGTTTATTTCAACTTATTTGGTATCTTTATCATTTTAATTAATTTTCTTTGAATAATTACTTTAAAAAATGATGAAATTAGGGTTTTGGTTGATTCCACTCTCATCAATCATTTTCAAACACTCATGGGCCTCTATTAGAGTGTAAGACCCATCTCCTTTGTAAATACACCACCATTTTGGGCCTCAGTCATTGTATAAGTCCCACTGTATTTTAAAAAACAACGGCGCGATTGTCGCCTTTTTAACAAAACCAATTGGGCCTACCCTCGTGTTATAAGCCCTATTTCTTTTCTTTAAATTTCTTTGGGCCTCTAGTAGAGTGTAAGACCCAATCCCTTTTTAACCAAAACAATTTTGGGCCTCAGATATTGTATAAGTCCCTCTGCGTTAAAAGAAAAATCTCGGCGCAATCGCCAGTTCAAAAATCAAATAATCTGGGCCTACCCTCGTGTTATAAGCCTCATTTCTTTTCTTTAAATCTTTGGGCCTCTAATAGAGTGTAAGACCCAACCCCTTTTTGAAACCAAAATGATTTGGGCCTCAGATATTGTATAAGACCCACTGTGTTTTCAAAAACCTCGGCGCGATCGTCGTTGCCAAACAAATAACCCTGGGCTTCTCCTTGAGTTGTAAGTCCCATCTCTTGTACAAAAATAAATCTTTGGGCCTCTAACAGAGTGTAAGACCCAACCCTTTTTTGAAACCAAAATGGTGTGGGCCTCACATATTGTATAAGTCCCTCTGTACAGTTTTCAAAATAACGGTGTGATCATCATTAAAACTTGGGCCTCTCGTTGAGATATAAGCCCCAAAAATATTTTCAAAGCACTTTCTCCTTTGATTTTGAATTCAAATATATGTTGTTATCAAAACTTTCTTTGTTGAACAACTAACCAAACAACATGGAAGCTCTACAACGGGTAAGTGTTTATCCGCTTTCATTTACTGCTTTCATATGTATATAACTATATTGTGGGGGCTGTTTCACTATAAGTCTTCTTTCAAATCCTTTTATATACTTGTCACATATCCACTGTGTAATACTAGTATAGTTATTTAGAGTTCTCCCCGGCAACTACGTCTAGTACTAGGTAAAGCCTTGTTGGTCACTCTTAAATACAAACAAAACTAGACCCCCCGTAGGATTCCAGATACAGTCTTCCCTTCTCTTGGGGTTAAACAATATGGAACAAAGAGAAAGGCAGTATTCTCGGTGAACCATTTCTCAGACTGTCACCCTTTGAAATTGTCAAAGAAACTCTAACTCCCCAGAGATGATCTTTTCTCCGTGAATGGCATCTCTTGAGTTTCTTCCAAATTCTTGAACTTTCCAGGAATGATCTCTTCTCGGTGAATTGCATTTCTTGAATTTATCTTGGTTTGGGGACCCACAAGCTTCCTAAAAGCATCCCGCCTCCTCTTAGGCATTGTACAAGGACCCTTCGGCTTCTTAAAAGTTCTCATGCCTTCTCTTGGGCTTAATACAAGGACCCTGATGACCTCTTAAAGGTATAAGACAGAACTTAGTCATCCTTTCCTAGAGCAGTCCTTCCCGCGTCAAAAATCCGACCATTGTAGGGTTGATACTCATCCCTTAATGCTCGTGCCTCCTCTTAGGCATCATACAAAAGATAAAACTATAGACTTGGACAGTCTAAACCTCTTGAGTCTCAAAGACATTCTCGAGTTCCTTCTAAACATAGGAAAAAACACCGATCACCCTGGATCAAGCTCCTGCAGAAACCCGGTCTCTCTCATGAGAGTTCCCCATACTTGGACCTGCTTTTGGATCTAAATAATCCTCAGCAGCAAGTTAGCCTCCTCTTGGGCTTTGTACAAATGATTCTCCCCTGCGGAGCTAACCTTCTCAGACTTTCTTCTTGAGACAACCACTTTTAGCCTCCGTCTAGGGCTTTATACAAGACATATAAAATCATTCTCTTGTTAAGTATAAAAGACTCTCTTGTTGAGTCAACCTTTTTTAGCCTCAATCTCGGGCTTCGTACGAGACAGCAAATCATTCTCTCGTTGAGTATAAAAGACTCTCTTGTTGAGTCAATCTCCTTTTAGCCTCCGTCTTGGGCTTGGTACAAGACATATAAAATACTCTCTTGTTGAGTATAAAAGACTCTCTTGTTGAGTCAATTTCCTTTTGGCCTCCATCTTGGGCTTTGTACAAGACATATAAATCACTCTCTTGTTGAATCAACCACTTTTAGCCTCCGTCTTGGGCTTTGTACAAGACATATAAATCATTCTATTGTTGAGTATAAAAGACTCTCTTGTTGAGTCAAATAAACTTCAAACTCTCTTGTTGAGTCAATCACCTGTTCAAGACTCTCTTGTTGAGTCAACCTTTTTAGCCTCCGTCTCGGGCTTTGTACAAGACACATACCAGTACTCTCTTGTTGAGTCAAACTCAGTTCAGCCTCCATCTTGGGCTTTATACAAGATACATTCTCCCCAACGGAGTCAAAATTCCTTTTAGCCTCAATCTTGGGCGCTGTACAAGGCAGAAAGAACATTTTCCCCGGAAAAGTCAAACTTCCCGCCTCCTCTTAGGCTTTGTATAAAGAAACCCCCGGTTGAGTCAATCAACCTTTTAGCATCAAGTTTGTGCCTTGCTCACAACATACAAACATCAACAACTACTCTTTAGAGATGACAAATTCTCTCTCATCCAAAATCCTTTAGCTTCACATCTTGGGCTTCGAACAAGATACAAACCACCTTTAGCTTCATGTCTTGGGCTTTGAACAAGACACCAAAACAACCTTTTTCCCCCAAAATCCCGTACCTTCATATATCCATCAAAAGCATCAGACCTAACACCTTATCGGAAACCTAGCCAATAGTCTAGACAGTGCTTTTAAGCAAATAACCCCAAAACAGACCCCCCCCCCCCTTTTTGATAGCATCTGTAAACCAACAGTTTTGACTGTGTAACCTCAGTATGCAAGTTGGGTTAATTGGAGACATCTATTTCCCTTCCTTAATCAGCTCAACAGGATAAAAAATGAATTGAACTGTAGTACCAAAGCGATAGTGATTCAAAACCACAAAAATCGTGCTAAAGATATCATTTTATAAACCCTAAGAGGAGGCTAACAGTTTGACTTTTTCGGGGAAAATGTTCTTTCTGTCTTGTACAAAGCCCAAGATTGAGGCTAAAAGGGATTTTTGACTCCATTGGGGAGGTTTATATGTGTCTTGTACAAAGCCCAAGATGGAGGCTGAAAGATTTGACTCAACAAGAGAGTCTTGCAAAGGTGATTGACCCAACAAGAGAGTCTGAAGGTTGATTGACTCAACAAGAGAGTCTTTTATACTCAACAAGAGAGTGATTTGTTGTCTCGTACGAAGCCCGAGATTAAGGCTAAAAGGGTATTGACTCAACAAGAGAGTCCTGAAAAGTGATGGACTCAACAAGAGAGTCTGAAAAAGTTAGCTCTGCTAGGTGGGAAGAATTATTGTACAAAACCCAAGAGGAGGCTGACTGTGTTGAGGAAAGATCATTATACAAAGCCTAAGAGGAGGCTATCTTACTGATGAGGATTAGATCCATAGGCAGACCCAAGGGTGGGGAACTCTCATGAGAGAGATCGGGGTTCTGCTGGAGATTTATCCAGAGTGATCGGTGATTTTTCCTATGTTTGAAAGGAACTTGAGAATATCTTTGAGACTCAAAGGGGGTATAGACTGTCCAAGTCTACTGGTGTTGAAGAGTTTTATCTTTTGTAGGATGCCTAAAAGAGGGCAATGGCCTTAAGGGATGAGAATCAACCCTAAAGTGGCCTGAGGTTTTGACACTGGAAAGACTGCTCTAGCAAAGGATGACTAAGTTCTATCTTATACCTTTAAGAGGTCGTTATGGTCCTTGTATTAAGCCCAAGAGAAGTCATGAGAACTTCTAAGAAGCCGAAGGGTTCTTGTACAACGCCCAAGAGGAGGCGGGGATGCTTTTAGGAAGCCTGTGGGTCCCTAAACTTAGAGAAGTTCAAGAAATACAATTCATAGAGAAGAGATCATTCCAGGAAAGTTCGAGGGTTTGGAAGAAACTCAAGAGATGCTATTCACGGAGAATAGATCAAATCTGGGGAGTAGAATTTCTTTGACAATTTCTAGGGGTGACAGTCTGAGAAAAGGTTCACCGAGAATACTGCCTTTCTCTTTGTTCCATATTGTTTAACTCCAAGAGAAGGGATGACTGTATCTGGAAGTCCTATGGGGATCTAGTTTTGTTTATATTTAAAGAGTGGCCAACAGGGCTTTACCTAGTTCTAGACGTAGTTGTCGGGGAAAACTCTAAATAACTATACTAGTATATATACAGTTGATATATGACGAGTATTTAAAAGGTATGAAAGAATACTAACCATGCGCAGCTTCCCACAATACAGTTATGTATATGAAAGCATATAAAAGAAAGCGGATAAACACTTACCCGTTGTAGAGCTTTCATGCTGTTTTGTTAGTTGTTCAACAAAGAAATTAAAGAAAGTTTTGATAGTAACTATATATTTGGATTCAAAATCAAAGGAGAAAGTAGTTTGAAAAGAGATCGGGGCTTACAGCTCAGGGAGAGGCCCAAATCTAACAGTGATTGCATGTTGTTTTTACTTTGTACAGGGACTTATACAAGTGACTGAGTCCCAAAATTATTTATGTATAAAGATGTGGGGCTTAGACTCTATCAAGAGGCCCACAAGGTTTTTTTTTAAGAAAATGGATGGGACTTATAGCTCGAGGAGAGGCCCAAATGATCATTTGTTTGAAAAATGGCGATCGCGCCGAGGTTTGAAAACACAGTGGGACTTATACAATGACTGAGACCCAAATTATTTTGGTTTTCAAAAGGGGTTGGGTCTTACACTCTATTAAAGGTCCAAAGTTTATTTTTGTACAAGAGATGGGGCTTACAACTCAGAGAGAGGCCCAAATCTTTTTGAAAAGGCGACGATCGCGCCGAGGGACTTATACAATATGTGAGGCCCAAAAAATGTTTATTTACAAAAAGGGGTTGGGTCTTACACTCTATTAGAGGCCCATGAGTGTTTTGAAATAGATTTGTTTAAGGTGATTAAGATCAAAACCCTAAATTAATTTCAAAATGTATTTTAATTAAATAAAAATTTGATTAAAATGATCAAAAATATCAAACATGTGTGAAAAACAAGTTGTGACCTTGGATTAATGTTTGAAAAATCATGTTTTTATCCACAAAATTATTGGAAACCATTTAAGTTTGTAAAATCAAGAAAGAAAAAATACTTTAAATGTCAAAAAATAAATAAAAATGAATTCTTTGCAAAAATATCAAGTATATGAAATAAATAATATTTTTGGGAAATTATTGTAAAATAAAATATTTTAACATTTTTGTGAATTATTAAAAAAAGAATCAACTCAAAATCATTAAAAACCAGAGAGAAATTAATTTTTGAATCAATTAAATAAAATCACAAAAATTCAAATATTTAAAAATTCAAAAAAGGGCGCCAAGAACACCAAGTTCTTGCCCGCACCCTCTGTTTCTTCAGATTTGCATTTTCCCCTCAATCTCACTGAATACTTGATGAAATCACACAATCCACATATCAATCTACTCGTTTTCACCTCACGATCATGTCTATGGTCTTTAATTTCATTTATTTTAAGCATCGAATAAGAAATCAAGACAAAACCTCAAAAACCCTAAACTCTGCATGAAGGCTTGGAATTTTGATACACGATTCATACAAAGCAATTAATTGAGGGGAACCCCTCCATACATGATAATAAACATATGGCAAAATTATTGTGCGAGGAAATATGCGTGAATCATGAAATGACCAAGTTTAGGCTTACTTGAAGGTCGTGGCAGCAAGAGCAATTTGATTTTTGAGTTGGAGGTGTTACAGATGAGTTGTGATGATCTGAATAGCTTCCCTACACCATATGGAATGTGTTTGAATACTTGGAGTGATTGGAAATGGACCGAAACAGGTTATGGCACCTCAACTGCAACTTGGTTGAAAGCTTGAGCAATTGGCTAGTGATTTTGTGAAATTGGTGTTCCAGATTTTGTTTAAGTGTTTGGATCACTTCTATATGATGTTTATGAGGTGTGTGTGTGATTGGTTTGGTTGGAATTGTTCTCAAACTCAAAACCCGATAGTGACTTGCTTTAGAAGGCAATTTTGGAAGTGAGAAGGTGATTTTGAGGAAAGTATCAGTTTTGGTGCTTTGGTGTACTCAAACTGATCACAAATGAGCTCTATTTATAGTAGAGCAAGTTTGTTTTGCAAGGAATAGGGTATGGCAACTGGTACAGGTCTGTGGCCAATTGGATCACTTTGGAATCTCAAGTCTCCTCTACCCATTGACTAGAGGTTAGAGCACAAACCTATGTGTATTTGGTTCAGGGATAAGTCTTGACTGAACTTGGATAACATTGTCTTGATGAATGCCACCTCTATGCATCAGTTAAATGCTTTGAAACAAAATTGAATATTTGAAGCATCTTTGAATTTAGGAGTGTCATGCCTAAACATAGATCCATGGACTTGGGAAGCTGATAGATCAGTGTTTGTCCCTTGGTTGTTCCCCCTTGAGGTGTGCAGATGGATAAGTATGCTTGGAATTGCACAATTTGATCAAATCGAGCCTTTATGCACAAATCTGCCTTACCAAGACAGTTTGCAGCAAGGCATGTTGCAGCTGCCATAACTCCTAGCTCAGGTGGAGTTTGATGGAGTTCTTGGACATTTTGGAAAGCCCTTATGTGACGCAACATATGTGTGATCATAGTTTGTCTTGAAACTTTTTGGATCCAAGTGAAAAATGCCCCTACATTTTGAAAAAAAGCAAGACATATTCTGACTTAGTGAAAATTTCACTGTGTTGGAAAAAGTGACATTTCATGTTTTCAGCCATTTTAATCACTCCATAACTTGAAATCCATGAGGAATTGGAATGAGGTATAGTCGACACTTTTAAATTATGCCATGAGAGCTACAAATCCATCTTTGGACCATTTAAAATGGTTGCTTGGATCTCAAGTTATGATCCTTGGAAGTTGGTACCCTAGCCACTTTGTTCCATAACTTAGAAAAATTCTAAGTTTTTATGGTTACCCCTTTTACAAGTTATCCCACTTTCTTTGATTTTTCTTGATGAAGGATGATTCAAATCATCTATTAACATTGTTTTAGGGTTAAGGAACCATAATTGTGAAAAATCTCAAAAAGTCAAACTTGACTTTTGTGCACAGTTGACTTTTTATCAGATGAATTCCAAACTGTGCAATCCTTTGTGAAATAAAGTCCTTGACCTAAATAAAACTTGATGGATATGTTCCATAGTGGTTATAGGGCATATTGAATCATGTCCCAAGGTTTGGGAGCATGTCTTAGTCAAAAGTCAAAATACAGTTGACTTTTTCCTCAAAACCCTAATTGTGGTACTGATGAAATTGAAACTTGTGGATCAAGCTTCTTGAATCAATCCATTGTTGCAAATGGATCAATATAGTGTGTTAGAGACCCTCAAATCATGTCTTGAGGTCTTGACTCATGTTTGGTCCCAGAAGTGAACTTAGGGGTGAATTAGGTCAAGAAACCCTAATTCCTGATTTTTTATGAATGCATCCCCTGAGGCTAAATTGACTTGATGATTGGGTTCCTGAGGTCTTTTGGAGTATCTCAAGTTGTGTTTTGAAGCATTGGCTCATGCCTGGATGAAGATTTTCATCTGGAGGCCTTGGTTAACCAAAACCCTAATTTGGTGACACTGACGATCTTGAGGCTTGGTCTACTTGGAATCTTGCAACTTTGTGCCTGATTCTTGATGTGGGAGTCCTTTTGATCCTCTATAGGTTTTTGAGAGGTTAGACAAGTTGAAGATCATGTCATGTCTTGATTGATCCTTTGTCTAAGGCTCTGAGAGGGCTTAAAACCCTAGTCCTTGATTGTAATGAATGATCAATAATCCTTGAGGAGATTGATTAGACATAAAGGTACATCCATATTGTGATGATGATTTACACAATGATGGGAAATCTTAGTGGTCAAAATTTGGGATATGACAGTACTTTAACATACAAGATGGATTCAGATCTAAGGGAAACATTGTCCAATAAATGGTCACTTCTCATGGAAACATGGTCCATCACAAGTCTCTTTACCCGTAGGCTCCATTCGTACAACAGGCCTCAAACCTGTCAGAGTAATAGTACGTACATTCCGAAGGAGCTCTCTATATAAGCCTCCACTCTCAGAAAAACACATCTCAAGGGAATTGCTTCCGACTACGTGAACACATAAATAAACATGATTGTATTAAAAAAAGCACATGGCAAACACATTCATCTTATTCTCAATGTAACACAAAATCAACACATGTTCCATATAATGTCTCACATCTCCACTAGACAACTACTTGTCTAGGATGTTCACCTAGGCATCAAATGCACAAGAATTATAATCTAAGTCATCTATCATTTCCTAGTTACATCACTAGGTCATTCCATTCAATTGTGATAAGGTTTTCCTCACTTTCTCTATAATTTTCCCTATATTTTATCATCATACATAAACATCCAAACACTTATGGTAAGCATGCATATTACTCATAATAATCAAAGTAAAAAATCCATGGTAACAATAAACATGCATATGAAGCAACCAAGGAAGAAACAAAAAAATGGGGGTAAAACCCGCCAGGTTCTCTGTGCAAGCTCTAGGAGAGGTTGCCTCGCTTTGAGTTTGATGTGCGAGCTCTGGGCGAGACAATGGAATTCGGAGGTAGAAGCAAAATGCCTCAGTGATCACTGTACGACCACTAGGCGATGTATCGCCTTCAGTTCACTGGATAGTCGTTGTGCGACCGTAGTAGACTATGCAGGTCACTGCTGGTTCACTGTGCAAGCCCTGCGTTCTCAGGATTCTGTCCTGCAGAATGATGACAACAACGGGGTTTTCCAAACCCAACTCATACCATCCCTCAAACTAACAAAATAGCAATACATCAAGTAACATTTCAACATATATAACATGATTATAACACATTCACATGGATTTCATGGTATTAGAAACAAGAACACATCAAAACTCAACTTTTACCAATCTATCTATCAACCCTAATCTTAAAGCATCTACCTAGAACCCCCCTCTAGAACAAGATGAAGATGAAGAATTTGTGATTGATGAAGATGAGAGGATGGATGATGAAGACTTCCTCTTCTTCCACTTCTAAGTTTTCTTCTTTCCCTTCTCCTCTTTTCTCTTCTTTCTCTCTATCTTACTATCTTGCTCTCAAGTCTTCTATGTTATTGGAAGGGAAAAAGGAAACAAATGATACATAGAAGTATCATTGGAAAAGTTAGTAAGACTAACTTGACTTGGTTGGTAGGAAAGAGTACCAATTATTAAAATATCTAATATTGATGTTATCAAATTGTCTCTATTAAACTAATTAACAAAATCCCAGAGTCAAATAATATTAATTAAGTAAAATTTGAGCTCATCGGTTACTCTAATTATCTCAACAGATAATTCTCAGAGTACATCAGAACCCTGCCGATCTTAACAAATATTATTTAGAGCATTTTATTAAATACGGGGTATTACATGAAGTATGGATGAAGAGAGAGAAAATAATGTGTTTAATGAGAAGGGCGTAGCTCAGAATGCATTTAATGTGTAGAAGTCATTGATTTGGTAGCATAATAAATAAAATTGGTGAGAAAAGAAAAGTCGAATCGTTTTTAAAAAGGGAAAGAATTTGTGATAAAGCATAGACGTGACAAGTTGTGGAAGAAACATGGGTAGTTGTGTATTTTCCAAAACATATTATGTTCCTATATGATAGACACAACTGGGTGTAACAAAATTATATATATTTTTTTATAAACGGTTAGTATTATATTTTCTTTTCTTTTTTGTTTTGGTTGAGAACCAAACTTTAGTCTTTTAATTTATTTTTTGTGTATATGTACAATTACCAACTAATCCAATATGCAAAACTCGAATAAAACTGTAATTTATTTTATTATTTATTATTTTAATTAAATACCATATGACTGTTATTAATTATAACAATAACTTATCACATATTATAACATTTTCTATTACTGTAAAAGTTAAATTAATATTGTACTAGTCAAAAAGTACAGGTGTGCGTATTCCTTTAGGGGAACTCAGAGGCCTTAATAAATTTATAGCAGTTGTAGGTGGTTAGGGCTTGCCCGTGATGACAGGAAGCCCTATATGGTACTTTTTAATGTGTTTTAGGGGTCATGCTCAAGTGAGGTAAGAGACCATGTTGATGGACAATGTGCTTAGGTATAAGCTTCTAAGAGGTGATCATGTGAGAGATGATCATTGATAAGTGTTATGCTTCAGGATGTAGTGATCTATATGTCTTAAGATCTATCATTTTCCCCCTTTAGGAGAAGAATATATATAGAGGTCTAGGCCTAGGGTTTGGGTAACCCCAAATTTTGGCAACCACTCCCCTCTAATCAGGAGGAGTTATCGACCACCTATCTTTCAGGAGTAGTAGAGGACTCCCACTCTTTTCATTGCAACCTTACACGACATCGATACCCCTGGTCGATTTCTCGATACATCGCTTGGTTGATAAAGCTTTTCGGCGAGGGCGCCCAAGTTTAGGATTTTCACAAATATAACACTACATAATCCCTCAAGCACAAGAGCTTTGCTAAGGACGAAGTGTTTTTAAGACATATTCCCGTTCAGGGTGTGTAACACCCTAAACCCCCAAATCTGATTTACAAACATTGCAAAAATATGAAGATAAAAACAAGGGTATCACATTGACAAACTTCAACTTTAATTCTCGAAAGGTGATATTTTAATTCAAAACATAACATAAGCAATTAGTTTAAAAAAACTCAAAAAACATAGAAAAATTATCTCATCCCGATGTTACAATATCAAAGTGACACTGAATTTCGATTTACACATATAAACAATAGAGGTTGCATAAAAGAACATCAATCTAACATATATCACATCAAATATTCATGTTTTCTTCATCAATTCATCGTATAACATATGAACATCAACAATCAATTTTTACAGCATAATGTTACCCTGGAATTTCTAGTTGGATAAAAGTCAACAAAGAATGCTACGCTGAGGAAATACTAAGTGTTAGTATTTATTGATAAGCTTCGACATGAACAAACACGTTGACAGGATTTTTCTACTAAGCATGATGAACATAGTTTAGAAGAATCTCAAGAACATATTTAGTTGATCTTTTGACACCATGTTAAAGTCGAAACGTTTAACAGACTTCAAGGACTTAGGATATTTTGGAATCCAAAGATTTGAAAGATGTCTCAGTGTAGTTTTCATAAACTACCTTCGACAAGAAGGCAATTATATGCTTGGAGCAATTACAAACATGGGATAAAAAATTTCAGCAGTTTGCAAGTTTTGACAACGTGGAGGTTCTTCAGAAGATTTAAATGCATGTTCTTGATACGTGTCCACTTTCTACGGACAAACTGTCAGAGACACTTATTCTTAAATTAGTATAATAGCAGGTTCTTGCATTATAATCGTGGGCGCAAAATTCATATATTTCTCTATAGAACTGGAGAATGCGAGTCAAAGAGCAAAATACTTTGTGTGGAACATGTATGAGTTTGCGTCCATTTTTTCATTGTTTTCATGTTTCATTAGTTGAAACCTTTTGCTTTGATTATCACTTACTGCATTTTCTATTTAATGTCATTTATTGCACTTTTTCGCTTATTACCTTGATCCAAGCTTTTTTGCTATTAAATTTTGTGTCCATTTTGTCTTAGTACACACATTCACATCCAATTCATTAACACTTTTCCTTGTATATTTGTTTTACACAGATTGCTTCCGAGATTTTTCGAGTTAATCTTACAAGTGAAAAAAACTTATGATTGTTTGCCAAAAACACATGCGAACGAATTGTCATTCCCAATGGGACGTTTTGTGCAAAAAAAAATTATTTTTACAAGAAAGTGTTACATTACTTTGTTATTTTTGTTTTTACATGAAAAAAATTAAATGGTTCCTCCAAATATAATTTTCGTCCTTGACATGATGCTCTAGACACATAACCATCGATCACATCGATAGTTGGTAGTGCAGGGATATCAAACCCTGTCAGAGTAGCAAGCTGAATCCTGAGTCTAGTAACGACTTCGATGTCATTACAGGGGGTGGAAGTCTCGTTTCCACAAGTAGCAAACATCCCAACTACCCCTAGGCCCACTCTGGTTGTTGTAGGGGACTGACTCCCCCTTATGTCCCAATTTATATGCTCCCTCTATATACTAGAGATTACCCATATGGCATGCCAACTGCCATGATAGCAAGTTTGCAAAATCATGCTTCGATATTTGTAGATAATGTTGCGACGATATCATCACCCCTAAGTCCACATTTGGCGTCAAGATCTTCATAAGCAGCCTTGGTCGAATGGTATAGCAAGGTATGCCAGCCTAAACTACAGACTCTCTTGTATCCATGCATCAAAAAATGAATGAAATTAGCCACGAGATGGTGAACATGCTTACACAACATATAGGTATTGTATTCCATCCATTAATTCAGAACACAACCCAGAGTTACCAGTAGTTGGCCCATCAGATAGGTAGGATTTCTGAATTTTTTAGTGTGCCTCAAGCGCTAATTATACCATTTCCTAATAATCAGGTGTCTGTCGAACAACCTCCACCAAGGGTAATCAAAGGAAACCAAGGCTAAAATGGCCTAGAGGTAGTTATGGTGCAAAGAGACTCGGATGTCGACCAAGTGCGTGGGAACATCCAACAAAATAATTTGGGGGGGGGGGGGGGGGGGACTGTGAGGGAAAGGTTCCTTAGTGCTTTGTTTTAAGGATGTGAAAACTATTAATATCTCGTACTCGTGTACTTTGGACGGTATCATCGCGTCTTAGCTTGTATTCATCCTTTAATATGCATATAATAATCCACATACATATGTCTATGCATATAGGATCATCTCATATGTGAAAATTGTGCATTGGATCATTTTAGATACCTTAGGTCAACCCATACAGGGCTTTAGGTCGACTCAAAAATTTATAAATATGTGTTTTTAGCATTCTGGCACCCTTGCGTCGACTCATAGAAGAAAAACAATTTACTACTCTCGGGTGCCCTTGCGTCGACTCACAGATGAGTGGAGGTCGACGCATACTGAAAGAAAAATAAATCTTTGCTCTCGGGTGCCCTTGCGTCAATGGATGGCTTGGTTCAGGTTCGCATAGCTTGAATTTCTACACAGATTTGCTTTCTAGAGTGTTCAGGTCGACTCATAGAAGGTTGAGGTCGACTTCTCGCCCATTTAAGCATATTTTTCTAATTCTTTGTGTTTCAAAAAGCTGTTAATTCTGTTATGTGGTCTTGGTCATATATATATATATATATATATATATATATATATATATATATATATATATATATTGATCGCGACTTTATGAGTCTATCGGGGTTACTAACTGCAAGTGCACAGTCTAATCGCGTAGTTTTAAAAGATATCGAACCCACCGGGACTGATAATCAAACTAATGCTATCGGATTGTTACTATGTTTAGCTAAGGCTGATGATTTTATAGGTTAAGGTGCAAACGGAAAACTAATGGTAAACTAGAATTTAGATTCAAATAAAATATAATGGAATATCGGTACGTAACTTGTCTACCATCGGGGATTCAACAAATCGTCGGCATATAAATAAGTCAAAGTATTCTTAAGTAGAAAATATTAATTTAAAAATCTTTACCTCACACTCTCGTATTTATTGACTCTGACTATACTCTTAAATCATAATGTTTGCTCTCGCTAAGCCATTTGAATTTAAAAGTACTTTTTGAAAACTAACAAGTCCTAATTGATTTTAAAGTGCTCTCGCTGTGTTTAAAATCAATGTCTAATTTCAGCTATCCGGTTAAAATCTCAAACTCTCGTTGTATTAATCGTAACCTTCGTTACCTTTTTACTCTCGTAACAAAAGTCCATTTAATTTAAGAAATTGAAACCAGAGAAATAAATTGTCAAAAGTTAGCCACGACCGATCGAATCCCTTTCCGGTCGACTTAATTACATACCGATATAAACGGTTTAGCCGGACATTTTAACTAGTACAAATATACACATACAATAGAGGTAAAACATTAATTCAAACATAGTATAAAAATAAAGGCAATGCTTATTAATTAATAAAAACCTGGAAAACAATGGAGTCTTGAAACTACAACCCTCCACAAGTTGGCAGGATTGCTTAGTTAAACGATGAAGGCTTAGAATGAATAAATTAACTAACTAAAGTGCAATAGTTCCCTTGTGTAGGAAACTATTGCTATTTAAGTGCTTGGAAGGTAAAATGGAAAGCAAAAGTAAAATAAATTAAAAGCTCTGATCTGCAGAAAAATGTCGTAAGCTAGAGGTCGAGAGACAGTCCAAATGTTCCTAACTGCCTCCGTTTTATAGTGTTAAGCAGTTGTCGTGAAAGAGAGAAAAAATCTCCAGGTGGATGTTAGTGGCCCGGAAATATATGAGTCACTTCCTTGAATATTTCCTTGACTGGTTGAATTGGATTGTGGGTTGAATTAACACTGATAACTATTGAGTGGTCCACATAATTTAAATTATATTCTGAGAAAAACATATGTGTTGGTCGCCATACACCTTGTGGGTTGAAAAATGACGTGAATAAATGAAAACGATGAAATAATTTAATGTAATTAAAGCCAAATATGCGATGTAATATCGTATTATCAAACTCTCCTACACTTGAACCTTTGCTTGTCCTCAAGCAAATAATTAGTTCAAAAACATTGATCCAATAAATTCCTGACACATCTCCAAATCGTACGTGGTTGTGCGACAATTTGTTAAAATGACAGATACTCAAATCAAACATCAAAGATACATTAATGACACAAAAACATGAAACATGATCATAAACCCCCCCTTTTACAGACCGGTCCGAATCATTCTATTATAGCTTAACCTAATGCTTCTCGTTTCTATTTCACCCGTTTTCATTCTGACGCAATCACATTAAGCCCTTTTCCTTTGCACGCACATAGTAGAGTAGTCTGTTAGTGATTTTGATCCTTTGAACAAGGGGTTTGGTACACAAGTGTGGTACCCCTTTATATACATACCGATTACAAGTTATGGGGGATCGAACCGTAGTTCAGCCTACCGAGTTCAGTACCAGGTACCTCTGAACCAACTAACAACAGGTTTCTCTTACCTTTCGCATATCTTGCATCCTTTAGATTTGGTGCATTTTCTTTTTATTTTCCACAGTCGAAGGCGTGAAAATTTTCAATTTTGGCATCTTTAGGCATCAATCACTTATTTGCATCGGCTCTCCACGTAGCTTGTGCTTAGACGGTGCTGATTGCTAATATAAACTACTTGGGGCTAGTTTAGAACTAAAGCTTAAGGTCTCGGTATAAAAGGTATTCAAACTGATCACGCGTATTCGAGGGGTCTCGGGTTCAAGACTGTATCAATTTTGTTTAATCTTTCTCAGGTTTCTAACGTAGCCTGCGTGCAAAACAACCTATATACTCTAAAGTGGGGAAATTAAATAGCACGGAAAACATATGCATATAATAACTTGTTGTTACATTAACGTCGATGAAGGGAAATAACAACTAAAACTAGAAAAATAACTGAAAACTAATACTTCCTCTCCCACACTAGATTGGACATTGTCCTCAATGTTTCGAGATAATGTAGAAGAGAAAGGAATAACTGAAGAAAAAGAAATGTAAGCTACTGGGGTCCACGTGATCTGCCTCGTGCTCGTCCACGTCCATTCTGTCCAAACTGAGGGGGCATACCCACATGATAGATGTAGTCATGCAAGCCATCCACTCAAATGGTCAAGGCGCCCATCTCATCGATGATGCTTGACAGCCTTCGCTCCATCCTTTCGCCTTGGTCACGCTGATCTTGTTGGATTTGTCGCAGGAGACTCATCATGTCAGCATGCTGTGTCTGGTACCTCTGGTCTTTCTGGGCATCCAATTTGTTCCTTTGCATAATAGCCGTGAGAACATCATCATTAGTAGCAGAAGCGCAGTCACTTCTTCGACGGCGTCGGGAGGATGAGCTTGTAAACTGCATAGTGTGTTGTTGTTGGTCTTCCTCGGGTGCACCCTGCTCCATCTCATCATACTCATCATCAGGCTGACCTTCGGGTGCAGCCTCATTAGGCTCAGGGGCATCCAAATCAAAGATCCAATTTGCCATCCTTTGTGGATCTATACGAGCAGGGCAAGGCAAAACAATACTTCTAACTACCCTGTTCTGCACCATAAGGTTGTACTTCTTATCATCTCTGGCTTTAATCAAATGCGCATTACGGCAATACTCTATATCCAGATATGCGGCCGGTACAAATGGCAGGTCCACAAGCCTATCTCCCAAGTTCAAAGCCAGTGCTATAGAAGTGACTATTCCTCCAAAACAGAAAGGAGTAGCACCTCTCGCACAACTAGAATGAATATGTGTTAGCAGAAACGAGATGGCATTGATCGGGACAGGCGTGAAAACACAATGCATGAAGAAAAGCTCCTTGGAGTTTACCTTATGGTTGTTGACTCTCCAGAAAATGGTGTGGCCTAAGACACGTTGATAATAACGTATGGCTGGGTTATGGATGAGTGAGGCATTAAGTCATTCCCAGCCTGTAGTGCTTTCCCGGTTAAACTTTTCCATACCCCAAATGCTATGTTCGGCCAGTTTGGGTCATGAGGGATACAATACTGTACACCGTCTCCTCGTGGAAAATTTAGCATGTTGCTTAGCTCGTCTTGGGTCAGAGAATATTCAGTGTTGAACATTCTGAACGAAGCGGAGCCGGTGAGATATTGCGCTTCATCTGAGGGCGTGTTGTAGGAGAAAGAACTTAAAAATTCTAAGGTTAAGGTTTCATATGTCGGAAGTTTTTGGGTGCAAAGGTGAGTCAGCCCTGAATTAGTGAGCATCCATTGGACACCATCCACTAATCCAAGCTCTTGTAGACAGGATATGTCGAGATACCTTGTTGGTTGGATTGAGCGTCTGTAGAAATTGAGGTATTTCTCTCTTTGATGTTCACCAACTTCTCCATCACGAAAAATAATTGGCGAGAGGTTAGGTGCTTCAGCCATGGTGCATGCAAAGAAAAATGGCTAGTGTGTGTTCTCGTGTTTTCGGTACAGAGGGATGAAATTGTGAGTTTGAAATGTGGGTTACGGTGTTTAAATAGAGGTTGAGGGAATGTGGAAAAAATGGAAAATAAATGGGGAAGATTGAAAGGGTTAGTAATTTGGTCGGTTACGGAGTTATGGGGGTTGAGAGAGTGGGACGGTGAAGAAGAAGAGAGAGTATGAGGAAGAAGAGCAGTTCTGTTTTATTCAAAACAGACGCGTTTTGGTTCTGTGACGGTCGCCACAGATGGCCTCACGGTCGTCACACTCAGAATGCCTGTGACGCCCGTCACAGGAATGTTACGGTAGCCATACCCCAAAACTTTAGACAAATTAGAATTCTAATTATAACATCAGTAATGCATAACACTGCACACAACACTTCACACATATGACATAATTAATATATTTGCACCACAATATTCAATGAGAATTATAAATATAGATGTAATAGAAATTTATTTAATGCTGCAAACACAACAAATAATGAAACACAAAGATAAATAGCAGTGAAATAAATATCCATTAACTGAAGTAAAGTAGTTCAGTATCCAAAAATTAGCAGTAGCAGATGCAAACGCATGAAGTACCAGTAGGTTCAATTTAAATCCAAAAATAACAGTGAAAAATTAAACTTCAAATTAAAGGAAAATGCGGTAAATAACAAAAAAATAAAATCAGCCAATATTGCGTCTCAGAGACTCCACTACTTGGTTCAGATAATCGAGCTGCTCGACAGTAATGTCCCTTAAACCAATGACATCAAGACGGATAGTACGGAGCTTGTCTCGCATGCCATTGAGTTCTGTACGGAAGGCTTCCAATGTGGTATGGATGTTTGCAGGAGGAATGGTATTAGCATCATTAATAGGGTGGTCTGGAAAATCATGGTAATGTGGAGGTGTTTCGGGGTCTATTTCAATATCGGAGACATGGTCATCAAGTTCTTTCTCAAATTATGGTCCGTCCAAATTATACAGCCAGTTATGGCGGTTGTGCACACTAGTCTGTTCATGGTCAGGCAATGTAAAGTGGGGTACAACCTCATTATTAATCAGTAGCTAGAAATGGTGTGGTCCAAGGTTTCCTATTAATCCTCTGTTGAAACAGAAGGTGATGTTCATGGGCCTATATCCTCCTAAAGGGTTTACTCGAGAGAGACGGTCCTAAATCCCATGGCTTCAGTAATTTTGGTCACTAGGCCACCTATTAGAATGGGACCATGATCAGCTTGAGCAATCCTATAGAGGTTGTCAAGCATAAAGGTAGCCCTATTAACAGGTCAAGATTGAAACACACAAAATAGAATAAAGAGCTCATCTCTGGACACTAGGGTATCATTATCAGATTTTCCAAAAAGGGTAAAGGCCAAGATCATATGGAAATATCTGATGGCCGGGTTATGAATATCAGTGGACACCATAGGGTGCGGGTCATGATGTGGTCATCCCAAAATACTACCCCAGAAAAAGTTAAGTTCATATTCCATAAGCAAATCTTCTTGTGCCATAGAGAAAACGTCAGGGCCATTGGGGAAACCCAACAGTTCCGCGATTTCCCGGTTGTTAAAATGGCAAGTGTATCCAAACAGCCTGAAGGTTATCGTACCCTTATTAAATCCCATGCCATAATTAGGGTCATAGGCCAGTGAGCTCAAAAATTCAACAGTTAACCTATGGTAAGTCGAGTGCTTCTTCCAAGCAAAACCCTCCCAACCTATTTGGTTAAACATAAAATCTATGTTGTCACTTATGCCTAGAGCAGTCATGGCAGGTCCATGGGCAAATTTGGTTAAAGCCATATGTCTAAGATAAAAAGCCTCGTAGCGGTGCCATTGGGCAGCGTTCTTGAAGAGCACAACCATGGTATCTTCATTATCCATCTTTAAAGTTAGTAGGAAGAATGAAATCAGTGGAGAAGGAAGAAGGTAGAAAAAAAAGATAAAGTCCTGGAAGCATAAAGTAAGACAATCAGCACTGATTTTTAAAATAATTGAAAATACCACATTTGTTAGTGAAGTAAATTTGGATAAAAATAAAAATAAAAATAAAAATGATTGAAAATAAAATAAATGATTAAAATAAGGAGAAACGAAGTAATAAACAAAACAAATTTCGTGGGTTGCCTCCCACACAGCGCTTCATTTAATGTCTGGAGCTCGACACAGTTTATCAGAAATATCAGCTTAAGGGCATTGCAGGCATTTCTGCCAGTTTTAGACTGGTTGAAAAATCTCTATTGTCAACGCAATGATAGTGTTTTAAACGTTGCCCGTTCACGATAAATGGTTCACTAGATCTATCTTTTATTTCAACTGCCCCGCTTAACAGGACTTTAGTTACCTCAAAGGGACCAGACCACCTAGAACGAAGTTTGCCTAGGAAGAATCTAAGTCTAGAATTAAAAAAAAGCACAATGTCTCCAACATTAAATTCTTTCCTTGCTATACGTTTGTCATGCCATTTTTTTGTTCTCTCTTTGTATATTCGGGCATTCTCGTAAGCGTCTAATCTAAGTTCTTCTAGTTCATGTAAATCTAGAATTCTCTTTTCTCTCGCAGTGGTATAATTTAAATTAATAGTTTTGATAGCCCAATAGGCCTTATGTTTTATTTCTACTGGTAGGTGACAAGATTTGCCATAAACTAGCTTAAATGGCGTGGTTCCTATGGGAGTTTTATAAGCTGTCCTATAAGCCCACAAAGCTTCGTGTAGTTTCGAAGACCAATTTTTCCTGGAGGTGGCAACAGTCTTTTCTAAGATCTGTTTAATTTCTCTATTTGAGACCTCTACTTGCCCACTCGTTTGGGGGTGGTAAGTGTCGCTCCCAGAATTTTCATCCAGGTACAAACTCGAACGTGGCGCGAAAAAACAGAGTCGCCAGCCGTGTAAATTTATCCCAAGAGAGGGAAAGGGAACACCGCACAAACCTGAGGAAGAGGGAAAGGAATGGTTATCGCAACCATAACCTGGGTTCGGGAGGCGGTTATGCGAGGGGAAGGTGCTAGCACCCCACGCGTCCATCGTACTCGATGGGATCCATGCTTGTTGTCTATTCTAAGGGTGAGTTATCCTAACATTTAGGGCTGCACTAAAACGGGGGAGGGGAAAACAAAGACAGATTCGGTAGGATGTAGTCGTCCTAGGCCTACGTACCCCCTTTGTGCAATGGGGAATTCAGAGTCAACGTAGTTCGGACCAAGTTCTTTTTGTGTTTTTTATGAGCGACGTTAAGTGCGCATCCGGCAGTTAGGGTCGAAGCCTATTTGCGACTCAGACGGAAAATAACGTGCCCTTTTTAAAAATAGCCTTTAGTTTAACAATCCCGCAGGATAAAAAGGATTTGAAATTTGTTTGTATTTTTTTTAAGACAGAAGTGACTTGAGTTAGTTCGTAACTCAACTTGAACCAAAGTCTATGACACGGGAACGAATGCGTCGCATGGTCGTCCCCAATGGGACGTATGCTCAACACTCTAGAAGAGAGAAGGGGGACCCCTCAATCTTCATTTCCTATGTTTAAGGCTTGTGTCCAAGGCAAGTTGACTTTATTAAGTATCTTAGAGATGTTTTGAGATGAGAAGAGGGACTCAAAAGAAAAGAAAAACACTACGGGGAAAATCTATCATAATGTTATCATGCAAAGATGGCCCTAAGGGGAGGTTTGACAACAACCTAAGCCTAAAGAAAAGAAAAGATGAGAGAAAGAAAGAATGAGAGTGGACATGGATACTTATCCACACCCTTAAATAACTTACCTCAGCCCCTGCATACAAGGTTAGTACAAAACAGACATAAGTGACGATAAGACAAATGAAACTCTAAAAAATCACAAACCAAAGAGAAATGATTATAAACCAAATGAAATTCAACCAAGATAGAATGTGGATGACCTAAATATGAATTATGAAGCTAAAGAAGCAAACCCAAATGATGGCACAAGTTCCTTCTCAAACAAGTAGTCAGACATGATCAAGGATGTGCATACAAAAAGACCTCAAACAAAGAGCAATCTCATAATTAGCAAAACATCTTCTAAAATTACCAAATTAATTATCAAGATATCTCAACCAGAAACAAACAACATGTCAAAAAGTCATGCCAAAATTCCCCAGATAGGTCACTCAAACAATTATGCAAAGTTCAGACAAGAAACATGACCCATCATGCAAAAGAGGAGGGTTAAAATGCAATATGAAATGATTTTAAAAATGAGAGAAAAATGTTTTAATGCAATTCAATGTGTTAGTGAAACAATGCAAGAAGAATGAGTTCAAAATGTTTTATGGATGATGAGAAATAAATTAAACAAGTCATGGTATGCATAATAGGAGCAATTCAAAAAAGAAATTATTAAAATAATTAATTTAGATGATAAAAATAAAATAAAATGATAAAATAAAATTAGAGAAAATTTTATAAATGTGTGGAGAAGCATCATGAATTTTTTTATAATTTTATGATGATAGGAAGTAATTTTAATAAATAAAAATGAAACAAATAGTGAAAAAGAAAATAAGATGAAGTAAATGGGCCAGGGGGTGGATAAGCAATTCAGCAACAACATGATTCTAGTTCACACGCATTGGGCCCAGTAACAAAGGGGTGTGAAGAGCAAAACGCGCTGGGCTCAGTCCAATTCAATATTCCTAACTCAGCCAAAAAAGAAAAGAAAAAGGAGTGTACAAAAATCATGTGAACATGATGTTGATCGGTCACCTTCAATTAAAATAGGAAAAAGACAAAAAAACGATGGACCAATCAGACGATGACAATGCATCGTCTCCTTCATGCGCCCTACCCATGCATCGTGAATGAACCAGGTAAAAACATCATGGCATCACCAACTTTCAAGATGGATTTCTCCCTCAAAACTCAGTCAAATCGAACGAAACAAAGCCCAGAACTATAGTATGAAGAACATGGATCATCATGGTATAATTGGTTTTCCACAAAGATCATTCAAACATAGAGATAAATGAGCCCAAAGACACGGGTATGAATATCGTTTCAAACATTCAAACATATCAACATGCCCTGATTTAAACGATGTTCACATTCCTGATAGATTCAAATACAATATATGAGCAAGATTAACACATCCTAAAATATTTAGATCTAAGCATGCTATCAAACAATGTGTGAGAAAAAAAAAAGAGTTTGAAGAAGTTACCTAGTGGAGGCGAGTGAAACTTCTCCTTGGTCTGAAGCTTGCAGCCATGTACCAAAAAAATGATCTCCTCTTTGATGACTCTAGTTGGCAAAATAAAGGCAAAGGAACCTTGCTGCGTGCTCAGAAGGAACTCTATGAAACCCTTGTGTTTTTCTCTCCAAATCCGACCAACCTCCTTAGGGTTTATTTCATGTCCTTTTTATAGCATAAATTAGGGTTATTATGTGGATATTATGGACCTGAAACGTGCTAAGTAACCCAACTTATGAGAATGGAAAGTTTTGATTCACTTTGATCACACAATGCCATGAAAATTCAGATTCGTGCCCAACACTTTGAGTGCCCTTAGCTTGATAACCATGCCTCTATTTGGTACACTCTTGGACTCTTTGAATAGAGGGCCATTAGGACAACAACTTTGGTGTCCAAAAGAGATGCAAATTGGGCTTGGAAATTGGTGAACAATGACCAAGAAATCGTGTCCTCAAATCTGGCAAAATGACTTAGAAAAAATTCTAAGTTTTTTGAATCTTGTGAGGTGAAAATGTCCAACTTGGGAGCACTATAATTCATTCAAAAATGATCCAAATGGCATGGTTCTTGTGCCCATTCTGAAGGGAAGGCTTCATACTATAACTTTCATGTGGGAAAGATTTGCAAATGAAACCTTGATCATGGTGAAAACTGTCCTTGAAAGTGGTTAAGAACTTACCCAAAATAGTAAGTTTCTAAAACCATAAATTTCCCTTTTTAGTAACTTTTCCACATTCTTGATTTTTTCATGAATCCTTGAGCATTTCTTGATCAAATCTCATCCATGGACATATTTGAGATGAGGAACATGAATTTGATCTCAAAAAGTCAGGAGTTGACTTTTTCCTCTGCACAGTTGACTTTTCCCCAATTCTCCTGATTTTCAATCAATTGACCAATGGAACCTTCCCTGACCCAAACTGATGGACAAACTTCCATTCCTGGATACTTAGGGACTCAAGGAATACTATGGAATCAAGTCCTGTCCAAAACATCAGAAATAAACTGACTTTATAGCAAACCCTAATTTTGGTACCCTCAGTCTTGGAGGAAATAACACAGTCTCCAAATCCAAATTCCTCTGAATATGATGTGTATCCTCTCCAACAAAGATAAGATGTGCCATTTGGTGATGATAAAAAACCCTAGAAGCTTGCCCATTGGAGCAATAAACCCAAGAATCTCAAAACCCTATTTTCTGCACTGGTTAGGAGAGAGTGAACCACTTGAGATCTCTTGGACAAAATAAAGACTCTTGCTTGACCCTTTGAAGAACATCTTCTCCTCTTGAACTGCCTCAGGCACCTTGACCCCATGCTAAGAATCAATGATATGCACACATGATAATGCAAAAATGAAATGAAACATAAGCCAGTTAGTACTAAAGTAAGGAGAGAAAATTTTGGGGTGCTACAGCTGCCCCTATTCAATTAACTTGGTCCTGAAGGTATGATAGTAATGGCTTTCATGCGTTCAAAGGATTCACGGGGATTGAATACCGAAAGAACCCAGAAATTTGCTAATCGTGAGGATAACGAAATGGAGCTTACTGAAGAATAGCGAATACGACCTCAACCGTACCCACAAAGGAAGACTGACCTCGATCACTCTACACACAAAGAAAATATGAATACGACCTCAACCACACCCGCAAAGGAAGACCTATAGAGAGTGGACTTCGCTAGGGATAAGAAGGTAGACCATCAACTCCGAAGTTGAGGACAAATGGCATTTGCTCCGAGATTGAGAAAATTTGAAGTAAACAATAACACTGAGGTTGAGAAAAGGTATACGACAACTTTGAAGTTGGGGAAGAAAGGACATTTCATCAACTCTGAGGTCGAGAAAAGGTATACAATAACTTTGAAGTTGGGGAAGAAAGGATATTTCATCAACTCTGAGGTCGAGAAAAGGTATAGAACAACTTTGAAGTTGGGGAAGAAAGGATATCTCATCAACTCTGAGGAAAAGGTATACAACAACTTTGAAGTTGGGGAAGAAAGGATATTTCATCAACTCTGAGGTCGAGAAAAGGTATACGACAACTTTGAAGTTGGGGAAGAAAAGACGTTTCATCAACTCTGAGGTCGAGAAAAGGTATACGACAACTTTGAAGTTGGGGAAGAAAGGATATTTCATCAACTCTGAGGTCGAGAAAAGGTATACGACAACTTTGAAGTTGGGGAAGAAAGGATATTTCATCAACTCTGAGGTCGAGAAAAAGTATACAATAACTTTGAAGTTGGGGAAGAAAGGACATTTCATCAACTCTGAGGTCGAGAAAAGGTATACAACAACTTTAAAGTTGGGGAAGAAAGGACATTTCATCAACTCTGAGGTCGAGAAAAAGTATACAACAACTTTGAAGTTGGGGAAGGAAGGATATTTCATCAACTCTGAGGTCGAGAAAAGGTATACAACAACTTTGAAGTTGGAGAAAGGCGTCAACTCTGAGGTTGGACAGACAGATGTCAACTCTGAGGTTGGGGAAGAAGGGCGTCAATTCTGAGATTGGGGAGAAGATATACGACAACTCTGAGGTTGGGGAAGGAGGCGTCAATTCCGAGATTGGGGAAGAAGGGCGTCAACTCTGAGGCTGGAAAAAAAAGGATTATTCATCGACTCTGAGGTCGAGAAAAGGTATGCAACAACTTTGAAGTTGAAGAAAGGCGTCAACTCTGAGGTTGGTAAAAAAGGGCGTCAACTCTGAGGTTGGAGCTCTCTTCGGAGGATTGGAATCACTGTTTTGATTGAGGGTTGATCTGGGCTTTCGCACAAGGTACCAAATCTGGCTTATGCTTCGATTCATGTTTGAATTTTTTCTATGGCGTAATGCTCCATACGAAATGGAAATGCTACGCATTTTGAGGATGCAATGCAATGATGATTACTATATGCAAGAATGAGAGGACACTCCATCGGGGAATGCGTAGAGTAGAATAAGCAGACTTCACTGAGGAAGGGATCACCAATATCTGATCTCCCGTGGGGAGATTACCAACTGTACCATCAATAACCACTGGTGATGTAAACTCTGTAGGGGAACTGCAAGCTGAATTGCAAACTCCGTCCGGGAGATGCCAATGAAGATTGGACTTTAAACTGCTGAAACTGCCAATAACCATTGGATTTTGACTTGCGGGGAAATACCGAATCTGACTTTTGAGGAAGAGAATACTCTGACTTCTCACTGTCTCCAACCTGCTTGAACATATTCCATCGTCTTACCCTGCTGAGAATGAGGAATCCACCTGCACTACTGGGGATAAGGAATCTTCATAAAGAACCCTTTTTTATTTGAGGATGACCCTCTGCTTGGGGAAAAATATCACTTCCAACACCTCGCTGGAAGGATACCTTCTGGCTCTTTGCTGAGGGAGAGACTCAGTACTTCAAGTTTCTGCTGATCACTGCATACTGATCATCAAGAGTGAACGACGGTTCCTTCCTGACTTGACCCAAACCACAAGGTCTAATGGGAGAACTCATCTCAAGAGGATTTCACAGAGGACCGGGCATGCACACTGCCCCATGGTCTTCAAACTCTTGGAGAGATTTATCGGATCTCGACGTAGCTGCCCCGGACTGGATGATCTTTGAAGGGATTTGCCTCGAGAGGACTCAAGATGACTTAAAGTACTCTGCTTTAGTATTTTGAACCTTGAATAGGTGCTTCTGATTAACTGTCTTCTGGAGAGGACAACTTCTCATGCTCTAGGGATGGCCTGCCTCAATATGAGCTTTGAAGTGACTTTACCCCTGATCTTAGAATGAATACCCCTGAATAACTAAATTTCGGAGAGATTTCTCGACGTGACTTCCCCAGATTGGCTACATCTTTAACATGACTTACTAGGGAGAGCCCACTCTACACTGAGTCTCTTGGCAGCATGCCCCTTGATATGACTGTCCTTCAGAATTTTCAAGCATCCTACCTTGGCAGGATCAAGCTTCTCGACTGATGTTCATTGTGTAAGCTGCATTGATGCTTAGGCACATGTATGCAAGCAGAACAAGTTATTTATGAGAATGATAATTCTAATGCAACAAATATGTTAACCTTGAAGTTTTTTATTGAAGATGCGTCGCCAAGCCTTGTGAACGAATCACTAGCTGGGATGCGACCTTGATTTTTGAATGGAAAAATAATGCGCACATGCAATACCAACAAATCTTATTAGCACAACTCATAGGAGTCAGGAACGTTATCTTGTTGAAGTACGCTTTCGGAATAAACCCTGTTTCAATTAGGACTTTTAAAGGTTGTAACGTGGTCTGATTCAAGGTTTCAGAAAAAAGGATTTATGGCTCAAAATTTATCGGTGCCCACCCACTCTTCGTGATGTCCCCCAGTCCTATGTTCAGTTAATTTGGCGCAAGCGCTCATCACCAAAAGGATTTTTGTGAGGATTGAATGACAGTTAAGGAACCCACAAGGTTTTTGGAGTGGCAACCACACTTTTGTCTTTGGTGTTACGGTCACACGACTTGTTCTTGCGAGGATTTTTCTTTTGATCATTTCTTTTTGTTTTTCACTTTTTTTTTATTTCCCTGATTTTACCTGGACGGATTCTTTTTTGAATCTTTCGATCTTGAAGTCCAGCGGGATGCCTTAACTTTTGCCTAAGTCTCTTATTTTCAAGTTTGGACTTAGCGGGCTTTCTTTCTCTTTTTTTTTTTGAACAAATCGTGTGACACTGTTTTGTCTGACTTGTTTGAAAAGGTTGTGACTGCCTCATTACTTGGTCGATGAGGCATAACCATTGTGGTTTCACGTCCCTCGATCTCCTGGTGTGTGAGGGAAGAGAGGGAATAGATCCTCAGATGCACATTCCTTTTGAACTTTGGGCGCTCGGTCAAATTACTGACAACTACCCTGCCCCTGTGTTAGATGTGAGGGTTTTTTCGAATGAAAAGAAACTCCTACTTCAAGGCTCAAAGGCTTAACGAGGGTCTATCTCCCTTATATCTCCAGTGTTTAGGGATTTGAAACAATGCCTGTACATCCTCAACAGGGATCTATCCTTGAACATACAACCAGAGATTTTGCGTTTTTGTCTCATCATCCTTCCTCCAAGAGTTTAAGCAAGAAAATTGGCATTTCAATGCACAAAAATATCATACGAATGAATAAAAAGAATTACTTCAAGAAAACATATTCATTGCATTAATATCATCATTAAAAACAAACAAGTCTTACATGCATACAATGCTTTAACAAGAAATGAAAAACTACAAATGAAAATGCAGTAAAGAAGCTGAAGATTGTCATTGCTGAGGAAGCTTGATTCTGTCTAGACGTACTTGCAGACTGAGTGCTCACTTGAGAAAGGAGGCTTCAATTGATGTACATATCATCTTCAGTGAATGCAATGATCTCTGAGTCTACCAGGTCTTGCACCTTGTGCTTGAACACATTGCAATTTTTAATTGAATGACCCGGTGTGTCTGAGTGATATTCACATCTGGCATCCAGATCATAATCAGGAGGAATAGGGTCGGGAACAGCCTTGGCATCCCTTAGTTGAACCAGAGAGCTTTCAAGTAGACGGGCAAGAACATGGCTGTGAGGAACAGGTAGTGGATCAAACCTTCTCTCGGGCCTTCGTGATCTTTGTTGTCTCTGTTGCTGAGGAGCATAAGGTCGCTGATGCTGAACAGGCCGTTGAACAACAGGAGGAATATACACAGCACTAGCTTCTCCTTCCTTTCTCTTGGAGGACCCATCATAAGGTTTCTTTGCATCTTCAGCAGCAATTCGAATCTTTCCCGTTTTGATGCCGTTTTCAACTCTTTCTCCTGCCAATACAAGACCTGAAAATCCAGCTGACAAACATCCAACCAATTTCTCATAATAATGCCCCTGAAGCGTATCCATGAACATATCAACGAGCTCTTTTTCCAACATCGGAGGTTGAACTCGGGAAGCCAATTCACGCCACCTCTGGGCGTACTCTCTAAAGCTTTCATTGCTCTTTTGAGACATATTCTGCAGCTGTGTACGATTGGGAGCCATGTCGGTGTTGTATTGATAGTGTTTGATAAAAGCCCCTGCCAGCTCTCTCCAACTACGAACGTCTTTCCTCTCTAGCTGCATATACCATTCCAGGGATGCCCCAGATAGGCTATCCTGAAAACAATGCATCATCAACTTTTCGTTCTTTGCGTGAGCAGCCATTTTACTCGTGTATGCCCTGACGTGAGTCCTTGGGCAAGTCATACCATTGTACTTTTCGAAGGTAGGAGTTTGAAACTTGTGTGGGATAACGACGCCTGGAACCAGCCCCAAATCCTCCAAATCCATACCCACAGAATCTTGATTTACAACACCCCTCAGTTGTTCCTCAATCAACCTAAATCTCTGATCAGTGTCAATCTGGGAACCAGCATCCCCACCTGGCACAGAGAATGCATCATCTTGAATATCATCAAACTGACGGCCATGAATAGCACAGACACCAATACCACCTCCCCCAACATTTTCAGCCCCGCCCGGAGGGATCACAATACCAGAAACAGGATTGCCTTCGCCCGGAGGGCCATTCTGAACATTAGTACCAGTAACACCAGTATGACCTCCTCCATGAAGGACACCTTCTTCATCAATCTTTGCAACCAGTGGTTGGACAAAAGTTCTTAACTGCTCTAGGCCCTGAGCAACCCCTTGCATTAAATCCATGAATTGGTTCATGCGAGTCCGCATCTCAGTCATCTCAGCTTGTAGTTGATCCATGAGTCTTTTCTGGTTTTGTCTGGTAGAATACCGGTGAATGTGTTGATCTGCAATCCTGTACTGCGGAGGAGAACCAAGTAAGAACGCCAGAGGTAAACACTTGTTATGCAAAATGATTATGGATATGCGAATGCAAATGAACATGTTTAAAAATTCGCAGGGCAATCCACCCCTTGATTCCTGTTTAATTTCAAAACCCAGAATCAAAGTTATGATGCAACCCTACAAATGAATAAACATGTTGGGATGAAAAATGATGATGCAAATGCACACATGGGATCAAGGATGCCACACAGACTGGACAACTGTTGCACTGAACAAGCTGAATAATCTCAAAGATCTGCCCAAAAACCCAGAATACCAGAATAACCATAGTACCACACTGATAAATCTGCTGATCAGAAAACCAGGTATGTTGAAGGTCAAGGTTACCTGCAAACCTGTAAACACCCTGCCCTCTCACATGTGGGTACTAGAAAGCCGAGGATCCTCAATATCACAGGCTCTCAGGTCGAGAAGTGATGATACGTTCACCATTTCTGGTTTGGCATCATCACCAATCGAGGAGGCCTCAACTGATTCCCCTCAAAATAAAACATCCTATGGAAAGTCCTCAGTTTCGGCACTGAGGTCGAGAAGCAATAGTACATTCATCCCTCGGGGTACAGTACTATCGCCAATCGAGGAGTGCTTCCACTGATTCTTTTCCAAAAGGAAACCCTATAGCAAGTTCCCAGCATTGGGTCTTCGGATCGACATGTGTAATGGGTTTGCCATTTCTGGTCTGCCATTATCACGTCTCGGGAGGAGTGCCGTTACTGAGTTCTCGGGAATGTTCGCTAGAGTCGACAGCTTTCTAGGTTACATTCCATCATTTGCACCAATGCGCAGGATAGAACATTACCAAAGAAAACCTCGTCTGGATGTCGAGTTTTCATGTATACTACGTCTGGCCAAATGCCACACAAGTCACACTACTTTCCACGCTAATCCTACGTGTATGCTCAAGCCTGGGTATTGGGCTTATCTCTCAGAACTCCCAACACGCCAAACAGAAAAACAGTGCAGCAGATGATAATAATATGCAATGCAGTAAATGCGATAAAAATAAAATATAACAAATAAAGCAAAACAAAAACAAAAAACACCCAAAGAGAATAAAAACAAACAAGCGTTAGGACAGACTCGCTAAAGGGGATGAACCAGCATAGGTCAACCAGACTCCCCAGCATAGTCGCTAGCTGTCGCTCCCAGAATTTTCATCCAGGTACAAACGCGAAAGTGGCGCAGAAAAACAGAGTCGCCAGCCTTGTAAATTTATCCCAAGAGAGGGAAAGGGAACACCACACAAACCTGAGGAAGAGGGAAAGGAATGGTCATCGCAACCATAACCTGGATTCAGGAGTCGGTTACGCGAGGGGAAGGTGCTAGCACCCCACGCGTTCATCGTACTCGATGGGATCCACGCTTGTTGTCTATTCTAAGGGTGAGTTATCCTAACATCTAGGGCTGCACTAAAACGGGGGAGGGGAAAACAAAGACAGACTCGGTAGGACGTCGTCGTCCTAGGCCTACGTACCCCCTTTGTGCAATGGGGAATTCAGAGTCAACGTAGTTCGGACCAAGTTCTTTTTGTGTTTTTTATGAGCGACGTTAAGTTCGCATCCGGCAGTTAGGGTCGATGCCTGTTTGCGACTCAGACGGAAAATAACGTGCCCTTTTTGAAAATAGCCTTTAGTTTGACAATCCCGCAGGATAAAAAGGATTTGAAATTTGTTTGTATTTTTTTTAAGACAGAAGTGACATGAGTTAGTTCGTAACTCAACTTGAACCAAAGTCTATGACACGGGAACGAAAGCGTCGCATGGTCGTCCCCAATGGGACGTATGCTCAACACTCTAGAAGAGAGAAAGGGGACCCATCAATCTTCATTTCCTATGTTTAAGGCTTGTGTGCAAGGCAAGTTGACCTTATTAAGTATCTTAGAGATGTTTTGAGATGAGAAGAGGGACTCAAAAGAAAAGAAAAACACTACGGGGAAAATATATCCTAATGTTATCATGCAAAGATGGCCCTAAGGGGAGGTTTGACAACAACCTAAGCCTAAAGAAAAAAAAAAGATGAGAGAAAGAAAGAATGAGAGTGGACATGGATACTTATCCACACCCTTAAATAACTTACCTCAACCCCTGCATACAAGGTTAGTACAAAACAGACATAAGTGACGATAAGACAAATGAAACTCTAACAAATCACAAACCAAAGAGAAATGATTATAAACCAAATGAAATTTAACCAAGACAGAATGTGGATGACCTAAATATGAATTATGAAGCTAAAGAAGCAAACCCAAATGATGGCACAAGTTCCTTCTCAAACAAGTAGTCAGATATGATCAAGGATGTGCATACAAGAAGACCTCAAACAAAGAGCAATCTCATAATTAGAAAAACATCTTCTAAAATTTCAAAATTAATTATCAAGATATCTCAACCAGAAACAAACAACATGTCAAAAACTCATTCCAAAATTCCCCAGATAGGTCACTCAAACAATTATGCAAAGTTCAGACAAGAAACATGACCCAACATGCAAAAGAGGAGGGCTAAAATGCAATATGAAATGATTTTAAAAATGATAGAAAAATGTTTTAATGTAATTCAACGTGTTGGTGAAACAATGCAAGAAGAATGAGTTCAAAATGTTTTATGGATGATGAGAAATAAATTAAACAATTCATGGTATGCATAATAGGAGCAATTCAAAAATGAAATTATTAAAATAATTAATTTAGATGATAAAAATAAAATAAAATGATAAAATAAAATTTGAGAAAATTTTATAAATGTATGGAGATGCATCAAGAATTTTTTTATAATTTTATGATGATAGGAAGTAATTTTAATAAATAAAAATGAAACGAATAGTGAAAAAGAAAATAAGATGAAGTAAATGGGCCAGGGGTGGATAAGCAATTCAGCAACAACATGATTCTAGTTCACAGGCATTGGGCCCAGTAACAAAGGGGTGTGAAGAGCAAAACGCGCTGGGCCCAGTCCAATTCAATATTCCTAACTCAGCCAAAAAAGAAAAGAAAAAGGAGTGTATAAAAATCATGTGAACATGATGTTGATCGGTCACCTTCAATTAAAATAGGAAAAAGACAAAAAAATGATGGACCAATCAGACGATGACAACGCATCGTCTCCTTCATGCGCCCTACCCATGCATCGTGAATGAACCAGGTAAGAACATCATGGCAACACCAACTTTCACGATGGATTTCTCCCTCAAAACTCAGTCAAATCGAACGAAACAAAGCCCAAAACTATAGTATGAAGAACATGGATCATCATGGTATAATTGGTTTTCCACAAAGATCATTCAAACATAGAGATAAATGAGCCCAAAGACACGGGTACGAATATCGTTTCAAACATTCAAACATATCAACATGCCCAGATTTAAACGATGTTCACATTCTTGATAGATTCAAATGCAATATATGAGCAAGATTAACACATCCTAAAATATTTAGATCTAAGCATGCTATCAAACAAAGTGTGAGAGAAAAAAAAAGAGTTTGAAGAAGTTACCTAGTGGAGGCGAGTGAAACTTCTCCTTGGTCTGAAGCTTGCAGCCGTGTACCAAAAAAATGATCTCCTCTTTGATGACTCTAGTTGGCCAAAAAAAGGCAAAGGAACCTTGATGCGTGCTCAGAAGGAACTCTATGAAACCCTTGTGTTTTTCTCTCCAAATCCGACCAACCTCCTTAGGGTTTATTTCGTGTCCTTTTTATAGCATGAATTAGGGTTATTATGTGGATATTATGGGCCTGAAACGTGCTAAGTAACCCAACTTATGAGGATGGAAAGTTTTGATTCACTTTGATCACACAATGCCATGAAAATTCAGATTCGTGCCCAACACTTTGAGTGCCCTTAGCTTGATAACCATGCCTCTATTTGGTACATTCTTGGACTCTTTGAATAGAGGGCCATTAGGACAACAACTTTGGTGTCCAAAAGAGATGTAAATTGGGCTTGGAAAATGGTGAACAATGACCAAGAAATCGTGTCCTCAAATCTGGAAAAATGACTTAGAAAAAATTCTAAGTTTTTTGAATCTTGTGAGGTGAAAATGTCCAACTTAGGAGCACTATAACTCATTCAAAAATGATCCAAATGGCATGGTTCTTGTGCCCATCTGAAGGGAAAGATTCATACTATAACTTTCATGTGGGAAAGATTTGCAAATGAAACCTTGATCATGGTGAAAACTGTCCTTGAAAGTGGTTAAGAACTTACCCAAAATAGTAAGTTTCTAAAACCATAAATTTCCCTTTTTAGTAACTTTTCCACATTCTTGATTTTTTCATGAATCCTTGAGCATTTCTTGATCAAATCTCATCCATGGACATATTTGAGATGAGGAACATGAATTTGATCTCAAAAAGTCAGGAGTTGACTTTTCCTCTGCACAGTTGACTTTTCCCCAATTCTCCTGATTTTCATTCAATTGACCAATGGAACCTTCCCTGACCCAAAACTGATGGACAAAATTCCATTCCTAGATACTTAGGGACTCAAGGAATACCATGGAATCAAGTCCTGTCCAAAACATCAGAAATAAACTGACTTTATAGCAAACCCTAATTTTGGTACCCTCAGTCTAGGAGGAAATAGTACAGTCTCCAAATCCAAATTCCTCTGAATATGATGTGTATCCTCTCCAACAAAGATAAGATGTGACATTTGGTGATGATAAAAAACCCAAGAAGCTTGCCCATTGGAGCAATAAACCCAAGATTCTCAAAACCCTAATTTCTGCACTGGTTAGGAGAGAGTGAGCCACTTGAGATCTCTTGGACAAAATAAAGACTCTTGCTTGACCCTTTGAAGAACATCTTCTCCTCTTGAACTGCCTCAGGCACCTTGACCCCATGCTAAGAACCAATGATATGCACACATGATAATGCAAAAATGAAATGAAACATAAGCCAGTTAGTACTAAAGTAAGGAGAGTAAATTTTGGGGTGCTACAGTAAGGTGTCGCTACACGGTGTTTAACACGATATTTTAATAGAAGTTTCTCAAAGATTTTCGAGATAAAGTGGGAACCTCCATCACTGATCACCAGTCTCGTAACACCGAATCTAGGAAAAATTATATTCTTAAAGAGCTTATTCACTACTCGTGCGTCGTTTGTAGGAGCGACTACAACCTCGATCCATTTTGAAACATAATCAACAGCAATGAGTATATATTTATTACCAAAAGAGGATGGAAACGGTCCCATGAAGTCTATTCCCCACACGTCAAAGACTTCTATTTCTAAAATGCCCTTTTGAGGCATTTCATCACGTCTAGAGATGTTGCCAGTGCGTTGACACCAGTCGCAATTTATAACTGTGATATGGACGTCTTTCTATAGAGTAGGCCAAAAGAGGCCAGCTTGCAAGATCTTAGCACAAGTCTTCGAAGTGCTCGCGTGCCCACCATAGGGAGCAGAATGACAGTGAGAGATTATACTTTCTACTTCATCTTCAGTTACACAATGACGTAAAATACCATCGGCGCCCCTCTTGAAGAGCAATGGTTCGTCCCAATAACAGTGTTTAAGGTCATGGAAGAATTTCTTCTTTTGTTGGTAGGTTAGATCAGGTGGTAGTACTCTAGTCGCTAGATAGTTAACAAAATCAGCATACCACGACAGCATGGTCTTAGTGTAAACAACTTCTATAACTTCATTGGTTTCTGCATCATTATAAATCATAGATTGTTCAATTGTATTACTCTCCAACTGAGCCAAGAGTCTTTCATAAGGGAAATCGTCATAAATAGGTACTTGGTCAGGTTGGATGTTTTCCATTCTCGACAGGTGATCAGCTACTACATTTTCAGTGCCCTTCTTGTCTTTGATTTCCAAATCAAATTCTTGTAGGAGCAGAATCCATCTCAGAAGCCTTGGTTTGGCATCTTTTTTACTTAATAGGTACCTAATCGCGGCGTGATTGGTATAGATAATTATTTTTGCTTCTACTAGGTAGGAACGAAATTTATCCAAGGCGAACACGACAACCAAAAGTTCCTGTGGTAGCATAGTTCATTTGTGCATGATCTAAGGTTCTACTAGCGTAGTAAATTTCATGAAGCTTTTTATCCTTTCTTTGTCTTAAGACTGCACCTACAGCGTAATCACTCGCGTCACACATAATCTCGAATGGTTCATTCCAATCTGGGGGTTGCGTAATGGGTGTTGATATTAATGCTTGCTTAAGTATTTGAAACGCGTCTAAGCATTTGTCATCAAAGACAAATTCAGCGTCTTTCATCAATAGCTCAGTTAGAGGCTTGGTTATCTTAGAGAAATCTTTAATGAAACATCAATAAAAACCGGGGTGTCCTAGAAAGCTTCTTATTTCTCTAACGGTTTTCGGTGGTTGGAGATTTTATATAACTTTGATTTTTGCTTTATCGACTTCAATCCCCTTATTGGACACTATATGTCCAAGTACAATTCCTTGTTGGACCATGAAATGGCATTTTTCCCAATTGAGCACTAGGTTGACACTTACGCATCGTTCAAGCACCATTTCGAGGTTTGATAGACATTCTTAAAAACTTTTCCCACAGACAGAGAAATCGTCCCTAAAGACTTCCATTATACCATCTAAGAAATCAGAGAAGATGGACATCATGCATCTCTGGAATGTTGCATGTGAGTTGCATAATCCGAACGGCATCTGCCGGTAGGCAAATGTACCATAGGGACATGTGAAAGTAGTCTTTTCTTGGTCATCAGGATGGATAGGAATTTGGAAGAATCCTGAATATCCATCTAAATAGCAAAAATGGGAGTGTTTAGCCAGACGTTCAAGCATTTGATCTATGAAGGGTAAAGGGAAATGATCTTTATGAGTGGCTTTGTTTAGTTTCCTATAGTCGATACACATTCTCCATCCGATTTGAGTACGTTGTGCTACGGATTCGCCTTTTTCATTATTGATAACTGTAACACCTCCTTTCTTGGGTACAACGTGAACTGGGCTAACCCATTCACTATCGGATATTGGGTATATGATTCCTGTTTCTAACAACTTCTGCACTTCTCTCTTAACGACATCACTCAGAATGGGATTTATTCTCCTTTGATGTTATCTAGAGGTTTTACACTCTTCCTCAAGCATGATGCGATGCATACAGATAGAGGGACTTATTCCTTTTAAATCTGAGATGTTATAGCCTAAGGCAGTTGGGTATTTTCTCAGGATATGTAATAATTTTTCAGTTTCTATTTGTCCTAAATCTGCGTTGACTATAACTGGTCGTTCGAGTTTTGCATCTAGGAATTCATACCTTAGATCTTTGGGTAGTGTTTTCAGTTCTACAGCTGGTTTCTTTGGGCAAGGCATAGGGTCAGGAGTAAGTGCGAGATATTCACTTAGATTATTATCTTGGTATTCCCCACCCCAATTATCATCTTCAAAAATTCGTGGCATTGGAATTTTGAGCACTTCAGAATACGTATTTTGTTGTTTCTCCATTTCTTTAACGCATTCATCGATAACATCTAAGAAACAGCACGAATACTCTATAGCAGGTGCTTTGAAGAATTGTGAGAGGATAAATTCTACCTTTTCTTCGCCAACCTCAAAAGTTAGTTTTCCTTTTTTCACATCTATGATGGCTCCGGCTGTGGCTAGGAATGGCCTTCCTAAAATGATAGGGATGTTTGAGTCCTCCTTAATGTCCATAATTATGAAATCTGTAGGAATGTAGAATTGTCCTATACGTACTGGAACGTTTTCTAGCATACCTAAAGGAAATTTCCCTGAATGATCAGCTAGTTGTACGGACATTTTCGTTGGTCTCAGTTCTCCCATGTTGAGCCTTTTACAAATAGATAAGGGCATTAAGCTAATACTGGCTCCTAAGTCGCACAGGGCTTTGTCTATGACAAACTTTCCAATCACACATGGTATAGAAAAACTACCAGGGTCTTTTAGCTTAGGAGGCATGTTGTTTTGGATTATAGCGCTACACTCTACAGTAAGCATAACGGTTTCAGTATCCTCGAGCTTTTTCTTATTAGATAGAATTTCTTTTAAGAACTTAGCATAGGAGGGCATTTGCGTGATTGCTTCTGTAAAAGGTATTGTAACATTCAATTGTTTCAGAAGTTCAACGAATTTCTTAAATTGCCCTATGTTTTTGGATTTAGCGAATCTCTGAGGATACGGGATAGGTGGTTTATAAGTTGGCGGAGGCACATATGGTTCTTCTTTCTCTTCAACCTTTTTGCCATCATCTTCTTTTTCGTTTTCCTTTGGTTCGTCTTCCTTTTCAGACTCCTTACTAAGCTTTTGATACATGGCTGGATTTTCGATCCTTGGGTCAGTTGGTCCATCTAGTTCTGTTCCACTCCGAAGTGTTATAGCATTTGCATGTCCCTTCGGATTAGGTTGAGGTTGTCCTGGAAAATTACCAGTTGGGGCAGCGGTAACTGCTTGTTGTTGAGCCACTTGTGAGATTTATGTTTCTAACCTTTTGTTGTGAGTGGCTAGAGCGTCAACCTTGTTGGCTAATTATTTAATTTACTCACTAGCGTGAACATTTTGGTTAAGGAACTCCTTGTTTTGTTGAGCTTGTGCAGCAATGAAGTTCTCCATCATTGTTTCAAGGTTAGACTTTCTAGGAACATTAGGAGCAGCTACGGAAGCCTTTTGATAACCCGGTGGTATAGCAGGTGCTTGTCCAGTCGCATACAAAGCGTTGTTGTTTTTGTACGAAAGGTTCGAATGGTTTTTCCAACCTGGGTTGTAGGTGTTTGAGTAAGGGTTTCCTTAAGCATAATTCACTTGGTCCGTGGAAACTCCTGTTAAAATTTAACATTCAGGGGCAGCATGCCCAGGAACTCTGCATAACTCGCAATTTAGAGCTACGGCAGCCACGGTGGCTATAGGTGTCAGGGTCAAACTTTCAAACTTTTGAGTAAGAGCATCTACCTTAGCATTTACTTGGTCAAGGCCACTTATCTCGTATATACCGCCTTTCGTTGGAGGTTTCTCTACGGAGGTTCTTTCACTTCCCCACTAATAGTGATTTTGAGCCATGCTTTCGATAAGTGCATGAGCCTCAGCGTAGGGTTTATCCATTAGTGCGCCACCCGCGGCAGCGTCTATTGTCATTCTTGTGTTATACAAGAGACCATTGTAAAAGGTATGGATGATCAACCACTATTCTAGACCGTGATGTGGATAAAGCCTCATCATGTCCTTGTATCTTTCCCATGCTTCGAAAAGAGATTCATTGTCCTTTTGTTTGAATCCATTAATTTAGGCTCTTAGAATAGCCGTCTTGCTTGGTGGGAATTATCGTGCTAAGAATACCTTCTTCAACTCATCCCACCTAGTGACAGAGTTGGACGGTAGAGACTGGAGCCAAGCTCTAGCTCTATCTCTTAATGAGAAAGAGAAAATACGTAGTCTTATTGCTTCGGGGCTGACACCATTTGCTTTCATTGTGTCTGCATATTGCAAGAACACTGACAAATGTAAGTTCGGGTCCTCCGTGGGACCACCAGAAAATTGGTTCTGTTGTACAGCTGATAACAATGAAGGTTTTAGCTCAAAGTTATTTGCCTCGATGGCAGGGGCAGCGATGTTGTTATGTGGTTCAACCTGCGAAGGAATGGCATAGTACTTAAGAGGACGGTTCTGAGGTCCTTCAGCCATGTCTGGTTCAGTTTCAGGTTTAGATTCAGATTCTAAGTTAGGAAAAGGAATTTCGTGTTCTAAACAGTATTCTCTAATTCGTTGTCTTACGCTAAGAAGACGCTCAGGTTCGTCTGTCGGTTGCGTTAGGTCTTCGCCTTTTGAGCGAGTACTTGGCATACAACCGGAAAATTAGGGAATTTGTTGCCTTAGTCTATACGGTGCAACATAAGAATTGCACTATTGACTAAATCAGTCCCCTGCAACAGCGCCAAAAACTTGATCGCGACTTTATGAGTCTATCGGGGTTACTAACTGCAAGTGCACAGTTTAATCGCGTAGTTTTAAAAGATATCGAACCCACAGGAACTGATAATCAAACTAATGCTATCGGATTGTTACTATGTTTAGCTAAGGCTGATGATTTTATAGGTTAAGGTGCAAACGGGAAACTAACGGTAAACTAGAATTTAGATTCAAATAAAATATAATGGAATATCGGTACATAACTCGTCTACCATCGAGGATTCAACAAATCGTCGGCATATAAATAAGTCAAAGTATTCTTCAGTAGAGAATATTAATTTAATAGTCTTTACCTCACACTCTCGTGTTTATTGACTCTAACTATACTCCTAAATCAGAATGTTTGCTCTCGCTAAGCCATTTGAATTTAAAAGTACTTTTTGAAAACTAACAAGTCCTAATTGATTTTAAAGTGCTCTCGTTGTGTTTAAAATCAATGTCCAATTTCAGCTATCCAGTTAAAATCTCAAACTCTCGTTGTATTAATCGTAACCTTCGTTACCTTTTTACTCTCGTAACAAAAGTCCATTTAATTTAAGAAATTGAAACCAGAGAAATAAATTGTCAAAAGTTAGCCACGAACGATCGAATCCCTTTCCAGTCGACTTAATTACATACCGATATAAACGGTTTAGCCGGACATTTTAACTAGTACAAACATACACAAACAGTAGAGGTAAAACATTAATTCAAACATAGTATAAAAATAAAGGCAATGCTTATTAATTAATAAAAACCTGGAAAAAATGGAGTCTTGAAGCTACAACCCTCCACAAGTCGGCAGGATTGCTTAATTAAACGATGAAGGCTTAGAATGTATAAATTAACTAACTAAAGTGCAATATTCCCCGGTGTAGGAAAATATTGCTATTTAAGTGCTTGGAAGGCAAAATGGAATGTAAAAGTAAAAGAAATTAAAAGCTCTGAACTGTAGAAAAATGTCGTAAGCTAGAGGTCGAGAGACAGTCCAAATGTTCCTAACTGCCTCCCTTTTATAGTGTTAAGCAGTTGTCGTGAAAGAGAGAAAAAATCTCCAGGTGGATGTTAGTGGCCCGGAAATATATGAGTCACTTCCTTGAATATTTCCTTGACTGGTTGAATTGGATCGTGGGTTGAATTAACACTGATAACTTTTGAGTGGTCCACATAATTTAAATTATATTCTGAGAAAAACATATGTGTTGGTCGCCATAAACCTTGTGACGAGGGTCACACTTTGAAGGCGTTATGGTCACCATGGCCTTGTGACGGTCGTCACACTATTTAAGTGCAGAATTTCTATTCTTCTGTCATCTGTCTTCTTTTCTTCTCTTTTCTTCCCTATTCTTTCTTCTTTTCTCATGCAGGTTGATTGAGATAAAATACCTGAAAATGAACTTGAACACTTGTAAATAAAACGTGAATAAACGAAAACGATGAAATAATTTAATGTAATTAAAGCCAAATATGCGATGTAATATCGTATTATCATATATATATATATATATATATATATATATATGCATCATCTTTTGTAGATGAATCAACAAGAAAATTGGAAATATACGTTGAATTTGCTCATCATCTTCATTCTCACGTTTGCATTCTTCAACAATTATACATAATCATTTTTGTTGAGTTGTGCATTGTCGAGGTGATCAAATCTAAACGTAGGATTTATGTATCTAGTTTGGGTTGAGATTTCAGTGGGATTTTCTTGAATAAAACCGTTAGGGTTTTGTCCTTCAAGATCTTGAGGGATTTGGGGGGGATTTTGCACAAATCTTTGCTTCACAGATTCAGCCGAGTGAAAGGCTTGAAGAACGGTGGGTTCGTTCAAGCAAGTATCGGTAATCGGAGGAGTGTGTCAAAAGATTTAGGGTCGAACGTCTTGCAATCGAAATGAGCTGAGCGAAAGACTTGAAGATTCAAATGAGTAGTGGTAACCGAAGGTTTGTTCGAAGTGTTTGATGCACTTGATTCGGCTTGAATCAAGGGGAGAAAAGTGGATAGAATCAACATCAACATTAAGGCTTGAGTGTGTGGTGACTATAAATTCTCTTATACAAAACTTTGCAACTTGATATTATACATATCTCAATTCTAGTTTTAGAATTAGGGGCAGACGTACCTGAAGCGAGGACGAAAGGGGATCTGCCTAAACAAATCGGGTGTCGTTCTCTCTTTCTCTATCTCTTTAATTTGTGTTGTTAACATTTGTGTGATATCAACTGTTCGATAAATTTTCACTGTTGTGTAGTGCTAAAAAATATGTTTTGAAAACTCATTACAATTACTTGGATTGTAATTGTGAAAATTCTGCACTATCATTTCTTAGGAAATTCAACTTGGGGTGTTGTGCATACCAAGTGTTCGACGCATTGATCGCACACAAACTGTTTGTGACATTGTCAATTTAATTTTACATTTTATAATTCATTGGAAACCTGTTAATTCAAAGTGATCATTATTTGTATTGTTTAATTGCCAACGTATTGATTCGTTTTCTCATTGATTTTATTCCATTCGGTTTCGCATATCCGATCTTACCTATAACGATTCGTTTAGACGATTTAAAATCCATGGCAGCTTCCACACATTTTTTAAAACATTTTTAAGCGCCAATTTTTGTTAAAAATTAATGATCTATTCACCCCCCTTCTAGATCATTGTCATCGTCTAACAAAAACAATATAACTAACATGGTCGAACAGATTTGGCCTAAAATGGCCTTAACGTTGACCTTCATAGGCCCAATTACGTATCCCTACAATCGGAATATATGCAGAAGATTGAACTGCCCAAGGGTTGAAAGGTCCCCAAATTTGTTGGAGATGTCAATGAGTCTATAATCGAGCATGTTGCTAGGTATGAGACCGAGGGTGATGATATAGCCAACAACGAAAATCTTAAAATGTAGAATTTCCCAAATTCCTTGACAAAGAATGTCTTTACGTGATTTACCATATTGCCTCCACATCCCATATTTAAATGGAACCAACTAGAAAGGGCGTTCCATGAGCAGTTTTACATGAGTCAATCTAAGATTAGCCTCAAGGAATTAGGCAATGTGAGGCGAAAGGTGGTTGAAACAATAGACGACTACCTCAACAGGTTTAGGATAATGAAATCAAGGTGCTTCACTCAAGTGCATGAGCATGAGTTAGTCAAATTGGAGGCAATGGCTTTTGATTATTCCGTCAAGAAAAAGCTAGACACCCAATACTTGAGAGACATGGCCCAATTAGCACATAGAATTGGACATGTCGAACGTTTGAAGGATGAAAAATCCATGTCGAGTAAGTATAATAAAAAAGAGAAATTAGCCTATGTCGAAGTAGAAAAAATAGAAAGTTTGTCTGACATAGATTATGAGCATGTCGAAGAAAGCGAGGTTAATGTGGAAGAGTTAAAGTTAGGGCCTTCTTATGTATGTAAAATGCTAAAACCTTCTAATGGAAAAAATGTTGTCGAGGCCAAAAACGAGAAATTTATCACGAAAACATACATGTTTGATGTAAGTAAGTCTGACGAAATATTTGATCTTCTAGTCTCTGATGGCCAAATCTTAATCCCCTAAAGGGCTTAAGACACCGCCATTAGAGAAAAGAAAGAAAAAAGGGTTTTGCAAATTTCATAATTTCCTGGGTCATAAATCTTCTCAATGTGTTCTTTTCATAGACCTAGTGGAGAATGCCTTGAAAAACGGGAGGCGGAAATTTGAAGACAAGCAAAAGCCTCAAGTGAAGGAAAAGGTTGATCCAAAAGTCGAAGAGACTCTCCTTGTCGAGCCTGTAGACGTGTTGATGGTTTATATCTCTGATGATATTGACACGAAAGAGGTCGAAGCCAGTTATGAAGATCATATAAAGGTGTTTTTTCCTAAATTTGAGGGAGACCTTATTGATTTTCTGAACAGGTGTAAGCTGAAACACTATGAGTTCATTCTATGCCCATGTTGCATTATCACCTTCGATAAGGAGGATGCAAAGGAGTTGGAAAACATCAACCCTTATCAATTAAGAAGAAATGGTCAAAAGGATAAACATAGAGATTTTTTCATCAACAAGAGGCGAGTTCCTCAAAAAACCCAAAAAAGGACATGTGCCCCCTTCCAATGTTCCCCCTAGGGAGTGGATTGGACTTGCAAGAAGATCAACTACTGACAAAGGCAAGTGGAAGTTAATAGAAGTATATCATGACAAATCCCAAACATCTAAGAAGTATTCTTACATCTCCAAGAACTAAATGGGAAAATTCCCATGACTATAACGCAATGGAAAAGGCATCAGCGGAATAATTAAGGTGCCTTCGAAGCAGGAAGTGCGAGTAAAAGTAGCAGTAACAAAGCTACAAATGAAGGCCGTGCGATAAGAAAGTCTATCAAGCAAAGATTGTTTCCCCCATTGCCACCTGTGTCAAAAAATAAAGAACCAAAGGCCACAATAGGTGAATGTGAGGAAATGGAAAGCAATGATTTTGACGCAGGGTCGGAGGATGAGTTAGATATAATATGCAACATGATATATGTGTTGTTGTTAGAGTATGATAAAATTACTGAAGTAACTAAAGAGGAGTGTGGATTGGCTGAAGAGATGGCAACTCACAAACCCTTATGCTATTATGTTATGAATGATGGCTTTGTCAATGAAGATAATGCCATATTTGAAATACCTGACATGGTCGTGCAGCACCATTTGAAGCCTTTATATGTAAGGGCTAAAGTTGAAGGTGTCGGGATAACCATGGTTCTGGTAGATTGTGGATTAGCGCGATTTGCATCGATCGAGACCATGTGTGATAATTTTTGTCATCAAGCGGTGAAGAGACGAGAGCGAGAGCGAGATTCTCGTTCGGATGGAGATAGTATGGATTGGCAGAGTTGACAGCGAAATAGACAAAGCTCCGAGCAGCCATTGATGCAAAGAAAGGAAGAATAATGGACGAGAAAAAGAAACACAATGGCTACTAGATCTTGTTAAGCTCCGATACCCTATCAAGAATACAAGAGTTCATCATAAGGAAGATGAAGAAGCTAAGTATTAGTAAGTTATAGTCAAGAAGAAGAAAAAAAGATGATAGGAAAAGTATTGTTTCATTCATTACTTTCATAATAGTTACATGATGTAGTATATATATAAAAATATAAGGATATGTATGGTAAGCTAGTGCGTATAATAATTCTATCTTATACATAAGGCTATCTCCAATAACTTTTTTACCAAAAAATATACATACTACTGTAAATCAACCTAAAGCATATGTATATATTATACTAAAGAATCAAGAGTATATATATATTATAATAAAAACAAAAGCATATATATTATATAAAGCTAAAACAAACAAAAGCATATATATATATATAACTTTAAAAAAAAAAACAAAAACGGAAGTGATATATACACGCTAGGGGTGATCGTATCCGAACCAATCCAAAAGCAAAACCGCAAATCGAACCAATCCAAACCGAAAACCGCAAAAACCGCATTTGGTTTGGATGATTTTGGATGATTTTTTTACTGAACCGCACGGTTTGGTTCGGTTTGCGGTTTTCATTTCACAAAACCGAACCAAACCAAACCAAACCGCATTTTAAACTTAAGTTACTAATTTCTATTATTATATTTCCAATTCCACGTGACTCACTTCCAATTCCATTCAGTCATTAGCTTTCAATACTAATATCTAATTTTTATTATCATATTAAACTTGTTTTCTTTTTTAATACAGTAATACTACTATTTTAATTTTAAATTAAACTTTCAATTCCAATTTATTGACTGCAATCTCAATTTCAATTCCAAATTGTATTTTCTTTGTTAGTGATAAGATTCCCTTCTAAAATGACTACAGTATCTTTATTAATTTAATTCTAGTAATGTTTGTTTTATTTTTTTATTTTTTTATTTTTTTATTTTTTTTTTGTTGAAGATTAACATTTTATGGATATGTTTTATATGCGGTAACTATTACCCCTGTCAGAAAAACATGGCCATATAACTAGCATTTTTTAATAAACAACTTATTTGTAATAAACAACTTGCTTTGTATGATTGTTCGGTTTAGGAAATTATATGATTAGTTTCTTAGTTTTATAATTCCATAATCAAGAAGTCTATAAACCGCAACCACCGAACTGATTCTAACCGCATTGGTTTGGTTTGGTTTGGTTTGGATGAATTTTTAAAAATCAACCGAACCAAACCGAACCGCATGCATTTTTATCTCGCGGTTAGGATGATTTTTATGCTCAAAACCGAACCAAACCGCACCGCGAACACCCCTAATATACGCTACAATAAAAACTAAAAGTAGAAGTATATATCTATAACAAATGTGCATACACATATAAACATGAAATCTAAAGCATATATATATATATATATATATATATATGGTTTTTAGAATTTTTAGAATAAATAATGGATTTTGAATTTAAGATATATTGCAAGAAAAAGAGAGAAATGTGTGTGAGCTCAGTCACCATGAAAGAGTGTGCTCCGAAGCTTCTGTGTTTGATTGGATCTCATGCTATTTCGTTTTTCACCTTAGAATATCGAGAGAGGGGATTAAAAAAGGTATGTGATATGCTTGGAGAAATGAAATGAGTTTTGCTGGAAAATGAAAAGAAAAAATATTTTTTTAGAAAAGCTTGTGAGTGGTCTGCAAATCATCGGGTATTCTTTGTTAGTGCCACATGAGTCCTTTTTGTGAAACTGATGGAAATTGAAAATAAATAAATAAAATAAAAGAGAGGCGTTAGGGAATTGGTGCGCCGCTAAGAGTTTGTGTGTTTATTGGCCTCCTCTAATTTTTCAGCAATGTCATGTATACATGTCTCATAGTAGAGGTTTTCTATAATATTTTTAATTCTCACAATCCCCTTGTAGAATGATTTTGAAGAGAAAAACATTTAAAACTATATAAAATCTAATAGAATTAAACATTAAAAAATAAATAAAATAAAATTGAAATAAAATCAAAATTAATCTTATTTTAATTTTAAGGACATTTTGACTAAAAAATAAAATAAAATAAATATAAATAAATAAAAAATCGAACGCAAAAACGCCTGTAAAATTAAAATGATTGTACAAAAATGATTAGTGCAAAATAAACTTGGAAAAATATAACGTTTGATTTAATTTTGAAATAAACGTCCATTGATTTTATGCGCAGTTGAGATTCAATTTGACCAATCTATCTATAAACCCGAAAAATTATTTTGGCCAATATTGAAATGCATGTCATGCTATGCAAATGATTTAAAGTGAAAATATAGTCGAATGAATAAAAATTTTAAAAATCTCCGGACAAAAATGGGGTATGACAGTCTTCTCCCTAGTGGAGGTTCTCCCCCATTGTGAGTTTTTCTTCTCTCCTTACTGTTCCTTTGAATAACTCACCTCCTTTATTCCCATACCTTGTTCCATCACCAACTTCCATCATGGTTTCTCTCATTTTCGTCAACAACCAACAAGCTCTCATTGCCATGATCAAGTATGTTCATGTGCTTTCAACTTCAAAACCATTTGCACCAACAAAGGATCCACAGTTGTACAGATATGAAAATCGACCTCCACCGGAGCCTCCACCATTGGGAGATACGAAATCGGTAAGATATTGTGTTGGTGTATCTGTTATAGTCGTTGTTATTATGTTCTCTTGCCTGGTTTAGGTTTGTTTTTTGTTCTTAAGTTTAGTGTTTTTTAAGTTTGTAGTCACGGTGTTTGTTGAAATGCCCCAAAGAGGTGTGGATGAAGGGAATATGTTTATGAGTGAAAATTTAATAATGGTTGTTGCAAATCAGATTCTCTTTTCCACTCAACAACACTACTACAAAATACACATTTGGTGACATTATATTACCACGGTCATTCCATCCACCTATTGTAATATATGAAACTGGATGCACCTTATTTTTTTAAAGTTATTTTATCATGGTTGATAGACACAACCGTGGTGATAGAGTGAGTGGTACATGGTTCAAATCCTAGCATCTACATTTTTTCCATTTTTTCCTATTACAAAAAGCGTGTGTCACTTAAATTCATAAATAAATAAAAAAATTGAAGATTATTTAATCACGAATTTAATAATTAACCATTGTAATATTATCTGATGATTGAAAATTTTCTTCAGTTTTCAAGACGGGCACAATGTCATTGAAGAATATCAACCATTGGAAGTAATCATTTCAAGCATTAAATCATCGGATCTTTCATCTTTAACCTCTTCTATAAATGCATAGTTTCATATAATAAATTTCCACTTCTCCAAAACTATTCTTCTTAACTATACATATAGCAACATGAGTTCTCCATCTGAAAATGCTAACAGAAATATCTCAACTGAAGTCATCACAGTACAACACCATGATCAGTAGTCAACTGAGGAGGTCCATCCATCTGGATCGACCGCTGTCAGGGATACACTTAGGGTTAGGACAACAAACAAGAAGAAAAAGAAGAAGCTGAAGAAGAAGAAGAAAAAGGTGTCGAGGAAGATTTGTTACTATGATTCTGACGAGGGTAGTGGAGAGAGTCATAGATTATGAAGATTCCTTTGCTACTAGGGGTTATTATTCTGACATTGACAATATGTAATGAAATAATTTATGTACTACGCCCTCTTGGCCCGCTTAATGAAAATATTTATTATTGTTATATATACTTTTTCATTTATATCACTATATATTACTGTTTTACAAAAATAAAATAGTACAAGCCAACAAAAATAAAAACAACAATCGCAACAGTAATGAAAAATAACTATAACAATAATTAATACCTCTGTAACAATTGGGTTCATAAATAAATAAATTGTGAGAGATTTAACCACGGTTTTACTAAAGAACTGTTGTAAAAGTGATGTATTATATCACGATTTTTCTTTCTAACCATGATGAAATGTGATATATTTTTTAATATATAAGCGAAAGTATCTATCGTTAAGTACATAACAATCGTTTTTCTCAAATGAAAACCCTAATATATTTCACTCTTCTCTCTCATGACATAACCCTAACATCCATGTGACTCTTTAAACTTTCTTAAACCTTCAGATTCGTCTTCACCAATCGCTATGATACTCTTTAATCATATTACAGGTTCCTTCATTAAACTTATGCTTCGATTTCGTTTACATTTCTTGTTAAAAATGGGTTCTCATTTTTTTATTTGATGAATGTTCTCTTTTTTTTTCAGATTCGTCTTCACGACCTTAACAGAGCGTATACTTTGGTTATAATACATATGGTTTGTACAGCTATGAAGAAAAATAAAAGATGTATGAAGTTATTGTGTTAACTTCCTTCACCTTGTACTTCTTCTTCATAGCCTCATAAACTAGATGAAAATCATAAATTGTTCCAGATCCACGATTAGTTTTAAAAAATGTGTGTTCTTTAAACATTACTTAATATCTTATGTTGTTGTATGTTGTTGTTGTTGTATGTTGTTGTTGTTGTTGTTATCCTTGAACCTTATTTTGTTGTATGTTGTTGTGTTATTGATAAATGTTGTTGTATGTTGTTGTTGTTGATTAATTTTTTAAGAATCTAAAGAACAAAACATTTCTAAGTCACAAGAAAGAAGCTTCTTGTGAATTAGCAATGTTTTGTTCTTTATAAAATTCTTAAAACATTACATAATAACTTGTGTTGTTGTATGTTGTTGAATGAAGTTGAGTTTATTATATGCTATGTAGATTGTTTGTTTCACTAACTCTTCACTGAAAAATACATTTCATTTAAATTGACATAAAAACTTATAATCTGAAAATTTAGTTGTATTTGAAAGCCAACTTATATCAATCAATAATTTCCGAATTGCATACGTCTCATCGTTCATCTTAGTCTGTTTAACTTATAGAATATGGGTCAATGATCTGAGTCCTTCAACACATCCATATATTCTCTTATAGTTTAATTTGAATAACAACAATTTATTGATATTATTCAAATTAAACTAGAATAGAAGGAATTGATGTGATGAAGTACTTAAACCATTGAACCACATTCTATATGCTAAACAGCGTGAGATGAATGATGAGATAGATGCAATTTGGAAAACAGTGGCTTGTTTAAGTTGGCTTTCAAGAATAGTTTAATTTTTAGATTATATATTTCTTCATCAATTTGAATGGTTGTATGTTGTTGTGAGGTTTATTGAAAAATAGGCAATCTACAAATTATATAATAAACCATGGGTACTTTCAACAACAGTTATTTATAATAACTGTTATAAAATGTTATTTGTCTAAAGGTATATACCACCACGGTTAGTTAAAGAAACAGTGATCATATATAATATAACACCCTTTTCTACCCCACAAATATCGCTGCGGATTAAACATAAAATCATTAAATAAATCAGCATCACTTCAAATGGTGCACATTTCTCAATAAAATCAAATCAACAAAAGTTGCTCCGTAAACAACGGGTTTTCCTCAAAATAACTCAAAAATGCCTTCAAAGGGAAGCAGAACCACCATAACCACAAAAATCCTACAAAAGGGTTTTTGAAACAAAACCATAATCATCAAAATAACAACAAAATAACAGCCAAATAAAACTCCACATGGTTCGACTCAACGACCCAACCCGATGTTACACTATCAGAGCAAGACACTCTACATCGACCAAAATGCAAATAATACTTCAAAAGTTCCTCGAAGCATCCACGGCTAATCCTGATCACCTGCACGTTACCCACATGGAGGCAACATTCAAACAGGCAGGGTGAGTAATACAATTCATTATAATCATTATAAAATAGGATATGCATAAAAATGGCGTCATCATCATATACAGCATCATCAGAGTCATCACAGGCAAGCATCGAAGCATGACATCATAAATCACAACAATATGCCACATAAATGCAATGCACAACAAGACTCATGCATGTGGTACCAATTGTCACAATCGATGGACACTTAGGCCATCACCCTCCAAAGATCCCCGTCATTAGAATCGGTTCCACACAAGAACCGGGGCACGTCATAAACCACTTCACATCCATACAATGGGATGGAAGCCACAATAGACCGAAGTTTAACCTCATCATCACTGGACCGAAGTCCTAATGTCATCATCAAAATATGCTATGAATGCATGATGCACAACGTCAATAATCATCATCGTCAATAAAATCATTATGTGCATCATCATTCATCAAAATATCATGTTAATCATGTCATCAAATATACGTCAAAACATCAAGAAATCATCACGTCATAATCATCATTAATTAACACCAATAACATCAATAACATCATGGTAAATCATCAGAAAAATCACAGCACCGAAACATCAGAACATCACAGAAATCATAAACAAAATTTCGCGAACAGAAGGGTTCGCTACTGAGTTTGCCTTGCGAACCTATTCGCTTTGGCGTTCGCTTTGCGAAGCTGCCAGCGAATCCCCATCCCCATACAAAAACCAGAGAGTTCCCCCTTCTGCCTCTCCTCGCTGCCTCTATTCGCTAGGCGAAGCCCTTCGCTGGGACGTTCGCCTTGCGAGCCCCAAAAGTCGCCTCCCAGAGTCATCTCAGTACCATCACACACTCATCGCGCATTCGCTGCGCTAGGCGAACATTCGCCTTGCGAACTAGCAATTTCTGCAATCGCTGCTATGCATCGTAGCACTCCAGTCCACCAAATCCCTACGGATTCATCCTCAATTCTCCCCAAAACATCTCCAAAACAGTCCTAAAGCATTATGGCACTCAAAGGCATAAAACCTACGACATTTAGGTCGATTAATTCCACTATCCTAACTCAAAATCACATAAACCTTCACAAACTCTCAAGTTTCCCATAAACCCCATAAATCCCTTTCTCATACAAGATCCCACATATCATCAAAAGGTTTAGCCTCGAAGGCTTATTTTTACCCAAATCAATTCAACCCTCAATAATCCATCATCGATCCTCAGAAATACCCCTAAATCATCAATAACTCATAAACCCTTCAAAAACCCCAAAAATCTCAAAAATCCACTTTAAACACATCACTTCCTATATTGAAAACAATTAAAGGCAATACTCCCCATACCTTAGATTGTCGATCCGGAGCTTTTCTCTATTGAGCCTTTGGAAACCTTCACGAATCCTCGCCTTTTCCTTTTTCCTCAGAGCTCTGCACTTTGTCCTTATTTTCACGATCTAACAAAATAAATCCTATTCCTCCCAATTCCTTTATGTTAAACCCTTGGGCTTCTAAAATGGGCTTTCCCAATAATACCCTCACTAATCCTCCTCAAAAGTCCATCTTGCCCTTAATTCCTCTAATATTATTTTAAATTAATAATAATACTAATATATTCATATTATAAACTATTATTTAATTAAAATAACCAAAACTCCACCAAAATACTGACATCGACACAAACCATCAAAATTCACCAAAAATTCACAAATATTATATTTAAATAAATTAAATAAATATTCTAATAAATTTGGGGGTTACAACTCTCCCCCACTTACAGAATTTTCGCCCTCAAAAATTACCTCAAAGAAATAGAGTCGGATACGACTCCCTCATCTGATATTCGTGTTCCCAAGTCCAACTTTTGTCAGCTGGTCTGTCCCACTACACCTTCACCAAAGTTATGTCTTTACCCCGCAGTTGCTTCATTTCTCGACCGTCAATCCGCACAGGTAAAACTTCCACTGTCAGATTATCCCTCACTTATACATCATCCATCCGAATCACATGCGACGGATCTGGAACGTACTTTCTCAACTGGAACACATCATGCAAATTCGCAAGTGACGGCGGTAAAGTAATTCGATAGGCTACCTCTCCTATCCTCTGTGAGATTTGATACAGACCAACAAAACGTGGAGTGAGCTTCCTAGACTTCAAAGCTCGACCCACACCAGTCACTAGCGTCACCCTAAAAAACATGTGATCCCCTTCTTGGAATTCAAGTGTCTTCCTCCTCTTATCATGATATCTCTTATGGCGACTCTGCGACGCTCTCATCCTTGCTTGGATCATCTTAATCTTCTCGATCGTCACTTGCACGATTTCGGGTCCGAGTACAGCACTCTCGCCCGACTCATACCAACACAAAGGAGTCTTACACCTTCTCCCATACAAAGTTTCATAGGGTGTCATTCCGATACTAGCATGAAAACTATTATTGTACGTGAACTCAATCAATGGCAAATGGCTATCCCAAGATCCTCCATGATCCAACACACAAGCTCTCAGTAAATCCTCTAAGGAATGGGTAGTCCTTTCTGTCTGACCGTCCATCTGCGGATGATAGGCAGAACTCATCCTCAACTTAGTACCCAAAACCTCTTGCAAGCTCTTCCAGAACCTCGATGTAAATCTCGGATCTCTATCCAACACAATACTCGAAGGTATCCCATGTAACTTCACAATCTCCTCAATATAGATCTCGGCCAACTTCTGCATAGAATGATTAATCTTCATCGGCAAGAACTGAGCCGATTTAGTTAATCTATCGACGATCACCCAAATTGAATCATTTCCCTTAGCAATCTTCGTCAATCCCACCACAAAATCCATGGAAATAATATCACATTTCCATTCTAGAATCCTCAACGGCTGCATCATGCCTAAAGGCTTCTGATGCTCAATCTTTGACTTCTGACAAGTCAAACACGCATAAACAAACTCCGCAACATCCTTTTTCATACCCGGCCACCAAAACAACTTTTTCAAATCTTGGTACATCTTCGTAGCATCGGGATGAATACTCAACCTACTTCGATGTCCTTCCTCAAGAATGATCTTCTTAATATTTAGGACATCTGTAACACACACCCTGTCTCTGAACATCATCACACCATTCTCGTCAATTCGGAATTCTCCTCCGTTACCTTGGTTGATCAAAGTCAACTGGTCAACTAGCTTCAAGTCAGATTATTGTCCCACTCTGATCTCTTCTAGAATACCACTAGTCAACTTCAACATTCCCAACTTCACACTCTCAAGAGTCTCTTCACACACTAAACTCAAGTCTCGAAATTGCTCAATTAATTCCAATTCTTTCACCATAAGCATCGACATATGCAATGATTTTCTGCTCAATGCATCGGCCACTACATTTGTTTTGCCCAGATGATAACTCAAGTCAAAATCGAAATCCTTCAACAGCTCTAACCACTTTCTCTGCCTCATATTCAATTCTTTCTGATCAAATAAGTACTTCAGACTTTTATGATTACTGAACACTTCAAACTTAGAGCCAAACAAATAATGTATCCAAATCTTCAGCACAAACACCACAGCGACCAATTCCAAGTCATGCGTAGGATAATTCCTCTCATGAACTCGCAATTGTCTCGAAGCATAGGCAACAACTTGACCATTCTGCATCAATACTCCACCAAGACCAATCTTCGACGCGTCACAATACACCACAAAAGATTCACTCAAATTAGGAAAAATCAATACTGTAGCGGTCGTCAACCTCTTCTTCAATTCCACAAAACTCTCCTCGCAAGCTACATCCCACACAAAAGCTTGGCCCTTTCGAGTTAACTGAGTCAAAGGTATTGCCAACTTAGAAAATCCCTCGATAAATTTGCGGTAATAACCCGCCAATCCCAGAAAACTTCGTATCTCAGTAGCAGACTTCAGAGTCTCCCACTGTAACACAACATCAATCTTGGAAGGATCTACAGCAATTCCACCACTCGAAATCACATGGCCAAGGAAACTCACTTCCTTCAACCAAAACTCACACTTCGACAGCTTTGCATACAACTTCTTTTCCTTCAATACTTGCAACACAGTTCTCAAATGCTCAACATGCTCTTCTTCAGACTTAGAATATATCAGGATGTCATCGATGAAAACCACCACAAACTGATCTAGATACTCATGAAAAATCCAATTCATATACTCCATGAACACACCAGGTGCATTGGACACACCAAACGGAATCACAGTGTATTCATAGTAACCATACCTCGTTCTGAAAGCTGTCTTCGGAATGTCGTCAGGTTTAACATGAATCTGATGATAACCAGACCTCAATTCAATCTTACTAAACACACAAGCACCTACTAACTGATCCATCAAGTCGTCGATTCTCGAAAGTGGATACTTATTCTTGATAGTCACTTTATTCAACTGCTGATAATCAACACACAATCTCATACTTCCGTCTTTCTTCTTCACTAACAGCACAGGAGCACCCCACAGAGAAACACTTGGTCGGACAAACCTCTTCTCAAGCAATTCTTCCAGTTGTTTCTTTAATTCACTTAACTCAGAAGCGGACATCCGGTAAGGAGCCATTGACACTGGACTCGTACCTGGTATTAAGTCCACTGCAAACTCCATTTCACGTTCTGGAGGCAAATCACTGATGTCATCTGGAAATACATCTGGAAATTCACAGACAACAGGCAACTCCACACTTGCAGCTTCACGATCAATCTACAATAATGCAAACATTGCAAACACCAAGGCTTCATCTTCCATAAGTTCGTCTACTTGCTTAGCAGACAGGAACATCAACTCTCCACTATCACCAAACTCAGGAAACTCCACCGTCTTATTATAACAGTTGATATGAACATGGTTGAACTCCAACCAGTTCATTCCAAGGATTACATCGATTTGGTGCAAGGGTAAACACACCAAGTCCATCACAAAACTCTTCCCAAAAATTGTCAAAGGACATCTCAAACACACAAAAGTAGTAGTAACAGAACCATTAGCGGTAGTCTCTATTAGCATACTACCATTTATATCAGACAACTTCAAACTCAATCTATTAGCACATTCAAGCGAGGTAAAAGAATGAGTAGCACCAGTATCAATAATAGCAACCAAATCGATATTATTAATAAAACAAGTACCTCGAATCAAGTTTTCCTTCTCTGGCACATCGACACTACTCAAAGCAAACACTCTGCCACTGGTCTGAACAACAGTAGCCGTCTTCTTAGGTTTTTGACACTTGGTACTAATGTGACCCTTCTCACCACAATTGAAACAGGTTGGACCATCATCCTTGCAATCAGTAGCTCTATGACCCTTCTTTCCACACCTGTAGCACCTCAACACATTATTAGTACAAACATCAGCACGGTGACCTTGCTCGCCACACCTATAACACTTTCCAGAAGCGGAAACTGCTCCCCCACTTGTCTTTTTCCCATCTGAAGCCTTCTGCTTTCCTTTGTCAACTGAAGTCGTATAAGTTTTCCCCCTATACTGCCCTTTCTTCTCACTCAACTGCTTGTAATGAGCAGATCGAGCTCGACTATCCTCATCGTAGATTCTGCTCTTGTCCACCAACTCAGCATACCTGCGGATCTGTTGATACCCTATACCTTGCTTAATCTCTGGTCTCAGTCCATTCTCAAACTTGAGGCACTTGGACATCTTAGCATCAACACGGTTGTAGTGAGGATAGAACTTCACCAGCTTCTCGAACTTCGCAGCATACTCTGCAACAGTCATGTCTCCTTGCTTCAGCTCAAGGAATTCCACCTCTCTCTTACCACGTGCATCCTCTAGATAATACTTTCCCAGAAATTCCTGCTTGAACACAGCCCAGGTTATCACAGTGCCAACATCTTCAAGTCCTGACGGATGTTATCCCACCAATCCTCAGCCTCTTTTGATAACATATGAGTTCCAAACTGAACTTGTTGCGCGTCAGTACATCCCATCCCTCGGAAGATCTTCTCGATCGCCTTCAACCACTTTACACTTGCTGGATCGTGAGTACCCTCAAACTCCGGCGGATTGTTCCTCTTGAACTCCCCCAAAGCACGAAACTCATCTGGAACTCCACCATTCAAGTTGAGTTGCGGCACCACATTAGCAACTGATTCCAAAGCATCAGCAATAGCACGATCATTTCTTCCAGCCATCCTGCACACCGCCAACAAGGTTATAAGAACTAAAACATCGACAGTGTATACACACTTGTCGACCGACAGGGGACTGACATCACGTAAAAACCTGGCCGAACGGACCGACATGCTCTGATACCACTAATGTAACACCCTTTTCTACCCCACAACTATCGCAGCAGATTAAACATAAAATCATTAAATAAATCAACATCACCTCAAATGGTGCACATTTCTCAATAAAATCAAATCAACAAAAGTTGCTCCGTAAACAACGGGTTTTCCTAAAAATAACTCAAAAATTCCTTCAAAGGGCAGCAGAACCACCATAACCACAAAAATCCCACAAAAGGGTTTTTGAAACAAAACCAGAATCATCAAAATAACAACAAAATAACAGCCAAATAAAACTCCACATGGTTCGACTCAACGACCCAACCCGATGTTACACTATCAGAGCAAGACCCTCTACATCGACCAAAATACAAATAATACCTCAAAAGTTCCTCGAAGTATCCACGGCTAATCCTGATCACCTGCACGTTACCCACGTGGAGGCAACATTCAAACAGCAGGGTGAGTAATACAATTCATTATAATCAATATAAAATAAGATATGCATAAAAATGGCGTCATCGTCATATACAACATCATCAGAGTCATCACAGGCAAGCATCAAAGCACGACATCATAAATCACAACAATATGCCACATAAATGCAATGCACAATAAGACTCATGCATGTGGTACCAATCGTCACAATCAATGGACACTTAGGTCATCACCCTCCAAAGATCCCCGTCATTAGGATCGGTTCCACACAAGAACCGGAGCACGTCATAAACCACTTCACATCCACACAATGGGATGGAAGCCACAATAGACCGAAGTCTAACCTCATCATCACTGGACTGAAGTCCTAACACCATCATCAAAATATGTTATGAATGCATGATACACAACGTGAATAATCATCATTGTCAATAAAATCATTATGTGCATCATCATTCATCAAAATATCATGTTAATCATGTCATCAAATATACGTCAAAACATCACGAAATCATCACGTCATAATCATCATTAACATCAATAACATCATGGTAAATCATTAGAAAAATCACAGCACCGAAACATCAGAACATCACAGAAATCATAAATAAAATTTTGCGAACAGCAGGGTTCGCTACTGAGTTCACCTTGCGAACCTATTCGCTTTGTGAAGCTGCTAGCGAATCCCCGTCCCCATAAAAAAACCAAAGAGTTCCCCTTTCTGCCTCTCCTCGCTGCCTCTATTCGCTAGGCGAAGCCTTTCGCTGGGATGTTCGCCTTGCGAGCCCCAAAATTCTCCTTCCAGGGTCATCTTAGTACCATCACACACTCATCGCGCATTCGCTGCGCTGCTCGCTTTGCGAGCCTGGGCGAACATTCTCCTTGCGAATGAGTTATTCTCCTTGCGAACTAGCGATTTCTGTAATCGATGCTACGCATCAGTAGCACTTCAGTCCACCAAATCCCTACGGGTTTATCCTTAATTCTCCCCAAAACATCTCCAAAACAGTCCTAAAGCATCATGGCACTCAAAGGCATAAAACCTACAACATTTAGGTCGATTAATTCCACTATCCTAACTCAAAATCACATAAACCTTCACAAACTCTCAAGGTTTCCATAAACCCCATAAATCCCTTTCTCATACAAAATCTCACATATCATCAAAAGGTTTAGCCTCGAAGGCTTATTTTTACCCAAATCAATTCAACCCTCAATAATCCATCATCGATCCTCAGAAATACCCCTAAATCACCAATAACTCATAAACCCTTCAAAAACCCCAAAAATCTCAAAAATCCACTTTAAACACATCACTTCCTATATTGAAAACAATGAAAGACAATACTCCCCACACCTTAGATTGTCGATCCGGAGCTTTTCTCTATTGAGCCTTTGGAAACCTTCACGAATCCTCACCTTTTCCTTTTTCCTCAGAGCTCTGCACTTTCTCCTTATTTTTACGATCTAACAAAATGAAACCTATTCCTCCCAATTCCTTTTTGTTAAACCCTTAGGCTTCTAAAATGGGCTTTCCCAATAATACCCTCATTAATCCTCCTCAAAAGTCCATCTTGCCCTTAATTCCTCTAATATTATTTTAAATTAATAATAATACCAATATATTCATATTATATACTATTATTTAATTAAAATAACCAAAACTCCACCAAAATACTAACATCGACACAAACCACCAAAATTCACTAAAAATTCACAAATATGATATTTAAATAAATTAAATAAATATTCTAATAAATTTGGGGTGTTACATATAGCGCGCATTCAGGTTTTCTACAACGGTCGTAAGATCGTGATTGTAAGTTGCGCATATACAACCACACCCTACGTAACAACGGCATGTCACGCGTGATGTTATCCCTTTTCCAACCGTTGTTGTATATGCTTTCCGTAGTATTGCAAATGACTCATTCACATATGATGAGTTTAACCAACTTCAAGAACCCATATAATTGAATCGTGCGTGATAAAGCCAAAGAAATGATGATATATTTAAAGATTGTGCTTCCTCAACTCACCTATGATATGTGGAAGAGTTTTGTTTGGTTGCTTGGATTAAGGAATTGGGTTGGTAATGCTCTTTACCTTTTTTTTTTAAGAGTTTCATGTTTGTACTTTACCTTTTTTTTATCTAATGCATAAGGTATTTTCTGGAAAAAAAAAAAGCATAGCTTAAAAATACACAATCACCATGCAAGTAAAAGATCAACATTTATTAAAGAACTCGTGCAAAAACTTTAAAATTATTCCACAAAATCACTTGCAAGAGCTGAAAATACACAAAGCAAGATTAACAATTAATGAAAGACTCCAAAGTGGCAAGGGAAGATACTCAAGCTTAATTTTTAAATTTTAATAATTATTATATAATTATATATATATATATATATATATATATATATATATATATATATATATATATATATATATATATATATATATATATATATATATATATATATATATATATTAATTATATTAATTATTTATCAATTAAGAAGTCTTAATCGACTAAGTGATAAAATAATGTTAAAAAGATTAATAAATTTTTTATTTAAAAAATAATTAATTAATTAATTAGTTGGGTATGAACTCAAATTTGAATGGATGTCATGATGTTCATATTGGAATAATAGGAACTCTAATTTGCCTTCACCCTATATATAGGTTATGGTCCCCAATACATCATACGTAATTAAATAATCTCTTCTCCCCATCTAAAGAGAATTTTAGACAGCATTAGTAGTAACGGTTGAAGAAAAACCAAAAAATCCATCAAGTTCTTATTGCTCGTATCTAAACTTGTGTTTCAAGATTACTGCGAATATACATTTGTCAATGCATCTAGGTATCCCTAAAGATCAATTTTTCGGTCTTTTAATTTTATACACACTTGTACGACTATTTGATTTCTGCACTAAAATATATATTATAATATGTTGAACATGTATTTATTTATTGATTTAATTTCAACAAATGGTATCATAGCAAGACATATTTGATCGTTAAGAAAATATATTTTCTGTTGTATTTGGTTTATTGTTATTTTTGGATGGTAATCTTTTGTTTATATGATGATTGCCTTCATGTATCATTTTTTATCCTACAAAATAAACTATAATTGAGATTGTGTTTATTTTATATTTTATTTTTTAGTTTCTTTTTTGCCTTTCATATACGTTGTCACTTTGTTGAAAGAATTTAGTATTTTGAATGTTGCTTCTTTTCAGGGGTTGTTATGATAATGTTGTAAATCAAAGTTTTCTTTGTGGTTAATCATGTCAGTTTTTATTTTGTGGTATATAATAATTTTGTACATATATTGTTATTTAGATCTCATTGTTGTTTAGATCTCTTAGTATATGTCATTTCTATTGGATATGAGATTTCAAACACAAGAAGGGGGGGGGGGGGGGGGGGAGGAGGGTTTGAAGTTTGTGGGATTGAAAAACCATTGTCAAAATGAAATCTTTTCACAAAAACTGTATTTAAAAAAGTTTTTGTTAAACATACAAATTAAAAGATGCGAATATAATAAAATGGAAAAGTAAAGATTTAAGAGATAAGAGAAATACAAAAAATATCTCTCAGGGTAGTCGACATCGTTGATCCGATTTGAAACGTAGTCGACTGCTGCAAAAATGTATTGATTCCACACGGAAGAAGAAAATGGTACCATGAAGCCAATCTCCCAGACATCAAATATCTCCACTCCTAGGATGTTATTTAGATACATCTCATTTCTTTTTGAAATATTGTCAATGTGTTGGCATTAGTTAGACTTTTTAATAAATAAATGCACATCCTTGAAGAGACTTGGCCAGTATAGGCCAACCTGAAGTATTTTAGAAATTATTTTAGATGTCCTAGCATGTCCTCCATAAGAAGAAGCATGGCAGCGGATCGTGACACTTTCTATTTTTTCTTCATGAACACGCCTTCAAAAAGTTCTATCGGCGCCTCTCTTAAAAAGAAAGAGGCTCGTCCCAATAAGAGAGTCTTAAGTCTGAAAATAGTTTATTCTTTTTTGATATTTCATATCTTAAGGTAAGACTTTGAGTGCAAGGTAGTTGATAAAGTCAACATACCAAGGCACTTCACTATTTATTAATTCAAACAACTTATCATCGAGAAAAAAGTTATCCAGAGACAACTCTTCTCTTTTTCACGTCAATTAACGTATATGTGACCACATTCTCAATTCCCTTGTGTCCTTTATTTTCAGATTGAACTTTTGAAGCAACAAAATCCAACAGATAAATCTAGGTTTAGCCTTCTTTTTGCTCATAAGATATTGAATAGCTGCATCATCAATATAAACAATCATTTCTCGAACATACTAAGTAAGAACGAAACTTTTCAATTGCAAACACCATAGCTAAAATCTCCTTTTCAATTGTTGCCCAATTTATTTGTGCAGGCAGAAGGTTTGGAATTGGATGAAAGTCAAAGTGAAAAATTCAAATTTAAACATTACAATGTGGTGTTTGAATCCAAGGACTTCTTTAGGCGCCAAAGATTTAACATTACTGGAGTAAGTAATGCTCTCGATGTAGTGGTCAGCTCTGGTGTTTAATAGTTGGAGCCTCAGCCAATTGGAAATGATCTTTTCTTGGTCAAGTTCAGGGTTGGTTCTTTTGAGTGTCTCTTTATTTAGAAGTAGTGGGTAGTAGCATTCAATCTCATGTTGTTGTTCTCAGAAAGCCTGGTGCAACAGCTTACTGCTTGCTGTCATAGTTGTGCATATTTGTTTTTGGTTTCAGTCTGGATTGAGGAGTTTATTTCTGGTTTCGGGGCTCCATTTTTTCGGTTTCATTCCTACAGTAGATTGGTCATTTTCTTCTGCGTGTTTGGGTGGGACGGAAGCTAACCGAGCACTACAAGAAAAAATGAAATTAGCCAGGTAAAATTCACCTCGCAAATGGATAAATCACTCTGCAACGTTACTTTTACGAGGTGTATAAAATATCGCGCAAAAACGTTAGTCGCAAAAAGTTACAAGGAAAAAATCACCTCGCAAGTTAGCCAGGTGTATTTCACCTCGCAACGTTGCCAAGTGAAATTCACCTTGCAACCCGTTTCCCAGACATCACAGCATCCTACGCCCAAAGCAGAGCAGAAAAAGGACAGAACCATGCGAGGTGAATTTCACCTGGAAAATTTTGAATATTAAAAAATTTGCTGAGTGAATTTCACCTGGCAAAATTTTTGAATTTGCCAAATGAAATACACCACACAAACTACAAATAATATAATAAAAAAATGATATATTTATATTATTCTAAATATTAATTTTAATATTTATAATAATATAAATATAATAAATAATTTTAAATTAGAAATTAATTAAAATTGTTAAATTCATAAATAATTAAAAATATTTAACAAATAATAAACCAAAATCAATACTATTATATTTCTAAAAATAATATTATGTTTCTATAAATAATATTAACAATAATAATATTTTGTTTCTATAATATTTCTAAAATCTATATATTTACACAAATAATAAACCAAAATCATTACTATTATTTAATAACTTCTAAAAAAGGAAAGAAATTTACACATACCGTAAAAACTATCACTAAAATATACTACACAACTCTAACTCTCAACAAATTTCATCAACAAATTTCTAAAATATACTACACAAATCTAACTATACTATTTTATCATAAAAACTTTAAAAAAAAAAAAATCAATCCAGCTCATGCAACCCATTGTGAAATAATAAACAATATACGTACCTTAAAAAATGGATTTGATGAATATCTTGATGCAAATCCGAATCTAGAAAAAATTTTGAATAAAATGGAAGAGATTTAGAAGGATTTAAGAAAAATAATGTGAGAGAAGTTGGGAGAAGAAGAGAACGTTGGAAGGAAGAAGAGAGAAGAAGAGTGAGAGATGGAGATTTAATGTCGAGTGCCTTGAATTTATAAGGGGTTTGTGAGGTGAAAAGCACCCCACAAATTATTTATCCGTTGGGGCTTGCGAGGTAACTTCCACCCCGCAACATTGTGTCAAAAATAAAAATAAAAAACGGTCAAAAGGTACACACAACGTTCACTTGCTCATCTGCAAAGCATTTATGATTTGATCATTGTGGTTTGCGAGGTGTTTTTCACCTGGCAACGCAGGTGATTACTTTAATTTGCGAAGTGGAATTCACCTAGCAACTCTTGTGTCAAAAAAAAAGTTAAATCATTCACCTGCAACCCTGAATATTAATAATTGCATCATTTAATTTTCCCCAAGTATTTAAAATTAAGTTGCAGGGTGTTTTTCATTTCGCAACTTTCTTTTTAAAATTTTCAAATTTCCCCCCTCAGTTGTGAGAAGAAAACACTTATTTATTTATTTATTTATTTTAAACTGTGTTGCAAGGTGAAAAACATCCCGCAAGTGTATTTTTTTTTTGCGAGGTAAAAAACACCCGACTAATTCAAGTTTTTCTTGTAGTGGAGGTTCATGTGTTTTTGTTCTCTCTTGCTGGTCTGCATTGAAAGTATTCATCCGTAGTTTTTGGTTTCCAGTTTTTTGGTATGGGAGTTGTGGTTGTCTTCAGCAGCAGTTTTATATTCTCCTCCTCTCTGGTTTTTTAGTCTAGTGGTTGGTGTTTTATTTATCTTTATAGTATTTTTATGTGGTTCTGGTTCTCTCCATTGTTAGTCTCTGGTTGTATTTGGGGAGTGTGGCTTTTGGAGAATTCCTGTGTTTCTATATGTTTTTTAGTGGTTTTTTTTTAGGTGTGATCTTTTGTACTCATGTTCAGCACATCTTGTGCAATTTCAATGAATTTGGCCTTTTAAAAAAAAATCTAAGATTTTACTCGCATAAATAACATTCATCTTTATGTCCTTCTTTTTCCCCCAAAACAATGCGTACACGTGGTTATCACAGATCATTACAGAATACTCCAATCTAAAGGTTACATTATTAACGATGCATAGATCCTGGGGTGGTACAGAGGGAGTGAGGAAAATTAACTGGATCAAATGGGATTCTATTTGCTCTCCGATAGAAGAGGGAGGGTTGGGTTTAAAAAACCTAGGTGTGTTCAATAGGTCCCTCATTGGAAAATGGGTCTGGAAAATCATTAAGGAAAGAAGAGGTATCTGGTATACGGTCTTACGGGAGAGATATGGAATCAGGGAAGATGTAGCGCGTGAGTTCAACTCACAAAGCTCTCAATGGTGGAAAGACATTTGTAATATAGACATAGGAGATATAGGGAGCCTCGGGGAGTATTCTGTTAAAGAGAGATATAAGATGTTGAGGATTACTGACGGTATAGAAACTAATAAGGAGTGGAAGGTTGCATGGTCTAAACCGGTTCTGCTGAAAGTGTCATGTCTAATTTGGAAACTATGTCATAACAAACTCCCAACAAAAGACAACCTAGTGAGGAGGGGTATTCTCAGCCAAGCTAACATTAATTGTGTTGGTGGATGCAGTGAGGCTGAGTCTGCGTGTCACCTTTTCTTCGAATGTATCAATTTTGCAGGTACTTGGTAGAAGGTGTTAAGGTGGCTCGGAGTATCTTCAGTGTTACCTAGAGGCTGTTGGAATCATATCAAACAATTTGAAGCTATCACCAGTTTCGACAGAGAGATCAGAAAAAAGGTCAGGGTGATATGGATGGCGGGAATCTGGTGCATCTGGAAGGCTAGAAACAACCTAATTTTCAAAAACAAAGTTGAAAACTCTGAACATCTATTTGAAAATATCCAAAGTCTGTCATGGTATTGGTTGAAAAACAAATATAATTTCCATGCCTGCAGTTTAATTCAATGGTATGCAAATCCTAGAACCATCCTCAGCTAGACTGCGCAACTTGGGGTTTATCACTAGCCTGGTGTTGTTGGTCTGGTTTTTGGGTGCAGGATCTTGCTTAAGCCAGGGGGAGTTTTGGTTTGTTCAGAGGATAGTATCGAAGCAGCATGCTTCAATCTTTGAATCTAGGTTTTGCTTTGAGGTTAAGGCCGGTGGCTTGGTGGAGTGTTATCATCTTGTTGTTTTCTGCTGTTTGGCGGTTTCGTGGTGCTTGGCGTTTTGTAATTGTCTTAAGTTTTAGCCATAGGGGATTCTTCAGAAGGAGGTCTTGGTATCGTAAATATGGTGCTTCTGGTGCAGTGACATTTAATCCTTGTATCTTGACGGCAGAGCGGATACAATTTCAGTTTCAATTATCATGCCTGCTGCGGCCTGGATGTCTGTTTCTTGTACATTCGTTCGTATATCTAAGGTGTTCGACATGGTGGACATCACGTGAACGAGGGTGGCCGATGATACAAAGAGCACGTGAACTGCATTCTGGATCTTAGCTAAGGAAGTCTATTACCTCTGGTGGTGTGTAGCAACTTTCCTGAACTGGCTCTTAGTCAGGAGAATTTTTCTGCATAACTGTTGCTATCAGGCATCGTTTGGATTCGGTGGATGTTTGTTTTCTGGTTTTGGGGTGCTCTGACGTCAAGGGTTGTTTGGAGGCTTATCTCTAGCATGTTGCGATCAAGTGGAGTTATAATGAGGCATTCCGGTTAGGTGTGGTTATTTTCTACATTGATAATTATGTCGGTCCGTTGGTTTTCTGATTGTGCATATCAAGATGGTGTATCGGTTCCTTTTAGACACTGAAACGGTAGTCATGTGTTGGAGAGTAGTCCATAATGGGAGACCTCCTTGAAACTATCTTGGTGACATTTGACGGAGGTATTGTTCAGTGTGTTTCTGCAGGATCAAGCACCTGTCGTGGAGTCGGAAGGGATTGGAGCTTTCCTCATGCATTCAAAGTCATCTTTACTTCATTCTGTCTGATAAGAGGAATTTTCAACCAAGTTATTATCCTGGTTCATCGTAATGGGTGGCTCTGTTAGTAGTAACATTTCTGAGGGTTTTGTATAGGTAGATGTCTATTTATTGACTGTGGTGGGTGCCTTTTTTATTTGTTGTGATCAGTATATTTTGGTCATGCTGGATGTATTCATGTACTGGTGGGACTCTATCTTGCATTCCTTATGCAGGTGTGAGTTTATTGAATAAATTTTTTTTTCCTTTTCAAAAAAACGATGCATAGATCAATGTTTCTTTTAATTTTTAGAAGATTCTAGGCAATGCACAGTATTAAAGTTAAATTCAACGTTCTGGAGGTTTTATTTTTCACTTCATTCTTTGCCTTGGATTTACCTTTACCTTGTCCGAACTTCTCTTCACTTCAACAAAAATAAGTTCAAACAACATAGATATCATTAAAAAAAATAATAATAAACTAGAATAAATAATATTTGTTGACAAAATATACATGCAATGAAATACAATAGAAAAAGTTGGATAGCATCTAGTACATGTATTTTATTTTTGTTAATTATGGTTCCAAATTCTTGCTTCAACTGGTGGGCTAATTGGGTGTTGTGTTGTTCCACCTTACTATATATTTTTGTCTAGTTGTATTGAAATGAGACATCTCTTCTCATCTACTTCATCTTTATTAAAAAAAATCAATTTTAAAATAATTAAGTTAACCTTTATCAAGATATTCCTATTCAAAATGAAAATTAAAAAGAATGAAGTAACTTTACTCTAATGAAAATGAAAAGATAGTAATTGATCAAAGGTGGTAGGCCAAGGGACCTGTGGTGGCATGGGAAATAGAGAGGTTCGATGAAGAGAATATAAAAATAATATAAAGACAAATGTGAGTCCCAAAGCAAGTGGAATAAAGCAATAGACAGCCCAACATGCGAGTTTGGATTATTACAATAATGTCATTTTCTTTTGCCGTTCAAACAGATAATCTGTCTCTTTTGTCCCTTCCTCTTAACCTACCACTTCTAGCTAGTACTCTTTCAAAATAAATAAAGTGGAAAAAACATCGTCTTTCAATATATCATGTATTGAATCATTTAACAGTACATTTCTCTTCCACTTTTCATTTTTATATAAATTTATATAATTATATGTAATTAATATTAGGGTAATATGATGTGTGTTCAAAGGGTACTTAAATAATTTTTTTTTGAAAAAAAAATAGCTTAAAAAAAATAATTCATGGACCAATTAACTCTTCTAATTGATTAGGTTATTTGTCTAATTGATTAGTGTTGCCCTAAAAAGAAGGTTTTGATGATATACACTATTTGGTCACTATTATAAGCAACAAAAAACTTTTTAGGTTCATTTAGTAATTGATGTCTCTGATATATAATAATGTCCAGATACATCATTTATTCAATGAATCTAAAAAAGTTTTTGTTGCTTATAATAGTGACCGGAGAGTGTAGTAATTATTAATCATTAAGAGATTGTCATAATCGATTATCTAATTGATTAACTCGCTAGGCCTTAAAGCTAATCATTTAGGGTACAAATCTAATTGATTAGGTAGTTTAAAGATTTCTCCCAATTAAGTTGATAGTCTCCTAATTAAATGGCTAGGCCTTAAAAACATTTATAGGTGTTTTGTTAGATAAAGAGAGACTTCAAAAATGTTGTAAGTGTTTGTGTGAGTTACCTTAATATCTTAGGAATTACTCTCGTACTTTCACAAGAATCTGGCCACTTAGATAGACACGATTATGTGAGTTCCTTTTCTAGATATACCGACCATATAAGCACTTCATTGAAACCTTGCATCTTCTATTAGAGGAGACTTGATATATCTTAAATTTAGTTGCCATCGTCATAGAGTTGTAAGGATAGCATCCCCGACTTCAATGTTTATCAGAGTTGTAGTCATGAAAACACTTTAATGGTTGTTAGCAGGATCATTAACTACATATCTGCAAGCACATAGCTCCACATTTCCCCCTTTTTAATGATGAAAGCGCATATCTCTGGGGAGGTGGTAAAAGAGAAAATATATGGGTAAATTTGTGGAGTAGTTAAATTTCCTCTCACATGAGTAGAAAGTATACTCTACCCCTCTTAGAGTATATTTCTCCTCCTTTGGCATTATTAAAAAGGCAGAAAACAAATATAGCACATAAATCACTTATTTTCTCAAGTAAGAGGAACGTGTTACCTGATAAAGATTCGAGCATGAATATTCCAAGTGATACACATTTAATCAAGACATGAGATCATACTTTTCCCCCAAAAGAATTATCTTTATTAGAGTTTCACTCAAAAGATTTTATTTCAAGGATTTTAAAGACCATGTATATAGAAGAATTTAAATGATACATTATTAGCTTTGTCACATAGCTTACTTAAAAGTAAGTTGTGCTATAAAACTTTTGTCAAAAGAACAACTTAAAGGTAAGACTAAAACTCTTACCAAAAGTCACAAATCTAACAATATTGCCTTATTTTTGCTATAAGAAGAGATTTCTCTTGTAGGAGTGAAATAGGAGAACATATTTATTTCTTCGGTTGTATGACTTGAAGTGCAACTGTCAATATCATCTTTTGAATTCAAGTTGTCAAACATATCTACAACACAATTTGACTTTTCGACCTTTGGTACCCAAATCTTTTTGGGTACATTGATGTTAGTGGAATACACATTATGAGGAGACATCTTTCTATCTTTACATTCACAAAGCTCTTTATAAAAAAGCGAAGGACGATGTCCTTGTTTGCTTTCACGGCTCTTTTTGATAAAACATAACATAACAATATGGCCATCTTTATTACTGTAATTGCATTTTAGGGTTTTTCATTTAAATCATTGAGAATTGCAAATATTGTTAAAGATTTTATTGTTGTTCTTAGGTTCATAACCAAGATCAGCCTTATTGAAAGATGCTATTTGATTACCCAACAAAATATTTAAGTTGTCTCTTCATTTAGTGAATTTATCAAGTGTGTTTAAAATATTAAAAATTTTATTTTTCAAATTGTCACATCGATCACACTTGATATATTCATCTAAAACTTCATTAGAAAATGAGGATTCTTAAATTAGATCATCTTGTCCCTCTTTAAGAATTTATATTTCTTCCAGTAAGTTTTTATTTTTCAATTTGAGTTAAGAAATAATTTCTTTGGAGCTAGAGGCTACTTTTATAATTTACTTGTTTCTTTATTTAGCTTTTTACATATGCGAAACAAGTATTGATAAGAAAAGTAATAGGTTACCGCATCTTTTTCATGATTTTCATTGAGACATATGTTCACTTCTTCCTTGTCAAGGGATTCCAAATCATTGTTATCCCAATATATGTAGACTCTCTTAACTTCTTTTTGCGGTTTCTTGAAACTTTTTTGATTTTGAGCGATGTTTGGCCTTATGTATCCTTCCTTTCCACATTAATGGCTTATGTGAATGAAGGAGTATCATTTTTCAATTTTCTCTTGGAAACTTCAAATTTGTTTTTCATTCCTTAGGAACTCCTTGAATTTTTGAAACATGAGTTTCATGTATTTATTAATCTCACTTTGACATTCTTTGTCTTTTGATTCCATATCTTTAATGTTAGTAGCTTTTAGTACAATATTTTTCCTTTTTCTTCTTGTCATCTTCTTCGTCATCAACAAGTCTTTTAAGTTCCATCTCATGTTGCTGCAATTTACCAAAAAGAGAGTGTATCCATGGTTGTTATATCCCTTGATTAAAAAAAATCATAGTAACTTCATGTTTCCAAATACATTTCAAGCATCTAAGAATTTTCACAATCAATTCCTCGCATGAAAATGTTTTTCCTAGAGTTCTCATATGACTAACGATATGGGTAAATCGTGTTTACATTTGATTTATGTTCCCGTCAGGTTTCATTCTGAAATGTTCATACTCATGAGTTAATGTGCCCAACCTTGTCCTCTTTACCTCAGTAGTTACTTCGTGGGTAATTTAGAGAATGTCCCAAATTTCTTTTGTAGTCTTGCAGTGAGCAACTTGCAAAATTAATCAAGAATGAGAACGGTAGTGATAACAGTTTTTTCCTTAAAACTCAAATGCACATTTTATTTATCATCTTAGGTCCAATATGCTTTAGGTTTTATTCACTATAACACCATCGACATTATGTGTAGGAACAAATGAACCTCCCTTCACAACCTTGCAAATACCATGATCCATCCCTTCTATGAAAAAATTCATTTTCTCTTTCTACAAACTATATCATTCTCCATTAGAGGATGAAGATTGTTGTTCCTAGTGAATTTGTCCTTTGAATTGGCTGCATTTTAGAAAAACAACAACTAAGAGAAGTATCCAAGTATTCAATATTAGTCTAGATTGCTAAAGTTGTATGGAACTGAAGAAGGGACACATGTTAGGTGTGATGCTTCAACATGTTGGTATGACATCTGGGCCTTGTGCAACAGGCCCCAGATTGTTGCGTTTTAACATAATCTTTTGAGAAGATTTAGTTATGCTTTATTGCTGTTGGTTCAACAATATGATTATATGATTTTTTGGACAACTGTGAAGATCAAATTAGATTTAAAAGAGATTTAAGTTTGAATTTATAACAAACCAAATCATATCTTTTTGTTGGAAATATTCAAGAAGAAAACCAAATATCAAACAGATTGTGAAAAGATTCAGGACGAAAATAACTACAGATCTACAAGGAAAAAGCTCAGAGTTATTTTGATATATAAGGGGCTCAAACCAAAATTGGAAAGCAAAAACTCCCATTGAAGATCATAGAGTATTAGGTTTTATGTCGTGTATTCCACGTTAATGCCCTAATAGGATTAAAGTAGAATCTTTATTTACACCTCTATGTTTTAGTAACTTGGGATAAAAGGTTTTTCTAGTTGAGTTGTAAATTCAACATTGTTATGTACACCTCTATGTTTCAGTAACTTGACATAGAAGGTTTGTCTAGTTGAGTTATAATATTCAACATTATTTCATCTTATTAAGATTGAAATTGATCACAAGGATTTAGTGGTTGTTAGCTCCTGTCACTGGTTTTGTTGTAGAGAAGAAAGTGAGTATGTTCTAATGTTTAAGGGGATGCTCTAAATATAAAGTCATTGGGTAGTGTTAGGAAGATGCATTGAACTATATAGGGTTTGTTGTTTCTTATAAGTCTAATTGTACTAAGCTATTAATAGTGAATTTCCTTTCTTAGGTTGTGGACTTTGCCCCCCTAGACGTAGGCATAGTTTCACTGAATTGGGTATACAATTGATAATGTTCTTTATTTCTTTTTTGCTCCATCATTTAGTGATTGTTATTATAGTGGTTCTGGTGTATCTTGTCAAACCTATTGTCAGAACATCATCTTCGACATCTGTTCCCTGAGGAACAAAATTTCAATTGGTATCAGAGAAGGCACCCTAGCCTGTTGGGTGAGCTCCAGAGAAGATAAATTATGCTTAAATGGAGACAATTAAATATGTAGGATCAGACGACAAACCATCTGTTTTAAATGGCACAAGTTATGATTATTAGAAAGTAATGATGGTTGCTGTTCTCAAATCCATGGGAAACAAAGCTTGGAAAGTTATGATCAAGAGATGGAAACATCCAATGATTACCTCTGATGATGGTACAACCAGCCTAAATCTAGAAGCTGATTAAATTGATGATGAAGATGATGAAACACTAGGGAACTCCAAGGCATTGAATGTAATTTTCTATGATGTGGACAAGAACATGTTTAGGTTAATCAACACATGTTTAAAAGATAAATAAGCATGGGAGATTCTAATCACTGCACATGAAGGCACATCCAATGTTCGTATGTCAAGGTTGGAGCTCCTAAAAACAAAATTTGAGAACTTGAGGATGAATGAAGATGAAACTATGAGTGAGTTTCACATCAGATTGCATGACATTGCCAACACATAATTTGCCTTTGTTGAAAATATGTCTAAATAAAAGCTTGCCAGCAAAATTCTTAGATCATTACCTAAGAGGTTTGATATTCAAGTGACTGCTATTGAAATTCAGGACCTAAGTAGTATGAAGGTTGATGAACTCATTGGTTCCCTGCTATCCTTTAAGATGTCCATTAATGAAGGGTCATAAAAGAAGAAAAAAGGTATAGCCTTTGTATCCAACACTGGGGAAACTGGAAGTCAAGGTGTCAAAGAAGAAAAACTTGACAGATGATATTGCTCTTCTTAGGAAACAATTCAACAACACCTTGAAATATTTGGACACGAAGTGGAGGACTAATGTCCTAGACAAAAGGTCAAACATCATTACCAAGACAAAGACATGAATAAAGAAGATCCCAACAGTGAGAGAAAACATGATATATTATGTGTTTTTTTATTTACTTCTGCTATTACATTTCATTGTGCAACAAACTCTGAAGTCAGACTCTGATCTGATTCAACCCCTTACTTGGATCAGAATCTGAGCTTGACATCTTAGGTTCTGAAACAGGGTTAAGAAAAGGAAGTAAACTTTTCAGTATTATTACTCACTCTAATATTAGACTCTGAACGTGGTTTAGAATCTGATGTCACATAATCATAAGTGAAAAGAGATTTTTTGGGAATACACAATTCAACCCCCCTTCTTGTGTATTTTTCTCACCTTTAGTTGGAGTCAGAGTCTGGTTGTGCTTTGTCACTTAATAGTGAAACAGAAAAGATCCGGTGAGAAAAACTACTATTTTTGAGCATCAGCTTTAATGAAGTTTCCTTCATTAGATCAAAGAATGGAAACTACAGAAATATGAGTTGAAGAAAGTCATGCTAGTGTTGTGTTGAGTGCTCAAACATAAGCATATGAACTTGAAGGAACTCTTGAATAACCAAAGAAGGAGTTCTTTCAAATTTCCGTGGATCAAGAAACTTGTTTCTACTCTAAGTCATTTATTTTATGAGTACGAAAGGATTTTTAATCTTTAAGACAGACTCATGGGAAAAGTGTACTTGTTGAAGAAATCAAGAAATCTTTTATGCTTTAAGTCATTTGCTTTGTGAGTATGAAAGGATTGTTTAATCCTTAAGACTGACCCGTAGGGAAAATGTGTTTGTTGCATAAATCAAGGATTAATCTTAATCTGCTTATTATGGAAAAGCAAGATGTCCACTCACATCATTGGTTGTGACGATGAGTTGTGTGACACCTTGAAAACAACATTGACTAGGAGATGAATGGTGTTGGTATGGTAACAAATAAAAAATCTTGAGGAATCTTCCTACAAGATACAACTCCATGGTTACAAATATTCAGGAGGCTAAAAATATGTAACCTTCAGAGCCTTAAAATGGAACTAACTGGTGATGAACCTATGTTGAAACCTATATCTCTTTCCTTGAGGTATAATGCTGAAAAATTTAGTGATAAAAATTTCCAGACCCTCATGTGTCAGAAAAACCAAAAGAAGCTTCTGATGGAGAAGATTCGAATGGGGAATCTGACAATGAGGACATGGCTTTCATCATCAAGAGGTTTCAACAGCTGACTAAGAAAATTAAGAGATTCTTTGGTAGAAGTTCTAACTTTAGAAGTTCCAGTTCCAGAAATAATTGTCCTTATCTACAAAAAGACATATTCAAACAGAGAAGCTAAAGAAGCCAATCTTACATTAATGGCTCATACACTCTCTGATTCAGAATCTGAATCAAGTTCTGACTCAGAATCTGATAAGGATGTTAAGAACGTCTTGATTTTCTTAAAGAATTGAAATCTTCCAAAGAAACTGTTGAGACATTGAAAAGAGATCTAGCCGCTCAATCGGTCTTAATAGAACTTAGCTTCCATCAATGATCTATGGAGTAAGCAAGAGAAAAGTAGATGGTTTGGGTCTTCATGAAAAATGTCTTGATTCCAAAACCTTGGCATTGTGAAATCCTTAGAACCATCTTCTTCAAGCTATGCTGATAAAAGGGTTAAATACCTTGGTGTATCTGCTGCTGAGTGTAGCAAGATTCTGAATACACTAGAATCAATGACAGAGAAGTAAAAAGTTTTTTTTATTGGAATAGAACCTAAAACTTCAAAGTCATTTGTTTTTGAAGAATTCAAACACAATGATCCTTAGGTCAAAAAGTGAAGCATTTGTTTTGGAGCCTAGATGATGGACATCTACAACCTACAACTAGAGGAAACCATGTGTTCCATATCCTAACTCATTGAAGAAGAGGAAAGAGGGATATTATCTCCAGTCTTCTGAACTTCAAGTCTCTGCTGAATATGAATCTGCTTCAATATCAGATATTCTTGAAGGCTGATTCTTTTCAAAAAGAATCTGCAAAGGATGTTCAAAATCTAGACAAAGGTATGTCTAAATTTTTTTTATCCAGACAACTTTTGTTGATGAGATATTATTTATTTTACTCTATGTATCTATTCTCTTGATGCATAACTATCTAAAATACTATGTCTGCTTAAGAATTGTCAAAACAAGTGGAAAGTTTTTTTCTATGACCTTTCTTTCATAACCTCGTTCCTATTTTTTATTCAGAACCAAGAATTATGGGCTTAAATTTTTTTGATTAGAAAAGTGTTAATGTTCAAAGTCAATTCATTATTGAGTTGTCTTGCTTATGTTACCTTTTGTCTTTTAAAGACTTAAGTCTTTTCTAAGAAAGGGTTTATGAGCTTGTTAAAAAGCTTGATTATGAATATGGATTATCAAAGAATAATGCTAATTATAAGTAGTTTCATCTAAGTATTGAACAACCTCTGATGACACATGGCTTCTGAAAAGCATCAAGCTCTGAGACTCAGAAAAGAAATAAGGATTTCTTGTAACTCTAAAAATAAAATAAAAAAATCCATGTATATGATTTGTTTGCTTGCTATGAAGCTTTCTGGCCAGAATCTAATTAGTAAGGATACTTTAATCTTTGGATTATCTGTGGCCTCTCTCTCTCTCTCTCTCATGTCATTTCTTACTCTTTTTTTTTTCTGTTGTACTTGTTTATCTTACTTGCTGTTTTTCCACAAGATTTTTTGTGGATCTGCCCCTCTGTCATCACCTCATTTTGACAAATAATTTTCTATATCCTTATAAACATCTTTCTATTTGTTTGTATCCCTCTATGTCTGAGATGGCTTTTTGTTTCTAATCTTGATCTTCGAAGCATTGTCTCCCATAATGGCTGGGATAGTTTCTTTTACATGCTTTGAGGTCCTTCTTATCCTAAACTGGTCAAGGAGTTTTGGGTAAATACTTCAATCCAAGATCAGCATCTAAAATATGCCATTATTTCTGAGGTATCAAGTGTCCCTATCACCATCACCCCCACATCTATTACCAATGCAATAAATTGTGAGGAAGTGTTGAAAGTATAATAGGTGGTGAAAGTTGTTTTATCATCTCCACAGAGATTGTTCTGATATCACTTGTCGTTCTATAGTTTATGAAGTCTTAAGTGAGGTTTTCAAAGGTGTTTTGTTTGGAATCATAAGTTTTCACAATATTTAGTAGCAAAGAGTAAAGTTTGAAAGATGTTTGTTTAACAAAGCATATGAAGAATAGATTTCATCAACCTAACTTGCATATTTTCTATTAATCAAGCATGTGAATTTGTTTCTGATCAATATAATCACGTACCCTCTCAATACCGTTTATGTCTAAAGTGGTTTCGTGAGTGTTATTGTATCCATCACTAGATGATGTCTTATGCTAACAACCAATACAATAATATTTAAGATTGATACAAAGAAAATATCAACTTACAAATCTATGCCTAGAGTTTGTTCATTGATAGATGAATATTTTAGATCAAGTTTTGCAAAATCTATGTCTAGAGTGATTCAAATCAAAGATATATCATTAAGAACAAAAATATTCACCATATATTAATCATCAACTTGTTCACATACAAAAGATTAAAGAAAATACATACAAGATCAAGGAAGACTACATCTACCCTTGATACAAAGGAGTTTAGCTACCCATCACCATGGTAGCTTGAGCAACAAGTAAGAAAGAAAGCTCTACTAGCATCAAAATCGAAAGATAGAAGATTGATGCTCCAAAGCTTTGATTTTTACCCCTTTTGGAATTTTTAAGCCTCTTGAGCTAAAATATATTCTCTAAATCTGAAAAGTGAAAGTTCTCTACAAAATATCTAGAAAGTTGCTTTATATACAAGTGCCAAGAAGTGCCTCTAAGTGACACCGCGCTTAGCCCATGCAAAGCTCGCTTAGCGCGGTCAGTAACAAAGAAGGAAAAATCTCAGGAAGCGTAGTATGACCGGGCTAAGCGCGATTTGGTTCATTTAGCTACTACCTCTTCTTCAAAAGGGCGATGGAAACTGGGCTAAGCAGGCTTCGCGCTGGAAACCGGGCTAGGTGAGCTTCAACTTCAAAACTTCACCAAAATGATCTTCTTCTTTTCTTTGACTTCCTTTTTCATTCTTTTGTGTATTTTTCTATGATGTTCAAGCCTAATTCCTACACAATAACACACAAATCAAGGAACACAAAGGAATATGCAATTATATTGAAGATCCACACGTTTTCATTAAATAATTGAATTAAAACACAATTAAAGAGTTGAAAAATGCCAAGAAGGATGGTCCAATTTAAGTCATATTTGGCATTCAACAAACTCTCCGCAACTAGATATTTGTTTGTCCTCAAGCAAAGTATGCCTCTCATGAAAATAAGAGGATTTTCTCTCAAGCATAAAATTCAACTAAAAAAGGATTAATGATTCAAATTCAACATAAGAATGCGCACAAGCAATGTTCACAACTTCCTAGAATCAAACAATGATAAAGAATTTAGTTCTTAAAACAAATATCATGTAATGCATTCAAATAATAACTAAATTCTCATACTTGAATCACTCTAACACTCCTCTTCAAAATAAGGATGAAGAAAACATAAGTCTAAACAACTAAACATAAAACATAATGGCAATAAAGACAAAATAAAAATAGGATAGTCAAACCCATCACATCTCCTCAGCATTAGAGGCCTCCTCCCAGATGGTTTATCCACTATCATCATCATCAGCCCGGGCCGCATCTGCCTGAGGTACTTGTGCATGCGCCTGAGGTGCCTGCTCCCTCACAAAATGAAATGGTTTATCCTTAGGCCAATTGACGAACTCATCAAACTCCTCACCAGTGTACAATACATGATCTATATGTGGCTCTCTGATCTGAAGCTGCAACCTGCGTAAAGAATAGTGAAGAGATATGAAAGCTCTTTGATGAGCAAGTTGTATGTCCCAAATGTACATGCAGGCTACCCGCTCATCATATCCTTGTCGTGCTGGAGGAGCTACTGGCTGCTGTGGTAGTACAGACTGTGGTGGTGGTGGTGGTGCATCAACCTTAGGCATAGAATGGCTATCTATCCAAAGGTCATTCACAACACCATCAATGTTCTTGTGAATCATATCAGGTATCAGAACACCCGCCTGAGTGCACAAGCCCATGATTAAACCAGGAAGAGACATAATGGTTAGAATTTTGGTACCTAGACGGTGACCACTAGAGGAAATGGCTCGGATCTCATCAGAGATGATCCTTGCCACATTGACCCGCCTCTCATCCAAAATATAATATAACATGCTAGAAAAATCAAGAGGGATGGTAGATGTGTGACTCCTAGGCCTTATGTTGTGAAGGACTAGGGTCATTAATACCTGAGCGGGAGTGTTCATGTCTCCCCACTTCAACTTCAGTGGCTTACCTGCAGCGTTAAGCTCGAATGACTTACCTGGATATACCAACACATCACTCACATGCTCTAAGTTCCAATTCTTTCTTGCCACCCTCTGATAATAAGCACACTGTTCTCCCTCGGCTAAAACCAACGGGTTACCCAAGTATGTGTTGATTGCATCCCGAATGAAAGATACTTGTTTCCCCCGCACATAAGTCACGAAAGAGTACTGCTGGCCCTCCATTAGAATAACATTCGCATAAAACTCACAAACCAACTCATAGTTCAACCTAGTTGGAGGTGTTAGCAACCTCTGCCAGCCATGGCTCTCATTAATATTTAGGAAGCCCCTATGGTTCCCTTGCGGGTTGATTCGGAAAATCCGCTCCGACCATATGCTTCTACATGTCAGCTCAAGGTAACGGAACTCTTGCTCTGGTCCCAGAAATCTGTGTGCATCATAAGCAGCCGGCTCTTGCCTTTGCTGCAAAAATGAGCCAACAATGTATTGTGCACATCTCAGTCCTATCTGCAAAAGAACCAGACAAAACAACACCAAAAACCATCATATACCAATTAAAAAATTATGATAATTCTATATGCATCCAAATAATGTCACACAACATGCAACCAGCCAAGAGAAGAAAGAACCAGAAAAACTGGGTTCAGAGGAGTGCGCTTAGCGCGGTCAGACCGGGCAAAGTGTGGTTGCGCATTCAGGAAAAAATCCCTCTGCAACCAGCCCGCTCCTTCACAATCAACAACCAATAGCAGCAATTTCAAAAGCATCTTAACACAACACAAAATAAAATAACTTACAACAACAAATCGTATGGTTCATGAACATGCAATTCTAGGTTTCACAAATCCTAAAATTTTCAACTTAACCCTAGAAATACACAACAATCAACACCATTCCAACTTCATAATTCAAAGTAAGCATTTCACAACACAACCATACCCTAGAAAATTCAATTTCTACACCAGTTCAAAACAACCCTAGCCATATTTCAATCTATAATGCACAGAAAAGTTTAAACGGGAACAAACCTAGACTGAGCAGTGAGATAGAGAGTGAGAGATTAGAAATCTGAAGACTTGAAATTTTTTTTCCTTCTCTTGGGTACAGGTTGTGAGGAGAGTGAAAGAGCTTGAATGTGAAGTGTTTGTGAGACAAATAAGGAAGTGAGAGGCGAGGGAAAATGAGGGGAAATATGTAAAGAGACTGAACATAACCCCTCATATTCTGGTAAGTGCCCCAAGGCCCACATTTTAAACACACAGTCTCAAACTTGAAATGGTCACATAAGATGACCGCGCTTAGCGGGCTCAAGACCGCGCTAAGCGGTCTCAAAGGAACATGGCCACTCAAGTTTAGCCTCAAAATGGGGTTGATCCAACTTTTCACCACTCGGCTAAATCCTAAACTACCAGAAAGCAATAAATACTTATAATGTTGGGGTGCCTCCCAACTAGCACTTTGTTTAACTGTTAGAACAAGATTTGTTCATGACATATTCTCTTTTAGTTTTGATGATAAAAAGGTATTGAAAGAACAATGGTTTATTTGATGTGTGTTTTATTTATGTAGGTTCTTATTCTTGTACATAAATAATCAGAATATGTTTTACTTAGACACACTTAGTAGTTGCTTCATTGCTAGCTTCTGGTGGCAGAGCCTAAAGAACAATCACTAGTGTGGATTAGCGCAGACTATGAGCCGAAGGCCTCATCATTAAGACGTGTTACTACACTTGGTAATTGTATATCATCATCTGATACCATTCAGAGTTGGTGATAAAGTTGTGGATTGTCTGTACTGCGAAAAGCAAGATGTATTGTCATATCAGCTTGTCAGCTAGAGTCTATAAGATTACAAGGCTTAAGAAAGGTTGGCATGCTCTACGGATATCTGTTCTCAATGGCTCTATCAATACAGAACCTCTTGAAGACTCATAGGTTAAACGTGTTACACACTGGATTTAGAATCTTCTATGCGTCCATCTTCAATGTCTCTTGTACTATGGGGCAAAAGGAAAGACACTTGATCAAGTTACCTCTTGAAGACTATCAGTATAGAACCTCTTGAAGACTCAAATGTGGAGTCTTTTGTGTATCCATCTTCAACGTCACTAGTACTATCAGTACAAAACCTCTTGAAGACTCAAATGTGGATTCTCTTCTTTAAGGTGATATCTTAAGAAACTTCATTGCTTCTTGATTGAGGATCGTCATGGATGTTATTTTAAAAGACATTTCTATGAGAAGTCTTCTATTTCTCTTTGAGTTCTGTCAGCCATACTAAGACAGTATTTTAATTTGCTTTGTGTTAATTTCTAATAGCCTACACCATCTGGTTTTGAGTTTGTCAACCATTTCAGAGTCAAAAGATTTAATCCTAGACAATGAGATTAGTGACTCTTCTTAGAACAAGATTTTGTTCCTATCATATCTCATCCTATACTTATACTCTGGAGTGAATTATGATTTTGCTATAAGATTGAGACATAAGGTAAAGCAGAGTCTGCTTAAACTTACATGTATGGTCTTATAGATTTATGAGTATCATAATGTATATGCTACAAATATTAAGGAAAGAAGCAGAGGCATCTTCTATAAGGTTGTTTACAACATTTATTGGAGGTAGAACCAACAGCCCAGATTCAAGTACTAGTGGTACTGAATTTGGTGAGAGTAGTTGAATCAAATGTTAGACATCCATTGAATTAGAATCCACTCAAAGCTGTGTTTAGACTCTATTGGTCAAGTCTGAATACTGACTCGAGTCTGGCCAACATAAAAAGGGTATGCTTGTTCTTTTCTGGTTTATCTTTTGATTTAATGAAACATTTGTATACATGTAAATACAAAGTTTCTGTTAGACTTCTAGAGAAGTTCTTTTGAAAAGAAGAACTTTAGAAATATTTAAGAAGAAACTCTGTTTTATTAATCTAGATTATGATCTTATTTATGGGAACAGTTTCTTCACTTTCTGTGTCGTTACTGCTGTGTGTTAGCTGTTTAGAATTCAATTAAATATTCATCTATCACTCATGCCTATTATTTCAAGATAAAGTGCTAGTTTTGAATATAATCTTGGAGACTTTTGATTGACAGATAATATCTCTGTCAAAGTCTAGATCTACTAGACTCTGATGGATGATAGCTTCTGAAAGTTGTCAGTTTCTGAGATTCAGAAGAAGATTCTTTATGTCTGACATAACAGTTTAAGTAAAAGGTTTTCCAAAAAATTTTATAATACTTAAATTTTCATAAAGGTGAAACTCATCTAGTGGAATTGAAATATTTGCTGGATAAAGAACCTTTGGGTAATGATGTTCTCTCTTTTGGTACTTACTGTTACTATTCCTTATCTTGTGAAACATCTTTGTGTCTTTTTTCTGACAAGATTCTTATTCTTGTAGGAATCTTGTTCAACTCTTCTTCTTTTTTTCTTCTTGTTTGTGTGCTGATCAAACCAAACCTGAGATGAGTTCTTCAGTTAATTCTCCTTTGAATAAGCTTATTGTCATCAGTGAAAATTTGTGGATTTTGAAGAGTTGCTTAAGATTGGTTTCAACTTCTGGAAGACTAAGTTTAAACAAGGTTGGAATGGCTACTTTGAGATGCTCTGTGGTTTCACTTATCCAAGTCTTGTTAAAGAGCTTTAGATTAATGCCTCCGTTATTGAGCTGAATTCTGAGTATGCTATTCTGTCTAGAGTAACTGCTATTTCTATTACAGTAACCTCTAAAGCGATTGCAAATGTGATCAATTGTGAGGAGATTGGAGAAATCACAGGAACTCTTATTTTGGAACACTATCTTCCTACTTGGAATATCTTTGTAGATCCAACTAACACATCAGTGGTCTTAAATCTCCTTCCTAATGTTGTTGTTTGGAATCAGATTCAGAATTCAAACTTACTTCCTAAGGATAAGAATTTATACCAAGTGGACCCCTATTGAAAAAGATCTGCTTCTACTTCTTAAGTCAGATTTGAAGATTGATCTTCCTCAAGTTATGTTTGACTATCTGAAGAGGTCTCTTTCTTCTTTTAAAAAAAGGAAAGACCTTCTCCATTCCTTATGGACGAGTTATTTCTTAAATACTTGTTCAGCAGGGGGTTAACATAAGTTTTGAGTCCAGTTCTTCTAAAATTTGGAGAGATAAGTTTGAATCTATCTATGAAGGATTCTGATGTTAGATTCTGCATAGTTATGCTTTGTATTCTAATGAAATCTCTGTATTAAGATTCTTATTAATAATTTCAGAGTTTGTTCATGCTTGTGTTCTGTTTTAAACTGTTGAATATTTATTCTATAATGTTCATGAGAATCTAAAATAAATAGGTAAAAGTACTCAATGTTTGTAACTTATTTTATTAATAAAAAGGAAGTTATTACAAGACAATTCGATTTCCTAGTTTGTTGGATTGGCCCTAAGGAATTCCCTAGGAGCATCTCACATGTCCAGATTATCTAAGAAATCTTGCCATTCTTCCTTAGCAAACTCCAAAGCCTCATTTTTCAGTTGGTTTCTGCGTCTGGATCTAAAAGATCTTCTTCTTATGTATGTCTTCACAAACGATGCTGAAGAGGAGAGCACTTCTGAAGCTGTCTGCTTGCTTGCAGATCCTTCAGCTACTACTTTTCCTTGGTTTGCTTGAGTTGCTACATTCAGTAATGTTGCCTTCCTGAAATCTCTCTTTGGAACCTAGATTTGCTTTTGCTTGTACATCTTGGTGTTTTAAGGATTAAGTGATGATGGAAGAAAGCTTACTTGAGTCCTTTTATAGACGTGATATTTACATGGTCTTGAGTTTAATATTGTTTAAGTATCGGTTAAATCTTATCGATACTCTAATAATAACTCTTGGAAATGTTATCTAGTATTCTAATCTAATTAGGATTCTCTATACAACTATGAGTTAATGTTTGATTAGTTTTACTGATGTTTCTGTGTACGTTTCACTTTGTTAATGTACTTTCAGAAAATCTAAAGAAACATTACTAGAATGTACTTGCATGATGAAGAAATCTTGATCAAAACAACTGCTTTATTAATATTAAGCATTTGGATTACAAAAATATATTAAATAAAAAGGGACAAGATGTTTCTAGTAAAGATCCTTAGCTAGATCATCCCGTGCCCAACGGCGTCCATTGTTGCCATTATCCACTTCTTCATCTTAAGAGTCAATTTCTTCTTCCTTATTTAATATTGGGAGTGATCGGTAAAACTGTTTGTTGACCCTTCATTTCTTCTTTGACCTTTTCATACTTCTTCTCTTTAGCTTCAGAGCAGCTATTGACGAACCTCCTTCTGAAGGTTGTTCAGGACTGCAGAAGTTGCCTCTTCAAAAGTAAGTGTTGTTGAGAGCAAAGGCTCAGTCTTAGAAGATTCAGAAGCAGCTCGCCTATAAAGATATTGGACTTCTAAACTTATAGAGTTCTCTGTTACATCTGTTATGACGGGTGTATTATGAATCTCATTTGGTGACTCCATATCTCTAGGAAGTTATTGATAAAAATGACTTAGAGGTTGGGTGCTTTTATAATGGCTTCTGTGTATTTCAAGAGTCTAATATTAATCCTTGCTTAATTCATGGAATAGTAATGATCCCTGAAGACTTTAAAGCATGCACCTTACATTTCTTAATGATTCTTATTACTTGATTACTTTTCTTTCTTGGAAACTGATCAAGTAATGATGATTTGAATTGCATTAATTAGTGGAAATTATTTTTCCTTTCCTTTTTTTCTTATTTTTCCTTCTTTTACTTTATTCTTTTTGATGTGACAAAAGGGGGATAAATAATAGTAAGTATTTAAGTGGAAACTGAACCCATGAGTACCTATTCAGTTGTACATATTGGTCATTTATTTTCTGTTTTTATGGTTACCTTGCCCAGGGTGTATTTTAACTTTCTTGTACACAGGTGTAAGGAAAAGCTTACAAACCTTAGACTTAGCTTATCAGACCCAGAAGGAGCTTACAAACCTCATATTCTGATGTTGCCAGAGAAAGTTAAATGGGAAACATATTTTAACTCTTTTGTACATAGTGTTAAGTAAGAGCTTACAAGCCTCTGACTTAGCCTAATAGACTCAGAAGGAGCTTACAAACCTCGTATTCTTATGTTGCCAAAGGAAGTTAAAATGTTATTATTTTGGTTTTCTTAAATATGGAACTAAGGTGGAGCTTACAAACCTCAACCTTGGAACTGTTTGACTCAGGAGGAGCTTGCAAACATCAGACCCTAATGTTACTAAGAAGACTGGTTTATTTTTTCTTGAAAAATAGTTCTTGGTGTTAGAATCAATAGAACTCAGTTGTGGACTATCAGACTCAGGGGGAGCTTACAAACCACATACCCTGTTGTTGCAGAGAAAATTAAATGCCTAACATTGTCCTTTAAATACTTGTGTTTATCATCATCAAAAATGGGGAGATTGTTAGAAAAAGATTTGTTCATGACATAATCTCTTTTAGTTTTGATGATAACAAAAGTATTGAAAGAATAATTATTTATTTGATGTGTGTTTTATTTATGCAGGTTCTTCTTCTTGTACATAAATTATCAGAATTTATTTTATTTAGACACACTTGGAAGTTGCTTCCTTGCTAGCTTGTGGTGGAAGAGTCTGAATAACAATTGCTAGTGTGGCTTGGCGCAGACTCTGAGCCGAAGGCCTCAGCATTCAGAAGAGTTACTACACTTGGTAATTATATATCAGCATCTGGTACCATTCAAATGGTGATAAAGCTGTGGATTATCTGTGCTGCAAAAAGCAAGTTGTATTGTCTTATTAGCTTGTCAGCTAGAGTCTACAAGATTGTAAGGCTCAATAAAGGTTGACATGCTCTGCGGATATCTGCTCTCAACGACTCTATTAGTACAGAACCTCTTGAAGACTCAAATGTTAAACGTGTTACACACTGGATTCAGAATCTGTTGTGCATCCTTCTTCAACGTCTCTTGTACTATGGGGAAAAGGCAAAGACACTTGATCAAGTTACTTTTTCAACTGCTAGTTTCTGCAAAGGCTATAAATATGGATGAAGATTCAAGTTTGAATCTTAACAAGGATTCTCCAGACGAAGGAGTAGCAAGATCAAGCAATTATCAGCTCTATTGTAATATGCATATTTTCTGTTATAGGTTGTAATTCTAAAAGCCTTAAGATTTCTTACCATTGAATATCTTAGAAATCTTAAGAGCTTTAGGTCTTTGTTATGGTGATTTCCCGTACCTCTGATACTTGTATCATGTACACCTTGTTATCTATTATGCTGAACCTTTAATAGTTTAGATCAAGTCTCTTGCTATGTGCTTGAGAAGAAGTCTTGTCTCATTGAGATTCAAGCAACAAGTATTAAGCCAAGATGCTTAAGCCACATAAGTCTCATTGCTTAAGTGGTTGAGCTGTGAAAATGTTATTCAGCTAGTCTGATTGAGGAAAGGAAGTCTTCGTCTAAGGGGTGCGAGCAGGAAGTCTCAAGTGCTGCTTGAGCAAGGAAGTCTCTATCTGGATGGCCAGAAGAGCAGGTGGCTCGTTCAGAGGGCGTGAGCAAGAAGTCTTAGACATGTGCTCTAAGAAAGGGTAAAGTCTCAACCAGAAAACCTTTGGAGTAGGTGGCTCGGTCAGAAGGTGTGATCAAGGAAAGTCTTAGACATGTGCTCTAAGCAAGGAAGTCTTAGACAGTTGGTCTGAGCAAGTGTAAAAGACTTACGCAGAAGCATAAGCGATTGTAATCATGAAGTGGTTATAATGAAAATCTCTTATGAGGTAAGGGGACTAGAGTACTCTTATTTAGGGGAGGAACCAGGATAAATCTTTTGTGTCTTCTGTTGTTATTTATTTACTTATGTTATATCAGATACTAATGAATCAAAACAGAATCTGAACACCAGAGCTGATTCTGAAACTCTGATCAGAAGTTAAATTAAAGAAAATGTGAAACACAATTCAACCCCCCTTCTTGTGTACTTTTCACACCTTCAATTGGTTTCAGAGCATGGTCTATGATTAACACTTAACAGTGGCACAAATAATGATCCAATAAGAAAAGTATAATTCTTCTTCAAGAAGGAATCAAGTGCCACATGAAAAATATCATACGGCTTTTCCTACCATTTTCAAAGGATGATTCCACTGAATTTAAATGATTGAAAAGCTAAACATATTTTTAAATCATTGGTCTTGATAAAGGGTTGCTGAAGGTCTATAGAATATCCTTGAAAGAGGTATTACTATAGAAGTTGATGGTGTAAAGATGATCATCTTGAAAATCTCTTTCACCAGCTCAAAATATGCATATTGAATACCTTCAGAGGTAGTTGCATTCTGGTAGATGCTCTATCTCACTTATGAGTATATCAACATCATTGATGTGTTTGATGCTTGGACTATCTTTGAATTCTTGTGCTTGGATTTGTGGGGAACAGTTTTGGAGCTTGAGCAGTTACACTTCATCTAATCTTTTCAAGCAAATTCCGAGAAGATTTCTCTTTGACTTAAATCTAAAGTCACAGTTATTCAGGAAGTTTACTACTTGAATATACTGTTTTTTGAAGATTTATCTTGCAAACTTCAAAGGAATGAAATGGAATTAGAAGATGAAAAACTATTCAACAGATCACCTTCTAAATTTAGCTCAAGTTCTTTGGAATGACTAATGATAAGAAACTTAGGTTTCTTGTCAGAAGAACTTCCATATTGGCTGAATGGATTGTGATATCTGTTGATAGAAGAGTAACTTCAAAAGCTTCTGAAATACTCATATGTCAATTGATTTCCCAAATCTGAAAGCAAGAAGAAAAACTACCAGAACCTAATATCAGATGCTCTTCAATGTCTAATCTTTTGAAGTTGATATTAGTGCAGGATACAGATGAAAAGAAACATCTGTGTTCTGAAATAAAAATCAAGTATTGAAGAGCAAGAGATGGTGTTAAATATATCTTTCTTCAAAATATTTGACAATGTGGAGCCTGTTCTTTAAGGTGATATCTTAAGAAAATCCATTGCTTCTTGATTGAGGATCATCATGGAAGTTGTTTTAAAAGACATTTCTATGAGAAGTCCTCAATTTCACTTTGAGTTCTATCAGTCGTACTAAGACAGTATTTTGATTTGCTTTGTGTCAATTTCTGATAGCTAACACCATCTGCTATCGAGCTTGTCAATGATTTTAGAGTCAAAAGATTTAATCCTAAACAATAAGATTAGTGACTGTGCTTAGAACAAGATTATGTTCCTATCATATCTCACCCTAGACAAATACTCTGGAGTGACATAAGATTTTGCTATTAGATTGAGACATAAGGTAAAGAAGAGTTTGTTTGTAGTTACATGTACGAGCTTATAGAAATATGAGTATCATAATGTATCTGCTACAGATATTAAGGAAAGAAGCAGAGGCATCTTCCATAAGGTTGTTTACAACATTTATTGGAGGAAAAGCCAACAACCCAAATTCAAGTACTAGTGGTACTGAATTTGGTGAGAGTAGTGGAATCAATGGTTAGACAGCAATTGAATCAGAATCCACTCAAAGTTGTGTTCATACTCTATTAGTCAAGTCTAAATAATGAATCAAGTCTGGCCAACAAAAAAAGGGTATGCTTGTTCTTTTCTAGTTTACCTTTTGATTTAATGAAACATTTGTATAGATGTAAATACAAAGCTTCTGTTAGACTTCTAGAGAAGTTCTTTAGAAAAGAAGAAATTCAGAAATATTTAAGAGGAAACTCTGTTATGTTTGTCTATACTAAATGTATTATTAAGCCAGATGATGATCTTATTAATGGGAAAATTTTCTTCACTTTTTGTGTCGTTATTGCTGTGTGTTAGCTGTCTAGAATTCAATTCAATATTCGTCTATCACTCATGACTCTTGTTTCAAGATAAAGTGCTAGTTCTTAATAAAATCTTAGAGACTTATGAATGACAGATAATATCTCTGTCTAAGTCTAGATCTACTAGACTCTGATGGATGATAGCTTCTGAAAGTTGTCAGTTTCTGAGATTCAGAAGAAGATTCTTTATGTCTGACATAACAGTTTAAGCAAAAGGTTTTCCAAAAACTTTTATAATACTTAAATTTTCATAAAGGTGAAACTCATATATGGAATTGAAATATTTGCTGGATAAAGAACCTTTGGGCAATAATGTTCTCTCTTTTGGTACTTGCTGTTACTATTCCCTATCTTGTGAAACATTATTGTGTCCTTTTTCGGACAAGATTCTTATTCTTGTAGGATTCTTGTTCAACTCTTCTTCTTTTTTTTCTTCTTGTTTGTGTGCTGATCAGACCAAACCTGAGATGAGTTCTTCAGTTAATTCTCCTTTGAATCAGCTTGTTGTCATCATTGAAAAGTTTGTGGATTTTAATGAGTTGCTTAAGATTGGTTTCAACTTCTGGAAGACTATGTCTAAACAAGGTTGGAATGGCTACTTTGAGATGCTCTGTGGTTTCACTTATCCAAGTCTTGTTAAAGAGTTTTAGATTAATGCCTCTATTGTTGAGTTGAATTCTGAGTATGCTATTTGGTCTAGAGTAACTGGTATTTCTATTACAGTGACCTCTAAAGCGATTGCAAATGTGATCAATTGTGAGGAGATTGGAGAAATAACAGGAACTCTTGTTTGGGAACACTATCTTCCTACTTGGCGTATCTTTGTAGATCCAACTAACACATCAGTGGCCTTAAATCTTCTTCCTAATGTTGTTGTTTGGAATCAGATTCTGAATTCAAACTTACTTCCTAAGGATAAGAATTTATGCCAAGTGGACCCTATTGAAAAATATCTGCTTCTACTTCTTAATTCATATTTGAAGATTGATCTTCCTCAAGTTATGTTTGACCATCTGAAGAGGTTTCTTTCTTATTTTCAAAAAGGAAAGGCCTTCTCCATTCCCTGTGAATGAGTTATTTCAGAAATACTTGTTTATCATAGGGTTAACATATGTTTTGAAGCCAGTTCTTCTAAAATTTGGAGAGACAAGTTTGAAGCTATCTATGAATAATTCTGATGTTAGATTTATGCATATTTATGCTTTGTATTCTGTTGAAATCTCTGTATTAAGCTTCTTATTAATAAATTCAGAGTTTGTTTATGCTTCTGTTCTGTTTTAAATTATTGAATATTTATTCTATGTTGTTCATGAGAATAAAAAATAAAAAGGTAAAAGTACTCAATGTTTGCAACTTATTTCATTGATAAAGAGGAAGTTATTGCAAGACAATTGGATTTCTTAGTCTGTTAGATTGGCCCTAAGGAATTCCCTAGGATCATCTGACATATCCAGATTATCTAAGAAATCTTGTCATTCTTCCTTAGCAAACTCCAAAGCCTCGTTTTTAAATTGGTTTCTACGTCTGGATCCAGAAGATCTTCTTCTTCTATGTGTCTTCATAAAGGGTGTTGAAGAGGAGAGCACTTCTGAAGCTGTATGCTTGCTTGTAGATCCTTCAGCTACTGCTTTGCCTTGATTTGCTTGAGTTGTTGCATTCAGTAATACTGCCTTCCTGAAATCTCTCTTTGAAACCCATATTTGCTTTTGCTTGTACATCTTGGTGTTTTAGGGATTAAGTGATGATGGAAGAAATCTTACTTGAGTCCTTTTTATAGACGTGATATTTACATGGTCTTGAGTTTAATATTATTTAAGTATTGGTTAAATCTTATTGGTACTTTAATAATAAATCTTGGAAATGTTATCTAGCAGTTTAATATATTTAAGATTCTCTGTATAGCTATGAGTTAATGTTTGATTAATTTTACTGATGTTTCTGTGTAAGTTTCACTTTGTTAATGTACTTTCAGAAAATCTAAAGAAAAGTTACTGGAATAGTAATGACCACTAAAGACTTTAAAGCATGGACCTTACAAACCTTAATGATTTTTATTACTTGATTACTTTTCTTTCTTGGAAACAGATCAAGTAATCATGATCTGAATTGCATTAATTAGTGGAAATTATTTTTCCTTTCCTCTTCTTTTTCCTTCTTTTACTTTATTCTTTTTTATGTGACAAAAGGGGGAGAAATAATAGTAAGTATTTAAGTGGAAACTGAACACATTGAGTACCTATTCAGTTGTACATATTTGCCATTTATTTTCTTGTCATTTATTTTTTGTTTTTATGGTTACCTTGCCCAAGGCAAATTTTAACTTTTTTGTACATAGGTCTAAGAAAAAGCTTACAAACCTCAGACTTATCCTATCAGACCCAGAAGGAAATTGCAAACCTCGTATTCTGGCGTTGCCAAAGAAAGTTAAAAGGGCAACATATTTTAACTCTATTGTACATAGTGTTAAGTAAGAGCTTATAAACCTCTGACTTAGCCTATTAGACTCAGAAGGAGCTTACAAACCTCGTATTCTGATGTTGCCAAAGAAAGTTAAAATGTTGTTATTTTTGGTTTTTCTTAAATATGGAACTAATGGGGAGCTTACAAACCTTAGCCTTGGAACTGTTTGACTAAGGGGGAGCTTGCAAACATCAGACCCTGATGGTACTAAGAAGACTAGTTTATTTTTTCTTGAAAAATAGTTCTTAGTTTTAGAGTCAATAAAACTCAGTTGTGGACTATCAGACTCAGGGGGAGCTTACAAACCTCATACCCTGTTGTTGCAGAGAAAATTAAATACCAAACATTGTCCTTTAAATACTTGTGTTTGTCATCATAAAAAATGGGTAGATTGTTAGAACAATATTTGTTCATGACATATTCTCTTTTAGTTTTGATGATAACAAAAGTATTGAAAGAACAATTTTTTATTTGACGTGTGTTTTATTTATTCAGGTTCTTGTTCTTGTACATAAATAATCAGAATCTATTTTACTTAGACACACTTGGGAGTTGCTTCATTGCTAGCTTATGGTGGCAGAGTCTGAAGAACAATTGCAAGTGTGGCTTGGCACAGACTCTGAGCTGAAGGCCTCAACATTCAGACGAGTTACTACACTTGGTAATTGTATATCAACATCTGGTACCATTCCGAGTTGGTGATAAAGCTGTGGGGCACAGGAAAAAACACTCGATCAACTTGCCTTTTCAACGGCTAGTTTCTGCAAAGGCTATAAATATGGATGAAGATTTAAGTTTGAATCTTAACAAGGATTCTCCAGACGAAGGAGTAGCAAGATCAAGCAATTATCAACTCTATTGTAATATGCATATTTTCTGTTATAGGTTGTAATTCTAAAAGCCTTAAGATTTCTTACCATTGAATATCTTAGAAATCTTAAGAGCTTTAGGTCTTTGTTATGGTGATTTCCCGTACCTCTGATACTTGTATCATGTACACATTGTTCACTATTCTGCTGAACCTTTAATAGTTTAGATCAAGTCTCTTGCTATGTGCTTGAGAATAAGTCTTATCTCATTGAGATTCAAGCAACAAGTATTGAGCCAAGATGCTTAATCCACGTAATTCTCATTGCTTAAGTGTTTGAGATGTGAAAATTTTATTTAGCTAGTCTGATTGAGGAAAAGAAGTTTTCATCTGAGGGGCGTGAGTAGGAAGTCTGAAGTGCTGCTTGAGCAAGGAAGTCTCTATCTGAATGGCCAGAAGAGCGGGTGGCTTATTCAGAGGGCGTGAGCAAGAAGTCTTAGACATGTGGTCTAAGAAAGGGTAAAGTCTCAACCAGAAGACCTTTGGAGCAGGTAGCTCGGTTAGAAGGTGTGATCAAGGAAAGTCTTAGACATGTGCTCTAAGCAAGGAAGTCTTAGACAGTTGGTCTAAGCAAGTGTAAAAGACTTATGCAGAAGCATAAACGATTGTAATCGTGAAGTGGTTATAATGAAAATCTCTTGTGAGGTAATGGGACTAGAGTACTCTCAGTTAGGGGAGGAACCAAGATAAATCTTTTATGTCTTTTGCTGTTATATATTTACTTATGTTATATCCACTACCAATGAATTAAAACAGAATCTGAACACCAATTCTGATTCTGAAACTCTGATCATAAGTTAAATTAAAGAAAACACGAAACAGAATTCAACCCCCTATGTACTTTTCACACCTTCATTAACGTCGCTTGAGCTCGACGGTCCGGCGGTGAAATCATGGAACGCCAAAAGCAAATGAATTAACTCTCGATCAAACACACCAACACAAAGATCTTCAACCTTTTTCAAAACCTTTTCCAATCTTTTTCATAAATGGAAAATTCCAACAAGATTTCATTTTCGCATCCATTGCATCATCATCATTCTTATCCATACGAAAACCATTTTCCACTTGCTTGGAACTAGCTATGATTTAAAAAGTGTGAAACAAACCTCTTCATCTTGAGTCCTTACCTTCATAATACCTTCATCAATGTCGATCATCATTTTGGCGGTCTTCATAAAGGTTCGGCCAAGAATCAAGGGTGTATTCTCATATTCCTCCATATCCATTACTATAAAATCAACCAGAAACATGAATTTGTCAACTTTTACCAACACATCCTCCACTACACCGTGAGGACGAGTTCTTGACTTATCCGTGAATTGCAATGTCATTGTATTTGATCTCATTTCAATGTTTCCAAGCCGTTTAACCATAAATAACATAATCAAATTTATGCTAGCACCCATATCAATCAAAGCTTTATAATTGAAATCATTACCTATAGTTATAGGTAAAGCAACTCTTCCCGGATCTCCTTCTTTCCGCGGAAGAATACTTTGAATGATAACGCTACAATTAGCATTAAGCGGGATGGTTTCTTTATTCGTAAATCTCTTTTTTTTTTAAGTATGTCCTTCATGTATTTAGCATACTTAGGCATTTGTTCAAGTGCCTCAGAGAATGGAATGTTAATTTACAATCGTCTAAAATTATCCACAAACTGAGTGTAATACCTCACATTATCCTTTTTGGTAGGAGCATGGAGATAAGGTAAGTTTTGAATTGGAATGTTACCTATATGCTCCTTTCCTTTTCTACTATTTTTCTTTTTCTCTCCACTCGAATTCTTTTCTATTTCATCCTTCTTTCTTTCCTCCTTTTCAACTAAATCATCCTCCACATTTTTCTACTTCTTCTTCAACAATTTCTTTTTCTTTTTCAACTACAACCTCCTCTTCCACAACTTTCTCACTAATGCCCATATCAATCTCTCTACCACTTCGAGTAAAGATAGCTTTGCAAGTCTCTTTAGGATTCACTTAAGTATTCGCGAGAAAAGTCTCATTGTATTGGTCGGATAATTATTTAGACAATTGCCCAATTTGTGTCTCAAGATTCCTAATAGATGAATCAGTATTCTTTTGGTTGGAAATCGACATTTTCATAAATTGATTGAATGTGTCCTCCATTTTTTAGTTTCCACTTTGAGGTTGTGGAGGTTGAATGTAGTTTTGGTATTGATTTTAACGGTTGGAAGTTCCCGGATCATGCCTCCATCATTGTTGGTAACCTTGGTTATTACCTCTTGGTTAGTAACCTTGGTTGCCTTTTTGATACGGAGGTGGTCTCAGTTAATAGCCTTGATTTTGGTTTTTGTTTCCCATGTAATTAGCTTCCTCTATTACCGGAGGACAATACCTGAGGGAATGGTCTTCCTTGCATAACTAACAACTTGTAACTTGTTGATTTTTGCTGCGAATTTCTTGCATCTCCTTTATTTGTTGTGGAAGTTATGACATTCATTGTGTTAACACCTCCACTTGTTGGGATATCAACTTGTTTTGTACAAGAATATCGTCATTAGTATCCAATTCGATCAATCCCGGCTTCCTTTGAGATGTACCTCAGTTATGTTGGCCTTGGTGATCGTTGAGTGTCATCCTATCAATGATGACAACTGCATCCTCCGAACTCTTCGACGTTAAAGATCCATCAGAGGTAGCATCTAAGAGAGTTTTGTGAACCAGTTGGAGTCCATTCTGAAATATATGCACTTGTGTAAAATCATCAAAATCGTAGCCTTTACATTTTCGCAACATAGATTTGAACCTCTCCCACGCTTCATTGAGAGATTCATTATCACCTTGAGCAAACATAAAAATTGTCATCTTTTCCTCCATGAATCTATTGTATGGAAATAATCTTTCAAGAAACCTTTCTCCCAATAAATTCTAATCGGTCATAACAAGAGTAGATTGATCAAGATACCACTCCTTAGCCTTCCCTATCAAAGAGTGAGGGAATAACCTCTTGAACAATTGTTCCTCTTCAGCTTCTGGAGCTCTCGTTACTCCCGCAATCTCGTAGAACTTTGTAAGATGAGTGAACGGGTCTTCGTGATCTAGCCCGATAAAGGGATTTTAATATAAAAGTTAAAGAATTCTAGTTTTCATCTCTGAGTGCCTTCCATTGTTTGCATTGTAAGAAAACTGAGCATTATGTCCCGGACTATTGGTACATGGACCTCAGTGAGGAGGTGGAGGTGGAGGTGGTTCTGCCATGATTGGCGTAACAATGGGGGTAGTTAGTGGATTACTTGAAGAAGTTTCTTCGCGCTCCCTTTTTGCTTTAGCTAGTTGCCTTCGTCTTCTAGTTTTTCCATTAAGTCTCCGCACAATTCTATCAATCTCTAGATCAAATAGAAGTTGGTCTGTAGGTACACTTCCTCGCATAAACAGATATCCGAAACACTAACCAAATAAAATAACAAGCACAAGGAATATGAACTGAGGTAAGAGATAATAATACAAAGCTTAAAATTGATAAACTATTTCAATGCTTGCAATATCAATCAACAATCCCCGGCAACGACACCATTTTATTGAAAGTATAATACGTGGTGAAAGTTGTTTTATCGTCTTCACATGGATTGTTTTGATATCACTTGTCGTTCTATAGTTTATGAAGTCTTAAGTGAGGTTTTAAAAGGTGTTTTGTCTGGAATCATAATAAGTTTTCACAAGATTTAGTAGCAAAGAGTAAAGTTTAAAAGATGTTTGTTTAAAAAAATATATCAAGAATAGATTTCATCAACCTAACTTGCATATATTCTATTAATCAAGTATGTGAATTTGTTTCCGATCAATATAATCACGTACCCTCTCAATACCATTTATGCCTAAAGCGGTTTCCTGAGTATTATTGTATCCATCACTAGATGATGTCTCATGCTAAAAACCAATACAATAATCTTTAAGATTGATACAAAGCAAATATCAACTCACAAATCTATGTCTAGAGTTTGTTCATTGATAGATGAATATCTTAGATCAAGTTTTGCAAAATCTATGTCTAGAGTTATTCAAATCAAAGATATATCATTAAGAAAAAAGATATTCACCATATATTAATCATCAACTTGTTCACATACAAAATATTAAAGAAAATACATACAAGATCAAGGAAGACTACATCTACCCTTGATACAATGGAGTTTAGCTACCTATCACCATGGTAGCTTAAGCAACAAGTAAGAAAGAAAGCTCTACTAGCATCAAAGTTGAAAGATAGAAGAATGATGCTCCAAAGCTTTGATTTTTACCCCTTTTGGAATTTTTAAGCTTTTTGACCTAAAATATCTTCTCTAAATCTGAAAAGTGAAAGTTCTCTGCAAAATATCTAGAAAGTTGCTTTATATACAAGTGCCTCTAAGTGAAACCGCGCTAAGCCCATGCAAAGCTCGCTTAGCGCGATCAGTAACCAAGAAGGAAAAAATCAGGAAGCGCGCTAAACGCAGTATGACCGGGCTAAGCGTGATTTTGTTCATTTTGCTACTGCCTCTTCTTCAAAAGGGCGCTGGAAATCGGACTAAGCGGGCTTCGCACTGGAAACCGGGCTAAGCGAGCTTCAAGTTCAAAACTTCACCAAAATGATCTTTTTCTTTCTTTGGCTTCCTTTTTCATTCTTTTGTGTCTTTTTATATGATGTTCAAGCCTAATTCCTACACAATAACACACAAATCAAGGAATCCAAAGGTATATGCAATTATATTGAAGATTCACATATTTTCATGGAATAGTTCAATTAAAACAAAATTAATGAGTTGAAAAATGCCAAGAGGGATGGTCCAATTTAAGTCATATTTGGCATTCAACAGGAAGAAGGAGTAGTTCTGGATATCATTTTTTGGGATTCTTATTTTTCCTCTCATCTCATCTTTGAAGATCTCTCCGACCTATCCAAAGTTTCAAATCTCAATTCCAGGGCATTAGTCTGGTATCACCTGTTGATATCAAATTTCTTGCGAAAAAAAAGGATCTGACTTCTTTGGATATTGATGAAAAAGCTTTTATGTTGCTTCTCAAATCAGATCTGAAGATTAACCTCCCTCAAGTAATGCTTGAAGATCTGAAAATGAATCTCACTTCCTTTAAAGATGGAAGTTCAAGTTTCATTCCATATGGAAGAGTTCTTTCTGAACTCTTCATTCAATAAGAAGTTGGGATAACTATGACTGAGGTTAAAACACAAGTTTGAGGAGATAAGTTGAAGCTTACATAAGCTTTAAAAGTTGTTAACCCTTTTAAGGTCATGGTGGTCTTTGTGGATGGATTTTCTTCTTCTTAGTTGTTTTTATGTTTTGTTTATTTTGTTTTGTGTTTTATCTCTGTAGTTCATTTGTTCATTTTAATAAAAAATTCCCTTTGTGCATCTTTTATCCTACTTTGTTTATCTTACTGATTAATTCATAAGCATAACCATTATTGAAGAAATTAAAAGGAAGTTTATGACTACTAAAGAGAAAGGAAAACTTTATCCATCAGGGATATTACAAGATTTGTTCCTAGACACTATTACATGGGTTTTCAATCCTGATCTTCTTGATCCCTTGTAAGTCTCTAAAAAAATATTGTACTCTTCATACCTCTAAGAGTCTCGATAAGTTTTCCATTATGCATCCCACTCTTCATCTTCTGCTGGAACCTTGCTCTTCTCAGCAACTTCAGCAGATGCTCCTTCATCTTGTGCTTTTGTGGTCTGCATTTTTTCCTCAGCATTTTCTTCTTCTTCGGCTCTATAGCCTCTTTTCTCATTAGATTACGATAATCCTTGTTGAAATCTCGCTTATCTGCTTTAAAAGTTCTTTTCATACCCATTCTTGTGCTTATCTTTAGTTGTGTATTTTGTTGTGCTCTACATCTGTTTTATATAGTCTGTATAGAATCTCCTCTATCTTGAAGATTCCATTCTTTGAGTCTTGAGCCTTTGAACCTACTGTTTCTTGGAATCAGTGTAGTTAGAGTCTATCTTTGACCATCTTAAAAATTGTGGTTGGTATTTTTATTTGTCACCAGTCTCTGCATTTAAAATACTTTAAAATCTTTTTAATAATGACAAAAAGGGGGAAAGTGCATGGAGTATTTAATGAGTTGTAGATTTATTTTAAATACGTCTAAAACCAACACTCTTGGGTTCTGAGTTACTATTATTTAAATTGTGAATGAATCTAATCTCAATGTGCTTAATGAGAGATTTAATTAACATATATAGGACTTAAGGAATGCTTACAAACCTCAACTTAAGAAATATTAAACTAAAGGATGAGCTTACAAACCTCAACCTAAGGTCTGTCAAACTCAAGGGGAGGTTAAAAACCTCAACCTGATGTTAGAATCTGTTAATTAAATTAAAAATATTCAATTAACATAGATAAGGAGTTAAGGGGAACTTACAAACCTCATCTTAATGGACTATCAGACTTAGGGGGAGCTTACAAACCTCACCTTAATGGACTGTCTAACTTAGGGAGAGATTACAAACCTCAGACTCTGATGTTAGACTGTGTTAATTAAATCATCAACCATTGCTTTTATTTAGTGGACAAAGCTTTTGACCAGATAAAACTCTTCATATTGCCTGAGTTGTTCACTTATACTCATGGCTATCTAGTTCCAACTGTTATGGTCACCGTTTGAAATAGATTGGTTACAAAATATAATTAAAATATCTATTTTGCAATGGCTCTTAATCTGCCTTGAAACTAGTTTTTCATATCTTCAAACAAACTACCTCCAACGGCTGTTTTCCTGGAAATATAAAAGGAAGTTCAAGGACTTAAAGAAGATGATGATTATGCTGATTAAGCTAATCAATTTGATCTTGCAGAAAAATTGATCATGTTGATCATTACTGGTTTGATTGTTGAAAACTCATAAAGTATTAAATATTCAAATACTAAGGAAGTATTTGAATAAGCTGTCAACAGAACTATACAACACAAACATCATCCGATACAAGCAAGAACACTTATGTATATTTGTTAGCTTGTACATAGGGTCTTAAGATTTCTTATCAATGTTTATCTTAGAAATCTTAATGACATCAAAATATGTGTTGTAACTGCGCACCACTGATAAGTGTATCAAGTGCATTTGTAATTACTATCCTAAACTACTGTTTAAAATATGTAAAATTCTCAGACTTAACATTTGAGCATTTAAGTCTCATGCTTGAGGGCAGAGAGAGGAAGTCTCGATCAGTTGATTGAGCAGGAAATCTTGAACTAAAGGTTTAAGCAAGGAATTCCCATTATTGATAGATTGAGCAGAAAGTATTGACCAAGGGTTTAAGCAAGGAAGTCTCATTCTGGATAGATTGAGCAGGAAGTCCTGAACAGGTTGTTTATTCAAGGAGGTCTCATGCTTGAGGGCTTGAGCAGAAGTCTCATTCTAGTTTGATTGAGCAAGAAGTCTTGAGTTGATGGCATAAGTAATTGTAATCTGATTGACTATAGATAAAAGCTCTTGTGCAGCAAGGGAGCTGGACTACTCTCAGTTGAGAGCAACTAGGATATATTGTGTTTCTATTTATTTACTTCTGCTTTTACATTATGCTGTGCAACAAACTCTAAGGCCAGACTTTGATCTGATTCAGCACCTTACTTAGATCAGAATCTGAGCTTGACATCTTAGGTTCTAAAATAGGGTTTAGAATCTGATGTTTCAAAATCATAAATGAAAATATATTTTTAGGAATACAAAATTTAACCCCCACTTTTTGTGTATTTTGCTCACAGTCAACCAATGCCTTAGCCATTATGAAAAGGTTGAATGATAAAGAAATTCTCACTCTTAAAGACTCTTACGGATGTGGTTGTATCACAAAAGGATATGCCTTGAAAGGAAGTTGTCAACATAAGTTTTGACAATTGAAGAGGGGGTACAACTATTGAAAGAAGGGTGTGGAATCTTGTCTTCTAACGAAGCTAATCATATAATTGTTGGGAGCAGTGATAAACAGATGCTCGAGATAAAGTTAATCTTAAAGGAGAATAACATGGAAAAAGATGTTTTGACATCATTCTAGAACATCATAAGGGTTCTAAAGTATTCAACAATTCCAGTTTAATAAAGTGTAAATGAACATCTTGACATGTGTCATCACTTCATTAGGGAACTTTTTGAAGAAAATGAGGAAGCTCTTGAACACATGGAAATCTAAAAACAATTGGATGGTAGTCTCACTTAGGAATTAAAGGATACTCTTAATGTCTGCTCGCGTGAGAATTAACAGTAGTTAATAGTAGGGACGTGTGTAGGGGATTTTATCTCTCACTAGGTATGTGTTGCACATGAAATAATACACAACTTGCTTGTTTTTATACCTCCTTTATATGGACATGCATTACAAACAATGATCTTAATCTTTTGCTATTTTTCTCTTGCTACCATCACATCTACATTTCAAAATGAATGAGGTATATGTAAATTTAAAACCCTCTAAAACAATGAAGAAATAAAGGATGAACAAAGGGGTTTGGCCTTCTGTAAATAGGGAAGATGCAATATCAACTACAACCGGCAAGAAGACTGTTACCATGAGGAAGTCTGTGAAGAAAATACTTGTTCGGAAACAAGGTTATGACTCAGAGGTTTATGAACATTGGATTGCCTATAAGAATTGCAGAAAATGGATTAAAGGTTAAGCTCAGATGTTCTAGCTTAGCTGTTCTAGCCCTTTTATGTTTTTGGATGGATTAAAGATTAAGCTAAAATGTTTTAGCTCAGATGCTCTATAGCATATTTTATCTTTTTTTATTTTAAGTCAAATCTAATGGTGTGCATCGTTTGATGTTGTTCTAGTTTTTTCCTCATGTTTTTGGATGTGTATGTGCTAACATACTAACCTTTACATGACTAGCTTCTGGATGTTTTCTGGTGTGCTAACCCTTTTCCAAATTATGGCAAAAGGGGGGGGGGGGGGTAGGACTGTTTTGGTAAGTGCTGAAGTAACACTGGTTTTTGTTTGGTACTAACCATATCTGGGAAAGTACTAATGTTATGCTCCATGCTGGAGCATCGGACAAGACATCTGGTTTTGGTCCTTGTATATGTAAAAACAAATATGTTTGTATATTATTATTCATTGATATTCTTATATTAATTACTAACTGGTTTTGTTTGCATGACTAAGTATGTAAATGATTGCATACTAATATATGTTAGTTAGTAGAATTGTATGCTACTAACTATGTGATACTAGATTCATGCATGACTAAGTCTGTGAATGATTGCATGATTGTCTGTTTGGTTTAGAGCAACTCAATGGATTATTTGTAAGCATCTGAATAATGATACTTCTGACTTTTGCTGCTGCTAGTGCTTAACCCTGATATGGAAATTGTTGTTGCTTAAATGTTATAAAGATAGAGTACATCTACTCACTGTCACTTGTTCTGATTGAAGAAGTGTTGTTTATCTTAAAGAGTTGTTTTGCCATAATTTTACATAGGGGGGATTATTGTTACTAAAGGACTGGTCCTTTGGATTGGCTGTATTTTAGAAAAACAACAACTTGGAGAAGTATCTAAGTATTCAAGATTAGTCTAGCTTTCTAAAGCTGTATGGAACCAAAGAATGGACACATGTTGGGCGCAATGCTCAAGCATGTTGGTACGACATCTAAGCCTTGTGAAACATGCCCAAGATTGTTGCATTTTACCAAAATTTGAGAAGATTCAATTGTATTTTATTGCTATTGGTTTAGCAATATGATTTTATGATTTGTTGGATAGTTGTGAAGATCAAATCAGATTTAAAAGAGATTTAAATTTAAAATTATAACAAACCGAATCATATCTTTTTGTTGGGGATATTCAAGGAGAAAATCAAATATCTAACCGATTGTGCAAAGATTTTGGACAAAAATAACTGCAGATCCACAAGGAAAAAGTCCATAGTTATTTTGCTATATAAGCATCTCAAACCTACATTGGAAAGCAATCACTCTCAATGAAGATCATTAAGTGTTAGGTTTTGTGTCATGTATTCCATGCTAATGTCCTAATAGGATTAATGTAGAATCTTTATGTGCACCTCTATGTTTCAGTAACTAGGCATAGAAGGTTTGTCTAGTCGAGTTATAAATTCAACATTGTTATGTACACATCTATGTTTCAGTAACTTGGCATAGAAGGTTTGTCCAGTTGAGTTGTAATATTCAAAATTCTTTCATATTTTGAAGATTGAAGTTGATCACTAGGGTTTAGTGGTTGTTTGCCACTATCATTGGTTTTATGGCAGAGAAGAAAGTGAGTAGGTTCTCATGTTTATGAGGAGGCTCTAAGTAGAAAGTTATTGGATAGTGTTAGGAAGAGGCATTGAACAACACAGGGTTTGTTGTTGCTTGTAAGAATAATTGTACTAAGCCACTAATAGTGAATTTTCTTTCTTGGGCTATGGATTAGCCCCCCAGACGTAGATGTAGTTTCACTGAACTAGGTAAATAATTTATTGTATTCTTTATTGCTTTTTTGCTATATCATCTAGTGATTGTTATTATAGTTGTTATGATGTATCTTTTCGAACCTGTTGTCGGAGTATCGTGTTCAACATTTGTCCCCTAAGGAAAAAAAATTTAAGGATTCGTTTAATGAATATATCAAAATCATTTTTCCTCTTAGGATGATTAGTCTTTAATAGGAGTTAGGCTCCAATGGCACTTGTTGGAAAGTGACTTCAAGCACAATAGGGGAGTGAATTGTGTTGTTCAAAAATCATGATTAAGTTTAAGTTTTATTACTTAAGAGGCAATTGTGTTAGTATTCGAGAAATTAGAGCGAGAGAGAGAGAGAGAGAGAGAGAGAGAGAGAGAGAGAGAGAGAGAGAGAGAAAGTGGAAAATAAATAAAGCAGTAAAACAAATAAAAGAGATAGAGTTAGAGAGATGTCACTTGTGAGTTATCCAAGTTCAGCCGAACACTGGCCTAGTCCTATCCCCAAGTGATCTTATTGAGATTTCACTATAATATTAAGCTTTTGCAGGTTATGCCCATGAACCCTTGGTACAAATGAATCGAGATATTTTAAACCGGCTTATCTTCCCAACCAAAAGAGAGCTTTTCAACGGCCTGAGCTCACGAACTGAGTAGAGATTTTACAGGCTGATCTCAATAACACAGATAAACTTTTCCAAGCTGATTTCTCTAAGAAAAAAGAGATTTCGCAAATGGTTGATCTTAAGAACCAAAATCAATTCTTCAAGAGTATTGCACTCTTGAAAATAACAACATTGGCACGACACTAGAGAGAGAGAGAGAGAGAGAGAGAGAGAGAGAGAGAGAGAGAGAGATGAATTATGAATAATTAGGAAAATCCCAAATTTTGTTGTGAAATGAAGTGAGGAGGCATCCTTTATGTAGGAAAATATTTCGCTAAAAAAGAAAATAATCCATGGGCCAATTAACTCACCTAATCAATTAGGTCTTGCGTCTAATCAATTAGGTATTTATGTAATTGATTACTATGGCCCAAGAAGGACGGTTTTGATATAGAGTCATTATCAATCATTAAGAGATTATCATAATCGATTATGTAATTGATTATGCTTCATCTAGTTAGGATATAAATCTAATCGATTAGGTAATTTAAAATTTTCTCCCAATCAAGTTGACAGTCTCCTAATTAACTGGCTAGAAAGTGAAATTATTTTTAGGTATTTTCTTAGCTAAATTGAGGCTTAAAAAATTGATTTACGTGCGTGTGAGTTGCCTTAATATCTTAGAAGTTACTCCCCTACTTTCATAATACTTTGGTCAATCAGACAGACATGACCAAGCGACCTTTCACCATTATTCTCTTTCACAACTCTAGAGCTTTCAAGTTCCTTTTCCATAAGCCTCTTCTATATAAAATCACTTCTATCACAAAATATGAGCCGACTATTCTCTTTAGGAGAGTGGCCTCGGCCGAATCGGTGGGAAGTTTTCCTTTCTCGATGTACGTTATAATGGGTGAGATCAGGGAAATTTGTGAGGTGCCTTCTATGATCACCATCTCTACTTTGGGGGTTTTGATGCTCGGGCTCCTCAAATTTTCCTAGATGAAGGAATAATAACCCTAGAGGCTCTGGTGCTTGCAATCTTAGAAAAGATGTCTTCCATGGAATTCGGCTCTATTGCGATGTGCAAGATTTCTTAAGATTTGACTTTATCCAACCTTTCTCTTGCAAGGATACATATCACTATAACAAAGGGTATTGATTTGATCATATCTTTTGAACTTTGACACTACCAGGTGAGATTCTGTTTACAACATACACTACTACGAAAAACCCATTTAACAACGGTTAGGAATGACATATAATGACGCGGGCGAGGGCGTTGTTATGTAGATTGTCATTGTATGTATGATACTTACAACGACGACCTTGTAGGTATTGTAATAAACAGGAAAGCACGCTAACTATCACAACGGTTTTGCAATACATCGTTGTAATAAATTTAATTGTCCTCGGTTCGATTCCCAGCAATGCAGTTTTGATATTTATTTTTCCTGGCTAGCGCGCCAGATATTATAACAGTTATGAAATATAACTGTCGTTAAAGTTTCTGCAAAATTAACAAATATGATCCTGCTTTTATAATTAATCCCATTTTTTTACCTGTATTATTGTTCTCCATATCTCAGCACAGCAGAAAAATACAATTCACATTTTGTGATAATGTTTTCATAATAATATTAATCGTATCATATTCATAATATCACATATACCAGATTACAGTTTATCAGAACAAACAACCTACATAAATAAAATATCACATATACCATATTACAGTTTACACACATTACATAACTTCACATAATTGTAACTTGGTGTATAATTGATATCTTGTCTCTTGGTGTCTTGTCTCCTGGCCTGGTGTCTGGACTCAAAATACCTATGATTTCAAATAATTATACTTGTTAGTAAAAATACTTCTAAACTATAACATACAATTAATATATTATGAATAAATAATAAATTACGTACTTGTTAATTTTCCCATATGCCTTCTTCATGATCGAGTCGTATAGCATGCACGACATCTCCATCAACTTCATCATATGAGGTAGGAACTTGTGTTGTGTAAGAAGGTGTGGACGGAATATCAAGACTTTCATCACTAAGAGGAATGTATTTTCCTTGGAGAACGATTGACCATTTCCCTGATTTGTCCAATGGATCGGAAACATAGAAAACTTGTTTTGCTTGAGAAGCCATGATGAATGGTTCTGTATTAAAAGATGCCTTGCCAAGGTCGACCCGGGTGAATCCTAAGTCATCAATGTCTACACCATTACTATTATTGGGAACCCACTTGCATTTAAATAAAGCCACTTCGAAAATAACATAATCAATCTCCCAAATCTCATCAATGACACCATAAAACGCGGTAGTTGCCAATACCGGATTCTTATCTTTCAAACTAGAGAAATACATCGATTCAGCTTCAACCTTAACCCCACTATTTTGTATTGTACTACGATCATCTTTTGATTTTGTATAAAAAGTATAATGACCAATGTCGTATGCACTCCAGGTAATGACACAAATTTTGGCACGTACGACAACCATCTAAGTATCTCGGATGCACTAGGATCATTAGATACACTTTTATTAAACTAATCCATGAATCTATTATTATACTCTATCAACAACAACTTGTCATTCATTCGGGGATATTTTTTCTTCATAAGTCTTTTGTGAGTCTCTATGAAAGGTTGAACCTCATCTATATTATTCAATATATAGAAATGTGATTGAATAACTACATCCCGAGCCATTGACCTAACATTTAGACCTTGAATACCTCTTCCGTCTGTGTCAGCATGACGAGACTTTGGAATTTCTATAGAATCTGCATCCGACAAATAGCTTGTACAAAACTCAACAACTTCTTTTGTGATGTACCTTTCAATAATCGAAGTTTCCGGTCGGTGATGATTCTTCGTATATCCTTTAAATATCTTCATATACCGCTCTATTGGATACATCTACCTTAAAAAAACTGGACCACAAATTCTGATTTCTCTTACGAGATGAACAAGTAAGTGAACCATAATGTCAAAAAATGATGGCGGAAAATACATCTCCAATTGACACAAGATTATGGCAGCCACGTCTTCTAATTCATCCAATTTTTTGAAATCAAGAACTTTATTACATATGGCATTAAAGAATAAACACAGTCTCGTTATAGTTACTCTCACATTTTTTGGAAGGATCCCACGGATAGCCACGGGTAGAATTTGTTGCATCAATACATGACAATCATGAGATTTTAAACCAATTAACTTGAGATCTTTCATTGATACAAGTTTCTTGATGTTTGATGAGTAACCTTGCGGAACTTTAATACCTTGCAAACACTCGCAGAACATCTTCTTTTCCTTTTTAGATAGAGTGTGACATGCTGGAGGCAGATAAGTTCTTTTTCCTTTCTCTATTGGAGCCAACTATTTTTGTATACCCATCTTCTCCATATCTAGACGGGAAGTCTTACTATCTTTAGTCTTGCCCGGAATGTTTAGAAGTGTGCCAATCAAACTATCACACACATTTTTCTCCACGTGCATCACATCAAGACAATGTCTAACATCAAGACTTGACCAATATGGAAGATCAAAGAAGATGGACCTCTTTTTCCATATATTTTTCGTAACCGCCCCTTTTTCTTTTCCTCTCTTCCCACCTTTTTCTTTTTCTCTCTTCCCACCTTTTTATTTTTCTCTCTTCCCAAGGACAACATTAATGTATTCTTGTCGTTGATAAACTTCATCCCCGGTTAAAGGTTTAGGAGCCTCACCAAACTCCTGTTCTCCATTAAAAGCCTTTCACAATCTACGATAAGGATGACCCGGTTTTAGAAATTTTCGATGCCCAAGGTAAACGGTCTTTTTTCCAAACTCAAGTTGGTGATAACAAGTATCATCCTCACATATAGGACACGCTTTATGTCCTTTGACACTGTATCCCGCCAAGTTACCGTAAGCCGGAAAGTCGTTAATTGTGCAAAATAACATTGCACGCATATTAAACTTTTCCCCAGAATATGCATCATCAACTTCAACGCCATCATCCCACAAGAGTCGTAAATCATCAATTAATGGACTAAGATAAACATCTATGTCGTTACCAGGTTGTCGTGGTCCAGAAATCATCATACTTAACAGTATATACTTGCGCTTCATGCACAACCAAGGAGATAGGTTGTAAATAGTGAGAAGAACATGCCACAAAGTATGATTAGTGCTCATATTACCAAAGGGGTTCATTCCATCAGTGGAAAGTCCAAGCCTAAGATTTCTTGGCTCGACTCCAAAATCCGGAAACAACGAATCAATTTTCTTCCATTGCAAAGAATCAGCTACATGGCGAATGTTTCCATCACGAATCCTTTCATCTGCATGCCATCTAAGATTCTTTGCGTCATTCGAATTAGCAAAAAGTCTCTTTAATCGTGAAATTATTGGCAAGTACCATAACACTTTAGCAGGAGGATGCTTCCTACTAACATTATCAAAGTGATCATTGTCATCACCATTGCTAGCCTTCGCGACACACCACATTTCGGACATTGAAACAAGTCTTCATACTCTTTCCGGTATAATATGCAATCATTAGGGCAAGCATGTATCTTGATATACTCCAGACCCAGTGGACATAATATCTTCTTGGCCTCATAGCAACGATCTGGCAATTTGTTATCTTCTGGTAACATTTGCTGTAGCAATTCGAGTAATTCCGTGAAACTTTGATCCGACCATCCATTTTTTGCCTTCAGACTAAACAACTTTAACACCACCGACAATCGTGTGAACTCTGTGCATCCCTTATATAAAGGGGTGTCTTTATCACTACATAAATTATCATAAATATGAGCATTCATAAAAGAAGATTCCCCAATATCACGGAACATATCCTCTAGGTGATCTTCCATATATTCATCTTCCTCCACTCTTTGACTTTGTGACGCCCGACTTTCCTTATTATCCACCTCACCATGCCACGTCCATATTATATAATTTTGACATATACCATCACAACAAAGGTGATTGTGTATTTCTTTCTTTGTACCCTTTTTTATATTAGCGCAAACAACACAAGGACAATAAAAGATACCATCATTGCTGGGAAGATGTTTATCAACGTTTTCAAGGAATTCACAAACTCCGTTCTCATAAACCGGATCTAATCTATTGGCTTTCATCCAACTACGATTCATTACAACTTCTGAAATTTATACATGTATAATAATGTGAATGACACACCAAAATCTAATCCAAAAACTCAAGCATATGCATATACAATATGAACAAAGAAAAAATCAATGAAGATGTACTCTCATACTAAACGTAAAGCATATGAAACATCTCATTCTGACTTACGCATATACAATATGAACAAAGATTACCTTACTTCGAAGCTGAAGAAGCAAATGAATGAAGACGATCAATATTTGAGCATAAACCAAGAAAAAAGGAATGAAGATGTAGAAGAGTGTAAAGGTTAGGGCGTCTCTGGCTCACTTGTTCGATTAGGGCGTCTTATGAAAGAAATACATAATAAGTTTTGTTTTAATTTATCAGTAAACCTTTTAATCTTGGTGGAGAAACAAACCGTAGTGGAATCTTAAGTGAAATGTATCCTAAAAAAAGGTAAAAATGTGTTGTAGGGAATCAAAGCTTGTTACATTTCATTTATTACTACGGTTGTTCATCTTAACCGTTGTAAAATAATTTACAATTTATTTTTTAAATAATGGACTTAATTGACAGATGCTAAATGTACTCTACAAAATGGAAAAAATGTAGTTGCAGGGAATTGAAGCTTGTTACATTTCATTTATTACTACGGTTGTTCATCTTAACCATTGTAAAATAATTTACAATTTATTTTTTAAATAATGGACTTAATTGAAACACGCTAAATGTAATCTAAAAAATGGAAAAAATGTAGTTGCAGGGAATCGAAGCTTGATACATTTTATTTATTACTACGGTGGTTTCATTCAACCGTCATTAAATGACTCAGCTTTTAAATGGGCGCGAAATTTTTAACCTATTACAACGGCATAAAAGGATGCGTTGTAAGCCTGGCGTTGTTGTTTTAGTGTTTTGTAGTAGTGATAATGTTTTCTGCCCCATCTCGGGGATAATGTGAGGTAAACAATGAAAACTTCAGACTCGGCCTGGTTATTAGTAGTGGATAATTCAAAATGTAGGGATTACCTTGATCACAAAGTCAAATTCATTATCTAATATTAGGACTACCCCACTTCCATGGTTATTGGATGAACCATTGTGAACACGATCTAGGTATGGGCTGGCTCTGATGTTCCCGAAATCATTTATACTTTGAAATATGCAAAAAAAACATTTACGTTAATGACTTTCCTTGGTTTTAAAGAGATGTCAAGTTTGAACATCTTAATGGACTACTTGTTAGCCATTCCACCAAATATGGTTGGTAGAGTACTTGCTTCCATGATAGGTCAGTGCAGATAAGAATGACATTTTCTAGAAAGTACAACTCTAGCTTTATAGATGCGGTAACAATAGGAAATGCTACATTATCCATATTAAAGTAACATGTTTTGATTCGTCTAAGGCTTTAGAGATAAAATACACTAGACTCTGAGCGGAATTCACCTTTCTTATAAGAATGACACTAACTGCTTCAATGGAGATGACTTTATAAAGGAGTAAAACTTCCAAGAAAAGTGGTCGAATATAACTGGCGGGGTTGATAGGGTTGTCTTTAAGGATGAAAATGCTTGCTCACACTCTGGGCTCCACTCAAAGCGTGCTTATTTCCTTTACTTGTTAAACAGAAAAACGTGTTAAGCTGATTTAGAAATGAATTTGTTCAAGGCCATCAACATCTCATTCAACTTCATTAGCTCTATCTTTGTTTTTGGTTCTCCCATCTTGATGTCTGTCTTGCCTTTGTATGGGTTCACTTATATGTCTTTTTTCATTAGGTAAAATCGTAGAAATTTTTCGGTGACCCCAAGTTACATTTATCTAGATTAAGCCTCATGTTGTATTGCTGAACTCCCTTGAATACACTAGTGAAATTTTTATTACGTAGCTCTTCCTTGTTGGATTTGACGATCATGTCATCCATATAAACATCAAATGTTTCACGTATTTCTTGAAGACTTTGTCCATCATCCTATGGTATGTTTCCTCTATTTTTGTCAGGCCAAAGGGCATCACGTTGTATTGATAATTGGCTTGCTCCGTCATGATGGTTATTTTCTCTACGTTCGCCTCATATAAGGGTATCTGGTTATAGCCAGATTATGTATCCATGAAGGACAAAAATTTGTAACCGAATGAACTATTTACCATCTTGTATGTGCTTGGAAGTGAATATGAGTCTTTGCTGAACGCCCGATTGAGGTTGATGTAATCAACACACATCCTCCACTTTCTTGAGACCTTTATGACCACTAAGGTATTGTAAATCCATTTGGTGTATCTCACTTCTGAGATAAATTTAACATCAATCAAAGCTTGGATTGTCTTTATTGTCACTTCATCCTTTCCCATGGACTATCGCCTTATTCTTTGGGCCACGTATCGGGAGAAAGGATCAATATTTAATTGATGACATGCTATGTTCAGGTCTATGCCCTACATCTTGCCGGGATAAATTGTGAAAAGTTTGACATTGGATTTTAGACACTCAACGAATCCCTGCTTCACCATGGTCGACAGATTAGAGCCTATACAGACCGACCGTGATATGTTATAATCAATTTGAACGGTCTCAAACTCTCTGTCTTGAACCGACCTTAAGGTCTACGTCTTGACTCCCATTTATGGACTAACTTGATTATCCTATATGAGTTTGTCTTCTCGTACATCGAGGTTGACCATGCCAACTTCTTCAAGAATAATTTTTCCCCTTTCAGAGGTGATGATGACCATGATGGAGTTCTTTAATATTGGTTCATGTATGAGCTCCACAGAAATCAGCCACAATAAAGATTCGGTCACCCAAACTATTATGATATCTCATTTACAAATAGATCGTGGAGGCCACGGTGTCTAATGCCTCCTAAAACGACCTTCATAAGATGCCATTATAGACGTTTTCGCAAGGGATGATGAGGAAATACACTTTCACCATGCTCTTGTTTTTTCCTTCTTCGAAAGAGACAAGTAGTTCTATGGTTCCGCATGGATGAGTCAATGGGTCATTGAATACCCAAAGGTTCCCACCTTCACACGACTTCAAATCTTTCACGTGTAGTCCTAATCCCATGAAGACTCTAAGGTACATTAGGTCCCATGTGCTTCTGTTATCGATGAGTATCCTTGATATTGCGTGGTTAGTTATGACGATGATTAAGACTAATGGGATTATCGCATTAGGAGTTCCATCCACCTTGTTGTGGTCTTGTAACCATATAATAAGTCTATATTCTTCTTGTCTTTTGACTGTTGTTGGCGATTTGAGTGAACTTCATGGTGGAGCACCTTTCTTACTAGAAGATTTGATACCAAATAAGTCAACGACGAAGGTATGAGATGATTTAGATGCTAGAGGAACTATGGTGTTTTCTATGGCTAGATTGGAAGTCATATTCTCTGTTCGAGTATAATTGCTGTTGTGATTTATGACTTTGGATCAGAAGAAATCTGACTATGGAAATTCATAAGAATCAAAAGTCGATTCTCACAAACGTTGTCATTGTTTTTCTAGGGAACCAAACTTGTTTGGTGAAATGATGGATGAAGTACAACCTTGATACATGAAGCAGATCTTCGGTGTGACGACAAGATAAACCTCCAAGATTAACACTCCAACATCAAAGTGAATAAAAGAATGAGAAGTAATGTGAGTTATGATTCCAATAATACCTTAGGTTTCACGTGGGATGCTTTATATGGGGGCGGTAATGGACATTCCATGTTATTTCGACATAGAATGCGAGAGGTCGTCTAATGACATCTAACAGTAGGCAACATCGATAGGTAGATTAAACCTCTCATCGGAAATATAAAGTATAATATATTAAATCTAAAATAATATATATACCAGTAGAAAACAAATTAAAAAAAATAATAGTTAAAATAACTTTAAAAATGGAAAGTCTCAAACCGTCAATTATTTAGTGACAAATTCCTTTTGCTAATAAATCAATATAGTAGATGGAGTATATATATCATGGGACAGAGAGTATCCAACAAGAGCAGAAGTAACTCTCACTCTTTCACACTCTTTTAAACTCACTAACCATCCTCTTTTCTAATACCTCTTCATTTCATTCTTATCATTCCATTCTCATCACACAATCATCACCACCTTCATTTGATTCCTATCCACTACACGAATGGGTTCAAGATCAGCTCGTTGGCGTCAGAGCTGGGCACCACAGCCATTAACACCCTTAATGGAAGGTCCTGACCCTGAAATGCAAGAAGAAGGAACCAAAAAAGAAAGCTCTTGGGAAACTATAAGGGAATGGTTCAAAGCTCAGAAGATTTCGCCTGGTGCCAACATTTCATCACAGCAATCATTTTATGGAACCATTCATGCTAAAACACAAGATTTAAGGTTGTTGCTTGGTGTCTTAGGTTGTCCCTTGGCCCCAATTCCTTCAGATCATGACCCTGCTTTAAGCATTCACAATCACATCAAAGATACCCCATTTGTAAGCTCTCTCTACTCATCAAAATGTTTCCTTTTTTAGCATTGATTTTAATATAAGTTTTTAAATTACAGACAAACCTAAAAGCTTTCGTGATTTCAGTCGATATAAATGTTGCGACAATACTGCCATGTAATATCGAGTCCGTTTTTACGATAAAGAACCGTTTTTTAAGAATCTAGTTTAGTATTAGTAGTTGGAAATTGCAAGATATGTCTTAACTTTAAAAAATGCGTGATATCTCGAGAGATTAGTTACTGCAGTTGCGTACGAAATATATGCGGTGAATTTGTTAGCATTTTAATTTTATTTATATAATTTAAAACAGGAAACTTCAACAGCCAAGTACATCATACAACAATACTTAGCTGCAACAGGGTGTTTGAAACAACAAAAGGAGAACAAAAACATGTATGCAACTGGAATGGTGAAGATGATTTGTTGTGAAACAGAGATATCATCAGGGAAGAATGTAAAGTGTTTAGGGACAAGAAGTAGTGAAAACGGTTGTTTTGTACTTTGGCAGATGTTGCCAGGAATGTGGTCTCTTGAATTGGTTGTTGGAGGTCATAAGATTGTTGCTGGTAGCAATGGTAAAACTGTCTGGAGACATACTCCTTGGTTAGGTACTCATGCTGCTAAAGGGCCACAACGCCCACTAAGGCGCATTATTCAGGTATAATCACAAAGATTACTATTACTATGGTATATTTTAAATTTGAATTATAGTGTTACACGGGGATGAAAAATGGGCATATCCGTTACGTTTAGATATGTAAAAATTTGTAAAAGAGTGAGAAAAAATAGTTGAGAGTGCAAGTTTAAAATTTTGATGCGTCCCGTTTAAGTCCGTCTTATAAAAAGTAGAAAAAAACAAAGCAGAACGAGACATATATATATATAGTTTAAAGTGCAGACCTGTAACCTTGATCTCTCTCGTTCAAGTCTGTCTTACAAGACTATAAAAACCGAGAAGAACATAATTGAGGTTGCCAAGACTAAAACTTTGGTCTAGCATATAAAAACTGATAGTTAGACAAACATGCGAACTTTACATCCCGAAAAAACTAAAAACTATAAAAATTTCTTATTAATGTCTACATTAACAAAAGTGGTAGAAACTGGAATAAAAGGGAAGGAACCTATTAGATATAATGGGTTTAAAAAATTTTAGTCTGTAACGCAAAATAATGTTGGTAAAACGGAGATGCCCGATGGATTAGACTCGTTTTATCCTTAGTTTTGTATATATTTTATATATTAGTGTTTGGTCTCTTGGTTGGTGAGTAGATTTAACAAACACCCTTGTGTTCAAAGTTGCCTACACTACCAAACAAAGATAGAGATTGAAATTGAAATCCCAATGTGAATATTGAAGGGTATATTTCGAGCTGACAATGATAGAGAAACTGCCTCTTACTTTACCCTACAACCTGGAATTTTTCTATAGAAATTAGGGACATTTACAATGCCACGTGATTGTCAATCTTACGTCAGCACTTATCAATGACTCATGATCTTGGGATTGCAACCTAGTGCAGTGCACGGGGTACCCTACTTCTGAATCTGAAAATGAATGAATTATCCTTTTGCTTTTGCTTTTTCTTTTTTGCACTTTAATGAATAGTTCATTGTCCACTAACATTATTGTCCCTGCTTTCATACCTATATATTCCCTTTAACATTTGTACTTGTTTCTTTCTTTAACAATGTTTCTCCTAGAATAACGTTCAATGACTATGAATTTTGAATTAGGGTTTTTCAACTTTTCAATAATCTTGTATTTGATGTTGCATATACTAGGGTTTGGACCCGAAGAGCACCGCGAGCTTATTCACCAATGCGCAATGCTTGGGCGAAAATCGGATCGGGAATGTTGATTGCTTTGTATTAAAGGTTTGCGCGGATCGTGAGACGGTGATCGAAAGAAGCGAGGGACCCGCGGAGGTGATAAGACACATATTATATGGCTACTTTTGTCAAAAGAGTGGACTCCTTATATATTTGGAAGACTCGCATTTGACCAGGGTTCCAACACAAGATAGTGATACGGTGTATTGGGAGACTACTATAGGTAGTAGCATTGGCGATTATAGAGACGTCGATGGGATTTTGATTGCGCATCAAGGAAGGTCGATTGCGACGGTGTTTAGGTTTGGCGAACTCTCGATGCAGCATAGTAGGACAAGAATGGAAGAGATTTGGACTATTGATGATGTTATGTTTAATGTACCTGGACTCTCAATGGACCATTTCATTCCTCCTGCGGATATTCTTGACACTATAAATTCTCCATGATAATCTGACTTTATTAGGTTTTTTGTTTAACTTTTTTTTCTTTCTTTTTTTCTTCTTTTTCAAGTTAATGTGAATTGTAACTTTACTTTGGAGGGGGTATAATGAAAGCATTGGTGGGGAGGTGTAATTTTATTAACCTTTTTTGTTATTGCATTAATGTTAAGTTTTTAGTAGTATGTACTTTAAGTCATTAAGCTCAAATGACAAAATCACAATGGGGAATGGAATAATTGATCAATGGGTAAGATAACGGCACGTGTTTTTATGTACTTTATTATTTGGATATTGATCAATGATATTGTTTTTGTTTCTATGTTTGCTTGTGTTAATAATTGTTACATTTGTAGTATAAATTCATTTATATTTTTTTAAGGAATTCAACAACGTCTATATATCAACAATGCTTGACTAGATTGATTTTTAAGGAGCATTGTAACTAGAGAAAATAGAAGATGCATTATCATTTTAAAATAATTTTATATTGTTAATCAATGGTCATTGTGTATTCTATCAAATCACATTGATATTTTAAAAATAATCGTTTGGCATGGTTGGACGATGAATTTCTACTAAAAGATGGTGTAAAATTATTTTACAACGTCATTGCACTGCCTTTAATCTCTTATAACTATTGTCAATTAATGTCGAATATTTTCACTATTAATTTGCCAATCTTATTATGATGAGAGAGTTAACAATGATGAGCACAAAAGAATGGAAAAGAAAGTAGTTTCTCATTTTATTGAATAGCTGAAAGTTACAATATTTATATATGGAGATGATAGCTCACACTTGCTAGTGTGTCTCGCATGCATGTTATACAAACTTGTAGTCTAAGCAAACTAACTTTGTAACTATATAACTAAATTTTCAATTATATTTCTATTATTATTCTTATTGGTTGATATCCCCTCAAGTTGACATTTAATATATATTTGACCGAATTCAACTTGGAGATAAGAAAAGTAAATTGTTGTGGTAAAAGGGACTTGGTAAAGAAGTTAGCAAGTTGACTTTCGGATGAGATTGGAAGTAACTTTATGATGTCGGCTTGAAACTTTTTCCGTACAATGTGGCAATTGATTTTCAAGTGTTTGGCTATTTCAGGGAATATAGGATTCGCAAAAATATGTAAGGCACTCTGATTATCTCGAAAGAGAACTAGAGGTTTTGCACAAGTAACTTGAAGATCACACAAAAGGTACAAGATCCATTGAAGTTCGCAATTGGCTGCAGCAAGTGCTCTGTACGCGATTTCAGAGGATAATTTATAAATTGTTTGTTGTGTCTTAGTGTGCCACAATATGAGGGAATGACCAATAAAGAAACATGAGCATGAGATTGAGCGCCTGGTGTCTTTGCATCTTGCCCAATCAGCATTAGAAAAACCAAGAAGACGCTGGTTAGAATTTCGAGGAAAAAACAAGCATTTGCTTGGACATGATTTGATATATCTCAACACTCGTTAAGCTGCAGTGTGATGGGTGATTGTTGTCTTGGAAAGGAATTGACTAAGTTGTTGTGTGTGTATCTAATGTCTGGTATGGTGGTATTGAGGTAAATAAGTCGACCAATGAGCCATTCTATAAGATAGAATATCATCAAATGGTTCAACATCTTCTTGGCAAAGTTTTATCGAAGGATCTGAAGGAGTAGAAGTAGGTTTCGATCCAACAAAACCAAAGTCTGCAAGAAGATCCAAGCAATACTTCTTTTGGCATAATGAAATCCCTTTGTAGAATGAGCAACTTCCAAGCCTAGAAAATAATTCAAAGTTCATAGATCCTTGATATTGAAGGCACGGTGTAAAGCATCTTTGATAGCTGAAAATTTAGAAAGAGAGAGAGGGAGTGTGTGTGTGTGTGTGTGTGTGTGTGTGAGAGAGAGATAGAGAGAGAGAGTTCCCTACTAGTATGACAATATCAACATAGATTGGAAGGGTTGTGAAATGTGAATTGATGGATTTGACAAAGAGAGAATGGTCAGATTCAGCCTGTTTGTACCATGATGAATGAGGAGTGAGGTTTGTAAGAACAAGATTTGGTTCTGCAAGATATCTCTAAGTTTTGATGATAACAAAGTTGTATTTGTGTGAGAATAATTTTGGTACTCTAATGTTTGTTTTCTAAAGTATTGACAAACAGGTTCTGACTCTGATAAAGATAACTCTAACTCTGATAAAGATAGCTCTGACTCTGATAGAGATCATGTGGAACGTCACTCTCAATTAATCAAAAGTCGCTTCTGCGTCAAAGAAGCAAGATTGCTTCTGATCTACTCTGCTTCAGAAATACTCTAAGATGACAATATATTGTTGTTGCAATGTTCTCTTGGATTCTAACTCTGAATATAACTCTGATATTTATCTTCTAAAGACTTAAGTTTCTGAAGACCAAGTTCAGAAGACTCTGAAGACAAGGTTCTGTTGAACAAGTTCTGAAGACTCTGAAGACATAAGTTTCTGAAGACCAAGTTCTGAAGACTCTGAAGACAAGGTTCTGCTGAACAAGTTTTGAAGACTCTGAAGACTTAAGTTTCTGATGACCAAGGGTTCTGAAGAAGGAGTGTTGAAGACTCTGAAGACAAGGTTCTGCTGAACAAGTTCGGAAGACTCTGAAGACCTAGTGATCTATTCTTCTGATCATGCTTCAACCATATCAATTCAGAAGCCTCTGATGAATAGAAAAAGATGAAACATTTGTAAGGGAAAATAGTATATAGTACAGATCAAACACGTTCTTTTCCACTACCCTGATTTGATGGTACAAAGGATAATCTCAGTGTACGATTTTCATCCCAGTTTAACGACATTATTTCAAGTCGCCAGCAATTTTACTGATATTCCTGATCTGCCATTCAACGGATCTTTTTCTGGCAATATAAAGACTTGATCACTCAAAGAATCAGTAAACACCAAGTGTGAAAAAGATATATACTGAGACACTGATTCATACGAGAAAGAAACACATAAATACAAATAGAGAAATCCATGAGTGAACAATAAAACACTATAATACAAAGAAGAAAGTCTGTTCATACTGTATAGATTTTCTCTAAGTTAGTTTGAGCTAGAAATTGTGTTTATATTAGCTTGTGTAGAAGCATTTCATTGTAAACATCATATTTGATCAAACAATTATTTGTATTCTTTAAGGGACCAGTTGGGTCAGAAGTCTTAAGAAGAGACAGTTAGTATGTGTATGTTAGTCACTAGTAGTTGCTAGTGCAATTGTAATCAGTTTGGTTATAGTGGATTAAGTCCTTGTGTATAAGGCGAAATCACCTTGGCGGGTGGACTGGATTAACTTGATAGTTTTCAAGTGAGCCAGGATATATCGTGTGCCTTTCTCTATTGCTAGTTTATTTGTTATCTTTGTTTGAGTTTCACAAAAAGCTTTCATTTTGAAAACCCAATTCAACCCCCCCCCCTTTCTTGTGTTTTTCTCACACCTTCAATTGGCATCACAGCTCCGGTTCTGATTGTGATAAAAAGATTTATCAACACTTCATCGTGTTCAGTACCGATCCAGTATTTGTGTGAGATATCATGGCTGCAGCTAATGTTAATCCTGTTGTAGAAGAGAAAGATCATTACAGTGCAAAACCATCAGTCTTTGATGATGAAAAGTTTGACTACTGGAAAGATAGAATTGAAAGTTTCTTTCTTGGTTATGATGTAGATCTTTGGGATCTTGTAATCGATGGTTATACTCACCCAATTAATGCTACAGGTGTTAAAGTGTCTATAAGTGATATGACCAACCAACAAAAGAAAGATTACAAGAATCATCACAAGGCAAGAACCATATTGCTAAATGCTATCTCTTATACTGAGTATGAGAAAATAACAAATAAGATACTGCCAAATCCATTTTTGATTCTCTAAGAATGACTCATGAAGGAAATGCTCAAGTTAAGGAGACAAAGGCGCTGGCCCCAATCCAGAAATATGAGGCATTCAGAATGGAGGATGATGAAACAGTTGAGACTATGTTTTCAAGGTTTCAAATGCTAGTTGCAAGACTTAAAGTTCTGGACAAAGGTTATTCAACTGTTAACCATGTTAAAAAGATCATCGGAAGTCTTCCCAAGTAATGGAGACCTATGGTAATAGCTCTAAAGCTATCCAAGGATCTTAACAGCATAAGTCTTGAAGAACTTGTTAGTTCTTTAAGAAGTCATGAGATAGAGCTGGAAGAAGATGAACCTCAGAACAAAGGTAAATCAATTGCTTTTAAGTCTAAACCTGAAAAGGCAAAGGCTTATCAAGCTGAGGAATAATCAAAAGATTCTGATGAAGAATCAGAAGATGAGTTGTCGCTTATCTCCAGAAGGATCAACAAACTCTGGAAGCATAGGCAAGGAAACTTCAGAGGATCAAGAAGAAACAAAGGCCGCTTTGAGTTATCATCTGGACAAAAGAAGCAGAACTCTGGAAAATAAGTCATCTGCTATGAGTGTAATGAGTCAGGTTATTACAAGAACGATTGTCCAAAGCTTAAGAAAGACAAGAAGCCTAAAAAGAACTTCTCCAAAGCGAAGAAAGGACTAATGGCAACTTGGGACGACTCTGATTCTGAAGAAGAAGACTCCGATGAAGAACAAGCAAACGTTGCGCTAGTAGTAACAATTGAAGATGAAGTTTCTGGAGAACCAAAAGACAAAATATCATCAGAACCAGAATCAGACTCTGACTCTGACTCAGAGGTATTATCTAAACTCTCTCATTGTGAATTAGAGTCATGTCTTTCAGAAATGCTGGAAAAGTATCAAACTCTTCAGAGTAAATACAGAGATCTTAAAAGATCACATATAATTGCTTCTGAGGCAAAAGATAAGCTTGAGCAGAATAATTCTTCTCTAAATGAAAACATTTTTTCCTTAAAAAATAGTAATTGTGCCTTGAAAAGCAAAATTGTTAAATTAGAAGAAGAATTAATCTCCAATGTCTCTGACACAAGCTGTATCAACAAGTATGATAGAGCATTCCAGTATTTTCTAGCTAAAAGCATAGATAGAAGCAAGATAGCTTCCATGATCTATGGAGTTAGCAGAAATGGTAAAAAAAGGTTTGGGGTGTACAGAAACATTTTAAATTGATGAAAGTCAACCTATTTAACCAAAACCTCTCTATGACCATTTTGTGCCTTCTGGCACTGAGCTTGTTTGCTCTGAGATTTCACAAAAACCCCCAGCGACATAGAAATCTATTTCTAAAGTCAAATATCATGCACAGATTCCACTTGATTATCCTGTTTCACATAAGCCCAAAGTTGTTAAACACTCTGGCAAAACTAACAAGAGAGGACCCAGAAAGTGGGCACCTAAGGACATAATAATCTATGTTGCAGATATCCTTAGCAGCTCAGTTGAAACACCAATCATGGTACCTGGAGAGTGGTTGCTCGCGACACATGACGGGAAGAAAGCATATGTTCCAAACTCTGGAACTTAAGCCTGGAGGCTTCGTTGGTTTCGGAGGAAACTAGAAAGGAAAAATCATTGGCTCTGGAACTGTTGGTAATGGTAACCTTCCTTCTATTACTGATGTTCTTTTGGTTGATGGTTTGATGCATAACTTGTTGTCAATTAGTCAACTTATTGACAATGGTTATGAAATCATCTTTAAACAAAAGTCATGTAAGGCTGTAAGTCAGAAAGATGGCTCAATCCTGTTTGTCAGAAAGAGGAAAAACAACATTTATAAAATTAGACTTTCTGATCTTCGTGAACAGAATGTCAAATGCTTAATGTATGTTAATGAAGAGCAATGGGTATGGCATAGACGTTTATACCATATTAGCATGAGGAGGATTTCTCAGCTAAATAAGCTTGAACTTGTCAGAGGCTTGCCAAATTTGAAGTATTCTTTAGATGCTCTTTGTGAAGCATGTCAGAAAGGAAAGTTTTCTAAAACTTCCTTTAAATCAAAGAATGTTGTGTCCACCTCTAGACCGTTAGAACTTCTACACATTGATTTGTTTGGACCGGTGAAAATTGCTTCAATCAATGGAAAGAAGTATGGATTAGTAATCGTTGATGATTATAGTTTTTGGACATGGGTTAAATTCTTGAAACACAAGGATGAGTCTCATTCTGTGTTCTCTACCTTTTGCTCTCAGGTGCAAACAAAGAAGGATTGCAAAATAGTCAGAGTCGGAAGTGATCATGGCGGAGAATTTGAGAACAGATACTTTGAGAATCTTTTTTATTCCCATGGCATTTCCCATGATTTCTCATGTCCCAGAACTCCACAACAAAATGGAGTAGTGGAAAGGAAGAATAGGACTTTACAAGAAATGGCTCGTACCATGATCCAAGAAACTGACATGGCTAAGCACTTCTGGGCAGAGGCAGTAAATACAACATGTTACATTCAGAACAAGATTTCAATAAGACCTATTCTGGTTAAGACTCCTTATGAATTGTGGAAGAATAGAAAACCCAACATTTTATATTTTCATCCTTTTGGCTGTATTTGTTTTATGTTAAACATTAAAGAGAATCTTGGCAAGTTTGACTCCAAAGCTCAAAAGTGTTTACTGTTAGGATACTCTGAACGCTCTAAAAGCTAAAGAATCTATAACATAGAAACATGAATTATTGAGGAATCAATTCATGTCAGGTTCAATGATAGGCTTGACCCTGAAAAGTCAAAGCTAGTTGAAAAGTTTGCATATCTGAAGATTACCTTATCAGAATCTAAAGAAGAAGAAGATTCAAAAGAAGGAATCAAAGATGCAAACTTTCCAGATTCAGATACAACCTTACCAAAAACTGAAAAATAGTACATCTCATCAGAAGAAGAATAGACTAAAGACTTCTCATTCTGAAGAATTAATTATAGGAGACAAAGCTGATCCAGTCAGAACCCGTTCATCATTCAAACCTTCTGAAGAAACTTATCTGGGTTTGGTGTCTATGATAGAGCCAACATCAGTTGATGAAGCTCTTATGGAAAATGAGTGGATTCTGGCCATGCAAGAAGAGCTGAATCAATTCACCATAAATGATGTCTGGGATCTTGTTCAAAAACCCAAAGGGGTCCACATCATTGGAACAAATTGGGTATTCAGAAACAAGTTAGATGAGAAAGGTGAGGTCGTAAGAAACAAAACACGACTGGTTGCACAAGGTTATAGTCATCAACAAGGGATAAACTATACAAAAACCTTTGCACCAGTTTCCAGGTTAGAATCTATTCGCATTTTAATTTCATTTGCTGTGAATCATGACATTACTTTATATCAGATGGATGTAAAGAGTGCATTTTTAAATGGGTATATTTCTGAAGAAGTGTATGTGCACCAACCTCCTGATTTTGAGAGTTCTGAAAACCCATATTTTGTTTTCAAACTTAAAAAATCGTTATATGGTCTGAAACAGGCTCCCAGAGTTTGGTATGAAAGGCTAAGTAACTTTCTTTTGGAAAATGACTTTACCAGAGGAAAAGTGCATACAACACTCTTTTGTAAAACCTTTAAAAGTGACATTCTGGTTGTTCAAATCTACGTTGATGATATTATATTTGGTTCTGCTAATATTTCCTTGTGCAAGGAATTTTCTAAGTTAATACAGGCTGAATTTGAAATGAGTCTGATGGGAGAACTCAGATTCTTTCTGGGAATTCAGATTGATCAACGTCCAGAAGGAACGTACATTCATCAGAGCAAGTATGCAAAAGAACTTCTGAAGAAGTTTAATATGTCAGAAAGTAAACCTGTTAAGATTCCTATGAATCCGACATGCATTCTGGAGAAAGAAGAAGTAAGTAAAAAGGTTTGTCAGAAGCTCTATCATGGTATGCTAGGCTCTCTTCTGTATTTGACAGCTTCTCGTCCAGATATTCTGTTCAACGTATGTCTTTGTGGTCATTTCTAATCAGATCAGAGGGAAACTCACTTAACTGCTGTTAAGAGAATCCTAAGGTATCTAAAAGGAATAACTAACAATGGCTTGATGTATAAGAAAACATCAGAGTACAAGCTTTCTGGTTACTGTGATGCAGATTATGCTGGAGACAGATTGGAAAGGAAAAGTACTTCTGGAAACTGTCAGTTTCTGGGAAGTAACCTTGTCTCTTGGGCAAGCAAAAGACAATCAACAATTGCTCTCTCAACTGCAGAAGCAGAATATATCTCAGCATCTCTGTGTAGTACTCAAATACTCTAGATGAAGAATCAACTTGAAGATTATCAGATACACGAGTGTAACATTCCTATCTTCTATGATAATACTTCTGCCATTTGTTTATCTAAGAATCCTATTCTACATTCTAGGGCAAAACATATTGAAATAAAACATCACTTTTTACGTGACTATGTTCAGAAGGGTACTTTTTAGTTAAAATTTGTGGATACAGATCACCAGTGGGCTGATATTTTCACAAAACCCCTTACTGAAGATAAATTCGTATTCATTCTAGAAAACCTATTTATTAAACCTTGTCCAGAATGAGAAGATGATATTTTGATGTGTCAAGTCACCAGAACTTCTGATATAAGATTCTGATGTTAAGCAAAGTGTTTTATTTATTATTTTATTATGACTTTCAGATTAATGATACTTCTACAAGTTAGAAGATATCCTGACCAGAAACTAGTTCAGTCAGATACCTCTTGGTATTCTTGACTTTGGGAATATCAAACGTGCTCTCTTGAAAATAAACGGCTATGATTATTTGTGACACTTGTCCAAAATCAAATCATACCTACTATTGAAGAGACACCTCAAGCGTTGTGATTTCGTGAGACTAGGTTTCAAGTAATTACTCCTTAATATTCCCATAATCATGTTTAACGCATTGGATTTGAAATTTTACTTGATAACTGTTTAAATCTTTACGACTTCCTCCCTTATTATGCATTCTTAAAATTGTGTGTAAGACAAAGATTTCTTGAAACTAAACACTTCTCTTCCCAACCTTTATTCCTTGACAGATTCTTCCCTCCCACTTTCAAGAATACATTTATTCGTATTTATTTACTGATGTCAAGATTTGAATAAGGTATACCTAATATGTGATCTTTTGGAGACTGATACACTCCTTTATCATTCTTTGTTCTTATTTGTATCTTTTGTATTGGAAATGATGAATTTCTAGTTTCAATTCATCTAATCTTTATTGTTATTTATTTCTATCACCTTTTTTATCTCTTTATATACCACACTTCTCCTCATATCTCTTCATCTGCTTTTCTTTCGTTTCTTTCTTCATTCACTATGTCTTCTAAAACCATTAAGGGAGAAATCTCTGACTTAGATCTCTTGAAAGAATACTCTATTGATTTCAAGGCTCTAGTTGACAATGGTATTTCCAATATTCTCTCAGATATCATCTATCAGAACTAGGATAAATACCTTGAAATACTCAATGGACCTATCTATCCAGCTCTTGTAAAAGAATTATGGGCCAATGCTCGCGTCCTTGCATATGAGTCTGATACTTGTTACATACTGTCTACTGTATTTGATTTTCCCATTATGATTAACTCCAATATCATCTCTCAAGCTATCGAATGTAAAGAAGAAGGTGAATATGTTGAATATTATAGAGGAAACAACTGGTTTGCTAAACACATTCACATCATCTATCTTCATGAAGAACCTGCTGACAGTCCCTTTTCTCTTACCTCTGAGGCAAAAGTCTGGTACCAAATTATGGGAACAAATCTTAGACCCAGAGAAAAGGGAACAGGAAGGCTCTCTACTTTGGATAGGCTTTTCATTTTCTTCTTAATCTCCAAGATTAAGATCAATCTACCTCAATCCATGTTCAACTTCTTGAAAGGAGAAATACTTTCATCAAGAGAGGAGTTATCATTTCAGATTCCCTACAGTAGAGTTATTTCTCACATTCTTGATCTTCAAGGAGTTGTTGCTTACTTAAAGCAAATTGGAATGACTGAGAAACTTGTTACTGATTGGTGTTCTCCCATGAACTATTCTGAAACCATCATCAAGGATTTTTTATAGCTGGTTGGTGGGTGTTTCTATTGGTCTCTCAGTTGCTTGGTCTCTGTTTTCATCGTTGTTGTTTCTGTCCGTTGTCCTTGTTGTTTGTTTGTTTTCTTGTTTTGTGTTCTATTCTTGTACTGCACCTCTGGCGTTTTGTTTTTAATTAATGAAGAATTATCCTTATTTCATCTATCTTATCTTATTGCATTTCCTTATGATTGCCGTAAAAGGGGGCGAAGTACTGAATTTAACTTATCTAAATCAAAATGCTTAAGTTAATCATTGACTACCCTTTTTGATTATGACAAAAAGGGGGAGTATTTAAATGGAAAGTTATTTTGATAAATATCTTGTCTCTGAATCATAGCTCTAACATTCTAACACTTTAATTGCAAATTTTTAGAATATTTTTCAGGAACAATAGTTATATTAGGAAAATGACTCTGATATCAACCAGTCTCTGATTTAAATAATCAAGCTTTATTATCAGAATGCATTACCACTATAATCAAGCTTTATTATCAGAATGGATTACCACTATAATCAAGCTCTGATATTCTGGATCGGACTAGATCCTTACAATCAGGCTCTGTATCCCAAATCTGATAAGATTTTTTTTAAGTCTTAGAATCAGGGGGAGCTTGATAAAGGGAACTTTACTTTGAACTTATCTGAGTCAATTCTTATTAATTATCTTCGTACAAAAGTGTGTTACCAAAATACATTGTTTTGTCATTATCAAAAAGGGGGAGATTATAAGAACAAGATTTGGTTCTACAAGATATCTCTAAGTTTTGATAATAACAAAGTTGTATTTGTGTGAGAACAATTTTGGTACTCTAACGTTTGTTTTCTAAAGTATTGACAAACAGGTTCTGACTCTGATAAAGATAACTCTGACTCTGATAAAGATAGCTTTGACTCTGATAGGGATCATGTGGAACGTCACTCTCAATTAATCAAAAGTCACTTCTGCGTCAAAGAAGCAAGATTACTTCTGATCTACTCTGCTTCGGAAAGACTCTAAGAAGACAATATATTGTTGTTGCAATGTTCTCTTAAATTCTGGCTCTGAATATAACTCTGATATTTTTCTTCTAAAACTTAAGTTTTTGAAGACCAAGTTCTGAATACTCTGAAGACAAGGTTCTGTTGAACAAGTTTTGAAGACTCTGAAGGCTTAAGTTTCTGAAGACCAAGTTCTGAAGACTCTGAAGACAAGGTTCTGCTTAACAAGTTCTGAAGACTCTGAAGACTTAAGTTTTTAATGACCAAGGGTTCTGAAGAAGGAGTGCTGAAGACTCTGAAGACAAGGTTCTGCTAAACAAATTCAGAAGACTCTGAAGACTCAAGACTCTGAAGACCCAGTGATCTATTTTTCTGATCATGCTTCAACCATATCAATTCAGAAGCCTCTGATGAATAGAATAAGATGAAACGTTTGCGAGGGAAAATAGTACATAGTACAGATCAAACACGTTCTTCTTTACTACCATTCCACTACCATGATTTGGTTGTACAAAGGACAATCTTAGTGTACGATTTTCATCCCAGCATAACAACATTATTTCAAGTCGCCAACAATTTTACTGATATTCCTGATCTGCCCTTCAACTGATTTTTTTCTGGCTATATAAAGACTTGATCACTCAAAGAAACAGTAGACACCAAGTGTGAAAAAGATATATACTGAGACACTGATTCATACGAGAAAGGAACACAGAAATACAAATAGAGAAATCCATGAGTGAACAGTAAAGCACTACAATACAAAGAAGAAAGTTTGTTCATACTGTATAGATTTTCTCTAAGTTAGTTTAAGCTAGAAATTGTGTTTATATCAGCTTGTGTAGAATCATTTCATTGTAAACATCATATTTGATCAAACAGTTGTTTGTATTCCTTAAGGGGCCAGTTGGGTCAGAAGCCTTAAGAAGAGACGGTTAGTCTGTGTATGTTAGTCACCAGTAGTTGCTAGTGCAGTTGTAATCAGTTTGGTTATAGTGGATTAAGTCCTTGTGTATAAGGCAAAATCACCTTGGCGGGTGGACTGGATTTACTTGATAGTTTTCAAGTGAACCATGATATATTTTGTGTCTTTCTATATTGCTAGTTTATTTGTGATCTTTGTTTGAGTTTCACAAAGAGCTTTCATTTTGAAAACCCAATTCAAACCCCCCCTTTCTTGTGTTTTTCTCACACCTTCAAGGTTAACTTCTCTTACCATTGTCGACTTTCCTGTTTAAGACCACATAGTGATTTTATCAGTTTGCAAACTTAATTTGGTTTAGAAGGGGAGACTCTTGGTGGGATGGTCATGTTGACATTTGCATGCAATTCTCCATGGAGGAATGCATTATTAACATCCAACTGATGTAAATGGTAAGAGTGAATAAATGTAAGATCCAGGACAAGTCTGACTGCAGTTAATTGAGCAACAGGTGAAAATGTATCAGAATAATATAGGCATTCAATCTGGTTGTATCTCTTAGCAACTGACATTGTTTTGAATCTCTCAATGCTTCCATCTGAATTGGGTTTTATTTTGTAACTCGTTTTCATCCTATAGGTTTAATGTTGGGTTTAAGATCAACAACTTTCTAAGAGCATCCAACACAAACTTCATGGCTTGTTTCCAACATTTAAATTTACTTGCCTCATGGTATGTTTTTGGTTCAGTATGAGTGGTGATAGAAAGGCTATGGTGACAATGTGAAGGAGACAATGTATTAGTATCATGTACACCTTGTTCTCTATTCTGTTGAACTTGTTTAGCAGTTTAGATTAAGTCTCTCGCCAAGATGCTTGAGCCATGTAAGTCTCTTGTTGTGTGCTTGAGCATTGAAATTCTTAGTCAAGTGTATTGATTGAGCAAAAGTCTTGTATGATTGCGATACAAGCAAAGAAGTCTCTCGCCAAGATGCTTGAGCCATGTAAGTCTCATGCTATGTGCTTGAGCAATGAAAGTCTTAATCAAGTGGATTGATTGAGCAAAAGTCTTGTGTCGTGGATACAAGCAAAGAAGTCTTGGGCCAGTGTGGCTTGAGTAGGTTGGCTCATTACATGAAATTAGGAGCAGTAAGTCTTGAACCTATGGGGTTTAAGCAAGGATGCATATTTCATGGGACTCTTGAGTATAGATGACTTAAGTAGGAAGTCTCGGACCTAGGGTCTGAGCAGTGTAAAAGACTTATGCAGAATGCATAAGCGATTATAATCATGATTTGATTATAGTAAAAATCTCTTATGAAGCAAGGGGGCTGGACTACTTTCAGTTGGAGAGGAACCAGTATAAATCTTTGTATCTTCTGTTATTTTTTATTTGCTTCTGTTAACACCGCTGCTAAATATAACCAAAATCTAAACACCAGTTCAGATTCTGAACTCTAATCAGACGCATATTTAAGAACACGGAAAACACAATTCAACCTACCCCTTCTTGTGTACTTTTATCACCTTCAATCTTCAGAGCCAAACTCAGTTTCATAGTCAGAGTGATCTTCAGATTCAGACTCTCCTTCGGAGTTTGAATCACCTTCAGAGGAAAAATCTCCTTCAAAGGAAGAATCAGACTCTAGTGTTGAAGTTGCACTAGAGTTGGATTGAGACTTGATCCAGTCCCATGTTTTGGATTCTTTCACTATGACATTTCTACTGACATCAAATTTGTTGGTGACTGGGTAATATAGCTTATAAATAGGAACATACAGAATTCCCTTCTAGTACTATCTGGTATATGTTTGTAACATACAGAATCAAACACCTTGAAATGACTAACACATTACTTTCTTCTAGTCCACTTCTCAATAGGAACTACTTCCTTTAACTTCTTTGTTGGACATCTGTTGAGCACATATGCTGAAGTAGCAATTGCTTCACCCCCACAATTGCTTAGCCAAATTGTTCTCCTTCAGTATTCTTATTGTCATATTAAGCAGAGTTCTATTCCTCCTTTCAGTAAGACCATTATGATGTGGAGTGTATGAAGCAACCACCTCATGCTTAATACCATGTTCCTCATAAAACTTCTTGAACTCTGTTAAGTTGAACTCACCTCCACCATCAGTTTTGAGGATTTTCAACCTTTGTCCACTTTGATTTTCAGCCTTCATTTTGAACGTCTGGAACTCAATAAACATCTCATATTTGAACTTAATGAGTGTTACCCATGTCATTCTTGTGAATTCAACCACAAATGATACAAAGTACTTGTTTCCTCCAAGTGAAGGTACCTCAAATGGATAACAAACATCATAATGCACCACACCCAAAACATGAGTTGCTCTTGGAGACATTTCTGATGAGAATGATGCCACAATCTTAGGAATTACATGTACCATCTTCTTTGAACTCAGATGCCCTAAGCTTCTGTAGTTCAGATGCCCCAATATCTTGTGCCACAACTCACTTTCCCCTTTAACACTTCTTGCACTAAGGCATTGAGTGTGTGATATTGCAACATTCACCTTGAATGTTCCATTTCTTCCCAATTCAAATTGCATAATCAGCTTCTGATTACCGTCATACAACTTCAAGATATTTTCCTTCATGGTAATGGAAAAATCTTTTTCAATCAGCTGACTTAGACTCATCAGATTGCTATTCATGCCAGGAACATACCATACATCCTTGATCAGTACAGTTTTTCCATTACTCAACTTAACTCTGCATTTCCCGTTTCTTTAGCATTTATATATTCATCATTAACACATTTGATCTTGGTTCTCTTACAAGATTCAAAATCAACCAGCCGTTGCTTGTTTCCAGTTAGGTGATTTGAGCAGTTGGTGTCCATATACCACCAGTATACCATTGATCTACCTACATTCTCAGATGTCATCAATAACACTGGTTCATCATCTGAATCTACTATGGCTTTGTTGGCTTCTTCACCCTTATTAACCTTGTTTGACTAATAAGCAACAACAAAATGGTCAAACTTGTTACAACTATAGCACTGGACCTTTCTTTTTTCAAACTTCTTCTTTCCCTTGTGAACATTCTGATGTTTCTAATAAGAGTTGGAGAGTTCTAACTTCTAAACACCACCACCATAATTCTTCTTGTTCTCTAACCATACTTGCTTCTAATTCTTCTTGCCATAATAAGCTTTCAGAGTACGAGCCTTCAAAGCCTGTTCTAACTCTTGTTCAGAGTTTCTACATGTTAGAACAACTCTTGTGCCTCTAGACTACTCTAAAGATCTTCAATTCTCATGGTGTTGGTATCTTTAGAGTGTTATATGGATACAACTATGTAATCAAACTGTGGAGTAAGTGATCTCAGTACCTTTTCAATGGTTACTTGTTCAGAGAGTGTTTATCCATAAAACTTCATCTCATTAGTGACCACAATCACTATGGAGATGTAATCAGGTACCTTCTCATTGTCCTTAATGCTGATATTCTCATATTTCTTACGTAGGGACTGAAGTTTGGCCTTCTTCACTGATGCGTCACCACCATAGCACCGTACTAGTGTATCTCATGCCGCCTTCGCCGTCATCGAATCAACAATTTTCTCAAACACCTTCGTATCCACACATTGATGGATATAAAACAATGCATTCTGATCCTTCTTCCTCATTTCTTATTGCGCAGTTATTTGCGCTTCTGTTGCATTTTATGGAACCGATGTGTAACCATCATTGACGAGATCAAAAATATCTTGAGCTCCAAACAACACGCGTATCTGAATCGACCACTGATTCCAGTTCTTTGCATCGAATAATAGAAGCCTTGTGTTCAAGCTGCCGTTTCTTCCGTTCATCTTCGTTCTTGTGCAAATCACTCAGTTCTTACTAACACCCATGTTTCCCAAACCTTGAGAATCAAGATTTGCGATTCTCTCTGATTTCGAACTTCAATTCAATGCGAATTTTAGAAATGAAATCAATCACACACCTCACTACACTCGTGTTTTCCTGTGAACCGGAACCGGAGTTCAACAATGAACCTCCATTAACAATGCACAAGAAAATGAAGAAAATAAGAAATAGTTGAGAATTGAGAAAAGAGAGAGAATTGTGTAACTAACTTTCTAATCTCAAATTTGCAAAATTGAAATCTGTTACAAATACAATTATATTTAAGTTTATATAAATACTAAAATTCAACTCAAATTAACATGAAATTTAAATGCAAATGAAGCTCAAAACTAAACTGATTTGAATGTTGAATTACATTTAACAATATTGATTTGTACTAAGATCTCACTTCCACTCCTCCATAAACTTAATCACGCCTCTAATGTCACTTGGGAATTTTGAGGTGTGCCAAAAAAATCAATTGACTAAACATTGAGGTTTCTACGAGACTTTGACATTACATGTTCACTAAAAACTTTAAATATAAATCATCTTTTTATGTATCAAATATTTCTTCTATTTTGAATTGATGTAGAACTTAACCCCTAATACTTAAATTTTAATAAAATGTTTAATAAAAAAATTCTAATAAAATGTATAATCAAAGACAAAGTTAAGAATTAAATTTAGAGGAAACAAAGTTAAAAATATAAATAAAAATTAATTCAATGAACAAAACATACAAAAAGAAAATCAGATATATTCAAACTAAATTCTTTTAAAAGTAATGTAAAAAGAACTAATTTTTACTTTTTAAAGTTATGTTTGTCATTGTCTCATTTTCGGTATCTGAGATATTTTTTTTCTAACAATCTTATTTTCAGTATAAATAATGATATAATTAATTTTTTTTTCTATCTTGATGTAACATTCCACGCTAATTACTAACTTCATGATATCTTTGGTTGAACATTTTGAATGTCAAGATTAATTAAGAAATGCTTGAGGATCTATACTACAGAATCTTGTATTGTTTTGCGAACAAGTTAGTCAATAATTTTTTATAAAGTTAGTCAATAATAAACTAAAGTTATTGAAACAAGGAAAAGTTCATAGACAAATATTGATGCATAATATTTTATTTATAAAGAAACAAAAACAGTGAAGAGGAATAGATGTATAGATACTGCAAGTCTGCAACCATAGGAAGTACAACAAAAAAAGCTTGTTATGTTTTCTTTAACAGGGTTGCTATCTTGACATCCCATTTTACACCTATCCCGTATTTCTATACTGTACGGACGGATACGGTTTTTGTACGGACAAACACTGTTCATGTACGGAAATACGTTACTGTTTAATGTTCATGTACAGACGATACTATTCACCATACTAACACGCACTGTTCATGTACGGATGACACTATTCACCGTCCGTACATACGGTGTGGGTGTATGATTGATGTCAAAATAGCATTTTTGTTTCTCTAATCATGTTTTCGATAAATAACGTATTTGTGAGTGATTTTCTAAAAAAAGCAATGGAATCATATGACAGTTAAAAAGTTCAATAATTCAATTTTGATTGTAAAAGATAAAGCAATGACACAGGCACTCGCAGCGAAACCTTTTCTCATGTTTTGGGATTTCAAATACTATCACTGTTCATGGATTCAATCATCATTTTCTATCAAGGAGAAGTTCATAATCATAAGAGCAAAAACCATTGAGTTCTCAATTAGGCCTATTACTCGTGCTGACACACCTGATACGAAAACAATGAAGTTAAGGGATGATCACAATCAAATTGTTAAATATGTAATTGTTTGTGTCGAAGTCGAAATAATATATTTGTATTTGATAGATGTCGAAACTAGTTTATCTTGAGCAGAGTTTGTATTCGTTATATTTTACAGAAAGTTAAATATAGTCCGTCGAAGCATGTAGTTGTTGAATGAGTCGACATAGTTGAAATAGAAGATTAATTTAATTTAGTTTTAGTTGAGTTAGTTATTTTGTGATTACTTGTAGTGCAAGTAATCTCATCTATAAATAGAGAGGATCTATATTTCATTTGTATTAAGTGTAAGAAAGCATTGTGTAGTTTATGAAATCACATTTGTGATTAATAGTGTAGTTTTCACAACAACATTACATTCTTCTTCTTCATCCTAAATTTCTTTTCTCCCGCGTTCAATTGCATTGTTTTCTTCTTTCAATTCTCTGTGTAGTGTAGAATCGTCTTACAGCCAAGGAGTGGTTGTTTCACCTGAGTAAAGGGTGAAGAACAAGATGTGCGGTCAATCAGAAAGATTGATCCTTGTTCATCAAGATTGATTTGGTTAACTTTAAGATTGGAGTTTTCCCAACATCTGATATTTAGAGCACTGTCTATGTGATCTTTGAGACGCATTGAATCACGATGAATCATCCGAACGGTCACTTTCTAGCAAATCTTTCAATCTTGAATGGTAAGAATTATGAAAATTGGTGCAAGCAGATGAATGTTATTTTCTGTAATCAAGATCTTTGGGATACCAATTGAAGAGAATGGTACTGATGAACAAAAGGTTGCACGCAAATATTTGAAGAAGGATTATAAGGCTCTATTTTTAATCCATCAATGCGATGATTCAGAAAACTTTGAGAAAGTTGGTGATGTAGATTCAGCAAAGAAAGCATGAGACATCCTAAAAAAATTATTTGGAGACACTGAGAAAGTGAATGAGGTGAGGTTACATACTCACAAAAGAATGTATGAATTGCTTCAGATGGAAGACAATGAAAGTGTGACTAATTTCTTCACCAAAGTAACAAAACTGGTGAATCAAATAAAAACATGTGAAAAAGTGTAGACGTCAAAATTTGTAGTGTCAAAGATTTTGAGGTTATTGTCTCCAAAGTTCGATCATGTAGTAGTAGCCATAAAAGATTCGAAGGATTTGTCAAGCATGACAAAAGAAGACTTCAAGGGACTCTTGAATCTCAAGAACAAAGAATGGCTTAAAGAACTGCAAGCAGGTAAACGACTGTTGTGGCTTTGCAAGCTCAGTCGACTAAGAAAGACAAAGGAAGATGGAATGGTAACAAGAGTAGAGAAAGTTACAACAATTTGACTAGTAGAGAAAACCGTCAAGAAGGTAGTTCATCGAATCAGAGATAATATTTTAACTAAGGAAATCACAGAGGCAGTGGTGCAGGTAGAGGAAAAGGTGATGGAAGAAAACCTGATAAAATTCATATTAAGTGCTACAATTGTCAAAAGTATGGTCATTATGCAAGTCAATGTCGAGGAGGCAAGAAATATCAAGAAAGTGATGCATAACTTGCAGATGATAAAGTGATACTAATGGTCACAACAAAAGAATAAGAAAAATTCAAAGATCAATGACATTTAGACTCAGGTTGTTCGTCGCACATGACTCGAAGAAAATATAGGTTTATCAACATCATTCCCTCGTTGAAGAAAAAGGTAAAATTTTCAAACGAGAATACCTTATCAGCTTAAGGTATTGCTGATGTTGTGATCAGGAGAAGGATGGTAATGATCAGTAATTTCGAATGTGTTATATATACCTGGCATGAATAGTAATCTGCTAAGTATATGCCAAATGATAGAGAGAAATTACAAAGTATAGATTAAAGATAGAATGGTGAAAGTGATTGACTCGAGAAATAGGTTAATCTTAAAGGCTTATATGTCTCATATATGTCTCAGAATAGAACCTTCAGGAATGAACTTGATGTGGTGGAACACAAGTACCTAATGACTTCAGCTATCAGAGATGAATGGTTATGTCATTACAGACTTGGTCACTCGAATTTTAATGACATTAGTAATCTAAAGAGGAAGAATGTGGTTTCAAGCCTACCAGAAATCCATATACTAGAAGAAGTATGTGAAAAATGTGTTCAATCAAAGAAACATAAGAATAGCTTCATTAAGGATGCAAGAAGCAAGTCAAAACCCACTCTCGAGATAATCTACTCAGACATGTGTGGTCCTTTCCAAGTAGATTCACTTGGCGGTAAAAAGTACTTTGTTACATTTATTGATGATTACAACACAAAGCTATGGACTTACTTAATCAATAAGAAAAGAAATGTGATCGACGTTTTTACCAAGTTTAAAGCAATGGTCAAAAGACAGAGTGATCACAAGATTAGAGTTATGAGGACAGATGGAGGTGGAGAGTATGTGTCAATTTTTTTTTACAAGCTATGCATAAAAAAATGAATTATGCATGAGGTGGTGCCACCATACACTCCTCAACAAAATGGTATTGCTAAAAGAAATAACGGAGCCATTATGAATATGGTGAGAAGTGTGACACCCCCAATCTATACCTCCAAGCTATATTAAAGCGATAAATAAAATTCAAAATTTTATCAGAGTATATTTAAAACATGCACGGCATAGACTGGAGACGCCACATCAATTGAAGAACAAACATACAACACCTTCTCATACAGATATGCAACAACTCAGGTAGTATACACCCACAATCCAATTACAGAATAAAAGCGGAAAATCCATAACTGAATATCCATATATATATATATATATCATGAAAGTTTGTCATACATCAAGTCATACATGCACAATCCAAAAGATACATATACATAATACAAAATAATCACAAACGACCACTCTAACTACCCGGTGTCACATATCAGAGCCGACCGACAAAAGAATGAAGACGCAAAGTTTCACAAAAAGACCTCCAGCAACTCTAATCTGCAATGCCTCATAGAGCATTATAAAACAGCAGAAGGGCGAGAAAAACAATCACAATACAGTTGCATATAATTATATATTAACACAGAAATGCACAAGTAAAATATTCCCACCACCAATGCACCACAATCACATATAACACAACACAGTACAATTCTCAAGTATCAAATACCACTACACATCAATCATACACAATACACTCATCATCAATACAATTACACATATTCCATCTCATCAATCACATTCACAATTCCATGCACAATTAATCCATGATTTATGCAAATGCACAGAGACCGACACAACGACTCTATGCACATGCCATGCGGTACCGACTTCCAATATTTCTCATCACTAGTTCACTCAGGAACTCTGCTGGAATCATCGCTCGTTACTGAGGATCACTCAAGTAACACCCCGTCAGGCCTACAATGTTCCCCGTCGCTTTAGGTCCTCTTGGTATAAGGCGCACGACGTTTATGGATTGCTTTAGGTCCTCTCGGTATAAGGCGCACAATCCAATCGCTCACACCCCACATGGGCACACGATCGTCTATAACCATCGCTTTAGGTCCTCTTATTTTTAAGGCGCACGATATATCAAATCGCTTTAGGTCCTCTTATTTTTAAGGCGCACGATGTTATAGTAGATTCCTTCTGAAATCAATTCGTCACTCAGGACGTCACAACAATGCATATCATGATGCTTGGCATACAATGACTCATGACATTTAATATGCACACATACACACATCCATAATCATGCATATATCAACAATTACCATACATCGCATTTTCTTGCCATAAGGCCACCAATCATCATCACAATATGTATTTCATGCAATTTCATCACTCAACAGTACACAAGTCATACAATATCCACACCAACAACATATTGCACATTCACATCAAATTCACACCATTAAACGGCAAAAGTCGACAACCAAACAACACATTTTCTAATTCTTGACATAATTTAATCGGCCAACAATCTCCAAAATCATCATCATAAGAAAGTATATGCTACAAGCTTTCTAACGCATCATACCACGCCTCAAACCGACTCACGGATCAAAAGTTACAGAGAAAACAAATTGGGAAAACTGCTACATTCGCAGTGCGAAGCTCCTAGCGAGTCCTTCGCTACTTCATTCGCAGTGCAAATGTCCTAGCGAACCAAGGCAGAATGAAAAATAGCCTAGAAAATTTCCACCCTTCGCAGTGTGAACGTCCCAGCGAATGTTCGCTACCCCATTCGCAGTGCGAGCCCTCCAGCGAACAGTGGCAGAAGCAAAAATAATACAACGTTCGCAGTGCGAACATCACGCGAACGCTCACCACCCATTCGCTGGCCATTCGCAGTGCGAACCTGCGAATTCAGCAAAACCCAGCAGCGCACCAAATCACCCAAAAATGATATTTTCTCAAACCAAACATTTCCAAACCAACATACAACAGTCAAAACATAACCCAAGTATGATAACAAGTATTCTACTACGTTTACATCGATTTTCAACCGCGAAACCATCGATTTCTAACAAAATTCTCATTTCTAACCTAGAACTCAAAGCTATGGAAAAGCAAGAAAACATCCAAGCAAACACATACATAATCATACACAAACATAGTATAATCGAGTTTCGCACCCTTACCCGATTTAATCGTGTTCTAGAAAGTCGGCTGATTGATTTCCAAGTTTTCCCAAATTCTCTCTTTTTCTTCTATTCTCCTTTTCTTTTCTTCTTCTCTTCTTTTTCTTTCTCTTACTATTTTTCTCTCTTTCTATTCTATTATATTCTAACTTAACAAAACAAATCAAAATGCCCAAAATACCCCTACACTCAAATATCTCGCAAATGTTCCCAAAACGCGATAAAATATATCCACGATGAAAAATAACACATTTCCACATAAAAGCCAGAAATAAAATAATATAATAATAAAATACTCAAAACGACTCAAATAATTAAAAAGACAAAACTGACAAAACTGACCGGGGCGTTACAACTCTCCCTCACTTAGAAATTTTCGTCCTCGGAAATCTTACCTGAGACGAACAACTCTGGATACGACTCCCGCATCCGACTCTCCAACTCCCAAGTAAAATTGCCCTCAACAGCGCCTCCCCACGCCACCTTCACAAGTGCAATATCCTTGCCCCGCAACCTCTTCAACTCGCGATCCAAAATACTCAGCGGCAAAGTCTCAACCGTCAGGTTCTCCCTTACCTCAACCTCATCCATAGGAATCACATGCGACGGATCCGGAATATACTTCCGAAGCTGTGAAACATGGAACACATCATGCAAATTCGACAGACTCGGCGGCAACGCCACCCTATAAGCCACCGCACCCACTCTCGCAGATATCTGGTAAGGACCAATAAATCGAGAAGTAAGTTTCTTCGATTTCAATGCACGACCAACACCCGTTACCGGCGTAACCCTTAGAAATACATGATCGTCCTCTTGAAACTCAATATCCTTCCGTCTCCGATCATGATAACTCTTTTGCCTGCTCTGAGAAACCTTCATTTTCTCACGAATAAACTTCACCTTGTCTATAGTCTGTTGTACCAACTCCGGTCCAACCACTGCTCTCTCGTCCGATTCATGCCAACACAACGGTGTCCGACATCTTCGTCCATATAATGCTTCAAACGGTGCCATTCCAATACTAGAATGAAAACTGTTATTATACGTGAATTCAATCAACGCAAGATAACTATCCCACGCACCACCTTGTTCCAAAACACACGCTCTCAACAAATATTCCAAAGACTAAATCGTTCTCTCGGTCTAACCATCCGTCTGCGGATGATAAGCCGAACTCAACCTCAATTTAGAACCCAATACCTTCTGTAAACTTTCCCAAAATCTCGAAGTAAACCTTAGATCTCGATCCGAAATAATACTTAATGGAACTCCATGCAACTTCACAATCACACTGATATAAATCTCAGCTAACCGCTCCAAAGAATAACTGATGTCAATCGGAATGAAATGAGCCGATTTAGTCAATCTGTCCACAACCACCCAAATAGCATTATGGCCTCGCTGAGTATTCGGCAACCCCGTTATAAAATCCATAAAAATGTTATCCCATTTCCATTCCGGAATATCCAACGGTTGCAACAAACCACTCGGCCTCTGATGTTCCACTTTCGACTTTTGGCACGTCAAACAAGCATACACAAACTGAGCCACATCTCTTTTCAATCCAGCCCACCAGAAAATCTTTCTCAAATCTTGGTACATCTTATTCGCTCCCGGATGTATACTCAAATTACTCCGGTGTCCTTCTTCCAAAATCATTCGTTTCAAATCCGAATCGTCCGGAATACAAATTCACCCACGGAACCTCAACACACCATTAACATCCACTTGAAAATCACCACTCGCATCTTTTCCGTCAACCAACATCAAATCCACTAATTTCACATCCAACTTCTGTTTCTCCCTCACTGTCATCAGAAAATCATTAGTAACCTTCAACATACCCAGCCTCACACTATCTGACGACACTTCACATACCAAACTCAAATATCTAAACGATTCCAAAAGCTCCCACTCCTTAACCATTAAAGCAGACATATGTAAAGATTTCCAGCTCAATGCATCGGCTACCACCTTAGCTTTACCAGGATGGTAATTCAAGCCAAAGTCGTAGTCCTTCAAAAATTCCAACCATCTTCATTGCCTCATATTCAATTCCTTCTAATCAAACAGATATTTCAAACTCTTGTGATCACTAAAGACTTCAAACCTCGCACCAAAAAGATAATGCCTCCAAATTTTCAACACAAAAACCACAGCCGCTAACTCCAAGCTATGCGTAGGGTAATTCTTCTCATGCACTCTCAACTGCCTCGAAGCATACGCCACGACCTTACCTTCTTGCATTAGCACACCACCTAGACCAATCAAAGACGCATCACAATACACCACAAACGGTTCATTAGGATTCGGAAAAATCAAAATCGGAGCTGTCGCCAATCTTCTCTTCAGCTCATTAAAACTTTCCTCACACCGAATATACCAAATGAACGCTTGCCTTTTACAAGTCAATTGGGTCAAAGGAAGTGCTAGCTTAGAAAAACCTTCAATAAACCTTCGATAATAATCGGCCAAACCCAAAAAGCTTCGAATTTCAATAACAGATCTCGGAGCCTCCCATTGTAGAACTGCTTCTACTTTAGATGGATCCACAGAAATACCATTACCTGAAATTACGTGTCCAAGAAAACTCACCTCCGACAACCAAAACTCACACTTAGACAATTTGGCAAAAAGCTTCTTTTCCTTCAAAACCTGCAAAACAATACGCAAATGCTCCACGTGCTCCTCCCGAGACTTAGAATAAATCAAAATGTCGTCAATAAACACAACAACAAATCGATCCAAATGCTCGTGGAAAATACGATTCATGTACTCCATAAACACACCTGGCGCATTAGAAACCCCGAACGACATCACAGAGTATTCATAATGACCGTAACGTGTCCTAAAAGCCGTCTTCTGAATATCTTCCTCTTTCACCCTAATCTGATGATATCCCGACCTTAAGTCAATCTTACTGAACACACAAGCACCAACCAACTTATCCATCGAATCATCAATTCTCGGAAGAGGATACTTATTCTTAATCGTCACCTTATTCAACTGGCGATAATCAATACACAATCGCATACTTCTGTCTTTCTTTTTCACCAATAGAACTGGAGCACCCCAAGGAGAAACACTTGGCCTCACAAACCTCTTCTCCAACAACTCATTCAATTGCTTCTTCAACTCAACCAACTCAGATGCCGACATACGATAAGGTGCCATCGATACAAGTCTAGTACCAGGAACTAGATCTATAGAAAACTCCACCTCTCTCTCTGGCGGCACATCTGAAATATCCTCAGGAAACACTTCAGGAAAATCACACACAACCGGAAACACATCAAGTGAAACTTGACTATCCACAGTCAAAGATGCAAATAACCCGAACAACTGAGCTTCATCCGCCAAAAGTTTCTTCAACTCTTTGGTAGATAAGAAACTCGAGTCTTCGTCTTCTTCGAGAGAAGGAAACCTTACCAGCTTATGATAACAATCAATATGAACCCGATTGAATTGCAACCAATTCATTCCCAGAACCACATCTAACCCTTCCAACGGCAAACACACTAAATCCATTTCAAAGTTTTTACCATAAATGGTCAAAGGACAACTCAAACAAACCAAAGAAGTAGTTACTGACCCCATTGCTGGAGTATCAATAACCATCTCACCATTCATCAAAGACAACACAAGATTCAAACGCTTTGCGCACTCAGACGAAATAAACGAATGAGTCGCTCCAGTATCAATAATAGCAACTAAAGGCGTACTATTAATAAAACAAGTACCTCTGATCAGACGATCTGCACTTGAAGTCTGAGTCCCCGCCAATGAAAATACCTTTCCACTAGTTGGAGCTTGCTTCGGTTTCTGACACTTTGTACTAATATGACCAGGTTCACCACAGTTGAAACACTTCACCACATTCTTCCGTTTACAATCGGCTACAACATGTCCGACACCTCCACAATTAGAACACTTTCTCACATCTTTCCTGCACTCAAACTAACGATGCCCCAACTCACCACATTTAAAACATCTCGGAGAATTAGACATACCTCCTCCACCTGACCTTCGATCAAAAGTACCCCTTTGTTTACCATTATCAGCTGGTGTTACATAAGGACCACCACGAAATTGTTGCTTCCCTTTTCTGTCACTCACACTCTTGTAGTGAGTAGAACGAGCCATACTATCCTCTTCATAAATCCTACAACATTCCACCAAATCCGAAAACCTTCTTATCCTTTGATAACCGATTGCTTGCTTAATCTCAGGACGCAATCCACTCTCAAACTTCACACACTTAGAAAACTCTGCAGTCGCTTCAGCATAATGAGGATAAAACTGCACAAGTTCCACAAAATTAGTAGTATAATCAACAACCGACTACTACCTTGTTTCAGTTCCAAGAAATCAATTTCCTTTTTTCCTCTAACATCCTCAGGAAAATACTTCCTCAGAAACTCCTGGCTAAACAATTCCCAAGTAACTTCTTCATCCCAGCTTCCAACACTTGACGAGTACTAACCCACCAGTCATCAGCTTCTTCCTGTAACATGTGAGTTCCCAGTCTCACCTTACTGTCCTCAGCACAATCCATAACTCGGAAAATCCTTTCAATCTCTTTCAACAAAATCTGTGCACCATCAAGATCATGTCTCCCCTTAAAGACAGGCGGTTTGTTCTTCCTGAACTCATCATTACCCGCAGCATTAGGTGCACCCTGCACAGCACGAGCCATAGCTTGCATCGCAGCAGCCAAAGCAGCATCGTTCCTACCGGCCATATTCTGTTCATTTCCAATAATAGAAACTATGGTTAAACAAACATCTCACTCCAGACGCCAACACCGACAAAGACTAACACAACCAGACACGAACTGACACGGACTAGCACGAACTGACACGGACTGGCTCTGATACCACTTAATGTGACACCCCCAATCTATACCCCCAAGCTATATTAAAGCGATAAATAAAATTCAAAATTTCATCAGAGTATATTTAAAACATTCACGACATAGACTAGAGATGCCACATCAATTGAAGAACAAACATACAACACCTGCTCATACAGATATGCAATAACTCAGGTAGTATACACCCACAATCCAATTACAGAATAAAAGCAGAAAATCTATAACTGAATATCCATATATATATATATATATATATATATATATATATCATGAAAGTTTGTCATACATCAAGTCATACATGTACAATCCAAAAGATACATATACATAATACAAAATAATCACAAACGGCCACCCTAACTACCCGGTGTCACATATCAGAGCCGGCCGACAAAAGAATGAAGACACAAAGCTTCACAAAAAGACCTCCAGCAACTCTAATCTGCAATGCCTCATAGAGCATTATAAAATAGCAGAAGGGTGAGAAAAACAATCATAATACAGTTGCATATAATTATATATTAACACAGAAATGCACAAGTAAAATATTCCCACCACCAATGCACCACAATCACATATAACACAACACAGTACAATTCTCAAGTATCAAATACCATTACACATCAATCATACACAATACACTCATCATCAATACAATTACACATATTCCATCTCATCAATCACATTCACAATTCCATGCACAATTAATCCATGATTTATGCAAATGCACAGAGACCGACACAACAACTCTATGCACATGCCATGCGGTACCGACTTCCAATATTTCTCATCACTAGTTCACTCAGGAAATCTGCTGGAATCATCGCTCGTTACTGAGGATCACTCAAGTAACACCCCCGTCAGGCCTACGATGTTCCCCGTCGCTTTAGGTCCTCTTGGTATAAGGCGCAAGACGTTTATGGATTGCTTTAGGTCCTCTCAGTATAAGGCGCACAATCCAATCGCTCACACCCCACATGGACACACGATCGTCTATAACCATCGCTTTAGGTCCTCTTATTTTTAAGGCGCACGATATATCAAATCGTTTTAGATCCTCTTATTTTTAAAGCGTACGATGTTATAGTAGATTCCCTCTGAAATCAATTCGTCACTCAGGACGTCACAATAATGCATATCATGATGTTTGGCATACAATGACTCATGACATTTAATATGCACACATACACACATCCATAATCATGCATATATCAACAATTACCATACATCGCATTTTCTTGCCATAAGGCCACCAATCATCATCACAATATGTATTTCATGCAATTTCATCACTCAACAGTACACAAGTCATAGAATATCCACACCAACAACATATTGCACATACACATCAAATTCACACCATTAAACGGCAAAAGTCGACAACCAAACAACACATTTTCTAATTCCCGACATAATTTAATCAGCCAACAATCTCCAAAATCATCATCATAAGAAAGTACACGCTACAAGCTTTCTAACACATCATACCACGCCTCAAACCGACTCACAGATCAAAAGTTACAGAGAAAACAAATTGGGAAAACTGCTACATTCGCAGTGCGAAGCTCCTAGCGAGTTCTTCGCTACTTCATTCGCAGTGCAAATGTCCCAGCGAACCAAGGCAGAATCAAAAATAGCCTAGAAAATTTCCACCCTTCGCAGTGCGAACGTCCCAGCGAATGTTCGCTACCCCATTCGCAATGCGAACCCTCCAGCGGACAGTGGCAGAAGCAAAAATAATACAACGTTCGCAGTGCGAACATCACACAAACGCTCGCCACCCATTCGCTGGCCATTCGCAGTGCGAAACTGCGAATTCACCAAAACCTAACAGCGCACCAAATCACCCAAAAATGATATTTTCTCAAACCAAACATTTCCAAACCAACATATAACAGTCAAAACATAACCCAAGCATGATAACAAGTATTCTACTACGTTTACATCGATTTTCAACCGCGAAACCATCGATTTCTAATAAAATTCTCATTTCCAACCTAGAACTCAAAGCTATGGAAAAGCAAGAAAACATCCAAGAAAACACATACATAATCATACACAAACATAGTATAATCGAGTTTCGCACCCTTACCTGATTTAATCGTGTTCTAGAAAGTCGGCTGATTGATTTCCAAGTTTTCCCAAATTCTCTCTTTTTCTTCTCTTCTCCTTTTCTTTTCTTCTTCTCTTCTTTTTCTTTCTCTTACTATTTTTCTCTCTTTCTATTCTATTATATTCTAACTTAACAAAACAAATCAAAATGCCCAAAATACCCCTACACTCAAATATCTCGCAAATGTTCCCAAAACGCGATAAAATATATCCACGATGAAAAATAACATATTTCAACATAAAAGCCAGAAATAAAATAATATAATAATAAAATACTCAAAACGACTCAAATAATTAAAACGACAAAACTGACAAAACTGACCGGGGCGTTACAAGAAGTGTGTTAAAAGGCAAGCATCTCCCAAATGAGTTATGGGGTGAGGCTATGTCTACTGCTACATTCATACTAAACAGATGTCTAACAAAGAGGCTTGAAAGTATTACACCAGAAGAATTTTGGCATGGTGTCAAACCTAGTTTAAGCCACTTGAAGGTGTTTAGATTCATAGCACATAGACATGTTCCAAATCAGTTGAGAAGAAAGCTGGATGATAAGTCGAGTCAGATGATCCTGGTGCGATATCATTTGAATGATGGATACAAATTGTTCGACCCAGTGAACAAGCAAGTCGTGATCAGCAGGGATGTGATCGTAGATGATCTTAAGGAGTGGGATTGGACTAAGAAATTTAAGAAGGATTCGGTGAGAATCCTGTGTGATGAACCAGTTAGTGAATCTGTTTGAGATGTTCAACAAGATGTTAGAGAAGTTTGACAAGAAGCTGTCAAAGGTCAAGCTAGCACAAGTAGAACTTAGAGTGTAACGCCCCATTTTGTCTTATTTATTTAATCGAGTCGATTTAATTATTTTCATTATTATATTATTTCCTTCTTGACTTTTATTTGACAATATATTATTTTTCATCGTTATTATGTTTTATCGCATTTTGAGAGTGTTTGGGAGATATTTGAGCGTAACGGCAAAATGATCATTTTGGAGGTTAGATATTTTTAGAAATAGATATTTTTATATAAGTAAAATTAGAGGGGAAAGAAAAAGAGAGAAAAGAAAGAAAAAGGAAAGAAAGGAAGAGGAAGGAAAATAAAGGAGAAGAGGAAAACTTGAAGTTTAAGAAATCATCCGTTCAAGCGCGATTAATCGGGTAAGGGTGGGAAGTTTCGATTATATATTGCTTGTGTATGTATATGTGTTGTTTGTTGTAATTGTTTTGGTTGTTTCACAACTTTTTCTCATTGATAAATTGATGAACAATGAGTGGGAATCGATGTTTTCACGGATGAATTTCGATATAAACTACGTAGAATACTTGTTGATTATGTTGGGATATGTTCTGGTGGTTATGTTATGATTTGAATATGTTTTGGTGGATGAAATGTTGGGGTGGAGTGAACAACAGCACTGCTGAGATTTTTTGGGTTCGCAGGTTCACACTGCGAATAGGGCAGCGAAGGGAAAGCAAAGGTTCGTGGGAGGTTCGCATTGCGAACTTTCTGCTGTTTTTTCTCTGCCATGGTTCGCAGGGAATTTAAATTGTGAAGGGGAAAGCGAAGGTTCGATGGGTGTTCGCCTTGCAAACTTTATGTTGTTTTTTTCTCTGCCATGGTTCGCTGGGGGTTCGCATTGCGAATAGGAAAGCGAACATGACAGATTTTCCATTTTGTTCTTGTCATAACTTTTGGGTCGTAAGTCAGATTGAGGCGCGGTTGGATGCGTTGGAAAGCTAATGAAATGTTCTTTATTATAAAAATGGTTTTGAGACTAGTGGCTGATTTAATTGTGTCGAGAATTGGAATAGTGTCCTTTTGTCTACTTTTACCGTCGTAATTATGTGCGATTGATGTGTTATCATGTGGTACGCTTTTAATATATATCGTATAGCTTGTGTGTTGTTGTATGAAGTGAATGCATGTGATGAAATGTTGTGATGATGGTTTGTGGCCTTATGGCAAATAAATGCATTGTGTTATGTTTGATTATATATGCATGATTATGGCTGTTGAAATGGTTCACATGGTTGTATATGTGTATGCATTTGATTGTCATGAGTCATTGTATGCCAAGCATCATGATATGCATTCTTGTGATGTCGTGTTCCCTAGTGGGTGTGAGCGACGAAACAATTCCCGAGGGAATCTGCTGTGACGGTCGTGAGCCTTATACAAAGAGAACCTAAAGCGACATTATAGACGATCGTGAGCCTTATACAAAGAGGACCTAAAGCGATCGGATCGTGAGCCTTATACAAAGAGGACCTAAAGCGATCCATAAACGTCGTAAGCCTTATACCAAGAGGACCTAAAGCGACGGGGAACATCGTTTGCCCGACGGGGAGTTACACTAAGTAACAAGCGATGATTCCAATAATTCTTGAGTGAATTAATGATGAGAATGATGGATGGATTGGTACCGCATTGCATTGCATGGAGTCGTTGTGTCGGTCTCTGTGCATTTGCATAAATCATGAATGGATTGATTATGTGTGGGAAATTGTGAATTGATTTAGTATGTGTTGAGATTTATGATTGGATTGGTGAGTTGATATGCATTTGTGATAAATGCATTGGTTATGGATGATATGTTTTATGTATAGACATATGCTATGTGATGTGGTGGTGTGTTTTCATATGTTATGACTTTGGTATGCCTTATGTGTGAATATGTGATTATGTTGGTATAATTGAATATATGTTATGTGGTGGGGTTATTAGAAATATGTTATGTATTTGTGGCATGCTATATGTATTAATATGTGATGCTTGTGGTGAGAATAATTATGCATGTGAATTTATATGTGTTTGCATATTATTTTGCAATCTTGATTTAGTTGTTATTTCTCACCCTTCTGCTGTGGTTTGTTGCTCTATGAGGCAATTGCAGATTAGTAGTCTTGGAGGCTTTTGTGAAGATTAGTTCTCCATTCGTTTGTCAGTCTGTCTGCTCTGATACGTAACATGGGAGTCGGGAAACGCTTTTGTTATATATGTATACATTTGTTGGATCTATTTTGTATTACCTTTGTATGAATATTTTGATGTTATAAAACAATTTATTTTGTAAAACAAGTCAGTTATGGATCTTTCCGCTTTATTCCATAATTGAACTTTCCTTTTTGTTGGAAAAAGTTTCCCTTTTATGTTTATTCCATTTTGTGTTATGTATCAAATTTATGAGCAGGGATTATATTTTCTTTCTTTAAATGTTGCATCCTTATTTCTGTCGGAAAAATAAATTTTTATTTACTCTGATTTAATTATGTATTATTTATCCGCGATGGGAATTGAGGTGTTACATTAGTGGTATCAGAGCAGGTACGTCCGTCCGGCCAAGTTGTTGAGCCAGTTGGTGTGACAGTTTAGTACTGTCGATGTTGTTTGTTCCTTAGTATGTGATATGTGTGTGAAACACTGTCAGTACTTTCTAGTTCTTCTAATCCTTTGTCTGCTGGATTTAGAATGAGATAAGTGGGGGAGAAGCTGGTGCTTCTCCAAGTTACTTCAGTTGTGGAGTGTTGGCTTAGTGGGTCATTGGTTGCAAGATTGTAAGTGTTGTTTGGACAGTGTTGGTTCCCGATTCCAGAGGGAATGCGGAGGTAAGGTTTATGTCGACTAAGGAATTGTGCCTTAGGTAGTGGTGTGCACAAGATGCATGAAATGCTATTATGGTCTGGTAAATACGGTTTATGCCCCATCATGATTGTTGGCTGTCTATTGACAAATTGAGGAACTGATCACCCTTAATCTCTAGTTGATAGCAGACGGGAATTGTGTTGGATAGAATAAACGTGTCTTTTCGGCTTTGATAGTGTGTGCAATGAATTGTTTGGAATTAAGAAAATGATTACGGATTATTTTGATGAGTCGATGGAGATTCTTATATCGGAAGATGAGGTGGATTAGAGGTTTTGGTATGTTGGTCCAGTTGGAAAGTCATTGAGAGAGAATGATTGGGTATTATTAATGGCTGCTTCTCAGATAGTAGAGAGTGAACTTAAATTGAACGAAGGTGAATAGTTGAGGTTTATATCTGCTAAGTAAGTAGAAAACTCTCAGGGGATGAGACTAAGATGTTTGTTATGTTTGTGATGATAGTTTTCTAGAAATTGGCAGAAAGGCCACAGTGATGGGCTACCAGTTGTGCGTGATTCCAGATGTGTTTCCGGATGGAATATTGGATGTTAGCGTTAGAATTACTCAAATTGAAAGAGCGGTTGGAAGATTTACTGGAAAAGGGATTTGTGAGACCAAGTGTGTCGTCTTAGAGAGCTCCAGTATTGTTAGTAACAAAAAGGAAGGATGATTGAACGGAATAACAAGCATGATGTGTATAATGGTATTGAGACTATGGAAAGTAAAACTTAGAGTTTTGGTGAGTTTTGGAGTTTTTAAAGTTTTAGAGCATTAATAGAAATCTTGAGAAAACCCTAGGTGTGGATGTAATATTTGAGAGTTCTTTTTGGTATTTATGGAATTTAGACTGTTAAGAGAAGAAATTGTGTATGGATTACTAATAGTTGAATAAGGTAACGATTGAGAATAAGTGTCCACTTTCATGAATAGATGACTGGAATGGTTTGGTTGAGTTTGAGTGAAATTACAATTGTTTGGAATGTTTGATAAGAGTGGTGAATTGTGTGAGTTGAGGCATTGATCGATTTAATGTGACTGGTTATGTTTGTTACCATCGGGATAGGCTGTTATTTACTCGGTTAAGCTTGTATGTGAGTAACCAGTTACCCAGTGAAAAATTTTGCAAAAGCTTTAAGAATTTATATCTTTTGGAATTTGGTTGGGCATTACAACGTACAGTGATGTTATTTGGTGTTAGTAATGCGTCTGTAATGTTTGTGGAGTATAGGAATCGTATCTTCCATATTTATTTGGATAAGTTCGTAATGGCTTTGATTGAGGATATTCGGATCTGTTATAAACTCAGAGGAAGAACAGGTAAAGTGTTTGAGATTTGAATTACAAGTGTTGAAAAGAGACGAAGTTTTATGCTAAGTTATTCAAGTGAGAATTTGGGTTGAAAAAGGTTAGTTTTCTTGGATATGTTATTTCAGATGAGAGTATGGTTATGGATCCATCAGAAGTAGATGCAGTTCTACGATGAGAGGCTTCGAAGTTGGTTAAGGAGATTAGAATCTTTTTGGACTTTAGTTGGTTATTACCGGAGGTTATGGAAGGGTTTTCCAAGTTAGCGTTTTCGTTACTTCGATTGACTTGCAAAAGGTAAGTCGTTTGTTTGGGATGTTCGTTGTAAGGAAAGTTTCAGAGAGCTAAAGTAAAAGTTGTCTACGGCTCCAGTTTTGATTCTGTGTGATCCTAATAAACCATTTGTGAGGTATTGTGATGTGTCTTTGATGAGTTTAGTTTGTGTTCTAACGCGAGAAGGTAAAGTCATTTCTTATGTTTTACGACAATTGAGGATTCATGATTTCAAGATGGCTTCGGTTACTTTTGTGTTGAGAATCTGGAGGTATTATTTTGAGGGTTTTAGGTTCAAGGTGTTTTGTAATCACAAGGGTTTAGAGTACTTGTTTGGTCAGAAGGAATAAGGTGGGAGACAACAAGGATGGTTGGAATTCCTGATGAGTTATGACTTTAGCTGGAATTATCCTAGTGGTGAGGTTAATGTCGTGCCTGATGAGTTAAGTCGAAAGTTTTTATGCATGTCTGTTTTGATGGTCAGAGGATTAGAATAATTTGAGCAAGTCAGAGACTTGTGTCTGGTGTGTGAGATAACACAGTAGAGTGTGAGGTTGGGTATATTAAAAGTGAATAGTGGTTTTTGGTGATTATGAGAAAGAGTTAGACTTTGGACGTGAAATTGGTAGTTTTGATGGTTACGAGTAATCAGAGTGCGTAGCGGAAGCGTGATGTGGCACAACTCGTATATGCGTGTGTGACTGGTAAGAGTTCAAAGGTTGAACAGTGGAAAAAGGTAGGAATGATGAGACCATTGGACGTTTCAGAATGGAAGTGTTAGGTGAAAGGTTTAAATATTATTCATGGGCTACTATGTAGATGGATGTTTTGGTTATATGTTCGACTGGGGAATCGTAGCATTGTTGTAATATTGTGGTGTGACAAGGATGTTGGTATTGTGGTTATGTAGAGGTTGTTGAAACGATGTTGGGTTGTGGAACTTTATGTTCTTGTTTGTGTTGTTGCCTCGTTTCCATCGTGTTGGTTCGAGTGCGAGAAGCTAATTCCTGTGTGGGAGATTAGGGGAGTGTTACCTAGGGTGAGGGTAACGATCTTGTTGTGTTTCGGTTCAAGAGTGAACCTGTGTGTTCGTAACTTGGGTATTCTTTGAGTTGTGAGTTAGTCGTCAAGTGCATTGTATGGGCTTTGCATCTTGTCGTTGTAGTTGTCGTCGTTGTCGTGTCGTTGTTGTAGCTACTGTTAGCAAGGTGATTTGTCAGTTGTGTTATTCGTGGTGTGCCTTTTGTTGGCATGATAGTTTGTTAGTCGGATGCGAGAGTCGTATCCCGAGTTGTTCGTATCGGTATATTTTCGAGAACGAAAATGTCTAAGTGGGGGAGAATTGTAACGCCCCGTTTTGTCTTATTTATTTAATCGAGTCGATTTAATTATTTTCGTTATTATATTATTTCCTTCTTGACTTTTATTTGACAATATATTATTTTTCATCGTTATTATGTTTTATCGCATTTTGAGAGCGTTTGGGAGATATTTGAGCGTAAGGGAAAAATGGTCATTTTGGAGGTTAGATATTTTTAGAAATAAATATTTTATATAAGTAGAATTAGAGGGGAAAGAAAAAGAGAGAAAAGAAAGAAAAAGGAAAGAAAGGAAGAGGAAGGAAAAGAGAGGAGAAGAGGAAAACTTGAAGTTTAAGAAATCATCCGTTCAAGCGCGATTAATCGGGTAAGGGTGAGAAGTTTCGATTATATCTTGCTTGTGTATGTATATGTGTTGTTTGTTGTAATTGTTTTGGTTGTTTTACAAATTTTTCTCATTGATAAATTGATGAACAATTAGTGGGAATCGATGTTTTCACGGATGAATTTCGATATAAACTGCGTAGAATACTTGTTGATTATATTGGGATATGTTCTGGTGGTTATGTTATGGTTTGAATGTGTTTTGGTGGATGAAATGTTGGGGTGGAGTGAACAACAGCGCTGCTGAGATTTTCTAGGTTCGCAGGTTCGCACTGCGAATAGGGCAGCGAAGGGAAAGCGAAGGTTCGTGGGAGGTTCGCATTGCGAACTTTCTGCTATTTTTTCTCTGCCATGGTTCGCAGGGAATTCGCATTGCGAAGGGGAAAGCGAAGGTTTGCTGGGTGTTCGCCTTTCGAACTTTATGCTGTTTTTTTCTCTGCCATGGTTCGCTGGGGGTTCGCATTGCAAATAGGAAACCGAACATGAGAGATTTTCCATTTTGTTCTTGTCATAACTTTTGGGTCGTAAGTCGGATTGAGGCGCGGTTGGATACGTAGGAAAGCTAATGAAATGTTCTTTCTTATAATAATGTTTTTGATACTAGTGGTCGATTTAATTATGTCAGGAATTGGAATAGTTTTGTTTTGTCGACTTTTACCGTCGTAATTGTGTGCGATTGATGTGTTATCATGAGGTACGCTTTTAATATATATCGTATAGCTTGTGTGCTGTTGTATGATGTGAATGTATGTGATGAAATGTTGTGATGATGGTTTGTGGCCTTATGGAAAATAAATGCATTGTGTTATGTTTGATTGTATATGCATGATTATGGTTGTTGAAATGGTTCACATGGTTGTATATGTGTATGCATTTGATTGTCATGAGTCATTGTATGCCAAACATCATGATATGCATTCTTGTGATGTCGTGTGCCCTAGTGGGTGTGAGCGACGAAACGATTCCCGAGGGAATCTGTTGTGACGGTCGTAAGCCTCATAAAAAGAGGACCTAAAGCGGCGTTATAGACGATCGTGAGCCTTATACAAAGAGGACCTAAAGCGATCGGATCGTGAGCCTTATACAAAGAGGACCTAAAGCGATCCATAAACATCGTGAGCCTTATACTAAGAGGACCTAAAGCGACGGGGAACATCATTTGCCCGACGGAGAGTTACACTAAGTAACAAGCGATGATTCCAATAATTCCTGAGTGAATTAATGATGAGAATGATGGAAGGATTGGTACCGCATTGCATTGCATGGAGTCGCTGTGTCGGTCTCTGTGCATTTGCATAAATCATGAATGGATTGATTATCTGTGGGAAATTGTGAATTAATTGAGTATGTGTTGAGATTTATGATTGGATTGGTGAGTTGATATGCATTTGTGATAAATGCATTGGTTATGGATGATATGTTTTATGTATAGACATATGCTATGTGATGTGGTGGTGTGTTTCCATATGTTATGACTTTGGTATGCCTTATGTGTGAATATGTGATTATGTTGGTATAATTGAATATATGCTATGTGGTGGGATTATTAGAAATATGTTATGTATCTGTGGCATGCTATATGTATTAATATGTGATGCTTGTGGTGAGAATAATTAATCATGTGAATTTATATGTGTTTGCATATTATTATGCAATCTTGATTTAGTTTTTATTTCTCACCCTTCTGCTGTGGTTTGTTGCTCTATGAGGAAATTGCAGATTAGTAGTCTTGGAGGCGTTTGTGAAGATTAGTTCTCCATTCGTTTGTCAGTCAGTCTGCTCTGATACGTAACACGGGAGTCGGGAAACGCTTTTGTTATATATGTATACATTTGTTGGATCTATTTTGTATTACCTTTGTATGAATATTTTGAAGTTATAAAACAATTTATTTTGTAAAACAAGTCAGTTATGGATCTTTCCGCTTTATTCCATAATTGAACTTTCCTTTTTGTTGGAAAAAGTTTCCCTTTTATGTTTATTCCATTTTGTGTTATGTATCAAATTTATGAGCAGGTATTATATTTTCTTTCTTTAAATGTGGCATCCTTATTTCTGTCGGAAAAATAAATTTTTATTTACTCTGATTTAATTATGTATTATTTATCCGCGATGGGAATTGGGGTGTTACATAGAGAACTAGAAATACGCATGTAAGACTGCATGAATGTGTAATCACATCAGATGATGTGGTCGATGATGAAGTGGAGTTAGTACATTATGTCTTCTATGCAGATATTAAGCCAGTCAATGCAGTTGGAGCATTGAAAGACTCTTGATGGATGAGATAAAATCCATAGAAGACAATGATACCAGGTCACTAGTCAAATTACCAAAAAGGAAGAAGACAATTGATGTAAAATGGGTATACAGAGTCAAGCTGAATCTAAAAGGTGGAGTAATTTGACACAGGGCAAGACTTGTAGGAAAAAGGTTTCTTCAGAAAGAAGGAATCAACTATGATGAAGTCTTTGCACCAGTAGCTAGAATCGAAATAATCAGGTTGGTTTTGGCCAAGCCAATATGAATAATTGGTCTATATGTCAAATGAACGTAAAATGTGCATTCCTGAATGGCCCTCTAGATGAAGAGGTGTATATGACACAACCAGTTGGGTTTGTGGAATAGGACCAAGAAAGGAAAGTATACAAGCCACATAAAGCCCTATATGGACTGAAACTAGCTCCAAAAGCTTAGAACATTAAAATAGACAACTTTCTAAGAGAGAAAGAGTTTAAGAAGTGTTCGACAGAGCATGGTGTGTATGTCAGGAGAAGAAGAAGTGAGTTGCTTGTACTATGTCTCTATGTCAATGGCCTGTTGGTAGTAGACAGTTTATAGAAGGAGATCGAAGACTTCAAACATGACTTAAGTAAGGAGTTTGAAATGTCAGACTTGGGAAATATCTCGTACTTCCTTGGTATTGAATTTTACAAGATTAGTAGATGTTTGATGATGCACCAAAGAAGATATGCAGGCAAAATACTCAAGAAATTTGAGATGCAAGATTGCAACCCAACTTCGACTCCAGATGAGCCCCGATTGCAACTAATAAAAGATTGGACTAAAGATGATGTCGATCCAATGCAATACAGAAGACTGATTGGATCACTTCGATACCTCTGTCATGCAAGGCCAAATTTAGCTTATTGTGTAGGCATGGCCAGAAGATTCATGCAGAAGCTGAAGGTATCTCATCTTGCAACCACCAAGAGAATACTAAGGTATCTCAAAGGAACACTTGACTATGGTGTTTTTTTTTAGTTGATGAAGAAAAATAATGCATGCTTGTGGGCTACACTGACTCTAGTTGGTCTGGTGATGCTGAAGATAGAAAATTAACAACAAAATATGTGTTCGTGTTAGGTTGTGCGCAAGTTGCATAGAGTTCGAGAAAGGAACTAGTAGTAGCTTTATCATCATGTGAGGTATAATACATAGCAACTTCATTATGTGCATGCCAAGCAACATGGATGATGAATCTAGTCGAAGAAATTAGAGGGAAGAATATTGGAGCAATGACCATGAAGATCGACAGCACGTCAGTTATCAACCTGGCAAAGAATCTGATAGCACACTGAAGAAGAAAAGACATCAAAATGAGGTCTCATTACCTGAGAGAGCAGGTAGCAAATGGAAAATTGAGCTTGGAGAATTGCAGACCAGAGAATCAAATTGCTGATGTAATGACGATGGTTGTGCAGGTCAAATTGTTCAAGAGATTAAGAACAATGATGAATGTAGATATGTTAGACACAATGAATTAGGTGGTGTGTTAAATATGTAATTTTTGTGTCGAGTTCGAAATAGTATGTTTGTATTTGACGGGTGTCAAAATTATTTTGTGTCAAACATAGTCTGTACTTGTTATATTTGTCAGAAAGTCAAATATAACATGTCGAAGCATGTAGTTGTCGAATGAGTCGACAAAGTTGAAATAGAAGATTGACTTAGCTTAGTTTTAGTTGAGTTTTTTATTTTGTGATTACTTGGAGTGCAAGTAATCTCATATATAAATATAGAGGATCTCTATTTCATTTGTATCAAGTGTAAGAAAGTATTGTGTAGTTTCTAAAATCACATTTGTGATTAACACACATTATCAAACACTTAGAGTGCAGTTTGCACAACAACATTACATTCTTCTTCTTCCTCCATAATTTATTTTCTCTCACTTTCAATCACATAGTTTTCTTCATTCAATTCTATGTGAAGTGTATAATCCTCTTGTGACCAATGAGTGGTTGTTTCACCTAAGTAAAGGGTGAAGAACAAGAGGTGTGATCAATCAGAAAGATTGATCCTTGTTCATAAAGATTGATTTTGTTAACTTTAAGATTGGAGTTTTCCTAACAAACATGAGAACCTAGCTTATTGCCAACACTTGTGAAAACAATGAAGCAATGGGATGATGACTTGAAAACCGTGATTGCACCTTCCGGTTATCAAATGCGCAACACATCCCCGGGAGGGGAGATCTTTATTTTAGCAATATTGATTTTTAAACACTAACCACGATATTTTTTTAATGAAAAAATAATATATTAATAATAGAGTGAAAAATCCTTCAAAGTAGAAAAGATAAGTTATTAGCAGAAAGCACAGTATGTGCCACACTGATCATCGAAAAAGAAATAAAGAAACAACAACAATAAAAACCAAAAAAACAACAAGACCACATAATATGCATAAAAAAATACAAAAAACTTAGAGCATCTCCAATCTTGGGAACTTAGAGATTGCTTAGCTTTTTAGTTCTATTTCTTATTTTATTTTTTACTATTGGAGTGTGATGATGTGGCAACATTGATTGCTTAAATTTAAGTGATGGAACTTCATGAAATAACTTGCAAACTTGAGAACTTAACATTAATTATTATTATTTTAGAGACAATTCAATTTAAATAGTGATGTAAGGTGGGTGTTAATTGTAATACAAATATAATAATATAAATTGATGGAGTCAAATATACATTGCTTTTATCTATGGTATTTTGGATCGAACTCTAGTGTCGACAAAGTTAGTTTCATGGTTCAACAGGAGTTGTGCATGTTGGAGTCGAAGTCTGTTCAAGCATGTTGTCGAAATATGTTAGCTTGGTGTTTAAGTTAGCATGGCGAATTAGGCCTTACTTGCAAGCCTAATTTTTAAGTTAGCTTGTAGTCTAAGTTAGCTTAGTAGTCTATAAATAGAATAGTTCTCTCAGGTTGTTGAGAGAGGTTAATTGTTGGTATTCACTTGTAATCTTTGAACCCTTATTGCGTAAGTGAATAGAAAAATAATTTTAACCAATTCTTATTCTTATTCTTCTTCTTCTTCTTTCTTCTCTATCTTTTGTAAAACCTAATATGGTTTTTTGTGTTTGTTCAAGAAAATCAATCTTTTTCTCTTATTTTATCTTATTCTTGACGACATAAATTCACAACAAACTGGTGTGGTGAGCATGGAAGAGAAAATTCCGTCAACAAAGTATGAGATTGAGAAATTCAACGGTATGAATAATTTCAATTTGTGGCGCTTGAAGATGCAATCTCTTCTTGTTCAACACAGTTTGTTAGAAGCGTTGAAAGGATCAGAGAAGATGGACGTACGCTGCCCTATCAGAGAAGGAGAAGACAACAATGGTCAAAAAAGCCCACAGTGACATTGTATTGAGCCTTGGTGATAAAGTTCTCCGACAGGTTTCAAAGGAGAAAAATGAACTGGGTGTGTGGATGAAACTTGAAGGTTTGTACATGACGAAATCATTGGTTAATCGTCTCTACCTGAAGCAAGATTTGTATTCATTCAAGATGAGTGAAGACAAAGCCTTGGCTGAGCAGCTGGATATCTTCAACAAGTTAATTCTTGATCTTGAAAATATTGAAGTCAAGATTGATGATGAAGATCAAATGTTTTTGCTGTTGTGCTCTTTACCTAAGTCTCATGCTCACATCAAAGAAACTCTCTTGTATGGAAGAGAGTCGTTTACCTTTGAAGATGTTTAATTTGCCTTGTACTCTAAGGATTTGAATAAACGAAAGGAGCATAAACCATCTTCTATTGGTGAAGGTTTGTCCGTTAAGGGGAAATTCTTGAAGAAAGATGGTAGGTTTGAGAAGAAGAAGGGTAAAGTTATACAGAGTTCTTATGGTGGTAATGCTCCTACTATTAAATGTTATCATTGTAAGAAGGAGGTTCATGCAAGAAAGTATGCCCCGATCGACTGAACAATCATGGTGGAAAGGATAATGGTAATGCAGCCATTGTGCAAGATGGTTATGAATCATCTGATGTCCTGATGGTTTCGAGCAGTGACTCTAGCAAGGAGTGGATTATGGATTCAGGGTGTACTTGGCACATGACTCCAAACAAAGACGTGTTTGAATAATTGTGTGATCAAGATGGTGGATCAGTGTTGCTGGGAAACAACAAAGCTTGCAAAATTATAGGTATTGGATCTTAAGAGGAATTTGATTTCTCTTGGTGAATTCGACAAGAAGGGATATATTTTCAAAGGAGAGCAAAGCATCCTAAGGGTAATAAAGGGGTCGAAGGAAGTCTTGAGATGCATGAAGAAACAAGGATTGTATACCCTTGAGGCTGAGGTTGTAAGTGGTTCAGCAGAACTGGCATCCACGAAACTTGTGTCGAAGACTGAGCTATGGCACAAGAGACTTAGCCATGTCAGAGAAATGGGCCTGGTTGAATTTTCAAAATAAAATCTGCTGGGTGGTAATAAGGTCGAAAAACTAGATTTTTGTGAACCTTGTGTATTCGGAAAATCCTGTAGAATGAAATTTAACAAAGGTAAACAAAGAACACATGGATCCCTTGATTACATTCATGCTGATCTTTGGGGACCTGCAAGGAATCCTTCTCACTCAGGTGCAAAGTATTTTCTATCCATAGTTGATGATTACTCCAGAAAGTTATGGGTTTTCATCCAAAAGACTAAGGATTAAACTTTTGAAAATTTTAAAAGTTGAAAGACTCTGGTCGAAAACTAAACTGACAGGAAGCTTAAGAGGTTGAGGACCGACAATGGTCTCAAATTTTGCAATGAGGCTTTTGACAACTATTGTGTTGCGTATGGTATTGCAAGGTACATAACAACTGTATGGACTCCCCAAAAAAATGGTTTGGCTAAAAGGTTTAATCAAACCATTCGGGAAAGGGTGAGGTGCATGTTGGTAAGTGTGGGATTGAAGAAGGTGTTTTGGATAGAAGTTGTTGTGACTGCAGCATACTTGATAAATAGGGGTCCCTCGACATCCTTGGGAATGAAGAAACTTGAAAAAGTCTGGACAGGACATCCACATAGTCTCGACAGATTTAGAGTATTTCGTTGTTTAGCCTATTCACATATTAGGTAAGACAAGATCGAACCTAGAGCTCTGAGATGTATGTTTCTTGGATAATCTGAAGGAGTCAAAGCTTATAGGATATGGTTCCTAGAGACAGGTCACAGGTAGGCATGGCAACGAGGCGGGTCGGGGACGGTTTTTGCCTCCCCAAACCCAACCCCAAACCCCCAAACAACCCCCGTTCCTGTTAGCTCCTAATTTCGACGCCTGATGTTGGGTTAAGAGTTTTTCCTAAGAGATAGAATTTCCAAAGTTCTATGAAGCTTCGACAGAAACATGGCTATAAGAAAACCTAGTCGAAGGCTATCCTTTTGCGGAGAAGAGAAGGTTTAAAAGACTTAGAAATATTTCTAAGAGTTTGGAAGGTTTTTCGACCGAATACTAGGGAGTACTGTTCGACGCGAAGATTTTAAATTCAAAAATAGGAGGGAACCGTTATTTCTATCTGATTCTGAAGTGGGACTTGTGGCGTTCATCCAAGAGGCCAAGACATGCACGACGCCATGTGTTTCGCCCTGATTGGTAGCCCGTTAGTGGGTAGTTATTTTTAGCCATTATAAATAGCAAGTCTTAGGAACAGATTTGGATGTGTTCAATTGTATACAAAAAACTCAGTGTGCTCAAAGTACCAGTGTAGAGAAAAGTGCGTGTGAGAATGTATGTTGTAACACCATTTTTACAATTCAATGCAATTTACTAAGTTTTTCATTAAAGTCTTTTTTTATTTCATGCAAGTTAAACTTCTTAAATTTACTTGCCTTCTCATTTTAAATTCCTTTTAAAAAATTTTACCTTTTAGTTATTTGATATTCCTTGAAGAAGTTCTTTTTCACTTTCTTACGCTGTCGAAGTATTCTTAACATTTTCCAAAAACTACACAAGAGACCGATTTAGCACATGTCCTAGGATTTAGTGTGGTCGATCCTGCAAGTTACTCAGTTTTACATAAAATTGATAGACCAGCGGTTGTTTACTATTTTTCCCAGTAAACAAATTGGCACGCCCAGTGGGACCGTGCTAAACAAATTTTTGAGAAACTTATAATTCTGTGTTTTTGATTATCTTTTCTATGTGGAGTACTTCGTTGTATGTTATTAAGAAGTGGAAAAGTAGCCACCGCAAATGAAGAAAGACCAAAACGAAAGTATACGAGGAAAATGGCAAGTACTAATAAGCCAAATAGTTCGAATCCTCAAACTATGTCAGGTGCCAATGCGGAACCAGTTTCAGGGTCTTCGATTGGAGGACCCACGGTTCTTATTTCTGTATCTGAAACTATGCCATCTATGGCAAGTTCGACGCCAACACATTTGATTTCCCATACTGAACCAGTTTTAACCTATATTGGGCCAAGGGGACCCCCAGTGACTCCCCCACCAATAGGAACGTCTGCTTATCGACATTTTCCACCACCTGGTTTTTCGATGCCTTTAAACGGTCGAGAACAGCCTTATGGGGTGCCAACTTCGATGATGGTAAATTTGTAAAATGCCCCCCCCCCCCATTTTATTCAGAACCCGTAATGACATCACCATTACAAGGGTCAGGATCTGAGATTAATATGGGTCGAAATAACCAATCTGTAGGGATAGGATATTCAACCCAAATGCCAGGATTAACGAATACTACTGCAGCCTATTTAAGACAGCAAATGGTTGAAAGTAATCACCAAATGGTCCAAATGATGTCTCAAACCATGGGGGAGATCTTTCAGCCTCTAATTCAAAATACTACCCAGACCAATCAGCAAATGGCTGCGAAAATGACGCGCCTTGCAGATTTCTTTGGTGTGCCTAACCCTCCTCGACACCCTCAAAGAGAGTATATAGCAGGAAACCAAGGGGTAGTGTTCGAAGAAGACCCCACTATTAACCAGTGAAATTCTGGTATAACAGATCCCAGATGTCCTACATGATGTCGAGACATCTGGTCTAACATAAACAGCAAGGCAATTATAGACAATTAAATAAGCTGCTGAAAAGAAAAGTGCACACTGAATTTGTTCACCCAGTTCGGTCTAACAACCTACATCTGGGGGCATACCAAGCCAGGAAGGAAGTCCACTATTAGCAGTATTAAATAACAGACTCAGCAATACCAGTTGACTATCTACTCACTTAATCCCTACCCAATGACCCTTCTACCTAAGTTCTCCTTAGGTAAGAGACTTCATCTCACTTCCAATCATCGCAATGATATCTAGCAGTCAACATCTCAGTCACTGCATCAACAGCTTGATTTCCAACAACTCTCCAAACACATACAAATAGAAGACTCACTCCTATAACAATACCTAGACATGACCCTCATGACTAAGAACAATGCTTAGAGTTGCTTAATAGCTTCCTCTAAGAACAATACATCTCTTACCTACAGGCTTAGAGATAAACATGATGACCATCCCACAAAACCGGGTGGTTCATCAACCAACACAGCCCTTATAATTTACATGATGGCTGGCTCCGTAAAACTAGGTTACAATGCTTCTATTTATAACCTATTTCCCAACTGGATTTGGGCCTTCAAATCAGCTGCTACAAATTTGCAAAAGATTCTGCTACTAAATAGATCTTCAATCAAATCTTCAATTAACTCTTCAATTAAATCTTCAATTAAATCTAATTATTCTCCATATCTTTTTGCATGAAAATAGTAACAAAATCTGCTCAATATAAGATTGCAACAGAATATATTTGTCCCATGATATTCGCCTGTAATCTCTCCACCAGATCTTCTCAAAACACACTTAAACAAATGCAGCCCTAACAAAACACATCAGACTGATGTTCTGATGTTCTGTCAACTGATGTCAAGACATCAGGTTTAACATCAAAACTGCAACCCTTCTGAACTTAACATCAACTCAATGTTAAGAACTCATGTTAAGACATCAGACATATGACATCATTAACAACACCATTGTTTTACCAAAATTCCAACCAATACAAGAACTAACAATCTCCCCCTTTGGCTAATTTTGGCGAAAACAATCTCAGCCTTACACCAGAGATACCAGCCGCGGAAAAACACCATACAAACTAACATCAGCACACAACTAGCAGCAGCAACTCCCCCTCAAAACTGCAACCAGCAAAACAGCTGCACAAACTACACACTCCCCCTCAATCCTAGAACCACAACAGACAACTAGGCAACAGCTAGGCTAACACTCCCCCTTTTTAGCCATAATTGGACAAACTCTGAATCTGCCAACCAACATACTCAGAACAAAATCCAGACTCAACAGCTACTACTGTACATTCTCTCCCCCTTTTTGGTCAAAAATTGACAAACATTGGTGTAAATGTATACTTCTGATTCAATCCATTGACACACAAATATATAGAACCAGGTCTAAACTGTCAAGTACACCATGAACTTCACCAGTAACACAATGTCACGACATCTTGTCTGACATTACAATCTGGATAAACAACTTCTTCAACAAAAGATCAACTCTCCCTATCTAAGATAACCAGTGCTCCTTTGCAAGAAGAACACCTTAAATGAATGGAAAACATAAGACTCATCTTCATGTCTTCAAGAGCGCACCCTCTGTTCAACACACCTGCTGAACGCATTCACAAAATGCTTAATCCTCAAACAATCCAAGTACCACACTAGTACAGACAGAAGTTCTCCCCTTATATTTCACAACTGATGCTCCTTGACCAGTACATCATAGCATTTAGATAATCCAGACACAGTTCATCCATCCAGTCAGAAATGCTTCACACAATCATCCACAAGTTCTGAATCACACTCACAATGCCTTCCACTGAACTCTAAGTAAACTCCTCTTACTTAGAATTAATAACACACATCAAAACAAGTGTGACATCTCCCATCAACAAAGACCCTCACAAAGTTTTTCCAAAACTGCATAAAATTGTCTTCAGACTTCCCCTCAGAAGCATGTGCGCACAGGATACAAACAATTAGCTTCACATGGCTAGAACCATTCATGTCCACACCAACATGCCATCCAACAGCCTAATGTCATAACATGTTATCTGACATTATCTCCTCATAAGAGGCAACCAATCTCCACAAGCTTGATCAGCATGCAAGCTTCACAATATATGCACCTTTGCTGCAGAATCCATAGACAAGTCCTCCCCCTGTCATGGTTAACTAATGCTCTAGATGGAGATGAACATTTGAGCACACTTACTGAGCACATTCACATACTGTACTTTCACTTTTGGAGAACACAACCAAGTATCCTGACTTGTTTGACACTGCTCACAGACTCCACAAATTCTCTGCTTTATTGAGATCTAATCTCTTCAAGAGATACTTGTAGTAGAAGAAGGAACAACTCTCTAAAAAAATGTTCTGATCAGATCAGATCACAATCCCTCTACCATTACATCCACCAGTAGTTATTGATACTAGTGAAGTCTTCAAAATTAGTAGTCATGCTTTGCCATAACAAACTACTAAAAACAAGACCAGAATCTCCACATTCTAATTCACATAGTCAGAAACATCTCTTCTGACAAAAATGCTTGAGCATCCAACTCCACAGGCACACTCTCTCTGAAGCAAAGAGTTTAGACTGTAAATTAGTATACTCACATGATTCCCTCTTGGTTTGTTATCTTCACATGCTCCAAAACTCCATATCTTGCCAGGCTGATCAACCACTCTCTAGCATGACTTGACAATAGGGCTATGTCCCCTTCACAGGCTTTTCTTCTGCCTTTAGCGATACACATCCAATCATCTATCTTTGACATATGGATCAATTGATGAATATCCACATTCAGACTTTCAAGCAATCAATACCTGATCTACCTCAGTCTTCTCTACATTCTCCTTCCAAAGCAGACCTTCTACTTCATCATTCTCCCGTATGATTAGGTAGATTCTCTTTAGATACAATGTAGGTAATCATCCCAGATAATGTCCTATCACAAGTTAGAACTTCTTCCACACACCAAAACATCAACACCATGATTCTTGATATGCTCCACCAACTGGACTTACTCTAGCATAGTAATCCAAAGAACCAGAGAAATAAACTCTCATCCACCTTCAAGAAAAATAATCTCCTTGAGTCTTCAACTCATCACCCTTCTGCCCAAGAGTAACTTGTTTCAAGATAATCCTCAATAATAACTAGCTGCCACACTCTGATTATCTTGATTCTTCGAATTCACTTCTGAGATCAACCAAATGCCACAGTTTGATCAACTCAAGCATGAATCCTCATATGAAAACAGCCAAATTCCATATTTTGACCTTTTTCACGTTTGTCAGAACTCTCACAAAGATATCCTGATCCACCAAGGAAACCAGATCTTCAAGTCACAAGTTCCAATTGCTCAATAGCAAACACACTTAGACTCCCTAAGCCATGGTCATGTAACATCTTCTCCTTCCTGCAGCTCCTGCAAACTGCCATGAGAATGATCTTTTTGAAGCATCCTATTGTTCATTCCTGTAGATCACCCTATCAAAAGCTGATGTGCCACATCACCAGTTAAGACTTCTGATGTTAAGCTAGATATTACCCAACTGTTGAATTCAGCTCTACCTTCTGCCACTCAGAAGAACCTCCTCCCTTTGCAGAACCAGATTTCCATGCTCTCATAGACTTGATTCAACAATCAAGTTTGAGTAGATAACCTCCATCTTGCTTAGAAACTCCAAAGACTTCAATCCTACCACATCTGAATCTTCAGAAAATAAGTAGTCCAAGACTACCCCATAGCAATACTAAAGAAAGTCACTTCCCTTAGTAGAGTCGTAAGTAGAAACCCAGAGATAACTGCCACTTATCCTCAACCTTCACAACCAGAGCAAACACCATGCTCCAAACCACTTAGATCAGAAATAAACTGATCCAAGCTGTAACCAACAAGATTATGATGTCTTCTTAGTCTTCCGTCTTCATCTTCAACAGCACCACCATCTGGACAAGTCATTCACAATACTTTCTAGGAACAGATGCTAAGCAATAATCCCAGGTCAACACCTAGGTGACTTGTGAACGAATGTAGAACCCCTTCCATGATTCTCCAAACCTCTGATGAAAAGATGTTAAAACAATTGACAGAACATCCATAATCTTGTCTTTCAAGGATAATCCATTAAATACTTGTGAATATCACAAATAGCAATTGATCTTAAATCCCTGTGGTTTAACCCTTCTTCAGATTCTAGCATCTTCTGAATCTTCTTCATGACAACCATTATGACAACCATTCATACCACAAAAGCCTTCCAGGTTATGTCAGTGTCTTGATCTTTCACTCCACCCTGAGCAAAGAACTGAAGTGATGTTTCAACATCAGTTCCGACATCAGTCTAAATCACATTAAACATCTACTAGGATTTGGAGACTACAACCATAGTAATCCACACATATCTCTTGCAGCGAACACACAAGAACATATCAACATCTGATCAACTTCCAAGATCAGACCAACAAAACTGCAGTAACTTGCATAACACACTCTTCCATAAGCTTCTTCTTATAAGCACAAGGTTCAGACCTCTCGTCTAACTTAAGAGTGATAACATACCATAGACAATATGCTACTTTCAATCCTTCAAGCCACAAAATTGAAAGAGCTCATGCATACACCAATTAACCACAGGCTGATTTACACTGCTACTCCACACAAACTCTTGGATGCATTTTCCCTATAAAATTGTCCTCAGACATTTTAGCTTAAACAAGGATCATCTCCTTCTCTTCTGCTATCAAGATTACTACCTTTTCTTCAACCAGCACAGCTGAGATGCTATGACATTATGAACAGCATCTCAAAAATTGTTCAACTTCACAGCTTCAGTGATCCTTCAAAACAGCTACAATCTAATAGGACTTTGACTCAGCATTTACCATAAACTGTTGATGTGTAGCGCGATGCCGAGACATTAGGATTGACATATCAAGCTCAGCTTCTTTCTTGATGAAACTTCCTCTAGTTCATGATTTTGAAAATCAGAAACATGTATCTTCACAAGAGAATTCATCTTCAGATATACCAGAACTACATTGGACACCATAACTAGGAAGATCTCCTAATTAGGTCACAATAAATACGCTTAAGAGATAACTTATCAAGATCTTCACTCCCGCATGAAAGATTTGACAGTGATACTCCTTTGCTTTGGCTCCTCCCTCTTCTTTCATCATCAATATTCTGGATAGATTGGTCTTCAATACTTGATTTGAAATATATTCTTCTTCTACTGAGGAGACCAAACTCTAAAGTCTTTCCAAGAAAATACCTTCCTAAAGTCTCACCACCAGAGACACAAGAAGCAACCAGGGTTACATCAGATACCATGCAGCGGAACACACAACAACTCCTCAACACCCTTCAGGCACTACTCAATAATCCTTGCACACCATCACCATAATCCAAGTGCCAACAAAAAGGTTTGAAAATAAATCACAAAAGCAGTTCTCCACCAAAGCTACACACCTGATAACAACAGACAGGTCTAATACATACCCTGTCCTGAATAGTCCATCATTCACTTCAAGGGATCAAAACAAACAACTATATGAACTGACCAAGTCCATAACTCAGCAAAACTATCTTCCTTGCTCATGAACCAGAAAGTATCTTCCCTAGATCTCATCCAGAAACAGACAGGATGCCTGCTTTGATACCAATTGAAATTCTGGTATAACAGATCCCAGCTGTCCTACATGATGTCGAGACATCTGGTCTGACATAAACAGCAAGGAAATTATAGACAATTAAATAAGCTACTGAAAAGAAAAGTGCACACAGAATTTGTTCACCCAGTTCGGTCTAACAACCTACATCTGGGGGTATACCAAGCCAAGAAGGAAGTCCACTATTAGCAGTATTAAATAACAGACTCAACAATACCAGTTGACTATCTACTCACTTAATCCCTACCCAATGACCCTTCTACCTAAGTTCTCCTTAGGTAAGAGACTCCATCTCACTTCCAACCATCGCAATGATGTCTAGCAGTCAACATCTCAGTCACTGCATCAACAGCTTGATTTCCAACAACTCTCCAAACACATACAAATAGAAGACACGCTCTTATTATAATACCTAGACATGATCCTCATGACTAAGAACAATGCTTAGAGTTGCTTAACAGCATCCTCTAAGAACAATACATCTCTTACCTACAGGCTTAGAGATAAACATGATGACCATCCCACAAAACCGGGTGGTTCATCAACCAACACAGCCCTTATAATTTACATGATGGCTGGCTCCATAAAACTAGGTTACAATGCTTCTATTTATAACCTATTTCCCAACTGGATTTGGGCCTTCAAATCACAACAAATCAGCTGCTACAAATCTGCAAAAGATTCTGCTACTAAATAGATCTTCAATCAAATCTTCAATTAACTCTTCAATTAAATCTTCAATTAAATCTAATTATTCTCCATATCTTTTTGCATGAAAATAGTAACAAAATCTGCTCAATATAAGATTGCAACAGAATATATTTGTCCCATGATATTCGCCTGCAATCTCTCCACCAGATCTTCTCAAAACACACTTAAATAAATGCAGCCCTAACAAAACACATTGGACTGATGTTCTGATATTCTGTCAACTGATGTCAAGACATTAGGTTTAACATCAGCATACAAAACTGCAACCCTTCTGAACTTAACACCAACTCAATGTTAAGAACTCATGTTAAGACATCAGGCATATGACATCATTAACAACACCAATGTTTTACCAAAATTCCAGCCAATACAAGAACTAACAACCAGAACTAACAAAATCCAGGAAATATGCCTCAAGCAAATATACCAAACCAGGGAGTAGTCGAGCCCCCTAGGATTCAACCACAAATCCCTGTAGGAGAACAACCAAGAGTATTTTTGGTGAATAGAAATCAAAATGCTGACCACGTTGTACAACAAGTTCGACGGAATGATATGGCGGCAGACAATAATCTGACAGCCATGGTCGAAAGGATTATGGTCCAAAATGGGGTAAACTTTGGCCTGCGAAGGCCAAATTATACATCTTCATTGTCAGAATACATTCTTCAGTCGGAGTTACCCCCTAGAATGAAAGTCCCTAAGTTTACTAAGTTCTCTGGGGACACCACTGAGTTTACTGTCGAACACGTGGCTAGATATGTGATAGAGGCTGGAGAAATTGCGAATAATGAGAACCTTAGGATAAAATATTTCCCAAGTTCTCTAACAAAGAATGCCTTCACGTGGTTTACAACTTTGCCACCTAATTCGATCCACAATTGGACCCAGTTAGAATGGTTGTTTCATGAGCAATTCTATATGGGACAAACAAAGATTAGTCTGAAAGAGTTGGCTAGTATAAAACGTAAATTCACTGAGCCAATAGATGACTACTTAAATAGATTCTGACTGCTTAAAGCTAGATGCTTTACACAGGTACCAGAGCATGAGTTAGTCGAAATGGCCGTTGGAGACCTTGATTATTCTATTAGAAAAAAATTAGATACGCAATATCTGAGAGATATGGCCTAATTAGCTGATAGAGTTTGATAGCTAGAACGCCTAAAAGAGGAAAAGGTTAGGGCGAATAAAAACAAAAGGGTGACTTATGTCGAAGTTAACGACGAAGATGAAAAATATTATAAGGAGCCCGTAAGTTTTGACGAAGGCTAGATAGATCTTGCTGAATTGAAACAAGGCCCGCCTTACTCTTGTAAGTTGTTGGCCCCTTCGAATGGGAAAAATCCTGTCGAACCTGAGAAAAATGACAAATTCCCCAAGAAAACTTATACTTTCGACGTTACAAAATGTGACAAAATTTTTGATTTGTTAGTTAAGGAAGGGCAAATGATAGTGCCACCTGGTGCTAAAATGCTTCCTTTAGAACAAAGGAAAAAAAGAGGGTTTTGTAAATATCATAATTTCTTGGGCCATAAAACTTCTCAATGTTTTCTTTTCAGGGATCTTGTTCAGAACGCAATCTAAGAAGGAATGTTGAAGTTCAGAGAGAAGTCTAAAAATCAGATGAAGATCGATTCAGACCCCCTACCAGTAGCTGATGCTCATTATACTGAGCCAACAAAGGTCCATATGATCGAGATTACTGATGATTTCAACAACAAGGCAGCCATGGTCAGGGTTACTGAAAGTCTTGACCAAGAATTCATAAGGAGTTTTCCTACCGGGTCTGTCGAAGGAGTCACCAACAACACTACTGATGGTGTTGAGATCACTGAAGGCGCCGACAAGGGAGTTGTTGAAGATTCCTAATGGATGTGGGTAACAAAGGAAACCCCTGATGGTTTCTTCCAGATGGATAAGGATTCAGAGGGCCTACAAAAGGAATTGTGTAAGCTTGACATCACTGAGGATGTTGAAATGAAAGTTAATATGGTGGAAATCTCTGAAGAGGCACCAATGGAAGTCGGTGATGAACGCCGACTGGAAGACTACAACAAGCTAGCCTTCCCGAAAGAGGAAGAAAATTTGGTCAATTATATGCATTGATGTCAGAGGAAGGGGTCTGAAGTCATGTTATGCCCCAGGTATAGCACTGTGTTCGACAAAAAAGCAGCGCTGAATATTGAAGGGAAGCGAAAGTCCAAGCAAAAGTGGGAGAAAACCAATCATGGCCCAAGGAGTTTTGACCCTAGGAGGTCTGCGTCGAACCAGGAACAGTCAAAGACTAGAGCACCAGGAGCAAGGCCTGCTACGTTCAAACCAATTGTTGAACTTTCTAACGGTAAATGGATAAAACCAAATGAGAATAGGCAAAAAGGCCAGCAGAAGTGGAAAGATTTTAATGTCAACAGGGGCTCTTCCATTACCTATCGCAAGGAATTTCAATCCTCCAACAAATAGGCCCACATTTTTGAGAACTACAAAGGTAAAAATCCTATGTCGAGGTGGCAGTGGAGGAGAGAGCAACGGAGGAAGAAAGCCCAAAGGGAGGCTGAGTCGAAAGATAAGGTTGAATCAAGTAAAAATTTACCTGCCGAAAGCAACGGAAAGGGAAAGACAGAAGCTGTCGAAAAGTTGCCCATTGGGCAAAAATTGTTCAAAACTGAAGATGAAGTGGCTAGAGAAAAACATGATCGGGCCATAGCGGAAGATGAGATGATGACAGATAATTTCGATTCTGATTCTGAGGCCTCGTTGGACATCATCTTGAATGTGGTATCAGTATTGCCCAGGGAGTTTTACCAGATCACGGAGGTCGAAGAGGTTGATGCCTATTCAGAAGCTGAAATGGCGGCACACAAACCAATGTGCTACTATGTAATGAACAATGGCTGTGTCGAAGAGCAGAATGCCTTCTTTGAACGACCACATGAGGCAATGAAGAGCCATCTGAAGCCTCTATTCATCACTGGGAAAGTTGAGAATGTTCAAGTGAATAAAATCCTGGTTGACTGCGGCGCTATAGTGAATTTCATGCCGCACTTTATGCTGAGAAAGATTGGAAAATTCGATACAGATACTAAACCACACAACATGGTTCTGTCGAATTATGAAGGGAAAATTGGCACTACTCTTGGTGTTATACAGGTTGACCTAACAGTTGGAACGGTTACAAGGCCTATAGTTTTTATGGTGGTCGAAACAAAGGCAAACTATAATTTGTTGTTGGGGCGAGAATGGATACATGGAATTGGAGCTGTACCATCTTCCATGCACCAGAGAATCACAATATGGAGTCCAGACGACATCATTGAGAATATCGAGGCCGATCAAGGATATTTTAAGGCCCCAATCAACCACCTCGACAGGCGCCAGTTCGATAAGCATTTAGCCAATATTGCTCCATGCAATCCGGCTGACTTTGCTTTTACCCCAGATGATGAAGCATACTGCTCATTGCATTTACATCCTGTTAATGGATTTAGATGGGATAGAGAGGTGGTAGGTGAGGATGATTTCGCATATCCTACGCCTGTACCTGGAATAACCCTGACAGGTTGGGGAAGTGAGTTCAGTGATGATGTCTGAACTCGAAGTTATGAGAAAGATTTTGGCTTATATAGCCGAGAACAAATTGCAAGCGGCCTTAGAGGCTGAAGTTAAAAACATGGCTGACAAAGCCATTAAAGATTCACATAAAAGAGGTCCTGGTAAGGACTTTGACCCAGAACCACCTGATCAGGTTTGGGATAAAGAACAAAGGCTCGACGCTATTTATGATGATAAGCCTTTGGGTTTCGAGAAGGATCCGTTGGCAACTAATATCAAAATGCTAGTGCAAGATCCACTTGAAGAAATCGACTTGGGAGAAAGGGCAGTGAAAAGGCCTACTTACATCAGCGCCAACATTACTCCACAACTCAGAGTCAAAGTAATCCAGTTGCTGAGATAGTTTAAGGACTGTTTCGCGTGGGATTACAATGAGATGCCTGGTTTGAGCAGAGAGTTGGTCGAACTAAAGCTACCAATCAAGTCTGGAAAGAAGTCGGTCAAGCAAAATCCTAGACGGTTTGCACCAGCAATCATCTCGAAGATCAAAGAGGAAGTCGAAAGGCTTCTTCGTTGCAGATTTATTCGAACGGCCAGGTATGTCGAATGGCTTGCAAACATTGTGCCTCTTATAAAAAAGAATGGGACTTTGAGGGTTTGCATAGACTTCATAGATCTAAACGCTGCGACCCCAAAGGACGAATACTCAATTCCTGTGGTGGAGATGTTAGTTGATTATGCCGCTGACCATGAATACCTTAGCATACTCGACGGGTATTCTGGGTATTACCAAATATTTATTGCTGAAGTTGATGTCCCTAATATGGCGTTTCGATGCCCTGGGGCCTTAGGCACTTACGAATGGGTAGTTATGCCTTTTGGCCTAAAAAATGCTGGGGCAACATATCAAAGAGCAATGAATACAATCTTCCATGATTTCGTAGAAACTTTTATGCAGATTTACATTGATGACATTGTTTTGAAATCTGTTTCAGGGAAGAGTCATATTGACCATCTTCGACAGTCATTATAAAGGATGCGAAGACATGGTCTCAAAATGAACCCTCTCAAATGCACTTTTTGTGTGCAGGCGGGAGACTTCTTAGGCTTTGTGGTCCACAAAAAGGGAATCAAAATCAATCAAAATAAGACCAAGGCCATCATGGAAGCGAAAGCGTCATCGACAAAGAAGGAACTGCAGTCGTTGTTGGGAAAGATCAATTTCTTGAGAAGATTTATCTCAAATCTCAGCGGAAAGACTCAAGCCTTTTCTCCTCTACTCCGATTGAACAAGGAAGGCTTCGAATGAGGGCAAGCTGAACATGAGACTTTTGACAGAATCAAAGAATATTTGAGTCATCCTCCAATCCTAGACCACCTTGTAGAAGTAGGAGTATGATATTGTACATATCTGCGTCGGACAAAACTTTAGGGAGCATGTTGGCTCAAGAGGATGAAAATGGCGTCGAAATAGCCATTTATTACCTTAGTAGGGTTTTGAACGATGCAGAAACTAGGTATAGCATGGTTGAGAAAATATGTTTATGCTTGTAGGGGTGTTCAAATGATGTTTATGTTTTGTCTCATTTCGACATCATTAAGCATATGTTATCTAAACCTATTTTGCATTAGGGGTGTTCAAATCCAAACCAATCCAAATAAAAACCGCAAACCGATCCAAAAAAAGCGAAAACCGTAAAAAACCAAAAATTATTGGATGTGTTTGGATGTCATTTTATAAAAACCGATCGGTTCGGATCAGATTTCGGATTGATTTTTCAAAACCGATCCAAACCAAACCGAACCGCATGTATATATTTTTATACTTATTGATTTTTTATTAGTATAATACCTTGTACTAATTTATTATTAGTTGATACTTTTTTTTATAAAATACTATTTATTAGTTTGATTTAATCTATTAATTTTTATTATTTCATTTGTTTCAATCATAACTGATCATTATCATTTAGTAATATTAACTTTTAATAAAGTATATGTTATATATTATATAACATTTATTATTTATTAGTGTTTTTATAATATTAATAAAATTATAATTTGTAATTTGGATATCCAAAAAACCGATCCAAATCAAACCGCAAGAAATTGGATCGGATCGAATCGGATTTTTTTAACCAATCATCTAAAACCAAACCAAACCGCAAGTAAATATATCTTTGGATCAGATGTCATTTTGCTATAAAACCGATCCAAACCGAACCGCGAACACCCCTATTTTGCATAGTCGAATTGGTAAGTGGGCATTGGCATTAACCGAATACCCCCTAACGTATAGACCTTTAAAGGCCGTTAAGGGACAAGTGGTAGCAAACTTTATTGTCGACCACTCTATAAGCGAGAACGTGTCGAATTATCTTGAGCTTGAACCATGGAAATTATATTTTGACGGCTCAAGTCATAAAGATGGCACAGGCGTTGGAGTCTTGATTATTTCTCCTAATAAGATCCCAACGAAATTCAAATACAAAGTCAAAGGTATTTGCTCGAATAATGAGGCTGAATATGAAGCCTTAATAACCGGACTTGAAATTTTGTTGGAATTGGGGGCAACTCGAGTCGAAATAATGGGAGATTCAGAGTTAGTCAGCAAACAGATTACAAGGGAATACAAGTGCGTGAAAGAGAATCACATCACGACTTTGTAATAGTCAATAGATTACTAAGAAAGTTCGAGACGGTAAGTGTTTGACACATACCTCGACTAGAAAATCATGTAGCTAATGACTTGGCTCAAATTGCTTCTGGGTACAAAATTTCGAAAGAAAAGTTACAAGATGCAATCGAAGTCAGAGGTAGAGTTGTGTCGACCAGATTATCCCCATCAGATTTGGAAGCTACAAAGCTAGGGTACGCTGATAAGGAAAATTTTGAAATTTTAGTCGTGGATAGTTAGACAGACGAAGATTGGAGGAAGCCAATAGTAGAATATTTGCAAAATCCAACAACATCCACAGAGCGAAAAACCAGGTATCGTGCTTTGAGCTACGTTCTTTTGGTAATGAATTGTTTAAAAAGACCCCTGAAGGAGTCTTGCTTAAATGCCTTAGTGAATCAGAGGCATATTTAGCCTTTTCGACTGTCCATGGCGGGGCATGTGGGGCGCATTAGGTAGGCCACAAAATGAAATGGCTCTTGTTTCGACAAGGCATGTACTAGCCAACTATATTGAAATACTGCATCGAATTTCCTAAAGGCTGTCAAGAGTGCCAAGTGCATGCAGGTATACAACATGTTCCTGCGAGCGAATTACACTCCATAGTCAAACCATGGCCCTTTAGAGGTTGGGCTTTGGATCTGGTCGGTGAGATTCGACCAGCATCGTCTAAGAGTCTAAGATATATTTTGGTAGGCATTGATTACTTTACGAAGTGGATCGAAGCTATACCTTTACCAAATGTTAACCAAAAGGATGTGATTGAATTTATTAAGAAACACCTAATCTACAGATTTGGAATCCAAGAAACTACTTCAACGGATCAGGGATCTATTTTTACTGGTTAAAAGATGTAGGAGTTCGCTAAAGAGATGGGTTTCAAGCTGTTAACCTCTACACCCTATTATGCTCAGGCTAATGGTCAAGTGGAAGCAGCGAATAAGGTAGTGATTGGATTGATCAAGAAACATGTGGGAAAGAAGCCGAGGAATTGGCATAAGACATTAGACCAGGTTCTCTGGGCATGTCGAACTTCTCCCAAAGACCCAACTAACACTACTCCTTTTCGTTTGAATTTTGGTCACGATGCATTTTTACCTGTAGAAATATACTTGCAATCAACAAGAATCCAAAGGCATCATGAGATCCCTTCTGAATCCTATTGGAATATGATGTTAGATGAGTTGGTAGATTTAGATGAAGAAAGACTTAATGCCTTGGAGTTGTTGAAAAGGAAAAAGAAAAGGGTAGAAAAGTCTTACAATAAAAAGGTTAAAGTGAAGGCTTTTTCTCCTGGAGAATTAGTTTGGAAAATAATTTTGCCTATGGATCGAAAGGATAGGTCTTTGGGAAAATGGTCTCCTAAGTGGGAGGGTCCTTTTCAAATCATACAAGTTTTTTCAAATGGTGCCTATGAGATTGAGGAGGTAGATGAAGATAAGAGAATCTTGAAAGTAAACTGTAAGTATTTGAAAAAATATAAACCTGTACTTCAAGAATTGAAAATTGTTTATGAGTAATTGCAGAAAAATTGGTCGAAGCCAACTTGGTATATAACTGCCAGAATGGCTCAATTCATTACATAAAAAGCCTTGGAGGGCTGAGAAATGTTGTACTAAAAACAAATATATGACAAAATTGGTAAAGAAAATGCAAATTAAAAAGGAAGGTTGCTCTTCATCTTGAGATACTTCGACCTGTGAAGCTCAAGACGTTTCTCACATGAGATTTTGTCCAGTTTTAGCGTTGCGACCTCTGCTTCTAGCCGTCGAGCTTTGTCGAGGAACTCCAATGCCAGTTTTAATTCTCTGACCACTTCAGATTCATCAGAGGCTAGCAGTTCAGGATTTCGTTGCTCATCCTTAGAGATCTTGGCTTGCAGCTCCTTGATTTGTTTCCTCCAGTTGGCAATATTGGCTTTATTGTTTTTGACCTCCAAGTTGTGTTGCTCTTTCATCTTTTCCAACTCTCCCACTCTAGCTTCTGATTCAGAAGCAACCGTCCATGCAGCAGACTCACTTCCAGATTTGGTCTCAAGTGCATCATTGATCTGAGGCAGTTGTTTAAGATCGGCGATGACTTGGTCGTTTATGGTGCCAAGCTCCAGGATAATGGTTGCGGTTTCAGGGGAGACGGATTGAAGATCAACCTGTTTGAGAAGAGCCTTCAATTGAAGAGAGGCAGTGACATCCGACTCCAGAAGTCTGAAGAGGTTACCTTTGAAGACTTTTTCTTTTATCTTCAGAAGTGCCTCATTTGCAGGTTTGCTTGAAAGTTGATCTCCAGAATCTGTCGAAGCACTTAAGCTACTCTCAGAAGAACTACCTCGTTTGCTAAGGAAGATTTTTAGATATTCACGAGGGTTGGTCGCCTTGAGGCGATTGAGTTCTTCTTCAGAAAAAGCAAAAGCTGTCCCGATCGAAGGTTTCATACTCTCAGTAGTTACGTCAACCTTGGGAGCAATAGTGTGTTTTCTTTGGACCTGTTCTTTGGCAGATTCACTTCCAGCTTTATCTTCGTCATCCTTACCGTCTTCAGCATCATCATCCTTACCATCTTCATCATCATCATATTTGCCATCTTCATCATCATCATTATCATTATCATCACCTCCATCGTCATCATCATCATTTCCACCAGTTTCAAGATGGAACATTGACTGGTCATCTTCTTCTTCTTCCATTTCATCATCTTGGACAACAGCGTCTGGATTAGCATCATTTGGGTCTTTGTTGCCTGAGAGTTTGACCACTGGGGAGTCATTTTCAGAAGATTTCTCGACCAGGGTAGTGCCTTCGCCCATAGCTGCTTATTTTACCTCTTCAGGAATGCTTTGGTCATGATATTGTTTATGCTCAAAGCCACTTGTCTGAGATTGTTGAGTGATGGTTCGTGCAGGCGAAGTTGGAACTTCTTTCACAACAGGCTTGTTGATTGGGTCAAGAAGAGTCGTTGGAGAGGGAGATTTGGTTGTTGGTTGGGTCGAGGTACCTGTACCATCCTGAAATGACAAGTAAATAAGATTAGGTTGAAACAAAAGAGAACCAGTAAAGTAGACAGTTAAGGGAGATTATAATTACCTTAGGCTCTTCGACTCCAGGGCTGGAGTTGTTACTTTCGAGCTGAACCGGAGTTGCCTTCGACGTACCCTGAGGAGAAGACTCCAAGTTACTTCGAGTATTCGACGCTTGAGAAGCCTTTGCCACTTTTACCTTAGGCTGACTTGAAGTCTCAGTGATCCTAATTTGTTTCTTCCTCTTCTTAGTTTTTTGGTCCTCAGGTGGAGAGTGATCATCGTCATCCAATTCGATCACAATTTGGGCAGTAGCCTTTTTGGATTTCTTCTTTTAGGGAGTAGAAGGTGGTCGTCGAGAACTCTGAAAAAAAGGTCAAAGTATTAGAAGGCACAATTATATACAACACATGAAAATTTAGCAAGCAAAAGGTAGTCTTGTGGTTAGTTCAATCTCTTCTTCGACTGGTCTTTTGGCTGCAAGTTTCTTCGGCTTGATAGCTACAAATAAACAAAATAGTTACAAGTCAGTAAGAACAGTTAAGTAAGGGAAATATAAGATTCGAAAATCCTCATGCCACACCTTCATAAATTTCGGATTCGATGCGAACATATTCGATACCGATATGAAGTGGTCCTTTGAAACTATCTAGGGTGTACTTAGTCGGAACCACCCGCTGAGCCTTTGGTTTCGACTGCTGATAAAGGATCTTTATAGAATCCCCACAGACGAACCAGTCTGGAAATGGAGGGGCAAGGGCCACTCCAAAATCAGCAGATGGCAGTCGAGGAAACTTGAGAGGAAATAATTCGAAATCCATTTCGTAGCGCCGCTCAGGTGGCACACACGAAGGGAGTTTCAAACTCTCCATTTTCTTTAAAAAAAATTCCTTCAGGGTGATAGCAGCCTCGCGGACGGTTCGACTAAGATCATCTGGGCGATAAATAGTTTCAAAGAACTTTTGGAATGACTGGATTTCCTTGATGTGCGTAGAGTTACCTTTCTTGGTTTTCTCCTGCACAGAGAGAAAAGCTTCATCAATCAGCTAAGTGAACGAAGAAACATCAAAGAACTTCTTAGAGTAGTACTTCGACCACCACTGGTGAAATTTTGGAGTGCAAAGAAAACTGGGCTCAAAGTTGATCGAAGAAAGGAACGCTTTGTATGCATGGCGAGCCATCTATGTCGAGACCATCTCTTCACTATAGCTAGTGTGATGGAGGAGGAGATGACCTTTCTTCTCATATAGGCATCTTGGGAGGGTTTGAACCAAACCAAACTGGCGAGTAACCAGATTGGGTTGATAAGCAATTAAAGAAACTTGTCCCCTTCCCAGATTGAGTCGAAGGGTCAAAAGTCTTGGTATTAAAAAAGTCTCCTATATCAACTTTGATTCCTCTTCTTGGGCTCTGTCTGAGGTGGGGAAAAGCCTAGTAAACCACTCAGGGCCATACTTCCTTCCAGCGAAAGGGGCCATGCTTAAAATAAACTCATGGCGCTTGGCGAACATCTTGATGAAGCTAAGGAAAGCTGGCCTGAGTAATTGGCCCTCTTCGTTGGGAGTCAGATGCACTAAGCGGGTCCCTTCGACTCGCCGGTCTTTGATTTCTTTGGCACTTTCTTCGACGGTTCCTTTGTTTGGAAGGCTGGCTTCAAAAGAGGCATTTAGCCAGAGTTGAAGTAGCCAGAAAGGCCCTGATAGTAACAGTTTTCCACCTGCAGCTAGTTCTTTGAGTTGAGCGACACCTTCACTTAGGGACTCGTAGAGGTGTCCCAAAATCATTTCGCTCAGACAAACGTCTCGACCGTTGTGGAGTTGCGTGGCAAATTTGAGGAATTTTTTGGCTACTTGCAAGGATCTTGACCAGAACACGCAGTGCGACTGCCAAACAGTCAGAAAAGCTATGTGCTCTTGGTCAGTGACATCAGTGGTTTTGGGGTCGTAATAGTGTTTGATGAAATTCGTGTACGTAGGCTTAGCAGATGCAAAACCTATTCGGTCTTCAGAGTCTAATTCTGGGTCAAAAGGCTTCCCAGTTGGTTTTAACCCGGTGATAGCGGCTACATCGAATAGTGTGGGGGTCATCATCCCATAAGGGAGATGAAAAGTAAAGTGGGTGCTATCCTAGAAATAAAGAGAGGAAACTAGCATAGTCGAACAGTATGCGGGTCCTGTTTTCGACAGCATGATAAGGTTGTAAATCCCTAAATCTTTCCAGGTTTGGGCTTTAACCTTCTCTACCTTAGCAAGCCAGTTCAGATAAAGATCAGAATCTTTGAAGGATGGGTTTTCCCTAAATATCCTAGATCCGTCGATCATGTAACGTAAGTCTATGTTATTGAGGGCTACAACGTCGGGAGTATTGGTTTCTACCTTGGACTTATTGGCTTGCCCTATGGGTTTGGTCTTATGGTAGGAAGGGAAATACTCTCTAAGCTTCTCATAATCTGTATCTAGAGCCGGCAAAGGGCCAGATAAAGCATAAGGTTTACCGGAAACAAGAACAGGGATTAATACCTGAGATTCATAGATACGTCTTTTCTCTTTCTCAAGCGGTTCTGGGATGCATTGTAGATTCTTCACTATCTTTGGCCCAACAAGCGTAGCAATAGGAGGAAGTTGGGATTGAGTCCTTGGATCTTTTGGTTTTTGGATTTTCCTGGAGTCTTTAGTGTTGGAGGTTGAAGATGCCATTGTTGAAGAACAAGAGATTTGGGTTTTTGTTTTTCTAAGAAGTTGAGAAGCTGGAAAGAGAGCAAAGAGTTTGGAAGTGTAAAAAGGAAAAAATGGTTTAGAGAGAAACTATTTAAAGGCTATGGAATATCAACAGACCTCAAATCAGCATTAAATGGCTAGTATTGTAGTGGGACACGTGTCTCGCTAGGAGTGATAGATGAGATGGTGGCAGTTACTGCTTATACCCCATTGTCTCCTAGGTTTTAGGAGGTATGATGATGGCTAGTGGATTTGGTGCGCTTTGAGGAAATTTTTCAGAGATTGTCATGATGACCATGACGTCACGTCATGGTTCAGAGAAAACTGACCAGTTAGAACGTGGGAGTTCTAGTTGTATCAACACCCACGTAAGGTGGAAATAAGGCGTCGAATGCCATAGTAAAAAAATGCCCTTTTCTTTAGTGACGTCGAAAAAGACATTTTTGGGGGGCAATTTGTTAGCTCCTAATTTTGATGCCTGATGTTGGGTTAAGAGTTTTTCCTAAGAGATAGAATTTCCAAAGTTCTATGAAGCTTCGACAGAAACATGGCTATAAGAAAACCTAGTCGAAGGCTATCCTTCTGCGGAGAAGAGAAGGTTTAAAAGACTTAGAAATATTTCTAAGAGTTTGGAAGGTTTTTCGACCGAAGACTAGGGAGTACCGTTTGACGTAAAGATTTTAAATTCAAAAATAGGAGGGAACAGTTATTTCTATCCAATTCTGAAGTGGGACATGTGGCGTTCATCCAAGAGGCCAAGACATGCACGACGCCATGTGTTTCGCCCTGATTGGTAGCCCGTTAGTGGGTAGTTATTTTTAGCCATTATAAATAGCAAGTCTTAGGAATAGATTTGGGTGTGTTCAATTGTATACAAAAAACTCAGTGTGCTCAAAGTACCAGCGTAGAAAAAAGAGCGTGTGAGAATGTATGTTGTAACACCATTTTTACAATTCAATGCAATTTACTAAGTTTTTCATTAAAGTCTTTTTTAATTTCATGCAAGTTAAACTTCTTAAATTTACCAGCCTTCTCATTTTAAATTCCTTTTAAAACTTTTTACCTTTTAGTTATTTTATATTCCTTGAAGAAGTTCTTTTTCACTTTCTTACGATGTCGAAGTATTCTTAACATTTTCCAGAAACTACACAAGAAACCGATTTAGCACATGTCCTAGGATTTAGTGTGGTCGATCCTGCAAGTTACTCAGTTCTACATAAAATTAATAGACCAGCGATTGTTTACTATTTTTCCCAGTAAACAGTTCCCCGCCCCAAACCCAAACGGGGATGGAGAATTAAAACCCAAACCCGTCTCAAACGGGTTCGGGTATCCCCGCCCCGCCACCATCCATTTAATAAAATCAATTTTTTTAATAGAAATATTTCTTTTTTCCAAAATTAAATTACATTACAGATAATAAAATAAAACAATCTCAAAAAGTTTCATACATTCATTTCATATATTTTAAATAATTAGTACAAATAAAAACATCCAAACATTGGCCACATATTTAATATTCTAAATTATCAAAACTAAATAATAATGTCCTTAATAAAATAAACGGGGCGGGTTCGGGGTGAGTGTCCCCATTACCCGACCCGTCCCCATATTTTTAATTCGGGGAAAACCCAAACCCAAACCCTAATCCAGTCAAAGCGGGTTTTCCCCGTCAACTTTGGGGCGGGTTCGGGTGGGTACCCGTGGGTATGGGTTATATTGCCATGCCTAGTCACAGGAGGAGTATCACAAGTCGAGATGTATTTTTCAATGAAGTTGAGATGGCTTTCAAGAAAACAGATGACATTGTCAAAGTTCGAATATCTCTGAAGAAGGGCTGGAAAAGGGAGAGATTCTTGTTGAGGTGGAGCATAATGATGTTGAATTGCATGACTCAAATGGATTCGAAGAAGATGCAGAAGATGTTGTTGAAGATGAGGAGACTGATAATGACTACCTGCTAACAAGAGATAGATTGAGAAGAGTCATCAAGCCACCTCAGAGACTTGGTTATGTAGATATTACATCTTATGCCTTAATCTCTTCAAGTGAGGTTTTGGAGGAAGAACCTAGAAACTACAAGGAAGCTATGAGGAGTCGATACAAGACTGAATGTCTGAAAGCGATGGATGATGAGATGAAATCTCTTCATGATAATAACACTTGGGAGCTGATCAAAAAACCTGCAGGGGCCAGGTTAGTCAGCTGTAAAAGGATATTCAAGGTTAAGGAAGGAATCAAAGGAGTGATGTCGAAGCATTTTAAGGAAAGGTTGGTTGCTAGAGGATTCACTCATAAAGAAGGTGTCAACTTTAATGATATGTTATCACCTGTTATAAAGCATAGATCTATTAGAATGTTGTTAGCCATGGTGGTAAAGTTCGACCTAGAACTTGAACAGATGGATGTGAATACAACCTTCATGTATAGTGATTTAGATGAAACAATCCTGATAAGGCAACTTGAAGGGTATGCAGAAAAGGGAAATGAAGATTATATGGGCAACCTGAATAGGTCTTTGTATGGCCTGAAACAATCTCCTCGACAATGGAATAGGAGATTCGACAAGTTCATGACACATATTGGTTTCACTAAGAGCCAGTTCGACCACTATGTTAACTTCAGATTTTGACCTGGAAATTCACTTGTTATTTTATTGTTTTATGTGGATGACATCCTCATTGCAAGCAACAATGTCGAAGATGTTATAAAGATGAAAACTAGTTTGTTACCTTGTTAGTGTAGAGTTTATTCCAAGGTGGAAATTTGTGGTATTTTGGATCGAACTCTAGTGTCGACAATGACATTTTCATGGTTTGATAAGAGTTGTGCATGCTGGAGTCGAAGTTTGTTCAAGCATGCTGTCGAAATATGTTAGCTTTGTGTTTAAGTTAGCATGGCGAATTGGGCCTAGCTTGTAAGCCCAATTGTTAAGTTAGCTTGTAATATAAGTTAGCTTAGTAGTCTATAAATAGACTAGTTCTCTCAGGTTGTTGAGAGAGTTTCATTGTTGGTATTCACTTGTAATCGTTGAACCCTTATTGAGTAAGTGAATAGAAAAAAAGTTTTAACCAATTCTTATTCTTCTTCTTCCTTCTTCTCTATCTTTTATAAAACCTAATAGGGCTTCTTGTGTTTGTTCAAGAAACTCAATCTTTTTCTCATATTTTAGTTTGTTCTTGACGGCATATATTCACAACATTTATCATTAGAGCAAAAATAGTTGAGATTGCTTATGGATTGCTTAAATGCAATGTGGCAATTTGGGCCCACAAAATATGACCCAAGCAATTAAAGGATGTTTTCCCATTGAAAATGCTCTTGTTAGAGTATGAGTGTCTCGGTGTCCGACAAGCGTCGGTATCTGACATTTGTATGACACTCATTTGATACATGTTGAAAAAATCAAACAAGTGTTAAAAAAAGTCAATCAAATGTCTCAAAAATAGATTTTTTTTCTTTACTTCAATATTTTTTGAAATAAACTCTGACGTCCATATGATACTCATAAATATGTGTCAAATAATTTAGAGAAGTTTTTAAAAATATATCATTTTTAAAATTTAATTGCAACTTTGATCCTCTTATTTTTACTTTTTATCTTTCTATTTTAAAATCTGATTTTTTAGTCTCTCAATTTTCTGTTTTTCTATATTTTAGTCCCTCTTTCAATTTAAGATCAAATTTTAATGATATGCAAATCAATTTGATGATGTGTCACTGCCACATCTACACTAATTAATTACATGTCATTTTATATTATTGAATTGTAATTAATTTACATATTAATAATGATATAAATTATTATATGTATTAAAAAATAAAATTTTAAATTTTAAATGCTTAAATGTACTTTTGGTCCCCCTAGTTTGGACCTTTTAAATAATTGGTCTCCATATTACAAAACTAGCGAATCTAGTCCCTTAATTATGATGGACTTTGGGTTTGTATGGTCCCCTATCCATTTTTGCTTATGTGGCAACTTCATTAATGAGGTGGCAGACACTATTGGGATTCATGTCAGCAATTCATAATATTTTAATTCCAACCTAGATATTTTAATTTATAAAACATTAAAAAAAATTTGTAAATTAAAAAACAATTTATAAACTGTTGAAAAAAAGAAATGGGAGGAAAACCCTAAAAAAATCCTAAACCACACATCCGTTTTCACTCCTTTATCTCTTTCTCTGTCAAACATGATTCCCCTCTTTTCCCTGTGGAAACAAGAGCTCTAATGGCCATGAACCAGAATAAAAACCAACCTTCCTCATCTATCTACTTCACTCTCCTCTAATCTGTTTTTCAAATTAAAACATAAACATCCATGACCACAAAAATCGATTTCCACAGAACAACCCAAGTCACCCTCAGGTTGACATAGAACAAACCTCACATCACAACACGCAATCGAATCAACACAGCCATCACGAAATCGAAACTGAAATCAAACCACAACCAACACGCAATTCTATATGTTTTCTTTTTAAAAGATTTATAGAATTAATTAATTATAACTTATTAAATTTTGGAGTATGAGATTATCAAACCCTAAACTTAAACAAAAACAACATAACTACAATGTTCACTTTTTTATGTTTGTATCAAAAGTATAAAAAATTGTTGGAACATGTGTGCAATTTACTTTAGATTTTTGTAATTAAAATCTATATAAAAATATTTTTTAATGGATTTGTTTTAGATTATGTCAAGTGGTATTCTTTGTGCTTGAAAGGTTGATTTGAGTTCCCTTAGAACATCACCAAAATTAATCATGAAAGGTTGATTTGAGTTCCCTTAGAACATCACCAAAATTAATCATGTTTGCTTAGAGTTTAGTGAGTGATAGAGAAAACTTGCAAGAAGAGATAGTATTGGTTGAAAGCTCTAGGGTTTTGAACAAATTTTGGTAAAACATAATTGTTAACCCAACAATGAGATCAAGCTAAATAATTCTGCTGAAGACGTGATGTCGAACAAGATGTCTTAACATGCATCTTGACATCCTGGACTGAATGGCTTAAGTTAGTTTTTAATCTGCTGCAACACTCAAGGAGAAATTGCTGCATGGATTAAGGACTGAAGATTGAAGTCCAAGACTGCACAAGACACTATAAATAGAAGACTTAGACCTAGGTTTTTAGATGCCTTTAGTACGCCTTTTGTAACCGTGTGTTCTTGCGTAAGAAACAAGGGTTTAGGGTTTTGAGAGTCGTTGGCTCTCTAGGTTGTAAGTCTCCCTATGTATCAGTTGATGCATTGTGGCAGATATAGGTATCGCACAGATCCATAAGCCTTGAGGTATTGGATTGTGTATTGTTCTTGGATGAAGCTTTTAAGCAATTCCAAGTTAGCTTGTTTGTCAAGAAAGCTTGACAGATTTATGTATTGACAGGGATGATGTAGAAATCACAGTTGGTGATTAAGGGAAGTGAGTAGGGTATCTCATATCATAGTTCTAAACGTTTGGGTTTAACTTTGGTAAAGATGTTCGTTGGGTATATGTTAGGATAAAGTTGTAAACGGGGGAGTTTAGCTTTGTAACAGGTCTACAGATAGTGAAGTCTTCTTCTTAGATAGGTATCCCCCAGATGTAGGTGAGTTGCACCGAACTGGGTTAACAATTGCTGTGTTCTTTATCATTCTGCAGATTTACGTTTTCTGTTAGGGTTCATGATAAACATGTTGGATCAGATGTCGTGATGTCTGTGAGTGTGCAGTTCTGATATTCAAGGTATCAGTCTGCTGTTGCGTCTCTGAGTTTAAATAATTATGTAGCACAATGTCTTGACATGTGTTAGGACATCTGCTGTCAGCATAGGCCAGAATTTCAATTGGTATCAGAGCAGGCATCCTGTCTGGTTCTGGATGAGATCCTTGGGAGATACTTTCTGGCGTTTAAACAAGGAGGAGTTTTGAAGATTAGATCAATCAACTCAGACATACTCAAGAGTATTAATGGATGAGATGGATGTTCTGGATCGAAGGGAGCAACCCGGAGGTTGTTCATGTTGCTGAGGAGATTCTACAACAACTACAGGAGAAGTGGCTAGTTCTATTATTGGTGTGTCTTATAATATGTTGTGACATCTTATTAGGGCAAGAAGGATCTGTTCCTTGGTGGTTCCGCTGCATGTGTTTCTGATGGAAGAGCTGTAGAATTATGGGATTCTAGAGTTATTACTGAAGACAGTTGGTGGAAGGTCTCAATCATCGGCCTCTATATTTGAAGATATCTGCATTCTTTTATTCCAAATTCGGGAGCGATGGAGTGATGGGAGTTGTGGTTAGATATCTGGTATAATGACTTGGTTCTTAGAAGCTTGGTTTCTTGGTGCAGTTGAAGTCAGTTGAAGAGGAGAGGAGTTGAGTTTAAGTTTATCAGGTTCTTGCTCTAGGAGTTTGATAAACTATTGATCGGCTAGGTTGTCAAAGATACTTGAGAATTCTATCAAGTCCACTCATAAAGGCATCTATGTCGTGTATCTGGAGTCTTCTAGTTACTCTTCTGACTACAAGGTGTTTCTTTGAAACACAATCTGAAGAAAGTGGAGGTGATTTATTTTCACCATCCAAAAATAGCAAGGAAGGATTCATTTCTCTTGACCCTAAGAGTGGATCCAATCTGATTGAAGAATTGTTGAGGTAAATAAGATTTGTTCAGAGAAAGTCTTAGTTACTTGAGTCAAGGGTGGCAGCCTTGGTATCTCAACATGGTCCTTTGAAGAAGATACTTGCAAAAAGATTGAATATTTTATAAGTGTTCATGATGTGATCTGGTGGAGCTCAGCTACAACAGTGAAGAAGGGTTATTGGACAAGGATTTAAGATCAATTGCTATTTGTGGAATCCATAAGTATTTAATTGATTATCCTTGAAAGTCAAGATTGCTGATGCTCAACAAGATGTTGGAACATCTCATCATCAGAGTTTGTGCAAAATCATGGGAGGGGTACTGCATACACTTTAGCATCTATTTTAGTCTTAGGTGGTGACCTAAGAAGTGGCTTCAGTCGGGTGTGACGGAAGCATGTGTTCTCTGGAGAGTTTCCTGGCAAGAAACTAGTCTGGACTTTGATGCTGTTGAAGCTGAAGATGAAGACATCATAATCTTGATGGTTACAGCTTGGATCAGTTTATTTCTGTTCTAGGTGCTTTGGAGCATGGATCTTGCTCTTCTTATTGAAGGTCAAAGTTAAGTGGCAGTTATCTCTGACTTTCTACAGTCTGCTTTACTAAGGAAAGTGGCATTCTTTGGTATGGCTATGGTGTAGTCTTGGACTACTTATTTTCTGAAGATTCAGACATGGCAGGTTTGAAGTCATTGTAGTTCTAAAGCAGGATGGAGGTTGTCTACTCAAACTTGGTTGTTGAATCAAGTCTATGAGAGCATGGAACTCTTGTTCTGCGAAGGGAGAAGGTTCTTCTAAGTGGCAGAAGGAGGAGCTGAATTCAACAGTTGGATGTCATATCAGAATGTTCTGACATCTAGCTCAACATTAGAAGTCTTAGTTGGTGATGTGGCACATCAGCTTAAGATAAGGTGATCTACAGGAGAATGGAAGTTATGGATGCTTCAAAAAGGTCTATCTCATGCAGTTTGCGGGAGCTATGGATGGGAAGATGTTACATTACTAATAGGCTTGGTGGATCCAAGATGTCTTGTTATGGGGCAAGTAGTTCATGTGACTTGAAGATCTGATTTCATTAGTGGATCAGTGTATCTTGTGGGAATTCTGAAGAAGATTGAGATCAATCAAAAGGTGGCATTTAGTTGGTTTCATAGTGTGCATTCAAGCAGGATGCTTGAAACTGATTGCTCTTGTACAGAAGAGTAGTTAGTTGAAAATGTAAGGAGGTTCTGGTTCTCTGGGAGCTTGTGGCAGAAGTTCTGGGTTGAGGATGGAAGTATACCTTCTTTTGGTCGATGAGAGTTTATTTCTCTCTGGGTTTCTGAAGTTCTCTTTGTTCAAACTGGTGGTGCAGTATGAAGATCTTCAGTTTGGATTACTATGCTGATAGTAAGTCAAGTGGTGGAGCTAATCAAGAACCATGGTGTGTGGTGTCTGTGATGTGTGGAAGATGTCTTAACTGATGTTAGAACATCTTTGGGTTGGTTATCCTTGAAGAAGGATTTCAGGTTCTGTGAGGAACTAGTTACTTGCATTGTGTCTAAGAAGTATATACATTGTCATATGGGAGAATGATGGAGTAGAAGAACTGTCTTGGAAGTCTGATGTAAGTGTTTAAGAAGACTGGAGTGGATCATATGTTGATTGCATGAAGGTCTGGTTTCTGATGCGTTCAGAAGTGGATATTCACCAGAAAATTAGAAGTATTCCAAGTTATCATATGGGAGAATGATAAGGAATGACTGTCTTGGATTGTGGGGTGTCTATCTCTATTGCTAACTTGGTAGAGTCAGTGGAAAATCTTGCGAAGGGGATGTTGCCCCTGGCTGCGAGTCATGCTAGTAGTGGATCAGTTTGGCAGCTGTGAAGTTATGGAGCATGCATACGATATTTGACATCGTTATAACAAACTAAGGGGCCATGTGCGTCTCTTTGAGGAATGTCAAGCATTCTGATTTAATTGGTTTGTGCCTCAAGCAGCTGGAGGTCTATACATGAAAATTCAAGAGGAGTTCGCGTGTGGTGTAGATGGTTGCAGGATGAGGGGGATCAATGAGACTTTGATCTTAAGCCAAGAGTTTGTTATGGTAGGATTGTTATCCTTTTATTATTTCCTCACGGGTAGCATAATGGTGATCATGGGTGAGTGATTATTGGTTCTTGTCAGAAGAAGCAATAAGAGAGTTGATGATTATGTTCAACAGGTGGCTTGAACTGAGGGTGCGCTCTTGAAGACATGAAGATGCGTCTTATGTTTTCCATTCATTAGCTAGGTGTTCTGTGGAGGAGCATTGGTTACCTTAGATAGGGGGAGTTTCTCCTTGATCTAAGATGTTTTACTGCGAGGATGCAGTTGAAGTTCCAGTTTGCATTTATGCGTCAAGCAAGTTGTGATTATGTGTCCATTTTGGGAGGATAAGATGTCAAGAAGGATGTCTTGACATTTTATATTGTTGCAAGTTGGGGGAGACTTAGCAGTACAAGTTAAGTGGTTCTTATTGGATGCTTAAGAATCATTGGTTGAGTTTGGGAGAATTTATTTTTCTCTGCAGGCTGTGATCACAAAACTGTGAAGATTTTATTCAATACAGATATTTTCTTTAACATTGTTGGGTGTGACTTGGTCGAGGACGTCATAGCAGTAAAGAGTGTCTGGAGAATCTCTGACAGTCTGATGACAGAGGTATTGATTCCGTCTTGGGAAAATGCTTAGGGTATATACTTGTCAGAAGGACGTGTAAAATCTTGTCCTTGAATATACATTCACATGTGTTGGAACTTGTACTTCAAGAAGAACCTGTCCAAAAATGAATAAAGACATAAAGACCGGGTAGTGGTTGATACAATTCAAATAAGGGAATCTCAACATTCATCTTACTCTTCGCTGTATCACTCTTACTGTTGTCTTTATGGTTTATTAAGGTTCTGGGTGAGCACTCTTTGGATCTGGATATACCTTGGTAATATTTGTCAAATTGTGTCTAAAAAGGGGGAGAAATGTTCTGATCTTCTCATGAGAATCTCACGTCTGATAAAGCAACTTGTCAAAAATGCTCAACAGGATGTTACAACATTCTGGGTCTCAGCTCTCAAATGGACTTTTGTGTCTTGTGATCTGAGTTATGAACACAGTCATGTCCTGTGTTCTGAGTTACCCAAGGAAGTACTTTGCTGCTAAGGGTATTGATATTGTTTTTTCCTAATGGTTTTCTTATGCCTCTTAAGAGGAAGATTTATCCTTTCGTGACAAGTATTGGTTTATGGGTTGAGGGGGAGCGTCTTGCATATTCTTTCTCATGTACTTCATCACGGGTAAGGTATAGGCCTTGAAATTATTTGGAGGGGGAGCGTCTCTCATATTCTTTCTCACTACATGCACCATCGATCTGGAGTTTACCGTGCATATGTGTTTTAGCCAAAATTTGTCAAAAAGGGGGAGATTGAAAGCTCTGGGGTTTTGAACAAATTTTGGTAAAACATAATTGTTAACTCAACAATGAGATCAAGCTAAATAATTCTGCTGAAGACGTGATGTCGAACAAGATGTCTTAACATGCATCTTGACATCCTGGACTGAATGGCTTAAGTTAGTTTTTAATCTGCTGCAACACTCAAGGAGAAATTGCTACATGGATCAAGGACTGAAGATTGAAGCCCAAGACTGCAGAAGACACTATAAATAGAAGACTTAGACCTAGGTTTTCAGATGCCTTTAATACGCCTTTTGTAACCTTGTGTTCTTGCGTAATAAACAAGGGTTTAGGGTTTTGAGAGTCGTTGGCTCTCTAGGTTGTAAGTCTCCTTTTGTATCAGTTGATGCATTGTGGCAGATATAGGTGTCACACAGATCCATAAGCCTTGAGGTATTGGATTGTGTATTGTTCTTGGATGAAGCATTTAAGCAAATCCGAGTTAGCTTGTTTGTCAAGAAAGCTTGACAGATTTCTGTATTGACATGGATGATGTAGAAATCACAGTTGGTGATTAAGGGAAGTGAGTGGGGTATCTCATATCATAGTTCTAAACGTTTGAGTTTAACTTTGGTAAAGATGTTCATTGGGTAGATGTTAGGATAAAATTGTAAACTGGGGAGTTTAGCTTTGTAACAGGTCTACAGATAGTGAAGTCTTCTTCCTGGATTGGTATCCCCCAGATGTAGGTGAGTTGCACCGAACTAGGTTAACTATTGTTGTGTTCTTTATCATTCTGCAGATTTACGTTTTCTGTTAGTGTTCATGATAAACATGTTGGATCAGATGTCGTGACATCTGTGAGTGTGCAGTTCTGATATTCAAGGTATCAGTCTGCTGTTGCGCCTCTGAGTTTAAATGATTATGTAGCACAATGTCTTGACATGTGTTAAGACATCTGCTGTCTGCATAGGCCAGAATTCATTGGTGATAATTAGGGGTGTTCACAGGTTGGATTGAATTTAATTTGACTAAATTTAATATCCGATCTGAATCAATATTTTTTTAGATTGGGTTGAGTGTTCAACTTGTACTTTTAAAACTAAACTCGAACCAAATCAACTCACTCATTAATGAGTTGGGTTGAGTTGAATTTGTGGGTCATCCACTAAATATAATTTTCAAATTCTAAATAAAATATATTAATTTAATTAACACATTTATATTAAAAAAATCATAAATTTTTAGTATTCAATTTAAATAAAAATTATTAATTAATACCTAAAAACTCTTTTACGATTCATATAAAGTTAGAAAAATATACAAATGATGTAAAGTATAATTTAAAAAGTAAGATACGTCTCTCTTTAAATAAATAAAATTGATCTCTCACATTTGATTTAGACTTACGTTTTTACAGTTAATAAAAACTATAATTATATTAAAAAAAATATGAAATGTAAGAATTATGTTAGATGATTTATAAAAAAAAAAAATAGTGTGACAGGTCAATGAGTTGGATTTGCGGGTTTGTAGATTTAAAATTTTAAAGTCGTTACCCGAATCAAATACCAATGAGTTTGAGAAAATTTTACCTCGTACCCCTACCATTATCCTTCTACCTCTACATTTTTTAAAATATTCCTATTCTACCCTTTTCACTTATAAAATAATTTTATTATTTAATATTTATTATTTTCTAGTATGTATTTTTTCTTCACCAAATAACTTGCAATCAAGTTTTCCGATATGTATTTTTTCTTCACCAAATAACTTGCAATCAAGTTTTTCGGTATGTATTTTTTCTTCACCAAATAATTTGCAACCAAGTTTTCTGGTATGTATTTTTTTTCACCAAATAACTTGCAATCAAATTTTCTGGTATGTATTTTTTTACCAAATAACTTGTAATCAAGTTTTTCGGAATGTAATTTGTCTTCATCGGTTAAATTACATACCGAAAAACTTGATTGCAAGTTATTTGGTGAAGAAAAAAGTACATACCGGAAAACTTGGTTGTAAGTTATTTGATGAATAAAAAATACATATCGGAAAACTTGATTGCAAATTATTTGGTGAAAAAAAAATACATACTGAAAAACTTGATTGCAAGTTATTTGGTGAAGAAAAAATGCATACCGAAAAACTTGATTGCAAGTTATTTGGTGAAGAAAAAATACATATCAGAAAATAATAAATATTAAATAATAAAATTATTTGATAAATAAAAATGATAGAATTGAAATATTTAAAAAAATGTAGCGATAAAGGGACAATAGTAGGGAGATGAGGTAAAATTTTTTGAATTTGAATGAATTAATTTGGATTGGACCCGTACATAATTGTGTTAGATAAAAATAAAAGTTGTATTGGGTTGGATGAATAGATGCGTGGGTTGATATGCACCCATAAACATCCCTAGTAAAAAGTTGAATACAATCATACATGAACATGAATAAAAAAACGGGGGCTGATGTGGTTTCACATGTATTTATTCAAAAGTGTTTGTTTGAGGGTCTGATGCTAGCATTCTTTAAAGAAGGACAACAACATATATTATGGTTACAGTTCATTTACATGAAATTGGCGTGGCTCCAGTGGTTGATATGCTGCTCTAGATAATAATATTATAGTTACTCTTAGATGAAATGACATTAGTGTGGCCTAAGCATAAATATGCTGCTCCCCTTTACCTTTAATTTTAGTATGTGAGTGCAACGGTTCGATCCCCTCCTGCTTGCAAAATTTAATTTTTACAAATTATAAATTATAATTAATTAATTATATTTATCTTCTAAAAAGAAGACATATAATTTTAAAAACAGTATTCTGAAAAAAAAATCAGTATCAATTCATAGTAATTTAATTTGTAATTTTAGTTGATTTTAATAAATATAATAATTTATATTACACAATTTATAAATTACACTATAAAAAGATTATTTCGGTAACTAGCAAATTCATCCAAAATCAAAAGTAGTTTTACACAATTGCATGTCATGTGTTGACTTAACATTGACTACTATTTACTATCTTCTATTTACCCATTCAAATTAAATATTACATACACTCATTCTTTCTCTTCATTCAAATTTCAAATCATTTTCATTTTTTTTCCCACACTTTCTCACTTTCATTTTAATTTTTTTCACTATATTTTTTATTATCGCTAAAATACTAATAATCTATTTTTTAATTTTAATAAAATAAAAAACTTATTTATCTCACGGGTCACTAGCAACATAATATTTCTTTTATTTTAATTAACCATTATCTTATATTAAAACATTATTTTTTTTCTTTCTCCACCTTATGATTTTTTTTTTCTTTTTATGTAATTATTTAATACAATTTAATTTATATGATTATTGTTCATTTTACAATTAAGCATATTATTTTAAATTTTGCATTTGTATCTAAATACATTTTATATCGCACCAAATAATTTATTTATCTCACGGGTCATTATCGCATCAAAATTTTCTTTTTGTCTTTCTTCATCTCACGAGTTTTTTTGCATGATTATTTAATACATCTGTATATAAATACATTTTATGTTGTATCAAATAAACTTTCTATTTCACGGGTTACTATAAACGCAATACATATTTTATTTTAATTAATAATTATCTTAATTTGAAAGATAAAATCCTTATGATCAAATATTAAATATTTCTTTTTTTTTTATTTCAAGAATATTTTTTTCTATTTGTATTTTAATACAATTGAATTTATATAATAATTATTCATTTTATAATTAATAGCTAATTTAAATTTAAACACGTATATAAATACATTTTATAACGTTCCAAATGTACATTTAAATATATTTTATACTGTATCAAATAATTTTACCCGTGCGGGAGCACAAGTATCTTACTAGTAACTATCTATTAAAATCTTACCTCGCTGAATATCCATTTTACCCTTCTGCTAAATTCCTTAATTAAACTAATCAAAAAGGGTAATAACGACTTTAAACACTTTTGCTGCAATATTAGCCATTTGACATTAAATGCGGCTGATGTGACGTACTACTATTTTTTTGGTTTTTTTTTTTCAATTAAAAAAATGTCTTTGAATATGTAAAGTCTTTGAATATGTAAAAAAAAAAAGGGAAGATGTACAGTCAAATAAGTGCATTGGATATTGAAGAAGCACTTTGAAACTTGGAATTATTTTCTATGTAATGATATTATTAAGTATTCACTCTCCCGTTCATATTCTTCATTTCTCCATTCATTACCCATTTCATTGCCTTCACTCTCCTTTCATATTCTTCATTTCTTCTTTCTTCTCCATTCACCCTCGCTTTACATTCTTTACCTCCGCCGCCCTAGGTTTCAATATTCTACCTCACCATCGCCGCCACCCATATCTTTTTGTTGCCTAATTTCTTTTTATAATTGTTGTATTTGACATTCGTTTGCATTGGCTGGGTAAAATTTTCAGGTTTCAAACCGACAATGGCGCGACCGATTGAGGCTGTTAGGGACATTAACGACTCAAAAGATTTATGGAAGATTGTTGTTCGTTGTAGACATATGTGGACTGTGAGAAGTTCGTCAAACAAAGAACAATTGGAACTAATTTTGGGTTATTCTAAGGTATAACTTTGTGGTTTTTTTCATTGCATGTTGATTTGAAGAGTCTGAAATAACTTTTCACGGTATTGTATTTGGTTTTTTAGCTTGATATGATTCAAGCCATTGTTCCATCACATTTGTTGTCGAAATACTTGGCTGAACTTGAAGTGGGAGGTTCATACATCATGCAGAATTTCAAGGTTTCAAAGAGCGATTTCTCTTTTAAATCAACTAATCATGGTTTCAAGTTGGTATTTTGTGGTTCAACTTCTGTTAAGAAATCAGAACTACCAGACAACCCAGTAAATTATTTCAACATTCTTGATTTGGCATCCATAGCTCAGGGAAACTTTCAATCTAATCTGTTAGTTGGTACGTTCTTAAATATAGTTAACTATTAGAATATTATCTTAATTGTATCTTAAACTTTGTTACTTAATTTTTTTTAGATGTTGTTGTAGGAGTTACTGAGATTATGCAGACTCATGTTAACGCGGAAAACAACAAAAACAAGGTTGTTTTTATGATTACTGACATGAGGTGTGAACAAACCTGATTTTATATTCATAGAGATTTGAAGTTGGAAATATACAAAGTACGAAGAATCTAAGCTTTTGCTCTTCTTTTGCAGCAAATATGTCATAGAGATTTGAAGTTGGAAAATACACATTTAGCTTGAAGATCTGCACCTCACTTTTAAATGGAAACACTTTTGCATTAAGTTTCTATGATATTCACACATCATACCTTTTATGATTTTTGTAACATGCCTCTGTAATGTTTAATCTTACTTTAAAATTTCAATGATCCATTGTTTTCTATTAAATACTGCAGCTAGAATCTTTGCTTTCTTTTCTGGTACTCCTGATTATGAAGCTGAACAATTGGACACTAGAAGATATGAACAATTGGACACTAGAAGGTATGGTGAGAAATATGCAAGCAAATGGAGGATGCATATTGTGCTTTACTCCCAGAACAGACACTTTTTTTTGTAAAGATATGGTATTTAACGTATTGTTATTATTAATTCTATTTTTCATATTCCAGTAGTGAAGAATTGATGTGTTTCACAGGTTGATGTTGTTGTTCAAGATGGTGTATGTGTTGAAATTTTTGCTACAACAAATGAGGATGTGAAACAAAATGAGATAATGGAATATAATAGAATAAAATTAAATTAAATGGTTATGTTTTAAACTATTTGGTTCTGCCGGCCCCTTTAGTGTAATCAAAATAACTACATTAATATATCAAATATGTAATTACAATTGTAAAACCAGGGCCCTTCATTGGGGAAGGCCAACTAGACTGTGGCATAGGGCCTCAATTTTTTTCTTAAGTTTAGTATAGGAAATATAATACTACATAGTAATATTGTACTAAATTTATTATTGGTTGTTTTTTATAATCATTAGTTTAGTGAATGAATTGAAGTTAGTATGGTTACAATTAGAAATCCTTTGTATTAGTTAACTATGGTTAGAATCGGTTAAGTTTCAATAATTTCTGATTTGTATTGTGTTAAAAGTCTGTTAATGTTAGTTGAGTGAGTTGAGTTCAATTCATTGGTTAGTAATGTTAATCGTTGTGATAATTATGTTAATTGTCATGCCTTGCTTAAGGGATGTTAAGGTTTGATTTGATTTTATGATTAATGAAATTGGTTAGAAAAATTGGATAAAGGAATTGGTTAAACGTAGAAGATGTTGTAAGGTTGTTGGTGGTAGTGGTATTAGGTTGAAAAGCTAAAAAAACATGAAAAAAGATGGTGAAAAGGTTTTGGCTACTAAAAGAATCAGGATTCAAATTGTGTAAAAAATTGATATGTTACGTGAAAAAGAATTGGTCCCCTCTTCTTAAGAAAATGGTACGCGTAAACTTCAAAGAATTCAAATAAGTTAATTATTCAAAAAAGAAATATTTGATTCAATTCTATTATTTATTATTGATATGCAATTGATTGCATTTAATTATATTTCATTAATTATTTTTATCAAAAAGTAAGTTACTTCATAGGAAAAGACTATGGAGTAATGAAACATAAATTAATGCATGCATGAAAATTGAAAAGAATAATGATAATTATTCTTTTCATAAATTTTTGTTTGAAAATAGTTATTTTATAGAAAATATTTTTTTAAAAATAATTAGGGGCATGAGTGGAATTATTAGAATAAAATTTGACTATTTTAATTTAAAAATGATAATATTTGAAATGTCACTTCTTTATTTGAAAAAAAAAAACTAAAATTTTACTTAATACTTAGAATTACTACAGTAATTAGAGTAATATTTTTAATTAAATTTTTTTAATTAAAATAGTAAAGTTGAATATATTTTTAAATTATTTTTTAGATTCACGGCTTATTTTTATAAGAAATTAATAAATATATATTACGTTGTATGTAAAAAATAAATGTTAAATTTGTGAGGGCTAAGGTATTTCATCTATTTCGGTTTTAATGATGTCAACAAATAAGATAGGCATTAGATTGTAATTTGAGTGGTATCACTTCAGTGTCGAGCAAATTGCATCTAACCGTCGATTTTCATGCGTTTAAACATATGGGAAAAGGTCCAACCTAAAATTGCATGTGCATGATCATGATATTGATGTTTGGTATGTGTGTCTCGAGTCTTGGTCAGCTGAAATGTGTAGAAAAATGATTTTTTTTGAAAATATGCATGTCTTGCGTCGACCCAAGAGGAGCATGAGTCGACTCATGCTGCCTTGAACAATTCTTGTGAAACGCTCGGGTTGGCGCACGCTGACCTCCCTGTTGCATGCGGTCGACGCATGCTTCTGGGCATTTGGATTTCTGCAAAATCAGCAAGCTTGCGTCGACGCAACGTGCTGATGGGTCGACGCTTGGAAGGTTATTTTGCATAGTCATTCCTGCGGGTTGGCTTACGCCAACCCCTACGTGTGGGGCGGTTGACTCACGCTGCCTGAACCAATTTTTTTTTTGCATTTAATTTTGTCTGTTATTTCTTTTTGTTGGTCATTTGTGTTATTCATTATAAATAGTTAGGTCTGCTCACACTTAAACATAACAAGAAACGTGAAAATTTATACCAATCTTTCTCTTCATCTTCATCTTCATCCTTGAGTCAACCAACAATTACACATAATCATTTTTGCTTGTGTTGTCCATTGTTTTAAAGTGATAACGTTCAGAATTAGGAAGTGTTGTGATCTTCATTTCTGGGTTGAGAATTGGTAGGTGTTTCTTGAATAAAACCTTAGGTTTTATCCTCCAAGAATCAAGGTGATTTTGGGGGTTTTTGGCACAAGCCGTTTCGTTCTACAGGGATTCAGCCGTGCGAAGATAACCGAAGAACAGAGTATTCTTTTGGTTTAGTAGCTACAGTCGGAGGATCGTAGAAGAAAGGTTTGAGGATCAAATTATGGAGAATTGAAGTCGGCCGAGTGACGGTGACTGAAGAACGGTGGTTTCTTGCAGTCTAGTAGCGTGGGACGGTGACTTGTTCAACCGAATTCGAGGCACATGATTCGTCTTTAATCAAGGGGAGAGAAGACTCTGCATCAACAATCAAAGACGTTTGAGAGCTTGGATGTTCATAGTTCTTCTCTTGTATAAACAATTTGCAAACAACAACATATATATATATATATATATATATATATATATATATATATATATATATATATCAATTCCAATTGTGGAATTGGGGGCAGAGGTACCCAAAGCGAGGACGATTGGGGAACTGCCTAATCAAATCGTGTTTGTTCTCTCTTTCCCTTAACTCTTTATGTTTGATATCATTCGAATTTGCGAAGTTTGAATTGATCGAAATTTCTGAGCTAGTGTTATATTGAGCTGTTAAATTGTTTTGTAAATTTGATACAGTCCCTTGGATTGTATTTAGGAACAGCTCAACATCACATTACTTTGAAATCTGCACTTAGTGTGTTAACGCACACCAAATGTTTGATAATTTTGTTTCAATGCAAAATCGAACGTATTCGCAATTAATTGTTTGTCGATTTACCTCGCTGGGTTGGATTAACTATCAAGCAAATAAAACATTGTTGATTGCGTTTAAATTGTGTTAATCAATCTGAATTTTTCTCATCCATAATTCATTCCCAATATTGTCGTGCATATCCGACCCCTCTAGTAGAAGTTCGTTGTAAACGTAATTCAGTGGCCGCTTCCGTCAAACTTTTAAAACCAATTTTTTGGAAAGCCATTTGCGTGTAAAACTCGAAGGATCTATTCAACCCCCTTCTAGATCCTAGCCATCGTCTAAGAAGTGGTATCACGAGCTCCGGTTTATCTGGTGCTTCGGTAAACTCTTGGAATATAGCGAACGAACCTAAAGGGGCTTATAATAGAGCTCTAGTTTTTATAGGCGAGAATTATAGCTACTGGAAGGATTGTATGCATGTCCATATAAATTCCATAGATCGGAAGGTTTGGAACGTTATTTTAAATGGTCCAATGGAAATTACAATGACCAATGTCGAAGGCATTGTCGTTCCCAAACCCGAAGCTTAATGGAATGAGGAGGACGAGAAAAAGTACAACTATGATTGGAAGGCTCGAAATATGTTGATCTCCTCTTTGGGAGTTGACGAGTATTATCGAGTCTCTCATTGTGAAACAGCCAAAGCCATGTGGGATGCTTTACAAGTAGCCCACGAAGGCACTAATGATGTTAAAATGGCCCGTATCAACACACTAACGCAAGAGTTCGATCTTTTTTACATGAAGCAAGGGGAAACCATTGCGGATATGCAAAAACGATTTACTAATATTATCAACAAATTGCATGTACTTGGTAAACCAATTCCAAACGAGGTTGCTACTAATAAGATTTTGAGGTGTCTTAACAGGGAATGGCAGCCGAAGGTCACCGCGATCAAGGAGGCCAATAATCTAGCTACTCTAGACCTCACCACACTATTTGGAAAACTCGATGAGCATGAGCAAGTGTTCATTAGCCTTGAAAAACATAGGAAGAGTATAAAGAAGGAGAAAATAAAAGATACGGAAAAGAAGTCGATTGCTCTTAAGGCTTATTGTTTAAAGTCCACATCAAAAGAGCAAAGTGATGATGAAACCAACAATGACAAAGATGATAACTCCGATGATGACATGAGTCTATTTGTGAAGAGATACAATAGGTATGTTCGGAAGAATGAGATTCAACACTCGGATAAAAATCTAGTCAAATTTAAGAGGCAATCTAGAAATGAAGGAAATAAGAATGGCAAGGTTAAAGGAACGTGTTACAATTGTGGAAAATCCGGGCACTACAAGTCGGATTGTCCATCACTTAAGAAAGACAAGGATAAGGATAAGGATAAGAATCGTCAACACAAAAAGTCAAACAAGTCTAGACGAGCATACATCGCGTGGGAAAGCGATAGCGAGTTGGAAAAAGATGATAGCTCAAGTGACGAGAGTGAATCTGTTAATCTATGTCTTATGGCAGTAAAACACTCTAAATATGATCATTCTAATAGTATGTCTCACTTAGAATTACAAAAGGCTTTTGATATGTTGCACCACGAGGCTAAGGAAGCTTTTCAACGCTTAGCCTCGAACAAAAGGATTTTTAAATACTTGGAGAAAAAGGTTCCCGATTCCGAAAAGGAATTGGAAGCTCTTAAAAACTCCATGGTGGATGCATCAAAAGCTAAGATTGATGAGAATAACTCTCCATGGTTCAAGTTTGGGGGTTGTGATACTTGTCATATTTGGCAAAAAGAGGTGAGAACCCTTAAGGCCAAATTAGACAAGGCTCTTAAGCCTAAAGTTATGTTTGCTATTGATCGATCACATTATCGAGAAAGTATGAATAATATGTATCAAAGGTATACGTATGTGATTCGAGATAGAGATAGAAAAGGTAAATTCCAAATGAACTGTCATTGCCTATATTGTTGCAAGCCTGGTCATACTATTGCTAAATGTCGTTTTAGAAGATTTCTTGTTCCAAAAGGCATTTATCAATGGTTGCTCAAGTGCGATCTTAGTTTCACTTACCGCAAAGGACCCAATGAGAATTGGGTACCTACTCTCCCTTGATTGTTTTTGTAGGTACAAAGTCTTGAGACCACCGAAAGAAGATGGGTTCTGGATAGTGGATGCTCAAGACATATGACAGGCGACATATCTCTTTTCATCGACTTTGTGGCGAAGAAAAAGGGGGTTGTCACCTACGGAGATAACAACAAGAGACAGATTCTCGGCAAAGGTAGTGTAGGTAACCTCTCATCTACTACTATCTCTAATGTGCTTCTTGTTGAAGGCCTTAGACACAACCTTTTAAGCATTAGTCAACTATGTGACAAAAATTATAAAGGATCGTTTTCAAAAGAGTGTTGCATAGTTGAGGATAGTGACAAGAAGGATGTGTTTAAAGGTTTGAGGGTGAATAACGTCTATATGCTAGACTTAAATGAGGTATCGTTGAATGGAGATAAGTGTCTAGTCACTATGAATGAAGATTCATGGTTGTGGCATAGACGGTTGGCTCATATCAACTTTGATTTGCTTAACAAAATAGTCTCTAAAGACCTAGTCATCGGTTTGCCCAAAATCAAATTCACTAAGGATCACGTTTGTGATGCTTGTCAAATGGGGAAGCAAACAAGGATCTCATTCAAATGTAAAAACATTGTTTCAACTATGAGACCCCTTGAGCTCCTCTATATGGACCTCTTTGGACCATCTAGGGTTAAAAGCCTAGGTGGTAACTATTATGGTTTTGTAATAGTCGATGACTTTTCTCGGTTTTGCTTGACTATTTTATTAGCAAATAAGAGTGATACCTTTTCGGCCTTTGAAAATTTGCTAAGTTATCTCAAAACAAGTTAAACACGAACATTGTGTCAATTAGAAGTGATCATGGGAGTGAGTTTGAAAACCATTTATTTGAAGCATTTTGTGAATCCCATGGAATTGATCATAATTTTTCCGCACCACGTACCCCTCAACAAAACGGGGTTGTGGAACGTAAAAATAGAATTTTGGAAGAATTAGGAAGGACTATGATCAATGAGAGTGGACTTCCAAAATACTTTTGGGCCGACGCCATAAGTACGGCTTGTTACGTTTTGAATAGGGTGCTCATCCGACCTATTCTAAACAAGACACCGTATGAGCTTTTAAAAGGGCGTAAGCCAAATGTCTCTCACCTTCACGTTTTTGGTTGCAAGTGTTTTGTGTTGAACAATGGTAAAGAGACACTTGGTAAGTTTGATGCCAAGGCCGACGAGGGTATTTTTCTTAGATACTCTCAGTCAAGTAAAGCTTATAGAATATATAATAAAAGGTTACGAATTATTGAAGAGTCGGTACACGTTACTTTTGATGAGTCTTATCTGAAAAATGTCGGAGAAGGTAGTTCTTTTCATGGTGCAGGTGTATCTTCAGAAGACATACTCAAGGACACTGATAAAGGAACTGATCAGCCCGAAGCAGTGCGTATTGAGGAGGAAAAGGATCACCAACCTATGAAGAGTGAGGAGTATCATCCAACAACTGAATATGACCTTCCTCCAGCATGGAAGTCTTCCAAAGACCATCCAATCGACAATATCATCGGTGACATCTCTAAGGGAGTAACCACTCGCTCTAAACTTAGTAACTTTTGTTATTACTCCGCTTTTATGTCATAAGTTGAACCTAAAAATGCAAAGGAGGCATTACTCGATGAGCATTGGTTCTTATCAATGCAAGATGAACTAAATCAATTCAGGAGAAATGAGGTTTGGGACCTTGTCCCCACTCCGCGAGATCATCGAGTAATCGGCACCCGATGGGTATTTAGAAATAAACTTGATGAAAACAGAGTGATAACACGAAATAAAGCGCGGCTTGTAGCACAAGACTATATCCAAGAGGAAGGAATCGACTATGAGGAAACTTATGCGTCGGTTGCCCGACTCGAGGCTATACGCCTTCTACTTGGTTATGCTTGCACTAAGAACTTCAAATTATTCCAAATGGATGTTAAAAGTTCTTTCCTTAATGGATATATAAATGAAGAGGTTTATGTTGCCCAACCTCCAGGTTTTGAATCCCATGAATATCCTGATCATGTCTACAAACTTAAACGTGCTTTGTACGGACTTAAACAAGCCCCTAGGGATTGGTATGAACGTCTAAGCAAATTTTTACTTGATCAAGGGTATTCAAGAGGGAAGGTTGACACAATCCTCTTTATTAAACGTCAAGGAAAACATTTAATCTTGGTACAAATTTATGTTAACGATATTATCTTTGGGTCTACTAACATGACCTTGGTCAAGGAGTTTTCTAGTTTGATGCAGGGGGAGTTTGAAATGAGCATGATGGGGGAGCTCAACTATTTCCTAGGATTGCAAATCAAACAACTCAAAGAGGGCACTTTCGTGAGTCAAACAAAATATTGTCTTGAGCTTCTCAAACGCTTCGACATGCTAAACTGCAAGGCAATAGATACTCCTATACCTACTTGTTCCAATCTTGATCGAGACGAAAATGGTAAGGATGTAGAGGTAAAGAAGTATCGAGGTATGATTGGATCTCTTCTTTATCTTACCGCATCACGACCCGACATTATATTCAGTGTATGCATGTGTGCAAGGTATCAAGCACGTCCCAAGGAATCCCACTTAAAAGAAGTTAAGTGCATACTTCGATACCTCTCCGATACTCCAAAGTATGGGTTGTGGTATTCCAAAGGTAGTGTTTGTTCCTTAGTTGGCTATTCCGATTCCAACTTTGCCGGGTGCAAGTTGGATAGGAAAAGTACTAGTGGCACGTGTCACTTTTTCGCAAATTCCTTGGTGAGTTGGCATAGCAAGAAACAAGTTTCGGTTTCTTTGTCAACAGCCGAGATGGAATACGTTTCCGCCGTCAGTTGTTGTGCTCAAGTCCTATGGCTTAAGCAACAATTGCTTGATTTCAATTTAAAACTTGAATGTATTCCCATTTTGTGCAATAACACTAGTGCAATAAACCTAACTAAGAACCCCGTGTTACATTCACGCACCAAACATATCGAAATACGTCATCATTTCCTTAGGGATCATGTAGAGAAAGGTGATGTGGTCTTTGAGCATGTTGATACTAAGAATCAACTTGCTGACATTTTTACAAAACCACTAGCTACTGAGCCTTTCTTTCACATTCGTAGGGAACTAGGCATTCTCGATATTTCGGACCTTGTTTGATAATTTCTTAGAATAGTAGCTCTTCACATCTATATATGCTTGTGTATGGTTTTTGACTAACTATGCCAAGAGTTATTGAGAAATATGTGAGGGCTCTCATCATCATTCATGGTCAAGGTAATATCGTTCCGCTTTGTAAATTCCTTTTAAGTATATATACCATGTTGAGTGCTTTACAATTGATTTTAGCATATATTATTCATTTGGATGTTTAATCTATGTGTTTGCATGTTTATTTATCTTATTTTGGAACCCTTGTATGCAAAAATATGAATTTTTCCATGTTTCACTTGGATGAGTCGACCAAAGGATGCCATGGGTCGACTCATGAGCTGAAATTTTTCTTAGGAAAAATAACCGGGTTAGCGCGCGCCTACCTGCGGTCGGCGCTGTAACACCCCAAAATTTACCCTTTTGTTTTGAAGCTAACTGGCTTATGTTTCTTTGCATTTCTTGCATTAGCATTTGTGCATAGCATTGGTTCTTAGCATGGGATCAAGGTACTTGGTTCATCTCAAAGGAGTCTCAAGCCTCAAGGTGTTTTGTGGAGGTCATCATATCTTCATAAGATCAAGAATGGCAAAGGATTTCAAGTGAATCTTTCCCTCCTAACCAGAGGGACCAAATTAGGGTTCTTGGGTTCAAAGAGCTTCTTGAGAAAACTTTGTGGATTCAAGCATGCTCTCATGGGTTCCATATGCTCACAAACACTCATAGAGGAAGGCTTGGCTAGTGGTTCATTGTGGAAGATGTTCAGTGGATCAGTTGCTTGTGAACCAAGAAAAGTCAACTGTAAGAGGGAAAGTCAACCATGGAATTTTGAGGTCCTCTTCATGATTTTTAAGGTCTTATGCCCTCATATGGTCCTCAAAGGCTAGGATTCATACCATTCATCAAGAGTCAAGAGTTTGTGCAAAAGTTACTAAATATGGAAATGACCTATAATTTGAAACTTTCCATTTTTGGCAGTTTTTCCACCACATTCAGCTTGACTTTTCATCATCAAAGAAGTTTCAAATGATCTTGGGGTAAACATGAAAGTTGAAGATCATTCTCTCCCTTTTCCAAAAAGTACTAGATCATCTCCATACCATTTGTGAAACTCAAGTTATGATCAAAAGAAGGCAAAGTGTTTTTAGGGTTTTCTCATGTATCCATTTTTCCACCTTTTGTATTTTGATTCAAAATGACTTGTACTGACCTCTAATGCTTCAAGTCATATTGCAACATCCAAGTACACATCCTAAGGACCATTTTTGACCCTTGAATCAAGTGAATATGTGCCATGTACCTCATGTATTTTTCAAATGGCCAAATTGCAAGATGGATTGAATCTCATAAATCAAGCCACTACAAAGCCCAAACCCAATTCAGTTATGATCAGCAAGGGAAATGGAGATGAATCATGCTTTTCATATGACCAATGCACGTGTGGATTAAGAGGTACCATCCAACTTGCAAATTTGCAAAACACTTCCATTAGCCTTAACCAAGGGTTTAGCAAAACCCTGATTATGATTAAAGTGTTAACCAAGTGTATATAAGAAGGTTCACACATTCATTCAAACCTCATGCATTCCCATTTGCTCAGATTCAAAATTCTTGCTCACACTTTCTTCTCTTTGAATCTCTCTTCTCACAAGGGTTCTTGGAATTCTCTTTGCATATTCTTGATTAGTGAGGTGAAAGGAGTAAGAATCCACCATTGATTCAAGTTGAGAGTGAAGTTTTCATCAGATTCGAGTTTGGGTTGCTCTTCATCAAATCTCAAGATCCAGCCTGATTCAAGCTTCTATTTGCATTTATTTTGAAAATAGAGCTCAAAAGAGGAAGATCTGCACTCTTACACTGGGTTTCTAGGAGTATTTTGCTTGTTTCAAGTTTCAGGTTAGTGTGAATTTCATGATCTTATAACTTGTTTTTATGGTGTGCATAATGTTCCTCATGCTTTGATGATCATCCTGATGTGATTTGTTTTGATTTTGGACGTGTATCATGGCTGTATTGTGGATCTAAAGTTTTTAGATCCAAACTTTTCTTCTTCGATTTGGTTTATACATGTATGATTTGTTGAAACAAATTGCATATCTGAAATCCTTGTGAAATTCTAAGTTGAATGATGGTGGAGTTCTTGATTTCTGGGAATTTTTGAGTTTGTGTTCGCCGGAGAGGTGACCGGAGCTAGGGCTCCGGCACTTGGTTTTTTTTTTCAGGAAGATCAGTGTTTGGAGGTTGAAGACGTAATCCTGGCCGTTGGTTGTCCAGATCTGATGGCTCTTGTGTTGCCAACACATCTAATTTTCACGTGTTTTATTTTAATACGTGTGTGCGTATTTCCATGATTGTTACCATGTGCATCAAATCTGAGCTACACATCTTGCATACTTTGTGTTTTGCTGACTGATTCACGTGTGTTGGATTCATCTGAGGGTTACCAATTTGCCAGCGCATTAAAATTCCCACATGCTTCTCACGTGAATTTTATTTAGTCCAGATCATGATTGTTGTGTGTCTCCCCACATTATTTACCATGCGCGTGTGATTTGAGCCATTGATCATGATTACTTATTGATTTTGTTGACTGAATGTGGCATGTTGGATCACTCCTGTGGCTTGTGTGAGTCAATCATGTTGACTGAGTCCATGTTATTTGTTTGGTATGCGCTGACCATCTGTGTGGACTGGGCTTGCTTTTCCCACCCCCTGTTAAGCTCATTTGGCTTTTATAACATGTGAATTGCTTATGTTGCACCCCCTGGCTTCTTCATTTTCTTTTTATTTTATTTAATTGTTTCATTCTCATTTTTAATTTTTAAAATTAGTTTAATACATCAGAAAATTATGAAAAAATTCATGGATCATCTTTAGGATTTTATAAAATTTTTTCAAATTTTATTTTCCATTTTTATTTTATTTTTGTGCACCTGAATTATTGTTTAATGAATTTCTTTGTGAATTTCTTCACTTGTGCACACTTGATCTTGTTGATTTTATTTCTCATAATTGGTACATAGTTTGCATCCCATTATTTTTGCATACTTCAGAGGACAATTTGAGGTTCCTAAAAACATTTTTCTCATATTTTTAAACTCATTTCATATTGCATTTTAGTCCCTCTATTTGTGCACTGTTCTTCTTTGTTCTTATGCAACTTTGAAGCATTGTTTGAGGTACTTAACCTGTGATTTTTTATGTGATCTTTTGGCATGTTGCTAGCTTCTGACTTAGGTCGCTTGGGTTTTAATTCCATAATTTTTGAATGTCATTTGATATATGTTTGATTATTTGTGCTTAAGTGAATTATGCATGATCATCTCTTGACATCTCTTAACCCTAATTGTTTTGCCATGCCTAATTGTTTGAATTTCTTCTGGATTCTTTGCGTGAGTATTTGATATGATGTTTACCCCTGGTTGAGGTCCCTTGTGACCAAATTTTGCAATTTGTGGATCATGTTTGGGTATGCTTTAAGTGCTTGAACTTTGACTTCCTTTTGTGGACTTTCTTTGGTGCATAATGTTTCATGTTTTGATCTTCTCTTGCACATGAGAATTGTTAATGATGGTGTGATCTTGATTCTGACTTGCTTTCATCTTCATCTTATTCTTTATCATTTCATCTTGATATGAAGTTCATTGGTGCTTAATTGTGCATTTCATATAAGTATGCTTGCATTCTTTCATGATTACCTTTGCATGCTTACTTGAGATGTTTTGCATGATCTTTGAGACTTGTTTATTGATGTAAGTTGGATATACTTGATATGATGTGCTTGCTTCCCTATCTTGTTTCTTATCTCATCCTTCTCTTTCTCATTCTTCTCTTTCACTCTCTTTCTCCCATGAATCTCAAGACTTGTTTAAGTCTTGGATTCTCTCCCTTTAGAGCTACCTAGTCCAACTTAATTTTTGATTAAGCTTGGAGTAGGATTAGCATTAGGTTTTAGGTAGTTGTCCCTCCTAAGCCTCACTAACCATAGGTCACCCATGCATGATAACATTAGGACTCTTAGTTTCCCTTTAGAGTTTCCTTTGGGTCTTCTCTCTTCTCATCTCAAAACTTCTTGAAAACACTTAATAAAGATAAAGTGTATTGCGCATGAGCCTTAAGCGTGGGGAATGAGAAATGAGGGGCTTCCTCTCATCTTTCTAGAGTGCTTAGCGGGTGTCCTGTCTTGGGACGATTCGCTAAGTATTCGTCCCTGTACCCTAGACTTTGGTGCAATGCAAGTTATGAACTAACTTAAAAAAAACACTTCTGTCTAAAAAACACAAAAACAAATTCAAATCTTTTTATCCTTCGGGATTGTTGGGTTTCAAATTTCATTTTCAGAAAAGAGCTCGTCGCTCACGTAAAAAACACTTACCCATCTGTGGTCGTACCCACGAACTACATTAGCTCTGATTCCTCTCTCTCTCGTCCGATTAAGGATATGTAGGCACAAGACAGTGATTGTCTTGGCGAGCAACCTTCCCCCACAGTTCCCGTCCGAACTATGTTGACTCTGACTTCCCCATTACACTGAGGGAGTACGTAGGCCTAGGGCATCGAATATGTCCTACCGAGTCCGTCTTAGTCACCCCCATCCCCGTTTTCTTTTGCACAACCATAGATAGTAGGACAACTCACCCTCCGTTTAGACAACAATCGTGGATCCCATCGAGTACGATGGATGCGTGGGGGTGCTAACACCTTCCCCTCGCATAACTGACTCCCGAACCTGGACTATGGTTGCGATGACCATGTCTTTCCTCCTTTCTCTTCAGGTTTATGCAGTGTTTCCTTTCCCTCTCTCAGAATAAATACACATTGCTGGCGACTCTATGTTTTCTGCGCCACTCTCGCGTTTGTACCGTTGGATACGAATCTTTCGGGAGCGACAGACGCATCTCCAATTTTAAAAAAAAAATTCAAAAACACGTCATCTTGCGTCGACGCATCCAGTGCTTAGGTCGACGCATACCTGACAAATTCTGAATCCTTTCTTATTAGGAACGCTTGCGCCAACCTAGTGTTTCTAAACTTCACTACATACTTTCAATGCACTTAATAACTCTTCATTGCATGTCATAATTTGGTCGTTCTTCGTCTTCTCCTCTCCTTCTCTTCCAAATTCCCATTCAAAATCCATCAAAGTCCATTAAAACCCTAAATCATTTCAAACCCACACAAGGTTCCAATCCACAAAGGTTTTACAAAGGGGTTTCTCATTTCAATTTGGAATCAAGATTTTCACTATTCATCTGTTCTAATCAAGCTCATCAACAATGGTGTCTCAACGGGTAACTGGTAAAAGGTCTTCAAGAACCTCAACATCAAGAGCCGGAACCTCTTCTATTCCAGTAAATGCTCTCACTATGTTATCTGATGAATTATATGAGTCTTACAATGAAGATTTTTAACTCCGTTCTGTCATTCGACAATATGCATTCTACCCATTGATGGCTCCAAACTATCATATTGCAGAAATTAGGGACATACTGGCTGTTCAGAATTTTAATGAATTTCTAGAATGCGATGATAAGTACAGTACTGATTTGGTTCATTTGTTCTACACCGGTCTTAAGGATGATTTCCAAGGTACAGATTTTACTTATTCTATGAATAAACAATCTTCCAATCCACAAAGGTTTTACAAAGGGGTTTCTCATTTCAATTTGGAATCAAGATTATCACTATTCATCTGTTCTAATCAAGCTCATCAACAATGGTGTCTCAACGGGTAACTGGTAAAAGGTCTTCAAGAACCTCAACATCAAGAGCCGGAACCTCTTCTATTCCAGTAAATGCTCTCACTATGTTATCTGATGAATTATATGAGTCTTACAATGAAGATTTTTAACTCCGTTCTGTCATTCGACAATATGCATTCTACCCATTGATGGCTCCAAACTATCATATTGCGGAAATTAGGGACATACTGGCTGTTCAGAATTTTAATGAATTTCTAGAATGCGATGATAAGTACAGTACTGATTTGGTTCATTTGTTCTACACCGGTCTTAAGGATGATTTCCAAGGTACAGATTTTACTTATTCTATGAATAAACAATCTTATTCTATGAATGATGTTGTTTGGCATAGTTTGTTCACTTTAGAAACCCAAAATCTTCCTGAGGTAACCGACACAAAATTTGTCCATGGTTATGAGTTTAAATCTGCTTTGAATTCCATGTTGCGCGAGCCGTATTCGGATGTTGTTATGGCAAGTGATCTGTTTCCCAAAAACGTCACAACGGGTCATCTGAAATTTACTGAGCGCATCTTACAATGGATTGTCGTACACATATTGCAACCTAAGAAAGATGGCTTCTCTAGAGTTGATCAAGTCGAGGTTCACCTGATATATTTGATGAGGGAGAGAATTCCTATCAACTGGCCCTATTACTTCACATATCGTATGTTTACACTGCGAGACTCTACAAGGGGTACGTCATTATGCTATGCCTCTGGTATTCAAAATATTCTGAATCAGGCTAGGATTCAGGTTCAAAATGCTCGCTATCTCAACATTTCAACTGAGCATCGATTTATACAAAAGACTCTAACCATGATGGGGTATATTTGGGATCCGATTACAAATAAGTACAACTACAAAACTAAAGTAACTCAGCATCCTCAAAATTTCCTGATGACCAAGATATTGCGGAAGGGCATGAAAATGATAACCAAGATGTTACCAATCCTGATTTGAATATGGTAGACGAAGATAATGAGGCATGGATGGGCAATCCTCAACCAGAAGAGAATTATGAGACTTAGAGCTGGGGACAATGGCAATACAACAGTTGGACTAATCTTGGTGCTGATTACGTACCCTATGTTTGACAAGAGCAAGCGGGTGAAGACGATTGGCAATACCCTGAACATTCAAATCCTCCAACTCCATCGCCACAGCAAGATTTTTGGGACACTGAAGAGATTCTTGCAATGTTGAATCAAATGCAGTTAGAACATGAAGAATTCCATCCATTACAAGATCAGAGGTACACTGCTCAGCAGGAGAGGCTTACTTCACTTTCTAATCAGTTGGCTGCTCATACACAATATTTCACTACGTATGCTGATGCCTCCATGACCAGATTCACCCATTTGGAAAATGCTATGGCTATTCAGACTCAAAATCTATCTAATAGCCTCAACATTCTCAACAACCCGATCATCGAATTGAATCGTTCTATAGAGGACTTTCCACCACCAGACCATTATTACCGAGGAAGAGGTCACCCATTTAGGGGGAGGAGACCATAGATATTAGCATCATTTAGTACATTATTTTGTTTGTGCTTTTGAGTCTATGTTTTGTTCTTTGGATTACATGTTATTTCCTATAGTTTTACTTTGAACTATGTTTCAGTTTGTTATTGAATCTATGTTTTAAACTATGGAATGAATTGTGTTTACTTCTTGTGTTCCGTATTTATCCATTTATCCTATTGCATTAACTGTATCATATGTGGATGCTTGTTAGTGTCGCTGTTTTGCAAATTGGTGAATGAATCACTACTTATTATGATAATATATCTTTGACCACCTTCTTTTACTCTTTTTGATGTTGTCAATGGGGGAGAAGGATACTAGTAGTAGAAAAATGTTAAAGCAGCAGACATTAAAGTGTTAAAAGAAAGGGGGAGTTCTTCCATCTTCAAATTACAATCAAGAGAAAGACATACAGGGTTGCCATCATCAAAAAGGGGGAGTATGTGAGGGCTAAGGTCTTTCAACTATTTCGGTTTTAATGATGTCAACAAATAAGCTAGGCATTAGATTGTAATTTGAGCGGTATCACTTCAGTGTCGAGCAAATTGCATCTAACCGTCGATTTTCATGCGTCTAAACATATAGGAAAAGGTCCAACCTAAAATTGCATGTGCATGATCATGATATTGATGTTTGGTATGTGTGTCTCGAGTCTTGGTCAGCTAAAATGTGTATAAAAATGATTTTTTGAAAATACGCATGTCTTGCGTCGACCCAAGAGGAGCATGAGTCGACTCATGCTGCCTTGAACAATTCTTGTGAAACGTCCGGGTTGGCGCACGCTGACCTCCCTGTTGCATGCGGTCGATGCATGCTTCTGGGCATTTGGATTTCTGCAAGATCAGCAAGCTTGCGTCGACGCAATGTGCTGATGGGTCGACGCATGAAAGGTTATTTTGCATAGTCATTCCCGCGGGTTGGCTCACGCCGACCCCTACGTGTGGGGTGGTCGACTCACGCTGCCTGAACCAATTTTTTTTTGCATTTAATTTTGTCTGTTATTTCCGTTATTTCTTTTTGTTGATAATTTGTGTTATTCATTATAAATAGTTAGGTCTGCTCACACTTAAACATAACAAGAAACGTGAAAATTTATACCAATCTTTCTCTTCATCTCCATCTTCATCCTTGAGTCAACCAACAATTACACATAATCATTTTTGCTTGTGTTGTCCATTGTTTTGAAGTGATAACGTTCAGAATTAGGAAGTGTTGTGATCTTCATTTCTGGGTTGAGAATTAATAGGTGTTTCTTGAATAAAACCTTAGGTTTTATCCTCCAAGAATCAAGGTGATTTTGGGGGGTTTTTGGCACAAACCGTTTTGTTCTACAAGGATTCAACCGTGCGAAGGTAACCAAAGAACAGAGTATTCTTTCGGTTTAGTAGCTATAGTGGGAGGATCATAGAAGAAAGGTTTGGGGATCGAATTGCGGAGAATTAAAGTCGACCGAGTGAAGGTGACTG